>CM036940.2:29952485-31431619 GCA_020352615.2 Yoshiicerus persimilis | reverse complement strand
TAGTGGTAAATGCAAAGAGAATTGTTGGAAATGTGGAAAGTTCACTTTTAGAAGCGTGATGGTGGTGTAAGTACTTGATTATTTAATAGCACTTCACAGTTATGTGAAATGAATTACCCAAATAAACGTTGCATAAAGCACTTTACACTATTTTTCGTGATGGGATGAAGTAATAAATTACTTAATATTACGCATTTGTTGAAATTATTGTTCTACTGCATTGCTAATATTGTTTGTGTTTGTATGTAAATCTGTACCTTAAGGCAAAGCTATAGCGAAAACAATAATTTAGTACTCCTTGCCTTTCTATTACAGTATTCAGTGAAACAAATATTGCACAGAACATTAGTACATTGAATAAAAATAATTCCACTACGTAGCTTTTGAAACAATGATTACATCTCAAATTTTAACATCTTTGTGAGTAGTAGGAATAACTAAATTTGCAACTTTGTTTATTTATTACAATATACCTACCTAAGTGGAAGCAGATTTTTGGCATGGAATGTGAATTTGAGTTAAAATGAAATACATTTTTGGAGAGTATTTGCACTTTGAACTGAAATTCCTACCTCTGGGTACACAAAGAGACAATAAGTAGAGAAGAAGCTGAAAAAGAGGAACTGTGTACATGAGAAAGTGTGTTAGGGAAAAGTGTGTTGAGAGCAAAGGGAAGGTTTTCTTTGACTCGCCATATGAAAGGAGGGCAAACCGGCAGGCAAAAGTCAGCATTGAGGAAAGCGGCAAAGTGCGCCTTGACTTGAGTTTATTTTGCTGTACAGATACTCGAGACAGTCGTTTCCACGGAAGACTTTTGTATGTGCTTTTACGGTAGTCTGAGTTGCTTTGCTTGCCTTCCTTCCTTCCGAACTTGCCAGCACTCGTATTTGGCAAGGTTTTTTGCTATCTGACTTACTGACTGTTGTTGACTTAGTTCGTTCACTCTGTCGGCGTCTGGTCTCTGGCTTTTGCTAACATAAGTTGTGTTCTGAGGAAACATGGTTGAATATAGTACACGTGTATGTCCGTATGTTGTGCTTAGTGGGGAGAAGCTGCACTGCACTAACATATGTACTATCTGCATATAGAGAGTACCTACGGAGTAATGCACGTATGTATTCATGTTGATATTTAGATGAGATTCCCTTTGGGATTGACATAGGAAGACGGAATGATGTTCCCTTTGATGTTCCTCTCTGGAAGCAGCAAGTCCCTTGGGAAGATCACATTTCCTACTTTTCTCTTATCGCAAATGATCTCATATGCCTACTCATACCAGATCTGTCTCGACTCCATATTTATTTATATGACTGCAATCCAATGCAATCCTCCGTTCGCATATTTATAATATTTATCTGAGGACCGCGAGGGTAGGCAAGAGAGAGGCAATGTTACAAAGCACAATTGCCTTTTCTGTGAGTTTAATGCCAACTATTGTGTACACAGCACTCTAGCCATGTAAGCGTGCTTTCTCCTTATATTTGCATATCTCTATAATAATACTTGGACTTACGTACATCATACAGTGCAGCTCTGTAGGACTGGGTATCTGGGTAGCTCTATCTCGATGTGCCAGGAGGCCAGTGCACATTCGCATCTTTAAATACGTAACGGACTCCTGAATTCAAATGTCGACTCTGCTTTCTTTCTCATCCTCTTCTACAAACACTACAAGTATAAACTATACCCACGGCTGTACATCATACATATTTACATCCTACAAATATGGATTCCATGCGATCTATAGCTCCACAACTAACACAATCAACAGTAGACAGAAGAAACATTTCATAAATACATGTTCAGAGGAAATAGACTATATTTCTCAGCAAAACAAAATTGAACTCAGCGTTTCCTTCTTTCTATTGCGGCTTGTTCCAGTCTGCGGTTTAGTATTTTATGTGTTGCCAAGCACTTACTTCTCTATGTCATTCTTTATATACTCCACTGTTGTAATTCATGATATCATATGATATATGGCATTACTTTCGTATTTACTCAACCGATTTCTATTTGTGCTATTTATATAGAGTCAGCAGTAACTAATAAATAAACATACGTTTATAGCACACACGCACTGTGTATAATGTATCCATTTATGTATGTATGTACTACTTGTAGTAGCGGGTTAATAAATAACTAGATTACATATCTAAGGGAATCCACATGTTAGCATACAGTATGAAATAGAAATAGCACATCGTCATGCTTTCTCCTTTCTCCATGTATTGCTACTAATATAACTTTCATTTCCCAAGTTATTGGCATTCAAAATTTAAAATGTGTAGTACGCAAGTGGGTTATCCATCTATTTCAATTTGAATTATAATGGCATTTAAGGAATTTAAAATCGTAGAAATAGTTGGAGTGGTATGGATAAGGAAATAATGGTCATATTTGTAAATGTTTCAGTGAATTAAAATAAAGTATTAAAATATTAGTTCCGGAGAAAACGTGTATAAGATCTCAGGAGTCTAGAACGAAAGTTGTTGCGTTTCTTATTTTCCATACTGTAGAGGTAACTGCAATCTGAAATGAAAGCAACTTTCTCTTGTGGGGAAATCAAAGGAAAACTAACTATGCCATTTAAATGAATAGTGCTTTTATGCCTGGGAGCAATTTTTACTGTCAACTAGTGGCAGCTATCATTTTAGTTAAAGCATTGCAAGCAAATCGTCCAGCCATAACGAAATTAATTATTATCATTTTATTAGGTGATGATGTAGACAGGGAGATTAACATTTCATAAATTTCATCACCATGTCCCATGTCTGTCTCATCTGGCTGGCGGAGGAGCAAACATCCCTTTCGCTCTTCTCACATTTTGCTCCACTCACAATCAGTCAATCTACCTCCTTTTACTTGGCTGTTTTAGTCTAGTTTGGTTTAGGTGTGTTAGTGACTCGAGTGAGGTTTCGTTTGCCCAAAGGAAAGTCACTAAAGTAAATAACAGACTTGACTTTCTCCTTTGTATTCTTTATGCAGAGTAAAGTTGCTTTCCCCTAGCTAAATATATTATAGTCTGTTCCTATACTTAGCACGGCAGCAATCTTCTTTTGTCTTTGTCTATACTTGCACGTGTATTAGAATTATATTAGTTAGAAACACCTTTGACTATATAAAGCAGGAAAAGTGTCCCACATACGCATACCATTATGTAGATCTACATATGTACATGAATTGCACTTCTGTAGATGAAGTGGTACATTGCTGAGGAAAGGAGGGAGAAAGTTTTCGTTTTATCTGCATGGCAGCACTTCGTTTATCTTTTGCAAGAGTAGAACTGTGGAAGGAGCTAATAAAAGACACACAGAAAGTCCACGTAACACAATCTACTTTTTAGACGAGTTCAATAATATAATGCAGTAAAGCAAGAAGTTATATTTTCACTCATCTTCACTGAGTCAATACTTATAGTCCTAGTATCCTTCAATAATATTCTCACGATCACTACGGATATAAATACGTACTTATTACACAGGAATGCTTACACCTCGCTTTAGTATTATAAAAATACACAGTATAACTATGTGGACAGAAGTGACGCGGGTAAAAATTGTAAAGCCAAAGTAAATGTTACAGTGTTAGATATTTCTACGGTTTTCCTGACAAGGAACTGAAAAATATCTAAGCCCATTTAAACTAGGGTAAATTCATTTAGTATTCGTTTGATTTTTACACACTGGTGCACTTATTCTCCTATTGAACGCATATAAAACCGTGGCTAATGCCAAAATGCTGTATATAGTATCTAAGTACCTATGCAGAATCCTAATTCGATTATATTTGGGTACACATTCACTTGTGAATTTTCCTATTCAATCCATCCCACGTGAGTATACATCTGGATAGCACTGTTAATAAGATTGCTGTATGTTGATTTAAAGTTTCTACTACCTTTTTTATTTCCGATTTCCGCTTGTCTTCACCTTCATAGAATTTAACATCGTCTCGAGAATAGAATTTCTGTAAGTACCTATATGCGGCATGGTGCCTTACGAAAAAAAGTTTTTTAGTCCAACTGGTTTAGCTGGGTTTAGTTGATGATGTGAATGTTATGCGAATGCAAGGGAGCTCTGGTTTGAGTTGAACAAAGCGTAGTCAACTCAACTCGACTTACTTTTCTGTCATACGAATAAAATAAGCATGTGTGATAGTGTCACTTTATCATTTTCAAAAATTCTCAAGATTTCCATCTACATAATATCTGTATCTGGCTCCAGAGAGGTACATACAATTACTATATTCATTTTACATACATAGAAAATATAGAATCGAATTTTTATCTAAAGACACGATCTTCTGTCTTGTCTTCCATTGTGCTGATCGTGAGCTGGGCTGAACTGTCCTTGTCATGTACTTTATAATGTAAATACAGATACAATACATTCCCATCTCCATTATATATCGTATCACATGTATGTTTAATATCCAGCAGAAGTGTATAATCTTCTAGCACGTTCCAACAGAAATCTCTATCAAGATTTTGATATGGGAAGTTGTAGCGGAAAAATTGGCAAAAGACACCTGGTTAGAATTGGAATAGTAGCACTAGCATGTCACCAGAGCTTCAGTTCTGCGGCTGCTTTACCTATTGCTTTCTCCATTAAGATTTCCATTGCATTGGAATGCCAGTGACACTATACTGTGTGTCTTCTCTCCTTCCACTTCCATCTACACGTCTTTAGTAGTAGTCAAGCCATCCTAGTCTCTACAACTACTAGAGTCACTGCCTTCCTAGGCTTTGGCTTAGCGTCACTGTAGCGTGGCATGGCATGGCTGTGCCACACTACAGTGAGCTGAATGTGATTGCTTTACCTCATATATGTATGGTGTGGATCTGACATCAAGAATCTGAGTTAGAAATTTGAAATTCAGATGGAAATTTGGAAGAAGCATAAAAGAGTGAATTGGATATACGAGTGTTAGTACGTTACAATAGCTATATAAGAGGCTGCGTTAGATATCCGTTACCAATACAAGTCAAGTGCTTATGCCCACAAATATATGCACAAATATATGTAGACTTCAGCTGCATCCTCTATATACAATATTAAAGGATAGCCTATGAAGCTTCAACTTTCAACTCGCACATATCCTCCTTTCATATCTTCAGGAATAGCCTCATCATTCCTCTCTACATCGCTAAGATAGTATAAAATATCATTTATATTACTTACATCTTCCAGCTTTGTCTATTATGCTTGTGGCATCAATAGGCATTGTCATTTCTGAATGTACAATGCAAAAGAGACCATTATCATGCATAATATTGGACACAGGTCCATGCAGTTACACCACAAAAACCATAAGACCCTAGCAGTATACACTAGATAATCTACCTTAACAAATATTTTAGGGACGGACCATATATTACAACACTGAGTTACTACCTAAGATGGAAAAACATAAGCAAAGCTCTTTCTCAGTAAAAAGAGACTTCCACTCTTCCTGAATGTTTGGCTCCTTAAAAATATGACACTTCAGTCCATAGAATTAGATTATCAGTCTTAGGATATGGGAAAAAGTTGGTTAAGATTTCGGAATAAAAATGGTCTTCCCTCTACACTTTCTATTTATTACTAGTATATTTACGAATTTAGCAATTAATATTAATAATCCATCCCATTTGAAAATTAAAATAAATTATCAAAATAAAACTATTCTGTATAGATAGGTAAATTACTGCTACTGTAACAGCTTCTGCTTGATGGCAATCAGTAAGTTTTATGGAAGGTAATGCAATTTAACTGCTTCATTATGTTCATCTAGCATTTTAAACAAGATAATGGAGCAGATTGGTTTTCAAAGAAGTTATGTAAAGAATAAAAAATGTAAAGGATAAAAATGAGAATTTTGTTCATAATAAATGTAGTAAACCTTTATTGTTGGCGAAAGATAGTTGTCACTTTTGCGGTGATCAGGATGAGGACTGATCTTCAGACGTATGGAAGTGCAACTCGTGCAAGACAGCACAGATAGATATGACAAGGGAACGGAAGAGTGTCTTCTTATTCTCATCTGCCTCTTTAGTTTAAGTTGAGTGAGCTTACTCAAGGAGAGTTGGATCAGAATGCAATGATTATTATATGTGGCTAGTGCAGGAGCTATAGTGTTTGTAAAAGAAAGGGTAGGCAGATAATAATGGTATGTTCTATGTTATAGTGTATTAGTACATTAGAGAGGAAGTAGTATGTAATGTAGGTAGTAGGGCCGAAGGAACGACTCCGTAATAGGACTAGTTTATCATAAAACACAAATACATGAAGAAGGCAGAATGGATGAAAAAAGTTTCTTAGCATAGAAATCGATTCTTTTATGGGACTGAATAAAGTCTTGTCCTCCAGTTTGCTTGCTTTAGTTGTATTAGTCTAGTAAGTACTTTGTGAGGGTTGGGTTAGCTTCCTATGGCAAAAGTATTGTATGTACGGTGTCTATTTGTGTACTAAAGATAGTACTCGTTACACCAAATATCACATAACATAACCAAGCTCGTCCAACTTGCCATCTTCTCATGTTACACTTGTCTGGCAGCCAGTTGCCATGATCTGCTCTCGATACAAACACGACAGCAAGAAATTGATACACATGTATAGATGTACATATATTTGTTCTTCTCTAGTGTATACATACAATACGCGAAATTACATAATATTGCACACCCACTCCACTACAGACAATACACAGTCTTACCAATACACACAATATGTTCTCCTTCTTTTCTTCGGTCATTATTCTTTTCTTTTCCAGCTCATTGTATATACTTACCATTGTATTTGTTATTACAGCGAAATGAAAGTTATATAGCTAACAATGAGTAAGGATATGTAATATATGTAAGCTGGAGAGAAAGTAGTTGCATGCAAAAAGAGACTTGAGACTTGGTGGTCTTGTATTTGTGAACTAAACTAAACTGCGTGTACTTATGCAATAGAAGACTACGATAGGACGACATAAAACAACAGATAGCCACACAGATATTTTCTATAGTTCCAGAAACCATCTCGTCTTCAACCTGTCATCATTCAAAATTACGAGTCCCATCATCCCCATTTCATTCCCCATGCAACGAGTCCCCGACTGCGATGTGAATGTGAGTATCTCAAGCTTTTGTTGTTTGTTTCATCCAGCCTTAGAACTAGCTGTAGGGCACTACGCAGGATATACAGGTTCCTATAGGTAATTTGCAAGAGTATTGCAATATGTAGCATCTAAACAAACATCGACTCATGTATCTACACAGAGCAATAGAAAATAGACAAGAAACACCTAAATATTATATATTTCACAGATATAATGTAAGTGCAGAAAAGCTCAACTTATTCTCATTGCCTCATTACATACAACATACAGCTCACTCCTATGCGGTTTCCCCAACTCCCATTATCCCACATTCATTTACAAACATGCACAAACGACAGTCCCAATCGAAGAAACTCTTACTCCTGTGACTATCTCTTCATTTGAGTATGCGAATGTGGTACACATCCAACAGTATTGTACAATAGCACACTATACAGTGCAGGTACTCATATTTCCAACTAATCCAGTAGAATAGAAGCATAGGCATAGAATCATCTGAAAATGTTCTTTCACTTCCTATTTGTTTAGCTTAGAGAAACCGTTTTACATATTTTATTCTACGTAGAGGCACAATACTTACTTATTATTAGTCTCTAACAACACACACTGGCTATATCCGTACTTTGGTTGGGAATATTAGAAATATATTGTAACAGCGATATAAATATGAATAATATAGTAATGCACTGAACAAATGGTACACACCATGCTGACATATTTGTTTGTTTTGGGTGTGCAACCAACAACGTAAACTAAAGTAAACTGAAACTATCTAGATATGTAAGTAGAGTGTGTTATATTTAGTATAAGCTCACTCATCCTCTGTTCAGTTAGCTGTTAGTAGTTACTTGGGCACACCACCGGTGAAACAATTGCAAAACCACACTTTAGCTGAGTTTCTCGTGAAAGTTGAGTTTGCGATAAGTTTTCAAAGTATCGTATGTGTTTAGTATGTTGAAAGGTAGTATGTAATGTAATGTACCCATCTTTTGTGCAATCTGCTCAAACGTACTTACTCTCTGATGATGAGAATATAAGAGCTCGAACATACGACAGATATTAGCGACTTGTTTTCCTCTCACTACTGCAATACAGTCAGAATACCCAGTACAGTTTTAGATACTAGTAAGCAGAATGGAATCTCTTCTTGTTGTACTTGTAGTAACTTGACTGTAATATCGTAACTCTTTGTTAGCTGCACTGATGATTGTGGCGTTAGCGTAAAGTCGTCGTTTTGTCTCTTCCTGTTCTGTTGGATCACATCTCATGCAGCAACATGCTTTGCTAACTTTAATTGCAAAATGATAATAATTTCTTATTTGGACCAAGAGCAAAAGACAAAATTTTCCGGCTTTCACTGCAGTTACTTTACTTTCTCTTTTCTTTCCCCTTCAATTTTTCTTGTAATTAACGCTCCTGTTTAATCTTCACCATTTGGCTCTAGCTTCCTTCGTTTGCGACTCTTTTCCTCACTAATTCTCTTCACTCGACTCAACGCGTGAGTGAACTAACACTTTGCTTTTCTAGACAAAAAGGTCTATGCCGATATTGTATATATAGAGATTTAGTGCTTATAGTACGGCACGAGCAAGACTGGTGGATACCAGACATAACAAGTTTACATAGGACTGCGTATACTTACAGTTAATACATTTCAGAGTATTCTCATTCTGCCTTAGAGTCATGGTTCTCTAGAGCTTCGTGTAGCAGCAATCAACTTCATTTTGGATTCATTCATGCACTACCTAGTCTTCCAACTACCTACTAAAGCCTATCTATTGTACTTTTCTCGCTAACTCCTTTCATTCCATTTCCATGTCTCATCTTCTCATTACTACTATTATTGTACATACTTCCCCTCTACTATCTACCGCATTAATAAACACAAACTCATCTGTACTAATCACATAATCATGTTCGTTACAGAGGCACATTATTTTTAAACATATATTCCACTGCTGCCAAAATGCAGAATGAAAGGAAGCACTCAAAATGTAACTTCACGCTAAATTCCCGAAAACTCTATTTATTTCATTTTTACTTTACAAAGTGTTACTCACTATAGCAGACACACTTTCATTTTTAAATGTTAGAATTTACATTACTATTTACTAGCAGTGATTATTTGTATGTTTAATTTACCAAATGCATACAATGAATCTCACAAAATCAATTCACATAGAAATAATTTATAATGCAGCTTTTCAGAAATATGTATTTTGAGGCTTAGACATTACAACTTTAAAGTAGAAAATGTATGTTACATATTATTTGATGCGTGCAAGAGTAGCTCAGCCTTCTTCCATTGGCACGACCTCGGCAGAGTTAGAGGTCGAAGGCCCAGCTCCGCTGAGCTTCAGTGGTGCACTTCCAAGCAAATGCTTATGAACCATCTCTTCCTTGTTTATCAAATGAGTTGTTCGGGATATAAGAGACATTAGAGTGTTGAGATTGTGAGACCAATCATTCAGCAGCTCACTTGGATCTTTCGAAGATTGGAAAGACACTATTCCTGCCGGGCGGTCTGTTTTTCCTTGTACTGTCCCAGCGACAACCATACTGCACAAAACTTCTTCTACTTCCTAAAGTGTCATCAATACAATTTTATTATTTTTGATAAAGATTATCGATTTGATTTTGCTAAACAGTAAACGCTGGATGTAAACAGATATACTCTGAAAATAATGTTCAAAAACTACATCTAGATGCACCATCCACACAATTCTGACTATGCTTGGTTTGGTATTCATCTTCATTTTATTCACCGTTAAATATTACAAATAAACTGCACTCACCTCTGGTGCTAGATCCAACAGCTCTGACATACGCTTTAAGGTTACCCGGGTGTAGTATTTAGCCATGATTCGGATATTCTATTAAAGATAACAACTTATTATTTATTTACTTCTTCAACAGACCATTGCATTGCGCTAAGATAGATTGTGGTCAGCTCATAATGTTTAAACACCATATGTCTAAGAACAATAAGAAACCAGTATTCAAAAACACTGCTACCCTGCTAGACTTTAAATACAACATTGAAATGAAACTTTTTCACTAGTTTATGAAAAACGGAGATGATTTTTAAATATTAAATTGACTTACAATTAACTTTAAATATTAAATGAAAAACCAAAAATAGGTAACACTGGTCCTTATATCAAGTTTACACCCTTTTTAAGTTTAAGGAACTCGAAATTATAAAAGAATAAGTCAGAAACTATATCTGAGGTCTACGCAAGCCCTTAATGAATTAATGAGCTATCTATTTTGTTATAACTTTCAATGTTCTTCCACTTTGAAGCAGCAATCCCACTTAACAACAGTATTAATCATTTTGTGCTTTTAACGATGCTCTGGTTCTGATGGCATAATACATTACATTACATTTTGATGAATTGTGGCTGTTGCTTATCATTTAGTTTTTTGAACATAAAACAGTTTACAGGTCAGGCAATAAATTAAAAAACCTACGTGTTCTACCACTCGATCCTTTAACTTCTTCCATCTTTGAATGCCCAGTTCTGATTGATTGAATACATCAGTTGCTACTGATCCCTTGGTACCCTTTAGCTCATCTTCATAAGTTTTGCAAAGATCTCTCCAATTAATCAACTCTTGATTCTTGAATAGTGCCAACAAGGATCTATACGAATTCAGACAAAATTCAAGTCAATAAACTTGTTGTGAAGGATCAATGGAAAATCTAAACCGTAAACAAGGCCTCAACTCTGGATGCAGAACATATTACACAGTCGGTTAGTCTCAAAAAATATTAATGAAGTACATACTTATAAGTTGGAATTGTTTCCATTGCTCTCTCCTCAAGAATTCTGTGAACCAAATCGAACTGCTCGTTATCATATGGACTTAAAATCAAGTACAGCACTACAGATCGAAGAAACTGCTTCTTTTCGTCTTCATTGGCTTGAATTTGTGGGGTATTTAGCATAGCTCGGTAATGGCGACAAATTGATAAGAAGTTGCTTTCATGTTGATCGTTCTCAATCATTAACCTTCAATCAAAACCTTGAAATTAAAGTCTTTGTCATACAAGACAAACAAAAGTCTTTAATGCTGTTTAAATTAAAGCCTTACTTATAGTATCTAATTTTTAAATCTTGAGTTGATTCATCTTCAAAAAACTTGACGTTAATCTTTTTTGAAATGATTTGAGTCCTGATGTAGTCATTTATAGCAAGACAAAGCCGCATTTGCTCGAGAATAAATTCAACCTGTAAATTGTTCATAGTTGCAAAGTGTTTACTGCAAGTGCAAGTGTATTTTTCTCCAAGAGTAAAAATAAGGCGTTACCTTTTCTCTTTTTTCCATGGACCCGTAAGTTTCAACTTGAAGTTCTTGCATAATTGTTGCAGCTGCTTCGATGTTACCTTCCTTTTCTTTCATATCGGCCAATTTGTTTGTCAACCGAGCTCGTTCAACTTCAACGTATATCTGAAGGTTAATCCAGTACAAGACTTAAATGGATTTTATAACGGAACTTAAAATCAAGTACTTTTTGCTAAGCACATATCTTCAAAAATATAAATTAAAAAAGCATTACCTTTCCTTCTGTAACACTGCGAAGAGTAGCAATGAGCTCATACTTAAGTTCTTTGGTTTCTAAACTGTCAATGTAAGTGCAGGCTTCCTGAACCATTTTTGCAACAGCTTGTTTTAATTGTCCTCTCCTCTTTGCTAGCAGGTTAATATTTTCGTTTAGTAGAACCCAATTTTTCGCATCACGGCACAACTGGACCACCGTCACCAACACTCGCCCAGTAGATATCATATCACCACCCTAAAATTAATAATGTGTATTCAACAGTTTTTTACTACATGACATACAGACATTAATAAAGACAAAATGTATGAATAGCACTTTGCTTTGCAAATCTCCAAACTGAGTACTAGAAGACTATGCTGGGAATAAAATATAATATAAACTATATTCGGACATCATGATATCATGAAGGATATTTGAAAGTATTGAGAGTAAAGAATAAAATAAGAAAATTCATGTAGTATTATTTTCCCAGAATAGTTTGATAAAATGCATAAATATCTATGACAGTCCCTTGTGGTTTATTTTAAAATGTTGTTTTATTGACATTGAATTGGAGTAAACATTAACTACTTACCGTTCTAGTTTGCTTCTCAAGTGAAATAAGGCCTTCAATAGCTTCATTGAGTTTACCAGACTTTGCAAGTTTTTGCAATTCGGGAATTTTTTCGTCACAGGCAGTGGAGTAATCCACCTCCATTTTCACCACTTCTGTGGTAGCCCCCGCAGCAGCAACTGGGTTAGAATCCATGTTTCAGGAAATAATTGCTCTTGCTTCAAATCAAAGGTGAAAGGTACATTAGTTTTTATGTAACTCATTAAAAATAACAAAATTCAGTTTATAAAATGACAAAGCAAATTTAAAACTCACCTTTTAAAACTAAACTAACTTTGCTTACAATTACACCACACAGTAAACGTCAACAACAAATTCTATCACGATTACAAAAACGGTAAAGGTTTAAAAGTATAATAGCAAACAGGATCAATTTTGACTTATATTTTCTTCGATGTCATTCAACAGTTTTGGTTTGGCTTTGACAATCAAGAACAAGACCACAGACGATGAAATAGCAGTATTTGACTGACGGCTTAACTCTTTATATGTTGGCGCTTTAATTCAAGTTTATCAATTCAAGTATTTATGCACACAACACCGCGGAATTCAAAGAGTAGTACTTTTCGTTTGTCTGACTTTTTAAACGACCTCGGTCCCGTTAGTCACATTAGCTTTCAAAAGGCTGAAAAACAGAGTAATTAGTAATTACACTTTGATTGAACCCTGAAATTCTTATATCACATCTGAGGTTGAAGTTGACTGCTTCGATATTAAAGAATGTGGTAGGAGATAGATTGAATAGGATGAACTTGGAAGCAGATGAATTATTTGGCTCCCTTGGAGCCAGTGCAGTCGATCGTGAAGTCTTCGAACAAGATCTTCTGAAGAAATTGGAAGAGCAATTTAATCCTCAAGTTAATGCAGTTAATAAAGAAGATGAGGAATCTTGCGAAAGTGACAATAGGCTTCAAACAGTCGACTGTAAAATCACTGAGATCGAGGAGACTGATGATGTTAATAATTGTATCCAAGCAGAACCAGTAAAGGATAATTCTACATCCTTGAAGAGCATTATTATTAAAGGAGACAAAACTGATTCAAAAACAGATGGGTCAAATCATGACGACGACATTCAAATTGAAGAAGAGGCTGAAGAAGATCGAAAGATTAGAACTGGAGAAATGACACCTTTCGGCACAGTGATTGCTAAGACAAGCCCTAAAAAGTATGCCATGTTGCAAATATTTAAATATCAATTTTAATTTATTTAAAATTTTCTTTTCTGTTTTAAGAAACACTTTTCTGGACTTTGGAAGATATTTGCAAAATCAGAAAGAACTTCAACAGAAATATGGCAAAAAACCAACTAAGAAGGAGCCTGACTGTATGTCAGATCCAAAGGTGGCTTCCAAACATCGTCGAGGAAAACAAGGTTCAACCAAATCTTCTCTTGATATGAACGTTCTCTTCCCTAAGAAAGGAAGGAAAAAAGTTCGTTTAGGGACAAACCTTAGTGAAGACCCAAGGTGAGAAAATATACGCTACGAAATTTTTTTAGAAATAAACTACTTTATTTTTGATCCTTCATGCGCTTGGCTCAGGGCGCATGATTTGCCAGTTGACCATTATATAGGTTTGGTATATTGTAGTTTGCTTTTTAATTGGATTGGATCCCTTCTTGTTACTTTTTCTAGTGATGCTAGAAGAAAGCCTGGGAAATCATTGGCAGAACGCTCTAGTATGTATGTGGACCCTTTAGAAGATAGTGACTACATTCCAAGCGAAACCGATGCTTCAGATGGCGAATATGGTAAATAGATAATTATATATCTGAATACATAGTATTTATAGTAAAAATTCATTAAAGTGTAATAATTTTAAAATGTAGATCCCATTCCGTCAAGCCGTTCCAAACGAATTAAATTAGATGAAAAAGTCTGCAAGAAAATCAAGAAGAATGTCCACTCTAGCTCCCATAGCTCTAGTTCTGACGAATACGAAGATGACTCCATACGGCCTACAAAAAGTCGTAATTGCAAATACAACACAAAACAATAATTAATATTAACGTTTATGGTTTCTTTTACAAAGAAATATTTTATCAATAGTGAGAAAAGAGGCGGATGATGGAAACATTAATTCATATAAAAAACGAGTACAAAATTGGAAAGATGGGGAAACAAGATTTACTGGCGAATTCCATGTTTTTGAAGGCGGTTTCAAGATTCCAATTCACTTATGGGAAAGTCTATATAAGTAAGTGCAAAAAAGTACAGTACACATAGTGGTAGATAATGGTACATAGTTAAAATACATATTGTTATATTGTTATCATTGCTTTGAAAAACTGAATTTTATGAACATTCCGATTAAAGCTTCCTCAGGTTTTGTAGTAAATGTAAAAACTAAAATTTCACAACCCCTTACAAATACTCCTTGGAACAATTTTCTTAGTTGTTGGCGCGCACTGCTGCAACACAGAACAATATTATTATTTGATTTAATTAGACAGACCATTAAGCTTAATGATGTTTATGATAAGATGTCGAACTGTCGATGAGCCAAAATAGCCTAAAAATGCGTTAGGTGTAAAATGTTTGGCAGGTTCAACTGAAAAAGTGGTGAAAATTGGGAAAAGTACTGGTGAAAGCAGGGATCTTTGAAATTCAGTAGAAGGACCAAGGAATTACTCCCGAAACTAATTTTGTGCTGTCTGGATAAACCTTAATTAACCAGTAATACTACCATAATGGCAATTATTTTGTTTAACAGTTATCAAAATGTTGGAGTCAAGTGGTTATTCGAACTTCATCAGCAGCGCTGTGGAGGAATTCTTTGCGACGAGATGGGTATGGGAAAAACTATTCAAGTAATAACATTTCTTGCTGGCTTGGCGTGTTCCAACTTAATGTTTCGATTTTCCAGGTAACGTTTCATTTATTGATCGAGAGATTTAAAACACTAGCTACGAAAAACTTTTTATATTTTATTGCTTGTATGTTTCTAGGTATAGAGGTTTGGGACCTACGCTAATAGTGTGTCCCGCCACAGTAATGCATCAGTGGGTGAAGGTATGATTACAATTTCATTTCAATTATCTTTGAGCAAAAGGATAACTTTTCCTCTTCATTAGCTATTATCTAATTCAAAGGAATTTCACATTTGGTGGCCCCCATTTCGAGTTGCAATTCTGCACGAGTCGGGATCGTACTCAGGTAAATGTTCTAATTACCATTATGATCATAGTTTATTGTAATTTGATAAATAATATATATTTTTTATTTTTGATAGGATCAAAGTATGGATTAATTCGATCTATTCAAGAAGGAAATGGAATTTTAATAACTTCCTATGTAGGGGTAGTTAATAATCAAAATGAAATACTAAAATATCCGTGGCACTACGTTATATTAGATGAAGGACACAAAATTCGTAACCCTGATGCTCAAGTATGTAAAAACTCAATTGTCCTTTGTTTCGAATCGGAAAATGAATATCAATTTTATTAAATACTTTTTATGTTGTAGGTTACTTTAACTGTTAAGCAAGTCACAACTCCTCATCGTTTAATTCTGTCTGGTTCACCTTTACAAAATAATCTTAAAGAGCTCTGGTCTCTGTTCGATTTTGTGTACCCAGGGAAATTGGGTTTACTACCTGACTTCATTGAAAAGTTTTCTATCCCTATTACGCAAGGAGGATACTCCAATGCATCCCAAATACAGGTAGAATTAAAAAATATTAAATCATAAATATTAGTGTAAAGATTTAGGTAATGCGAATTTGCGAATTATATAGGCATTTCCGTACATTTCAGGTTGCCATTGCATTTAAATGTGCAACAGTACTACGAGACATCATTAATCCATATATGCTGCGCAGAATGAAATCTGATGTTAAGGCCCACCTTAATCTTCCAGAAAAAAGTGAACAAGTAAGCTAAATTATTGATTTAATTTCTACAAACTTGCTAGGTAAATTGGGAATGGGTTTAGCTTATAAAAATATTCCTTTCATTGCCTTGAGCTTATCTATTTCTGCAGGACTTGTAGCTGTTCTTTAATGTAGTTCCAGAGTTATATTGGTATCTGGTATGAACTAACACTACAGGTATCAATATATTCTGGCACATTGCATTGGTAAAACGTAAAACCTTTCATTCCTAATAAAATTGTGTTTGACATTTTTGTTTTATTGTTTTCTACTAGGTTTTGTTTTGTAAAATGACGGACCAACAACGAGCCCTGTATATCAGCTATGTAAATTCTAAAGAAGTGGATTCAATAGTTCAAGGCAGATTTAATTTGTTTGTTGGCTTAATTAATTTGAGAAAAATCTGTAACCATCCCCATTTATTTGATGGAGGGCCCAAAATTATCAAAACAAATAGCGGCCGCATTCCAAGAAACAGAGCAAATATGAGTACTGCAGGAACTTCTAAAAGTACAATGAATTTCGGCAATGAAGCATCACAACAAATTGTGGAAGAAGAAGATTGTGACATTGAAATCGACCCTAATGATTCATTTGGTCACTGGAGCAAATCTGGAAAAATGATAGTTGTGGAGAGTAAGCAAGCATATGGTACTATGACTGTCTTTTTTCTCTTTTGCAGAAAGTTATAGTTTATTAACTAATTATAATTTCAGCTCTCTTGAGGTTATGGCATTCACAAAATCATAAAGTACTGCTGTTCACACAAAGTCGGCAGGTATGTAAAATATTTAGCACTCAATAATAATCTTAATCGCTACAGAAAAGAAGAGATTGTTGTCCACGGATAGCCGCAGTATAACATGACGACCATAGCACGATTAATATATGACTGTATATTACTATTACTGATTGCAGATGTTATGCATACTGGAGAATTTCGTCCGCCAACAGAAATATTCGTATTTAAGGTTGGACGGGTCCACATCGATTGGGGCTCGGCAACCAATGATAAAGAAATTTAATGAAGTACGTTTTACGTCGTTTTATAACAGTTTTATACTACGAATTCTGTTGATTGACTATTTTAAAACAATTGTATATATTTTTGCAGGACCAGTCAATTTTTGTATTTATATTGACAACCCGGGTAGGAGGACTTGGCATAAATCTAACGGGAGCAAATAGAGTTCTGTTATTTGATCCTGACTGGAATCCTTCAACAGACACTCAGGCTAGGGAACGAGCGTGGAGAATAGGGCAAGAAAAGCAAGTTACTATTTATCGTTTAATAACTTCTGGCACAATTGAAGAAAAAATTTATCATCGACAGATTTTTAAGCAATTTTTGGCAAACAGGGTTCTGAAAGATCCTAAACAAAAACGATTTTTTAAAAGTAACGACATGTTAGAATTGTTTTCTTACAATGAGGGCACACGGGGTACGGAATCAGAATCAATTTTTGCAGGCACTGGTTCTTCAATCGCGAAAGATAAAAAGTTTCTCAAAAAGGAAAAATTGAAGGAAAAAGAAGCAAAAGAAAAGTCTTCTGGCAAATTTAAGCACGTTCCTCACTTAGTGAAACAATCGAAAACAAAACTCAGTGAAAGCGAAACTGCGGCTGAGTTGGCCTCTAACAAAACACAAGATGATTACGTCTTGCAAAGTTTGTTTTCTAAGTCGGGAGTGGAAGCAGCATTGCGTCATGATAAAATTGTTGATACTGAAGAAGCAGACTATATGATTTTGGAGCAAGAAGCAGAGAGGGTGGCGAAAGACGCAATTAAACAACTGAAAAAATCTCGGGAGCAATGTTATTCTGCTGAAGCTGGTCAAGCCAATTGGACTGGAAGTTCTGGAAGTATGAAAGCAGTTTCTGTTCCAAAGTAAAACCAACTTTTTTATAGATATACGACGAAGATTCATATAAATTTCCTGTACCGTAGTATTAAGTAAATATGTTTAATTTGTTTTAATCCTTTAGACCACGATTCGGGTCACGAAAAAAAGCTACGAAAGTCGAAACAAAAACGTCTGCAGATGAAACTACAGAACAAAGATACTTTGCTGGGCCGCTGATAGAAGATACGAAAACTGAAGCGAACGCTCTCTCATCATCAGATTTATTAGCAATTATTAAAACCAGAAATCGATCCACAGTTATTGCTACAGAGGGAAATGAGGCAGAGGGAGGCGACTCGTTGGAAACAAACAATGAAAGTAGTGTCAAGTCCGACCACTTAGAATTGCTTAGAGATATACGAGAATATATTGCATTCCGAGCCATTGTTGATGGTCAAGCTACCACTGCAGAACTGCTGTCTGAATTCGCAGCAAAACTTCCTCCGGAAAATTCTCCCATTTTTAAGCAAATGCTTGGGCAACTATGCACATTTCGTCGTGTTGAAGGTCAAGGGGTCTGGAGATTAAAACCAGAATTCAGGTGATTTTTTGTTTAACGGTCCTAAACGACGGCTAAAGACGGCCTAATTACTATGGTATAGGTAAGTTATAGAAAAAAATCATTTGACTTTATCAGTATTATTTATACATCACATGAAAATTACCAGGAAAGACTGGCTCAAAACAATAATTAAGTTTACCTGACAATGTGTGTAAATTATAGCATCGTGTACGTTATCTGTGTACTATTGAAAACGCTTAAGACTCGTAAAGAAAATAAAAGTTAAACGAGAATTCGAATATTTTATTAACCGAAAAATCACAAGTTATTACTTATTTGCATGTTGCTACATTAACTTCAACAATAGTCGTAAATAAGCATGCATTTAAATCATAAAGTGAATAAAGTCATGTTTCACGGTTATTTATGAATATATAAAATTGAAGTATCATTTTTTTACAATACGAATAACATCTTCATCGTGCATTATGTGGTGAAGCCCAACACGCTGGGGGGAGTACTTGGTACTGGTTCCCTAAAATGAACGTCATATGTCATATCATTTAACATTTTCAGTAAAGTTTTATTTCGTAATCGTTTTAAGTCATGAGACACTTACCCACACAAGAGCATATTTAAACTGCTGAACAATTGTTCTGTGGATACTGTGACAAACATGTTCAACAGACACTCCCTTCCTGAAAGATAATTTCATACACATTATGTAAGAAAATTTATTTTCAACGACTATACCGTACAGACTACAGACGCCCAAATAATTACTGCCATATTGCTTGCTTACCTCAAAATCAAATTGTCGTTGAAATCTGGGGGCTCTCCAGGTTTTTTCGTGTAAACTCGAATTAATGACAAATATTCCCATAAAACTTCCAGTAAATAGTCCAAATTTAATTTCATATTGCAACTGAAAATGAGTATTGGAAAGGTTAGCCATTTAGATTCATTAAACTAGCCATTACATTGAGCAGCCATTACGTGCATAATTAGCATAATAGACAAACCTAACAACGACTGTATTTGGTAACCGAGCAATTCTGTCAACTTCCTCTATCGAAATTTGATCTATTTTATTGTAGACATACAAACAAGGCATGTAAACACGGTTTGCGGAAATAACGTCGATCAATTCATCAGGAGTACAGTCCTCGCGAAAAAGAACCTATTCACCAGGACAGGCCAGATAACATAAATACGAATAAGATGTTGCATTATGTACTGTACAAAATGTTCAGCAGCAGTGCTTTCTTTACTTTGTAAAATTTATTACCTCAGCATTAAAGATCTTGTATTCATGCAGTATCATTTGGACAAGCTTTTCATCTATCCGTGTTAGCTGACATGTAGCATTGAATGAGAGTCCTCCAGCTTTCTTAATCTTAAAGTCAAATAAACCCGTTAACACAGATGTAGCAAAGAGTCGCGTGGTGAGCGGTGAGTGTTTCATTAGCGGTGAGTGTTTAATTGCGGGTCACTGTGCCCATGCCCACCTCTTGGCTACCGCGAACGCACAGACAGACAGACAGACAGACAGACAGACAGATCATTCATTATTATAAAGAGCTCGCTGCGCTCCTCTTAATAAAAAGTAAATGTAATGGATGTCAAAGATCCGGATAGTTCGTTCGTAACAACTTTAGTAACCTAATGATCATGTTTTTGTCAAATAACTTAATCCGACTTTAATGAAAGCATATCATTACAAGACTTACAAGGGAAGTCATTCAATATGATATGATAAAGCAAAAAAATTCAAAGGATGACATGACAAGTAGCTTATTTTGTTTACATTTTACTATACTATTACAGCTATACAATCGCTTCTCTAGCTCATCCTCAGAAGAACCTCCACTACTGTATCGTCGGATCGTCACACAGTAGTATGATTTTTCAGAAAAGCATCATCTAGCATCCTATGCTATTTTCCATGAATGTCGAGTGTTAATAACGAGCATTATTTACACTTTTTTACTAACCTTGAAATATATATTCGGCTTTTGCTTATTTAGGCGGATACCCACAGCTTCCAACTCAGCTTCCAAAAGTTTTCTTTGAACATCTCCCTTAGTAGCATCCAACATCATAAGGACTACATCTGCTGTGCGCGCAACAGCTATAACCTTTATTGCAAAATAAAATGGCATATCCGTTTTAAAATTCTTACATTTATAGTAATGGCACAATAAAGAGTTAACCGTTTAACATATATGAACAAGTGGCCATAAAAAGAGATCTGTATTTCGGATTGCCATACCTGCCGACCACGACCTGTAATTAAATTTTAAAAAATACTGTAAAAAATCATAAATTATAAATTTTTCAAAGCTAAACGCTGTCTTAAAGCGCATCAAGCATCATAGCAAGTCCATATTATTGTTTTCTATTTTATATGTATGTACTATTGTTATATTATTATGCTTTGAAAGTACTAGGAACTGGTTGAAGAGGATGGTGAGCAAGAGAAAAATTTTCACTGAATTCAATCCAATAAAAGTAAATTAGTTCCCACAAACATCGTCAATCTCCTGTGCCTGTACCGCATTCGAAAATCAAAGATTTTGCTGACTAACAATGAACGATGCCACGGACAATACAACGGAGTATAATGTAAATTATCTTCATTTTATGTAGGCATCCTTACAATTATTACCCAATATTACATTATAAGTCATTTTTACCTTTTCCTTGAGCAGCACCCTCAATAATTCCAGGCAAATCGAGCAATTGAATGTTTGCACCCTACAAGAAAACAATATTTTTACGGACCATATTAATGATAATGAAAAATTAATCTGAGTATAAACATGCTAGGTTAACATCGTTGCAGTGAAGGACATAGACGGGACAGGAGACTGTTTTGTGTTTTCTGATTTTGGGGTTTATGACAAACATACAATGGGAACAAAAATCATTTTAACTTTTGCCCTTAAACTATTTAGATAATATGTAGAGGTCTCACAGGTCTCCATAAAATTTAGCAGTGTTATTTATTTCTAAAATTTTAATAGTTATACGAATTAACTAGGCAAAATTTTGGCTGTGACCTTGAGATTTCATTTTCGATTATCTAGTAGAAAAAGCGAAAATATTTTACCTTATATTCAATCACACCTGGAATGCAAGTCAGAGTAGTAAATTCATAGGATGCACACTCACTCTGTGTTGTGGTAATCGTACTCAGCAAGGTGGACTAATTGAAACATTTAATAGATTGTGAACAAACTGGCTACTTTATACGTAAACTAATAACTAACATTACCCACAATTAAAAAATTAAAATAGTTGCATGTACCAATTACCTTTCCAACCGATGGGAAGCCAATCAGAGCCACTCTGGCATCTCCAGATTTTAGAACATCAAATCCTTCACCCTTTTCACCTCCTTTCTTTGAAGGTTCCAGAAGTTGAGACCTATACTTGGCAAGTTTGGCTTTCAAGACACCTAAATGGTACTCGGTTGCTGTAAATTAAATCGTACAAAACAAAACATGGTTACTTCAATTTCTACTGTTTGCCGTAAATCTTTTAGTAATATAATTTTATTTAACCTTTATTTTTCTGTGTTCGGGCGATTTCTTTTTCGATTTCGGATATCTTTTCCAAAATACCCATTTTTAACTAATTCCAAAGCCTGGAAAAATATTCAGACGTCAACAATGATTTCACAGCTCTAGTAAAGTAGTAAATAAATACACGAAACCGGTTATGTGCTGTAAGTGTCTTTAGAAAATTGCTTTATTTGTAATTAGCCCATAGCAATCACGGATATAAAATCCAAAAAAGCACAGGTATATTCATGTCCTAAAAACCACCAAATTATTTTTCGGGGACTATAATTTTATTCAATATTTAGAAAATTAGAAGTTAAGCACAATCCAGGGATATCCATCAATCGGCCACAGCATGCAAAATGAACGTAGTATTTAACGGAACGCGGTCAAATTCTACATCGCCAATTGCTGCAGTCGCAAATTGTATTATTATTGTGTAGGTCGGCGAGGACAATTATCTATAATAATATTAACAATACTTTAAAGCCGAAGTTTCCGTTTAGTACTACTAGGTAGTACTGTATTACTTTATTTCCTATAATAAATTGCTACCTGTCAAATAGTACTTACCAGGTATTTTTGCATTGCCCTGTTCTACAACTACGACTAGTTAGTAGCTTCATAGTATGAAATTATCATGAAGTTTTTTCGTATTTTGGTGTACGAAATTTTTTAATTGAGAACACTGGGTGGGAAAATAATAATCTTGATAGAAACACACATACCTACACGTCCGTGGAACGAGCATTCTACTAGTATAAAATTTCTGCTGAGCATTATGATTAACTATGATCCGCCTTAAAGGGGCTTGTTATGCATATGTACATAGCGGGAAATATCAACTACAGGCAGTTAAAGATTTCTTTGAGAGTGCCAGTGCCGGATTTCTATATTTGTCATATTGTTCTATATGCCTAAGTTAAACAAAATCTTGTAATATTAATTTATGTTAAATACTTCTTTTTGTTTTCTGTACAATCTGTCTTGCAATAGTCAAAAGCCCCAGAGAAAGCCCTTTGCCGGTTTGCCCCTTTAACTTTAGGTTAGTACGGTATTTATAAAGATCACTTGATCACTCTTCACTCATTTGTCAATATAGAAGCCGAGTAATTGCATTTTGTAACAATTTTTGTGTGAAGCGTTTTGATAACTGGGTTTCAAAAGTGGAGTTCAATAAAAGGTAGTCATCATTAATGTTCGTGTTCGTATACAGGCAATGTATAATAGTAAACAAATACAAAGAAAGGAACCCAGAAATTCATTTCATATTTACACATTCCGTTTGCCCCATGTAATAAGTGCTTTATTGTCAGAGACAGTCTTCAAAATTGCAAATGTAATTCTGTTTTCCAATGCTGGGTAATAACCTGGTAATCCAAACCTTAATCATGTAATTCGCGTAGTTTTGATACTAACTTTTATTCACACTTTGAATAAAAATTAGTATGAAAACCTTTGCAAATTATGTATACATATTGAATGCTGACGTGTAATATAAAGTCCAATAATAGCAATGATCACAAAATGGAGATAATTGGGACAAACGGTGAACTTTGTATAAAAACCCATGAATTTAATTAATACATTTATTAGTCAATTAACAAAATTCCTTTGCACACAGTATTACTGTGTGCAAAGGAATGTTAAATATTAGTTAATAAGTTACTTAGTAAGGTAGTATTAAGGTTAGGGTGGGTAGAGCCAATTTTTGGCATGTAAAAGGCATGATAATATGAAATCGAGATCATTT
Organism: Yoshiicerus persimilis; assembly: GCA_020352615.2. Lineage (NCBI taxonomy): Eukaryota > Metazoa > Arthropoda > Collembola > Entomobryomorpha > Tomoceridae > Yoshiicerus > Yoshiicerus persimilis. The sequence goes on along the minus strand of CM036940.2, from coordinate 31,407,756 downwards.
TCATCTTATGTAACGTAGGCATAACATAAATAATCAAACCAGTCACTGAAATTTAGGCTTGTTTTATAGATTGTTCCGGCTGACATCGATTAAAAGAATCCTGTATCTCGTATTCCCTCATATTTTGTGGTGGGATTCGGCCTTGAACAACTCCGTTTTGTCGGATACGTGTGCTTCCTTTACTTGTAAGTGCCAATTGAATAAAATCTGCACATAAACAATATACAATTCAAATGTAAATATATATGTACTTTCTATTTCGCTTCTAACATTATTTACTAAACAGATAAAATCAACTTTTTTGCATTGTAAGTTTTTAGATACAAGAAATAAGGCTATATAACATGGAAGCCGTAGTAGCTAATGTCGACAATGTGAAGTTTGACATAGAAGTGGCTTTAGAACAGCAACTTGGAGCTCAGCCTCTTCCATTTATAGGAATGGACAGTAAGTGCTTAATTTGTGTCTAATTAACCTCTAAATGAAGAAAAATTCAACCACTTTACCATTGCCGTTAAGTCGGGCCATTATTTTTAAAGATGTTTGTCATCCAAAACCAAAATTTGTTTTTGATGAAACTCTATATTATATTATTATTGATGACAACTTTTCTTTGTAGACTTAAATTAATATGGTAAAGTTCTAAAGTTTTATTGGAAGCTAAACTTAATAGGAACATACTGAGTACGTCATTCGATAGACCATCTATCTATATAGTCTTGAAGAATTATTTCGCTGCAGTTTCCCATTTTAAGCTGTAGTTATCGTTCTGCTTTATTAAACCTTTTTCACACCTTGAAGTTTCATCTCTACTATCCTGACTAGATTTTCTGAACTTCTTTGATCACTTTACTTTACCAAACATTAAAATAATGAATATGCTGAGAGCGCTTATGGCTTTTATTCACGAACACTCTGCACATGGTGATATTTAATATTCTTATTTTGTGTACTTTCCAGAGTCAACATCAGCCATTTGCGTCTTTTTTATTGAGGGCTCATGTGTAAAAGGCACCCAATGTCCGTTTCGACATGTACGAGGAGACAGAACAGTGGTTTGCAAACATTGGCTCCGTGGGTTATGTAAGAAGGGTGACCAATGCGAATTTTTGCATGAATACGACATGACAAAAATGCCGGAATGTTACTTTTACACAAGATTCAGTAAGTCCGCAGGCGGATTTTACATTTTAAATTATTTTTAAATATCTAAATTGTGACATCTTATACTTATAAACGTTTTCATCTTATTTTCTTTGTTCCTTAGACGCTTGTCACAACAAAGAGTGCCCATTTTTGCACATAGATCCGGAATCAAAAGTACGACCGTGTCCTTGGTATGATCGTGGATTTTGTAGACATGGACCTCATTGCCGTCACCGACATGTTAGAAAAGTTCTATGTCTCAATTATTTGGCTGGATTTTGTCCTGATGGTCCAAATTGCAAGTTTATTCAGTATGCTGTTTTTTCATCTCTTTATTTTTTGATAAATAGTGACAACGTAGTCGAACTTTTCCTAAGTTTACGTTAGAGTTCTTTAATCGTTTTTGTACTTTACAGTGCGACATTTGAGTTGCCTCAGATTGATGAAACTGCCAAAATCGCTCGCAAGGCCGGAATTATATGCCATGTATGCGGGGAAATGGGCCACAAGTCATATCAATGTCCAAAGAATACAGATCTGGAGAACACATATCCTACTAATCCAAGAGATCATTCAAAGGTCGATGAGGAGGCAGGTGAATATAGGAATCCTAACGAACAGCAGCAAGGCCATCCGGGACCCAGACGACCAGCTGAAGGGAGACCAGGCGCGTACATGAATTCTGGAGAACACGGCAGTGGGAATTTTCCACAATACCAACCTTACCAATTTCATCCGAGACCACCATATTATCCGAGAGGACATCGCGATCGCGACAGAGAACGAGATGATCAACCTAGAAGAGCACTGGAAGATGTCGTTTGTTACAAGGTTATCATCCTATACCTTAATTGATATCTTTCTCTCTTAAACATATATATTAAAATTATCTATTATTTCAAATTTTAGTGTGGATACAAAGGACATTATGCAAATAAATGTAGTAAAGGTCATTTGGCTTTCCTTAGCCACAAAGCTGGGCCGAACAACAGGGAAGGTGGAAGAAATTAGATAGTGAGATTTTTCTCAATAAGTTGTCATTTTATATATATTGTGCATAATTGTGGAATGAATGGTATCAGTAAATAAATTCAACAAAGAATAACAAGTATTATTAATAATTACCAGTATTTACAACTAGATGCGTCTTTTCCGTCGGTGGTAGGGAACCATCCGGACTATCGCACAGTTGTTATACTTAAGACAAAATTGTGATGTGGAGATGTACTTATTTTTACACTGAGTCATCTTTAAAATAGTGCTCCTGATCTTGCGTCCTATCCTGATATTTCCTTATACAAGCCAACCTGAGATTGCAGCAAATTTTCTTTGCCCGCAACAATTATAATTTCAGGTTTTCTGTCGGAAGAATTTGCTGAACAGCACAAGGTAAAGGTACTTAAATAATTTTTTACTTTTTATGTAAGAATTTTAATGTATGCTTAATTATTATAGTTATGATTTTTCTAAGCGCTCGTTTCATTCATAAGTATTAGTACTACGAATGACAAACTAACAGTGGCGATTTCTTCTCTTAATTGGCTTGCATCAATTAATTGTATCGAGTTTACTAGGTGGATTACAGAGACGACAGATTGTAGTACGTGTGTAGGTAGCTAAATAAATGTACTACAAACTATGCAATCGACCCAACCTATTTATTTTATCAACCCAATAGTGCTAGTCAATTACCTATTTGTAAGCAGAGTTTAACGAGAATGAGTATCTCTAAGAATTCAGGATGATTAATAAATACATAATTAAGTATAATATATGATTTACTTTCAGAAAAGGTACAGCTTATCCCTTGCAAATCTCCAATTTGCATTTATTATAATATAATACAGATAAGAGATAATACTCGTAAAAAGACTGCAATGTTTTATTCTTGTGCTAATGTCTAACCTCGCAATTTATATACAACCGAATGTGTTGAAAAATAAAGTTATTGGGTACTGGGGGCCAAACTTGAAAACATTTTTTAAATAATGTTATATAATGAATTTTGAACTGCCAAATATGTTGCATTCTTGTATATATATTTTATGTACTGATTTTATATATGGACAAATTAAAAGGAAAACTTTATAGCAGAAAGCTGAAAATGTAGCAAGTTCATTTCATCTCATGTGGATAGTTTTGTTTCAAGTGCAGATTTTTCTACTTTGATTCCTTTAATCAAGCTGGTTGAAGTTGGCACAATTTATTTAGGGAACGTTAGCTGGATAGAAGTAAAGGTTTGTGCATAATCCGTATTTTTACACGTTAGGTCTGTACGACAATAATCTCAATAAACAAAGTACAGTGAGATAGACAAAGGCAAAGCTAGTATTCGGAGTGTAATCACCTAAAAAGTTAGGATACTTACAATAATCATGTTTACCTGACATTGCAATTACCAAATGCATAGCGGGACAGCTATGCCTTATAGATTGGATCTATTATAGATCCATATTCATCAAAACTGTAATTTTATTATAATAATTTAGTCATTACTCTTATAAGATTTTAGGCTACAGTTTTTTAATGAGATTTTTGTTTGTTTTACACTGTGTACATAGTTAACTGAGTACATATGTTGTTCTTGTTGCTATCGATTATCCATCTAAACATAGACAAGCTACATTCTCTTTGCGGATGTCAAGAATGTAATGTAAGCACTGATAATACAACAGATGTTCTACATACTGAATTTATTGTATCTGATGTACAGTCTGTCAGCCATGCTTATCGCCGTGAGTCTAGTATTATGTCGGCAAAAGACGAATAGACAGAGACATAAAAGCTTCGTTTAGCCAATAAGTTCCGACATAAGGAATACATCTAATCGTCAGTAAGTAGTGGTTATATGAAGATGAAAATGAATTAGTACTTTTGGTGCCGTGCCGCAGAATAATGGGTAGCATTGAAGCAGGTAATGCCTAACGTTGACGATAAGACTATATAGCGATAAGATTAACGAACAGTTAACCTTGTCAAGAATAGCAAAGATGTTTGCATCATGGATTAGGAGAAGTATAATGCAAAGATTGTACCAATTTGGATATTGAACACATCGGACAGAAACCATATCTGTAATGAGCTAATAGTGCAAGAATGGATGTTGTAGAGTCAATAAGAATGGGCGCTACTTTCATGCATTCTATGATCCTATGAATCCTTTGCGGGTAATTCGCGAAAACATTTAGACTGCAAATAGACATAGCTAACACGCACTACTTATGGACGGCAATATGAGTGAGCCTATTAAGTAAGTGTCGGTGTCTAGGCCTTTAGAAACCCACCGGTGTTTTTGAAATGTATTTTGTACATAAGTAGTATAATGGCACATACTATTCATGGAAAAGACATTGGGAAAGGCTTAATTTGGCAATGTACTCATTTAACTTTGAGGTATGTTGTTCTTGTAAATGTCATACATAAGTGTGTAATTTCTATAAGTAAACTACACTCCCTAGTATGTAGTTTAATGTTTGGAAAAGTTAAGCCTTTGTTTACGTTCCAGTCTCTAGCCTAGCAGGTCCAACCTTCAACCTTTCAGTTCCATTTGGTTCGTAATGTGTACTTTTTGTTTCAACGGGATATCTTACAGAATTGCAATCATGATTGTATTATACATATTCTGAGAAACAATTTGGCTGTGTATTTGCAGTCTTGTAATACTTTGATTGACATTGGATGTGAAGGAGCGGATGAAATGTGTCATGTTACATGTTTCATGGTAAGATTCTTTGCTCGAAGTGAGTATCGTGTCATGTGGCAATCTATTCGTCTGAACCACTTTGGTAGAGAAACTACATGTAAAAGTATAACAGTTAATGACTCAGCAAACATTGTAAAACATTATTTGCTGACATGAGTCTAATTATTTTATAGAAAATTATTATGAACAATTTTATGTATCACACATCACATTGCAATCCCCTTATTGTTAGTGCTACGGGTGAACTTGCTAATTGCACTACGTGTACGGATGATCATGTTTACTACCCGCATTAACTAAGAACATGATCCGACCGGTAATAACATTAGAAACGTCAGCGCAAGCAAAGTAAACACTTAACACGAACATGCACGGTGTATGTAACCTTGTTCATTTGTACAATATATTAATTAATTATTTCCTATGAACCGGACAGGCGTATATGTGTGTACATAGCATCCGCTATTCAGATAAATATTCTTAGTACTACTACCTGAAAACAAAACTATTCGATGGATCACTCTGTGCATGGAGATGGAACCCTATCTACTTACATAATAGTATTCAATGCATGAGCTTTTCCTTGGCAAAACATAATTTCTGCTAAATTGTACTATTTACCCTTATTGCAAACTACGCAATTACATACAAGGTACAGTACAATGATCTCCTTTAGAGTACACGTACACTGAAAAATGGGTGGACCCCAAAACCATTGAAATACACAGTGATAAATCCGTCGATGACTACTTTAGCACATACACAGTCGATAGCAATACAATAACTGATCTTCACCTTACTCTCGGTTCTCTTATCAAGTTCTTTGATAAAAGCTGTGTTCCAATTTACATTAAATGGTCATTTAACGTTGTAAGTGCTAACTAATAGTCGTAATAGTGCAGTTATTTGTGTACCAAATCACATTACATATAATTTAGTTTGCTCCTGTAACATCAACCTGATACCAGACAAAGATAAGATTGTTTTCCGTTTGTTTTACTATTTGCTCCACATTATTAGTCAGGGAAAGCGATACTGAATGAATGACCGTGTTGTAATCTGCAAGTCTGAATTTAAGCTAGTATATACTCTCTCTCTCTCTCAGTTTAATAATACTTGTACGCTTCTAATAGGAAAACTGAACCTTCTGGTTCTTTCGTAAATATGAAGACCATGATAATCCAGTTTTAATTAATAATCATGTTTCTCGTGGATTTTCTAGGATTTATGGGAGACCACGAATTGCTGTTCAATTATTGTTGTTCAATAAGTATTCGACATATGTATAGGAAATAGGCAATAACAGATCATAAGGATTTTTGTAATAATATATCCTTTACATTAGGTATTCACCTCTTCTTTGCTGTAATACAACGTAGCTGTTTTAACGCAAACATTGTACAGAGAGGAGAGAGACCTGACATTCATTCTCAGCCTAAATATTAGACAGTTTACATATTTAGAAGCTGATGGAAAGCAGACAGAGAAGGTTGTGGCCAAGAAAAACTTAGATATATTCTCATTTTAAGTGTAAACTATAAACACATGTTGCATAAATTCCTACTAATAGCACATATGTGTAAAACATTTCGTGAAATAGTTTACTGCATTTTCAGGGATTACGTTTTCTATGCCACTTTAAATTGGAACTGAGGAAAGCAATTGTGTAGTGCCATAAAACAGAATGTTCCTTACACTCGAGTAAATTTATCTACTTATGCCCATCATGCTGTATATCACATCGTTTATAAGTACTATAGGTTAGTGCTACTGAATCTGATTAAACTTCGAAGAAATAAATATATGGGCACAACGATGACACAAAAGCCGTTCACAGTTACCGTTTTATTACTAGTCTTAAAATTTGATATCTCCTTTTGTAATAATGTAAGCATTGAATTTCCAGACACTAATGCTACTGTACTAAATAGCGATCTCAGTATATCAGAATATACATTACATGTTTGTAAAGATCTCACAGACAGTGAAAATTTCTTTATAAATTGTGACGATGAGGAAGTTTCAGAGCTCAACAGCATAACTAAAAGAAAGTGCTGGATTCCTCCATCTCATTTGACGTCAGAAAATGAACTGTTTAAATTTCCGTATGATTTTTTACTTCCCTACTTTTACTTACTTTGCATAAGCTTTGAGTACTCATTTCCTGTTTTCTTTACTTTTACTTTTGTCATTTTTGGAATTTCTTTTAGAATATCTACCAAAGATCTGCCATTTACATGCGAGTCAAGTACTGATATAATTGAAATTCCACTGATCTTGGGGGACAGCTTGGAAAACGGAACAAAATTTATTCGAAATGGTTACTTTGAGCGCCGAAAGGAGTTTTATCACATGGATGAGTACTGCTTAAATGGGTTTGTTGGTCAATCAAATAAATAAATTCATTACAATACTGAACAGACTGAACATACTCTATATAATTTGCAGTTCAATTGGGTTGTAAATATAGGTTCTCAGAAAATGGGAGTTCGCTTGAGTTGAAAATTTGCAAACCCAAATGTGGCGAAGGAAGACTTTGTATTCCAGTAAGTATTTCCATTTTTTATTAGCATCATTTACTTCTGGCTGGGGGAATCAAACAATCAAAGTCAAATCACCTTTGTCAAATAGTGACAGAATTGCTTTTTCCACCCTCTTAATTTATAAGTGTAGTGTATAAATATAACGCACAACCATAGATAGTTCAACTATAATATTTTGCTTTAGCATAAAGTACAAAGTGCATTCAATCTTATACAGAGAATTGCATTGATAAATGCATTTCTGCTTTTAATGCTTGTTTATGATTGTGTAGTATTAAAATCCAAATTATTGTTTTTATTGAACAGAAATGCTGCCCTTTGGACAAAGTTTACAGCTTCGGATTTTCTCCCAACCCTGAAAATAAGCCAGATCTAAGGAAAGGTTGTCTAAAGAAAGGGGATGAAATATTTATGCCAACTATTTACCGTGATTCACGTAACCCCTTGGCAGAAAATGAACTAAATAATTTTCCTGGACTTCATTTTATGGAAACCAAACCATCTAGCTTCAAAAACACTTGCCCTGAAAAAAGATTGGTTTTCTTTAGTACCCCCCACGTTGTTGAAAGCATTAAAAGCTCGGCAAATCTAAGCTTTCACCACTTAAAGTTCAGAATACGAAAAGACGGCAAACTTCTGTATAGGGGTCCTGGTGGTACGTGTGACGTACTGGACCCTATGAAGCATCAGTTTTGCTTGGACGGAGTGGTGAATTTTGACATGGATGGACAGGCATACAAGAATTCTGAGGATACTGTGGTGATCTTTATGTGTGCTTATCCAAAGGTAATGAATGCTGCACATTCTTCAGTTTTCCATGTATGAAGTAAATCCATAACGTAATTTATTTCACAGAAAGATGTAGAATCCTCAGTAGCTTACGGCTCTCTGATGCTGTTTAGTTGCATATTTCTTGCTTTGACGGTCATAGTTTATGCAATGTTGTGGGACAGACAAACTGTAAGTGAATTCAATGTTTTAAGGGTATTCAAGCCGATATTCCAAAATGCAGGACAAATGTAAGCAAAGTTATTGTCTTGTAATTCTAGGTACATGGATGGACTATCGTTACACATACTGTTTGTCTTTGTTTTATGTACGTTTTCGTTGGAACTGGTCATTTACTAAGATCTTTTATTGGAGTGGATATGCATAACACTTTCGGATGTGTTTTTGTTGGTTAGTTAAGAAGAGATTTATAATTTTCTTAATATAAACTTTGGCTTGGTTTTGAAATTTTTGATATCAAAGGAGTTGCGGCTCACTTTTTTACCCTTGCCACTTTTTCGTGGCTTGCTGTTATAAGCTTCGACCTTTTTTTTACATTTCGGGCTATAACACCAAGAAGTGGATACCGAACGAAAGGGTGGAGTCGCTACATCAAGTATTCAATTGTTGGATGGGGGATTCCCATTGCAATTGTTATTACTGGTCTGATTATCGATGCAAAGCGAACGTAAGCACACAACCATGTTAAAAGCACCTTTTGAGCGGAAGTAGTTAATCAAAATGCTTTGTGTTAATATTTAGCTGTCATTTTGCCATATTAAGTCAAATCTAAATAAAATTATGCCCATATAGGGAGGATGATTGCCTGGAGATGTTACCACCGGCTTATGGGGACCATTCTTGCTATATCCAAGAAAATGCTTTAGGTCTTTATTTATTTCTTCCGCTCGGGATTTTTCTTATCTTGAACCTACTGTTCTTTTGCATCACGACAACAAAATTATATCAATTCAGAGAAAGCACCAAAATGGCTACTAAAGATGACACGCAGCAGCAATTGTAAGTTCGCTTTCTTTTCGTTTCTTTCGTAAAAGCTGTAAATGTGGCACCATATAATTTTGATATAATTAATGATTTACTGAAAACAAAAAAAATTTGATTTACGTAATAATGGTTTAAGCATACAAATGAGAAATAATATATTTACCTATAACATTATACTATTCGTAAGTAGCCTAATATTATCTTTTGGTTTATTTTAAATTACAGCTATCGGCTATTCGTAAAGGTAAACAATTTGATAAAAGCATAATTTAATACAAGTTAATATTCTACAAATTTGTAATAAATGATAACAAAAATTTTCAGCTCTTTTTCGTTATGGGAATCCTGTGGATATTTGAGGCATGTTTTACCTATTTTTCCCAAATTAAGCATTTCATTCTACATATGAATTAAGCTGTGTAAAGCCAGCTCTTTTCTAAGGCTTTAGCTGACGAAAAACAGTATTCTTTTGTTTGTCATGATGTCATGAATATAAGACTTTACTAACTTTTCATATTTAGGTGATTTCGTGGGCTGTTAGTGGTATCGGTATGCATTGGTACTGGGTAATTTTTGATATAATAAATATTTTGCGTGCTGTGGCCGTTTTCTTCATTTTCGTTTGTAAACCAGATATTATTAACTCATTGGAGCAAAAATATCCCCGTCTAAGACGTAAGCGGTCAACTCAATATACATATAATGTACAAATGTGAATTACCTAAGATATATATTTAAATCGTGATTAATACCTGCCTAACACGTTTGATTAATTTCAGCCGTTTTTGCTCCTTGTAAGCGTGTTCTGTTTCGGAAAAGTTTGCAACATTCTCAGAGGAGTCATACTACAGATGAATCAGTAGGTCTGAACTCATCTTCCATTCGTACTAAAAGTAGCATGATACGACTGGAAAATATGGACAATTAGCATGTTTGCTTGAATTGCTTGTACTAAATAAAAAAGCACTACTTGAGCATAAAACTCCTGTCAACTGTTAACATTTACTTTTAAAACTTGTACTCCATTGTAGTTTCGAAACCTAACTTATTGACTTCTTGCCTTTGCTCTGTCACCTAGATGTTGCACACCTTACAATTATTCACAATATGGATATCACTAATGAAATACTATTTTTTATAATTTTTCAAAATTTGCAATTTAAAATGCCCAATAATTAGAATGAGTTTATGAGTTATTACTATTGTAGACCAAAATTGCTTTAAGTTATACAAAGTTACGAAGTATGATTAACATCATTTTAATTTTTTTAATTTTTGAAGGTTTAAAAAAGGTAAATAAATAAAGCCATGCCATGTCTTCTTGCTACTGTGCATTTGTTAGTAAAGTGGTACATAATATACAGAAACAGATTGTATATGTAGGGCTCTAACACATAAATTGTACATGTTTGAATAATTGTCTTGCATATAACTGGGTTTGTTAAATGAATAGTCCTTTAATGGCCAAACCTAAGACTTATTTTAGTTTTAATACCGAAAATAATTATTGATTTTTTGGGAATACTATATTGAATTGTTTACTTTACTTCCTTTTTTATTTGCCAATGTTTTGCTTCTAGTACTCAGCGATAAGAGTTGACTTGTGCATCCAATCTCTTCAAGTCGTTCTCAATTATTATTATTATTAATTCTGAAGTTCTGCCATAAATCTCTACACACGTTTTCCTTAATAGTGTTTTTTAAGCCTGAGTATTTCCAGATAGTTTATGGGATTTTTATTTTTGCAAATAATTATAGTAAACTCTTTTAGATGTTCGAAGTAAGGTTTATGTAGTTAGTCTACTGTGTCGAAAAACTGTTGTAGTATGTTATTTTAATTTTAATAAAACATTACGTCTTAGAAAACGTTCCTGTGCGACACAATCATATAGTTTCTGTTTGTAAATAAATTGCGAAAAATATGTAAATGGCCGTTGTTGTGTAGTACATTTTCTGACTTTGTTCACTTTGTTGTGTGCTGTAACAGATAGTTAATCAGTACTATATTAATGAAAGTCAGATAAATGGAGTCGTATATGAGTCATATCATGACTTCCACTTATTTTGAATAAATATTAATTTTTAGCATGCAATTTGATTTACAAATACATATTCAAAACGTTCATTAAATATACGTTCTTATTCTTAGTGAGCCAATACAATAGATATCCCAAAAATGCTGCGATGTGATTGCTGCTTAACTTTATTCATCTATTGTTCTCCTAACACGTATACTTTAGGTTTAAGGTGCATTTCATTGAATAGATGTGCGAAGTTCACAAAGAGAAATCAGAGATAGCAAGGTTTGTGGAATAAATTACCGCAAAGCCTAAAAAATAAACTTATCCATATGCATGCGAATATTCTGAGTATTTATTCTTCGGATAATGAATGTTTACTGTATAAACATTTACATTTATATACCCAAATACAAATACTATACGATAGACATACATAGTACTATCAAATACACCGAAACGGATCAAAAATCATCCGGTTTTTGAGGTGCATGATAAGATTTGATAGGACTAATGATTGGAGCTCGAGGAACAATACCTGAATTTTTTGAAAATTTTCGTATGAAATTTGTTTTGCCTAAAGAATTGACTATTCAAATTGTTATGTCGGTTCTAAAAAACTCTTGTTCAATACTTAATAATCATTTATTTAAGTTATCTTGAATTTCATTATTCAAGTCATTGTATGATGATTGGTGTTTTCATTTTTCTTTATGGTGTGTCCTAAATTATGTTTGCGTATTTCTGTGTCAATTTGGCAAACACTCGTTGGAGTGTCAGTGTTTCATTTTAATAAATGAATATTTCTTCTATTGACGGGAAAAGCTTATTCTCATATCTAGGGCATGAAAGCGCGTTAGTAACCATAGAAAACTACGTCAAAATTAAGGTGGCATTTCACCGTCCGCATCCGCAACAAACAACCACCAGTTTTGTCAGTGTAGGATCTCCGTTTTAAGCGGAAACTGAAATCGATAAATCCTCAAAACTATGCAACATTTTCAATTTTTGCCAAAATAAAAAATACTTCATTAGTAATTTTTATCACAATCAAAATTGGCTGTATCACTCACTTAAATTCACACAAATTGAAAAACTGAAGTGAAATCATAAGATCGTTCACATAGAATTGTAAATCACCGAAATTATCATACCCACATTTAATCATTTATTGCATTTTATTCAAACGTGGACGAAGATGTGAGCTCGGAAGGATGTGATTTGGTCACAGTCTTATATTAAATATTCTGCAACATCAACGTTTGGAATAAGATTAGTCAAAACTCTGGGATTTCTGTCTATAAAATGTCTACACCCGATGCTTTATCCGTGGATAAGGGTCCATCAGAAATGGAAGATAAAACAGTTAAGGCAAGATTAATTGCATATTGTCTTTACTTGCATCCCTTGTATCATATATGTGGAAATAGTATGAAAAATCATATAAATCATAATTTGTCTAGGATCTCGCAAGTGATCAAATCTTTCCGGGAACAGATGAGGATCATGATAATGAAAAGTCGGTATCTGCTCTGGATGACAATTATTGGCATGATTTCGAATCCCAATATTCTATGGCATTAGCTCAGTCTGCTATTATTGAAAGAGAACAATGGAGTTCTAAGTAAATAAAACTTTATCATATCAACAAGACAATTGAATTTCTTTTTCAAAATTGTTTTTTATTTAGCGTCGAGTTTTTACTGTCATGCATCAGTTCAGCCGTTGGACTAGGAAACATTTGGAGATTCCCTTTTGTTTGTGGGAAAAACGGTGGAGGAGCGTGAGTCAACGTTATTATACTAATAATTCATATAATTTATACAGATATAATTTATTTCTCGCAAAAGAAAAATTATTTTCCACTTGCGAGGTTACTTTTAAAAGGGTTTAACAGGTGTTCTGTGAAAATTAAATATATTCTTAATTTTGCAGATTCTTAATTCCATATCTAGTAGTCGTCTGCCTGATTGGTCGTCCACTGTACTACTTAGAACTTTCTCTGGGGCAGTTCTCAAGTCGAGGCTCTGTTAAGGTGTGGGAAATGGTTCCCATTCTTAGAGGTACGTATTTAGTTGAAATCGTGGACTTATTATCTTTAGATTGTCAATCGGGAACTGGAAATACACATTTGTATAAATGGTAAAAGTAGTTCGTTGCAAATAGAGAGCTAATATAAAAGGCAACATAAACTGGGGGAAGTAATTTCAAACAGAAGTAGCCTGTAATGTTTTAATGATATTTTGGACCTGAATATGGCTTCATGTAAAAATAATTTCAATTTTAGTTCTTAATTTTATACTAAAATTGTCTAAAAATGAATGTTTTATGAGTTTACAAGCAGCATATACTATGCATGAACTGCGCATACACAATGTGGTCAATATGGTATTAATTTATTACTAGAATGTATTTTTGTAGGAACTCAACTAATTTTTGTATATAATGTTTTCGTTGGTATTTGAAGCAAATGGATGTTTGAAATTAACCCAGTTGTATTGATTTTACGAAATAGGCATTGGCTATGGAACTGGATTGGCATCATTCTTGGTTACTACGTTTTATGTTACAATAATGGCATGGTAAATCACATAAGGAATTTGAATTTCTTTTTAAAGATGTGTGGAATATACTAAAATTAATAGTTTAATTATATTGAGGCTTTTTAATGTGCTTCTTTTATGTACATTTTAGGACCACATTGTATATGGCCTACTCCGTTCTTGATCCATTTCCTTGGAATGAAAAGGATCTTTATAAAGATACAGAGGATTTTTTCGAGTACACTACATATTTGACACAATATTTCTTGGCAATAAATTCTTAAATTGTACTCGTTTTGATAGTAATAGAAATATACGTTTTACTTCCAGAAGGGGAATCTTAAAAGAAATAATCAAGAATACGACAGGGAATACGACAAGGGTTTACGATTTGAAGTTCAAGCAAGGTACAAGTACTTATGGTTTAATTATTTAAAAAAATAGTTCACCCTCTGACATGTTTAAAAATCATTGCACACAACTTTAATGTTGGAGATTTATGTAGGAAAGGGTCTTGGTCCCCCATCCTGGGAACAAATGCTTGCTTTGTTAGCCTCTTGGATTGTAGTATGGCTTGCTCTTGTTAAAGGTTTTAGTCATTTCTCTCTTGTTCTTTCAATTTCAATTTTATCTTACACTTACAATATTTTCTATCCATTTTATCAGGTGTGTCAGGATCAGGGAAGGTCGCATATTTTACTGCAATATTTCCTTATTGCGTAATGGCAGTTTTATTAGCAGTAGCATGTAGTCTGGATGGGGTACTGTATTTTTCTGAAATAATTATTTTAACTTCCGTTTTTCCAATTATTTTATACTTACATTTCTCATTGTACGGTACAGGCTTCTGCTGGTATGTTATACTTCGTAAAGCCAAAATGGGAGCTTATCCTGGAGCCTAAAGTGAGCCTTTGCAAACAGTTCCATTAATATTTTAATTTGCTTATTCTTTTCTTTTGACTTTGCTTTCTCCTACAGACAATAACCTACCTTGTTTATTTTTGTAAAAAATATTTTGCATTTAGACTTGGTTTGAAGCAGTTAATCAATGCTTTTTCTCATTAGGCGTGGGTTTTGGAGGTAATCAATGCAGAACCTTTTTATAAAAATACAAATAATTTTGTGAAACGATTGTTAATTTAAAGTTATTTTGTACTGTTAAAGGTTGTGTAATGTTTTCCTCCTTCAATCATTTCAACCACAACTTGGGGCGGTAAGTTTACTTTGCATGTATAGTATACATTACATTTGATAAATATATCATGCAATTATTAGATAATTGAAAAAATATGTTAACTCTTATTGCAGGGATGTCCTCATTATAAGGTAAACAAATTCTCAGAATATTATTATTAACAACTGCTGGGAACATTATCTTTCTTCTCGATTTTTATTTTTAAATCGCCAATCCTTTTGAAATCTGTTAAATGCAGTAGCACATCGAATGTACAATGTTTAGCAATTATTCCTCTCCCATCCCATAGGTAGTTTTCATGATTTAAATGGGTTCTCAAATAACAATTTATTCATAATATTATTTTCCACAGTGTCGTTGATACTCTTACAAGTTTTCTCGCTGGGATCACAATGTTTGGCATATTAGGTAGGTACATGCAAATAGTACTACTCATTTTTATTGTTAGGGTTATTATATTGCAGCTCTTTTTTGTAGGTAACCTTGCTTTAGAAGCAAATGTTGATGTCGCAGAGCTTGCAAAGTCTGGGGGGCCTTCCTTAGCTTTTATTAGGTAACGGTTTTAAAAATTATTTCAGTTTTTAATTGCTAATTAAATATCTATGTGTACATGCTTAATTTAATTATTTGTAGCTACCCTCGAGCAATGAGCGAGAAATGGCCCTACCCTTGTGCTCAGGTATGTGATCAATACATTGCAGTGAATTACAATTGTATTGTGTATCATGAAAATGAAAACAGCAAAAATATTTTCCTGGGAGCTCTTTATAAGTTTTTAATAGGGGAATACTAATAGAAATTTATGTCATTGACCATTGTCTGACCATTGTCTACGCATACGCATAATTTGGTTGCGAAAAATATTTCAGAAAGGATTTACGATTTGACTTTTCCAATTTTAGATACTTTCATTTTTATTCTTTGTAATGCTCCTGACTTTGGGAATTGGAAGTGCTACAGGTTTGCCATAATATGCTTCATACAGAATTTTTATTGTCTTAAAATGACAGTTTATATGTAAAACAATAACTAAGAATTTTAACACCGTTTCTAGCATTAGCTGGGACTACGATAACAATATTTACTGATTGTTTTCCTAATATTAAAAAATGGATAATTGTTACAATTAACTGCTTTTTGGGATTCATTGGTGGAATCATTTACTGCTGCCCGGTTAGTAATAATATCTGTTATTATTAAGCAGAAAAACACACAAACAATATTATTATATGTATAATATTTAAGCTTGATTTATGTTGGAAATTGTTCTTCGTAGTGATCATTATGAAGCACTAAAAGTGGACGCATAGTTTCTATGCCCATTTTACATAATTTTATGGTCAAAAGTTTATAATTTAGAGAATTAACTGTTAGCTCTTAAATAGATTTCAAGAATATTTTTCAATAAGTTGCCTACTAGTGGAAGACATTATTTGATATGGCAAAATAGATTGTGGTTATTAGATGCTTTCCATTTAACGCATTTGTCCTCATTGTTTTATATAATTATATAGCCATCTTTACATTGCATGTAAGTATTGATTAGCTATGCACTTATTTATATATAAGTTGGGATATTTCCCAACAGTAAATCAGTAAAGTTTGTCTCATTGTCTTTGAATAGGCTGGTGGTAATATAATCGATATTGTTAATGATTTCGGGGCTGGATTCGTCATATACGTTTTTGCTTTTATGGAAATCTCCGGTATAGTCTTCATTTACGGACTGAAAAATTACTGCAATGATTTAGAGTTTATGTTGGGAAGAAAGGTGAATTTATACTGGACAATCACTTGGCTTTTGCTACCATTTTTACTGGTGGTCATCTTTCTATTCTATATGTGTACTTTCAAAGTTGAAGAAAAGTGGCACATTTCTGCACAGGGTAAGTGGCATTAAGTTATGGTTTTGGTCCACTAATATTTTTTGTATTCTAGCAAACTTCTCTAATCAAAGTAATCAACTCTTTTTAAAACATAATTATGGCTAAAGCCGCTGGATGGGTACTTGCCGTTTTAGTTCTTATTGTTCCTATCATATTTGCGTTCAGAAGTGTTCAATCAAAAAAATCAAGCAAGTGGCACAAAGTGAGTAGTGCTTGTCTTTTACCTAAATGGATGCTGTATTGCTATTACTGAATTACTAAACATTCAAGTGCAAGAGATAAATTTGTGAAGTCATTATGGACTGCAATTTTAATTTCTCCTTTTTATTGCAGCGATTTGTGGCCTCTCTGTACCCCACACGCAGATGGGGTCCTAAGGTAGAACACTGTTTATGTAATATACTGTGTTTTATTTTGACATATTCAAATGAAGTATGCCATGATAAACTTGTGTAAACGCATTTATGTTTTATATAAACGGAAATGCAACCCAATTTTTATTTTGGATAGGATCCTATAATTAAGGAAGCTTGGAGACGTTTTAGAAGAACACGGGCTACAGAATTCGAATGGACCATTAAGTTAAAAAAGATTCTCCACTGCAGGAGGTCTGAAGTTCCTGACATGAGCACTTTACAGTCTCAAGCGACATCCAAAACAAATGTCCAATCTGCTGCTCAATCTGGACTGGAGTCAAATGCAGAAGGTAGTGGTTGCCCTACAGTAATACAAATTGACAGAACCAAGGCTGATGTGAGATGATGTCAAATTGAAAATTCTGCATACAGAAATTAGAATTCTTCAGGTTTTAAGTGCACATGAGTACACAGTCCATCAAATTCGTACCAACTAAAGCCTAATTTTGTGCTTAATAGTGTGAAATATGTAATAAAAACTATAATCTACATACTAGTAGTGTGGACTTTTATGGTCGCATTAAACAACCTGCCTGCTTTATTTAAATGTTCGCCAAACCACTTTGCCATTCACACGTATTCTCAAATTGAATTCGTGTTTTTTCATTAAATATGGAATTGTACAAGGTTTACAATCTCATTAAGCCCGTACGTTCGTTCAGTCACGTATCGATTCCGTAATATCTGTTTCTTGTTTCATCTACGTGCGCTTTGCACTTATTTCAGTAGATAAGTTGATATAGTTCGGTAGTTCGTACTGGTAATCTATAGATTAAAAAGCAATTACAGCTCTAATCAAATAGTATATGCAAATAGTATAAACAGCAAATAGGGAAAATGTACAGCAATTTCCCTCAATAAAATATATCGGGAGGAACACAAGACACCTCAGTGTGTCATCCGGTGTTTATTAAGGTAGTCTTACTGCTACAATCTTAAATTGAATATGGCATTTTTTGAATTTACGGTGCAATTCTTGTATTATTTCTTCTTCGATTGAAGTGTACGATATCTTTGGTTATGCCACATCCTGATTTTATGTTCAATGAGAATTTATTAACTGGCAACATTACCGAGGAATTACGTTTACTCAGCTTAAACCATGACTTTCTTAAATGGAGACCAAGCAAAAATGGAAGAACGATGTATTGAGGTAATGATACGAATACAAATACATAAATAATTAACGATCACTGCATTTTAAAAGAATCTCGATGATAACTCTGTGTATCAATGTTTCCATAATGCAAACTCTACCTTCAGAGAGTTGGTATATAATATTCAGATCTGATAATAATTATGTAATGATATTCAATTCATTATATTATCCTATACATATTATAATATCAATATAGCATTATACTATACATATTATAATATCAATATAGCATTATACTATTATAATATCAGACAATTATTCTTGTAGGAAGGTTGCGTTTTAAGTAAAGAATGTTATGTAACCCAAACTGATGATAGTGGGAGGAAGAGAGAAGAATGGAAATCTGAAAAAGAGTTCCTGTTTTCCTGTATATCACTTTCAGTTGGACTTGGAAATGTATGGAGGTTTCCCTTCGTCTGTGGGAAGAACGGAGGTGGCGCATTTTTAATACCCTATTTAATAGTCCTTCTAGTCATTGGGAAGCCAATTTATTTCATGGAACTTGGTTGGGGACAGTTCTCATCTTATGGACAAGTTAAAGCTTGGAAAATGGTTCCCTTGTTAAAAGGTAATAATATTTCTAATCCCATTTCACACAGGTACGTATAATATTCCAACTTAATCATGTATCGAACTGATTCGAATGGATACTTCATGATCGTTTCTCCAAATCTCCCTCTGTATATGAAAAAATTAGTAAGCCAAGGATGATAACTTCTTAAAGTTTCAAGGGTCTTATAGCAAACTTCATGGTTTTTGAAAAGCATAATTAAAAAAGATAACGTATTGCCACTATTGCCCCTATGTAGATAAACATTATATATTATGTTGCACGGATTTTGTAAAATGCCTTGGGGAAGTGTAAAAACCGAATTTTTGATCCTTAATGTTTTTACAGATTACTTTCCATTTTCATAAATTTGGAGATAATTGTGAATGATTGTTCAAAAGTTATGCATACATACATTATGCATCAGCATAATGATAATGATCTGCACGGGTCTGCATGTATAATTTTAGGAGTTGGATACGGAGAACTTATCGCTTCAATGAGTGGTGGATCTTATTACTGTGCTGTAATGGCCATTGCCATTCATTATTTAGTACAGTCTTTTCAATCCACATTGCCTTGGTCTATATGTGATGACTCTTGGGCAAAGATTTGTAATATTACGAATCGAGACTCGATTGAAGGAGCCGCAACTAATGGCACAAAGTCTCTTTCAGAATTATATTTTGAGTATGCTAATATACTATACTGCCTTCAAATATCATGTAATTGTATGAATCAATTTTTAACATAAAAGTACTTTATTATAGAAATGAAGTTATCAAAGAGAAAAGCCAAATATTTGATGGAATAGGAATGCCGGATTTAAGACTAACTTTGTACCTCCTGCTGGCCTGGGCCCTAATTTTTGTGTCCTTATGCAAAGGAATCAAAAGTTCAGGGAAGGTCGCATATTTTACTGGACTTTTTCCATATGCAGTCTTACTTATATTTTTGGTTCGTGGAGTTACATTGCCTGGAGCTTTAAATGGTGTAAAATACTTTATCACTCCTCAATGGGACAAACTTTTAGATTTAAATGTAAGAACTACTACACAAGTGTAATAAAATTTCTCATCTTTAAGATCTATTCCATTCTCAACTTTTCTTTCAACACTGCGACAATGTTGCAATAAGCCGTTCTTTGTAGGACAATGTTTCTTTTTTAAAGGTTTGGTATGCAGCTGTTGGCCAGTGTTTTTTCTCTTTGTCTATTGGATTTGGCCCGACTATCATGAATGCATCATATAATAAATTCAGACACAACATTTACAGGTAATACGTTGTCGTTGTCCTCACTTACTTGGCACTTAGCCGTTATAAACAGTACTATTTGGATTTTATTCTCAAATCCTGACAAAGAATTGTTCAGAATTACAGAACCTGACAAAGAATTGTTCAGAATTACAGAACCTGACAAAGAATTGTTCAGAATTACAGAACCTGACAAAGAATTGTTCAGAATTACAGAACCTGACAAAGAATTGTTCAGAATTACAGAACCTGACAAAGAATCAAAAAAGCATTTTAGCATTACGATAAATCTAGCACTAAAATAAGGCAAACTTTGCATAGGCAATAATTCGTGAGATAGTCGTCTCACCCCTTCCCGAACTTCTGCTTTATGTATTGGTCGCACATCCCATGTCATGTCTGCTAAGTGCTAAATGCAAAATTTTATTGAGGTTAAAATCCGTAGTACGATTTTTTGGCCATAAAAGGACATGCTTTTAAATTCATCGTGGTTGGGAACTCTTAAAAAGTTTGATTTTTAAAATTATATGTCAATTTAAGACAAAGGATAATATTACATTTAGAATGTATCTGTTATTTACAGTTACAGTATTTAGAATTTAAAGTATTCAAGTATTATGTGAATAATATTATTGAATAATTTACTAATTGCATTAACATTACAAACATATTCTTAACTTCCATTTAGAGATGCCATGATAATTACAATATTGGATTCTATGACGTCAATTCTTTCTGGTTTCATCGTATTTGCAATTCTGGGTAACCTGGCTTTCGTTAATGAAGTAAATGTGGCAGATGTTGCAAAAAGTGGTCCTGGATTGGCATTTGTCTCATTTTCAGAAGCAATTTCCAAATTTAATTTCATGCCTCAGGTAAAATAAAACGGCAGACCAAAACAACCAATATGTACCAGTATTATTTAATTACTAGACTAATATTTTAATTTAATGTATTATGAATGCGATTAGTTCTTTTCTGTATTATTTTTTCTGATGTTACTGACTTTGGGTATTGGCACAGCTAATGCCATGGCTGGAGGAATTGTAACAGTAATTTGTGATCGCTTCACTAATTTAAAGCGTTTTTATGCTACTGTTATAGTATGCACCTGTGGATTTCTAGTGGGAATCATTTATGTGACTCCAGTAAGTATATTTTTGTCCACATCATAATAATTTGTTAAAGAAGTTGCTTGTGAAATAATTTCTTTCTATAATATACCTATTTTAACAGGGCGGCCCATTCTTAATAAACTTAGTAGACCATTTCGGAGCTAATTTTGTCATTTACATTATGGCTACATTGGAAGTGATTGGCATAGCTTGGATTTATGGTGTTTCTAACTTTTCAAGAGATATAGAATTTATGCTGAATATAAAAATCAACATGTACTGGAAAATATGTTGGGCTTTCTTGGTTCCTATTTTGTTAATAATAATTCTTTTATGCACTCTGTCTACTGCATCAAATCTCACACATAATGGAGTTGACTACCCATCACATGTTATCTGTAAGTCAATTAAAACACCACAAGCGAGTTACAATTATTATGCTGTGGTATGTCTGAAAGAAGGTATTATTTATTACATGTTTTTCTGCAAATGCATAGTGTGTGGTTGGACACTTTCTGCTGTTGCAATATCTGTGGTTCCTATGTGTGCCTGCCACTCTGTTTTGAAGATGAAAGGAACAAATTTATTGAAGGTAATAAAATGTGTTAGTTCTTCATTGTTATTCAAGTATATATTGTTTACCTTTACTTGTAATTTTTAATTTATTACTCCCAAAATTCATAAGGCTAGGCACAGAATTTACTATTTACTTTTATAGAAATTTATGGCAGCCTTACAACCGTCAGGGGACTGGGGTCCGAAGGACATTGATTTAAGAAAGGAATGGAAAATCTACAAAAAATTAAGTAGTTGAACTGCAAAAGAAAATATGCAGATCCTGGAACTGAACAGAAATCTATCTACCTATAGTATACTTGGCTCAAAGAAGTTAAATTGAAAAGTCATTTGAACGCTGTAATTGTAATAAGAGAAGGTTTTGTTTCGAAGTCCGATATTTTCAAATTGTCAATCCCCCAATTCTCCGATATTTTCAAACTGTCAATCCCCCAATTATCCGATATTTTCGAATTGTCAATCCCCCAATTCTCCTATTTAATTTGTCAATTTAATTTGTTTTCATGTCCTGGGTTGGAAAGCAGGAAATGCTGAAGTTGTTAGCTAACTGTATTGTTCTTGCAACTGCGATTGACATGATATGTTAATAAACACGAATTTGAATTGTGCATGAAGGAGATATATTGCTGCTTGCATTATGCATGAAGTACACAACGCAGCGTGCACACGTATTGTGACCGTTTGCAGTGTCTGCCTGTCTTTTAAATGCACATATAAATATATGAGTGTTCGGGTCTGCAAAACTTTTCGATGCCCAGCTTTAACGCGAACACACGGACAGACAGGCAGATCAGGCATTATTATAAAGTGCATACCACTACTTAATAGCAAAACGACCCTTTCTAATCTACCAAGAGTTGCTAATCCTTAGTGGTTTTGCAGGTTATTAAAAAAAGATACTGACCATCTCCCTCCCACCCATCTCCAGTGTTTCCATAGGCTTAGATAGTGTCACCTCACCCCTATCATGAAGACCAGCCTAGGGAAATTGCTCAACAATAATAAAAATACATCAACACCTAACACAAAAGTGAACACGGCATTAATGGCATTTGAAAACAGTGTTAAAGCCTGCACTAACACGGTATTATTAACCTGTATGCATTAAAAGTATTCTGCACCATTATTTAATTTAGATATAATTTTAGTCATTAATCTCTGGGATTAAACTCTTTCTAAAATGTCTTCACCCGATGCTTTATCTCAGAATAAAGGTCCAACAGAAATGGGAGATCAAACAGTTAAGGCCTTAATTGCACGATGTCTGCTCTAACAGTATATTTAAAAAAATGTATAAAATGATCATAATATTTTAGGATCTCGCAAGTGATCAAGTAATTCCGGGAACAGAAGATAATGAAAACTCGGCAGTTGCGCTGGCACACGTTAATTGGCGTGATTTCGAGGCTCAATATTCTATGGCATTAGCGCAAAGTGCTATCATTGGAAGGGAGAAATGGACTAATAAGTATACTAATACTTCAATGTCTGTGAAGTATGTAGGTCCACAGAAATTTCCCTTCAAAATTGTTTTTTATTTAGAGTCGAGTTTTTACTGTCATGCGTCATGCATCAGTGCAGTCGTTGGACTTGGAAATATTTGGAGATTTCCTTATGTTTGTGCAGAGAACGGTGGTGGAGCGTAAGTTAACATTAATGTTTTAATTTAATTCCTAAAATTTTCTTTAAATTGAGAATAAGTTCTTTAAAAGGTCTACCAGGTAAAACATTGTTAAATCCGTGTAGAAAGAACTTTTATTTATTCTTAATTTTGCAGATTCCTGATTCCTTATCTTATCGTCGTTTGTTTCATTGGTTGCCCATTGTACTACTTAGAACTTCCTCTGGGACAGTTCTCAAGTCGAGGCTCTGTTAAGGTGTGGGAAATGGTTCCCATTCTTAGAGGTACACGTATAATAAACTTTGTTGAAATCTTGAACTTGTTACATCTAGATTGAAAGATTGTCTATCTGCGAATGGAAGACATATTTGTATAAGTGGTTCCTTGCTAATTGCTAATATAAACTGCAACATAAACTGGGTTGAAGTAATTTCAAACAGGAATAGCCTAATGTATTAATGGTATATATATTGTGAACGAAAATAATAATATTATTTATGTAAAAATAGTTCAATATTAATTCGTAATTTTACTACTAAAATTGCCCAGAAAAGGATGCTTTATGAGTTAACAATTTACAATTTTAGCATATACTATTCATGAATGTATTAGAATGTATTTTTGTAGGAACTCAACCAATTTTTGTATATAATTTTTTCGTTAGTAGGGATTTAAAACAAAGGGATATTTGAAATTAACTCTGTTGTTTTGATTTTACGAAATAGGCATTGGCTATGGAACTGGATTGGCATCATTCTTGGTTACTACGTTTTATGTCACCATAATGGCTTGGTAAATTATATAAGGAATTTGAATTTCTTTTTAAAGTTACAAGGGATAAAATTATTATTATTTTAATTAAGGTTTTAGAATATGTTTATTTTATGTAGATTTTAGGACCACATTATGGCCTATTCCGTCCTCCATCCATTTCCTTGGACTGACAAGAATTATATACACAAGATTTTTTTGA
Source organism: Yoshiicerus persimilis (assembly GCA_020352615.2). Taxonomy (NCBI): domain Eukaryota; kingdom Metazoa; phylum Arthropoda; class Collembola; order Entomobryomorpha; family Tomoceridae; genus Yoshiicerus; species Yoshiicerus persimilis. Next base: position 31,383,285 of record CM036940.2, on the reverse strand, counting down.
GTACAGTACATACTTAACAATTAACATGGCAATATATTATATTCTTGAGTTCGTACCCGTTTTGATAATACAAACATACGTTTTACTTACAGAAGGGGAATCTTAAAAGAAATAACCAAGAATACGACAAGGGTTTACGATTTGAAGTTCAAGCAAGGTTTTTAATTATAAAAATAGTTCATCCTCTAGCATGTTTAAAGGTAATTTTAATTTCGTGGATTTATATAGGCGGTGGTCTTGGGCCCCCATCCTGGGAACAAATTCTTGCTTTGTTAGCCTCTTGGATTGTAGTTTGGCTGGCTCTTGTCAAAGGTTTTAGTCATTTCTCATTTTCTTTCAATTTCAATCTCATCAAAAAACTGCAATTATTTTAAATTATAACCCCGACTATTATAATCACTTTAATCGTGTAAATCCAGCGATTAAAATCACTATAATCGCAATCTGTGGACCCCAAATATTTTCTGTCCTTTTTATTAGGTGTGTCTGAATCCGGGAAGGTCGCATATTTTACTTCATTATTTCCTTATTGTATATTAAGGGCGTATCCAGGAATTTGATCAAGGGGGGGCACACCAAATAATATTGTCAAAAGTGACTCATTTTCGCGCGTAGCGCGAGAAATTTTGGTAATTTAAGCTATATCTGGATAAACATAATACATATTGCGGAAATTTCGTAAAAAATTTTAAATGATATTTTCCAAACATGATTTTTTTTGCCCGAAGGGCAAGAAATTTTGCTTTTTTCAGATATATTTAGGCATAAATAACATATATTTGCTCGGAGAGCAAAGAATTTTTACGATTGTATGCCTTATTCTGAAAAAAATTTTTTATTTTCTCGGATTTAGGGGGGCACGTGCCCCCGTGCCCCCCCTAAATACGCCCTTGTCATACATACATTGATAAACATACATTTGATAAATATACCATATTAAATATGCAATTATTAGTTGTGTAAAAAATATGTTAACTCTCCTCTCGTTGCAGAGATGTCCTCATTATAAGGTAAACATTCTTTGATTACTAACAACTGCTGGGAACATTCTATTTTTTCTCGATTTTATTTGAAGACCCGTTTAAATGCAATAGTACTTGAGAACACCGGGTGCACAATTTTACCAATCCCCCCTAATCCCTTGGGTGATTTTTGTGATTTACGTATGCTCCCAAATATGTACTATTTATGCCCTAATATAATTTTCCACAGCGTCTCTGATACTCTTACAAGTTTTCTCGCTGGGATCACAATGTTTGGCATATTAGGTAGGTATGCGGAAATAATATAAAGATGCTATTTTAATGCTTGATTTATTAACAATCATTTGAACAAATCTTAATGCGCTTTTGAGTTATGAACACCACGGACAGACAGGAAAACAGACAAACCAAAATTATAAAGTAGACTCTTCGTCCACTTGATGAGAGTAGTCATGAAAGACATTAATTATATACTCTTTTTTGTAGGTAACCTTGCTTTAAATGCAAAAATGGATGTCGCAGTGCTTGCAGGTTCTGGAGGACCTTCTTTAGCCTTCATTAGGTAACGGTAGTATTTCATATTTACTTATTACAAATTTTTGATTACATTAATTTAATTACTTGTAGCTACCCTCAAGCAATGAGCGAGAAGTGGCCTACGCTTGTGCTCAGTGCTCAGGTATGTAATCAACGGTCAACTGTGCAGTGAATTACAGGTGTATCATGAAAATGAGAATAACAAAAATAATTGTCTGTCGGGGAACTCTTCTGTAGTTTTTAATATAGGGGAATACCTAATAGAAATGACCGTTGTCTATCCATAATGTTGGTTACGAGAAATGTTCAAGAAAGGATTTGATTCTTCTAATTTTAGATTTCATTTTTATTCTTTGTAATGCTTATGACTTTGGGAACTGGAAGTGCTGCAGGTATGCCATAATATAATATGCTTTATGCAGATTTTTGTCGCCTTGAAGTGACAGTTTAGATGCATAGACTAAGCATTTTAACACCCTTGTTAGGATTAGCAGGGACTTCTATAACAATATTTACTGACTGTTTTCTTAATACTAAAAGATGGATAATTGTTAAAATTAACTGCTCTTTGGGATTCATTGGCGGGATCATTTTCTGCTGCCCGGTTAGTATTCATATCTGGTTTTATTATGCAGAAAAATACACCTACAATATCAACATAATAATAATTCCATTTATTTTTTCAATTGTTGAGACTGAGACATATGATCATTTACGAAACATTAAATGTTGACAACGCATAGTTTTTGTGTCCATTATTTTTACATAATTTTATGATTAAGGTTTATAATTAAATTTAGAGAATCAGCATTTAGCTCTTTAGCTAGAAGCTAGATTTCAAAAATATTTTTCAATGCTGTGTACACTGTATAGTGTACTACTTAATTTGATATGGCAAAAGAAATTGTAGTTATTGGATGTTATCATTTAAAGGATAGATATAGGATCTATACTCGTCGTAATACCATAAAAGAGTTATTGTAATAACTTGCTGATATTTTATTTAAGTAAACTTAAATTAGTTATATTAACCTGCTTTACATTGCATGTATTGATTAAGTATATGTGTTAAGAAATGATATGTTGTCTGCAGTATAGTGTGTATACTTTATGCAAGGAAATGCATCTTTGCAAATAAAATAATATTATGAATTGTTAGTATCTATTTCTCGGGTTGGTTCTCGCCTTACAAGTAATGACTGCCAGTGAATCAAGGATTCGAATTAAGTAACAAAACTAGATTTAATAAAAGGCAAGCTCAATGTATGTTTCAAATACAAGTTCACAAAATCAAAATCAATTTAAAATAATATCACAATTATGAGAGAAGAGGGAGAGAGAGTAGACAGTTAACAATTTAGGTTTAGACTCTCTGAATGCCAATATCGGAGTGAGTGATAAATTAGATTGAAAGGTAGAACGAAATATTTTCTGTTGAGTCGGCTTCGCACTTCGGTGCATCGGACTTTGAGCTCTTTCCTCGGAGGCCTGCTCCATTCCCTGCGCGCCGTAATGTTCACAATGGTGAAATAGGGCCGTAATTGCAGTAATATATGTACTGTGTACTTGTATATAAGTATATGCACTTTTAATAAATGCATAATGTTTTTCTCTTTGTCTTTGTATAGGCTGGCGGTAATATAGTCGATATTGTTAATGATTACGGCGCTGGATTCGTCATATACGTTTTTGCCTTTATGGAAATCTCCGGTATATAGTCTTTATTTATGGACTGAAAAATTACTGCAATGATTTAGAGTTTATGTTGGGAAGAAAGGTGAACTTATACCTGACAATCACTTGGATTTTGCTACCATTTTTATTTTTTATTGGTGGTCATCTTTCTATTCTATATATGTACTTTCAAAGCTAACAAAACTTGGCACATTTCTGCACAGGGTAAGTGTCATTAACCTTTGGTTTGGTCCATTAATATTTGTTGAATTCTAGCAAACTTCTCTAATCGCAAATGTTTTTAAAACAATTATGGCTAAAGCCGCTGGATGGGTAGTTTCCGCTTTAGTTCTTACTGTTCCTATCGTATTTGCGTTCAGGAGTGTCCAATCAAAAAAAGCAAGCAAATGGTACAAAGTGAGTAAATGATACTGATACCGCTACCTAAATGATAATGTACTGTTATTATTAAATCACTGGCCATTATTCAATTGCAAGATGTAATTTGTGAAACAATCATGATCTGCAATATTCATGTGGAAATTTAAATTTTTCCTTTTAATTGCAGCGTTGTTTGGCTTATTGGCTTCTCTGTACCCCACAAGCAGATGGGGTCCTAAGGTAGGACACTGTTTATGTAACATAGCGTACCTCCGTACCGTTTTATTTTGACATTTTCAATAAGGCTTATTCATATCGTCAACCATTTTTCCCGGTTATAGCAAAAGTCAACCACACTATACAGACTCACCCCTATTATCAAGCGGTGGTGTAGTACAGAAATGAGGTAAATTGGTTGACTTTTACTAAGACCCAAAAAAATGGTTGACGATATGAATAACCCTTATTGTTCAACGTATATAAACGTATTAATTTTTTTATAATGGGAAATACAATCTTTTTATTTTGGGTAGGATCCTATACTAAAGGAGGCTTGGAAACGTTTTAAAAGTACACGAGCTACCGAATTCGAATGGACCATTAAGCTAAAAATGATTTTTCACGGCAGCAAGTCTGAAGTTCCTGACGTGAGCACTTTACAATCAGAAGCTTCGTCCTTCACAAATGTACAATGGGCTTCTCAATCTGGGGTAGTAGAATCACACAATGATGGCAGTGGTTATATACATACCAAGGGGGCCATAATGAGATTTCAATAACTCACTCCTAGTATGCTTACCCCTTTAAATAGATGTTACCCACTCGAAATACATATTGACAGAATCAAGACTAGAAATTAGATTTCTTTGGTTTTTAAATATGCTGCTAGTCAAATTTTAAATACACAACAGTAACACTTATTAATCCTACTTTTGTACGCTTACTTTTGTGCTTAAATCAAAGCTGTGGTCTGAATTGCGTAATAAATGAAACAGACGCATTCCAAAATTGAATTAGATTTTTTTCATTGTTTATGGCATTTATTTAGTTCATGGTTCACTTCTCGTATTATTAGAACGGGTTTTCACTGTAATTATATAAGCAAAAAACACAAAAACATTGCATACAAATGGACGTTAAAGTATTTTACATGCAAAACTCTTCGGACATTCTGCATATTATATAGTTAGTAAGTTTTTGAGCATTACTAAGCCAAGTGCCTGGTTTTCTGTCAGCACGGGGGTTCCATACCCACAGAAGAGCTGCGTGGTTATTGGTTAAAGTACGTGGTTTCCACAGATAAGTAATGCAGCAAGAATCGCTTGATATTTCGCAATTATTTCCTGTTGTATGATTTACTACAAAAATTATTATTATTATGTCTAACTATGCTGTAGGCTCAAAGGTTCAATGCTTAAAGTAATATAGCTTAGAATATAATATTGCTTTGAATGAAATTAATATGTTAATATGAAGGCGTTACAGTGTAATTGATACTCGTGCATTTGATATTAAATACTGTTTGTAATGTTAAAATAAAGGTCTTTAATATAATTGCATTTGCTGTTTATATTCGCGCTGACAAAACGGTTGCCATTAAAATTAACTTCTACCATCCAGAGAATTTGCTTGTAAAAATACTAATAGTTAACCCATAATTACTTCCATTAATTTTTACTATTGCGAATTCCGTTCGAATTACTTGCGATGAAGCTAAGCACAGTTTTCGCATTTCTAATGTCAATTTTGTTTGTGCTCCTGAGTTCAGACACCTCTGCCGCTATTTTAGGACATAGTCATAGGAAAAACAAAATTCATGCCAATGACGACCTATCAACATCACACCGAGTATACTCTAAATCTTTCCCTGTACACCCTAAATCAATTCTGATAAGCTAAATGAAATTATAAATTATTTTTTAGACACGAAATTATTTTTTATTATTTAGTGTGGTTCCTGCGTACCAACTAAGGATGACGACTGTCCAGAAGGACAACAAAGAACAATGGATGGGGAATGTCAGGAATAAAATCGGCCAATTCTTTATTTAGCAATGTTTACAAAGAATCAAAAGAGTACAACTGTGTATAAAGTGTTCATATTTGGTTAAGTTAACAAATAAAATCATCCTGTAAAACTTTTTGTTAACACTGATAATTGACTCTCCCGGATATTAAAAATAGGTTATAAAAATTCAATACCATCCTGTTGTATTACACAAGTAAATTAAAAATTCTTTATTTCTATTTTAATGCACTTCTTAGAGGTAATCTGAAACATTATTATACTCTTATACAAATGATAAATTAAAATGTTAAAAATTCACAACATAATCCATAAATTCAAAATAAAAATAAAATGAATATTTAAAAAATTCTATTTAATCTTGGCACTCTCCTGTAAAACCTTTTTTCTGTCCATCAGGACATGTTTCCTTTTCGTAATTAGTACCTGGACAGTTGGTACACTGAAATAAAAAAATCCAAGACACATTTACTATTTTTGAATTCAGACTACAAAAATAGTATACTTACACAAGTAGCAACTTTGTACCTTTAATACTCTGTAATATCTATATTCTTTTAGCTGAGTAGGTGACTGATAGTATCTTGCATTGGTAACACATGCGAATAAACATATCCACCAGAACAAAATATTCACAAAATTCATTTTTATATAGCAGCTTTTACTAATATTCTCTATATCGAACCTCAAATATTAGCTATATGATTTCTAGGCACCTGCTAATCCTTTTAACACATTATGTATAGTTACACTCATAAACACACAAAAATCAATTCTAATTGGGCTACTATCATTTCTATTAGATTTTTTATAGTCACTCGGCACAATTGCGTCAACATTAATTAAATCTGTTAATTTTGGTGATAATATATTTGGTATTAATGCTGGCTTTGGTGGCTTTAGCGCTTGATAATACAGCGGAGTTGTATTTATCTGGCTCCGATCAATCAAACAACCTGTACGTCATTTCTGTGAATGGATATGTTCAAGTTGTAAAAAGCACATTTTCCCTGTCATTGTAACTCATTAACTTCTATTAATTTGGTTGCAAGAATAGTGTCTAGTATTTCTCAATTTTGTTGCTCCTTGCAGCTTTGCTAATTTATTACCATTGCTTGCAATTCGGGTCATCTTAATGCTATACAATAAAATAAGGTATATTAAATAAGTGTAATATTATGTAATACGTAGGCTGCATTTTGTATTGAAAATGATGAACATTAAATTTAAGAATAATAAGAAATAGAGAATGAGTGTTGTTCACATAGCGGTTTTGTGGTTTCTTAAATGAAGGCATGCATAGTAATACGTATGCTAGACCTAGATATGCTCCATTTCCATACGTACTTCCAAGGATATGAGAATTTCCCCATTCGTCATTACTTATTAATGCAGTACACACAGGTATTACAATTTACATAATATGTTCATATGCATGTACATTTACACTGGGAATTTCTTTAAATAAATAAATTAAAAAATAATTTACAATGCCTTAGTTTGACTTGCTGGCTGGAGAACTGTTACTACCGTTAATTACAAATTGAAACCTTTCGAAAGCGAAAATAGCTTTAAGTGAAACCTATATTGAGAAATGACTGTTCAGTATATTTTCATTATCTTATTATTATCACGGTTTTAAATTGCGTATGAACCAGCTAAAATGAATATAGGTACAGAAGAAAATTTAGACAACTTTATTGAGTGTTACATAAATACCATTTTTTTATTTTACATTTAAAAGTTAGTTTTTTAAGTTAATATTAAAAATAGAATTCAGTATTAAGAACCACCGTATTGATGGCTGTATTCGGATTTCTACATGTAACCTGGAATTCCAATTTTTTTGCGTCTGTTACCGAACAAAGGGGATGTAGCAGAGTCATATGTTGAACTGCACCGACAGCAAAACAATTTCTTCAGTAATTTCGTTGCGCCTAGACGAATTCAAAAGAATTAAAAACAGAAATAAAACTGCTTTCGCACTAAATCTCTACATTTACCTGGATATTTCGATTCCAATTCGTCGTAAGTTCTTTCGTTGCAACAGTAAACAATGAAAATGGCAACAGCTTGTAAAATAATTAGAATATCTAAGATAGCCCAATACCATTTAACCTCATTTCCAATGTTAATCCATACTAGGATTTCAAAAATAAAAGCAACAAACATGACAAGGAATAGCCTCAGAAATATTTTCCACCTAAATCAATATTTCAAAGAATTTATTTAGAAATTGACTCTACACTCCATTATTATTAATACTAGAAAATAGCAATAAAATCAGCATCATAATTCAGATACTAAATATCACTTACAAACTGTACTTTTCTATGGCCTTATTCGTGTCGCTTGCAAAGACTTTCATTTGATAAAACTCCCAAAATGTCAGTATTATCAGAACCACATTGCAAACCAAAATCACAGCAAGCTCGTAAAATAAAAACGGTCCCAAAGAATCCCGACTCATATAGCAATTATCCCCTCCGTATGATGGTAACATTGTCATATCACTACTTTTACTGCAATATTACATTCAAATAGGGATTTACATGAAATTAAATGCATTACACCTTGAACAAAGTACTTATTTTTAAGCAAATACTCACGTGACTGATACATCCACAATTACGGACAAAAGAATGAAAACGGAGGGTACAATCCATGCAAAAATGCAGTATCTTTTATAGAAATGAATAACCGAAGAGGGTGTTACAATTTTTACTTCTCTGAAATATTAAGGAACAATAAAGACTCCATATATTGTTATACGTTACGTTACTTTGTGCTTCAGCAGGTATTATTGCTTGTATAAAAACCTGAAGGTCATGAATAGGTCGTAATTCATTGTCGTCAGCCAACAGAATGAAGATAAGTAGAGGTAGTGAACAGTAATGGCTGTAGGTAGAATCACATTGAAAATAAATATATCGGTAGAAGATATTTGAACTTATGAGAAATATTTTAAATGATATTTTGCCCTACCCAGGAAGAAGCAGTCCCAATTGGTTTTGTTATCTGGTTCATCAATTCGAGTTGAGTTCAAATAGTGCACGACTCCAAAGAAAATATATTGAAGAAACATAGTTACTGCGTAGGAAAAGACTATTTGTCCGTGAAGGTTGTGTTTATTCAAAAGAAGAAAATAAATAACCATCATGAGAAAGAGGAAAACGGAGGAGAAAAAATAAACGCCAAAATAAACGTCGCTCATGATGGCATATCGCTTTAAACACAAAAAAGTTTTTAGTTTCAAATTATATCGAAATATTTGATTAAAATAATGCAGTATCCCACAGACCTTTCTACTTTCAAAGTCAGGGTGTGCAATGCACACCAAAGCCATTTGATCAGATTCATCTCCTGTGTAGGTACGACCACTGCCAATACTCCCCACTCCGTCAATACAATAATAACCCATCGAAGATAACTTTTGCCAAGTTTCTTCTTCCGGTTTGTACAGGTACACCTTTCCATTTTGCAGCATTTTCAGTCTACACAGAATTCAAAAACACGAAATTACAATCAATGATAAGCCCTACAGGGCTTTATATATTATAGTTATGTACTTCACCACAACCCCTTATTATTACCTTTTACTATTTACTGAACCAAATCAATAAAAATGTAAAATTATGAAGTTTGGCTTTACACATCTTTATTTTTACCTGTAATGATCACGTCTTGAATCAAACTGTCTGCTGAAGTCTCTCATAGGTATTTTTGTCGGTGTTTCGCAAGGTAGCACCACTTTTGTTAGTCTAAAGGAATTTTGAGAGGTTTGGCTTAGTGTGGGATCATTGTCAATCCTAGCTTTTTCTAAAATACTCCTATAAAAGACTGGTCTCCACTCTTTATCGCCAGAATCCTGACATTGCGGTGTATAGTTGTGTTTACTGGATAAGGTATGCTGATAATTAAGAACTTGATGGACATCACAGCACTTCTTGATGCATGGGATAGCTTTATCCTCGCAATCCGATGGACAAACCTTAACAATTATGCTGTCCGCTGTTATTCTTTACTTTCGGCATACACAAAACAAAGTTTCCTTGAAATATTTATTGTAACACTGCCTAAAACATATGATGTACTCCAAAATGATTAAATTTTACTTGGAAATGCAGTATTCCTCGGGCAGGTAATATTGCATTTGATGACGAAGGCGACCGTCTGAGTAAAATGCGTCTCCTATATTTAGGCCTGAGTTTTCTCCCCTATTGTGTTCAGATACATTGTTTTCCCATGAGAGTGTTAAGTATTTTCCCGTGCATTTTACCTCGTTATCTGTGAGCCTTTTATTTTCAGATTGATTACTTACTTGAATGTTGAAAGTATAGTGAAAAGTGTAAAGACATATATATATATATATGGTAACAAATGAAATATCGATCTAAATGTAGTAATTAAATTATTCTCACCTGAATATCGGGGAGTGTCCCTTTATCGTTAAGTGAAGGGGCATGCGTATATCCCGGCCATTAAAATCTGGAGATGTAAACTCGAAATCACTATTCAACTTTGAGCATTTATTTATTGTGGGAGACTGGGGAGAATTTGCCTTAACCATATATTGTGAATTCAATAATGGAAAGGAAATTAAAATTACTAACACATTTTTTAAATTACCCATGCCCAATGAATATTTAGGATTGGTCTATTACTGTATTTACAACTAAATTTTGTACTGCATTGTGAAAGACTCTTACATAATACTTAAAATGTACTTTATAATAACGTGAAATAGAATATAAGTGACATGACATACATGCATTTCCTATATAAATACGATTACTGACTGAAGACAGTAGAGGAAATGGTATTTGCAGACGACATGTAATTACCACACAAAAATACAATGAGGAAAATTGTACACAATTGTCTACCTATGGCAGTTGTGTTTGCGTCCTTTTATTGTCCTTTTGCTACTAATCTGTCTATAGTCATATGGATTACTAATGACACTAAAGCGAAGAAATCCTTGAATATTTCCAAGAAATTAAACTCAAATCAGAAAACTAAATGGTTTAGCATTTGATTTTTCTGCAATAATTTCATAAAATACATTTACATAATAATGAGTCATGTCATAACGCACCGTTTTTATACATAACATAGGTAATACCAACGAAGTTTAGATATCAGTAATTTTATTTAGGCTAATTTTATGCAGTAACACTACTAACACTAAACTTCAAAGGACATAAATAATTTTATTATTAATCGAATTAAAAGGGTTAGGACTATAAAGTATCGCTTTAATAAAATTACAATCTTTCTTGAGTTACAGAATTTTTGGAATTTGCTGATGGAAGCACTTTCTGGTTGGTTTGATTTTGGTCATTTCGAAAATATCCCTTTGGCTGGTTCACATTTGTGAAAAAACATAGTTTTCCTCTGGGGGTGATCATTTGTTAAGTTTCTGAAATTTGCAATAACATCACCGTGAATTCGAAATACTAGGAGTGCATTATTAGAAATAAAGTAATTGCATGAGATTGAAGTTTGTGAACATAGAGACTAGATTGGAACAATCAGAGTTCAAGAAATGGCAACATTCGACCGGCAATGATGTAATGGGAGAATGGGACACCAAAAGCTCATTTCTTTACCATGAAAATGACTCATCCGTTATTATATTATTTGTTTATTCGAATTCAGGATGACGTTGTTAAAAATTTCAGAAACTTGACAGATGATTGCATAAAATCACCCCCAGATGCCCAGATGTAAGCTATTTTTTTGACAAATCCGAACCAGCCAATAAGAAAATCTTGACTGCAAATAGAATTCTCCAAAATAGATCATTTTTCTAGGGGCCACCCTGCGATTGCGTTACACGGAAGTTTTGATTCCGCTGAGAAGCAGAAGGGCAGAATAATTTCGAAAACCCCTATAGATAAGAATAACCTTTGAAACATTATTTTTTAACAAAATTATTTTGAATGAGTTTTTATTCGTAAACTAAAATTTTTTAAGATTATTTGAAAACCAGAAATTAATTGATTTCTTGAGTTCTTTGAATATTTACTAAAAACTTGTGAATAAAAAAATTCAACTATTAGGAATAAAATTTGTTTAAAATACTTTTCCCTAATTTTAACTAATAATAAATTTAAATAATAATTTAGTTTCTTGACTAAATTTAAATTATTCGACCTTAGGAAAGTTTAAAGTTTTAAAAAACATTCACCATTCTTCAATTTTTTAACACGGCTTTTGATATTACCACATTACCAGAGAGGATAAGTATACCCTTGGAGGCCCAGCGGATGTTATTCTTTGGATATTACAGTGTGAGATCAGTTCTCAAAGCTCAAAAAAAGCGATGCCAAAATTTTCTGTTCAGTGAATTTTCTATTTTCTTTTTCTTTAAGTTCCTAAATATTTGTTCTATGAATACTTGGAATTTAATTTCCAAGTAATCATACATTGCAAGCGTTATCTATAAAAATGAATATTTTTAATTAAATTAATATTAATTATGTAAACAAAACGGCAAAAATGGCGGATGTTTCCATAAATTACTCCACATTTCTATGAATTTCGAATATCACAAAATCATGGGTGCATGTATGTATTATATGTAAACTGGCATACACAAGGTATTGATCCTAAAACTAACGAGGAAATCATATTCATATTATATTTAATTTAATTTACACAGATACATAGGGTACATATAAACACGACATTATATTGTAGACTTGTTATGAAGTTGTTCGTTTTTGACTTTGACATGTGGACGCTATTTCAAAATATTTTCTGTTAAAAATTAATGGGAAGAAAATGTTTGGGTTACAATTATTAGTTCTACTTAAAAAAAGGCTCTTTTTGAAGACAGTGTGCAAGACAATATTATTAGAATTATTGGTTTCATTTTTCCTAAACCGATTTTGTGCTCATAGTGGAATTAACATTTTCTAAACCTATAGACAATACACACTTACAGGCATGGCAAATGTTATATTATGCTTTCAGCTATACTAATTTGAGAACGCAGTCATTTTTTCGGAATACTGAAATCAATAATTTCATGCTATTATCAGGATTTATCAGTTATCAGGCTTCCTTTCAATTTGATTGGAATAAAGTCAACGCAATTTTAGCAAAAATTAGTAACTGTACTAAAATTTAATAGTAGTCATCTTCCTCGGGTATGCATTTCTTGGTTCCGGAATGACGGCGTTGTCCCGGAGCCCATACGATGGATTCGGTATATGGCGGCAATACCGAATGCCTTATTATGCATAAACCGCCGGTATTACCGCCAATTGCCGCAAAGTAGACTGTTCGGTACTTAGCAGTATGCCTGACTATACGTAGGAAAAGCATTACTCCCAAATGCCAATCTAAGGCATTTCAAAGTATCCGTCAGGGTACTTTGAAATAAGTATCTGTGCGCAGGTTTCTGTGTACCGAAAATAAGGCTTCTCCGGCATGCCTAATTATAACAAAAATAAGCAGTAGCAGGCATCTCTCTAAATATGATAATAAATGCTTTGTAGGTATACCGCCATCCACCAGAAATAAGGCATTTAGAAGTCTGCCGTCATGTGACAAATAATTACATTCAAATGATTTTCCTTTCTGTGAACAATTTATTATTTATTAACAAATTCTCTTGTTACATTTAACAATGAATTACATTTAACAATGAATTACATTTAACAATGAATTACATTAACAATGAATTACATTTAACAATGAATTACATTTAACAATGAATTACATTTAACAATGAGATACATTTAACAATGAATTACATTTAACAATGAGATACATTTAACAATGAATTGCATTTAACAGTGAGTTACATTTAATACATGTATATTCTAATTTTAACAAAAACGGATTTAAGTCGGCGATGTAAACAATAAGTGCATATTACCTACTATCTTATAATTAATTATGACAACACAACAGAACGTTGACTTCTCTATTTGCAACAACAAGCATGCTTGTTGTAATTCTGATTCTCCCAACACGAAATTATATTATTTTCTTATAGATTTTTATAAAACCGTAAAACTGTGTTGGTTATCAATAAGAAATTGTCCTCCTTGGGTGTTGGCAGACATACTAGCTGTTAATCCAGTGGATAGGTTATCCTGTGCTAGAAATGATGGACTGTGATTTTCTCCAAAATTAGGGAAGCTATTTGTGATTATTGCACTTGTTGCGGAAGAATTTTCTTAATTCAGTTCCTAACAAATAAACATTAGAATTAAAAAGTGGATTGAATTCTTATATAAGATTGTTAAGTGCTTAAAATTTTACCTCATTTAATTTTTTTTTCTTAGCTTTCATTGATCCATCTGAGTTGTGGGTGTCTCTCAAATCCCGTAAAACCTTAGTAATGTTTTGTCTCGTCAAAGCCATTTGAGTCTCTAATTTTCTTTGATATTGAACTGAGTCAACTTCACCATTCAACGGGAACTTTTTTCTTATAGCGGCTGAAAAATATACAAACGCATTTCAAGAGAACTTAAATACTGAACTTTAAATTAAAAGGAAAACAGGGGTACCGTAAATCAACTTTAATGTTATATCGGGCAGCGTATTTTCGACCGTTAGTGATGCCTTTTTGCTGAAATAAATAAATTATTTTCATTTCAAATTAGTGGGGATCAATAAACTTGTTTGTTGTATGCCAGTAATCACGCGAAGTTAAAAAAAATTACGTATGTTGACCCCGTTAGTGTGCAGGTTGTTAAAAACGAAATGGGATGCAACTGTAGCAGCAATTTTCGGACTACAGTTCGCTGTATATTAGAACTCCCTATTGCCCATTCCACGTTTTTATCAAGATTAAGAGGTATGTTTTCTCCGTTGTGGTGTACAGTTACGTTCCCATTGGTGACCTAGTACAAAAGACATTAATATATTGATTTCATTAAAATCGCAAAATTATCGTAATAAATGGAATTGAAACCTCATTATGAAGGATACCTGAGACTGGGTTTTCCTTAGAACATTCAGGATGTTTCATGTCAATAAGGTGTGACACCGATTCCTTTAGTGCTTTTTGTCCTTCACAATAGAATTGAAATATTAACAATAAAATAAAGCATTAATGGAAGTGGTAACTCTTAATACCTTCTAAGACAGATTGAAGTAATTCTTCAAGCGTGGATAATGGCTTACTTTGAGTATTCTACAAGGTTTCTATTTCGGTATGAATAGCTTCATCAGTTGTAGGGTAAATTTTAGAGGGTGACCTATACAATTGTGAAGCTTTTGGTGAGTAGATTCTTTAACCATTATCATGGAACCATACGTTATTGGAACCTAGAAAAATCAACCAGGTAGTTATTATGAACAACAAACATGTTTGTTGCTTTTCGTTAGCTATATATTGTTGTTAGTTGGAGTCTTACGGCTCTATCTTACCCAGTCAGAAGTGCGTGCCATTTTGAAGTCAATTAAAGTAGTTGTACTATATTTCAACTGAAATTCGACAGAAGTTAATTACGCTGCGGTAGAAGTGATGGGATGTTTCCATAAATTACTCCACATTTCTATGAATTTCGAATATCACAAAATCATGGGTGCATGTATGTATTATATGTAAACTGGCATACACAAGGTATTGATCCTAAAACTAACGAGGAAATCATATTCATATTATATTTAATTTAATTTACACAGATACATAGGGTACATATAAACACGACATTATATTGTAGACTTGTTATGAAGTTGTTCGTTTTTGACTTTGACATGTGGACGCTATTTCAAAATATTTTCTGTTAAAAATTAATGGGAAGAAAATGTTTTGGTTACAATTATTAGTTCTAATTAAAAAAAGTCTCTTTTTGAAGACAGTGTGCAAGACAATATTATTAGAATTATTGGTTTCATTTTTCCTAAACCGATTTTGTGCTCATAGTGGAATTAACATTTTCTAAACCTATAGACAATACACACTTACAGGCATGGCAAATGTTATATTATGCTTTCAGCTATACTAATTTGAGAACGCAGTCATTTTTTCGGAATACTGAAATCAATAATTTCATGCTATTATCAGGATTTATCAGTTATCAGGCTTCCTTTCAATTTGATTGGAATAAAGTCAACGCAATTTTAGCAAAAATTAGTAACTGTACTAAAATTTAATAGTAGTCATCTTCCTCGGGTATGCATTTCTTGGTTCCGGAATGACGGCGTTGTCCCGGAGGGCAGGCTACTTTTTCTGGAATATTACTCGCCTGTAATAGTTGTGAGTAATAAATCCAAATTAAACCTCAAAAGACTATCGTACTCCACATAACATATTTGCTTTGCATTAGATGTACTTACCGAAAACGCCCACCGTCCCAAACGTGTATTTCCCTCGTAATCTTCATAGTCTTCGTTATTGTAAAAGTCGTGTGGTATTACTGATCGTGAAAATACACTCGTACACAGGAGGAGAACAATAAGGGAATTGAGGAAAAACAAATTATTTTTCATTATATTTTATTTAAGTATTTTTGTTAGTGACACAAAGCAAATTGTTCCAAATCCTAAATCTTGGATATATTGAATTGGAAATACCTTGATGCAAAAAATTTGATTAGGGTTAGCTATATCTATATAGTATCATATAAGAAGAGTAAATATCCTATATCTCTGTTTTGCTAACCTTACTAGCTGGTGGGCAAATATGCTTACCTACTCTTGAGTAGATTGAATTTCTGGTACAAATACTATCGACGGTCATACCTATACTGTATGAAAATGTATAAATCATGCTTTAATGTGGCTTGTATAAGAAATTTGTTAGACCAGTCAATAAAAGACTGATGGTAGGCATTTCATAGAAATCCTGGCCAACCTATTCAGTGCGACTCGAGAACATTCATCAAAGCATTAATTTATTACCGGTTTTCCTCAAACTTTGGCTCTCACTTTCCTTAAAAACTGGAATATGTTAAAAAATCATTGACACTATTGCGGCTATTAAGGTTAATACCACTTGTCTTTTATTATTTATGAAATCGAGTTGTCATTAATAATTTTGTTCATAGTATAGTTAACTTTACAATTTATTCTTGAAATGTAACTTAATGTAACCATAATACTTTCACAGATTCCCCTAAATATAAAATGATAGGAACATTTACTGAGCATTATAGTTTATGTTTCAAAGCAATGTAGGACAGTCATTTAAAGAAAACTTTCACCGTCTATGAAAGCAAAACAATGAATTAAACAAACTAAAGCTAAAAATACATCGTACATGCAGAAAAAATGTTGACTATAAGGTTTCCAAAACGTTAGCTTAGTAAAAATCATAATCGGTTTCTCTTTCTTCTTTTATGCATTCTCCACTTCCACTGTGCATTCTATGACCAGCTGGACACTTTTTTCTTTCAGGTATCCCAACTGAGGACTGGTGGAAATTATAATAAATCACTTGCCAGCACACAACATTCAATTTGTTTGATGATGTATATTAAGAATTAGAATTGCAATTAATGATAATAATAATAAAGTAACCGTATTAGCGCTACTTACAGGAAAAGCCCATCTTACTCTCCGAAGTTCTTCGTTGCCAATATCAAGATCGTAATGGTGTCTTTGCAATCTTAATTTTTGTGGTGTTCCATATAAAATTGTTGGATATACAAATGTACTCGCAACAGCAATAATTATGAAACAAATGTAAAGATTTTTCATGGTGTGGCAAGAATATGTAAATATGCAACAGACGAAATTCAGACTCTAGAGAATTTGCAAAAAGTAGACACAAGGTAGTGGGTTCTAGTCAAAGAACAGTAAACTAGTCAATAAGTGTGGAATTACGATGTGTTATTAAATACTTAAACAACTACTCTTGTTTGATCCACAAAAAGTAGTAAATGAATACATAAGATACAACAATCTAGTTTTTATATCCTTGATATCATACTTAATGCATAGATAAGTTTCCTGGATATTACTTAATAAAAACGCATTATTATAATTACTACATTACATGTATGTTTTTAGAAGTATGGAGGTAGTTATATATATGTATATCCAGTCTCACCCTCACCCTGAACTACCCCACTTAATTTTTCACTTCTACTTTGTGGACACGAATGTAATAAAAGCTATAAACAATGAAATGTAAATTCGCGTTAACATTGCCACAATTATTATTTCATAGAATCTTTAAACAAATAGTATTTTCCCGTTCAAGGCTCTGTGAAACAAAAATAATTTTCCTGTACATATACCAGGAACAAGTTGTCCTATTTATAGTTTAATATTATGGAGTAATAACTTGCAAATAATAATCAAAAGGCATACGATACAACAAGGAGTCGTTAAGAATTTGATCAACATAATATTCAGCAAATTGTGCACTCTTCTTAGAGACCATGCAGTCCTAGCGCTTTCATTGTCAGGTAGAACGTAGAACTAAACTTTAGAGGTACATTAGAGGTTTACAGAATTAGTCTATAATTTTAAATACCTAGCTAGGGTTAGATATCCAGTAGTGTGCATACCGATTAGGATTGCGTGTCCAATATCCATCTCAAAATCTTTTTTTAGGTTTTATGTTAATGGGTAATAAATAGTGAGTAAAACCTGTAGACATGTTTCACGGGGGTTATGGTTAGTAGGCAATTAATATCATTCAATGTAATTTTATGGATAAATGGACAAAATTTCTTTAAAATGCAAAAAATTAACGAAACATTTACAAGATTGAGCCTTGTTGTTGCTGGTATAATCATAAGAGCAGTACCATGAACACTCCAAAATAATTTATTTATTTTTTTACATCCATAAGAAATTTTTGAAAATTATATGTATTGTTGTGTTTGCATGTACGAGCTATGGCTATAATAAACTTTCAGTTTTCTGAAAAATATTTTCATGCTGTTTGATCTGTGTTTATCGATTGAGAAATTGTTGTTGACAATTTTCTGATGGTACTGCCGGAAGCATTTGCCCTTAAGTCATAGCCATTGCCTGACCCTGTTTGCGCTTTAAGGCAAAACAGTGTCTTAATTGGTTTTATTACATCTGAAAAAGAATTTAATAGCTTTATTTAATATTTTAATTCATTAAAGTTATTTAAAGAAGTTAAAGATATTTACTTTTGTATTGGGGGAATTTTTCCTCCAAGTTGGCCACTGTACGCTCATTGCAACAAAATATTATAAAATTGCCTACAGCTTGAAAGAACATGATGAAATCTAAAACTATGACATGCCAAGATACATAGTTTTTGTTGGAATTTTGTGTCCATGAGTATAGTTCAAAGCACCAAGCGACTCCCATGACCAAGAATAATCGGGCAAACAGTTTGAAGCTACTTTAGAAACAAAAAGAACAAAGAACCATCTTTTACTATAAATGTCGAACTTGCAAGTATAATACTTACGAGTATTGTGCACACTTAGTTGTTTTCTTGGAGGAAAGACCCCGATTGTTTCTTTGGAATTCAATGAAAGTGATGCAAGTTGAGACAATAAGTAGTACATTGACACTTATAAGAAATGCTATGATGTAATAAATAAACATGCCGCGAGCATGACGAGCCACAAAACAACTGTTCACTCCATAATCGGGCACAGGTACTTCACTTTCAATATCCCTAAAAGTTCAAAGTGTCTTTATTTTATCCTTATCCTAATAAGGAATTTATTTTATAGTATGTCATCCATCACAACAAATTATAATATAAAATATGCCATTAACTTTACAAAATCTGAATGATCAAAATTACCTGTAAGTGAAATTTAATCCCACAAAAGAAGAAATAATTGCAATAGGAATACCCCAACCTACAAGGGAGTAAATTTTGAATCTTTTCATCCGTTTAGATATTCCACCTAAGGGTTTTACAATTCTAAAGGTCCACCTTGGAACACGCACAAGACATGGAAGCAATTAGCTTAATTAAAGTTTGAAATTGAATTTGGAAAGTTTAAAGGCGGAGGTCTCACCATAAGTCAAAATTCATAATAGTCAGCCAAAAGAATGTACTAGAAATTTTTAAAAAAATTAGTAAAATTGCCAAACTGAATTTACTGAAACGATGTTTAAATTTTCCTATGAATTGCTGTAATCACACTAATAATGTTTCCAATAATTTATTTGTCAGTTACCTGAAAAAGAAAAAGTGTGCACATATGCCTGGAAATAATTTCACAATTAATTATTAAAATGCAATTATTTAACATGTCATCGTTTTCATTTTCATTGCCGATTTGAATATATTTTTGAATAAAAAACTACACGTACGTAGGTGGATTTAAGGATATTGTAATAAAAAGCGATAAAAATTGTAATTTTGAGAAGACTCAGGAAAATATCGCTTCATTATTTCCAATATTTTGAAATCGTCGTTAAGAATAATTATGAATATCGGAGTATTTGGTTTGGTTATGTTAACTTTCACAACTGCATTAAAGGTGTACACATTTTATGTACAGGCATTTTAGCTATACTTTTACTAATATTTATATTTCCTTTTACGTAAGTAGTAGTTGCCTAATTTTTCCTGCAGAATGATTAAATTGAGCTTTACCTATTAGTATACATGGAAAGGAACCCAATTTGATAACCGAATCATTCCCATCAAGAGCAATAGCAGAAGTTAAGTACGCCGTTCCAAGAAAGATGTACATGAGAAACATTGACACGGAATGAGAGAGGACAGTTAATCCGTGAACTGGGAGTTTGGACAGTAAGGCAAAATGAACGATGATCGTCAATAGGAGAAATGTTGATGACACGAAAAGCATGATTGCGTATAAATATGCAATCCAACTTGGCGGCTGTAAATAAATTGGTTTCATTATTGGGCATATTGAAGCATTTAGTATTACTATCATACGTGTAAATGTTGTATTTAAGGGTTTTGTGAAAGTAGTTCTTTGCGTAAAAATAGTTTATTATTTATGAACGAGTTAAATTATTAGAAATACATCTCACTAGAGAAATACGAACAACCTAGTCGGTAAATTGACTAGTTCTAAACTTTTAAAGCCTATATCGAGAACCGCTTAGCTATGAAAATAAAGTACTAGGCATTTTATTATAGGTATCAAACTTAGTAGACTTGGTAGGGAGTACAATTTGTAAATAAATATCTAAAGTCTATTTTTCGAGAACTGGCTTTAACTTTTTTGAATGTCCCTTGTATACTAAATATATTAAAACTAGCTCTAATTCTTCGTACTAGTTGATAATAGTAATGTTTAGTTTTCCGATTTTAATGGCATTGATTTGGTTTGAGTGTTTGAGTACAAACTATAAATCTAACTCAACCAGTGATAAAATTTTAGTTTCAGCTCGGTAAAATTAGTATGAGATGAGATGGAAAGGAAAATAACATCTACGTATTTTACTGCAATATTGCAATTAATTCTGCTTAATATTACGCTGTGTTATGACTAAAGAAGTTCTTTAATTATTCGGAAAATATAAATAAACTTCGATTGCCCAGCTTTACTTGTGATATGAAAAGCTTGAAGTAAAATAAATTTTAATGATTCATTAATCTGTACAAACTGTGTGCATTTAATCTTACTTGAATTTCGTTCAATATTTCGGGACACAATAGGATGACCTGCTGCGTCTCTAAACCATTGTAGTGACCATCCCCAGAGAGACCCCAATTAGCAAAGCCATCCATACAAAACTCTCCTTTAGCTAAAGGTATCCATGTTCTCTCCAAACTCAAGTATTTAATGGAACCATCCTTTAGGAGGCGCCATCTAGTGAAGATAAACGGTTAATTGGTTAATTAAGTACTAAAATATATTATTATCTTCAAGGTAAGTAATAATTTATATACTTTAATTTTTGAGTGGGCAATCTCGAAATATTTTTTGGTCTTCGTACAGTCTCCAGTGGCCATTGCTCCAATTCTCGGTTCGTACACTTTAGGAATGGCCTTGAGTATTGCACGCGAATGTTTGCCAATACCTCTGTGGAAACTTTTTCATGCGGAGTGTTGTAGAAATTGGGAGACCATGTATTTCTCTTGGAATTTTGGCAAGTAAAATTCCAGTAAACGATTTCTTGCCCAATACCACAACACTTGGGAATATTTACGCAAGAGATTCCCTTTTTGTTTCCTTCTGCAGAGCACTTATCTTCACAAACTCGTACTTCTATTGAAGTTGGATCACTAAAACTAAAAAACATATAACCGCATGTCAGTTACATAATATTTACGTTTCCTGCGATAGAATTGCTCACGTATTTGCTGCAAGTAACTTACTTTGAAATACAGTAGTTATTGAGGTCATAATAAGTAGAGTTCATCATCAGAAACCCTTCCTTCGTAAAATGATCAAAAATGTTACCCCTCAATTTGAATCCAATGGTTTTATTGACAGGCTTTATTAATGGAGCTGCTTGCAAAGTTACCAGTTTAATTTTATTGCAGTTTATGTCAAATTGATTTTCTGACAAAAATCTGTAAAAATTATTTTTGAAATTAGTGTTTAAAAGTGCACTTTACCCTCACATTCTATATTTTCGGGTAATTTGAACGTGGATATGGTGGGTATTTAAAATTAATGGAAATTGAGCAAAATTCAGTGCTGGTAATTTTTAGCATTTGCAGAGTAAACAAGGTGGCAAGTATACTATGCCTAAATGTTTTTAGGTTTACAATTTAATTACCTAAATTCAGTAGAGTTCCCATCAGCCATGAGATATCCAGGTATTGTCATCGAGGAATTTTTCTGGAAAACGCCTTCCAAATCAAAATCTATGCATTTGTTCAGGTACACAATCGTTTCATTGCTTGATGCCCGAATGCAGTAATTTTTATTTAATAAAATGCACATAGTTAGTGTAAACACGCTTTTCCAACTCATGGTTTACCTTTTTATTATCACGTTAACAATGAACTCATAAAATGTACACAAATGATGATAAAACTTCTCTGTCCGGGAGTGCGTAGTACACTGTTAAGTAAATTAACTTTTACGCTGGCATTTCTACCGGTACTTGCGCAATTTGTTTGATATTTGATAAGAGGTCAGAATAGAGGAAATTTATCGCATTACACTTCACCGCTTAAGGGATGTAGTAAATATCGGTTTTCTGCCAGCACCAGCGTTAACCATTTTGCACAAGGAAAGTCATGAAAAAAACAAACAGTGCGGTCAAATATATTTTCTTGCAAAAGGCTAAGCACAGAGGATTGCACTAATTCTAAATAAGCTTCAAGTTGTAAGTGATGATGGACTAGATATGTGTAGCAAATTATTGTGCATACGTTTCCACTAACTGTAAAAAATTATAAGCAAAGTATAATATCTTTTTGTCTTAAGAAATAACATAGCTGCATTTTCCTTATTACATTGATATTCGAGTAATATCGGTGTCTTGTGATGAAGATCTTCGAAACGATGACAGTTTATGTACGGACCCTCGTACAGATTCTAGGAATAATAGTGGACGTATTTGTTAATGAAATTGAATTAGGTAAAAGTATTTGTCATTAATTACTAATGACGAATACTAAGTATTTTTCGTAATATTGGTGAACTTACTTCCGAATCCCTCAAATTGATCCTTTAACTGGTTAAAAGCAGATCTATTGCATATGAAAATGAAAAACAATGCAATAGATTGAAGACTGGCTATTACATCCACCACGACCCAGTACCACGGATTTTCACTTTGTGTATGAAGCCAGGAGACCAACTCAAATATCCAAAGAATGCCCATAATGACAAATATTTTGGCATAGAGTTTGAACCTGATATAAAAACAAATACCACTATTACAAAATACGAATATTTTACCCAGAAATCACTATAAAGGGGTCTTTGTAGAAATGTTATAATAGAATCTTACGACAGAAAATCTCGATTTTTCGTAGATATATCTCCTTTTGAGAGTAAATTTGTACTTCTGCGAAATTTGCAAATAGCTGCTGCTGTCATTGTTGCAAAAAACAGATTCAATGCTAAAACTACAGCAATAATGTAGTAGAGATAAACTCCTTGGGCCCCTATAAGAACATCAAATTTTTAATTATTGCATTCTTTGGAAGATAATGCATTATAATGCATTAAAAATTAGAAATGTTACTTATAACGCGACTTACAAGGAGCAATAAAGAAATTATATTTTCCATAATCTGGAGTCCTTACTTCAGTTTCTACATCACTAAAAATAGAAAACTTAATTATTTTACGTATTTGTATATTTTTATTTCTTGTACTAATTACTAATTAATTAGGGTTATTGAAAATTGTAAAATAACTAAAATAACTTTTTACCTGTATAACTGATCGATCAAAACAGAAAACGAAACTATTAACAAAGGCAATCCCCAGCCAATAGCACTGTAGGTAAGAAATCGTTTTACCCCTTTTGATCTACTTGAAGACGGCGTTACAGAACTAGTTCATAAATTCAATAATTAATTTTGAACCAAGCAAATAAAAATGCACAAATAAGAACGCATAATAAATTAGAAAGAATATGATCAGCAAAAAGCTTACTTGAATGTTAATAGTAGATCAAAACTCATTACTGAAATCCAAAGATAGCTGCTAAGAACAAAATAGTGGGCGAAAACGGCTGTAAATAAATAGCACATCATTAATTAAAATCTTTATATTTATTGGCAGCCTTCATCCATCCATAGTTTTTATCCTTTGTCAGATCTTCGAAGGCGTGAGTACAAACCCACCATTGGTATACTGATTGGGTAAATTGGTACCTGCCTAATATAATGGCCTGCTCTGTTTTGAGTTTAATCTTGGGATTTGGCGTGTAGTTAAAGTAATGCACAGTACCCATAAGGACTGACATGAAAAACAATGATAACATATAAGAAAGAATCGTCCATCCATGAACATTTTGATTTCTTGCCAATATCATATAACCAAAAGCGATGATAAAATAGAAGACTGAAGATGTGTATGACAGAATCCCGTACAGTTGTGATAGTTGCCGCTGTTAAAGAAACCAATATTGCTTATGATATTTACACATATAAACTCAAGAAATTCCAAGAAGGAAGTTGATTACAATAAGCAATGAAGTGTCAATAGCTCCACTAATAGTCAATAATCTCTTACGTTATCTTTTGTTGGAAGCGAATCAGGAATATAAAATAGAATTTGGTTGCGTTCTTCCCCGTTGTAGAGTCCCTCATTCTCAATATTCTGCAATCCGTCAATACACATTTGTCCAGGAGGAAAAGGCAACCATTCTCGACTTCGGTCAAGAAAAACCACTTTTCCAGAACTCAATACTTTCCATCTGTCGAAATCGGGTAAAAATTAATATTCCTCCAACAAATCTACTGGGCAAAAAATAATGCAATGTAAATGCATATAAATTACAGTTTCTTGGGCCACGTTTGTGAAATATGTTGCAAACTTCTGGAAGGCCATTTTTCAAACCAATTTTTTCTAAAGGCAACCTTTTCAAACTGTGGTTTAATTTTGTCAGTAAATGGAGTTTCTTGATTAACAAGTTTGAAGTAGGGAGTTTCATAAAGAAACGGTTCCCATTGAATACTTCCTGAAGGAGCACAAGTAGGAGTTTTATTTTCAAACTGAACCACTTCGCTTAAATCACAGCATTTCGGAATACATGGTTTTGTTTTGGAATCACAACTTCTTTTGCATATTTCTAATATGATATGCGACTCGTTGGAACTGAAAAATCAAAACCCTCCTTAATTACTGTATGTATTATATTTGATACTAGTAGGAACCGTATATATTTAAATATCCAATTGGGGTGACGTGACATAACATTTTCATTTACTTACTTGGATAAGCAGAAATCTTCTTTGTAATAATACCGTGACCGAAATCTCAATTTTCCGTCTGGTAAAAACTGATCAGGTAAACTAGCGTTCAATTTAGATGGATACTTATATTCTCCAATGTCATTTGAAGAAAGAGAGTGCACTATAGTTTCTCCATCGTAACATCCTTGATACTTCAACCCAAACCTTTACAAAACCAAAAACAGTCAGATTAATGGCAAAGATTAAGCAGAAAGCAACAACTGTGTTTACATGTAAGAATATATGAATTTCCTCCGAATAAAATTTACCTTAAATTCAAAGGTTCCCCATTTGAAACTAAATGACCCGGTATAGAAATATGTTTCGTTTGAAAATTTTTATATTTGTATGCAGCAGGGCACTTGTTAACCTCTACGGTTTCTATCGGCAGCTCTGTCACACTT
The DNA here is from genome assembly GCA_020352615.2 of Yoshiicerus persimilis. NCBI lineage: Eukaryota > Metazoa > Arthropoda > Collembola > Entomobryomorpha > Tomoceridae > Yoshiicerus > Yoshiicerus persimilis. Next base: position 31,357,515 of record CM036940.2, on the reverse strand, counting down.
TCCTCTAACGCTAATACACAAATCATGCACTGAATAACTAAAACTAATAGGGAGCAGACAAACCATGATGGTCTACGAGATCTCACTCGCGTTTTCGTGCTTCTCGTAAATGACATTATAATATTTGCATTGGAATGTAATAATACCAGATTTGACTCGCACTTGCAGTTGTCCTGCTTAAAAAGGATTCCTACCAGCAGAAAGCACGTTACATAATTACTTTAATTACCATTAAAACCACTTGCGATGAAACCACAATCACTGTGATTTACACTGTGTCCACACTTTTTGCCCTATTAATTACGAAAAGGTACAATTTGCTCCAAAATATCGGTAGGTACACATTACAAAACGAATTACATTGTAAATACCTGTAGGACAAATGAGTTTAGCAAGTGTCTGCTCACAGAGCGTTTGAAATAAGAAATGGAATAGTTTATCTAGGTATGTACCGAAGTGTTCTTGTTTGCCGAGTCTCAAATATCTCTTCCCAGTACTCCCTCCATTGCCTATTTCCATAAATAATGAAGGCGTACGAAGTACATGCAATTGTATTCAGCTAGAAAGTCGATCTTTTCTATTACGACCGTTCATATGTAATACTTTTCATATTAGATGATGTTATCGCATCTCTTTAAAGGGTTGTATCTACAACTAAACAGTGTGTGGATATAATTCCTATTTGTATGTTGTCGCAGTTGTATACGGATTATAATACTTAATACGTCTGCTATTCATTGGTGCATAAATTTATCCATTGTACATGGAAAGACGTCATATGGATACAGAAATGAATTGAGTCTTTGCTTTAACAAGCCTACAACAATATTTTCTTGTCATACAGTATTCTATTCCGATAATAAAAACAGAGATGCATAGCGAAAGGATATGTGGATGCAACAACACATAACGCTGTATACGAATACTAAAGTCGCAAGTAGTGTGCTAATGAATATTAAATGTGAAGTGATGCATATACACATACGTAATCAGGCATCTCCTTTGTAGTATCATTAAGTGAATAGGACTTAGCAACTTCTTTCGTCTGCGAATTCTATGGAAGGCAGACAATGGAAGAAATGTTGACTTGTCTTCAATTGCTCCACTGTACACAGTGTACAAGCTTTAAGGAAAAGAAAATCATCACAGAGAGGAGAACAAGTTATACTGGTTGTGCTTGAAGATGTACGTCCGTAATCAAAACTCAACGATTCAATACGCAGTACAGAATCTTGGTGAACACATAGGGCTATATAGTCTTTTGTGATTGATATTTGCATATATATATGCTATCTAAGCGGACAACTACCACTCTTGTTCACATACACAAATATTATTTATTCCCCATATTCATGTTTTATCTTAATTTATTATTCTGTATATGCTACGTCCAATACACTGATGTGATGATCACGTTCAAAATACCTTACAGCAGAATATTTAATTATATCCTAAATATACTGTTTCTCAGTAAACGAAATCACACTTCATTACTGCTTGTGCTTATATGTAGTGTTGTGTATCTGTATAATGACAGTATACTTCATCTACCTGACTACAGAAAATTAATATACATTAAACACAATGTTCACACGTGTTCGAATAGTAACTTTGCCTCTGTAAAATCCATGTTATAACCATATCCAAGTAATATTAGATTCTTCGAACTTGCCATCCTGAATCCTGAATTTAATGCAACAAAAACAATTCAGAGATTCAAAAGCACCTAAATAATTACTGTTTGGATTCAAATGATGTGGGTAACTAGTAATTAGTAATTTCACTTCTCTTATTTCTCTATTTTTACAAAAATAGTTCGTAGAAAGAAACAAGTTTTTGGCATGTACTATTTATCCTTTCTTTGTAACATTTTTGCATTGTGATGTTAGCATTAGTAGCATACAGCATTCAGTCGACGAAAGGAGGAATGCTGAAAGTATTTAAAGACCGGGTTGTCAACTTAGAGAAATGGGTGGAGTAGATACAAATAGAAACTGTCTAAACTAGCATGATATTATTGAGGTAGATTGTCTCAATTTGCATTAAGATGACCAACTTACTAATAGAAAGAATGGCAGAGTCACGTTTCTCATTATCTATGGTTGTCCAGTGTAAAATATTTGTATAGTATATATCCGTAGAAATTCTTTTAATAAAGAGTTTTTACAAAGCCTGTTAACGTAGCCATTGATAATACTTATGCACTGTACCTGACTGCAAACATTTCTTTCTAATGTTTGTGTTGTGTTCCTATGATTGTCTGCTGTGCTACGTTCTGTTGACTTATTTACTAAGTAGTGTGTGCAGAGTACCTGGTAACACATACAACGTAATCAAATAGTGAATACCTACTCAGCATATTCTTACGAGTATTTGTTTTTGTGGCTTAACACTGAATGACCGATAAATAAGTGACCAACACGTAGATAGTTATGTAAGATAAAATACTATGTGTGTGTAACATTCTTGCTTGTAAATGGAGTACAGATAGAAAGTTCATCGATGTTTACTTCCGGAGGAAATTGGTTGCGAGACATGTTTATGTGATAATCGTGTTTTGGTTTTCGTTGTTAGTTGAGCAGTTAAGAAAATTCAATTACTAAAAGATTTCTATAACATTTTGCTTATGTAAATGACCTGCTACATCCACTATTTAGTTACGAGAACATTAAAGGTGTATTTTTTGCTGAAACTGAAGTGCTTACTTTTAAAATGCTTGCAGGGGCTTTTACTTTTTTATAGGTCAGCATAACTTAGCTTCTGGCATTATAAATGCAGTAGAGAGAAGTTTGTTATTCCTCAAGGAGTCATCTACGCCAGCAACGCAGACTTTAAAATATCTGGTCGACTAGGAACAACGCGTTTGGGTTTCTAATTTACATCATTGCATATATAGGTTGTACAAAAGCACCCCATTATTGATAATTTAGATCAATTAACTTTTTGTTCGATAATTCACTAATTCACTATTGTAAAGTAATTCCCTATAATAAACTCAAATGAATTTATTTGTTAAATGTATATCGTGGACTCAAATTATTGAATGTGGGAATTTGTTTCTCTTTTAGAAAATAAGGTCTTCAGCAAATCAGTCATTGGAAACCCCTAACCCTTTTGAAAACCCTTACATTGTGTTTTAGTGCCGCAGTTTTCTAACTCTATATTTCAAGAAAGATAACTTGGCTACCCCTTAACTAATGCTGGATCGACATCACTAAACCTACATAGCAATTACATTAATAGGTCAATTTGTAGCTGCGTTGTAGAATTTTAAGAACGCATTTCATGGTAAATACCTCGGTTTAGACTATATGAATTATTTGTAACCTGAAGAAAGACAACCGAGGGAGGACTAAGGAGACAATGGAAAGACAAAGGAAGTATAGCCGGAGATATTAGTGGGAGCGGAAATATCTGTAAGGGACACAGATAACGTTGCACTGCTTGCACTTTAGTTTACCACTGTGAGTTTGTTATTTTATTCTCGTCTGTGTTTCCTTTGGTGTTCCATGCCTTTTAGACTAGTCGCTTACTTAGCAAGGAAGAAGGGAAGGAAGCTATACATTAGTTAGATAGGAAAGCATCGATTTCCCGTCAAATTCCACCTCAACAGAGGACTTATTTTCTTGACTATTTTTCATCTCATTCGATTCCATTGCTTTTCCTACTCTTTCTTACTGTTCCTCCAGCAAGTTCCTGCCTCCGACAATGCCATCGACATGAACACGGCATGGCATGGCACTCAACTCACGTTGCATCTGAATGTAGGTATGTCCTCCCACTAAAGTATCTCATCACGGTCTTTTGCATTGTCGTCTCCTCCATTCTCTGCTAGTGATCTACTTTATATGCTTTCAGTTCTAGCCTATATTCCTTTCTATTGGCATCACTAACAGACTTGGGAGCAGAACCAGCAGATCTTCATACTAGACGTACAAGTCCATTCAGACAAGTATGTATACATTTTATGTTAGCACATGTAGATAAAAACTTTCGATATTTGTTGTGGAGTTGAGTGGAGGTGGTGGATATAGCCAAGACAGTTAGGTTAATGCATTGCTATTGTGTATAAGTATTACATTCGAAGCAGACAACCAGAAAGTCCTTCCTCAGTTCGAGAATGCAACAACAGATACAAATTCCTTTCCTTCACTTCCTATTTTTCAATGCAATATCTTATTGTATCGAACAAGTCAAAGTGATTACCTAAGAGTTTAGACTGTCTGGTTTCCAGTCTTCCTATGTAGTAGTTTCTTTTATCATTTATAGCAAATTTTACACTCTTTGTGCTTTGGCTTTGCCAGAACGTGATGTGATGAATATCTGCTCCACTTTTACAATAGCACGACTTCATAACATAACACATAGGTACTCAGTGCGCTAAGCCATTCTACGTATGTAGGTGAACTCAACGGAACATTTACTATATAATATCGGCTGACGATGGATAAAAGTACGTCCTCCATGTATACTAATAGTTCGGTAGTTTTGGCTTTTATCTCTTGCTCTGAATTTCTTTCCTTTACCGCTTACACCATATTCCGTGCTGCATACGAATATTTTCCCTCCTACGTATACTTAGAGGTGTTATATATTTTGCACATGAATATAACCTTAATTAGTTCCTAGTGAATATCTACTTTATCTGGCTCTACAAAGTTGCTTTCTGTTTGATCATGGAGAAATATCCTTCCTTTTTGGCGTATCAGATCAAAATTCATCAAAGAACTATAATGCTTTGATTTCACACCCATACACATCGGAAATTGGATATAGTTGAATGCAGTACAATAGTGATGAATACAAGTTGATCCCTGCTCTGTTGCTCTATTGTAATATTATCACGTACTATCAAATGATCATTCAATTCTTCTCAATAGATCCTAAATCCTAATAGAACAATTATCTCTATACTTTTACTATATTCTTCTTATACTCTTCTGTCTGCAGTGTAATATTGAATCCTCCTACCCAACCTACAGTACCTCTAACAATTCTTCACACTTCATTTCTTCCATGGCAGTGTTATTATTAAAAATTCTTCATTTGTAAATTATTATTTTTGTCATGTCTTCTATGGATCAGTGATCAGTTCTGGAGAAGGATGCACACGCAATAAAGAGACAGGAATTCTATAGATAGAACTAAATTGAAATATAAAGTCGAAATGGATGTAAAGATTGTACTAGTAGGGAATTTAGTTCATGCATTGCATATAAGTACTATGTATTATTAAGCAATTCATTTTGGTTGCTTTTAAGTTTCTTCAACTTTTAGTCAGAAACTTTGGCCTGGTTCGTCTAGTGACTTTTTAGATTTAGATTCATTGTCGTGAGTGAACTGGTGAGTGGAGTGGTGATAGTTGATGTGGAGGGAGAGCTGAGACTGCAGTGGAAGGAAACCGAAACGGACTCTTCAGTGTTTCAGCAGCTGTCCTCTGCTTTTAGCTTGGTTGCCTTTGCTCTATTTTCTCTGCTGAAGCTCTTGCGTTCCTAAGATTTGCTTTCTCCTTCTCTCCAGCAGCCTTGCTTCTCTCTCGCAGTCTCCCACTACTAAACTACATAGTTTAGGAGTTCTATCTGAAGCAGTATATAATGTAATACACTATATTTTTTGCAGTGTCTGTCTGTATGTGGTATTCGAATCTTTTGGCTCTCGCTACGAGTTTCTGCGAGATTCTCCTTTTTATCAAATCCTTCTTTGGCTTCGGCTTTCGTTTGGCTAAACGAAACTTCTCAATAATCTGCAGTGCGCTTTTCTTCGCAGTGAAATCTTTCATCGTATCCCCGAGTATGTGTCTGTTAGTAAGTACTTATGGCTATATCTGAGTGCATGTGGAGAATGAATCGAGTTGAAGTTGAACGGTGAAAGTGTCGTAAAACGGGAATGGATTCATATAGCGAACCGCTTATCTGTCGGAGATCAAGCGATGAACACACTCTCTATTACTTACTAACAGTTGTACGCACAAATCCCTTCTCAAATATCCTATCGCTCCAATAAAATAAACTTCCTTCAGATAATTTAGATCTTGATTTAGCTATTTAATTTACTCTTCATCCTACTTCCAACATACTTTTCCCAAATTCACTGCAATCGTCTCCTAACAAATAATCGAGTCTTTCTTTCCTCACTACATACATATGGTCATGCTTCCACCAAATTCCGATAAGAAGCCTCCATCATCCAAACCAAAGCACCATGCTTTCGCTTTCTTCTTTCAGATTTTATCTCCATGTTATATGGACTTTTTTATGGAGGCAATTCTACCAAAAATTTATTTTTCACTAATAATTCAGCATTCAAACACTCAGCTTTTGTTTAAAAATGATTTGTGAAGTAATACTAAAGTTATTACACCTATTAAGTCTGTGGAAATTAATTAACCATTGTATGCTTACGCAATAGTATAATGCACCTACAACGTTTTAACTCCTACGGTTATTTATATTGTGTAAAAGCAATGTACTACGAATGGAGCCCAAAGAAATGCACACATCCTTACATAGAGCCAGGCGTTAAGCAACATCATCAGAAAGCCTTTCTACCCACTTTCGAGTTTTAATTATGGTTGTCCTCGGGTTTTAGTACTAAACCTACCAGCAAACCTTCGTAAATAAACAATAGTGTTCAGTATAATATAAATGTGAACATGATTTCAAGATAATAAAATTGAACTTATGTAGATTATGTTAGAAGCGTGGGGGAGTAATCCTCTGTGGGAGTAAGAAAGACCTAGAAGTTTGAACCACATTAGAGATCTACTCACTCAACATTACATGCACATACATTTACGTATTCGTAAAATCCTCGGCTTTTCTGTCAAAAATATGCCAGAAGAGGTGTTCTTCAAGTCTCTCGAGGGCAGTGAACAGACTAATAGCAGAATATATTTCATTTCAGAAAGTACATCCTTCATATGTTTTGTAAGATGAGTAACCATTCCAGGCAACATTCTACGAGCATTTTCACCTGATAAGTTATTAAGTAAATTTAAGTTTACTACTGAAACTAATACTGACTTTGGAAAAATTGTACGTTTGATTTTAGTTGTACTTCCGTAGAAAACTGCATTATAAACCAAAAATATATAAACACTCGTAGAGCTGTCGTTAATGTTGATGTTTGTCGCAGCTGCGCCTCTTTTGGTCTGGGAAGCTTATTTGCTTATTGCTAGTCTTTGGCTTTAGGAAAATTCTTGGTTGTGTTTGTGACTCTGGGAAGCATAACATTCTGTAGGCTTAATTCGTAATAAAGGATGGAGGAGCGGAGCGTGTTTAGACAAAAAGTCGAAGAGACGAAGGCATTTCCGAATTGCCATCAAAGGATATCATCTACACGGTGGAGTGTTTCTAAGAAAGAAGCTAACCGCTTAAGTTGAGGACTTTTGATCTGACTCTGCCTCCATGAATCTTACAAATGCGTGTAATGACATGTTATTACATTAGATGCATGAACTAGAAGACAGGAAGGAAGATTTTCAACACAGTCAGTCAACCTCCGTTCGTCTCCTTCCTTCAATCTCTCTCAGTGTAAAGTTTCTGTTTTTACGACCCTTAAAGATGACTCCGCAGAGAAACAAAGGATATACGGACATATACTAAGATTACTGAACCTATGTTTTAACCTTTGAGCATACTTTACATGTAACCAGATATATTTGTGAGTTTAAAGATATACTATTGTAGCTTGCGTAAGGAGTATTAAATGTACACTTTAGACTAGATATATAGTATAGCTGAAGAGTTAATCTCTTTGTTCTGTCATAGTTGTAAGAGTAGGAGCTCTTAGGGCTTAACAAACCGAGGAAGCTTAAAGCAGACGAGCAGAGAGCCCAAAATACTCATTCGACTTACCAAATACACGAGAGTGAGAGTCTTCTAATAAATGCTCCGATATGTGAGATGAAATCTAGAGACTGGCTGTGACTGAGGAACGAAATGAATTTTGTCATCGGCTAGTCTAGTACTTTGTAGTTTCTATTGTAAATAATTTCATCTCTCCCATCCCTCTAGAAAATCCGTCGCAATTTTTGTTTTAGTGCTCCGTCAATACTTCACTTCTTATTACTTGTTTCTAACCTTTATCCTCACAACCGAAGTTAAGTAGTACACAGTTCTGAGTTTGTCTACAGGAACATTTACGGAGTTGCTTTTGTTACTCTGAGTAATACAAGGTAAATAAATTATATAAGTGTAACGGAGAAACAGAGGAAACTAGTATAATAATAGAACAAATAATACGAAAAATCGATCTGAAAAACCAGCAGACAACTTTTGCTCTTTCTCAACATCACAACTAACGAAGCTAACTAAATATACTCCATAACATTACTGCGTTGTATATAAAAATGTACCTACTCCCAGTTTGTTCAAGTAGTATTATTTATAGGTAATAAGAGCACTTACTAGTAAAACAGTTTTACTGTCTGTATAATGGAAAGCGTATAAAGCACAATTATATCAACTCCCACCGGGAGAATATACACAGATAATATATGACATTATTTAGTGATAAGAGTATATTTAATGACAATATTACAACCAATGTTTTGAGACGTTTTGCCCTACCCACGCACACTCCTCGAGATTCGCAATTTGGATAAGGTTTTCAGATTAGACTCATTTGTTTGAAACCAAGTTTCAAAGTACTAACTAGGTACGACCATTAAAGAATCCAAACCACAACCACATCTATCAAGCACGTTAGTTACAATTTTAATTAGAACCATAACATTTTGTGTCCTTCCTTAGTGTGTTATGCAATAAAAGGAAAATCTTTAGCTTCAGTCAGTTCCTGCTGCTCTAATGCTCTATCTAATTTAATAGCCCCAAATGAGTAGCAAAGAGAATAATAATTATAGTAATGTATGCACATAGGAAAAGCGACAAATGATTTTCTACTTGTATTTTGCTAGATATAGCATTTTACAATCTCAGGAACATTAGGTTCTGGAAATTCAGAAAACTACATAATGAGGAACTACTACCGAGATAAGAAAATATAAATTTTAACTTCTTTTCCTACTTTATGTTCAAGTAAATGAAATTCTATGATATTTTCCCAACTTAGATAAGTGTAATTATAAAGTGTGCAATAATTACTGCAACGCTGGTAATTTTGAACTTTCCATTATCTCGGCAAAACTGACTCAAGAACTTATTGTGATTACGACAGATGTAAATAGTTAAAATATTCAGTTTATATTAAACGTAATTATGTAAAACATATTTGCAAATAAATAATAGGTAGTACTACTAAAATTCAACACATCAGATTCAAGTAAAATGAGGTCACCTCTTCAAACATTAATTAGCCAAGACATGATATTTATTTTATAGCTTTGTAATTGTTACCGGTAATTATTTCACAACTGTGCTACGAATACCTGCAGGTAATGCTTATAATAATAATAGTTTCACTGAAGTACGATTCCAATACTATTCGATAGTGTAGTATAAATAGTGCAGAGAAACGTTCATGGTATTTTATTTCATAAATATACTTCCTGTTGGTTTGCATATCAGAATCTGTCTTTGAATTTGATATTTCTAATAATCTTCATTTCCCTAGAGGTATTATGGTTGACAGTATGGTAGTTGAAAATGCTAAGTTTCCAGACAGGTATAGAATACCACGCCCAAAGTCATGGACGAATAGACAATGATTGCTTCGTGACCATTACATCAAGCCTCTTTTATGTAATTCTGGTACTGTAGGTTGTATATAGGAAGTAAATATGGTATTGATTTGCTTGAACATAGTGGAGAATGTCAACGCTCGTTATACATCCAACGAAAGTTGACATTTAAATAGCAGATACAACATAAATAAAAAAATAAAATTGAACTGTACTCGTAGTGGATACAAATATTCTGTGGTGCTCGTTATGGACCTAATACTCCTAGATCTATACATTCTAGTATTTGAACACGTAGAACTTTGTAAAGTAATATGTAAAGTGAAAGTATTACGCAAAAAAAGATTCTCATAATATTCCCTTGAGATTGGACAAGTGAACTGAACTGTAATGGTGCATTAGGAGATTTTGTAAGAGAACTATTCCCTTTCATTCTGAAGGAAATCCAAAGTAGAAGCTTGATTGATTCACTCAAATAATTTTGAAGACATTTGCTGAGCGAGATACTGACAAGGCAGTAAGTAAAGATCTCCCCCTGCTGAGAAGAAGAAATGAAAGTCCCTTTTCCCACAGATACGTCTCTGCACATATGTTCAGTGCACTTTCTTACGTGGACCTATCTCTTTAGGTACAATAAAAGACTTCTGAGTTCATAACAGGGAAAGTGTGTTTACACAACTGAAAGATTTTTTCTCTTTCCGTCACTACTGTCTGGACTGAACTTCTTACTGCCATTTTAACATGTACTCATAAGTAAAGAGATAGCCCTATTGTACCTAGCTTGGTGGATATGTCGTCTCTTCGATTCAATAATAGTACTTTTCGGCTCATCTCCAGAAAAGGAAACTGAATGGAACTGACGAGGTGAATTGCTTTGGAACCGTCGAGTTGGAGCTTGAAACGGAAAAGTGGGACTATTGATAGCGATGCTGAGCTTTGACTTCTTACAACGCAAACAGACAACCTGAATTGAATGTGATATGACGTTTCAAGGGAATCAATTTGCTCGTGCTTTGGACAAAAAATCTTCCTACTCTGGGGATTCAAGTTAAAGTGGTAAAACCCCGTTGTTTTAGTGTGACTGTTTCTATTACTCTTTGTATTTTTCTTGCATTATTCTATTATATACACAATATACGTAGGTATAAGTAATACAGTAGATGTTCTAAAAACAAGGACGAATTTACGAAGAACACAAATGCAAATAGTTGTTGGGATATTTCGACTTTAGAAATTACTGCAGTGCTGTATTTAATTTACTTCGCGGTTTCCCTGCAGTTTACTTTGCATAATTAAATAAGCAATTTAACTAAAGCCTGGTGACGCTAATAATTCAGTGATGTTGCTAATTGAAAGGTGCTGAATATAATATGGTCGCATCTAAATTGCTATTTTGTGTATTAGCTTGGAAATCCTTTGCAAAATGAGCATGCATTACAAAATTATGGGGAAATGTGATGGAGCTTTTGGAACGAGCTTTACATAGATTATTTAAGAGTGTAGTGTAGAGCGATAGGCACTACATGCACTCCTTTATGCATGTGAAGTTCATCGTAATGTAGGGTAGTTGAAATACCAAAGGTGTTCTCTTGAAAACTACTCGTATGCGTTATGATGCAAGAAGTCAAATTTCTCCTCGGGAGAAATAAAATATTATTTGGCCATTCACATGCGTCTAGACTGCACAACATATGTTTTTCAGAGGGTTATGCACCTTATTATGAAGTTATGTGCACGTACAAGCTACACATTGCATTGTTCCGTTGGTATTATTTGTAGAGAGTACAGTGTAGTAGTATATGCAGGAGAATGATGTGGATATCTTATCGATCCCCTAGTTACTTTGAACTACTTAGTGTGTTATACAAGAATATAACACAAATAGCAAGTATCAGATGAAGTCTGAGCTAGTGTTGTCTACGTCGACTTTTGTGTATCTAACATTTAGTGTTTTCCAGTGTTGTTGTTCATGTAAGTATACTAAATGTAGTTGGAGCTGACTATGGGAAAATAGCAAATATAAGTACAATAGAGATAAAAGTCGGGTTCTCCTCGTTTCATCTACAGTAGTACATATATTGTACTACAAACTGCTGATGATATAAAAGTACTTGTGCACATTGGTAGTTCCCGAGAAAAGTAAACATGGTTGTCCTGTGTAGTCAGCAAAGTGTAAATACAACATACATTCTGATGAATCCACTGTTCTATTTATGCGTAGTATGTATGAATCTACGTATTTATGAAATGGTTTCCTAGAACATACATCAGAAAATGTGAAAGATTGCATATGTTACTCTGCGTTTGGCCTTGCTTTCTGAAGTAATATTTTGAGGGTCTTAGCCTACACAGCCGGGTGTCACACAACGGGCGACTTATTGCAAAATGTGAAAATACGGAGGGTCGGACCGGAAATTTGCTTTCTCTTAGAGAAAAGCTTTTATTTCACAGAAACCTTTTATGGTTTTGTTTATATATCATGTTGACATAAATCATAGACAATACGGATATGAGCTGAGTGCTTCCACCTCTCTTTCTTTCACAACTACAGATTGATTTTTATTCTTTCTTTTTGAACATTCCAATTAAACCGTGCAGTTAAAATCTATGTCTGTTGTGTCTAAGCAGCTTTACTTTTCAAACTTATTCCAAGTTAATAACATACAAGGCATTTCATCTTATTTCATATCACAAAAAATGTCTAAATTAATTTCTACAGATACATAATAAGTACATATGCACCACTATACAGTATTCCATTGTTACAACACACTCCAATTTTCTCCATTCCACCAAAGCTTACATGGAGAAAGTTGGTGAAAGCGAAATACTTATCCGGAACACTGAAGCATTCTGTATCGGACTACCCTTTCCTAAATTCGCTTAATTTTTTATAATCTCTATTCTCTTTTCCAACTACTATATAACATAAATAATAACAGATTATTTATAACCGCTAAATATTAAGGTAATTCACTTGATAGTAACTGTATTGCAATTTCGTAACAATAATATAGTAGTACATAAATTAATAACTACTTATTGTATCAAGTAACTGTTTTGTGTTCATCATGGTCTCATAGAGCTCTTTAATATTTCATAATACCTACATCTAAATTTTTCATGGATTATTCTACTTATTTACAGCACTAGTAAACATTTATATAGCAATGTTACGTATCTATGCTGCTTACTACAAATTACTTACATTATAAGCATCCTCTACATTCTACTGCAATAGTGTATCAGTATAATATGTAAAATGTGGAGGGGAACTCCGAATTCATAACAAACTGAAGTAGTTATGTTACCTAAACAGGATATTACATTTAAATACCATATAAGGTTTAGTTATTATGCTTTAGTTCGCCATTGAACCAATATGTATACAATTTATCTGTTACATTCCGATGAACATGTACATTAACTTGAAATTTGAGTACATAAAATTTGACTGTTATGTTATGGATACTATTAACAACAATGATTGTATGCTAATAGATAAGCCGATTATCGTACTCCTTCTTTAGCATTCAGAACTATAATGTAAGTGTATCATAAATTCAAAACTTCATTTTCTCAGTAGGTTTTGTTGATATAGGTGTGTTTGGTTTGTATGAATTTCTAGGTAGACATGTTTTGATCCACAGATTATTAGTGGCTATAGAATCATTGATTTTGGGACGGGGAACTACATAAATATGAAATATTAGCTTGTTTGTACATATTTTGTAATTTATAGAAAAAACGTTAGGTATCTCACTTCCACTAGATTGATATCTCCTTTTTGAGTTGAAAAAAGTATCAATTATTTATTGTATTGTAATTACAGTGCAGTTAATTAGTTGGCAGCGATTTGATTTGGTTGAATTTTGTAAGTCTGTGAACTGAACCACGTAATGCACAAGAAATAATGAAAATGTTTTTATTACACTACACATAATGAATAAATGCAACGATGGCCTTAGTAATCTTCTGGCTCTTTTCTCCGGCAACAGCGACAACACAAAACACAACAGAGACAGAGAGCAACAGAGGCGGAGCCTCCTGTAATAGCAGCAGTAACCCAGCTAATGTTGAGATGAACATTGAAGACAATAAATTGATTACCAGTCACTTTACACTTGGCTTCGGACTCGTCATGCAGTCCGGTTGCATTACTCGGACAATTTTGAACACCATTGCAGACGAGCTCTTTGGCTATACAGAAGCCCTCAGGTCCCGGACAAATGAATCCGCACTCTTCAGTTTTCTGTTCTAATTTAGAAGTCATGAGAGATCCATCAGGATTCTTCGGGAGAAGGGTGACCTCCGTCCACGAGATTGCGAAATGCAATTTGGATGCTGCAGACGCCTCCAGTCTGATTGTGAGTGGACCTCCTTGCTGCAGCTTTTGGGAAGAGAGCACTGGGAGCTTAGAAGAAATTTCCGTTTTCCGATCACCTACATTGGAATCACCACACAAATTGAGAATTGGCTGATTTTGCTGCTTCTGAGGATGCGAGTGGAAAGGTGGAAGTCCTGAGACAGGGTTGTAGTAGGTACTACTTCCTCCGGCTGCCGGAGATGGCGACGCGGGAGACGAAGGGAGATAGAGTTCCAACTTGGCATCCGCACATGACTTGCTCGATACGGAAAACACCAATTTATCCAAATGGATCCAAAGGTCTTTCTCTGGATGAATTTTCAATTCCCAGATGCAAGATACTGGCTGATCTTTCAGAGCTGGGTTGTAATAAAATGGAAACTTCAATTTCCCGTCAGCACTTGGACCAAGCTCAGATGGGCCACATAGGGGACCATGAATGAATTTGTACGACCCTTCAAAGATGGGCACATTCGACTTAAAGTAGTTCGCGAGAGCGTGACGCGAATCCACACGCAAAGACATCTCCGCTTCCTCTCCTTGTGAAATCAGTGTGACCGGATAGCTGAATTGCCCTTGATTCTCTTTGCATAGGCACATTCTTGACGAATTTCGCAGCGGATCCATCAATGTCACCTAAAGCCATAGAACAACAAACTTTTACCCTTAAGTCAATAAAGAAAGAGAATTGCCTGATTTACAAGCTCACTATATACATTGAGGTACTATTCAATTTCTTACAAAGCACTGCTTTCTAGTTATGAAGTACACATGGTACCCATGAAGTAAACTTATATTCAAATTATCAATTTCAAAAACTTAATAGAACAGTAATTTCGCTGACAGGATCTGAGATTATAATATTAAAAATATATTTTGCATTTCATAAAACATCAGAGTGCGGGGAACACAATAAAATCTATTTCTGGACCATAAAGAGAATTGATATTAAAATTTTGCACCTTATCAACTCTGTCAGTCCAACAGTTAACACAAGAATCCTGGTTGTACTTGAAATTGAGATTTTTAATGGTGATGATGACTCTGGCAAAAAGTCTTTTAGTGGAGACAAATCGAAATCTGCAGATGATGGGTTTCTCGTCTGCTTTATAGACGAGGGTATTGAGAGGTGAGGCAAACTTTCCCTCGGACATTTGCCAAGCGGCAAACACTTCATCACAAAGTGTGCCAGCCACAGACTCACCATAATGGCTATTATTGAAGAAGTCATAATGTGCCCAGTAGTAGAGGGAACTGCCGCTATAGCTGCCTGTTTTGGATTCGAAGCGGACAAAGAGAGCATTTGATGTTGACACAAAATCAAACTTCTCCAATGGTCTTGAGAAAGTGTCGCAAAAAGTTTTTATAATTTTCGAGTCGTCGGCCCAGCTGGCATCATAAATTGTGAGTGACTCTCCGCACTCGCCGTCCCACTTCCTGATGGGCGCTTCGATCCGTTCGATCCGAAAACTGGGAAAGTACAGACGAACAATTTCCTCGGGTTTGCCCACCATCAGGTATGTACACGTCGTGTGAGGCGGATACCAATGTGACACAGACCAGAAGAGTCCTTGTTTGTCTCCCGAGTTTGCCAGAGCCGTGCTGGTGAACGTCCAGTCACACGTGCCATTCTTTTTTCCCGAAGTCTCGACATGTCCTGGCCAATGAGCCACATTGAAGTGAAAGCCTGTGTTGAGCAAGGGTCCCGCCGCCGAAGTCACGAACTCCACAAAAAGATCCGAGCCCGTCCCAATGATGGAATAGGGAAATTTCCCCATTCCGCAAAACGTGCCGATGACTGGACTCTTCTCGTCTTTCCCATCGTAAATTCTTATGTAATCATTGGGACAGTCAGAACCAATTGCTTTCATTGGACACAACATCAGATTCTCACAGCGCTGACCGTCGACGTTGAACTCTTCGTTTTCAATGTGCAGTTTAGTGAAGGGGAGTCGGGTGTTCAGCGAATATTTGCAATGTAGATTTCTTGGGTAAATCCCCGGGTAGGCTGGAGACTGCACGTAACACGTCTGCATGCGACAATCCCGGAATACTCTCTCGCAATATGTGTTCGGCACCACCTGCAAAATCAGATGCAAATGCAATCTAAACCATGGTTCATAGTTAGCTATACACTTCTTGCAACAACTGGGAAACCTCCACTAAACATAATAGTGACGAAGCAATGGAAAGCTTTCACCCACATCACATCCTCCATTCTCTTATACAAAATACACTGTAGATAATGGTAACATAACATTACACTTCTTCCTTGCAGTCGTCTACGGTGTGTACCTACTTCATTCACTTCATGCATTATGTATAGCCAAATTCTCACATCTGCTTCCAGTAAACTAAATAACAAAACTTTATCGCCAATGTCACTCGGTTCATAGCTTTGTGGAAATTGTGATAGTCTAACGGGCCTTTCAAACCAAATATCTTCGCTCTTTTCCATATAATATTAGTTATAAAGCGTCTATAATCCTATTTCAATCTCTTCCCAAAATATTATGTTCTAAATATGAATTTCCTTTCGTGTTTCGAGAGAGTTCACTAGGTACTCTTGTCTAATCTTGTTCATGTTGTTTATTCGTTTAGTGTATTCTGGTGTATTTTATTCACTCAGTATCTCGTGTTTCCGATTTGTTCAGCACTCACCTCACCCCGTCGATTCGGATAAAGTTCCGGATGTTGACCATAACGGAGATACACTTCATATTGTTGTTCGGCCCGAGAGTCGAAGCGAAAGTAGGTCTGCTCGGTGAAATTGTCCACATAGAAGACAAGCCGGACGACGCTTGTCTCTGAAATAAATGTCTGGGGCTGCTCGATTTCTCCACAGAACTTCCCGGGTTCTCTCCGATTGCTCAGTCCACTCTTCCCATTTCCGTCTATGATCTGAACCAAACGAAATTATTTATTTAAATCAAACTCTAGACTCAGCCCTGTTTTATTTCAAAGACCCATTAGGCCTAAGTAACTCTAAGCTCTTTGAATAACAATATTATGCAACTCTCTCCTCAACAGACGGGCATTCTGCTAATGGCTTTCTCTAGTTTTACTAACTGTACCCATTTGAATCTACGATATAGCAATTCCAAACGTATGGAGCAGGTATACCGTACACACTCTTACGACTACGGCACTGACTCTGTCTATGTTTTGTGCAGTTTAAATATTATTTAGGGAATTCTTAGCCTGTATTATATGCAAAATTATTTTAATTTATGAAATAACTTCATCTGGCAATTCTATCTCATTTATCTCAATTTACTTAATAATGCTTTCAGCTTTGGGCATTTTACACAATAGTTTTTAGAAACAGTTCCGCCTGTGTTGTAAGCAATGTAGAATACATTTACCTCCTACATAGTTAAAGATATTTTCAGGTACAGCGACTACCAAACACGAAAAGGCTTATAAAAATTCACAGATGTCGGCAGTGATAAATGGACCTCGTAACTGCACAGAAAAACATTATAATATGAAAGAACATCTTTAAGGAAATGAGATAACGCTTTGCTACGCCAGCCAAAAAAGTGAAGTTTTAACAGAGAAGAGTAACGCAAAGTAAATTCTTTGCGTTATAGTAGCAGTATGGGCCTGTCTGAAAAATGCAATAATTTATATGGCTACTGATGCGACAAACTGAAGCTTAACTCGGATGGAACGTGAAGGGCGAGAATTCCTGACGTGATGAAGTTAAGGAAACTATTTATGTTGAAGGTGAAGGTGTAGTTAGCTTTCCTCAGTAAGTGAACTCAACGAACCTTAGCGTAACTTATATAAGTGGCTACACCAATCTCGGTATATCTATGCATTTAATTTGGCCTCGTAAAGCGTACAAAGTTATTTACTAGTACTATAAATATATAATACAATGATACATGCAACTTATTTCTAAAATCGAAAATGCTTCGTTTGAAACGCATAGTATTTGAACTAATGCAATGCGTATAACATGCAAGGATGCCCAACAAAAAAGTTAAACAATTGCAAGATACGACGTAGAAAGGAAAGTCGTACAGATTTATTGCACCCTGTAACGTTGCTACTATACTACTGTGTGCTTCTCTGACTTGGTATCAATTTGTAGAGAACGGCCTGAATGCAAAATCATGGAATTCCATGTAAAAAGAAATAGACATTTCATTCTTATTTTCTACAATAATTTACGAAAACCGAATTCTTTTAAAATTTCGGGGTATTCTTTTACAGTAAAAATTAGAGAACACTTAACGTTCAAAATAAATGGTTCATGTTAATTTACAAGGAGACACAAGTTTCTAAAAGAACATGCGGTATATTTATCGGGAAAGAATTACTTGGATTTAACCTTGCTTCATAGATCTGGCCATAGTCAATATCTTTAACAATAATAAAAATAAAACTGACTTCCGCGTCAAATCCACATAGAAAGAACACTTAAGGAGCAAACCGTGAAGAAAGAAAGTAAAAAGTCAAGGGAATTCCGGCAACTTTCCCCACAAAGTTAAACTAGTCCCAGTCTAACTATTTAGTACATCTATACTTATAGCTTGTACAGCGAGTATCATTGTGAAGAGTTGGAAAACTGAATTCGAATCTTCTGCGAACTTAGCAGCCGAAGTCAAGTCAGCTAATCCGAAACCCTCCATATGTACGAACAAAAGTTTTCCTTTTTGTCCCTTTCAAGTCAGAGGCATGGAAGAAAGTGGTCTCCAACTATAGCACTAACAGAAGAGCATCTACACTATTTTCTAAATGAACATCAACTTCCTAACCCGAGCAACATGCTAAGAATACTTAAGTGAAGTGCCTCCTGATATCAACTTTTATCTGCATTCAAATAATGCAGACGCTGTCACTTACAGATGGAAAGCCAATTATAAGAAATACGATAATAGTTCCTACTGCGAATATTGATTAAAAAAGGATAAGTGCTCTTCAATAAGTAACCATATAGCTGTAAATACATAATGCATACCTGATACTAATCATCTTAATGCGTTTTGTGTCATTGTAGACATTTCCTTCTACTTTTGGGTACATCTGTAAAAACACTGATTTTCTGTCTGTGGTGTAACAAAGCTAACAAACAATAAGAAAAAATAAAATTCTCTAGAAAACCAAATGTATTAGCAACTACCTAAAATGCAGAGCTTTTCATATGCATGGATTTTGGTATTTAGTTGCGTTTTGCATCCTACATTCTCAAGAAAACAAAGCGCTCTATTTTCTGTAAAATATTTGCAAACTTCATGGCTAACGTTGCGTAACATTGGAAGTCATCAATAATGTATGAGATTTGCCTAGAGCTTTTAGCAACCTTACGCTACAATAGTCCATTTATTTCGAATAAAATTTTCATTTAATTAAATTTGGCTTTTAGATATGTATTTTGTTCATTGGATTCTTTGAAAAGATCTTTAGCATGTACAATCCTTTTGTAAAGGTAGATAAGCTATGGAAGCCTACGCATAAGCCAGCCTAAGACTATCTGCATGGTTTCTATTCTAATCTTGGTAAAAGTGTAAAGAATGCATAATGCAATATTCTATTTTTCTTTGGTGTGGTAGGTATTACATTATCTCATGTTGCAGGCCAGAGAAGAAGAAAAGGGAAAAGTCTCGGAAACAATGGTAACTTATATGTGGGAAGGATTTTCCGAAGAAAGTTGACTTGTTTAACTTGGCTTTAGCACCTTGGTAAGGAAATAAAGAAACGAGGGAAAAGTCAGCAGGAGGATTTTATTTGTTGATAAGAGAGTAGTAAGTCCTGACAAAACCGTAGGAGTTTTCTATTTTAGTGGATGTAGTGCGGTGTGCGTGTTCCACGCAGCAATTGTGCCTGTGGTGTGTGTATCGTTAGTTAGGTGTGCATCTAATCCTCGTATTTCCACGTTTGCTTCAATTTAAGGAAAGCTACGCGACTCGGTGTGTTCGTTAGAGTTTGCGAATTTGGCGGAGCAGTAGGTAAGCGTAGTGGTGTGTCGTAAAGGAGGAGCAGACTGAAGCTGTACTACGTATGCACTATGTGAGTACGTCTTTGTGAGTAATGCGTCCCGGGTCTCTCATCAATAATCTTCTTGTCAACCTCCGAAGGGAGAGCGAACTGAGCTGAAGGCAATGCGTTGTGTAGAGAGAAATGGAAGAGAACTGTGCAAAGTCAAAGGAAGGCAAACCCGTCAAGTCAAATGAAACCGAAAAAAGTCGTATGGTCTACCAAGGAGCCCGGTCTGGGACTAACTGGAGAAGTAGTACACATAAATACAGAGAAATGCTTGTAAGTTCCATCCGTTCGGGCTTGGAGCCATCCACATCCAAACGACACGCACAGAACATGAACTCTCTCTTCAGTTACATAGTTTTTCTATGCTTAAGCTCCACTGTATTTGGGCACTGCAAAAAGGAAGCAAAAACGCAATTCACCAGCCGAGAATTGCACTAGCATCCCATAAAATACTAAGAGAAGCAATACATTGTAAAGCCTATGGGCAAAACCACGAGCACCGCCATCATTTCATTGTGCTACATACATACTACATATCTACATGCATTCACATAGAAAAGAATCAGAGAAGCAACCGACCTCCTCCATCACAGCACTCCTTGGGGGATTTTACATTCACATTTACTTATAGTATTTTTACATGTTCTCCTTCTTGTACTACACAGCGTGGCAATGGAATCAAATGAAAATGTATCTCGCCGTAGTCGCATCGTGATTTTACACAAGTAGAAATTATTACGAGGAATAAGTGAAAATATAAATTACCTAGTGCTGGGTCGTAAGTATACTTAAGTAAGTAATATCTCTGTAATGTAATATATAATTCTATTAAGTAGATCCTATGCTTTCTAATACTTTTTCCTGTCTATATCCATACGCTAGCTTATCACATGTAACTTTACCCGGAGAACACAAGTACTTTTACTTTAAATATGTTTTTACCAAAGTAACTGTGTTCGGAAGCATAGAAGCGTGTTCCGAAAAGATAAGACACTCATACCGTCTCTCCATTACAAATATATACCTACCGCCAACTCATTTTCGTTTTCCTCCGCTGGATGCGCGAATAATATAGAATGTAAGCACAGCAAATTGCTTTGGAGAGACAATCTACTAGTACTATACAGTATACTAATATAAAAAGTTTAAATAGTTACACACAATCAAGATAGAATGAGAAAACTCTTATTCTTCTATAATTTTGGCAGAGTTAGGTTGACAAAGAATGTTTTTATAGCTGGAAATACTAATTTATACGGTTGCAGGAAGGCAGATGACTTTCGGAGACATTCTGAAGGAAGACCTACTTAAGAATAAAATAAATGAGAAAGTCATTCATAGTTGAATTCCTTTGAAATCTACAGCCCCTGACTCAATTCAACTTCTTTTCTTTATCATCACACACTTAAGTATCTAAGCATTTACGCAGAGCAGTGACAGCATTAGTTTAGCTTACATTCAATTGCAACCCAGTGTGCGACAAGCTAAAGTGCCAGCTGTGGAGAAAGCACACGTTCTCCGACTCCTACGAGAAAAGCCAACTTAGGGGGAAAGAAAGCTCATTTTCTCTTTCCAATACAGATACATGCAGTATGTGCAGATACAGTGCCAACGTTAATAGTTATTGAGTTTACTAAGGATTCTTTGTGCAATGCAACTAATAGAGAGTGAGAAATGGAAAGAAAGACAATATCACTGTTGTCAACACTCAGAGTCAAAGTCAGAGAGTACAGCAAAATCCAGAAAGCAATAGCGACAATATGAAGAAACGTAATTTTGGCAAGAATTTCGCTCTAATGCCGGAACTAGTTCTGCTCTTCTCATTCTTTATGCAATCCCTGAGTTACTCTAAGTAACCGTTTTATAGAGAGTCGTTGTCGCCTTGGCTGACTACAGTTCGCTCCCTCCTTTCCTCACTACAATAAATTTCCCTCAACCAAAAGTTTCCCAGCATCTAACTCACTATCTATTTATTTCGTTCTTTCATTCAGTTTTCTACTGATATTCGCATCACTGCCTTTCTATGAACCTATGAAACATTAATGCAGTCGAAAGATGAGCGCTGCGGATTTAGTAGCTTCAAGGTTCTTGTACAAGTTTACACTGCGCATTAATAGTTCAAATGGAATTCCGTACTCCTTATTTTCTCAACCGTGGGGAACGGGATGGGCCGTAAAATGTAATTCTGGTGAGAATGCGAATGAAGAAGCTCAAAATGGAGTTAATTAAAGTTCGGATGCTATCTGCACTTCTTCGCAGCAAAAATCCTTTCTTGTGCATACTCATCTATATCCTATTCAATATGCATGTACTTTGTATCTTGGGTAATTAGAAACTTTTCTTATTGCTCCCAATTTCAAACTGACTATTTAATTCTGACAGTCTTCACTGCCGAATTTAATTGATCCAATGCTCCATTTCTCTTGTTTTGCATAGACCCGAATTTCAGCTTGAATAATTTACTTTATACAGACGAGACCGCTCTACGTTTAGTAATACATGAAATACACGTGTGCGTGAGTTGTGTTTATAATACATGTACTTACCCTCAATTCTCAATGTACGCAAATCTAGTACGTAGTACATTCAAAAGAAGAACGTGAAAAGTAATTTGTTTACCTTATCTCTGTGAAGCGACACATTGCTAAAAATATAATTTATCATTGTCACAGGATTACACACTTTATAGTAAGTCACACTAGACTAGTTTAGCATAGCCACGCAGGTTCACCCTGCCATTTTGAGAACCGTGTTATAAGCTGGTAAACACATGCCTAGTACATACAGTGGAGTACAGAGTGTGCAGATAAAAGAGTATAAAATGCATAAAGTACAAAGGACTTATTGGATTACCTCCTCTCATTCGAATGCATCGATGCTTTAACTCGTGGACCGTGAAATCTTCTAGTCTATCGAATTATCTTCATGGCGAATCTCCATGTCCCCGAAAAATACCCTGCTACTCATTGTTCTCTTGGTAAAGAGCCCTGAACGATGTAAATGGGGAAGATAAATAGAAAGACACTTGAGCTAGATTCGCCATGCAGGATAAGTACTAAGGTGTACACTATGTAATGTAGTAATAAAAAATACAACGAGGTACTATACACGTAAGCCATCTCTGCACAAGTACTTTAATCTTGAACTCATCTGCCATGAACTCATGCATATTTACGTAGACTTTCATTCCGTCTCTGTCTCTATACACAGAGATCACGGGTCTATTTCCAAGTAAGTGTTCTTCCGTACATAATGCAATTGAAATTGCGTCTTCTTTGGAAACAACTCAATTGTTCTCTTCTGATTTGATTACACTTGTGACATGTTTCGTATACAACGCTATGTATTGATCTCAACTTGTAAGTCAACGCACATAGGGAACGGAACCTCCAAAAATCTAATAAAACGAAAATTCTAATTCTAACAGACTGCGTCTTTTCCGCATTACCCTGTACATGACAAATATACTAAGCCGCATGTTTGCCAACGCATTAATTAGCTGCATTAAAACGAAATGAAAGTATATGTCAGCTTTAGGAGTACATTATGGAAAATCAAAGTAACTACTCAAAATTAACACAAGTACTTACATTAATTAGCTTCCACTCCCTTCTACTTGAATTATTAACCCATCGTACCTGTATTCCTAATATTGCACATTGTACTTAAATCTCTACACGTTTATAACGTATACTTTCTCTATGGATCATACCAATATTCTGGTTGTGACAACAAATAATTTCTTTATTTAGGAGTTTGATATTCAAGTGAGTTTAAAGAGGGCACTTCAAAATTTGAGTTGACTTGATGTGATACCCGGAATTCATTCATTATGTCGAAAGTCTCCAAGTTGGGAATCAGAGTGAAGTGGCATCATAATTTAAACCCATCCACCAGCTCTTTGCCTAGTCTGCCTCCTTGTCTACTCAACAAAACCTTGGTTTGGTCTGAAGTGAGCTTACTCCCTATAGTTCCCTTAGAGCTAATAGTGTGTGGTGTACGTGCCCTGTGGTATCAAACAAACTAAATGGAAAACCATAGTGAACGAAACGAGAGAGTTGAGCTACGTTAAGTAAGCATTCCTTCTTCCGTGCTACTTTGCAGAGGCTCAACAGAAAAGACCCTTTCTACAGTTTAGTGAGTGAATAATAAAGCTTATTGTACCGATAAGGCATGTAGATACATTAACATTGTGTTGCTGATCTACACTGCTGGTTGGCAAGAACGCGAAATTCGGAATCCTACAGAGAATCTCATTCCTCTTCTCTTCACTCTCGACATTTTCTGGCCAGCCAGCAGATTCTCTGCTGCATCATACTATCATACACGAGATATTAAGTTTTTAGGAGAAAATCAAATATCCGACCAAGTCTTGTCATACAGAAGACAAGAGCGCAGTGTTTCCTGGTGCTAAACTGAATGTGAGTCTATTTAGTAATGAGAAACGTAAGCAATATGCTACTGTGTCAACTTCCTTATTTAACCTCTCTCTCCCTCTCTTTGCTTTGTTTACCGTGTTTGTCTCATTTGCTATTTTCTATTTACAGATATTTCTGTTTTCCTCGAGAGTCTTGACTTTGTTTTTCTCATTCTCAGAAGCGAAGTATTTGAGCTAGTAGTTAAAAAGTATTTACTTTTGCTGTGTTAATTGTATTTCTGTGTTGTATGCTAGTAATACAATATTTTCGGGAATTATTCTTTTACAATCTCAAGTAACTCAAGTGTGTAAAATGTTAAATTTAAATATCTAAATATTGTCAGTCGGAATTTTAATTAAATGCCTGCCACATTTCTAGAATAAAATCATTGCGTACATGAATATTATCTGGATGAAAAACATGAAAGTGAAATAAAATGAAGGGCTTTTTCTTTTTCTTTTCCGGTACTGTCTTTTTTGTCAGTTCATCCGTGAATCAAGAACATGATCGAATAAATTGAATACCATGTCATCATGTCAGAACGTAGAGCACTTTAATGCTTTCTGGGAACGGAAATGGACGAAACTAGGAAAAAATCAAATATGAAATAAAAGTAGACAGCGTGTACACTTTTGTAAAGATTATTTGTGTAGTCAATGTGTGTTTCCTTTTGCTTCCATCAAAGGCAAACGTATTTATGCTTGATTTCTTAGGTACAAGGCGGGTAAAAAGCTAACCAGGCCAGAAAAGGGAAGGAAAACAAAATAGGAGAAAAGGGAGAGCTACGTTGAATTTAAGTCAGCGAGCGAACCCACTCTTACACTTTTCTGGAGATGTAAGCCCAGCTATTATCTAAAGGTATGCTAAAGAAAAGAAAGAATTTTTTGGTGGGTATAGCTCAGCCACTCTTTTGTTTCCTGTCAGAGAAAAGTCCAAATAAGTTGCCTAGCTAGTTCCTTTTCTCCGCTTGAGGAAACAAGAAGAAGAAAGGGCAAAATAGTAATACACTATACTTAATGTTAGGTAAAATATATATTTCTCAGACTGTAATACTTACTACTCTGTATGGACATAGAATAATACAAGGGAGGCATGACGAGAGAATGGGAGAAGTGTGATAACCTTATTACTTACTGTCTACTAAGAAAGTGGAGCGAAAGAGATGGAATCCTGAGAAAAAATGAGCAAACATTACCGCTGTATCTTTCACACATCACATCCATCCTTTTCTTCCTCTATAAGTACACAAATAACACTACAGTCACATATTATACCTACTTCGTTTCACATTCCCTCTTCTGGTTCTGCCCTCATACAACATTCTATTACATACTTACATTACGTGCATTTTTACATACAGAGTAGAATTCTTAGTCTTTCTTTCACTCTGGCTTTCTCTCAGTTCCTACGCTTTCCTTTTTTACATGCGGATGTGATACTTATGTGTGCGCGGTTTTGTTTTTATGTGTAATTTCGTACACATTTTTTTCATATCCCCTTAGGCACATTGTGCTGTAGTCACCGACAAATTCTATGCATGACCAATAAGTAGGATGTGATTGCAATGTTATATTAGACTGAAATTATGTTATAAGGGCCGAAATTTTTGTCCGCGTTTTAAATGTAGTACATATAGAATCTTTGGTTGAAAAACACAAACTGACTTGTTTGGCATACAAACGTAGACCATTTGTAGCTATAAAACGATTATACCCCTAAAAAGTGGTATGATGAAGTGAGTTATCAGAACGTGATCCAATTTCGTCGCACAAAATGTCTTTGATGGCGTGTTCCTTTCCTCAGGACCTCATATATCATTTAATATTTTCGAAAAATCCTTGGGAATTGAGCACAGTCGTAGTTTCTAAAATTACATACAACTAATTAAGGAAATTAGAATTATGTATGTTTGAAACTCTAGTACTTATTTTGTACACACTGTATTCAATGTTATAATAACAGAACGCTCTTAACAGATATTTAACAAATAGTAACGCAAATCGTCTGCTACTGTGTAGTATATCATGCTAATTAGTATCATGAGAAAGGATTTAATAAGCTTACGAAAGCACTCAGGGTAATTGTGAACCAGAAGCAACAACTATAAGTATACATAAAAGAATATTTGGTGCAATTGCGCCTATTTTAAGGAATGAAACATCCACAGATAGTATTTGCATAGATGTAGGTGTTTCTAAGAGCTAAGAGCGGAACATTATATTTAGTGAAATGAAGAGACAATGTGATTTAGTAGTCGGATGGGTAGAAAGTTTCTTATCTGTGTAAGTTTAGACGAGTGCTAGGATTTTAATCTATAAGAAAGTTTGGCTAAGGGAAAGGAGAGCGCGAGAAGGCGAGTTGTCTTGTTGAGTTCTGACTAGAGTGAAGCACTTAGCAGGTTCATTCCAAGTGAAGCTGGCTGAGGAAAGAAGGAAAGTTTTCTGCTTAGGCTACATGACATAATATTGCACAACTTGCTTACAAATTCTTTGCACTTACACTTACGACTAGCCCATTACACCTACACAGGACATTACGTAATGTTTGCAGTAAAATAAGAAATACTTCTTCTCCACACAGTGTGTAGTGAAATTTGGGTGGAAGGACTCTGATTGGTTGCCTGTCTGCATGTATGACTATTTGAAAGGAGGAATGCACTTAGTTTACACACCGAGCTGAACTAAGTTGAGAAGAGAGATGAAGAAACCATGTGAATCTCATTAAAAATGTACCAAGTTTTGTGCTTTCCCCATGAGGAAAACTTTATGATACGATAGGGAGGACAGAATGCTGGAGAATGCATGAAGGGGGAAAAGGGAATGAGAAGACTGAATGACTTCTTGTTAACCTCTACTACATCAAAAAGTCACATTGCATTACTTACAGCATTCAATTTCTTTTTCCTTCACTGCCAACATGTAAAACACAGTTTTACAACCAAAGAAACATAATGGCACGAATAAAAAATTCATATTTTACAATGACTTTCTCTACAATTCCCCTTTTATTCCTTTTCGCTTAGCTGCATTTCAAAGAAAATTGAATACTGTCTTATCATGTCACTCTTAGTCCTACAATCATTTTAAAATATTTGAATACATTTGCATAACGTGCACGCAAGGATTTGTAAAGAAAGCTTTCAGTTTCGTCTAAATATTTATCCCAATGCAAAGTGGTATCTTTGCTTTAGAAATACGAATAATAATGTGTCTATTCCAACTCCTTAATTTGTTTTATAATTTCCCTACTGCTTTTCAGAGAGAATTTTTTAAGCATAAATATTTTGTATTTAACATTTTGGTTTCCTGTAGTTCTCAGATTTCTTGCCTTTCCGAAACTTTACTCACCCACTCTACCTATAGCGTATTATTAAACCAGTTACTTATATGCATTATAGTATCATTTTAAAGGCATTACGACAAGTCATTATGGAAAGTAAATGTTAAGTACTTTTTTAATAGTAATTTAGTACAACGGGACTTCCGGGACTGAGTGGTGTTTATTTACATGAGGGATTTCTGTATTGAGGATTGAAAGACGTTTCCCCTTCCCATAAAAGGCTACTTACCATGATGGGAATTGCTCCTATGGTAGGAGGCGTTATTGTAAAACGGGAATGAAACAATAATATGGGAGCATTCTCAAAGATTTTCAAATAGCAAAAACATTTCTTTTCGCTAAAAACATCTCCTTTGTGAATTTATGAGCTAAGCCACGACTTGACTCTCAAACTTTTATATTGTTAAGCTTTTCCTTTTCTCACCATCCGCCAAGCTTCGCACTCAGTTCACAGATTTATGTGCTTTTCCGTATTCAAGAAGTGAATATGGTTTCCCATGTCGAGTATCTAAAGTCATGTTAGTCATGTAAGTTGGAATGTCTAACTTAGCAGTTGGTGTTCCTACACTTCTGTATACGTACACTAAACTTTCCAAAGTACCTACAGACATAAACAGTTGTTTATCAGTACGGGTGTTTACAAGTGCAACAGAATCTGTACTTTGAAAACTCCATGTGTGTTTTTAAGTGAGTCTTTCGTAAACGGTAGAAGAATAAACACTCCCACCATGTGAGAAGAAAATAAAATGGGGAAAAGTACTATTTATAGTTCTCTCTGCCTCTTCAGAAGAGACTGGAGTGAGATAGCTACTTTTCTTCTTCAGCAATACAAAATATGCAACCACGCTCATCCTCACACATTACAATGAAATATCGGCACAATAAAATTAATTTACTAGTTTGCATTTCAATAAACATATTTCCATACAAAACATTCAAAGTGTTTTTACTTAAATTGATAACTTTCTTGAGCGTAACACATATAAAGATAAATTATGATGGTATTCAAAAAGCAATATCATCTTGAAGTGAATAAAAACTTATAGTTTCCACTTAGGTGCAAATTATATCTATAATATTTATCCAGCTGTAGATTTTCTTGAAAACAAAAATAATTCGTTGGCGTTTTGAACGTATTCATTTACAGACGCTATAGAATAAGTTTTACACATCATCTTAACAGGTTATCAGCTTGGAATATCGTTGAAAGTTGAAAGCAATACTCTTGGAAATTGATTGCTGAAACTGGCTGCTCAAATTTTTCCTGGCTGTCACTTTTCAATTGATTGAATAGGAGTGCAATTTTCTAAGAGCGACAACCAAATTAGATAACTTTTAGGCATGATGGAACAATTTTCCAAAATTGGCGGAGACATGGGACATGACACATGGAACTCTACATTATTAATAAAAATGAAGTACAATCATGGAATCTGTAATCTTGTAGTTTGTTGGCTAATGGTAATTAAATACTCAGCACACTTGTGTTGCACATAGTAATCCACATCCCGTATTTAGCTCATAATTGCACATAATTTGTGATAAAATCTTAGTTTTACTTATTGATTCATCACAAGAGTAACAACGGAAGAGGAAACTGTTTGACAAACTTTGTGTGTTGAATGTAGACTACTACAATTACAAGTAAAAGTTACACACAGGGAATATAACACTTTCGTACCACACCAAGGACGTGTAGTTGAATTGGAGTTCTATTAGTAATTAAAAATTCAGAGGTACGTAACCTAGAACTGAAACGATAATTGGTAGCAAGATGCAAGGTACTGCTTGATTAAATAAGTAAGATTGAACAAAACATTGACATTTCTTCGAAAGGCCGAAATAAGGAGTAGGTAGCAATTTATTGTATAGGCATATGAGCAGATAGAGTGAACTACATAGATACAACTAAAGTTTATTAGAGAGCAGAAAACAATAAACTCTCCCTGAAAGGCAAACACCCAGAAATAAAGCCCATTAACTTGAATAGTAGGCATTAGTCAAAGGAAGGAAAGGAAATACAGTGGGAAACTGGAGAAAGAATTCACGGAAGAATGGAGAGAGCAGGTCTCGGTCGACATGCAGAAATTGCTTTCTACGCAAAGTGACTGTGACTTTGAGATGGAGGAAGGAGTTGAACTGAACTTGTCTTAACTCCGTCCTTATCTCCCTACATTTATCTTCCTGTGTGGTAGTGTAAGGGAGAACATAAGAAATGAGAGCGGGAATAGACTCAGTAGGCATGAATACACCTGTCTAACCGCATAAACCGAAATAGAATTAAGGACGAAAGAAAGTTGGAATCCAAATGAAAGAGTTGAAAGTATGGTAGTGAAAGGGAAGGAAATTAGCAGGAAAGGAACCGAGAATAATGAGAAACAAAACTGTCTATGTTATATTGTGCCTGGATATCGATGGAAAATCATTCCTTTATTTTATATACCTTTATAGTACTAAATATATCGCACAATACACAAAAGTTTATTTCCCCTTGTGATGAAGATATCTAGATGGAGGCAAACAATAGATAAAAAGTAAACTTGAATAGATATTTTGATACGGGGGATTTGTAATGTAATCCCTGTAAAGAATGCCCATGTAATTATAAAGTTGTAAGGTCTAGTTAGTACTTTGGTAAAAAGTTTGTGGCTGTAAGTACGAAGAAACTGTGATAAAACCCCGTGTATAACAGAAAAAGTACAAATAGCTGGAAACATGGAAAGATGCAGTAACTCTTAGATAATAAAAATTTTCCAAGCGAAGTTCCACGGATGAATATAAAGAATGTCCTTTAGAATTTTAGAATAAAAGTTCAGTTCGCTAAAGGCAAGCATATACAAGTCATATCTGATTAAAAGTATTACGAGGGTAGGGAGAAAATTGAAGAGCTGCTGGATATATTAAGCCATCACCATAAAGTTGTAATGATGTGTAGGTTGAATTGAACTCATCTGCTGGAGAGGATCGATATTCAGATGTGGACGTGAAACGGGTATACTTACATTGAAAGAAACCGCACGAGCCCGTAAGATTAGTTAACGATATCTTTCGTGTTCTCCTACAGTTTGAATTCTGCATGCAAGGGCACATCTTAAATTATGGAGGTAGTAATGGCTTTTGCCATACCAAACTATAACCCTTAGATTCCCAACTTACTACAAATAACTCCACAATTCTCATAATACTGCTCATGTAATAATTTAAGTGGATAGATAGATTTATTCATAGTAATAATTTAAGTATCTCCGCATAACTTGGTGAGCAAATCCGTTTACTTTCTATATTCAAAAATTCTACCTTACAGTTAGCGAAAGTTATATGCAGTATTTAAAATGTGTCCCACCCCGTCTAAATTGGATTGGCAAGCAAACGGAGAAAGTGCCGAAAGTGGGATAGACAAATGAGATATGAGATTGAATCTTGCACGCTACTTTAAGTAGCCCAATTTTTATAGCAACTAATGAGTGATGATTGATGATTAAGAATGATCTCTTTTGCTGATCTCACCTGAATATATCCGTTCTCACAGTAGGAGTCATTCAGTAGGCGCCCTACTTTGAATTTTGTAAACCGGATTCGGAGGACCCAATCCCGGAGGTTTGTCCGGAACGGACGAAATCGATAATGGCACAACAAAGACTTGCCATAATTTTCTGGTGTCACCTGCGGACTTGCCACTTCCTCGTAAATTCCTACGGTTTTGTTACATTGGTCTTGAGCATTGCTTATTGTGCTCCCACCACCTCCTCCTGTAAGTTCACAAATTAATTTACAAACATTATTCACTCAAACAACACAATTTCCTGTCAACTGGATCCCAGTTCTACATTCAAACAATTCTCGTTAGTTCATTTCACGTCACGCTCTTACAGCTTAAATAAGCAGTCTAGATCAGGAACAACAATAGTGGAAGGTTTAATATGCAGTTGTATACAACTACATAGCTTGTGGTAATTGTGGTCCCTTTAGTACCACAAGTATATATGGTATACACTTCATCGCAGGGCTGCCAAAAAGGAAAATAATATCTTCGAATTAAATGTGAGTGCCATCTTAGGCAAAAACGGAGTTTTTAATACTCCATTGAATTCCAGCAACATTTTATTCATTAGTATTTTATCATGTTTACATTATATAAAGAAACTAAGAAAGGAGAACTAACTAAAATCCAGTATTTAAAAGTCTCATGTAAAATATGCAGGCTAGTTAAGTTCTCAACCAAGTCGAAACCCTATTCAGGTAATTTTAATACTACAATACAACTTCAAGAATGTGGCTGTTTAAAAATATCACAAGACAGTAACCGTAAAAAGATTACAAGGTTTGCAGTACAAGCACCCTACAAAAATGATAGGTGACGTGGTGACATTTAAAGGGCGCAATACTATCGTTGCCACATAATTTACACCAGGACAAGGTATATTTCCAGAACGGACTTTCTACGTTTTTGAAAAACGTGACTGAAATTGTCTGTAAAAAGAAGGATACGAGGCTAGATCGTATCACAGAAATGCCTGTAGCCTCCTTTTGAGATAAGCATTGTGTGTTCTATAGGCACTTAATATTAACTAGCTGAACGATAGAGTTTAAAGTATACTAACTATGTTGTTAAAACATAGTTGAAGTAGAAATAAAATATTTGCACTGTCACTAACAATAAGTAGTACATGGAAAGTGGAGGCAAGACAGCCGTCGTACACTATCTCGAGTCACAAAGGCAGATTTTATCGCAAAGGGAAAAAGAATAAAGGGAAAGTGTTCTTGTGCCAGCAGGAAATCATTGTGTATATTAAGATAAGTTATTGTCGGTAGTACTCTTTGAGGAAAGGAAAAGGACGTGGCCAGTGACGAGAAGAATAGAGTCATAAGACTTTTCTGTAGGCATTGCATGAATTCTCATTCCCTTTGTGTCTTAAGTGCCCGGGACCAAAATGTATTACATGCACTACATACCTCTACATCTTGCACGCTGAAAGAACAATCCTGGAATCTACACACCTTGACTTAAGCCAGAGAAAAATGGATTGTGCTACCTTTCCTTCCTTGAATCTATAAAATCCTAGAGCTATCAGAATTGCACAAATCCCCCTATTATTAGCTTTATGTGCTCTACTAGTGGTATATCTATGCACAAAGATAACAGCGGTCTCCTGTTCTTTCTGATAACCATATCGTATCCCATTTTCTATGCAGCGTGTCTGTAATAGCAAAGACCGTACAGATGTAATGCGAAGTATTTCAGTGAGATAATATTTCTTGCCACTCTGCTTGGAATGCTATTAAAACCTACTGCTAGCGCAGAGTAATAAAAGTGACTGTAGAAATTTCTGTTTGATAATAAATACGCAGATGCGTTGCACTAGAGTTATGTTTATGAATTATGGCTTACAGACTAATGGAAAATTAGTTTCCCACATTTGCAACATTAATATTCAAGAAAGAGATCACAAAGGTCATTCGAATTACCACAGATTTACCACACATTTTACTTAAATTACTACAGAACAACATATTCAAAATATTATTATTGAAAATATTATTACTAAACTGAAAACTGAAACGTGGGAAATTTTATCCTCTTAAATTTTGACGGTTTATGCTTTATACAGAATACAAGACCAAAAAATAAAGAAAACCATTTAGATACGATATCAAAATCGGGTAACAAGTGCCACTAACGTCAAATCATTACTTACTTATCGGTCGTGAAAGTTCAAGCTAGTTCTATAAATAAATGTGTAAGCAATAATATCTTCTTTAGTGGAAATAGCAGAACATCAATATTTCCAATTATCATAAGCATGTTTTTTCATTTAGCAATTTCGAACTACAACTTCCTTTCTTCCACCTATATATAAAATAAATGATTTCAGTAGCAAACTTGAAAAGGAAAAAAGTAAAGCTAACACAAAGCAAATAATAAGAATTCTGGAAAGGAGTACAATGCGAAAAAATGTGGTGGTAGACTTACACTGGGAAAGCAATAAAATGTCAACTTTCATTGCTGAAAACGCGAATCTACATTCCCTGCACTCACATCCCTTGGCATAAAACACAGCTCTCATTTTGGACTGCATGTTCAGTTTTTTGGTGGGACAATGTAATAAGTACGTGCAAGGCCTAAAAAGATAGAAGTCTTCTTCATTTAAGCAATACTGCTAGTAACACTTCTTTTACTCTCCCTACACTTTCTGTTGTGTAATATTTCTGCTGACTCTGACTGCTAGATGCACCGTATAAGCTATAAGGTAAATCAAACGAAATTTTGCTCTAAAAGTTTCCATTACCAATAACATAATGAATACTAGACGAAATGTGCCAGCTCGTTTCGTGTTTGGGATGACGTTACGACACTATTTCACTTCTATTTTTGTTACTCGGACTTTCCATTCAATGGGTTCTATCAAGTTTTCCTCTATACTTATCATGTGGGAAGCCATTTATTGTCATAATAAATGTATGAATATAATGTATATCTGGACTGTGGAGTGTACCTATAGTAGGGATAATAGTAAATTGGGCTCTATCTAACACTAAGGGGAGAGCGAGATAAGCCGTTTAGATAGAATTGTAAGGAGAATTATAACTGAATTACCTTTCGAGTAGGTAGAGCAGGGTTTGAAAAACTTTAGAATTCAATCTCAATTAGAATCAAATAGTTACCTAAGTATTCAATTAATGCGATTTTATTAGGTTTCTGTTTTAATTAAGCAGAGTACGTATATATTAACAATTTTGCACTATAAAATACGATTAATAAAGTATAATAATATTATAGCATGAAAGTCATTAATAGTAGGGTTAATGACTAAATTTCATTGCTTTGTAAATAGCAATTGGACATGTCAACTCCTTACTCAAAACTCCGGTACGTTTTAAGAATTTTCATCTGCGAATATTAGTTAATTAACATCAGTTAATTATGAAATCAAGATAAAGCGGTGCTATGCACAACTTGGTACACTGATTTTTTCAGCTAAAAGGATGTCCGTATTCTAAAAAGTTATTAAATACCAAGATTTTCCAAACAATTTATACATAGATCAAAATATAAAATTCTTTACCCAGAGTATACTTCTATACACTGGAGAATAAATGACAAGTATTTTTTAGAATTTTTAGTAATTTTAGGAGCATCTTTTCTAAAATCATTAAAATTCACTTCCTATTGTTTGTTGGATTTCATAAGTTTTATTTAGTTTTCTTTTTTAGTACTCCGTACACAAACTCGTATGAAAACAAATCCAATTGGATTATTGTCATAAATGCTACACTACAGTGATACGAGTGTCATTGTTGCTGTAATTCACTTTGTGTCTCGTTTAGCAGGATGCCCTTTGACTGCGTAAAATGGCCGGTATTTTATAAACCCTGTCCCTCAGTAGTATTTTACTGAACATTGTTACTAGCCTGGCAGTACTTAAGTTCTATCTGTAGAGTCGTGAGGATTGTAAGACCTGCCGTCTGTTTTCTCATCAGATGCCATTGTTTCTTTGGCTCATATAAAATGTAGTTGAGTCGCGGATAGCTGCTTGCACATTGTCTACTACGTGGAGGAATAATAAAGGGAAGTAATGCGTGTAATATACACCAATAATGCCCCAGAGAATAGGAAGAAAGTTGCGATGAGCAACAAAGTATGCAGTATTGCCATAAAATGAAGTCGTAACCATTGCAAAGTTTGAAATTGTGAGATAAAATCAATGAAGACCCTCGTAAAACACATGGATTACTAATTTTAAAGCTTTAATGCAATAATCTAATGCTTATTGCTTTACCTAGAGGGCATTTTAATTTTTCATCACGTCCCATCAGATTGCGAGATAAAAAGATAGATGTGAAGATATTGCAAAGGAAAGTTTTCTCCGAGAAAGTCAAACTAACTAAATTGTAACTGATTTTCAATAATTCTATTTCATCGCATTTCACTGCACCTTCTGTGTCTTTACTTAAGAAAAATGGGGAGATGACAGTTGTGTAGTTAGAGAAGTTGAGGAAATTGAAAAGTTGCTCTGGTTCAATTAAGGACGGACTCGGTGGGTCTTATGTACTTTTCTTATTTCACTTTAACTTTAGCACATTTCGGATGTACCTTGGTTCATAGTGGCTAGAATCCCCGTGATCGTGAGTTATCTTTATATCGCAACTTTGCTTTCAGTTTTCTTACGTGCTGCTAATAAGTAAACTCTATGTGAAATACAGAAACACTACGACTATAATGGTCGTAGAGCGCTACAACAAAGTCGTAGATAAAGAAGAAATGTGTCTCTGTCTTTATAAGTAGTTCTCTAGCTAACCCCACCATAAATAGATAAGACATGACATAAGAAACCCAAATTGTAGCACAAAGTACACAGAAAATGGAAGAGAATACGAACCAAAGAAGTCAAAAGAGATGCAAAGACCATTCTTATGGAAATACCAAGGAGGTAAAACAAGGAAAGCCAAAGCCAAGTAAACGAAACACAACCTGAAGGACTTCTCTGAATTCTGCTCTTTTGTATACTACTAAACCGAAATTGGGTACATACTCACATACAGAGGGAGACGGCATTCTCTCATTGTACTACTATCCATTCTCCAAGTTTTCCTTCCAATGCTAGTTTTTGTTTATCAACGAATAAATAGAAGAAAGTACCTACATCAGACATAGAGGCAGGGACGTTAGTTTTCCGAGTAAAAGTTGAATACAGAGTAGAATTGAGGTTCATCTGAACAGTGAATAGGAGCTATTAACTACCTAAGCTATTGCTATACTTAGTACCACTAGCAAAACCAATAGAAAAGACAGTAGGAGAGAAAAGATGAAAAAAGATCACGGACAAGGAAAGGAGACTCATTGGAA
Organism: Yoshiicerus persimilis; assembly: GCA_020352615.2. NCBI lineage: Eukaryota > Metazoa > Arthropoda > Collembola > Entomobryomorpha > Tomoceridae > Yoshiicerus > Yoshiicerus persimilis. Next base: position 31,320,913 of record CM036940.2, on the reverse strand, counting down.
TAGAACAAAACTGAAGTAAAGTATGTAGAACGTAGGAGGCAGCAAATGAAAGCCATTGATGGTCTTCTGTTGACTCCTATCTGTAGTGCATAGAATACACATTCCGTAATCCTACAGCTCCGTGCCATAGGATCCCCGAATCCCACAGGACACAATGGAAAAATGGCTGCTTTGGGATTGCCAATTCGGTTTTTGGCCCTAACTGGTCTCTTCTGCTTTCTCTGTTGTTATATCAAACTAATAGAAAGTAGCATTTGTGCCTGGCCTGTATCTGTTCTGGAGCAGGTACTTTCACTCCAGCAGTTCTTCTCCAGCACAAATAGTGCACGTTCAACACTCAGACATCCTGCACTAGGAACTTTTTGCATTTCTCGTATGCACTACATTTACTTCTGTTGTTGTGACCAGACCAGTAGCAGTCCAGTTCTGACTTAAGTTTATTCCAGTCCAGCAGAAGCAATACTGTACGCTGTGTGAGTAGACGGAAGAAAGTACCTAGGAACGACTGGCTATACACCAGAGTAAACCTTAGATCAGCGCAATTTAGTTCTATTCTATTGTCTTCATCATGGGAAACTAACTATTAGTGTCTAGACCTAGTAATGGTACCTAAGTGTGTGGATACTATAGCCAGAAGTACAAAAGCTTGCACAGATCATTAAATTGGACAGTTGTTGTGCTGCATTGTTCTAAATAGGGAAGATAGTGAGCCTATAAATATGTAAAACATTTTATATACCCGATTCTTATATTTCAGACTTGCCTTTCTACAATACTAAATACTATAGCAATTCTATGACAGAGTTTTCATACGAATATAGTAGCAAGATATTTACACAGCCTGTGAAGTGAAAGTATCCATTCCAGTCAAATAACATAAGTACCTACCATTATCAGAGTCCAATCTAGGACTCCAGATTCTAAATTCTGGAGCAATGTAGTGCATGGTACTGTAATATACTTACTTCGTTAGTACCGATACTACTACACTATACAATGCAATGACACTGGAAAACGGAACCATATTGCATTTTGTGTATTGATATGAAGCAGACAGCACTGGAAGCGAAGTAGATACTATTAGTAATACGAAGCAGTTGTAGATACTTAAGTAAGGTTCTTTGAGCTCATTGTATTTTCCGGAGCCAAGAGTTGATGTCAGAAACACTACAGTGACATGATGTTTTCCACTGTTTCTCCGCCTGCCTGGCCTCTCTTTGACTTTGACTTCTCATTTGCTGACCCGAAGCCAAAGAAAACGAAACCAGCCAGCCATTCTATTCGACAGGATTTTTCTCCTCAATTCAGCGAACAATTTATCGGAGAAACCAACTATTATTTCCTCCATTGTAGTCTGGAAATGAGTTAAAGGGAGCTGACTGGAACTGGAAAACCAACGCAAATTGTTAACCGAGATATGCCATAAAGACTACTAGGCAGTGACACACATAGAACTTACTGGCACACAGACTAAAGCTGTACAACACAGAAAAGGGAGCATAATAAGGGGTAAATGGCAATTCGTTAGAAAATGGGAACCTAACTGGTAGCGAGGCATTTAGCGTACCTAACCAGTACTTACGTATAATTTTGTATATCTTCCTGGTAGGTAGACTCTATACTAAACTACCTATAGCCTAATAATTCAGAACGTACTGGATACAGCAGGCATTCGATATCTTTATGTATTTCGGTGAGCTTTCTAGTTTTACATTTGAGTTCTCGTTGAGTGTTCAATGTTCGCTTTCTCCAGCTTCTCGTCATCTCCTCTTTAGAGCGTAAGAAAAGCCGAGCACAATAGATGGAATTTAAAGGCCATTAGTATGTCTTAATGGATTTAGCCGATGATTAAAGACTCTCCTTCCCATTTCCATTACTTCTATGAATCATGTCTGACAAAGCCAGTAAGGAAATAATGAAAATTCGACAAAAACACTCAGTAATCATATCGTTTTCCTTCTGCCCCTTCAGTCTCTCTCCCGTATCCAACTATTACCAGAATTTATCATATTATGTATGTTCATGTGTTTCTCCGGTGCGTAGAGGCATACGCTGGCTAAGGCAGTATTTTATGAGCTGACAGAACACGACAGGACACAGCACAGCACAATGCACTCTTGTTATTATTTTTCTGCTGAACTGACAGCACTATTTACTCCAGTCTTTCTTCGTTTCGCTCTTTTGATATTGGATCATTGTCTTTCAGGTTAAATAATGGGATTTCAGAGCAAAGGCCGAATACCGAAATTCAAAATGACCCATTGTTTACCCTGTGACTATGACATTCACCTCTTTACTGCAGAGTTACGAACGACTGTGCAAGAGATGTACATAAAGTAATAGCATTCTTGAGTACAAAGGTACATGTCAGGAAAGAATGAAATTACTTGAGGGATAAGTTCAATAAAATTCATCTGTTTGTATTTTGGACGTGAATTCAATTATTTTTGGTTAGGTAGGCAAGTGAAAGGAGAGGATGAAAGGATGTATTGGTTTGTGTGTCGAAATTCTAAATTGAGGAATGTGGATGGTAGGAAAATGCCGCAATCGCAACAGTGTAGCGGTAAAGGTATGCGTCTTTTGCTGCATACCGCCTGCACAAAAAGTACTTGCGGGTACAATTATATCAATCTGTCTATTTTAAAGGCATAGCTAAACACAAAGTCATAAAACACAAAACAGATTACTATTTTTATACAGGGAAGCATCTCTTATGTATTTATGTATAAAGAGAAATTCGAGTGAAGTAAGTAATCCTTAAATCTTGAACGTCTGTATTCGGTGGAAGGTATGTGAAATGTGATGTGATGTAATAGTGCTCGAATTTGATTAGATAGGGTTGTCCTGTTTCTTTCTCGACTGCTATAACTCCTATCTTCCATGTACCTTGTAAAGTTCTGTGAGTGCGAGAGAATGTTGGGTAGGTACTGGAAAGTGAGGGAACAGGAGGAGACTTTTATGCGATAACATAGATAAGTATAATGTGACTGAATGTGAAATTCAGGGAGAGTTAAGTTAAGAGCAAAAGCAATGCCTCCATTGGAAAATTGGATCTGGCAGACGTCACTTTGAATTCCAGCCTGCATTTTCATCTGAAGTGAAAAAAGCTTTCTCTCGTCCGCGTCGGACAGAATTTCAATATCATTGTATTACAACCAAAGTAGTGACACACCAGAGCCAACCAAGCGACGTCACAAGACAAGAACATTACTACCAACCAACGTGTACATACATACTTAATCGATTTTTTGCTCTGTGGCTAGCTAGCGGTTATCGCTCTCCAAACTTTTCTTTCCTAATATTAATCATAGAAGCGACTGACGAGAGTGAAGTGAGATGCAAACATTTATTGTGCCCCGGCTCTCATGTTACTACACGTTTAATGGAGCAAAGTTCTCCCATATTATATTGATGTAACTCGTTCAAGTCTCCACTCAAATACTCCGAGGTAGTGCGTCTCTCCTAAAACTATGTATACACCTCCTGCGACCTACTCCCTATCCCTACACTTAGGTACTTACAATACCATAACGGCTAGATATTCAACTCAACTTTCTCCTAAATTGCCTATAGGAGTAATGTACACCTTAATATTAATAAAACATTTTTCTAGTAAATACTTTATACCCAGAAACCTCTCCTGTGTTCGAGGGACTCCAGACCCAGAAGCAATTCTAAAATTCTAGGAGCCTTTCTGAAAAGTAAAGGAGAGTAACCCCCTAATTTGCCATTAATCTGATCTTTTGGTATGCAACATTTTTATTTTTTATTTTTGTTAGTTGCATGTTTGTGTTTATCTTGCATTCTTTTAGTAATGAAAAATTGATTTATCACGAAAATCCATAACATTCATTTAGTAAGCAAATCTACGTTTATTTCGAAAATTTTCATGGTACATGAAAACATCCTGCCAATTCAAAATTTCAAGTCAACCTTACGATAGACTTGAATTATCTGATGTTTGTTTGTATGCATAAGGAGCTCCCAAAATTGCTTCGCGTTTAGCAGTATTTGACCCCCCTAAAATTTGATAGTTGTGGGATATGAGAACACATACTTTCACAAATTGGTTTGTATTCGGAGAAGCAAAGGTAGACGCTATGGTACACACTAATAATACGGCCACAATACACGTCTGTGGTGAACCGCAATGTGGATTGCATTCCATTACATTCATTGTACTGTACTTAAAGTCAAGTCAACAGCGACAGGAAAATTCCTACCAGGATTAGTCAATTTCCGCAGTGCAGACAGTCTGTTCTCCAGTAGAGAATTCGATTCATAGAACATTAATAAATAGTAGTACATACCCACCTAAAAGTCTTTTACTGTATACAAAGTGGATGCAACACTCATAATAAAGCCATCAATGCTGTATGTAGTATTAGCAATGTACATATGTTCGGACTATAATGAGAATACAATAGGAAAATCGAAAACTTGAACATACCTCGTTGAGCCTCGGCTGTGTACAAAGAAACACATAAAATCAAGAAGACCGTTTCGGAGAAACGCCGGCGGAAGGCTAATATGGTCGTCATTGTCCGCAGTTCCTTTCATTCGATGATTCTTGATGTGAAATTAAATTCCTTCTTCCCATTGTTAACTCAAATGAAGAACACATACATCACTATAAGCAGCCCTGTGTCATTATGTAGAAAATAATTCAGATAATGTCTTCCGATGTAAGCCTATACAATAATGGGATTTTATCAGTGCACAGAAACTACACTCTTATGTACAGATAGCACATTATTGTACCATGCAGAACTTGGTTCAAAGTTCAAAGAAAATGTAAGAGTTGAACTTTAGTTTGCAATAATGGACAAAATATTGGATTCGAAATATTTCTCACAGTTATTCATTCCTGGAAGTCGATATGACTTTTATGAATTATATTTTTATTACAACTACCTATGTGTAGTTGTAGTTTGTGCTGCTGTACCTGTTAGTTTCTGCTATATCTGGAATACTACAATGTTACATGTGCATGTGTTCGTGTTTTCACTTGTACACTTATCACTTAACATGCCAAGTAGATGATCAAACATGCACATTTGAAACACTACTTTTGTAAATTGAATATTGACTGGAGGAACTGTTTCCATTTGAGGTGGAACGTGGAAAACAAGTTTCTGGGAAAATTTGATACCGAGGAGTAAGTAGAGTTGGCAGTGTTTTGTGTGTTGTCCTACTCAGGCTACAGGCGATCTGAAACTAAAGGGGTTGAGTCTGGATTCAGGCGCTTTTTCTTCTATGGCATGCTATGCCGACTTCTGTATAAATTACTCGGCATATTTGACAACCGCAGCAATTTGGCCTGACAGTTTCTCCTTTTATTAATTTGCAGCAGGATACTGGAGATAGACAGTCAAACACCTACTTTCTTACTATATTTTCCTTTATTTGCCTGTATCTGTCAAAAGAGACTACTCCTCAGTTATCTTACAAGCACGCTTTGCTAATGCTTGCTAGACTCTAAATGCCAACGTAACTTTATACGGAAAACCGCTTTGTGCGTGTTGTGTGGTCAGAATCAGAATTTGTAGAATTTAAGAAAATAAATATGATTCTATGTAATAAATGCATTCTATGCAACTAGAAATGAAGAAATATGAATGTCCCTTTAGAATACAAAACTGTACACCAATGCAAATATGGCAAAAGATGCACAATACGGTTAATACAAATAAAAAGAAAGGATTGTCAGGTATAAATAACCCTTTTAGCACCAGCAGTCAAATATTGGGAGCTTTGGAAAGAATTTTCACCGAAGAGCATCAGCATCATTCGTACTTAGAATGAAATCAGCACTCTATCACAGACAACTCAACTCAAGTCAACTGAAGGGAGCAAAAGAAAAAGGAAAGAAAATCTTGAGCTTTCGCTGAATCTCATCCAAATCCAAAGTCGGCACCGGCTTCTTTCTTCGGTGCGAACAAATAGACTTACGTCAGCGTGTTTTCAGTGGAGCACTATCTGTCTATACTTGCACACGTAGTTCCTGTCTACTGGAGTATCTATTTTCACTCACTCACACATACATACTTAAACAGTTCACGGTAGACCTATTGCCCTTTAACTATCTTGCGTGCTTAGTCGGTTGACGTTTTCATCGGTTCATATAAAAATTAGATTTTCCTTTTGCTCTCACTCTCCCAGAAATCTTGTGCCGAGTATTTTGCATTCTAGTTAATGCGATCGGATGAAAAATGACAAGTTGAGGCTTGAAATCCCTCTATCTCCACTTTCTAGCATTCAATACTTTCACTCTGGGGAAAATAAAAATTCGAGTGCTCATTTCTGATGCAGCAAAGCTCACATCACATCAGACTATGTAGATATTTAATCCTCACCCCGTATACCACATTATTCCCTCGTGAGCCTCTACAACACTTTATTTTCCAGTTTTCATTGATAATTCTTTAGGTGTAAGTGTAATAAGTACTGATATGTCAAATGTAGCAACCGCACACTACATAATTTAGAGGGTTAATAATAAATAGCACTTCTCTTCTCCAGCAAAGATTCACATTCACGTCAACATGACTCCACGCTCCGGTTCATTCACATTTCATGACATCGAAACCATGTTATTACAACCAGCGTAAATGGAACACGAGTGTGAATACAAGTAAAGTTACCTTAGGTGAAAGGCGCTATCAATTTGATGAGGAGGAGTAACTGCAACAAAGGAGATGGTGTGTTAAGTTTGTATCACGAGGAGGAGTAGTATATATTTTCCGTAGGGATGTGTACTGCAGATAGATACCATGAAACTTCCTTGATGGTTGAGTAAACGCCGAAACACATGAATGAATGATTTACAACAGAAAGGTGAATCCCGAACGAATGTTGAGAAGAACCAGTGATGTTGATATAACAGAAACAATAGGAGAAACCCGGTGACTCCTGTTCAATCGTCCGATTCCAAAGGCAAACTAAACCGAAATTGGGCCGAGGAGAAGGAGAAAGAAGTTGTGGAATACTGGGAGACAAGATGAGATGAACGGAGTAAGCAGGCAGGACTGCAACGAAAATGAAAAGAGAGGACCCGAAGAGAATGAGAAACGGTGAGTAGCTTGATTTTACGTGGGCTCTTCTCTGGCCTGGCTGGAGAGACACTAGATATATATTACTGGAGTCTGGGCTGGAGAGTATTGTATGTATTAGAGAGGGAGGAAATAAGTTTAGAGCCCATGAGATCAAATGACGAAGCTGTGTGTAGTAGTGTGCTTTGCTTCGTTGTCTGTGTCTGTGCTGCAGAGAAAGAACACAAACAGTTTTCTTCCTTTTCGAATAGCGACTGCGTAATCTTTTCGCATTGCTTTTCCTCCCTTGTTCTCCTGTCATAGACATAGCGTACGTACGTAACCAACAAAGCTTTCTGGGCTGGAAATAATGGGAGAGGAGCGAGAATGTGAATACTACAAGACATCATACCGTATCACCGAACAGAGTGTAACCTTAGTCGTTAGAAAACTCTTTTGCACGATATTCCACAGACTTTATTATCCTTTCAATCTAGTCCACAGATACGACTGGATCCTTAATCCCTGCTGTTTTCTATGATTGGCTTCCGTTTAATGCAGTCGTCGTCCTACACCATCATTTACATCTTTCCTCCCAACCGTAAAGGATCACGTCATCTTACAGTTACTGCAAAAGGGATTAGACACTCAATCCTATCACTACACCGATCTTACATTTTCTTCTTCAATAAATTCTATCACCTTTATGAGTACTCTTCATTTTCACAGTTATTCCAACTCCCTATAAGTAAATACCACCACACAGAATCCACACCAATTATTTTATCGTATTGCGGCTACTTTCTCCAGAAAATCAAACACTAAAAGCAAAATGCAATCTGGATAATTAAATGTAGCTACTCACTAGTATATGTGCACGCTAGAGTAGGTGGTTTTTGTCAATTAATATTATACGACCTATTAATTACATTAATCCACATCAAAGGTATCATGTTATTTGTTTAATGGAATCCTACAAGTAACTTGGTATTATGAAGTGAAATGGAGTAATAAAAATTAGGGGAAAGTGGCAAAAATATTTTACATCTAATTTGTATGCATTTATTTGATTTCTTCAGTGAATCCACTCCGTATAAGTAGACAGTTAACCGATTTTCAATACTTGAGTACTACAACTTTAGTTTGACATTACATACTTTAAGATTACAGACGAAGTTATAACGTAGTAGTAATTCCTTATGGTATCAGTATTCGGCACACCTTTATACGTATTTTTCAACATTATGTAGTAGATCAGGTAAACCTTCTGGCGAAGCAACGATATCTTTCCTTCTTTATCTATTCTGTACTGAATTATTTACTTTGTTACAAGCACAGGTAATGTATCATTGAATTATAATAATTGGATTGTGTTGTATTTGTCACAGTTTAGCTTGCTTGCATGTAGTACAAGATCACTACAAATAAACATTTCCCTTTCACTCTCATTTCTTACCTACATTTTATAACTAATATACAGTTCAATCTGGTTTGTCTTCTCTATTTAGTATGGTTTCATCTGATCTATATTTATTGAGTTTAGTGTGCAATATACAGATAACATAATACTTTCAAGATGCACTAATAATAATATTCATTTACTTATGTAACTACAAGTTAACAGCAAACTTAAGATTTTACAATAAAAACAAAAATATGGGATGTGTGAACATATATCTATAATATTTTCATATATCTATAGTTCATACATAATAGATTATAATAAGTATTTATACTTACGTACCGACAACACAAGTGTAAGTAGCAGTACGATTCTTTTCTCTGTTACGCATTTATTGACTACCGAACCCTACAGCATTTAACACAATTAAATTCACACTTTATTTCTTTATCAATTAATTTGCTAACAGAATCAACGCTGCTTTGGCAGTCACAAAAGCTTTGAGAAGTTTTCTTTCTACTGCATACACAAATGTTTAATAGTTACAGTTAACATTTACAATACAAGTAGCTTTGTTGAGTAGGTACCTAAATTAGTTACTGGTACATACTACTAAAGGCTATCTAAAATTATTTAATTAATATCTATTATTTCTAGCTATAATATTCGTTAAATTCGCATAACCTAAGATAAAGGTAATGTGATGCTAATTAATAACTTATAGAAAAAACAATAAAAAGACAGGCTACTTAATATGGTACTCAAGAAGTCATTAATCATTTAACAGAGAATTCTAAATGGCCACGTCCAATAATTATTAATATTTAATTTAGTAACATGGTTTCTCATGATAATCAGTACAGTAAACTAAAAGAAACTTCAACATGTCAGTGTTTAATAAAATATTTTCTAGCAGGAACAATAACTTAGAGATGCAATGCAAGACGCCCTTACTTTCAACAAATTAGACTGACTGAACCTGGGCTATCGATAAACACAAACAAATCTCACACCAAATAACCAAATATTGAATTCACATTTTACAACAGTATAGTTTAGTAAGTAGGAAATTAATTGATTCGGGGATTCTCAAACAAGGTTACGGGTTTGGATGCTAACAGTAAAATCGAATTTTAAATATTTGTAAGAGAGTATTGTATAATAGCTTTCAGATTTTTGTGTTAATTGTCTATAAACATAATTTGACACAATCAGTAATTATTAAAACTATTTTCCCATATTGCATTACAGAGAAATCTTGGAATCATGTTGAATGATTTATAATTATTTCTTGATATGGATTTGGATACCAACTAACCAACAGTGAAACTTTCGCTGGCATTCTCATGTTTAGTACCGTATCACGCATACATACATAGCCTATTAACTATATTATACTATTAGTACGTAACGTAATGAATATCACTAGCAGTACTGCAAGTAATGCTTCACCCCTAGCTACTTCTTTTGTTTAACTTGTGAATTACCGACAAAAACTCTAGTTTCGGTTTTTGAATGTGACTGTCACGGCGATTTAATAACTCTGCAGACTTTCTGCGTAAATTAGAAACAAGACGACAGAATTGTCGGATTTCATTATCTACCTATCTTACCTAAGGACACGTATTGCACAGCACGCGTATCGTCAATGTCAGTGAAATATTATTTTTCCGAAACTATAGGATAACATTGACTGTTTATATTATCGTTGTTGTATTCATACTGCTAGCCAACATCACCAGGTTCACTATATTCAGTTTACTTACATTCAGTTGTGATTTGCTAAATCTAACAATGTTCAATTAATGGCTTATGGTGCATTAATAATTTTTTCATCAAAGATTGATGTATCGTGATATTGACATAATAATATTTGAATAGAATAAAATCTAACACAGAGTAATAGTCTTTTTAGACATAACTCACTACTATATTATAATTTGCGATCATAAGTTACTGCACCACCAATTATTTGATTTATTACATAAAGCTTTCAACCTCAGTTCCATAGTTTATTTCTGCAACCACCAAAAGGTTATTAAAGTAAATGAAAAGTTTACGTTTCCCGATAAATAGTAACCTATTGTTAAACTTGTTTAAACCTAAGTCTGCAATGTAGATTTATTTGGATGAACTAAATGATGTGATCTGAAAATATGTATTAAAGAAATTTGGTACACCCACGGGAAAAGACAGTAACCATATTATATACAGCTGTTATCACGCTAAGATTAGGATAGCAGCATAAGCATACATGTTACTATATCGAACAGTAAGCCTAACAATTAAGCACGTACTCATGGCTCAGCCTGGTCAAATGCATGAACATAACATAAACCATTTAAAACAAAACAAGACTTAAATTTAAACTTTCATTCGCTTAGTAGCTGAATTTTGGTTATTTTGATCTTCTCCATTATCAATCGGTGACTCTCTACAAGGAGAACGCTTTCTGCTCATTAAATTCTCAGGACTTTCAGAACCTGTACTGTTGCTATTAGAGCTTAAGCTAGCAAGACTAATGTTACTAGTGTTATTAGAAGGACCATTTTTGTTACAACCAACATTACTTCGTTCAAGGGCTTCCGTGATGATCCGCTGCATTGTATAATTTTGGTAGTCGTCAGGATTTGTTGACAAAATAGATGCACGAGGCTCTCTCTTGGTGTTAGTTGAATTTGTATTGGCATTAGGTGATTCATTAGTTGACCGAGGTGGAGATGGATTCGAGTTCATTGTGTTGTTAGCAATTATACTTGAATTATCAACAGAAGGAGTAGTAGCTACACTGCTGGCATTGGAAACCGTATTTGCCATTGGTGTGTAAAATGTACTGGCGTTTGTCGATTGAACATAATGCGTCGATTGATTTCTGCAAAACAATGCATGTTATTAACTTTCCTATTGTATGTTCTACTTCAATCGTAAACAAATAACGCGATAATGATAACTAAATTTTAAACAGTAAGCTTACCCAAAATTAGGAGTACGGACAATTATTGTTTGCCCTTGGGGGTATTTATTATTTAGGTCTTCTTCTTTCCGTAACACGACAAGTGTACCCGTACCTCCTGCTAAAAAATTAATACACAATGTATTTAAGACCAATATTTTACAATTCTTAATTTGATGATAAAATCTCATGCCAATTACCTCCTGAATTGTGCAGAATAACTGACTTGGCACCATCAGCACCGTTTAATGTTACATTCAGTTCGGAAGTGCTAAGAGACTTTGAAGTTCCGTTAGAATTACTAGTAACCGACGATGGAGATGCAGCCGACGTGTACACATGAGATGGCAAGAATTGGTGGGAGTTGCCCATTGCAATTACAGTCCCACTGCCCTTATTTGGCCCGCCGATTATTACTGTGCTCACTGCTCCTTCAAATACAGATAAAAAACGTTTTGTAACTTGTTAATCGTTAATCACAGTTTAGAAAAATAATTACTGATTTCTACATCTAATAACCTGGTTTTGGTGAGCCTGGAGCAGATTGACTTGTCTTTGCACCCGATGAGTGGTTATGATTATGATGAGAGTGGAGTGATATCGATGTATGGTGCCCACTTTGAGACCCGTCAGAAAAATCAGGCCCGGGAGAACCTTCTCGTGACAAGCAATCTGGAGTAGTCAAACCTCCTAAATGGGTTGGGGAAGCAGGTGCACTTCTACGCAGGTTAAAAAGTCAGGGTTATGAATTATAATCAAAGAGTTTTAATGTTCCTAAGAATTGCATTTTACCTCGAAGAAAGAGCAAAAGGAGCTCGAAAGCATGGGACGCCTCTTTGTCTGCGACGGCGGAAAGCTTGATCAATTAATTTGACTTCTGATTGTGGATCAATTCTCCAAAAAGATCCTTTACCGGGTTCTTCTTGTGACCTAGGCACTTTGATGAAGTAGCGATTTAACGACAAATTATGTCTGATTGAATTCTATAAATAACAACAAATGATTATTGCAGTAATTCCTAAAAATAAATAAAACAATATACAATTAATTCTTTATTTTACCTGCCACCCTTTATCAGCAGTTCGATAGTATGGATAATTTTTGGTAATGTAGGAGTAAATTCCACTCAGCGTTAATTGATGGTCCGGGGTAGAAGCTATAGCTTGTACAATTAACTGAGCATACGAAAATGGTGGCTTCCCATCATCCTAAAAGAGTAGAGACATAATGTTATGAAAAAGGCGTTTCAGTGTAAAAACACTGTCCCTAGTAGCTAATGGTACAAGGTAAGATAGCTCATTTAAGGTTATATACAAAAGACTTGACAAAAATCATGATTTAGCATCGAAACTCATGATCAAAAATAAACTCTAAATAAAATTACATTAGATTTCATTGCTGCAAAACGTTTTTCAAGAATTTAATTTACTTCTAAATCACTAAATTAAGTTTAAGCAAAGAGCGGGTGGGAAGACTGCCTTGAAATCCGTCAACTATAATTTTCTGAAGAGACAAAACACATAAATTTGCCTTTTTTGGATGAAATGACATATGGAGGCTATTTAATTATCTGCCATAACCGCCTTGTATATAATAAAATTTTAAAGCGAAAGGGATTCTGGGTAGTTTTGAAGACTAAATATCCAAAGACAAAAAATATTGTTCAATAATAATCAGATGTAAATTCGACTGCAAAATATGCTTACTTCATGCTTATCGTCGTGAATACCATGAGAGCGAGCAGCGACGGCATGAAAAGCCATTTGTAAATCAGCTCCAATATTCCGTCGAGATGAACCACTGCCTGGACTAGCTGGACATGAATTGGGAACACTGAAACAATCATTAGATCATATTATTTGTAAGTTGCATTTATTAAATGACAAAATAGTGCATTAGTACAAAAATTGCGTACCTAATAGTCCCTGTTGGTGAAGGGAAGGGACTACTATAATTTGCTTCGGAAGGATCGGGGATGTTGATTTTCAAAGGGGTAACTGCATGATTACTTTTTGAAGAAGTACCGGACATAGATCCCGCATTTGTTGTAACCACGATTCGATTTGCGGTAATGCCATTATTACTATTTGATTGAACGCTTCCAGCTGAACTATTCATAGAAATTTGTTGCAAACCTGGACTTGCACTATTTCCATACCGCGTTGGCGGAGGAGATTCCGACATCTCTAACTTTTCTCTTTTGACAAGATTATTTGAATTTGGGATTGAGAAAGTATTAGAACTATTTGTAGAATAATGTTCAGAGTTGTGTTGAGGTCCTGAACTGTGATTACCATACTGCATACTATGATGAGATGAGAAATCTATTCCTGCTGTGATTTTGCTGTGGTAGGGAGGTGCATCTTCCATAGTATCATCGTCACCCATATCATCGTCCACTATCACCAACGACTCAAAGAATATTTTGACATTTGTACTTGGGAATCTAAAACAACACTTTCTCGGTAACGGAGAAGGGAAAGGTCCTTTTCTTTGAAATATTCCGTCAACAAATATTCCATTTTTCCCCAGGCAGCTCATATAAAAATTTGGGGCTTCATATCGAATTTCTACATGCCGGCGGGATATAAAAGACGAATTTCCCATATTTACATCGACTGTTCCAGACGATGAGTTTCGTCCAACAACAACTTTTCTTGTTCGTATTAAATATTCAAAATCTCTTGTTTCTAATCGAGCTACTGGATGTTTTGTAAGCATATCGGATGGCCAGCTAACTCGTCGTGGAGAGGCTGGAGAGGACTTTAGTGCTAACAGCGCCATGGCATCGCTCTCGACACTACTCATGCTAACATGCGGCGAAGACATCTAAAAATACAAAAATATGTATTAAACCCTTCATTCTTAAAAATCATAATTTTTTATTATTAATATATTCTTCTATTTATTCTATAAATAGTTCTGTCAAAAACTACGATTTTTCATAAAACAAAGTACGTAGAATGTAATTAAAAACTCACTACTGCCTATGTTAATTCACATTATCTAATATTAATTCATTGTTACATAAGATGTCTTAAGTAACATTATACGCCTATTATTATGTCTCGGTAAGTCTACGTACACAATGAAATCAATCAACAACATACTAATGTTGTCTATATTATTTGCTGGCAGTAATATTAATAGTGTGACGTATCACACGTAATAAAATACATACTAAAATATCATATTTACCATTAGGTATGTTTTACTGCAATTAGTATTAATACATTAACATAATGATACTACCATCATGAGTTTGTATATAGCTCACATTACAAAACTCCCGTCACATATACATATATTGATAATAAGTAGGTATCTTATATACACTACTATATACAGCACTTTGTTTACAAGATGCTTCCGACTACCGCACAAACAAACCACACACCGTCGTCACCATCAAAACAACAAAACTTTCCTATAATGACTTATCAAAAATATACAAAATCTTCAACTGATAACCGTAGAATATATGAAATAAAGTAAATCTTCAGTTATTCTATTTTTAAGTAAAAGACGATAGAATTAAAGGTGATTCACAAGAAACACACTCGCACTCAATCTTATTATGTACAGGCAACGAAAACTCAAGAGCAAGGGAAACTCAAAACATTGCATAACCCACAAAGCGTATGCGTAATATAGAAGATCAGTTCTTTCCAGCAGCAGCAGCACGATGAAACGAAACTATAGGTACGTAAGTGCTTTGGCTACATGGGTATACTTCAAAACTTCAATCTATAGCATGCATACCTAGTCTATTTCTTCTGGCGTACTACACATTATGTGCACACATTCTCTGAGTTCGACTCGACCTTGCTTGGCTAGGATTTGTACACAAACAACAAACACTACTGCATGGCAGACTAGCACTCTGCTGTTTCTCAAATGTAATATGTGCGATGAGAGTAGCAGTATTTGTTTCCCATGCTGCAGAAGTGTTGAACAAGAAAAGGATAGAGTACTCCTCCGGTGTGTGTGTACAGCGTAGTTCACGTTCAATTTCACATGCACTGCACAACCAGACTTATGCCTTCCATCCAATAAACACTGTACTGCTAGATATCTAATACCTACTTCTCTACTACCTAATACACAAATACCTTACCAAGTAAAAATTGTCTCGTTGAAAATGGCTATTTCACTAGATTACAGTACATGGAGCTCAATGTCAATGATGTACTATGCACATAATAAAAACAAACAACAATACCGGCTGGCTAACTTAACTCAAACTTACGATTCAGCTATTAAATCCAGAAACTGAATTGGCTAAGATTACACAGCTCTTTATACTAAGTAACACTATTATAGTGAAACTTGCGCTTTTACACAAATTCATGCTACAGCCAGGGGAGGCAGCCTTGCCTTTGAATAACTGAAAACAATGTTTAAGTAATGAAAAGGAATAGGGTACTGGGGCACTCTCTACGTATTACGTCTATCAGCTAGGCACGATCGTACGATGTACAACTCTACTTTACTTACCTACCTATATCAATTTCTGTAAACATTTTATGCGCACGGTCCGACCGAATGAATAACTAGTATGCACATCCAATTTAGTTCCATGCAGAAACAACTTTCCAACATTTATCCAGGAACATGACAATACCTATGTATTATATTATGTAAATATTGTCTGCTAAAGATGTACTGCTCTGCCAAATAATAATCTATTATTTAACTATCAGTATCTCATATGCATATGATAATGGTATCACACAATCACAAACTACTATTACAATATTATGGTGCATAAATAAATATACAATAAGGTAATCCTCTTAAGCTATACCAAATACATATCTTTGGTTGGGCTAGTGGACTATTTTCAAATCTCTCGGGCTAAACACAAACATATATCTGTGGACTATTTTGAAATCTCTAGAACCTCGTTTTACAAGCTCTTTATTTATTATTGCGCTTCTTCCTAAGCTCCTGCAAACTAATTATTGATCAATTGGACATCAAAAAATCTACTACAACGTAGCTATTTTACCATTTCAATTTTTAATGATAATGCGAACATACACATTAAATACTAAAAGAGAGATATGGGCTGAGGTACACTAATGCAGAATCTTAGCTTTAGCCATAGTTCATAGTTTACATAAAAAACAGATAGATATTTTCAGTCGTATACTTGGTGTACAACATCCCCGTCAATATAGAAGCCATAGGCTGTTAAATATAAATATATATTTAGGTATACTTGCGTATATCATGTAAACTGAGCAGCTTAGCTAGTTTTGTTTACCTGTTTTATAACTTTGTTAGACTGCTGCTTGCATAGACCGTAGTTTGTTTATTAGGTACAATCAGAAATCTGAGACATTATCCACGTAATGGCACAGTAAAAATAAATGAATCAGACAAATAGAATATTACAGCATTATGAATGCACATGTAAAATGTACAACAATGTACAATAAGCAGCAGTATATTTCAATTTCAGCCTATATTATGTCCCGAATGACAATGAAAGTACTAGAGTAGTGCATAAGGTATTGCAAACAATATTATTTAGACTGCCAGCCATGAAGCATGGCACGAAAGCCATAGTGCAGGCAGGACAGGATGAAATGATGGAATGGCAGACAAGCAAGTAAAGAAACGACTCGACTGCTGAATAACATCCAGACAAACAGCTAGCAAGGATTATCATTAGCAACAAACAACATTAAATTCAGCTTGACTTCACCATTAGGGGCCTATCACTATCACGCACTAGGGAGCACGTAAGGTAAACAGACAACATATTATACACACAAAATACAATGCAAGAGCATTCAATAATAACTTAGCTATCGTCTTTTCCCTTTTTGTCTTTCATCAGTTCGGAGCTAACGTAATAAAAAATTGAAATGTGAGAATCAGAGATGAAATACTGCAGCGGTAATTATGCCACTCGGAAGAACACTGGGACGTTTGTGTTCTTTATTGCCAGATTGTAAATTGCCTGCCTATTACTCAATTTTTATTAATTTAACCAGCTTTCGTAACTCCCGTTCCCACTAGAATACAGTTAATAGATGAAAATGAAAACAATTGATTTTGTCGATCAATTGTTTGCTAACCCTACTAGCCATAATTAATAAGCCAACCTACATAATATTATATTAAAGTATGTTTGACATCGACATCGGCAAAATAAATGCACAAAAAAACTACCTTAACCAGGGAAGACAGTAGTTTAACTATTTAACACATATTCTCGTAACATTTACATATTTTAAATACTACATAATATGGCACACAATTAACTTACCTTAAAAAGGTTACAAAGGAAGTTCAGAGAAGTTAAGCGATGAAACAAATTGGATGCAGAATGATGTTCAATCGGATTGTTACGGTTATCCTCTGACAAAGTTTTCTTTCAGTTCACGATACACTTGATATTCTTCACTTTTCATTTATTCAGCAAAACATGGATGATTTTAAAAAATCCAACTAAACAAAACAAAGAAAACTGATAAATTAAAAGAACGCAAAGATTAAGAAATTTTAAAGCACAGCGAAGCCGCATATGTATGCTTATATCTTGTAATATATATTTACGAATTATCTCTCAAAAATACAACAGAAGAACGTAAACCCTACAATGAAATATAAGTTTCAAAAAATTAAACACATCTACAAACCCCAACCTGTCTACACCCACCTGCTACTAAGAAATTCCTGGCTTTGACACACTGGTAGGGGATTATTTTGTTTTCTTATGCTGTATTTTTTATCTTAATTGAAATGTAGAGAAAAGATGTCGAGGTGTGATTTTTTGTTAACCTTTTCGTCACTCCTCGACGAGAAAATAAACATTTACATTTTTACTGCTTGATAAACCTATACTTAACTTTAAATTTTAACCGAAAGTACTTAATTTAAAAGTATACAGCTTCTTAAAAGAGTGTCCTTCAATTCATGACTAAAAATTTCCTGAAATATTAAATATCTTGAAGCGTTACAAAAAAGGAACTTAGAATATCTATATTTTCCTTTTCAATGTCCGCTCCGTCTTGCTTACTTATGACGTTATGAAATTGATGGTGGTAATTTTAAAGGGTTTAATAATTTCTATTTATTATAAATTTTGGCTTTATTTATTCTAAGCTGGCGAAAATCAAAAATTAAAAAGGACACAATAAATAAAATGGCTTTTTAATAATTAATCATACATGAAATAACGTTCTAATAAGTTATTATAATTTATAATTATAAAGGAATTATATCTTTTTTGACATTTGAAATGCGCGAGGTTAAATGCATTATTTAAAAATTGATAAAATATGAATTGAATAAAGACTTCTCATAAAGACTTACCGGATTTATCTGGGAACATAATGGACGTTACATGATCAACGGAGAAGTTAAAAGTCAAAGTCAAATAAAATCTGGGCCTGGGTTATAGTCTTTAGTTGCTGTTGGATGTTCTTGATATATGCCGAAAGTGAAGTTGGAAGTATTATTGCTCGTGACTTTTGCAAATGATCTGCCAAAAACCTAAATAGCCCAAAACCAGAATTAGTAATAACAATAACAATAAAATGACAAGTAAAAGTAATAAATTATAAGTAGAAACTAACGTCATAAATAATGTAAGTACATTATTATTTACTGCGCTTATGCACATATACCTACTTCTGTTTTTCAATAAATTCAGACTTCAAACCATAACTCATAAAATGTATTTTAATACAAATATAAACTTTATCTTTTGAAACGCACGAGTATAGTGCTTATGTAGATACATATTAATAAATAAAATAACAGTCTACTACTGGCTAGCTAAGCTGACAAGCGCAAAATATGAAGAGGTCTGGTGACTTCAAGTCCCCATTCCTCTGACTGAAAGGAGCATTTAATGGAAAAAATCTAGCCTAATATCCATATGTTCTTAGGAAACGGTCACAACTCGTAGGTCACCAAGACCGTACAGATCAGCCCCCAAGCCACAACCTAGATGATAAGTTTGCTTATCCCCATGGAACACAGTAAGTGAAGGTGTTTCGGATTTAAGTGACGTAATTAGGAGAGAACTCTAGTATTATAGGCAAAAATACCACCTGGACCACCTATCGGTGTTATGTGGATTAACCCACATTAGCTCATCCCGTTGGTAGACCTTTTACTATTTCTGCTCCCCATAATATTTGGGGAATGAGAGTGGTCTAATGGTGGGGTTTTCCAAGAGATTTCATCTCTACCCAAGCAAATTTAGGGATGCTTTTAAATTTGAAAGGTCGAGTTCTCTAGTACTACCTGCTGGGGACTGGGGATGGGGTTACATGGGTTTTTAAATACAAATTTAGGCTTTCCAATCGGCAGATTTGTTAAATGCAAAGCAAATGGGGCCGGCCAATCCAAAAACTTTTGCCGAGTATAAGACCGGGATATCCCGTGTCATGTCTTCTTCTCGAACCTTATAATTAATTATAAATAATCTATTTTGCTCAACTTTATACAAGTTAAATGTTATATTTTTGGAAAAATTTTGGCTTCACAGGGGGTATTGCAGTGTAATTGAATTCACCACAGTGCAGTCTGACCGCGACTGCGACCGCGTAGTAGGCAAATGAATAGGGAGTCAGCCTTGGTACACGCCAGGCTTAGAAAATTTTGGGGCCCTATTTTGTAGACTTCCGTACCCTATTACATCTCCCCTCCTCAATACCCCGCCTTTAAATTTTTAAAAGGTAATCAACCACATGCATGCTGTTTTTTACTTGTAAAAACATCTAAAATGTTCAAATTATTCGAATTGGGAAAGCAAATACGAAAAGCCTCAATTGTACACTGACTATTCAGTCACTGTGACTATGAAAATAATTTTAAAAAACTCAAATAAATATCTTTGAATGTACTTTAATTTAAACGCTGAGTACCAGCCGAGGAGGGTTTAAAAAATAAAGAACGAAAAAAGTCACCCCTCTATTATTCCCCGTCACAGCCAAATAATTACGGATAACGGACCATTTATTCTACTGGTTGCTGATAAAGTTAACTCACTACTGGAGAATCCTCAGGCAGCGTTACACCACTCACAGATGACTCGATGAATGACAGAAAGATCGATTTAACTTCCTTTAATAAAATATATTGCTCTGGTCACTGGTCGACGGCGATCACTGACAATCTACAAAAAACAAGGACTAATAGTTAAATGGACAATAATTACAAACAAAATAATAATCTCTTTTGTCCACCAGTTTGTCTTTTGGAACTAGTAATTACCAACAATGCAAAAAAATAGAACACCTTACTGACCTTACCTTAAAATGTTTGGTTCACAACAAAAAGTTATACAATGATTATATAACAGAACTAAAACAATTAACACTTTTGATCAACAATGGACTACGAAATTGAAATTCACTCTCCGGCTCCGGTTCTAGTTTGTTCCTGCCTCCTGTGACTGTGTTGGTAAACAAATGAATTCTTTATTTTTACAACAACGGAACGGCAAGGTCTTTTTAGATTTGTCGCCTTAATTAGTCGCCTATGAACTTACACTTTTGCTATCTTCACTACACCATAATACATTCCCTTCACATACTACCTTTAGCTTTCAGTTGTTATAAAAATTATAAATTTAAGCTAAAGCTAGGTATCGATATCGTAGGCAAATGACATGAATTGATATCAACTAGAGCCGAAAATATGCTAGATGCTAGTCTAAGTCTAATCCCATGAAGTGGTTAATCAGTGGCTATCCTGGTAGACAAAAATATTAAAAGTAATAATACAAAGTGCCACTTTATGTCGATTATGTCTATATTGAGTATCGAATATTTACGTAGTTGTTTGCTTAAACATAATTGTATTACAAAGCTACAAAATTTCGACAATTTAGTTGTACATTGACAAATTGACTCACCCTGTAAAATGGATAGTAATTTACTGCATACGTTGCATAGAAAATTAATAAACCGACTATAATGTATAAATAGTTACAGACTACAGATGTATTTAAAGATACTACAACTACTGCGAGAATAAGTAAGTAAAGAATGAATTAAGTGCAATATAAATAAATCCAACCTTCTCGTTTGTTCGCCGTACAGATCAGAGATCAACTTCTTGCATTCGTATATTCGTACTGCCTCGTCGGCCACACTTCTGGTGAAACAACTCGCTGACTGGAGAAGTACAAAAATACCTGCAGGGAACTGAGTACACTACATAAACCGAGTCTTTATAGTGGATGTGGTTTATACAAGTATTGTTATTTGTATTTACAGGAGAAGAAGACACGATGACGACTCTCACAACTCGGCCACTATATATGTAGTACCCGACAACATATCACACGACACGGGTCCTTTCTTTGCGCTATTCCAGTCAGCTCCAGCAGTTACTTCATTATTCCTTTCGTTTATTCGTTTGTACATAAAATCCTAGGCATGCTTGCAATCCATTTTATTTTGTGTGATACTATTATCCATTAGCAAAACATTACAATCACAATCGTATGCTATCCTACCAAGGTATTAGTTATCTAACCCTATCTCTTTATACTTATGCAATAGTACATACAATATTAACAGAACGTCAAGTACATCAGTATGTTATGTTTGTGAGTTTGTGTTTAAAATTATTCTTCAAGTATTTACCTATAGGGTGTAATACATATAAGTACCTATATTACCACATATTATTACAGCACAGTGTAATAATGTTCAATATCATGGTACTAAATTAGTTTATAGCAAATTATTGTGAAGCAACATATTGATAATGATGTTTGTATATCAATAACTGTATTAACTGTATACAAGCTTTGTTGATAGGTACTTATATTTATAATGAGGAATCATAATTAATACTTAACCTAGTACATTACGCATACTAGGTAGATATCAGTCCGATAGCCCGAATTTAAATTGGTGTATTTGTCTTTTACTTGCCTTTGTAAAGCAGGCAGTATAAACCTGCTACTTGACTTTAGGTTACCTTCACCTTTATGTATTGCTTTTCCTTGCATGTTTACCATTCATACACAATTTAATTCTGGCCTTTTTGCACTGTACACCAGGTGACGACTCCGTCTCTCAGCCTTTTCTACAGCTTGAACTTGAGAATTTTGCAAACTCAGGCTTTGCAGTTTTGCACAACTCATATCCCAAATCCCAATCTATGTATACATAATATTAGCCGCAAAGCTCCTCTGTATGTATGTAGCAATTGGGAGTATTAAATGCATTTATGCACGGTATAGTATGTAATATGTGATACACTTTAATAATGCACATCTTTAAGTCTGTTCTCGATAATTGTTATGCAATATGAATCATGAGAGCTTCTGTCTTCACCAAATACACATTCCTAAATTACCTATAGGTATAAACTATAAACCAGTAACCAGTATAAACTAACTGTGTACCTAATTGTTTGCAGTGATGTACACAGCGGGAATGGCCGGGAATGGACTGCTTGGAGGTCATACTTAGGTACATCTGTAACTAACACTCTTGTAAAGACAATATTTTGCGTATGCTACTTTCGTTTCACAAAATTTTACTTTACAAAGGCGGATCATTCCACTTCCCACTATATAAATCAAATCGAACTTCAGTCTTGCCGTGTTTCATAATAAGTCTACATTTGAAATGTTTCTTCAAAAATCGAAAAGTATTTATGGTTTATAAAAATGCGTATTATCCCAGTCCACACTAATATCTTTTAAAATCCCAGTTCTGCAATACGGACACATGCATCCTGCATGCTGGATCGGCTGGATGGCGTGGATGGAATGGAACACATACTCATATCTTCACACTCATTTTAATCTTTGGATTAGTATTAGCATTAGGCACGCTGTAGCTGTTGGCCACTTCACAGTAATTTGCATCAATACACCAAACGCAATATGCACGTAATAGACTCATAAAAGAAGCAATCCTAGCTTTCCCTTGTGTATATACTATTCATCATATGTAGTTTATAAATATTGTTATGACTTCTCTGAGGTAATGGGGTTTCAAAGGCCTCATTATTGTGTAAAACAGTCATTTACTATGCATTTTATTTTCATTTACACTTTAATATTCTTAATAATTGAGTTTCTTACCAGTAGGTACTTAGGTATCAATATCAATTGACAAATTATGATCTTTTCTGCCCCCATTGGCGTGCTTTGAATACCACAATATTGCAAATAGGTGTAGACAAGTAGTAGGCATTAAAGATCCATATTTTCAGTATTTCCAATTTTAATTTGGGTACTCTTTACTTTTACTTTGTTTACACAGAGGAATTTTAATCCATTCTTTATTGTCTATAGTACACAAGTGTTTGTTTCTATGATGCACTACATGGATATGGTTATATTATACTTAATTTACCAATAAGTCATTTAAGTTCCTCACCTAAGGATTATTCTTTTACAGTAAAATCACCAGTCATATGCATACCTTTTTAATTGCTTGACATTTAAGATACATAACAATCAAGGTCCTGTGCTGTGGCATCAGTTTTGACAATAGCTGGATTCCCTTTCGAATAGTTCGTCTCATTTTAATAGTTGCTTTTGCTTACAGGTTATGGGTGCAGGAGTTGTTTCCCTTTAACGGTGCACGTCAACGCGGCGAAGTTACAATTGAGCGAATAATGAATCAACAATTGCTTTTCTTTTCAGCACAGAGGTCATAGCATCGTTGTTTATTATACCTAGGTGAGCATCTGCAGTAAACCAGCTCACAATTAGTAATGAAATTCAAAATTATCATTGGGCTGCCCAAAGTTGCAGTTTTTACAAACTCCTCCTTGTCTTTAAACTGTGATTGAAGAGGCGAATTATTATACTCCACAATATCTTATTGGTTGACCTTGCAGAATATTGTAATGAATGTCAATATACGAATAACATATAACATAACTAACGTACACATTGGTCGCGTGTCACATAGTATCGAGGTACAACAGGATTCACAAAAGTAATGAAATTCTTGGCATATTTTACGCATACAAATTCTATGTAATGTCTCAGTCATTATGTAAGAGTTTGTCTTTTAGATTCTCTAATAATCCGAACTCCAAACCAAAGCTTAACCATTTGACTCGATTGTATTTGTGTGCGTCAAGCATCGCACTTACATCTATTACATAATTTAATGCACAATCAGTAAGAGGTAGATGCAAATGCATTTGCGTCATCTTATTTTATGGAGAATGCATTTTTGGAAAAGTTATAAATAACGGAAAGGAATGAAGTCATTTTAATCAAGTAATGCATAAGCAAAGCAATACATACTTGCAAATCTATGTGCTTTTATTGAATCTGTAGACACGTCCTCCTATTTCTGGTCTTCGGTCTTGAAATTGTTTTCTGTGAGGTAGCACATAACATAAAGCATTATTAATCTACAATCATCTTTAGACAATTTATCAATGTAAGCTTTATATGTTTAATGTGTTGCACTGATGTTTAATTAAAACATAAGAAAGCATTCCTGCAAAGGTAGTTTTCTCAATGTATAAGGTATAAATATTAGGTTCATACGCCATAACCATCAAATCAATATCATAATATTACGGTACCTGTACCTACTACACATACACCTGCTGTTCACCAGTAGAACATTTTTTACTAATAATTACGGTGTTGTAAATGGCGTAATAAAGGAAACAGCAAGGTCTGTCAATCATGACAACATGGGCATTTGTATTATCGCCATTTTTAGAATCCAGTATTTTCCATATGATTGCGAAATCTGGACAACTTACCCCAATGATAATAATGATATTATGCCGATTCTTTGAAAGACTGAAGATAAAAGATAGTAGATTTATATCTATATTATTCATGTGGTTTGTATTTGTGATGCTGCAAACTTACCACTTGAGTTAGCATTTGTACTCTGCTCTTAGGTCTATCATACAATTAGAGATTAGACAAGTAGTGATTTGTATCTTGTATGCTCGATATTATTTGTCGTATGATTTTTTGCCTGCACGTACTCTCACGGTTTGCATTTGCTGCAACATTTGTTTGTTTATTAATTATATTACTACACACCTACTTATCCTTGTGTTCTCACAATCAAATTAATCAATATGCTCTTTATCTCACTACATATGTAACGATATTATGTGTATTTACTGCACGTTTCAGGCAGACCTATTTCTCATTTTATTTGCCCTGCCTGTGGATCATACAGAAACAGCGAGGGGGCAAATGGAATCTTACAGTCTGCATTACCGTCTGTTTAAGAATCCAGTGGTGCTATGTTTTCCAAAAGTAATCATGAATAAAATATTCTCGTAACTCACACTTACCCACACTTCAAGAACTTTAAAAAAAGTAAATTTGAAGTTCAGAAAAATATATAAAATTAATTTTCGAAAAGTCAGCACACATACCAAGTAAAAATGAGGAAAGATCTACTTTGCTAAAGAAATACATAGAATAAAAACTAATTACAGAACGTATTCCTTTATTAACGTCATTGTTGATAAACCAAGATTTCTCGGGTCTCATACTTTAAAGAAATTGAAAATTCATTAATATTGTAGAGACTGAATTTTCAAGGTTTAAATATTTTACAAACGTGGGTAGAAAAAATTAACTCGATTAGACTACTTTGCATTGCAGAGTAATGAATTACAAAGATAACTTCTTGTGACATTGATTGCTACTTGCAATGTAGTTGTTGCCTTTCGTCTGTACACGAGCTTATTCAAACCATGCTAGAAACCATTAATTTTTATCATTAATGTTTAAAATCCTTTAATGAAAATAAATATTGATTTTACAAATCCCAGCAATGATTCCTACCTCAAAGTAACAAATGTTAAACCCACCATGCCATAAAGGACATGTGTATTTGTCTTATTTTCATTAATTGGGTTTACTTTTGTAAAATATATATATATAGGAAATGTTTTCAGTAATTAATAATTATAACATTAGTTAATATTCTGTGGCCTTTTGGGTATTTTGTAGTTATATTTAGAGTATGACTTTCTCAATGGAAACAGGTATTCCTGCCCAGCATATTTTATAACGCCTATTAAATACCTAGCCGATTCGAGCTCTAATGATACACATTTACAATTACACATGACTGTAAATTAAGAATACAGTCTTTGTATTTATAAAACGTTTTACCCATAAATAGCCAACACATAAATTATGTAAATTACATGGAACATATTGTGTACTGAAAGCATTTACTTAGTACACATATTAACAGTACACCCCACTGTTACATTACAGCACTTTATGCTTCGTTATATCTAGTAGCAGTCATATTACTACAGAGATATTATTTAATGCAGCACCATCGTCAATTGTAAATCAAAAACATATTGCAATTAACAGAAAGCCACACTGCAACGATGCTACTTGGAACTTTACATACATTTTGGCAGACAGGAATCGGACAACCAAGGATCTGCCTATGTATTCATATTATACTATATGGTTTGGCAAACTGAAAAAATATTCAATGAATATAGGTATAAGTACGGATAGGTGCACATAATTGTAAACTGTATACTACTCATAGAAATAGATTGAATACCCACGTATCATTTGCGTTGACTAGTCTTTACTCGCTTATCTCTGGATAGATAGCCTATTGGCATAGTACAGACTTGACTGTGCAGGCGAGGTATGAACTACGTCACTACAAATAGCCTTGTCCTTCATTCGCTAAAGATTTGTTTTTGTTTTGTTTTTTATATTACAGCTTGTTATTGCCTACTTGTTTAGCCAATGAGGATATAATTCTGCAGAGCAGTCTCTATTTGCGCCTCGCACACCACCTGTATATGATCAAAGCAAAATACTTTTCCCTAATGTTGAAAACATGCTTTCAAGTTTTGCAATAGTATTCATTGCTCTCATCTATCGGTTAACCCGCAATTTATTGAGGCTTTAAATACTTCTTTAATCCAAGGCTGCATTTTGAATTTTTTATGCAATGATTCATTATTAAATCATTGTGTAGTAGGTAAATTTTATGAGCGAAATAATTTATGACTGTAGTATACCCACCAAAACATAAATAACTCTTCTATACTGTACCATTATTTACGCAAGCTAAATAAGGAAAACTAATGTGGGGCCTATTTTAGTTGATCGATATTTACTGCAGTAACTTACCTTAACCGAAGAAAAGTAAATAGAAGTCTCCATACATTGTAATAGTAACAAACTTTTTACAGCAATAGAATGCTTCTTATTCATGGCTACTGTAATGTTCATTCTTAGTTAGTTAGTATGCGTACGGTGATCTGATCCAAAATGAAACATAACACAAATCAAACATACCTATAGGTAGATAGTGATATGTAGTATTGTTTATTGACTTAAACTATATTCTGTTTGTCCGTATACTACTAGTCTATGACTACCGCATGTATGGATTCTTAATAATTAAATACAGACATTACTATTTGTATTTGATGAGGACAGAAATAAAAAAGATTAGATCACATTCTTTATTACAAATACGGAGATTCATTGCTAGTAACAATTAATTTTAATACAGGATCTTGTACTTTCTTTATGGGATCTATATGTGAAAACTGAATTACGGAATTAGCGTCCACGACTGTATCACTATTTGCTGATAGTTTCTTTCTATTCTCCTGTGTATCAAAGGCAGGGGTATTTCTTACAGCCCATAAGTCGGGAACAGAACTAAATTTTTGTCTCTGTCCAATTTCTTTGGGTGATGCATCGGGTGGCAACGAAGGCATTTTATCAGGGCTAATATCAAGATTGGCAGGTCGGATGAAGCCAGCGAAGTAGTTTATTGGGTGCTTTAGTACAGAAAGAAGAGTTGAATGCTTTCCAGTTTCATCCTTGCTGCTTTTTCGTGATGATTTTGATTGCGAGGTTGATACAGTGTCCTCGTCACTTACATTGGCATCGCTAATTGCTCCCGAAGGAATGCCACCTTCCTCAATTTCAGTAAGAAGTTTTGGCTCTGATTTAAAACGATATTTCTTTGCAATAAGTCCATTTGTTGGAACTGTTAGGTATGACTGATTATTGGGCCAACTAGACCTGGGCACGGCAGATACAATTGTACTAGTTTTATTGTTAAGCTTTGTAGAGGGTGGGTTGCGAAAGTTAAACAGTGATATTGGTACGATGAATCTTGGACCACGTAGATATATAGTGAATATTTCACTTTTTGACTCATTATCGTCAGATGACGTCCCTGGTGAAGGTTCTATTACAGTTATTGTCTTCCCCTCAGTTTTCTTGTCTTCCTAAAAATTATTACCCAAAAAGATAGTGTTGTATTCATACCATACATGAAATATATTCTATTATATAAAATGTATTCTAGTTCAAATCAAATATCAGATTTTCTTATGCATGTGTTATGAATAACTAACCTGAATTTATTACATTAATTGTTTTATGCAATACGTATACATTTTTTAAAGCGGTATTTCGTAAATTTTGAACGAAATTCATGGCAGTTACCATTATGTCATAAATGCCACTAGTTAAGGTTATTCTATAATAAACATGGAAACATTTTTCTAAATTGATATCTAGGATATGATTCATGACTATAGTTTTAAAAATATTGCCTACAAATAGGTAAATAGGTATATATTTAAAACTTTCTAAATTCCTCAATAGAAAATCTATTTATAGAGTAATATTCTGCACGCAGAAACATTTTTCAAAACCATTATTTATTTGCAAATACACTTAGCATTACCGACCTGCACGTAGTCTACATATGATATATCATTCTTTGAGCCCGATGTGAAGTTGAATGGAATAAATTGAGTGGAAATTTAAAATATATGTCAGATTTTGTAAGCAAATAATATAGCGAATTTCTATTTAAAGTTATTTGCCAAGGTTTATCTTTGAAGAGTGCTGTCACACATTCCTTTATCGCATACATGTATGCAATACTCAAATAGATACTGAATAGAAATCTCACCTTTGTAGCACTATTAGAAACTAGGGAAGATTGAGAGTTGTGAGCAGAATACAGGAGAAGATTTTCCAAACGCCAAATTTCTACATCGATCGTCTCGATTTGTCGCTTATAAACTCGATTCTGAACTTCAGCTCTGAACAAGAGCTCTTTCGTGTCCTCCGTCATAAACCTGTCGATTACAATGTCAAATCTTTGATTACTTCATGTTCACACTCCTCGTGCATACATCTTCTTTAAACTACTATGCGTCTATGTTGGTATAGGGTCGTCAGAAACAAATGTGACATACCCACAATTCCTATAGAGTTGTGGGGAATAATGGCTTCATGTACTATTTCAGGAAATCTTTCTGTAATTTACGATCCTAATTTGATCAAATCCAACTGACATTAAGTGAAGCGAAAAATTTATAAAGAATTCCAAAAGATCTAGAATTCTTTCACATTCAACCTGTTTTTGGACCGCCCTGTATTTACCACTTACATGTACTTCTACATGCGTGCAGCTGACTTTGGTACACAGATACAAGAAGTTAGTCGGAAGAAACTGGAAAGTGAAGACGAATCTTCATTTCTTTGGCTTTTCATGTTACATCCTGTAGTGCAATGCAGCATACAAGATAAGTCCATAAAAAGCTTTCACAAAACGCAATAATCTAGCTATATGAGATACAAAAGATTCGAGCCAGTATTGAAATACGTAGTAACTATCGTTAGTAAGGTGACGTACGCAAACATTACGCGTCCTACAAATGTAAGTACGTTAGCAGAGTATTTTTTACTTATATGTGTGCATTTGTATGTATGTAGTTTTCTTTCCATTTAACTTGCTCTGTTTACCATTTCTTGAAGCATTCAACACAAAGTGTCAGAGCTTACTAAAGGTGTTTGCGAACTGTAAAGATATTGAAAGTGTATAGTGAAGAGTGAAAACACACTGACATTGTGTTAATAGAGGAAAAGCATGTAGCGGATAGGTATTCATCTATGGAGTACTCAATTGAATTCTAGTAGTGCTCCTAACTCGATCAGAAAGAGAGAATCTCTTCAATTCCCTATTCAGCTCAAATGCACAGAACTGGCGGAGAGATACAAGGAACCTGTAAAGAGTATATTCAATCTGCCGGTAGTCCAGTTCAAAAGGTAGTTCATACGTGTATGAAGGAAGGCGTTGCGAAAAGTATGTACTAGTCATACAAAATGCGAAAATACATACATCACCTCAAAACAGATGTATAGATGGGAAATATTTGGATAGTATGATAGACGGTGCATGGAATGAGGGAGGTTGGGTGAAGGAATGTAACGGTTAGTGAGTACACCGGGCGGAATGAAAAAGATTGAAATATCCAAGGAGAAAGAGTTGACTGCTAAAGAGCAATAGGAAAAGAGAAAAAAGAAAATGCTTTGAAAAACTAAAGTCAATTTCCTAACTCACCTACGAGTGTTGAATTCTATTTTCAGCCCCAAACTCTCCACGACGGGATCACCAGCATTCGGATTCTTTGTGATCGCATGAATCTGTGTAAATGAAACATGTAACAAAGAGGTCAATAAAGAACCTTATCTCTATTGACTTGCTAAAACAATTATGGAGTCTATTCACATGATAAGTACTACGTGTCTTTTGGCAATGGTGTTCTGTAGGGCCAATAAACTTATCATTTACATATTTCATTTCATAGAGTCAGAATGTGTCTAGACAAAGTTTTCAACTTTTCTTACCGTTATACAACACCATGTAACCACGTAATGCTCTATTATTGTTTCTGGTAATAAAGATGATATATGACATGTCTACTTATACGTATAAATTTTTTCTGTTTCAAACTACTCCATTCCACAACATGTACCAAGCATTTCATTAAAATAACTACGGAGAATGTGCACCGTAGTATATTGTTTATCTCCTGAAAATGAAATTTAGCAGGCACTAGAACCTAAGTAATTGCATTATCGAAGATCAAAGATGAGTTGCACCTCGCAAAAGTAACTAACCTTAGGAAGGAAGAGAAGACAGAGTGTTATGGTGGTTGAGACAAGAATAAGCGTAGTGACACTCATGAAAGACAATGTGACACGCTCTGAAATTAAATTGGCGAGACTGACACAAAGAACACTGGTAAGAACCGCAATATAAACACAGATTCCGATGTATTTTGAATCGTTCAAAGCCTGTATCTTCACATGTCTGTGGATAAATAGAAAACACTTTCTCTGTCAATAGAATTTCTCACAATGAGGAATTGGGATGAAGGAATGATAAGAGAACAACAGTCCAAGGAAACAAGGACTTAAATACTGATCATTCGCAAAGATATGCTTTAGTGGCTATAGGAATTCAATCCCAAAACAAAAACACACATCAAAACTGTTGAACACTCAATCGATTCAATCGAATTATATACTTGAATGGAGACCAAAGAGGATGAAAAACCTGAATTGGTTTAAGGAATTAGGAGATCAAAAGAATTTCAACGAATACACATGAAATACGTTACAAAACCATTTACCGAGTTTCCCAAGCCATGTACAACCCAACAACCAGAAGTAAGCTTTTGTATCCATACAAAACACTTAACCACACATGGCCATGTTGTGATGTGCAGACCGAAATCTAAAAATAAAGCAAATACAATTTTTAAGTAATTTTACTAGATACCCATGGTAAATTGAAATTTGAGCAACTTATTCCGCAATATGCATTTTACCTGAGGTTGGTAGACAACGGATCTGTCCGTTGGATCGATTTCGATTGTTAAATTTTGTAGATTTGTATGCATCGGATCGAATGCAGCCCAGGATGACACAATGATGCAATCGATAAGAAGAAGAGCCATAATCAGTGTCATCAGTTGATTATCTCTCAATAGCTATGTTAATATATGGAAAAACGAATAATTAGACCTTTGTGAATAGTAACTAAATAATACTACAGAAACGAATTCTTACTTATTATTAGTAGCTATATGTTTAGGTAGACATTCACCAACTCAAGAGATATTTCATATTATGTACTCTCACTATCTTTGCCAAAGAGTCAGACATCCTTATTATTAGTCGGTAGATATTTCTTTTGTGAAAAAAGGTTCCCAAACTCCTTTAGGGATTATAATGAGCACCAATGCATTGTCTCTGTCTGTGTAGAAGATCCATAATGCTCTTTGTAGATAGGTACTGATACTTATAGTCAATGTATAAAATGTAGTTTTACTACATACTGCACACAGTATGTGCTACTGGCTACTTTTACTTTATATTACAAAGAGCACACTCTGCGAGTGAATTGGAGAAATACATGAATAGCATCAATTGTATATTTCCAGCAACCAAACTGAAGAAGTTTAAGTTGAGCGAAATGCCAGAGTCCACGGTTGGGACAGCATTCACTTTATCAAAATGAATGAAAACGTGCTCAAGTACCTTGAAAGCATTGAACAAAGGAACGGTTCTTCCGGTTTCCAGCTCTGATCGTGTTTATCAAGGAATGTAAGGAAACGAGTTAGAGACAGCGTCTCATATATGACAGGTTTCTATTGCTTTTCCTAAGTTCATTTTTAACGGGACTTTAAAACGTATTTGTGCCTCCTTGTAAAACCCAGTCACATCAGAACATCCTACATCATTATATTATACTAACACTGTTACACAATATTGTATACGTACTTGTTAATTCTTTTTCATGTCGTGTACCAATGCATCCACGTCGATTTCGTTTTACTTTGATGCAATACGAAGGCCGTATAACTAGATTACAGTATAACCCTGTCATATCAAAAATATAATAATAATAATAATAATAAACACGAATTTTTATTCCACTTTTTGCCATACATACCGAACAGACCGAACTGTTTATATGAAAGTATTTCCAGAGGTTATCCCTGAGAGAATATATTGTTACCAAATTACTGGGTATCGTTTACATAAACCGTTTACATTGCACGAGAAATTGTAGATATTTTACTGTTTTTGCTTTAAATTTAGCATGACATGCAGGATTACTGTCAATGACTATTCAGCTGTAGGCAATGGGCAAGTAATGGATACACACTGTATTGTGTCTACATAGAGGAATGTATAATTTTCATTGCTATTGTGATTTGCGACAACCCCACTACACTTCATTTACTAACAACAATGAACAATCATTGGCTTCATCAAGTGCATTAGTCCATGACATTAATAATTACTATCATACACTAATGGACTTGATGAAGCAAATGATTGTAGCTAATAATAAAGACTTAACGTACTTAGCAAGGGCTATAAATAAGAATTATAGTGTAATACTTCTTGTAAAGTGTGTATTTGGATATAGTATTTTCACATCCATTCCATGAATGAGAAAGATGAATGAAAAACTAGCACAAAAAGACCCATCTAAATGTAAAACATGATGGAGAAAGCAGAATAGTGTAGCAAATTACGTGGCATTATGAGAGTGGAGGATAGCAAGTTAAAGTGTAGTGTGTATGCTAATGTTTTGTTGTTGCTTTGTTGGCAGGCAGGCTAAGTGATGCTGAACGGAGCAGAAAGGAATACAATGTGGATAACTTTATTTCTGCTATATATCACCATCTCTCTTATTATGCTTCTGAATTCACGCTAGCTTTCACCATTTTCTCCCCTTCTAATTCTATACGAACCGAAAAGCTTAATAAAGGATAGACACTTCTACACAAAAGTATATGTGATTTCGCGGTTAATATTTGTGGAAGAATGGTGGAGGAGAATAATGTTGGCGCATAGACACGATACGAGGGAAAGTGAAGAGTGAAAAATTTTTGCTTTCTGCTGAAGCTGCACGGATTTTGAACGGGGCACTTGACAACTTCTGCGATCTCTAATTTCCCAGCCAGCCAACCATTCTGTCATCATCTCATCTCCCGCACTCAACTTCAACAGTCGAAAGTTTAGTTGGTTTTCAGGCTGTTGATGGTTCTATTAGTTTTTGACTTGATGCCTATCGGAAATGATGACTGTATAGTTACACTGGCTTTAGTGAAAGTGGAGATGGCATCAAAGATCGGAACTATCATGTCAACTCAATGTCGGTTAGTCATTTTTTTACTTTTATCGTTTCATCACTGCTTCCTACAATATATCACAAACTTCAGCAGAAATATGAATGTCTTTATGATGTTCATATTCATACCCAATAGACATTCGATCAAGAGTATGTTATTAACGGATACATTTCGGGGATAAACCTGTCTGTACTCTGTTTATCTAATACAGTACAGTATGTTTAGAGTGTATTTACCTCCCCATATCCTTAATACATGAAATGCGGAGACGTAAAGCCACCCTAAGTGCTGAAACGTAGGTGGAACCTCCTACTCTTTTAAAATAATATTACAGTATACTTCCTGGCTCGTTGACTCACTTTATCCTTTCAAACGCCAAGAGTCAGCGTCGCACTCCTAAAGTCAAGAGAAAGCACAATGTTCTCACACGCTTCACAAATACAGCAGAATGGTCTGCTACATAGAAACTATACTACATTTTATCAAAAAGAAAGAGTTAAATCTCTTACAAAGAAAGTATTTTCGTCGGTAAAGCCTTTTTACAACATTTACGCTATGTACAGTATCGTAAGTTATATAAACGTAACAAAGTACAAGTACAAGTGACTTGTCTTATATATATAGTGTGCCATGTGAGGACATCTGAGTACACTGAACAAAGTAAATATTGGTCTATGGAGGACGTATTAAAAGTATACTTTGCAGAATTTTAAACGCGTACAGACAAGTTTCGCAATAAGCATTGGATCTTCACAAGTTTGAGTTAAGAGCTACTGGATTTCTAATTGTAAGCTGTAGCAATAGTTGGAAAGTAAAGTTGTACAACGTATACACAGCACTTAGTACTTACCTGGGGAGCAAGAGAATACAACAGAGATTAAAAATTCATTCACCTTGTTTTTGACGACTCCAATACAGCTTCTGGTGAAGATTCGGTGAACACGGTAAGTTTTAGCAAACATTGCCCCAAATGCGAGGGAGAATCCCATGGCAAGCAAGTAAGCTCGAATCTAAATACATAGAGAATGGGGTGTACAATAATAAAGATGGGCAGGTTGAATCAGAAAACGACTAGAAAAAGACGACACAAACATTTCACGGACCAACTATCTCTTTATAGGACTCACTCTTTTGAAAACCTTCCGTGTATGCATTTCATACATCATTGACTTAGCGTTCTTAAGCTTTTATTTGGCAGAACAGAATAAAAGGTTTTTATCTCTTTTCTCTGGTACGTGCATAATAGAACTCTTGCATGAAATCACAAAGCAATCGGCAATGTTAAATATCTTTCATCTTCACCGTTTCCTTAAATAACTTTCCCAATAGCTCAACAGAGCTTCTCTGAATCATTATTGTAGTACTTGTGTACAGCAGTCAACTCCCTTTGCAAAGCTCTTCACAAAATTGAACAAAGTCTCAAAAACTTTTTGTTCATAAAAACAAAGAAATTGCTTTGTTTGACAGACTACTAATACAACTACCTATTCACAATGCAAAGTTACGAAAGCCACAATAATCACCGTTTTCTACAATCCAGTCACCTTTCACAAATAATATTCGCTTTGAATAGCGTCTAGAAATAAGTATTTCATAAGCAAACGTGTTTGTATTAGTTCTCTGGAGCAGCAACTGACTTTTACAACAAAAGATGTATAATCTTACCGTGCAAACATAAGCGAAATGTTTTCCATCCGGTTCAGGCCCAAAATCCGCTCCCAACAAAATTACAGACACATAGGCAAAAATACAGCCTATGATAACCATATTGTTAAGACGAGGACTAGACAGTTTGATGTATCTATTAAATATAAGAATTCAATCAAGTCTTTTATTATTTTTATCAGTTTATGCCACTGTTCCAATTACTTCTTAGGATTCTCAATGTATACTGCAGACTAATAATACTGCATGGTCGTGGTGACTGAATGAGGGAAATAGATGTCATTAAATTGAATGTTATGTTCTGTTTTATTAGTTCTAAGATATAATGTGATAGGATGTAATTTTATGAGATTGAACTGTAGCAGTTTTAATGCGTATACGTACTTGAGTTTTCGATGGTAAAGATTAAAGGCAAGGAAGGCAACAGCCAACACAATTCCTAGAGAAGCAATAGCTGCCACAATTATGTATAAAGAACTCTCCACTTGAATGAGCTTAATGCGGAATTCTCTGCGGGCAATCGGCACTTGATTTCCATCCCATCGAATCCTTTTACAATTCGAACAGCTCAGATTTAACAATGACTCTTTGGGGTGAAACAGACCCACTGATATCATTTCTCCGTCTGGAACACAGTAAGCCAACTTATATCATCTCATTGTCATATCAATCCCTTTATCAATCCAAAACGTGCATGTAATCGTTATTATACTGAATATAATGTGTAACAAATTAAGTTTCTTTGGGAAATAAGTGAATATAGTTTCATTGTCTCAATTCTGTACCTTGTATTTGCATAAACGATGTGATTCCTATTCGATCAGAACCTTCAAATGATATTGGACCCTACAATGTACAATATAAATGAGCATCGATACCTTATCGGCTTAGTACAATTTACGATTACCCTGACTTTAACTTTAATAGTATTCTCATGTCTCGTACAATGAATGACTTACAGATATTCCATTAAAATTTAATCCATCTATTTCCTTTTTGAGATAACTTGAAAAGTTCTTGTCTTTATAGTCAAAGTCTTCTAAACTATAGTTGTACTTTTTATGAACTTCTTGAAGACCAAGAGCAACACTCCACACGGCGTCATACGTTTCTGGAGCAAACGGGCTTTCGTCCGTGATATTTCTAACACGTAGTTTCAACTTGAATGAACTCGCTGTCTAAAAGAGATTTTCAACAATCTAAGCATAGAACGCATTTACGCTTGACACAGTCAAAATCATGGGGCTTTATAGTGATGCAAATGCAATGCACCTTAGTATTATTAATGCAAATCAAATCAAATCTCATGTTATAATTTCTGTAGTTTACCATTTTTGATATGGACTCCCTATTTGTTCCTAGCACGTTGTATCTATCCACAACAAATGTGTTTTCGATTGCTTTCTTCAGTTCATTATAATTACACTCTAGCGTATGGGCCGACTTTAACCCAGTCATCAAATTTGTTGTCCATATTAATGAAGGCAATTCGTTTGTGGGTGCATTTGCAGTTGAAGTATTAATGTGAAGTTTTGATCCCCTTTCACTGGAGAATGGAATGGCTTTCCACCAACTTGTTTCCGGCTTTCCAATCAAAATCCACACGTATTCGCTGCCGAACATTTCCAATTTGTAGACCTGAAATTGGTATAATTCAAAGAGAGTAAATGTTATGGATATGGCGTAGGCGTTTTTCTGAATGATACATTAAATAATTAGGTTATGCATTACATAATCCAGAATGTAAATATGCCGCAATCAGTATTGGATACACGGTATGAAAATTTTAGTAGATTATACTGCTGCTTTCTATTAGCTTTTCCATTGCTACATCTTGCATTCATTTTTGCGCTTTCAAATTTTAATAATTATGCATGGATTATTATATAGTTACCAGATCAGTGATCCTTTTCTTTGGTGAAGGTGCTTTACATAAGCAAACTAACCGTTCAAATTGTGTGGGTTTACAAAGTGTATAAGGAGTTCATTCAAAATTCAAAAAAAACAGAGACTGCGAAATCGTTTTGGGTGGTGAATAAAACTAAAACTGTCAGCGACATGTTTAGAAACAAGCGTATGTAATGTGAATGATGGACATGTTATGAAAAGTTGTAATTGGACTCGTATGATACTAGCTACGTTAGCATTACAACCACGCTTGAAACTACACTAGAAGAAATTTTAATCCCGGAAACTTGATTCCGTAGAAAACCTGACACTGCAGAAAATTGATCCTGGTGGAAAGTTAGTATTGCACCGTGTTTGCATGGATCAGATTTCTGCAACACCAAAATTCCGAGAAGATCAAGATTCTGGTTACGAAGAAAGTTGGAGAAAGTTTTTATATGAATACAAGAGGGGAAAGTGGACAAGTGAGGCTTTAAAATTTCCACAAAGTGTAAGCAAACTACATCTGCATTCCTATTCCTAGGCAAGGTTGTCTCAATAGTTTCTTCATAAACAAAACCAAACGGGAAATGAAATATTGCTCAATTACACAGAATTTTCCTATTTGAGGAACGTCTTCAGCACTACCCAATTTTACGAATTATAGAAACCTGCACTCTTTATTACATGTGATTTAAGCCTTAACGGTAATTTTGTTGTAATTTTTGCTCTCCTTCGAAAATTCGCTGAATTCTCGAAGGGTGTTCTAATAAATACCTTCGGAAAAAGGTATTTGCTGTAACAAAATGAAATCGGAATTACCTCACAAAATATAAGAGGGGCAACATCCGGACCAAAGTTTGCTATTATTATTCTTGAGTCGAGCTCCTGTAATTACAATTCCAAACATGAATATTTATCAGTTTTAAGC
Organism: Yoshiicerus persimilis; assembly: GCA_020352615.2. NCBI lineage: Eukaryota > Metazoa > Arthropoda > Collembola > Entomobryomorpha > Tomoceridae > Yoshiicerus > Yoshiicerus persimilis. The sequence continues at coordinate 31,282,088 of CM036940.2, read as the reverse complement.
TAGTAGGACGTACACAAACACTTCCTAAGTAGGCTGCAGATAGTAACATCGCCCACAAAGCATTTAGGCATAAAAACTGCAATTCGTAGTAAACATATACTCCCCACCAAAAAAACTGCCTTAATAATTGCATTTAAAATACAAATTTCAAAAAAGACTTTGCGCAGATACATTCATCATCATCTGTTAGTACAACACCATGTGATATGGTACTTCATTCATTAATGGAAAACAAAGTTTATTCTCTGCGTGTTTGTACATAATCTATCTGAGCTCTGTTCTACCAATACTACCTTTTACATTACGTAGCTAGCGTAACTGTCTACGTGCCTAGTATGGTAGCACATCGAAAGTTTAGTGAATTGATTGATTTATGTCCGTCAGTGGAAAACAAAAGCGTCTGAATCAAAACTTTGCTTTTCTCCATTGTGTTCATTCATTTTGTAGTTATAGTTAGTGAGTAGAGGCCGGCAGAGTTGTGGCGTGGTAAATAAAACTATCATGTACTAAAAGGTAAGCTATTATACGTACACTGGTATACCGCAGCGTACCATTCACCATGATACTATCGTACCACCGTTTCTTCTACTACAAAATCAACTTGGGATCAATTCATGAACACACATGTGAACATAAATCATTCATATTCCGAATTCACTGCCCCAACAGCAATGAATTTTCATTTTCATACTTCTCGGGCGTGGCAGTGGTCAACAACTTCAAATTATATCCACGTGGATCTTATTCTGTCAAAATACAAGTACTATATCTTGACCTTTCCTTACATTCGAATTTTTTTACCTACATGAGTTGTATTTGACTTTCATAGTAACTTCTCTCACGAAATCTTACTTCTGCTAGGGTAAGTTTGGTTTCACGACTACTAATAGTATTTAGTTAGAAGATTTTTGAAACTGCACTTAAGTTTTACTACAAACAATTCACCAAACTTTATTACAGAACAAAATAGACGAAGCAAAGTTATACTACGTAGAATAAGCATTAGTAAAAATAATACTCTTTAACGGGTACGAATTTTATGAAAATTGAGTATTTCCAGCAGTACAACAAAAGTTGGTTTTGTTTTTGAATAAGTAGAATGACAAATCATAATCAGTTTCCGGAGCAAAATCTTGACTTTGTAATAAAAGTTTTTCTTTTCACTAAGAGCGTTTTAGAAGTTATAGTAATGAGAAGTTTCCTGTCGAGAAACGTCACCTTTCTCTCCTTTTATCATTCAGAAGTTAAGAGATGGTGATGAAAGGAAATTTAATTCAATAGAGACACATCACTGCTGTAAAAGATTGATTCTTAGAGGATACATACGTATTCATGATGGAAATGCAGATAGAAGAGGTTGAGAGTGATAAGAATCATTATAAAAGATGACAGTTCACAACCAAATGTTGAACGTCAATTGATGCAAGAGAAAAGGAGAAAAAGAGTATACCTATATAGGTAAAGTGTAAGTGTAATTGGATTGAGTACCTTCATTTCTTGAAGTTGGTCTTTGTAGTCGGAAAGGGAGAAAGTAAGCGTAGCCTTACATGATACATTGGCGTTCTCCAGTTTTGTCACAAGTAAATTGGCCGGCTGCAAGAACAAGAAATGTTCTTCAAGTTATTAAAACAAGATTGGTTGTTCCACATATCCCTTATCATTACCTGCTTTACAGTCTTTGTATGAATATCCCTTTATGCAAATTCATGCAGTGTAAGAATGTGCGACAGTGCAAGGATATACTTTTGAATAGTATGTGTTATAATATTGTATGGGAAAACGTATAGTACAGGAATTGCAATCTGCAACAGAAGAATATACGACAACTAAAATTCACTTACACCATGTACTACACATTTAGATATTTATATTAATGCTTTCTGTAAAGGTATACATAGCCTTAATTACTTTAATTATATAGGAATTCAAGTAGAATGTTTTCATAATATAGTCAGATGTTATAGATAAATCTTAGGTTAGAAGCACGATGTGAACATTGTGAACAAGAAAATTTCTTTATTGCACTCTAATAACTCTATTCACCCTGATATTAAATTAGCCACTAAAGTAGGCTATGCAAGCACCCTTAGACATTAGTTTTGTGAATCGTTCTACTTGTACCTCCTGGGTCTTTTAAATAATACATTAGATTATGGTTGACTACCTATGTAACCTATATACCTTTGTAAGGAATTTCTATGTACCAATTATTATTCTATAAGTACTTGTTTTTTTAATATGCCTTAATAATACTTTATAAAATGTAATGTCATTGGAAATTCAATCTAATGCTTTACTTTACTTAGGAAAAACACTGGAAATTAGTTTGCCCAATTCCAGATTTAAGTCGAAGTCGAAATCGAAATATGGCAGTAAATTCTACAGACAATTGCAGATAAAGGTATGAAAATAAGCAAATTTTGACAACCATAATGGATTTGGGTGAACTGGAATTTTGAAGGATGTACATAAACAGTTGGTAAAATGTCATGTTCATTTCCATTGTGCAATGGAAATATTTACAAATGTACATACAATCATGAAGAAGTACATCTTGATTTTTGCCTTACTATCATGCGGATACATAAATTGTACTATAATTTTCTTCATTTGCCAGAAAACACAAGAAGTAAATTTGCGTAAATGCTTCAAGCGATGAAGTTAATGTTCATGAATACATGCGAGACTGCTATGCATACAGACTGAATATTGTTTACACAAGGTTCCAGACAATTCCAGATGTAAGCCATGCATAATCATAACAGGAGTAATATAGATAAAGTGCATTAGTCAACCTCAGCGAAATCCACCCATGGTGCAGTTAATTCAGTGTGTCGGGAAGGAAAAGTGAACTATGAATCAGAGATGCTGAACGAGAAAAACGGATTGAAGAATGAGAAGGATCAGTAAGAAAGACAAGTTCAAGCTTGTGATTTTCCTTTATGCGGACTAAAAGTAACTTTACATAACACCAAACCAAAGTCAACATTAGAGTTCACTACTACTGCTACCAATACCATACACTACACATGCTATCATTTGGTCTCAGTCTGGCACTAGTATCAAGTAGTAAAATCCCAAGGACAAGAAGTCAGACCAATCACACTTTTATTTCTGCCTATAACTAGAGTAAAGTACAGGACGTATTCAAAGAAAAATCACAAAATTCAATTTGGATTCAATTACGTTCTATTTATTTATCCTGTGAACTTAAATTTAGTTGCCTGCTATTAAACAGAGGAGAAAAGAGGAGAAAACCTTTTCCGAAGAGAACTTGGTTATTTTTGTATTAAACAGTAGGTTTTTTGTAGGCAGTGGTCTGGTCTAGCTGACTGATTGTAACTTGACTGGTGACTAGTATTAAGACCGTCAGGACTGACTCTATCTATCTACTCATGCGATCAGCAATACTGTATAGGATGCATAACAGGGAAGGAATTCTGTGTGTTATCTACAGAATGACATAGCGTGACAAGACAAATTTCATGGAGTCTCATCAGATAAAAGTAAGAAGCATGCAACATTCTGGAAAAAAGTCTTCCTCTTACCATTGTAAATCTGTTTTCATTTTTTGTAAAGAAAGTGACAGTGTCCCAATGGAAGTGTTTTATAAGCTCGATTATTGCATGTGAATGTGAAACCACTGAAGATACTGTTCGGAAGAACAATGGAAACTCGTCTGTATCCGATAAAGATGGTGATGTGGAGCCAAAAGAAACCTTTATTGAAACACAATTAAGCTTTAACAATTTAATTCATCCTTGGTCTATTTACTTATTTACATTACTGCAATCTGATAAGCCAATTCACTTTAATACGAAATACTACTATATCCCAACTAAGGAAAACAATTTAGAATGATTATCGTGCGAACGTCAATCTACATTTGTGTACTACTAAAGAATTAGCATGTTGTAGTGGAATTGTTTTTTCAAACATGATTATTGTAGTATGTAAATAATCAATCAAGATTGATCACCTATGCACTTTTTATCAAAAATGTGCAAGGTGCAACCTTTTCTAAATTGTTTGTAAACATATTTGCAATTTTCTAATTACTTTAATATACTCACCGGTGAAACGGTGAAAGTACCAATAACATGCTGTGAATTAAATCCGGGTACGCTGTACACTATACGATGAGCATTTGGAGATCATAATTTCCCCATGAAGGCACTACGTAATTCTTCTGTCATGATGAGGGAATGCAATTTATCAGGCATAATAAATTTTTACATTATTTACAACTTTGTTGTTGAATAAAATAAAACTGATCTATCTAACGAACGCTAAGTGCTAATTCTTCCAAAAACATGCAGGCCGTATAATGTAACTTGAAACAGGAGTATCGAATACTCAGACTGTCTCTGTGAAACATCTTCTCCTTTTGATGTTCATTTCACATGACAGCAAAAAAGCTTGTTCAGAGGAAGCAATGACGTAAGGTGATACTTCAAAAAATACTCTAATAGAAGCTGGCAGGCTTTTAATATTGAGAAAGCAGATATTTAAGTGGTACCTATATATAGATGAATAACGTGCGAAAACTTTAAACAGAATGTTTCGCTGCTTTAATATCATTATCAAACACTTAAACTACAATTTCCGAGAACACTTACCAATACTAATGGTATTGGTAGTCCATAATTGCATTATTCACCTAAAGAAAGCGGGTATACTCTTCCCAGACATTAAAAAGTACCTAGCAATAATACTATTATTTAGTAGGGTAAAAGTGTTCTTTATTAAGTAGGATACCAAAATACCAAATGACGAAACGCTTTCAATCAATTACTGGACTGACTTTTAGCATATTCAAGATACGGGTTAATTTTGAGATGTGAACTAGCATCGAAAGAGTTAGTCACTGTTAATTTTAGTTGATTTTGCCGGTCTAGCATAAATCTCGTCTTACAGACAAAAGAAACTGGTTGTTCGGAAATATTTCAATTTGCCAAGAATGGTTGTAGCCATTGCAATGGATGGACTAAATAAATATTTTCATAGTTAACGGTTACAAAATGTCTTGCAGTTACAAAATGCTAAATTATATAAATGTGTGCGTAATTGTATTTGATATGAAAATATGAAAGTTTAATGACCACATTAAATGCAGTAATTGAAAACATTATACTTTATTTACGCTTTTACAGGAGTTACTTTTTATACATTGAATTTGATAGTACTACGAATATCCAAATATACTAACCGACTCACATCATCCTTTCGTAGTATAGAGTCCAAGGCACATTTGCAGCACTTAAGGATTTTGTATGTAATTTGTTCTCGGATGATAAAGAACAAAAAGGATGTTTAGAGTTTTTCTGAAACTAGGGATTTAATTTGGGAAGTGAATAAAAAATGATTTTGCTTCAACTAAGGCGAAAGTGGAGCGAGAAGGGTATATGGCATGTGAAGGGCTTATCTGTGTGAACTGATTTCGAGAATCTGAATGTAAATAATCGCATAAATAGATTCTCAGCCCCATCATTTATTTTAAGCTGTCTTGACACCTTCCCTATTCCCGTGTGTACATTTGATTGATGAGAGGAGAAAGAAAGGAAGGAACCATCGGAAGAATGGGAGTGTTAAGTACCTATACACGTCCCAACGTTAATGCATGAAGTTTTAATATAATCCCCTATCTTCTCCTTTTACAAAACCCATCTTAGACTTTAGTGTCTGAATTATGAACTATGCATCATATCACTTCATCGTGTCCTGCGACCCAAAAAACTATTTGCTGACGAATTTAAGACGATATATCTGTCTGGCAGATTTGTATGTTGATTCTGCTGATTATGCCAGTTTCTAGTACACCGTTTCAATGCAAATGAAATAAAGAACTGCCTGTAGCGTAAAGTAATCTATGAATACAGTCACACTGAAATTTTATTCATCTCGAACTAGTGTTCTTCAGAAAGTTTCAGAAATTCCTACTGATGTATATGCAACATAGACATAATTCGATAAAATTACTACGTAGTGGGCATGAAATGCTAAATATATGCATATCATTACATAAAATGCATATACTTAATGATATTCAAGATTGCAAGCCTTATTTATAAGACAGCTCAACTATGTAAGGATACTGCTAGGGCAATGTGTAATAATAAGTAATGTGTAAAGAGATGAGACACAGCAATTGATTTTAGTAACGCGTTAGGCAGAGCAAATGCGGTCAATCACAGTTCAAGCGCTTTATGATATCGACAAGGAATTGAATATCGAAACTAAAAAAGCCACATTGACTCTGTAAGTGCCTGGGAAGCACTAAGTTCCCATCTCTGTGGTTTAAGGCAAACAAAATGTATGTGTTACAGATAATATTCCACATTGCGGAGTATGCGAGAATATCTAGATAGATATCTGGGATATTATCCAACTTATTTTTAACCAAGATGCATTTTATGTAGATTTTATTCAATATTATCCAGAAGATACCATACAATAATAGATAATGTCCTTTATTAGCGGAGTATGTTATCCAATATATAATGATACATCCATCAATAATATAATAATATTGATTAAATTATAATATAATTAAATATTTAGTTATTTTATAGTTTTATTGTTTATATACTTGGGAAGTGCGAGGAATACAGTAGCACCATCAAAAATCCAAACAAAATTCCTTGGAGTTTCTTTTTCAAATTTTCAAATTCAATCAAAATAATCGAAAAATGTAAGACTAACAATCTTTAAGCATGAAGCAAGGCAAGAAATTTCTCCAGTAATAATAGTAAAAAGAGATCATGTTTTATTTAACTGCATGTCTAAGTGATTATCTTCACCCTATGGTTGAAACTGGATAAAATGTTAACCTAGCTAACTCTCCTGATTGTAGCTTCTGAAAATGAAACCGTATTTGCTTTGAATATTTATTTTATTTCAACTCAAGTAATCTAAGATGGAGTATTTTTTATTTTGCTGTTTTGTTGGGGTGGGAAAAATAGGGTGCGTAAAAATTCATAACGTGGTATGAAACTAGAGAAGGTATTCCAAGGAATTTTTGGGGGTACTTGATGGTGTTACTCTTAACTGTACATTGTTTACTTCGTAAGCCCTGTAGTTGTATGGTATCTAGATAATGTTGTTTAGAATCTACATAAATTACATTTGGCTAAAATCAGTTGGATAATACAATACTATCTAGGTAATACCTTAAACTTTCCAGTGTGGTATATGATCTGTAACATATATAATAGATAATGTACGGTTCTCGCCTATGTAATGCCTTCAGAGAAAAATTCGCATTAAGCATCACTTTATGACATGCTTCTGACTTTGACGATTTTGCTGATTTGGGCTTTGCATGCCTTCCTTTCTTTCATCTTGTGTATCTTTTCCGGTCTAAAATGTTAAGCACATAATATAATATATTTATGTAACTATGTATCTGAAAGAGTTACATACGTGACTACTCCCTACTCATCTTAAGTAACGCTCGTGGATATATTACATGAGCTCAAGCTGCTTCAAGCTAAAGATCTCAGAAACTCACTCTCACTTTTACTCTCATACTTCAACTATTTACAGAATAGAGCACTGTAAATTAAAAAGCATAGCTAACGCACAGAAAACCGGTAGCCCTTTTTTTCTTCACAATCAGTATCAAAATCCTTCCCACTCGGTCCTATCGTGGATCCTTATTATATGCATGTACACATATACCTACTATGCTAAAAAAAGTTGTCCGCTTCTCCTTGGACTAAAGTGGTTGGTTCCACTATCTTCTGTTATTTACAAATACAGATATAAACTACACTGCTGTATTGTACGTTCCTATATTACTCGAGGAAAAATATATTATTATAATGCATAAACGTCTATATCCTTAAGTCAGTCACCCTTCCTATATTTAAGAACGACTGTCTTATTTGGTTTTTATATAATAAGTATTCCAGTTCGCACATTCCAAGCCAAAAGGCCTCTTGAATGAAGTGTAGTAAAAGTGAATTGGCGCGTCTAGCAAAGTAATATTCTCACTCTGTGCTTTCTCTTTCTGCTGTGCTATATTACATTAGATATGCTATGTATTATATTTCTGGCTTTGGGTTTTTCCTATTTCTACCATCCTCTATTCTTTTGGTCAGATTCTTTAATTTTCCCCTATACTTAATACCAATTCGTAAAGTATGACTAAAGCTGTACTTCCACACTATACAAAAACGGCTTCCCACAAGAAAAGCTACGTCGACACTAGACTTAAATAATATGAGTGCTACAAATAACATTCTCACTACTCTTTGTCAAAAGAAGTCGGCGACAGTATTCTGCTATGTGAAATGAACGAGGTGTTACTTTTCTTTTACGTGTCATATTTTTCTGTATTGCAGACAAGAAATCGTATTTTTAATTAAGCTTTCTATCTTCATTTTCATAGTTAATATAAAGTTTTTTCCAAGAAGCGTAGCCCAAATTCTGTTTTATTACATTTTAGTGTAGTGTTGCAGGGAAAACATAAATTAGAACTATACTTGTAAAACTTACCTTTGCTTCTAATTTCATGGATGACGATTTCTTACAATGCATCTTCTTGAGAAAAGTGGTTACGCTAATGTTTTATGAGTTTTCTGTTTAGTATTATTAGTTTCCCTAATTTTTACCTCGGTACTCTACAATATTTAGTTAGCTTAGCTAGTTATACTTGATAAAAGTGTTGGGCAAAATGTCACGGTACGAGTGAATGAACAACTCGCAAGAATGATCAACGCAACATAGGATATAATGAGTTTACAAAAGCAGAATTATGACATGCCCAACTTTTGTTTGCTTTCCATTGTATACACATGATGCAAAAAGGAAGCATTCTACGATAGTAAATAATAATCAGAAAAGAGTGGTTTTGCTTCGTACCTGAACTATTTTCCAGTGATTAGCAACTTTTGCTACTCTCTCTGTCACTTCGTTGCAAGCTCCGGATAGCAAGGAAATTATTTTTGCATTTTTCTTGGTGTAAAACGCATGGAAAAAAGCGTTCACTCCTGTCCCGGGATCACACTGCATATTTATTTAAACAAAGTTATTCTCACAAAAACACTCTTGCACCATTACAATGCACATAACTTTTAAATTTAGAACAAAACCCAACCACTACCACTAAAAAGTACTGTACTTGGAGACACTGTCATTATATATGTATCCACAAAGCGCTACGAGAGCAGTTTTGCTTTTAAGTCATTTCGTTCGTTTAAGTCAAGTTGTACAATTCGTTCCGGACCTATACGATAAGCATGAAAAAACAAAAGAAATTCTTTTCTAGAACTAACTCTTCTCATATTCAATTTTCTTAAATAAAATAATTTTCTTGAATAAAATGAAATCAATGCTGAATATTCCTCGCAATGTATACACGGTATGTATTACATTACTAAAAGATATTGCAAGAATATTTTCTCTGTATTAGTACACTTTTTGGACAAATGTTGTATCTAAACTTCTACAGCCGATTGTAGTAGATACCTACATTGTACATTGTACTATATCGTTTGTGTTATGATTGTGAAAATAAATAATCTGTAATGAGACATAGTAAAATGTATTGGGTTCTTTGAATCAACACCATCCCGTGATGTTTCCATCGTTTGCAATAATAAGTACCTACACACTAGTACACACGGCAGCATCCTGTACTACAGGGTGAATCTGATCTGCCGATTTATCTAAAGAACTGAAGTGCTAAAACAAAACTATTAAACTGCTGACGATGGCTTCAAGAAATACTGAAAATTGTCATTTTATCTCTAGATTTTAAGAATTTTCAAAAATTAAATAATGAAAACCTATAGTTGCAATATTCTCCAGATTTCTTCGACAGAATTACTCGCATATCAAAACTAGAATACTTTTTAACTTTGTAATCAGTTTTTCAAGCACCTTGAAATAATCATGGGAAAATTGAAATACTATATTTGCAATTACACAGATCCTTGCTACGTTTTAATTTCGTAATTCTGCTGTACCATTTATGACAAATGTGCTACACGATACAACTGTTCATTCTTCATATCGATTTGTAGAGCATTGCAATGCATTGTCTATGAATTCCCATGGTGTAAATTAGATTCACCCTGTATGCCAATACTTTACTAGGGAAACTTTGGTACTTATAATAATTCTGAATACATATACATGCACCTTAAATTATGTATTGTTATCAAGCCATGATAGTGCAGGACACTCATGTCTAGGTAATAGGAAACTGTTACCATTGATATCACATAACTTTTCATAATATGATTCCCTTTATTATAGAAATCCGTGAAAAGAAGTCGTATTATTGAAAGAAGTACACACTTTATATTTAGAAGGTTGGTATACCAAACTACAGCACACTGCACTTCCCACCACTACACTTTGGGACTAAATTGAATTTGAATATCAACAGCTCATAATGTCAAGTGTCTAATATCATGAGCATACTACATCTTTATACTCTGATGTTCAATATGTCTATTATATCTGCTATATTTGCATACACATTCCGCAGTCCACATTTTCTTTTGTATTTTTTGAGAGTATAAAACTTTCTTTTGAGATTTCATGTGCTAGTCAAAAACATAGTTCTTCGTTACCCTAAAACCACAAAAGTGAAGTCAAACACGTAAGCATCTTTTGTATTTTAGAATGCTTTGGTACACTGAAGAATTGCTTCAATATTGTGAATTTATGTCTTAATATTTATCGAATATTATGAGATATTCTTTTCATCCGCAAGATCACAATACCTATAGATGCATTCATCATGCCATAGATTCGCACACCATTACTGCAAAGGAAAGTTTTCATGCAAACGCTTTGAAGGAAGAAGATGTAGCACTATAGTTTATAACGTTTAGGTAATCTAATACTGATGGTTGTTTGACATAGAAAGAGGATCTGCTGCATTAAATAGATTAAAAGACAATAGAAACCCAGAGTTCACTTCTGAGTGGCATTACAAAAATCTTTTGGTACACGGACAACGAGAGAACTTTCTTAGTAATGCATTACACTGTAGTATTGATATTGGTACCTGAGTACTGTGAGTACTTTGTTGTTATTCCATCCATGACGGAGTACTAAAAGTCATTTTAAATGTCATTCAAGACTAAAGGGTAAGGTGATTCACAAAGAATTCGTTGCAAAGGCTTGTTCGGTACCTTTGATAACACAGCAGTATTGCAGGTCCTTTTCATGAAATTATGTACCCTTACTTTTTATTACTTTTCGTGTAAACGAATATTGAAGGATAATTTTGGCAATTTTACATTCACATGATTCATGTAATGTACACACACAGAGAAAACTCGTTTTGGAGTTTGCACGAAAGTAAAGAAAGAGGGTAAATAGTTCTGGATGGAGATACCAATGTGGAATTCAAACAAACTGGGAAGGTTGAATCATTTGCCATGCAGTAATCAAAGTGGATCTTGAACACAGGTATAAACAATTTACCACTGATGCGATATTCCTTTTCAGTTCCATCTCCCACTAGGAATCAATTCACCCATCAACTAAATTTCAATCCGCTCCACTTCTTACGTCTACCATCTCCTATTATATGATCAGATTTTCCTACTCCCTACAGTCTCTATTACATCCTTAAGATTGGTGAATCATTCATATATGAGTTTCACGTTGAACTAAATTGAGATGTACGATGCAGCTACCTATATACAACAATGGAAATGAATTTCCATCTAAGCGCTTCTAAGTCTGATCATATTTTGTACCTACATGGAAGGAGAAAATCGTTTACTTGTCTCTTTCAGCTAAAACTGTAACCCAGAATAATAGATTGGACACATCTGATGACTCTTGCCTATACCATTACGTAACACTTCTAATGTAAAGGGGAATATGAAAACAATATTTCATTTCGAATAGAATTTCCTTGACTTGATGGATTTTGGAACAATTTTAGATTGCATACCAAGCTGTAAGTATAACAGCTTAGGTCAAAATAATTTCCAAAAAGGAAATCTAATGAATTGAATATAGGTAGGGCTGGTTCTCTCACTTACTATTAGTTAGAGCATTCCCTTGAGATTTTCACCTTTTCACATTTCATTAAGTATTCGTATTGGTACTTAAACCACAAACCCACTACATGCCGGGTGTGCTATGTGTTTAGGATCCCGTGTAGTTTAATGTCAATGAAAAATTGAAATGAGAGGCAGAGTGAATTCAAAGACCATGCAACAATTTAAGCCTCCTCAGTATTCTGCTACTGTGTTGCATACGCTTTGGTAAGGCTAGTGAATTCTAGTAATTAGTTATTCTAATCCATTCTCCCTGCAACGACATATGAATCTCTAAATCCTATCACTAACAGTCAGAATCGGGTGAGCGTAACCGAAAATCCTATTTCTACTATCTACGCATCCTTAATAATTAATTACGACTAGTAGTTCTGTGTAGGTATTGCATTTTACACTGCTACTAGATAAACCATTTGAAGTTGATTGTATTTTTGGTTTTTGGGTACCAGCTACACAATATCCTATTACGTAGTAAACAGAAAGTTGGTCGGTGAAATGTACTTTGCACATGTTCATACACAGATTCGAATTTGGTTGTATTTATTTAATGAAATGAAAGAATGCACTAAGGCATAACCGTGAATTTGTATTAGCACCCGGAAAACGAGGTATATTCCGTGGTTTTAAGATAAATATCTCAGCGAAAAGAACATTTGAGTTTTCCTAATAGTGCAAACAAATCATTTATAATTGACAAAGTTCTCCTACTGATAAGACTAAACAATATCAGTTATCTTTAGGTAGATTATTATTATTATTATTCCATTTGGCATGAGAAAACGAGAGAAATTGTTGAATTTGGGTTAGTCTTGCCTGGATGTCTTGTAGGCGTAAGTATAATAATTATTGCGCTGAAGCTATGTGAGAGGAGTGCAGTTGTGCAGGGAAAGTAAAGTTTTGTGCCGAGAGTTGTCTACTGACAGCAATTCAAAGTTCATCTATCCCATCCAGCAAAACTTTGTTATATTTTAATTTTTGGAATGCATTAGCCATCTCCTCGCTTGTTGAGACGAACAAAACAGATGCGGATAATTGTAAGTCAACATTCGAATCTTTCAAGTGTATTGAGTGAGGAGTGGATGGTAGATAGTCATTAGGATTCTATATATAAATACAAGAATTGTTGAAGAAAGCCGAGTGAAGATGAGAGAACAATCATTCTTCTTGTCAAATTCCATGGGAAAATTTTACCTCGAGTTCTCTGGTTGGGATTCTACTTCAACTTGCATTGCATTACGCTTTAGACGGATAGACTTCCTGTCGTGTATGTACGCGAGTAGATAAAACTTCAACGATGAAGATAACTTTGACAGGTACAGACAAGCGAACGAGAAGTTGACTTGACCCTCCAAACAAGAAATGTAAGCACATACAGATAGTGATAGTGTCAGTACAGAGTATAATAATATATATTTCCTACTCCCACGTAACAGACTCCTATTAGTGAAGCCAACACGAAGAAAGTAATAAATACTACAACTACAGATATATTGCTTTCCTCTTAATGCACAAACGTCTCGTGTACCTTAGCGTTAGCTACACTACATATTTACTGCTAGATAGTAAGTAGTTTAGGTGCTCTATAATTCTGTTCCTTTTCCTAGTTTGTTAGAATAGTGTCTGCATGAGGAACTTCTTGTACTTTGAAGTTTTAGTCTGGCTGTTTGTTTCGAGCGCTGTAAGTAGTAGTGAACATACATATGTAAGTTTAAGATGTTGTCGAGTGGTGAAAAGAAGTAGAGTGAAGAGAAGGAGAGAGACAAGCCACCTTTTTTTTACAATCTCATGGGGATATTCCAAGAAACTCCTGTACACTCTCAACCAACGCAAAATTGCACATTACAGTGTGCCTTTCCAATTACGGGACAATTTTCCAGCCAAACAATACCAATAATCGAATGGAAAAAACTCAATGTAAGCTTAACTTTAGCTTTCGCTGAGTAGTGCTTTCCCTCTAGCTACTGTCAACTCTCTCCCCTTAAGTTCATTCCACTGCTACACTGCTAAACACAAAATATATGCTCTATTTCCACATTAGATGTAATGCAAATGCTATAGAGCCTATCTGAAATGGTGTCAGCGTCGGAGCAAAGGTATTATATTTATTACAATAAGCACTATTACAGTTGTATTTAGAATACTTTATCTGAACCTGCAACTCCAACCTTAGTCATTGTCTGCATTCTGCATAAAGACGGTATTAGAGTTATTGTGCTAACTAATGCCTTGATGCAGGATTATTGTGAGAATGAGATGGGAATATTAAAGATTAAGACGAACTCTACTTAATGCTCCAAGCAATCACCATTGTAATTTAAGAAGTCAGCGGAAGGCGAGCCAAACCCTCTGAACACACGACGAAGACAATTATATTCAATGCCCAATTTCCCCAGGGCTTCTATTTTTCCAATAAGTAGCACATTAGTGTCAACTTCCTTTCAATTACCTATTAGCACTGGGAGATATCAATTGAAATGCTCTCCCCTCATTCATAAACGCCTGGAGGCTATCGCATATCCGACCTTGCGAAATATCCATTATGGATTTCTGTGAGGACATGCATGCTTACTATCTCCGAAGAAAAGTCGATTAATATTTGCCCAATAGAAAGACTTCTAATCCAGATGATAAGGAGACAACCCAAATATTCTGTAGCGTCTTCATTTCGTTCTATCTTATCAGTTTCTCCATTTATTCATTTAGGAAGCCGAACCTAAGCAAATATGAAGAACAGTTAAAAGCTATTTTCTTACGTTGCAGTCATTTCTCTCTCTCTTGTGTATATCGAATTACTTTCTTTGAATGGTAACATAAGGAGTCCATCCAATCCAAAATGGTCCACCGCTTTCCGTCTCTACTTCTCATGACATATTATGCAATGCACAATGCGTATGAATACATTCAACAAATCTACTCAACTGGACAAACTCAATTCCTATAACTTACTCTCACAAAAGATTCTTCGCAGTTGTCTGCCATTGAAGCGGTTTGATATTATGGGACCTTAATCCATCTCTTTACGAAAATGTAATTCAAGAGCCACACAGACACAGTATCCAATGTATGAAAAATTTCCAATTATAATTTTCATTTCGCAAAAGGTAAATCTATAGATGACAAGGAACAAATCTATTTAAGAATATAACTTAATACATTTTACATTAACCACAAGTATTACATTACGAGAACGCAGCATATCTCAGTTCGTTCACTGAATGCAAAATATCTTTATCTCATCATGGTAGTTTACAGATATTATGTACTTTCATTTAATACATTATGCATAGATGTACATTTACATTATGCAGCATGTAGAATACGACGTCCTAGAGTCCTATCATTCCTCAAAGTTATACATAATAGATAGGTATCCTACTTTTCAGTACACTCAAATACAAAAACACTATCAATTCAGCTATTCATTAATCTTTACTCGACAATAATATGTCAAAGTAATAACTCTTTCCATGCATAGCCTAATGTAAAAACAATTGTTTTGTAAAAGATTTAATTGTATGCAGTGTCCTTTTATAATCTTGCAACTTTGTAGACAACCGGAAAGAGGGTAATGCTTACTGTCGTAGTTCATACGATTACTGTAATTACAAATCCGGAAAGATTCATGAACGCTGAGTACATGTATAGTTAAGATTACATACGCTATGATAATAAGTGGTAGTAACAATAGTACTTAAAGGCAATATAGAGATTAAGTTCTTACAATCGTGTAAGGCATTACGATTATGACAATATTATTTTCAATTGGATATCTGGAAATAACTGGAAACTAGGATGTCAACATAGTCGACAACGGATGGAAGACAATTGTCCGTCCGTAAATTATAGAATTATTGTGTCCTATTTCCAGGAGAACTCATTCATGGCTGAATTATTAGTGAAGCTAAGCGGTGAGAAGAAAATCCATGCTTTCCAGCATAATACTGTTTAACTATCTAGGGGTCCATGGTATCTCCTGCCTCTTCTGTTTGACTCGTGGTCGTGGCTCTGGCTCGAACTCTAACCGAGCTTTTCTCTCTCTGTCTAAATTTCATCCAAAATCTTTGTTCAGTCTGTAAGCGAATTGAAATGAAAGCGATTCGGTTGTGGCAAGGTACTACTGTATTGAAGTATGGTATGATACTTATCTAACTGTGACTGTAAGTTGTAAGTAGATATTTCCTATATGCATTCGGCTGTCATCAGAAATTGAATATCGTTGATGTATACCTACCTCTAACATTAAAGGTGCCCATTCTTATCCTCGGTTACCTATATGTGTACATATGTCATGCATGCTTTCCATTGCCGAAAAGGCGAATGATATGATGTCTGATTCGACTTTGACTTTTTCAACCTAACACTATCAGTAAACTATAATCTATGACCTATCAAAAAATCTACAGTATCTATACGGACTGCGTCTACCTTTGACTTTGACTATTGTTCGGTTTCCTCAAGCCTATACCATGACTATCTCAAAGTACACACATGTACCTTTGCTTGACTTTATATACCTAAGCAGTATAATCTAATATTTACTTTCAGTCAGAATTGGAAAGAGCAGAGAATTGTTATAAGTAAAACCAATATACAGTAAGCTTACATTTTACAAATAGTAGCAGTGATCGCGTAGGGTAGGAGAACTAGCATTCATTGGTATTACTGTACCTTCATACATCTGTACAGATATAGTAAGTAGCCTACTTTCACTGCTTATTTTATGGTTGGATAAATTGTTGTAGAATCAGAGTCTCTTCTCGTTCCTTTAACTCATTTCATATTCTCAGTATCCTGACAGGCTGATGGTTCATACCTTTTTCACTAGAATTATTCACCCCTCTATTTCCACCCGAATCTTGAATAGTTTTCAAAACGAGAAATTCGTTCAACCAAATGAAAAGGATGTGAAATAAGTGCTTGTGATCATGAATAAATATGGTAGAGGGGAATCATGTGAAAATTGCTGAAATGCCACTGCCGAGTTACATGCTGGGACATATATATAGATTATCTAGCAAGAAAATGATTAGACGCTTTTTCTGATTTGCAATTCTCATACATCTGCTTACTAACTCATAAATAAGTATAAAGATATTAGCATTAATAGTATGAACTCCTTTCACTGTAACTGAAAATCTTATCAAAATTTTTGCCCTTACACATCTGTAAGTCTCTAAATCATTTTTGGCAAAGCATTAATTATTATTATTGTATGTACTATCTTAACTGAACATGATACAGGTATCACTGAATCATGCAAGTAAAGATTCTTGTATTAATAACCTCAGAGATGCGCCTTTTTGTGCATCTCTGTTAAACAAAATCATTTGGCAATTCTAATCATTCCCAAATTTCTCTAAAGCAGAAATAGATAGTGTTTGAGCTGACAGTCAGAAATTCGCAAAGCTTTCTAAATGGAAAGTCGAAATCGTACGAAATCGTAGCTGAACAGGATGCTTGTAGCAGACAAATGGGCTTTCCTTTACTCACTTAGGCGAATACAAGAGAGTCAAGAAGATCAAATTCCTCGCAGACTTTGATTGAAATGCTAGAATTTCTCATCTTGGAATCGTAGCAGGATTTCCATTCATTTCTCTGAGGAGAGACTTGATTGTTTAGATTCGAACCTCAGGTTTTACAATAATTGTATGAAGTTTCTTCTGAGTGAGTAAACTACTTTGTGGCATAGCATTTACATTTCCAGGGAACTTTCATTAAATTGTAAGAAAGATGCAACTCACGTGAGGTGCAGGGATAGAAATGATTACAAATCTGGAACAGTCTGAATCACAATAATGAATCCTATCAATCTATTTTAATATGTACATAGGTAAATTCGCTATTTCACTCGCACGAAATTTCCAATCCATCTATTCACTTTGGCCTAACCTACTGACTTGCAACTGGCTCTACTGTGTAAATGTGTGTGTACATGAAAATGATCTGGGTGTATTATTGACTTGCGTGACTCTCATTTTCGACGAGCAATCTACCGTGCAAAACCATCAGATGCATATCTCAAATAGTGTCAATTAATATTCAGGTCTCAAGTTTGCACGTTCATCACAATATCGTCATGAAACCATGAAACCCTAAAGTATTTCAATTATGTAAATTTTTCCAGGAACGTGGTTATTGGTATGCGGAGATTCCTTAGCAATTGAAATCAAATGCACATGACTGAAGTTAATAACAAAGATATAACTAAATATATCTTAATATTAAGTTCTTTGCTGAGTTGACACCTAAACGTGTTTAGATAACATTGCTCCTCTTAAGCCATTCTTGAACTGATAACATCACGTTTACCCAGTTTAGTATTTTCTGTTCTATATAATGTTTAACCATAAAAAAAGCTATGCATCTACTGCAGAAGCGGAATGGTGGGATCCGCAAAGAATTAGGAAATGAAAATTTTTTTGTCAATACAGTCTACAGATAGGTATTCTTAATTAGGTATGGTATTTATACTCATGCTAATACATTACACCATTCTGCAGAATTCCTTGATACTTTATGTCATCAGTCGAAACTTGTTTGTGAGATGCGATAACTTTATTAGCTGTGAGGGTAATAACATTAGTTACGCATTCCCTGGCAAATTATTAGTGCCGAGAGGTTACCATTCTCAAATATATTACTCTGTTGATAAATCTCCTAAAATATGAAATAAAAAATTTACCCACTTCCTTTAATTAGACTGCGTACCACACCGACAGCAATACCCTATTGGTTGGTAGGTTTCCCATAATAATATTACTCTATATATTGTACGGCTAAGATCAGAGATATAAAGGTGGCTGCTACATTTATTTACGATATCATGAAATTTGACAAATAAAAAGGCTTGAATGTAAGATTAAATAATTTTTAAATCAGTTTAAATATACGAATAGTCTTAACCTGTGTGTCGTTGGTATGCATTGTAAGGTGATAGTCATTTAGAATTGTTGCATTACTGTTGATGTCCTCGAGTGCCAATTCCGCTGCCACTTTTTCACTTTGACCGAATTGCCTTAGTGTTTGATTTTGACTGATTTCGAACAGACCTAAAATAGTTATAACTTTCTTTTCTTTTGGAAGCGAAACTGTGAGATTGTACGAGGGTTCAGCCCTTCGTGTTCTGATATCTTGATGTTTATTGGCTTCCGCAGCCTTTTGCATTAGAAAACTTTGACGAAATTTCATGTTATTGCTAATAAAAGGCTGGCTTTGATTAGTCGTAAGGATTCTTTTGGTGAGATGAGACGTCAATGGGTCGCCAGTATCAACTCCATAATACAAATGTTTCTGGGAAGTTTCTTTGAGAAAAATGCACAGCAGTAACAAAAGAATTTTAATTAAAACCACGGTTATTGTCACTGGTCTTATTGGAAAATACATGATGGATGATATTATCAAGAAGAACAAGTTTTAGGTAGAGTAGACGTACTATGTTTATTTGGCATTTGTATAGAAGTGTGGACACAGACTGACTAGGGTGTACATGCTATTTTCGGCAGTAGCAACCAGAGCCAGTTAGTAACAGTACTGAGTGGGTGGCTTCATTTAATATTAGTTACATTTTGAGATAATTGTGTTTCTGTATTTGCACTTCAGTTACTATTTGGGGGAATGTGATTGTTGTTGGTGAAAGCGTGAACGGAAAGTGAGCCACCGAGTGGATGCTACCCGGCTTTTCATATTTTCTCAACACGAACAACGAAGAACTTTGCTTTGCTTGCTGTGCCAGAGTGTTTCAGTGAGTTTCGCAGGAAAGATTTGCTGATGCCAACCTTCCACGTACATTAGCTGGAAGAAGAACAGAATCAGATGAGTTTACGTGAGTGTTACAGACTGCAGTTGTACTGTACATATACGTAGTGTATGCTACAGATATGTGGTGTTGTACTTGTACTTTTTCGGTTGAATGCACGTCCTGTCTATCAAGTAAGCAATATTATTGTGTTGTAAAACATAGTACAGTAAAAAGTAATACTTACATAACACAAGAGTATTACTACTAGTGCAGTATTGGGGTTGCTGTTTGCCATGAAGTACACAGTTTCACATTTTTGCGAACGTTTTAAGCAAAGTAGGTGTCACAGATGGAAGACCAGTTCTATGGAGTGTGGAGTAAAGTGAATGGAAAGCAAAATCCTACATGAATATCAAACTAAATATTTCCTAAACAAAACCTCTGTGCAAAGAATTTACAATTCTGATAGAATTGTATCATTCAATTGAAGAATGTAATGTGTAAGACTCTCTTCTTGGGTTTTAGCATAACTTAACTTAAGAAAGACTGACTTGAAAAGAATATTCATCCGATGTGTCTTCTACTCATTCCGAATATAAAATATATAAATGTTATTTTGGTGTAAACCATTACAGCAATTTCACTGATTTAACATTTAATAAGGCTCAGATTAAATCAGATTTGAGGCGGAGGACTACACTCGAATATGGTACATACAGTGTAATGTAATAGAAATATCACTACAATCTGCAGATGATTATCCAGCTTGGCTTAATTAAGCACTCCATTACATAAACTTTTAAGAGCACACATCTTTTGTAGATTTGTAACAGCGACTAGTTTGCAACACATACATACAGGGTTATCCAGAAGTTACTGACCCTATTCAACCCTCCCTAACTCTTAAACGGAGGTTGCTACAGAAAATCTAAAATATGCACTGGAAAGCTGACAAAATTTCCATTCGGTATGGTATGACACGAAAAAGTGGCCACTTTAGTAGACACCAATGAAAAATGCAAACGGAAAATTGGGGTTTCTCTTGGTTTACCCAAAATTTGAACGTCAATTTATGCCATTTTGTATTGTATTTTTTTGCTGAATGTTTTTCAATGAATGAAGAGATGAGTACTCATCATATCGAATTGATATTTTGTCAGCTTTCCAGTGCATATTTTAGATTTTCTGTAGCAGCCCCCGTTTCAGAGTTAGGAAGGGTTGAGTAGAATCAGTCACTTCTTGCTGGCTCTCTAGTTACTGATCTTATTAGATGATGATGTACATACCTAGTAAGAGGGAATATATATTACCCCGGGTTTCGAATTTTTGAGTTTTGCCACATGAAATCGTTTTCAAAAACTTGTGAACAAGAAAACGCAAGATTGTGAATTTCTCCGCATTTCTCTTTCAATTTAAAGCATCTCTGAAGTTTCGAACAATGTTAACAAAATCACTTGAAAACACAAGGATCTAGTTCGTCTTAACTAGAAAACTGGTTAGCGGCTTACATTGGGTATGACATAGTGTATTGATACCTTGAGAAAATGAATAACCTTATGGCCTAACATATGGCATGTACTATATGAGACAACATATTACTTTGTTTGATGTTGTTACCTTAAAACTGGAAATTGTTTTCTTCATAAGTGTTTAGCACAGATTGCGATTAGTCATATTGATTGGAAAATAAAATACACCAGAATGAAACTACTAAAGTAATTGGTAAATACTTTGTAAAAATAAAAAATATGATTTCCAAACTCTATAACGTTTTCATATTAGTAAGTAATACTAGAATTTCATGATACCTAATAACTGCTCGTGCTCTGTATACTCTTATTAAGTTAAATAATATTTAATTACATAGCAGACAGGTAGACGCGTAATTGTGGTACATGGAGTTGGAGACAGTAAAATAGATTAGTGGAAGTGGAACGTGGAACTATCTCATCTACCAACCCTGACAATACATGAAAATACCATACAACGTAGGGCATCGTTTGTTTGGTATCGAATACATAACAGAATGCTAGAATGCTAGTAGTAGTGGGAGAGTGGGACGGAAGGACAGAGCGAAGATGTTCTCTGTTATTTCATTGGGAGTCTGAGTCTGAGAACTGTGAGAACTGGAATGTTTCCCTGCATAGCCAAGAACTAAATGTAGTTCGCTATTGTACGATTTTCAAAAACTGCTTAGACTTGCTTATCATTATTTTGTTGATATTGGCCAAACAACACGAAGGAAATGCTTACAAATTGTCGAGAAGCTATTAGCTAAACCTAAAGCTATTAAGTCTTTCCTCGGTTCTGGGATACCAGCTAGGTAATAATTTTAGATAAACCGAATGACGAACTGAATTCAAAATGGACTGTTCAGACGAAGAGTCTGCTACAGTTAGCTCAAAGGAAAGTGAAGGAGGAAAGAAAATTAATACAGAGAGTGACATCCCGTTTTCATCAAATTGTGACCCGGTGGAATCAAAGTCTCATAATGGCCATCTGAGTCCGAAGGTGACATTTAAGGTTTTCGCTGCCCGAAATTTGAATGAAATAAATTTGACCGATCTTTTGACGATTGATGAAAATGGAATAAGACAATCCGACTTCGAGGCATTCGCTACCGCTTCCGCAGCTGCCGATAGTACTAAAGAGGCAACGCATAGTCTTCACGATATCATGGAATTTATTTCTTGTCCTAAGGAAAATAAAATGTAAGTCCTTTGCCAAATTTTTTGTATTCCATTGACAAAAATATTCAATTCTTACGTAAACTTAAACCTCACCCTATAGTGCTGTGCGCTTCAGATTACATTTATTAAATTCATGCATAGGAAGACATAAACGTGGTTATTGTACCCAAATCATAAATCTGTGTATGATGTCTTTATGATTTTATTTTATTTTGTTTTTACTTTTTTAAATCCGAGTAATATATGGAAGAAATAAAGTTATATTGTATACTTTACATGAAAGAGATTTCAAATGGAGATGGAAAGGTTTTTCAAGTTTCCAGATCAAAATAACAAAATCGAGATACCACAAAATATGGTTAGAGTCTTGAGAAGAAGGCTCAAATAAGTGATAAGAGCCAGACCTTACAGAAGCAGATTTTACAGTTTTGCATCACAATTTTATGATTATTCATGTTGATTTTCAATATTTTCATAACATTAAAGTATTGAAATCGTTAATAATTTTGAAAAAGAAAAATCGTTAGTAATTTTGAAAAAGAAAAATGGTTATGCTTAATGTGCTTAATGTCATGTGCAACAATGGCATTCGTTGTCAGCATTTTTCGCACTATGAAGCTAATTTAAATTTGTGTTTTGGTTATTGTTAGAGATGCTTTAGGAAGAGCTGATTTCTGTAAGAGAGTGGGAAGTCCTCGCGTTACTGTCAACAAAGGAAAATTACAAGAAGTATACGGTTACGATATTGGAAACGAAACATATTTATATGCCGAAGAGGCGTTATATCTTCTTGAAAGGGTATTTTTGTTACATTGCATTAGTTTTATAAGGAATAATAATTCTTTAATGTTTCAGAGAAACATGTTATTGTACTTGACAAATCTATATGTAAATTTACAGGCTAAATTGGAAATATACTGTGATCATGTTTGTCTAAGTGTTGAAAGAGCGAGAGCCATATTACTACATTCAAAATCATTTCCAGAAAATCAATCCTTCAATGGACGGACATGTGATATTGATGAATATGCTGTTTACAAATATTTAACTAGACTTGGGATGAGAGTCATAAGACACAATAAAGAATTATCAAATACAGAAAGCAGAAACAGCACAAGTTATGAAGCTCCCGAAAAACCTGGAATATCAGCTGCCCCAAATGAAAATATGGATGTAGATGGAGAAAGCAATTCGACATTCCATAGTTGGTCGACAACAGAATCAGCAAAATGTACAGAATCTAGCCGAGGAATAAAAAGAAAATTAGATGAAGTAACAAATTTATCTTCTACATGTGAATTATCTGGTAGTCCCAATCCCAATGATCTATGTGCTTCCATGGTCGATGATGAAGAAATGGAAGCATGTGATAACCCTTCTTCGTTTAAAGAATCGGATAATTATACTGTACTTGAAGTGGACTCAGATGTAGAAATAGATTATATGTCAACCAGTAATGGTGGTGTTGTGATAGAAGAAATTCCTGACGGATTTTTTGTAGGGACAAGTTCCACCTACGAAGGTAAATTCTATTTGTTTAAAAAAATACCGGTAAAGTATCTTATTTTTATTAATTTTTGTACTGAAACAGAAAGGCCTTGCTCTTCAAAAACAGCCAGATTAAATCTTGAACCTCAAATTTTTGTTGATCTTCCATCAAGCGATTCTGAGTCAGATGAAGAGAAAAGCTATGTGAATCAGATCTGGTCCAAATTCGTTCCTGGTGTATCTTTGCAAGTTAGTTTTCCTCCTTCATATTTATTGCCGTCTTCAATTGGATCAAGAACAGAGGACTATCAATACAACTTCACTGTAAATTCTACGGATTTAAATCTGGAATATTTTGTAGACGAACTAGATTTAAATGAGCCTCCACAAGGAAAAGACCAAAAAGTATATTGTAATTCATGGACGGAATGGAGGCAAATGACGATGAAGGAAGCACAAGAAGTGCGAAACTCTTCATTGTTGGCATCCTCTGATTTCAATGTATTTAATGTTTTCGAAAAACTGAACTTGTGGGACAACAATGCTGCAGCAGAACATAATCAACATTTTTCAGACAAAAGAGATGATCACAAATTTTCTATTATTTATGATATTTATCCCCAATCATGCCGTACTGTCCACAAACGTCGCCTAGCCAGTCACCATTCGCCATCATTTCATCTTGCCATAGTTCGGTAAGCATCCTAATTTCTCTTAATTCTCCATTTGAGCAATTTACTGTTTTTATAACAAGGAAAGACTAATACCTATTTTAATTATTTTGCTAGGAGTGACGAGCCAATACCTTCATTGAAAGACCTTTGCCCTCTTGAAAATGATATCCCAATTGTGATTGCTATTGTCAGTGATGAAAACGAAATACTATTTTTAACACCTGAATCTGTACCGTTGTCTTCTTTGTTTTAGCACTAGTTTTAATGCGTATCTCAACGTTTTATATTACCATTTACTAATCAAACATAATTTACTTACTAGCTAGTAATATGAAAACGACATCAAGTCTTGGTATTGTTTAATAGTTTTGATTTGTGTTTATTATAGTAATGTACTGCAAAGAAATACACTTGACTGACTAGTAAAACATACACTATAAGTAATGGACAATACACAACCTAATATCTGCTAGTTATTGTGCGTAGTATTTTTAATTTTATTGAATCTAATAATATAATAATTGAACTGATATGGAAAGTCAAACCATACCATATTATAACCGTGATACTTACGAATAAATCACCTACCAAATAACGCTCTACTAAATAGCCGTTGTTAAGTATGTTATTTCATCCATTTCCTTCCCGGCAAGGACATATTTTCAACCTACCGTGATTATAGTGCGATAGAAATGAATATTTTTTGTACAGAACAAAAAGTTTAGTAATTACAGGAATTATTATTTTTTTTAGACAGGTACTTTGTTTCCCGTAACCTATTTTCCCGTATTCTTCCCGTAACAAACTCCGAAGAAACCTCACCTGTGCAGAAACTCAATAATAATTTATTTTGTTACTACTAGACATCTTGTACTAGACGCACATTGGTGCATAGCCAAGGCAATAGAGATCACTTTGTTTACCTAGAATATCATAAAATAATTTTAGTGGTGATAATTGGGACTTTGGGACACTGACACTGCACGCACGGTGTATAAACTAGGATAGGGGAGCACATGCGTTTGTAAAATGTTTTGATTTCTTCTCTATTATTGTGAAACAAGTAGAGTTAATATTTGCAAACCAATTCAACTGACCGGCGAATTATACTGTATTTTCATTTACCCTTTTATTAATGCTGACAGATCGAATAATTTTAAAATGGAAATCTTAAATATTCTTGTATTTGTTTTGTGCTTAAATCTTTTGTCAAGCGAAAGAGCTTTTTGTAAAATCTCAAAAGAAGATCCTCGTAATTTTTCTATTGATCCCCTCATTATGTTGTACATATCTGATCATACGAAACCTCAAGAATGCATACAGCTATACACTTTCTTGGTCAACACTACATTTACTGCTTCGAAACATCATAGTAGTGTTACCGAAAATGGGACGTCTTCTTACCAAGATTTTATTAAAAATAGCCCTAGCAAAATGCAAGGACAGGAAGGAGAGTTTCCATGCCTGTCGTCTTTAAAACATTGGAATTTCCTTGTTAAGTCTTTAGAGTATGATGAACTCGAGGAAAGGAAATATGTAAGACTTTTATGCTATATATATGAATGTAGTTTTTATCTAAGGAACAGCATAAGTTAATTTTATTTTAATTGATGCCTTCAGGCCATAAAAAGTCAGATTTTAACATAGACAGTGTTCGTATCGTTTCCACAGGTTGAGACGATGATTCTAGTTGCTTTGCATAAAATAAACCGAAATGACTTGCATGTGTGGATGGAAAAAGTAATTACGGATGCCCAACATGATGAGATCAAACATTTTGAGAAAGAGTTGAAGTCGATTCATTCAAATTTGTCAAAGAAGCACCCCAAAAGGCACAGTTTCGAAGAGGAAGAAGCAGAAAGTGTAATGGCCGTCAGTTTCATTTGTTTTTTGTTATTTATTGGACTATCTTCAGTTTTAATATCATACATCTGCATAGCATTAAGATTAAGACCTCAAGATTATATTCCTTTAAAGACTACAAACAGCCATTCAAATGAAAGTCGAAGATTGGGAGACGAATCCCGTCTAGGATACTACAGCTCCTTAACAGATGTTTAAAATAAAATCCTTACCGTACCTAACACCAACTTTTTATACACGAACTACAGTTTAGCATTAATAATAAGTATTAACATATTAATTGATATTTAATATGCTTCCAGCCTTGAATAACATTGTAATTCATTTTAACGGAAAAAAGGCTAACAACTTTTATTATACTTAAAAGATTCCCAAGCTTTCGACAACTATGCTATTGTCATCATCAGGGTATAAATTGGAACGTTATTTTAAACTAATATATGATTTATGATTCTATTGTTTGTTGATAAAAGTTAATAATATGAAAATGTTAATATCAAAGGTAAAAATTAATTGTTGACATAGAGAATGCTTAAATAGGATATTAATCTATCTTTTGTATTAAAGAGGATAGTAAAGGAATCCAAATAGGGTTAATTTCTATTCCTTTATCAAGATTCATCGTTTGTTCAGTGTTACGTATGCAAATACTTTCTTTCATTTTTCTACAAAACGAATTCTTTTCTCTTGCTATAAGATTTATAGATGAATCCGAAATAGAATGAGAAGGATTTTCTTCAATATGTAGAGCAACTGCTGATGTTAAAACTCTTCTGTGACGAATGTCAGCTTTGTGTTCTTTGAAACGAGTTAAATAGTCACGTCCAGTTTCTCCTATGTACGTATATGGACAAGTATCACATTTAATCTTGTAAACACCAGATTGTTCAGATTTAATGGTGTCTTTATAGTTGCAAAGCAGATTCTGTAGTTTAGGACCAGGCTTAAAACCAAAATCAGTTTGTAGGTTGTTTCTTAGGATCTTAGTAACTTTCTTCGTAACATTACCAATAAATGGAAGAACAATTCTTTTTTTAGGATTTCCTTTTGGTTGTGGATTTAAAATTCTTGACTTTTGAACCTTTATTCTTTGTTCAATTAAGTTAGGTGGAAAGTTATTTTGTAGTAACACATTTGTAATGTGAATTAACTCTTCTTTTAAATAATCTTCATCACAAATTCTAAGAGCGCGATAAACAAGACTGTCTATTACGGAAATCTTATGACATAATGGGTGATGAGAGTTGAAATTCAAATATTTGTCAGTATGGGTAGATTTCCGGAATATTTTGTGACCCAATTTTTTGTCTTTTCGAAATAATAAAACATCTAGAAATGGTAGTTCATTATTATCTTCAAGCTCGTACGTGAATTGGATAGATGGATGAAAGCTATTTAAATTTTCCAAAATAGATTCGTGTGTTTCTTGTTTTATAATAGCAAAACAGTCATCTACGTATCTTTTCCAGAATTTGATGTTACTATTATCTTCAATTAGTTTTGATTCTAATGATTGTAAAAATAGTTCACTGAAAATAGGAGAGATTGGAGATCCCATAGCAGTTCCGTCTTGTTGTAAGTAACAT
This sequence comes from Yoshiicerus persimilis, assembly GCA_020352615.2. Taxonomy (NCBI): domain Eukaryota; kingdom Metazoa; phylum Arthropoda; class Collembola; order Entomobryomorpha; family Tomoceridae; genus Yoshiicerus; species Yoshiicerus persimilis. The sequence goes on along the minus strand of CM036940.2, from coordinate 31,254,017 downwards.
ATTATTATTTAAAAGAAGAGTTAATTCACATTACAAATGTGTTACTACAAAATAACTTTCCACCTAACTTAATTGAACAAAGAATAAAGGTTCAAAAGTCAAGAATTTTAAATCCACAACCAAAAGGAAATCCTAAAAAAAGAATTGTTCTTCCATTTATTGGTAATGTTACGAAGAAAGTTACTAAGATCCTAAGAAACAACCTACAAACTGATTTTGGTTTTAAGCCTGGTCCTAAACTACAGAATCTGCTTTGCAACTATAAAGACACCATTAAATCTGAACAATCTGGTGTTTACAAGATTAAATGTGATACTTGTCCATATACGTACATAGGAGAAACTGGACGTGACTATTTAACTCGTTTCAAAGAACACAAAGCTGACATTCGTCACAGAAGAGTTTTAACATCAGCAGTTGCTCTACATATTGAAGAAAATCCTTCTCATTCTATTTCGGATTCATCTATAAATCTTATAGCAAGAGAAAAGAATTCGTTTTGTAGAAAAATGAAAGAAAGTATTTGCATACGTAACACTGAACAAACGATGAATCTTGATAAAGGAATAGAAATTAACCCTATTTGGATTCCTTTACTATCCTCTTTAATACAAAAGATAGATTAATATCCTATTTAAGCATTCTCTATGTCAACAATTAATTTTTACCTTTGATATTAACATTTTCATATTATTAACTTTTATCAACAAACAATAGAATCATAAATCATATATTAGTTTAAAATAACGTTCCAATTTATACCCTGATGATGACAATAGCATAGTTGTCGAAAGCTTGGGAATCTTTTAAGTATAATAAAAGTTGTTAGCCTTTTTTCCGTTAAAATGAATTACAATTAACATATTAAGTTATTACATTCATATGTATCTCGAGCAAAAAATTGTAAACAAAGTCAGCACAGGCTACACATTGAACAGTAGACTAAAAAATTACGACCTCTAACTATGTTTAGTCATGTTATCAATCAGAGAATTAATATTTTCAATTCGCTAATGTCAGCTTACAACTTATACTTATACAGATTCATTTAAGTGAAATAATGAAATAACATCCTTGTTTACTTGTACAGCAGACAATGAGACAATCAATAACATTGATTCGCTATATATAACGATTTTGTAATCAATGCCTCTTTTGTGAATTTTTGGTTACACTTTATTGTTTGCATTAAAACCACAAATAAAAAGTACTAACGGTCACACTTGTCACACTACTACTCAGCGAATTCTCAAGATGAGCTAATAATATGTACATATTAGAATCATATCATAAATAGCAAACATACATATGGTGTTCTTTCATTCTAATTACAAATCCATGTGGCCAAGCTGCGTGTCTGTTTGATGAGATTATGGTTGGAATATTTATCAATTTTCATAGACGCAAGTGTAGAAGGTACTTTAGGTTGTTTGTTTTCAAATATTTAGCTTAGGTAACAATAGTACTTGTAATAGATTTTGACTATTATAATCCACCAAAACAGAGGCAATCGTAAGTTCTGCCGGCTTAGTAGATGAACTGTTTTTGTAATTAGTATGTAAACTACTTACTGAAATTCTTTGTTGTTTTACTGTTTTTGTACATGTTTTTTAAGTTTGCTGCACATAGCTCTATAACTTGAACGTGACAAACAGGTTTCTTAATCACAGTAAATACAACACCCAGCAGAAGTTAGCATCATATCATCAGTTACATGCATTCCATCGGATTGCTATTTGTAGAAAGTAGAAAAAAGTGTTTATTTACAGTTTTTATTGGTTTGGCTAATATAAATTCTACGTACAAGAATTTAAAATCAGAAGGCAATGGCAGAACAACTTAGACACAACAGTTGCGTATTGGTTATGCAAAAATTCATTAGTTTTGCAATTATTCTATTTATCTACTTCTACCTCTAGACCATTAGCTATGCAAAAGTAATAATAATAAATGTACACATTTTTCTGGAAGTGGCCCAAAATTAAGTAGGCAGGTATTAAATGCAGATAACATATACATACATATACATTTGTATTTACTGAATTTCAAATTATACTAGACACTAATAGAAAATAATAATTAATCTTATTGACACAAATGGTATTTTATGCATTATTCCACAGATTCTTAACTTATAAGATTAATGGGAAACGATTATTTTTTGGTGTGCATTAAGCAGATGTTTTGATGCATTTTAAAGCAGATATCATGAAACTCAGCGAAGTACATAGCTTTTCTAGGTATATAATATCATTATCAAGTCAACATACTTATGTTACGGTTAGTAGTCTATAGCATATTATAAATCAGGCATGAAAAAATAAACATGGAAAGCAACGACATAGTAGACAAAGATTTATTTCTATGTGGGACAAATTATTCCTGGTCAGAACTTGCAAGACCTTCTCCGATTTTGTCCATCATAAAAGTAAGAGCCTTCTTCCACGCGGTATCTGCTGTTGTAGTAAAGGCATCACCAAGTGCTTTGCCCAAGAAATCCAGTAAAGATTCTCTAAGATTCTGAAAGAAATGTCATTTTTTATTATTTCAAAAACCAGTTCTAATAATTACGCCTGCGAAACCTTTAATAATCTACATGAGACATTTGAACAAACATAAGTATTTATTGGTGCATAATTATAATTATAATTAGTAGTTAATTATAATTAGTGGTACATAATTAATGTGTCAGTGAGTAATCAACTCTGAGAAATAAATGAGGAGTATTAATCGCATACTTTCAGCACCTTTGAAGTGGTAGTAAATGTCAGCCAGTTTGAAAATAAGCTGCGGTATGTTACAAATTTAGTATACATCAGTGCCCATAACTGATATTTAACATAACCCACGCTGGAGATTCTTATTGTGGAGCTGTTATATTTATACGCTACATACTATGGTATTATGTTATGTTATACTTGCTTGCTTTGATGAAATCTAATTTAGGAATACTGTATGGGATACTATCTTGTAAAAGAATTTTATAGCAAGTAACCCAAGCCATTGTACGTGCTTGTGGGTAAACGTAATTATAAAAACGTGAATGTATCAAGGATTCTGAAACAATATTTTTGATATTAAGTTACTTCCTATAGTAGCTGAGGAACTTCATTATTAATCCTAAATCCATTATAAAGGTATTTAATTACAATCACTAAGCTTGGTATCATTGTTGCTTTACAATTGATGTGTTGAAAGACAAATGCGACTGAGGAATGGGCTATAGTTTGGGAAGAAGATATTAAAGCCTTGTAAGACAAGAGAATGAGTTGAATCTCTAGTGGTTTTATTCGTTTTTCAATAGCCTCCAGTCTCTTTCCTAATGGACTCGTTTTCCTCTTGACTCTCTGGAGTTGTGCACATACTTGAGCACCTACTTGAGCCCTTCCCTTTTGCTCTTTACAGCTTATATAAATAGCTAGACAAATACCCGATCAAATTTCATTTGCACAGCTAAATGTAACTCTAATAATGAAAGAAGAATCTATAGATCACGTTAAACTCGTTGCTTACACTTATTCTGCTCAATATTGGATAAATAAAGACGGAGTGTGGTTATACAGCATTAGCGGAGACCTTATGTACCATAGAGTCTATTATGCCGCCTTCAGAAAGTGCCATGTGTTAGTCATATGCCTAAAAGTAAACTACTTACTTGTTAGTACCTACGGCTGACTGAATGAGTGAAATTGCTGTTTTACGTACCTACTACTTTTGCTATTATCCTCTAATAGTAATCGGCAGACAAAGCCGCATTTCTCTTTTTTATCTCAGATTTCTCGGAAGGCTATAAATGATCTGTCGAAGAGGTTCTTTTACTTTTTTATATAGGTAACCTACAGCTATTAATCTATATAGTTACTGTACCAAACACATAAAACGTGCAATAAGGTATCGCCTTAACAATCTACTGAGACCTATCGGCAAAAGCCAAAGATAAATGAGACATTTTCCATTTTAGTAGTTAGTTAAGTAAATTGAATCACGAACCTGGAAATCGCCGATCTTCAACTTGCGTTTAATATGATTTTGACCAGTTTTCAAAAGTAACTCGGTAAGAACTTCAGGATCATCAAGGTTATCTACTAAACCATTGATTGCTGTCATTACAGTAAACCCATGAGCTTTCAGCCTTCTATTTTCCGCAAGTTGGTCAAGTGGTATATCAGCAAAGCCCCTAAACATTCTTTGGTACTCTGGGTACCCTGAGAAGAAACTGTAAATTGTAAATAGGACATGTTGAAATCATCACAGAAATGAAATTGAAAAATACAAGTTGAAAATATGAAGTGTAAGAAACGTCTGGGTGTAATATTTTGGCTTACTGTACGAAAAACTGGGCTCCATTCCCTTTCAGATCTTTAGCAACCAAATCCCATGTTTGGTGAATAGCTTCTTCCTCCTCGGCAGTTAGCAAACCCGATCCTGTCATTGTCTTTGTAAACAGCTAATCCTAAAATACGGGAAAAAATTCATCCAAAGATTAAAGAATGACTTTTAGATGTAATGCTGTACAAGTGAATCGTGGAGAATCTATGACAACTAAGCGTAGTTATTGTCCCAATAAATAGTCTAGTGCTCCTTTACTCCAAACTCAGTTGAAAGTTCTATTGATTTTACAGGTCTTATGTAAATGCAGATAGAGGATAACGATCATTAGACATGAACTCGTTATTAGTCTTTACGATCTATGTTTATACACCTCTTGAGTCATTTGTAAGAGAAACACCCACAGAGTACATAACTATGTAGTATTAACCACTCGGTATTAGCATAAATTATTCCAGTGAATAGATAATCATGAACTCAAAGGTTACTAGGTATTTGCTTCTACAGTTCAAGAAGACATTTTATGAGAATACACTCGTAAACTTGCGTACCTATCTCTGTTTTGTCTACCCGCTCGGTTCACAAGGTCTTTATTTACCTTATTGATGTGACATAAAAAGAAGCGATATGATAACATCATTATCTTCGTTAACTGATGCTGATAAACATGTTTACGATATCTAATAACCCAGCCAGTATTATGACAGAAAATATTTTCTGTCTACTGCTCTATTTAGACTACAATAATGTTACTATTCTGTAGTTGTTAATACTTGTATGCGTACCCTCCATTAAGAATTGACGTATGCAAACGTACTTAATTTGTTGTTGTAGTGCATATTTAATTAGCTTTTCATTACTTTGAGCCATCTATACCAATTAGTAAGATAAATATTTCTTATCTGTATAGTTAATACTTTGGTCTTCTCCGTTTGAACCGAACTCAGAGTAGTTGGAGGACTAATAGCCATAGTAAGTGCATTTGTATTGTATATTGACACATACAAATGCATTGATTAAGATTTAAAGGCTACACATTGTACAGGGTATTAAGCACCTCATGTTAAACCGAAGTTCCCAACATTTCGTAACTACTCTAATAAATTCGAAGAAAGGCTGAGTATCGCGTGCAATTCCATGTCTTTCTTAAGAGTTATTTTCCACTATGTAAAGTAGTCCAGTCAAATAGAATATTCTCATACTTTGTCATTCCGGAGACAGTTCCATGTGTGGCCATAGTTCATTACTTCACCAACCATTTGGATTCAATGCTAACTATTTAGGAAAATGTTGAGTTAAAGTTCCCTAGTTCTCAGACATGACATACATAGACAGCAAATACATGTTTATACTTTATAAATCTATGTTTAAGCCTAATAATATTTCCTAATGGTATGCTAAACGCAGACTTTCGTATTATGAAAGGAAGCTTTTCGTATTTTTTCATTAATTGCGTAACATATAGGGTGTTTCAGATTTCTGAGCCATTTTTCAGGCCTTTAAAGCTGCGTACCGAGTAAAACATTTGTACTTTTGGTTAAGAGGATGTTGACATTATTCGTAACATGCCAGTCCCAGTACCTATATAATTCTTATTGCAATACACTGTGCAACATTTGGTCCAGTTAACTCAGCGAGAAATGTTATTGTCCCTCCTGTAGCACAAGCTGTGCACTTGATACAATCAGCATTTGTCTAAGACTAATGAATAATTGTTGGCCAACAGAGAAATTCTCAGGCCGAGTACGGAGAAAGCGAGTAACCGTCATGTTCCACTTCTTTTCCTGTGGTTCACGTTGCTACATGAGTTCATTTATCGAACCCGGGTGTCTTTAATTATTAGGACGCTACTGCCAAAGGTTCTGACATGCCCTGTACTCTGCGAATGGAAGCAATTATTGTATGATTTGTTGACACACATTTAATATTTACAGGGAAGCAAATTAGTATCTGATTATCAGTGGCTTAGTGGCTTGAGTAGCATGTTTTGTTTCGCCATAATAATAAACTAAAACGCTTTGCTGTGCTGGCTAGATGCTAGCAAAGAAATAATGCATTCTTATCTCCAACAGCTATACATTTTAAACACAACTAGCCTATAAGCATTATTTACCTGCTAGTTAGATTGAAAAAAATACAAAATTATCGTTCCCAAATATTGAATATTATAAAGACACTACTGCATTTCCATCGATAAGGGAGTAGGTATTCTGCTGTATTTATAGTACTGGGATTTCACTATTCAGAATACTTTGCAAAGAAACGTTCGTGATCAAGGTAATTAATCACATAGCTTATGTAGCTGTTTGTTCAGTTAGGAAGTGTCATTGTATGCAGATGACAATAAATAAAGATTTCAAAGTTAGGTATTTAAGTCCTCGGTTATCTTATAATTAGAGTTTATAACTTTACTTTACTAGTATAACTTTAGTATATAGTATACACACAATAAATCATACAACTATACTACAAAGAAAAAAGTCTGTTATTTTTATCCTCTATTTTTACCTTTTATAATTACTGAATGTCTAATATCCCTGCGTATTAAATATGTACTTACTAAAGTAAGTAAAGCCATACTGACATGTAAAACTCATTTCCTCTCTCTAATTTATTCCATCTCTGTGCACAGTTTATCTGGTTAAAACTTGAAAAATTAATAAATCTTTAGGTATTATTCATGACCATGAGAATGATATCGTAAGACTTCCTTATCACTAGGAAAATGAAGTAGACAGACCAGCAACATCTTTACATAATAACAAGCCAAGCCTCTATTCTCGCCTTCTCCATTCGTTCAAATGTTAAAGGAACCAAAAAAGTTGTTGTCGTTTTGAAGAAATGAATTATATAACACGCTGCAAGAGTACTTATTTTACAGAATGATCAACGCACGTAAACTTAAGCCTCTGTATGCATATTTACTACTCATTCACTAACAAGTTCTATGTATAGGGCTTATAATTAAAATTGGGACTAGAGTGACAACTTTAACTTTGGTATATTACTTGTGAACTACGTACATTTACTCAGACATTTTTCCAGGCAGACAAAAAAGGAAAACAAAGCTCACATAAAAAGTACAATGCATTTGAAGATATTTAAAAGACTGTATCAGACTTATCGGAAAAAATCATAGTGTGTACAGGCAGCTAGTTGAATTCCAATGTAGTTATATTTTTTCCACGAATTGACCTTCGCTCTGGACAATGATGATGAAAACATATACGACAGGAGCTTCGTCAAGCATTAAATACTTAACTGATCAACAAAGGAGAACGTAATAATTATTTTATTGCATCTGCAACTTGCTTATGTTTGAAGTTCTGTAAGGATGCTATAAACTGCTTATGGTACAGCGACTTGAAAACCGCTACAGCAATGTAACACCAAAATATCTCACAGAGGGTTAAGGACAACAAAATGGGCTAATGGTTTTACAAAGCAGGGACAATTCATGGAATTGTTGAATTGCCTATCACATTCGCATATCGGTTTTTTGCCCTCATTTCACTTCTCATCTCAATAAAATCAGACAGATTTAGAAGTTAGCTATTCAGATATTATAAACCTGGAAGAATTCACTGATATTTATAAATGAAAAGAAAATCCATGTAAAGCAAAATGAAGATTGACATTGTTTACGTCGGTACTATATACTGTTAGTCATAGTCTTAAGAGCTTTAGTATTACCGAAAAGATAATATATAAGACAATTGAACCTTTGTCCAAATGGCAAATGCCCATTTAACTAAATATATTTTATACTTGGTTGTAGCTGGATCTTATGTAGCAATGTAGCAGCCATCTTATGTCTATTCAAATTAAAATCTGGGGTTCACGATCTAGCAGAAGTAAAACTGTCATGTTTACAAAATCAAAGTCAGTACTAATTTATATTTTATTAATTTTCCCAAGTGTGGTCATAAAAAGTGTCAATCACAATCACAATTAACTCATTTGTTAGATAGCCTAGTGGATAATTTGCAATACTTTTTCAAATCTGTAAATAGCAAATGCAGCTTTAAGTATTTAATTATACCAACAAATTAATATATATAATATTTACATAGATGCAAAACACAGATATTTCTAAAGGAATACTTCAGTAATGTAGCAATAGGCTATTTATAGGTTGCCGTCAATTGCAAGTGAATAAATTAATATATGCATTGCATGTGCAGCAGTGTACGAGCGCATAATTATATCTTCGTACATGGTACACAAATATTTTTATTTTTGTCAAAAATAAGTATGCATTACGCGTAATGAGCACTTTTTGAAGAGAAATCTTCAAGAGCAATGCAAACAACCAGGTAATGCATTTTAACAAAATAATGCACATTGTTATACTAGACTTTAGAAATGCCAAGAACAACAATCCCTTCACACAGAATAATGCGCAAAAGAGGTATTATATTTCAGTCAAAGCTGTCCATGCCATTATTAGACAATTTGAAGTACTTAAAAGACATGCATACCTAAGTTTATGTAAATACATGCTTTATAATATGATGTATAGAGTCATACTTAAAAATGATAATGAAGTTATGCACACTTTGAAGAGCTGGCATGACATCCTGTCCAGTACGAAAGCTAGTGTACCTATGCATGATATTAACTAATCGGAGATATTTAATGTGGGTTCTTTATAAATACGCATATCCATTGTACTCTGCGAATGCTACTTGAAAGAAGTATGAATACAAATGTCTGGGTTATGTGCATGCAGACATTTCAGTTTTTGCAGACTCGTTACCAGACTTGACAAAACGTGAGTAGACAGATTCTTGTACTTTGTCTCTGTCTGAGTGCTCAATGCCATTTGTCGATAACCTGACTTTGATTCCTGATTCTTTCAATTCTCTTCAGAAGCATGTTAATTGAATTTAATTTATAATCCTTTTATCCTTAAGTAGGCTACTCTGTCAATAAAATCAACTAATTAAGTCAGCAAATACGCATCGCTGATTTGTATTTGCTTTCTATCTCGACGAAACAAAATTCTAAGTGTCATTCTTTCAGCCAACATTTACATTAGAGAAAAACCTATGATTTTCATTATAGTGAGTAGCTCTTGTCGTTTCACTGATTCACATTTACTCACATCGTCTTCATGGGACTTCTGATTAGTTCTATTACTACAAATGGACTACGAGTAATGTCTCAGAGAGCCGCATTACTTGAACCTTTTTGTTTCATCCTGCTTAGAACTCTTAATGTTTAACTGAAATGTAGTGAAGGAATAAAAGAGTATACAATATAATCTTGTTAATACATAGTGCAATTAATGCATCTCGCTTTTTCTTATAGTGCTGCACCCACCCACACTCAGTATTGGTGTATTTGATTTTGATTGCTCTTTAAAAATTAACAGTTGTTAGTGTGTTTACATTTGCATTCATGTGTATGGTTAATACTTTGCTAACGCTATTTGGGAAAGGAGAAGTACAGTTACATTCAGTGTCTTAATTAATAGATACCATATTTCACGAAATAAAGCCCAGGGACTCAAGGAAAGCCCCAATTTTAACTCCAATATCCAAGAATTGGTATCCATGAATTAATGCTAAAGAGCCAAATTTCAGAAAACTTCAAATATGTTTACAACACAGAAAAATATGGTTTTAAAATTGGAAAACCCACTTTTTAAGTTTTCTGCTCTCCCGGCACCGAAAAAGTGCTCAGCTTTTATAATGTGTAGTGTACGTACGAAATATATTCTGACAAAAAATCTGAAAAAACATAGTGTATTATATCTCACGGCTTTATGTTTACATATACGGTACAATAGATTACTACTACAGTTTGAAATATTAATTAGTACATCTGAACGAAGAAGATGATCAAATAAAGTAAATAGTTTTCTGCTTCTTTCAATTTCAAATCATTTCTGATAAACAGTAAACAAAGATACCATTGTACAGATATTATAGTGTGTAGTGCCTGAATGATCTATGAACTCTTATTTACTATCTAAATAAAGGGACTTATTCTTCCAGTAATAGAGTATTCTAGTAAGGGTATGCGTAATCATTCAGGTGGAATCAGTTTGAAAGGTGGCTGAATGCTTAGGTAAACCGGATTATTACACACTAAGGAAAAAGACATTGTTCCTCGTTAATTTTCAAGCGTGAACTTTATCACTTTAGCATATTGAAGAGTAAAGGGAGTAAAGATCAGAATTGTAGGCAAACGTATTCAGGAGTTCATGCCTGAATTGTAAAGAATTAATAATTAAGTTAGGTATACTGTTTTGATTACTATTTTAATAATGGAATTTGAATGCCTTAAAAGCTGATACTGGAATCACTGTGAAGAAATGTGTACTATTGATTGGTGCATTGGATTGTTCTAGTTCTAACAGTTCTAAGCCATATATTCCTCATGCAGGTTGATTAAAGGAAATTAGTGTCAAAAGTGAAGGCATTGAATGATGGAGATATCCGCAATGGTGTTCGTATGTGGATTTTCGAGCAATGATATTAGTAAAGGAAAGGAAAATACAAATAGTGCTTAATACGAAAAGATGTACTGGTTATAGATACCGTAACTAGTAGGTGCTAGTGGTGAAACAGAGAGTTTACAGTAGGTACTGGAAAAGAAAGGCATTCGGTAGTAGAAATGAATTGACTTGTAAGCAAGAATGAATAAGAATCCTTCGATTATATTAGTAATAGCAAATCCATCAGAGCGTGCAGAATTGCCTTAGATTACATCCTTCCGCTTGCCTTTTACATTTTGCACGAGTGAAATTGAATTTGTCGTCTGGGGTCTGCTCTTCTCTTGTCTCCTGTCCTGTCCTCCTGACTTACGGCCTAGTCTGGATATGGCCTATCTGTACCTGTACAGTACACCTCCTGTTTCACTCTCCATTTTGACAACTGACGTTTAATTTTCAGGGAACAGGGATGTAATAACCAGGGTACGTGTAATTTTACGGGTTGGCGTCTCAGATCCAGCATAGAAAATAAATATTACCCAACACAAAGGCTAATCCCTTGTCATAAAACGGTAGCTTATTGCATACAATAAAATAACATGAAATTGCAGTATTTTCTTACTACCATAGACATCGAATTCTAAAGTAGTATTCCCTCCCCTTGGGGCTTAATTTGATATTTGAGAAACCAGATCGTTTAAGTGGTAAGCCGCTATCAGAATACTTTCCCCTCGGGAAAATGCCTAACCCCCCTCGAGGGGATTGTTTTTCTAAAAGACTGAAAATAGTGAATTTCATTCGTATATGAAAGGAGTTCAAAACACGGGGTACAAGAAAAACTGAAACGACCCTGCAGATAAAGAGCCCCCAAATTCGGAGTTTCTATAAATGTGCTATTATACCTAGTGTGCTTTACCATTGCTTGGGTATGTTTAGAATTTTTAGCATACCCTATTCCTAACATTCATATTTCCGTGTAAAGCTACTACAAGGATTTTCATTTATTCCTGATGTTCTGCTCACCCTGATGATTTGACTCATACGCCCTGGAAAATATACGACAATGTTTTGATAACAGTCTGACTTTGTTGAAATTAAGTTCTTGTGTTCATTTTATACAGGAAATTACCATTATTATTCTGTTTCTAGCTTTTGGTATTTACCTGTCGGACCTGAACTCAAATGTGATTTAGTTGGCACTTAATATTTGATTCATTAGGTTTAGGATCCGTTGAGAGACTACCTGTGCCAAAGTTAGTACACCACAGAAGGATACAAAAGCTGCTAAACAGATTTTGCTTTTATATGTAAAGTGCTTCGGCAAAATGTTTTGCATAATGGAAACAGTTCTCTATTAATTAAGCCTCCTAAATAGCAATTACAGCATAGAATAGAATTGAGAATGCACTGCTGAGTAAAACTTTTGTTTCCGAACACTGCTATTATTAGTGTACTAATTACAATGTTAATACTAATGTGCAAAAGATATTATTAACTTTACTTGTATGCGTAATAATCCATAACAATGAAAATGGTACTTACAGTTTCTGATGAGTTGAAATGTGTGTTGTATGCTGATGCAGCGTGTGCTGTTAGAAAGTACTTTCTTGCACTAATTTGTGCTGCGTAACGCGAGTACTGCAAAGTAATGTGTAGTGAGAATTAAAGATATGAATTTCTCCAGGTAAATTGTGTGAATTGGATTAGCTTTGTGTAAGATTAGCGTGTAATGTTGCGAGAAGTGCAGATGAGACAGAGTCGTTTGTTGACGAGAGGGAATCCTGTGACACACTGAAACTGAATGGGCTCCAACAGGCGTCTTCGTCTCGTGCTTTCCTCTGAAGAGGTGCTTCGTTGTTGCTGATTCTAATATATGCTGGGATAGGAGTTGACTTGTATCTCTCCTTACGTAACCCACTGAAAAGAGTCAGAATATGTTCTATCCACTGTACAACTCATTATAGCGAGTTGTGTTGTGGTTGGTGGGCCTCAGTTATTCCATTTGCTTCAGTCTTACAGCAAATCCTGTTTCTCCAAGAGTTGACTTACCACTTAGCCAGACTTGCCTTTCCCTGTATTCTACTAATGGTCTGTTGGTCTCTTGACTGACTGTTATGTTACGAGTCCTACTCCGAGCTTCAGTGTTACAATGTGCATGCCTGTCTCACATTCTATATTCATGTAGCGCACTAACAGTAAGGAGAATGCTAACAATAAGTAAGGAGTCACTCAGGACGGACCAGGTAGGCTTTGGTAATACGCTAATAAGCTTCCAAAAGATAAGTATAGAGATGCAACCTATAAATCGACATTAGCTTCTCAAATATGCATATGTACCAAGAAGATAATCCCTTCTTTAGTCTCCAAAGGCAATGCCGTCTCTGACTTAAGGAGCAGAGCATAGAAAATGTATATCGAAATGAATGACACTATACAATATAATATACCTAATATTAGTATTCTTTATATTTATTCATCTTACTCTTCTTATCTGCTATACTATTCCACTTCCTACCAACAGTATATCTGCATTGTAAATGCTAACTAATCTTAAGCAGAAGAACAGAACTTTAAGTACAGCAAGGCCGTCTTCTGCATATAGTCATTGCGTCTTTATATTCATTTCATCCTTACATATTCTGCATTTCTGGTATATAATGTCGTACCACTTGTAAATACCACGTTATACTATTAGTACTTCCTTGTACATGTAACATGAATACTTAAAGCAAGCTGAGCATGTAATATTAGTAGTACGCATTACAAGTAATATGAAGTCAATAGTTTTCTTCCTAATCCTCCCTTATTAATAAAGGATTGAGCAGATAGAAGAGAGTATGAAAGAACCAAAGAACCGCTAGCAAGAGGTAAGAAATATATATGACTGACTCTCCCTAAGAAAAAGTCAAAATGAAGAGGGGAGAAGATTAAGCTGACGAGATGGAAAGGAAAACCAAGTCATTTAAATATACACCATTATCTCTATATTTAATAACTTTTCTATTGAGCACTATTTTTATATAGACACTTATTGCTTACCGACATACTGACTCTTGCAATTTAATTTTCAGAGACACCTTGATCTCGTAAATGCTAGTTTGCCACTTGTAGTAGTATAGTAATGATTATAATTACGATCTAATAGAAATCGGAGGCGCAAAACTGAAGTTAACTTAGATTATGCTGTAGCAAATGAAAATTACTGAAACGTTTTATTAATCTTTTGCGTCTTAATATTAGTAGAGTAATCTGGAAATTTTTGAAAACCAAACTTCAAAATGTAGGATCTGATTAATCTTAATATGTACCGGATTCAAACAGCACATGTGTACTAGATTTTTTTAAAGTTGTACAAGGTCAAATTGTTATCAACTTGACATTATTGAACTGCAATCCAATTCGTTTCAAAAATTTTGAGGCTAAAGGTAAAAAGTTTAAACAAGTTTAAATATAATTTTTACTTGCTGATTTGAAAATATTTTCCAGTGCATCTCAAAATATGCATCTCCAGAGGGAAAAGACTATAATAATAATATTTCCCTTTAGCGAATAATTTGATAACGAGCAATTCAAAATTGACGGTAATTTTAAAGTTAAATATCAAAAATAGTTGAAAATACTAATACTATAAGTCCTAGAAACTGTCGAATAATCTTTTTAGATCTGTTGGAGTAATGCATCTTAAATATTGGTCAATTTGGACCATTCAGCGGAATTTAGTGTAATGAATTTCTAAGGAAGATAATCGTACTAAGACTATTGCAAAGGGATACTCGTTTTTGACTGCCCTGTACGTTACCCACCAAGCAACCTTATATATTGGATGATTTTGAAAGGGGTAGAAAATCTATCTGACAAGACCATAACTTGTAGAAAATGATAAAGATAAATATCTCTAGCAAGTGTATTTGGAATAATAATACATATTGTAGCCAGAAGACAGAGTCTGGTTGTGCTTAATAGTAAAACTAGCCAACGCAAAGGAAACGGAAGAGATTTTAACCTCCAATACATTTGAAAGCTTACTCTTTCTCTCTAGAGAAATTCTTCTAAAGCTAAACCACAACAACTGGTAGCATTTGGTTTGGTTGGTTTGTATTGGTAGGTATGGTTTTGTTACTTCAATTGCTAACAGAGCAGAGAGAGATAGAAAAGACGGAGCACTTTACTTACTTGGCGATTCACTCCAAGTCACCGTCAACTTATGTTATGAATAGGTATCAGTTTTGGTTGACTGGATGCATTTAGATATTTGTACTTGAGTTTAATGCAATCAGTAGTAAAAGGAAAAGAATATCTTCTGCTTTCCATAGGCAAAAGACAAACTTGTGTGTACGTAAGCAGGTATCCTTTTCTTCCTTACGATTAGATGAAAGTTAGAAGCTTACCTAGTTTTTGAGTGTCTTGTCTTGCTTATGGTCTGGTGTATTTCAATATGTCACTAAAATGTAGAGTAATGAAACGAAACGAAACCACTAAGGGAGGAAAGTAATTAAATTTCAAGTTTTATTATGGAGAATGTTTTTCGTAGATACAGATAAGACTCTACGGTTCTCTTGCAAAAGCAAACCATTATGCTGTCTACGTACTCCAAAATATAGGTACCTTAATTTATTTATGAACAAGTTTATTATTAGAATGCCATATTATACATACTATCTAGAACTGCATAGATAAACACAAGTAAAATCAGGAGTGACTTCATAAAAACGTTGGTAAATAGTAAAAATGTGCCTGTGGATAGATATCTGTATTCTTTATCTTGATGGGACTGCTAGAAAGACGATAAAAGCAAATATCCAATTTCCGTGTAAGACTTTTCAGAAAGATTTCTTCTCCGTCATTCAGTTTGACATGGCACTTATGGGCGAGCGTCAGAACAGTGAAGACAGCTACTTGAGTAATAATTTGACGTGTTTCATCATCTATGTAATCTGCAAGTCTGCAACCAAGATGTTTTCTTTTTCAAGAGTGCAATGATAAGAAATATGTTAGCATTTGTAGTGCATCCTTGAAATGTGTAGTGTATTTCACGTATTAATGATGTCAATCTCAATAACCAATCTTATCCTTTCAATTATGTTAAATAAAATTAGCTTCCTAAATAAATAGGTGATGTTTCTTATTTCATTTGGTGAACAGAAAATGTTGCGATTTTTAGACAACCAGTCACTATTGTACATAAAAACAATCGTATAGCCCCGCTTAATGGGGTCACCAAATTTTTAGCAACTTATCTTGTGCCTAGGTTGACCCATCAACTTTCCATCTGCTGAAATATCATATAAAGTAGAGTTTGCAACCAACCCTTTCACCAACTTTTGTGTATGTATAATTATAGCATATTCGGCGGTATTCCCTGGCTTCAGCGGACTCCAAGGTACAATTACCGTGTAGTAGTTTCTCCTTTGTAAATGATATGCAGGAATGTAAATGGTAGTACATATTACACGACATCATTCTAAGTAGTATATCATATAGGGAATCACTTTTATACGCCACTTTATGTAAGCTTCAACCATTATGGTTTCGTAATCGCATGGAACATAGTTTCATACGATTATGATAAATTTTACTCGAGATCTCTAATAAATATGCTAATGTAAAATTCTATTCATATTCTGATCAGTTAGATATAGATACTGCATTCCTATTTGTATACAGGCTTACTTTTACTATCACATAATATTAATATCACGCTGTGCTACAATACAAGTCAAGCTAACCAAAAAAGTGATGGGCACATTCCATTGTAAGCTAGGCAGAAGCAAAGCAAGTTGTAGAGCTTTTATTTCGAAGGTTCTCATCTCAGCATTTCTCTCTGCAGTAAACTCAGAAGGCAACTAATGCAATGTATTTATTCGGTTTGGGAATTCTAGGTGCTAATTACAGTTTTCTATGTACTTTAGGTTATAATCGCACATGTAACATGTATCAAAGGATCAATTCCCAAAATGAACTACGAGCGCGGTTAAAGTTACAATTAATTGTACTAATATCGAATGTTTTCCTGCATGTGATAATAAGATATTTTATAATGTTCCAGATTTGTAAACGGCTGCAGAAATGTTAGATAGAATTTAATTTAGAAAAGAAATCTTTTTACAGCCAATAGTTGCTTTGTGGAATTGAGATAAAATATTTTAAAAGTAAAGTTTATGTGTTGAATACCTATACATTTTATCCACCAAGGTAAGTAATAGAATATGATAAATGAGAACCTTCAATAAAACAGGGCTCTCCATTTACTTAATATCACACAAGGAATTGAGATCTATACCGAAGATAGCATTTTGAGAATTGGTTAAGTGATAAACACTTTAATTGAAAGATTGCAGTCAAAAAGATTTTACAATATCATATTAATTGAATCACCAGCAGCACGGAATTTGAAGGCTGTTTGTTGCAAAATTACCTGGAGAATTGATCGAAAGCCTAAAAGTCTGCGTTGTAGGAGCAGTTCTATAGTGTTTTTGGCTCATAGTCAAACTGTGTAGTATAAATACACACCCATTAACTACTATTGTATTGTACTGTGTGGATTCTGTCTTTCTCCAACAGCAAGCCAGTACTTTACGTCAGAAACCGACGATAATATTATTTACGAGTTAGCTATCAGTAATACGCATGCACTTTAAATTAAAATTGCTAATGAAGTATTCTTCGGTAAGTAAATTCTATTGCCAAAAAGTAGCTACATAAAACGTAAAATGTAAAAATGTCAACTGTCTACAAGGTTTTTATGCTCTTTTAAAACAGCCACAGCCCCAAGTTAGATGAATGTTGCCCTAGACCAAAAGTACAGTGAAAATACCTCTAAAAGGTATTGATAATTAATTTGAATTCAAAGATGTTGATAAATCGGACCGCAGATCTTTATTTCATTTTTCGCGAGGATTGTCTTCACTATTATTACAGAGTTTAACAACTATTCGTTTACTTTGCATAGATAGATTACTTATTTTACAGTTAAAAATACACACTATATTACATAAAGTTGTAATATCGACGCACTGGTAATCACAATCAGACTCTACCGAGTGTCGAAAGCAGTCAATTTATGAACTTTGATTTCACTCTTATAAATATGTAACATGCATTGTACATTTCAACTATGGTCTGTAACTGTAAATCATTTCAAATAGTTTAAAATCTTTAGTACATCGATACAAATTACATACAAACACAAATTAAACTAGTTAACGTTAGTTTGTTCTTAGAGGCTTGAGATTTTATGTACGCTTACGAACTGACCATTTTACATACTACAAATTTTGGCACACTTAAGGTATATGTGCACATGTTCTAATTTTGGACAGATTTACTCATACGAAAGTTTAAATAGACCTTTAGAAAATGCAAGGAAGATTAGTACGTATTAACTAATAAAGAGTGGCACAAAATAGCTTTTCTTCTAAGTTCCCAGTTAACATCCTCATAGATGAGATGTTAAAAAATAACTAACGACATTAACCGAAAGTATACATTACATAGCCTACTCGACTGCACCAAAAGTGCACTAAAAACAACATTTACTTATATGTAATTATGGTAAATGAAACAGCACAAAGACAGTGATAAAAGTTGCTCAATTGATAGTTAACACAAGAAGTAAAATGACAAGATGATTGAAGGTGGTATTTTACCGAATGCCTATTTATAGTAATTACTTATACACCAACTACACAAACGTAAACTAAAGGAGGTGGAAGAAGAAATTAGCTCTCCAGATTTAACACTTGACTAACAAAATGGGCCACATCTTTATCTCCTGCTTCGAAATAAGTCGCTCCTACGGATGCGATGAACGGGTGTTCCAATAAAGCGTTGTACGATGGTCTTGCTGTAAAGTCCTTTTTTAGGCTGAAAAATTAAAAAATTCAACATGAATATTACATAAAGGTAGAGAATATTTTAAAATTAAAAGATAACTCACCAGAGAAGGACAAAGTCTTGAATTTCAGGTGAGAATCCACTGTCTGTCGGTAAACGAGGTGGATCCCCAACGACAACTTGTTTAAGTTGGTCAAAAGGTGTGCCCCACTTTTCATACGGAAATCTTCCTGTCGACAATTCAACAAGAGAAATTCCTAACGACCAAACATCAGACCGAATGTCGTATTTCGAAGGATCGCCTGATGGGTCAATTCTCTCTGGGGCCATATAAGGCTTACAACCTGCGTCTATAGTTTTAGCAACAGAATCTACGAGATACCCAGAGATTCCGAAATCGCACATTTTCACACGACCGTATCTTGATATCAGAATATTAGATGGTTTTACATCCCTGTGAATGACTTTTAACTCGCTATGTAGGTAGTGAAGAGCCTTGACGGTCTGATTTCAAAATAAGTCATAATAGATAGGATATTATACATTTAAATATACATATTCTTGTATTCATAGATTCCAGTCTTAGCGAGTAGGAGGTTAGTTCACCCAGGGGTAAGAAAATTAAAAAATTCGCGTTTTCTTAGTGGATCCACACTTGAGAATTTGGATCCCCGAAAAATGCGATTTTTTAAATTTTGGGCTAACCTTCTACGCGCTAAGGCTGGAAACTGTGGATACACGAGTCTTGAGCATACACCGGGATATTAGTAAGAAAAATATATTCTTGCAGAGCTTTTTGTACTCCTTTACTTACGGCATAAGCTATTTTCTGTAAAATATTTTCAGGAAATGTAATTCCTCTTCCGTAAACTTTGGGATAAAATTTGTCCAGTGAGATATCCATGACTTCCATACAAATCCAGACATCTCCCTCTCGGAACAATGCGCCATAGAATTGAACTGTAAAAGGGCAATTTGCCGATCTCATAGAGATATCCAAGTCCATAAGAACTCGCTTTTGCTCTAGAGTGTTGGCTGTGGCCGGTATTCTCTAACAAAATTGACCGTAATTTAAAATATGGAACTAAAACGTTTAAAGAAACGTAGAATTTATTATTAAAGTTCTCTTACCTTAACTGCCATGAATGTATTGGTAGTTCTATGTCGCATTTTTTCAACAATTCCATAAGCTCCACGACCTAATTCAGAGATCACTTCCAAATCATCGGCCAGCACCTCAAACGTTCGGTCGTCTATTGTGATCGTTGTACTTTTGTCTAAGTTCCTTGGTGGCACACTGATTCAGAAAGCGAAATATTAGCAATTGAAAAAACAATAATTGTTGTGAAGAAATGCCTTTCTAGAATCAAATTATGATCGCAATAGCTTTAGCCATGAGAAAAAATACTGACAATAAGTGTAGACAACAAACAAGTGAAATAACACTGCGAACATGGAAATCCAAAATTGTTTGTTTATGTTATTCAATGAAAACGCGTATATTAATAATAAAACGTGAATAGTTTGCTTTTCTTACATCACGTGTTGAACTGGATCTTGATCAACAATAATTTTAAGTCCTGGTCCTGGTTTTCGAGGCATTTTGAAATTTCTATGTGGATATGCGCATTTAAATCAAAGGTTGTGGCAAGTTTACTTATTAAAGTAGTACTCTTAAGTTGATATTAGTCTGCATTACGGTAGAATACTTGGAAGACTTAGATTACTTGGGCACTACTTTTGTTATAAACTTCATTCAAATAGGCACAAAAATAAATTCCTTCTTATCCCTCAAATATTTGGAATTTCGTTTGGAGCTATAAATAGGATGAGCATATGATTTGAGCCGAATTTGTCTTGTGATCTCCTATTGCAAACTCGAAAGATTAATACTTTAATTCTGACGAACACTTGTACATTTGACTGCTATTAGTAAAGTGAAAAATACCTAGTAAAATGCAATTTTAAATTCCATTTCCTTTAGTCAAATGCGAAAATCGCCTTTGTATCCGTTTAAAATTTAGTATGTAGTTAATTATTGCCGTTTAAACACTCATATGGTGGTGCCAATGGGCATCACATCACACTCTATACTATAGTTTTCTTTAATGAACTCTTAGAGCTGTTGTATACTACTTGACGTGTTATACGTACTACTATGTACCTCTATATCGTCTGTAAGTACATTTGCTGCAAGTATTAGAGTTTACAGGACTTTGTGTTCAAGTTAAACTTAATACGTACATATTGCAAATGATAACATAAACATTAAGTACTAAGGATTAGGATACATGCACATGTGATGTGTATACAATGCATACAGAAAAATACCTCATGTCCATCTCACTTGTTGCTCTCTATTCAAAAACCTTATCTGCTTTCCGTTTGCATTGTGTTATTATACATTCGTGCATTAATGCAAATGTGGTTTCAATTTTCCATTATGTATCACACTGTTATCTACATTAGAAAAGTCGCCGCATTATCAAAGTAAATACTTAGTAATGAATCTTTTTGTTTGTAAGCACTAATCGCTTCAATTCAGTTTAACACTCATTGACTAAGGTTGCAATTAAAGCAGAAATTTTGTCCGCACTGTTTACTCGGTCTGATTGAGTACACACTCACAATCAGTGTCGCAGTCTATGATGTTTTAGCGTAATAAGTTTCAAGGCTTCACAATTTCCTACACAACATTTCTGTTAGATGACAACATGACTTGCTTCTCTCGTCTTCAATTTCTTTGCACATAAACTGAACTATTATGTTTAGATTTTCTGCAACCTGAAATGAAATACTACGTGTTGGAAATGTGTTTACGATAATCTATAGACAAACAGCATATATCTGCACATTTTTAAATTGAGTTAATCTGCATAAATTTGCATACCTACAACCACAATGTTGTAGTACATTATGTATGTGCATAATATTGTTTGTTGCATAATATCTAATGTTGTTGGATGTTTCTACCCTTTGTATTTCATTTGAACCCAAACATTCAACTTATTGTAAGAATAGTACATAACGCTGTTAAATATTTAGCTGTATAGAATGAATGGTTTTTGTAACATTATTTCGCAGTTGAAACAAACACTACTACATTAGTGTTTTGGAAGAAATCATAATATGGGCTGCAGGACAAATTGCCCAAATAGAAAAGTCCCTGGAAATTGAGAGACATGACCTGCAGACAAGTTTCCTGTCACGCAAATGATTGACACAGACGAATGTTTGACATTGAAAGTAAATTAATTAAAAACGACAGCTCCTAATTCGTAATCTGTTGTACTGCCGTAATATTTGCCACATGCATTTCACTAAATATGTTCCATAAGGTAAAATATTTAGCATAAGCGTTTGTTACTAAACTCCAAGTAAAACAAGTGCGCAATGAACGTTATTGCAAGGTAAACAATTATTATTACTTAAATTATTAATCTCGAGGATAGAATTTCAGAGAAAAGAAAAAGTAACTATGTGCAAGAGGCTAATAAAATTGATACGTATGCAAAGCTATGTACCTATTATAACTAGTATAAGTAAACTTTTTTAGATTTTAAGTTCACAAAGCATGTCTTCTGGCAGCAATAAATATTTCGCGTTACCAGTGACACTTCAAAGTCAAAAGAACATGTTCCAGTCGCCATTGTCCCCCTATTTGCAAACACTTCTGTACATAGTGAAAAGAACCAAGGGCAAAAAACTAGAAATGTATAAAATACAAAAAGGTTTTCCCCTTGAGTTACGTAAGTACTTCAGTACACAGAAGTTCGTTTCATGCAGAATGCAAATTAGAATTTTATTAAACGTTCTGCGAACAAATCTTAGCGAGCTAACCAATAATGGGATTCATTTTTCATGTTTCATTTCTCGTAAGCAGGGAGACAAGGTTGACTCCCAATCATAATAAGAGTACGCCAATAAATAAACCTCTGCTGGCATGGCACAAAGCGATAATGTCTTTGTGTTCAATTCTACATACGTAGAGCTGTTACAAGGCTCTTAATTATTGACTACACATGCAGTAAAAATATAACAGCCATTTCATATGAACATCCCTGCATCGCATTATTTAAAGAAACCCATAGCACAGCACTTACAGAATGATTGCAAAAGCTATAAATATTTCCCTGCAGACATTTTGAAGTCTATCTTGTATATAAATTAGATTCGTTATACTGAGCAGTTAAAAATTTCGCAATTTTTCTGATTTGCAGTAATTTTTAAACTCGGGAAGAGTCTTATTAATCTCTTTATATGGACCATTAAAAGTTATTGCATCACTGATTCTCTCTAATGCGCATATAGTCACACATGTAATCACACATAGAACCGAACGTAATTAGTAATTAGGAAACACATAAGCATAATTTTTATTGGTCATTATGAACATGAGAACATGGACCGCGAACAAAGAACATGCAAAATTTAAGCTAATCGATTTGATTTACATGGTTTGCAGGAACCAATTTTCATTCCCCATGGATTGAATTCATGATCACGATCAATCGTAAATGTGTAAATTACTCCAATGAGGTATTCAATACTTGCAAGTACATAAAAGCAAAGTATAATGCGTAGTATAAACGAATGTGCTTTTGGATTGCAAAAAGCGATATTCAAGTTAGTTGCTATTTCGTTTACAATGATGGAAATGAGTTTACCACTGTGCAAAATGTGAAGTGTTTTACGAATTTTTGACATTTTTATACAAGGCTCTCCTTTAATTTGGAAGTGGCTAGCCTTCACATTCGAATCGACTATTAGTCTGCTTACAGTTACACAAATGAGATAGCAATATGTAAGTGGTTATTAAATTCTCGATTATTAAATTGCCATCTGAAAACTCTATCCTACTTGTGCCTGATTGGTTATTCACATTGATGTCAGTTTGAGAAAAGGGTCTCCTCTTAATTGAAACAATAAAGAGACATGTAGACATGAGAGTACCAACTAGTATGAGTGAATTTGCACAAGTTTTTATTATAGGTGTATAAAGATCCTCTTACATCTAAATAGTACTTACCTACATTAGATTTACATTGAATACTAATCTACAAAGAGAATCGTGAGCCTACAGTAATGTATATTGGTAACCCATTAGCTATAAGATGTTGTATTGACTGAATTAATAAATGCTGATCATAGATATTGAATATTGAGTGAGTGAGTGAGTGAGCAAGGAATTGTTTAGCATTCAATGAGCATGAGTTGACATGATTTTGGAGAAAGTGACAGAACGAGCCACACAGTAATTTCGGTATCTGTATTCGTAAAATAGGTATGGCAAATAACATGGCTAAATATACACAGACTACTTCTTGTTAGAAAAGCTTGTGGCTGTTGTAATTGAGTTTGTCTGCCTGACCTGCACTGCCTATGCAAATGGAAACAAGGTATTTATTTTAAGGAATGGAAAGAATACGGTACAATTGCTACATTCAAATCATATCCTAGATGGTATGTAAAGTACAATATAAAATCAATTGTTTTATGTGTGCACATATTTTATCTAGCCAATATATATGTAATCCACGAAATGTCCATTAAGCTCTTTGAATGCACCAACTAGGTTTGTCTATAGAATTTATACATGATGATAAGACAAGAGATTTAAATAAATTATCTTTAGTAAGCCGTATGGACATTGGCCACAGGGTTAAATATTGCGTACAGAGAAATTCTCTTTGTAAATGTAATGATCGTCGTAAGTAAATTATCTGTATGTATAGTAAAGTAACCCCGTGTCTTGTTCGCAAATTAAATTGCAAGGCTTGTTATGGCTGTGTGTGTGATGTGATGTGACTATTGGAGTGAGGAGTCGCTATAAACGAGACGAGACAAGCCAAGAGAGCAGTACACATAGAGATTCTTACTTATGATTATTATTTGATAATGATTCATTGGTAATTTTATTGTGTTGCAGAGAAGTGAAGCTGTGTGGAAGAATTTGCTGTAAGGATAGCAAAGTGAGGCTGCCCAACATTTGCTTACATGTACGTATTGATAATAATATGCCTAATGGAAAAATATAAGTAACGCAAACTGCAAACTCAGGTAGTAAGTAAGTAAGGGCACCTTTATGTATTTAAATGCCATGGTATGGCATAGCATGACATCATAGACGAATAATGAAGTTAATCTAACTGGTTTTCGCTCTGTGCGTTTCTTATGTGCATAATCTGAGACGAGACGACTTGCATGTTACGTTATATTATATTATAAACCATTATATTACGAATACGAAGGAGCGAAGGATGCGATGGGGTGGAAGAATCAAGAAGAGGCTGACTGAATTGTCAACGTCGTTTTTTGTCGGATTCAAGATAACGCATTATTATTACTATAAGAGGTCGTGGAAGAAAATTAGCTCTTTACACACACCATTTGACTTTCACAAGGCTCTCTTTTCTCTATTAAAATAAGTGACAACCTAACTATAACCAATAACTAACCAAACAACGAGTACAATAAATACCAAAACAACGAGTGACGATGTTCAAGTTATTTTTTTACATTTGTGCCTTGGTACCTTGTTTGACTTTCATCACACTTGCCCAATTCCACACTATTCAGGTATTGTCTTTGTCTTCTCCATTCTCAATTCATTTGACTTGACACTGCGCCTTTGTGTCTGTGATGTGACCTAACGTAACATCCAAGTCAACTCGTTTCCTCCTACCAGCCAGACACCAGATATAAAGATATTGTGTTATGTTAAGAAACTCTGTAAATTTCCACTGCTCTAGTTTCATCTCGCTAGCATGAAAACCTGATATTTCGTCTCCGACCCATTGAACTCTTGGGCTTTGAAAAATTTCACTGCTTTCTGATCAATGGACGTAATCGCTAATATAAATGTGCATTTAATTATGATTTTACTAGGCAGAAACTTCAGAAACAGAGTCTCACTGGCGGGATGCTGACGATATCGATCCACCAACCAATTTGTCTGTGGACATTAGAGGAGGAACACAAGTTCAGTTCTTCTGGGACCCTCCTCAGTCAAATAGATTCACTAGATTCCTGACAGAAGTCAAACCATTGTCAACAAATGAAGAAAAACACGAGTTTGTGGTAGAAGACAGACAGTTTTTGCTGAATACCATCCTAGAACCTGGTGGGACTTACCAATTTAAGGTTTTCACGGAGTATGGAACACAGATATCGAAGGAATTCCTTGAGACAAATTTTACAACAAGTATAAATTCTTCTTTTAATAGCAGTTTTATTCAACTTCTTACCACGTTTTATTATACCATTTATTTCTCGAGTTGTGGCAGTGTTTACGTGTATTTATTTCCATGTGTGTATTGATATTTAGAACCAAATGCACCTGATCGCTTTATCGTGTGGTACCGTAATGAAACTTCGTTACTTATTTACTGGCAACCCCCTACTGGATTTATTGACTCGTATAAGGTAAAATCAACTATGTAAGCTTTGTCTGTATGTCTTGTATGTCTTTAAATTGTTTATTTTGTAAAATGTATATCGTAGATTGAAATTTATCCAGCGGATAGTGATCGCTCCGTTCTGTATGTCACAAAAGAAGAATATCAAAGTGGAAGGATGCAACCAGGATTTTATAATTTAGTTCCCGGAAGAAGTTACAGAATTTCGGTTGTTAGCATAAGTGCAAATCAGGTTTCTAAGCCAAAAGTCAGTGAATACAGAACAGTTCCACTAGCTCCTCGCAATGTAACTGTAGACGAGGATTCTATTGACTTAAAAAGTTTTCTGGTGGAATGGGTTACATCTGAAGAAAATGGGTTAGTCTCTAACCTATCTCTAGTATAGGCCGATTAAAGTTTTACTGGCGGAAAGTTTCTAATATATTTACATAACTTTGATGATATTATTTTAGAGAATATGATGGCCATAACGTTTCTGTAATCAGACCGGGAGCCGTACCAGTACAAAAGTGGATTTCAAAAGATAAGAAACCCGAAGTATTGATTTCAGATGAGTCCTTACAGCCAGGAATGACTTATGAAGTTAAAATCAAAAGTGTTTCTGGAAAAGTTTCTTCACAATATATTTCAGTTAATGTTACCTTAAAATCAGATTCAGTTTCATATTGAAAATCGGCTATTAAAATATAAATACAATTTCATTTTTATTTCTGTTATAACTACTATTTGCCAAATGAGAGAGATATTTTCTTTATGCACACCTATTATTCAGCTGTGCTAAGCTTCAAATATACTACCTACATTCACAAATAATTTGTTACAATAATTTGTTTGTTGACTTTTAAGGAATCACTTTATTTACATTATGTAGGCAACTCATAATCCTAATGTGCATATGCTGAACAACTTTTCACAAAGTTTCACAATACACTTATTTGAAATGAAATAGACTTTAGCATACAAATATACAGGGTCCGGAGACTTAATCATTTCAAATGTATATTTTGATTAGTGTTTATGTAAGTACAGCGATGGAAAACCATTTTTTGCACTTAAGCGTCTGGTAGTAATGCCTGACGAGGGACGAGGACTAAGATTCTATGAAAGTGTCCTTAGTATTTTACATTGTGGATGATGAGTTGGTAACTACTACTTTCGTATTCTTCAGTAACAGCTTATGGCTTATAAAGAATTATATTATACCTAGTTTCATTTTAAAAGTAGATAAATGGAAATTACTGTTCCTTAAGGTAGTTATGGAAGACAGCCATTCGTGTGTAAAAGCATGCATGAGTACATCTGCTTGCATTGCATTTTGTAGTTGAAAGTTGGAAATTGACTTTCCTGGTGCTATGCATGCGGGTCTTTTGTGCACACCTCAATGATTTATTTAACAAAATGTACATTAACATACGCTTCGTTTCAGTTGAATTCACAGTTCATGAACTGAACATTGTCATTTCCCTGGGGAATTTTCAATGAATACAGACTTCTCCAAATGAAATTGAATTTTCTACCGTATTTAACTAATACTAATCATATTACTGTCAACTCCACTCTGGATAACAGTTTGAAATGCTCACAACATTTGATTTTCCAGATATCACTAACTTTATTAAAGATTTTAGCGTGGAATAGTAAACATGAAATTTTCTAAGTTAGTGTTTTACTTAACCCTGTGGGTTTTAAAAATATTCTATCTAACGGTAAATGGAGACGAAATGCTATCTGAAGAGGAACTGGAAAGTTTGTACAAAGAAAATAAACCACCAAAATCTAGTAAAGCTTTTCTAGTTGACTCTGGGGATCAAAACAAAACAGTAACCTACGTATACCACAGTGTCGAAGTTGTTGATATTTCTCGTGTCAGTCTTGAAACTATGGATTTCAGGTAAATATTTGCTTTCAATGAATCAATTCAGCAATATCACCAGTTGTCTTTTGTAATCAGCATAATTCTTATACAGATATGTAACAATTGAAACTAAACACTACAGATTATGACAAACACCTCCTTATCACACAAATCGATTAAACTTTTATGTAATTTCCAAACGATATTTTTTCCAGAGTTGATTTACATTTGAAACAGCGATGGGTGCAAGATATTGAGAAATTTCCAGGAAATTTGTTTCCTGCTAATGCAACTGCTGAAGCTTACTTAACAGTGAATGCAGTCAGTGAAAATCCGTTGCTTGAAAAGATATGGGTCCCTGATGCTTACATACCCAACGCCAGAGTTACACGTATACATAAATACTGCATACCGTGATACTTTAATGGATATTGGAAATGATCAATCTATTAAGAACAGTTTAGTGTGTTTGCCGAAGGAAAATCTTTGAGAAAATGTTTTAACCTTAATAAAAACCGTAGGAACTACCTAACCGCCAGATGTACAAAAACTCAATTTGTACATCTGATGGATGGTTATGGATAGATAAAAAGAGGATTTAATAGAATGGATTACATAGGAACACTATGTCGTACTAGGGGGTCACACCTCAATGACAAGAAAGCCCAGTCAGATCCATATTTAATACAACTTTAGCCTAAAAACCGCAAAAAATGATTTATACAAAATTAATGGGTTCAAGTTGAGTTCATTTTTAGAAAGCCCAATTCAATTGGTAATTATTTCCTAAATTCTATCTGAGCTGCAACATGAACGTTGAGCGATTATCACAGAATTTCCTCTAAGGCTTCTCAATTGTACCCATTATTAATCAAAGCCCCGTCACTTCGTCTGGCTAAATCAGTAAGCATTTGCGTCATAGTTAAGATAGGATAAGGTTTTATTTATTATCATAATTAATTATAAATCCAAAGATTTTCTGACAACAAATTACTAAATATTTCTATATAAATTATTATGCCTATCCACTTTCTGATAGGCCCTTCAAAATAAATGAAGCAGATGTATTTTTTTCTGTTAGAAATTGCTTCAATGACAGAAAGTCACTCCAGCCTTACAATATTTAGGAATCGGACAATAATAATGGCTGCAAGACTGTACGTAGTATTAGGCTGCCAAATGCAATTTCACTGGTACCCGATGGATGTCCAGCATTGTGAACTGATATTTGAGAGTTGTACGAATATGATTGCAATTTTTGTATATGACAATTCACAGATATTACGCAACTGCAATTATAAATCTAAAATATTAATATCACCTTGCTGTTATTTACATTCGTATAGATTCATATCCAATGAACAAAGTTGTATTTCTGTGGACCAATATAACAACTAATCCAGTCTTGTCTTCTCCTGATATAAAATTATTAAGATACGCAGTTCGAGTTCCACTAACTTACAGTGAAGGCACGGATGATCGTTTTGGAAGAGATGGTTAGTGTTTTTGTGGTAATAATAATTGCATGATTTGCATGAAGCAAGGTTTTTATGCATACCACAGTAAATTAATAATCCTTTCCTTTCAAATACATTGTTACAATGTTGGAATGCATTAAAGTAAAATGTTCAATTAATTATGTAATGTGCTTAATGATAATTTTATTTACACATGACAATAATTAATCTAATCAATCTAATCATCTGCAGAAAAATTTTCTAGAGTGACTGTCAACTTTATATTCGAGAGGCAAATTGGACATCAATTAATCCAAGTGTTCACACCTACGTTTCTCATAGTTGCGTTATCTTGGTTCAGTTTCTGGCTAGGCTTAGATGCAATTCCAGGACGAGTTTCCTTAGTTGTGACTTGCATGTTGACTTTGGTGACAATGTATTCTGGCTTGAAATCAGATCTCCCACCAGTGGCATATATTAAGGTTACAAAAAAACTTTTCATTAGAGTACTCTCAATAATGGGAATAATAAACAGCGAGAATAATAAGATAAGTAAACATGTCATTTTAATTAGATGTTGGATATCTGGATGGCAGGGTGCATGGGATTTGTTTTCGCTGCGATGAGTGAGTTCATAATTGTCAAGTATCTTTCGTGGACAGATGAAAAAGAGGAGGAAAAACTTAAAAAGTCTCTGGAAAAAATGCATATTGTTAAGCATAAAGGTGCTGACAAATCTTCGTATCCACTTCCTTTAAATAATATGTTTTCGTCTGATGCCAGAAGGGCGTCCGTAAGTGTTTTTCACTAATATTGACACCAGAACTTATCTCGTGATTGAATCTACATGATCCCCATATAATTTTATATTTGTTGAGTATATCAATTCAAACTTAAGGCATCTGATTATTATTAGCATGCATGGTCAATTGACATGCTACCTAAAATGATTTGCATAAAGCCTAACATTGAAGCTCTGTATGTGTCTACGGAACATGTTCACTTGAAAATCAAGTTTTATTTACGATTTAGGACTTTTAATTTTCAATTTAGATAATGCGTCATAATCGCACCTGGAACGAAAGTATAGAAGACATATTTGACGCGGATGACTACGCAAATGCAAGGAAATGGGCTATCAGAGCTATTATGAAGGAAAACGGCTTATTGCCCTTCGACTCTGTGAATAGTATTGTCAAAAAGAGGAAATTGAAATGGGAAAATATTGACAAAGCTTCCAGAGTTGCTTTTCCAATTGTTTACATGGTATTTCTTTGTATATTTTGGCCTGTATTGATTTTAGGAGCCAGTGCTAAGAAGTGAAGTACTGCTACAATTTAGGATCATAAATTTGAGTGAAGTCGAATGATCAATGTGCTCTAGATAGAATACTTATTTAATTATAAAAAGTGCTATAATGAGCCCAAAGACCCCTGTTCAGTAAATAGAATGGAGTTAGAAAAGGGAAATTCCCTCTGACTAAATAAAAAATTATCTATATGGGAAACCTCAGTGAGACAAATTCAAAGAATATAAAAAATGTAATTGCGGGGGTCACAAATACAAGTCAGCGAAATCATGAAAAATGCCATAAATTATAAATCTGTAATGTTCACTGTGGCAAACATTCTGCAAAAGGGTTCCAATTCTTAGCATTCTTCGGTCACTTTGGAAAAATATTCTCACTAACTTTGATTACTGATATTGCATGTGCATATCCACGCATCATAATTACTTAAGAAAAAACCAGGCTTGATTCTCAAATTAATTTAATAGATAACTAAATGTATTTATTCATCTTTAACACAACATAAGTATACTGTGAATCTCCACTTGTATAAAACTACATCTTTACATATCGAAGTAAAAGAGAAAAAGATAACAATATTATCACACAGTTACGCAACACTACATCTCCAACCAATAACAAAACTACCTAACCACATTCACTTGAAAATCATTGCACCATATACAATGTAGCACATATTTAGTAATGTTTATTTATTTACTGTCTCGTCTTTCTTGTGAATGTTTTTATATCAGTCAAATTAAAACGATTTTTTGAGTCCGTCTTATCATTACCACTCCAATTTGCATGAAGGCGAAATTTGTTGTCAGCAACCATTCCATGTAGCATTCCTTTAGAAAAATCCAGGATTTACATTCGAAAATGAGATGTACATCGCAGAGTATTGCGAAATTTATAGTGATTTGGTCGATTGATTTCCTTATTGGCTGCTCTACATCTTTAAGGACTCTTATAGTACCCACGTCGCACTAAATAACTTATTTGACTTTCAGGAACTCCTATGGCTAAATTCTGTAAAAGAAAATTCTTTACAATTAGTTTTGCCTGTACTTATGACGTTTAATTGCTTATTGTAACATATGTGTCCTGCATTCACTAGAAGTCTCAAGAATCTCACTACTATTACTATAACATGTATGTGTAAGATTTTAAATAATTTTTATGATAATTACCATTTCCAACCTGAAGAAGCAATGGCTGAAGTCGAAAATCACGTTTTGGAAGTTTTGAGGAAGGCCATGAGGACAACTAAAAACACAGCTCGCGAAATGACATTCGGGTGAAGGTTTTTAGGTAACCTGAGAAGTCTGTGGTGCTGTTGCTGTTGAGAAGAACCAGGGACGTTTTCCGGTCTGGGAGTCATTGTTGAAAATTGATTTGCTTTGTAATATCAACACAGGAAAGAAATGCGGTACATGTGCTTTGAACGAGTATTAAGATTAAACTGTTGTGTAATGCTTTAATGTAAGTGAATTCTTTTGCGTCGGAGCAAGTAGAAAAATAGTATGCTAATCTATTTACTTGTTCGTTTCATGGATTGGATTTGTTTTGATCTATCTGCACTGAACAGAAAGGCTTCTGATTTGATTGGGATTGAGTTAGTGAATATTTCTCCTGGCTCAACTTATTGCGTTCTTTGACAGCTTGCTAGCTTGGCTATAAGAAATAAATATCTAAAGTATTTAACAGCTAGCGCAGACCAGCAAGACCGGTCCGGGTACAAAAAATCTGTCAAGGTGAATGTAAGCAACCTTCACAGCCCCACAAGAAAACATAATGGAAAGAGCTTGGGAATATATTTTCAGAGGATTACAGGCATGAAAACGAGAGTTCGTAACAACGTAGCTATTATGATATTACTACGCCACGTTTTCTGTTGAATGATACCTAGATTACAAGTTCCTAATGCAAGACAGATAGTAAATACGATTCTGATTGGTAGCAAAACTTAAGAAATACAGATGCAGACGTTCTGTTGTGGGTCTGGCAGACCATCCTCGACTTGCTTCTCACTCACCATCCCTTAATATTTCTGTTAGTAAGCTTACGAACTATAAACAAAATTCGATTGTACAGGGTAGTCATTAAGATTAGCCATTTACTGATGAGGATGGTTACTATTTTGAGTAAAAGAAACTTTCTGGCTTCCATTTATCTGTGTAATAGACATAATTATTTTTATTGAAATGATTTTCTAGTTAAAGAGGCATAGAAAAATTCGCAAAATGCGACATGGCATATTATTTTATTGTAAATTCATCAAATCTATGAACAGTTTTAACAAGAATAGTTTCATAATTTGATCTTAGAAAATGATTTTTGCGAAAATGGAGTGACTTAGACATGTACTCTATTGAATAGTAGAAGGGCACAGGGAACAGGCAATAAATGTCGACCCTGTACCATTATACTTATAAGAATAAGAGTTTCTAGAAAGTTTCTCACATAGTTATATAAACCATGTTATTTGGAGTGTTGTCATTTACATATTCACCATGCTTCTTATGCATACTTATGTACTTAGGTAAGTAAGTAAAGGAAAACTGCCCTAACCACTTGCATTACAACAGCAATAATAAACATTGCACACTTGCGTTAAAAGCTTGGCTAATGTAAGTAGATTGGGAGCATAGGAATTGTGAGGCGGCTAAAGCTAAATACATTAGCTCAAAGTTCATCTGTATCTGAACTATTAGGGAAAATGTGAAAGAAAAACTCTTGAAATATCTACAACTTCAAGTAAATTTATGTGTGTTTGGTCGTTATACAGACAGAATTTACTACTGCGGAGAAGGATATCCACACGGAGAATTCTCATCACCCTTAGTACAAGCATTGTATTCTTACGATTCACTACCATTATGTATTTACGTGTGCAGTTTGAATGTAAGGCTGAGACAATTCCATTTAACAATTATTTCTCCATTATGAAATGAATAGTAGCAGCACTAAACGATCGTTAACCATATAATTACTGCATATGCATTTCTTATGGGAATCCTCAACCTGTTTCACACACAAACTCCTTTTTAACTGCTGTATACTAAGTCAAGAATGGATATGTTTCGTGTGTTGTTTCTCTTTTGCTTCATTTGCCATGGAAAGTTAAATGCATATGTCTTGTTACACAACAATTATTATAACCTTTACTCATTGCTACTACTCCGTCTTTTTGTCCGTAGTAGATTGTTGTCGTACATAATACAACTATGGTGTATCTGTTTGTATTTCTTTACACCACATTGACATTGGTTGAGTGAACTGCGACTTATAGTATTGAACAATGGAAAGTTTTTATTTTCGCTTGTCATTCAATTGATTTCAGGTTCTCATTTATATTAGGAGGTAAAACTACCACAGATACCTACATGACACTACTGTTCTCCTTATCCAATTACTGGTACACATAGGAATTATGTTTTTGTAGTGTTACATTGGTGCAGTTTATAAAGATTGAATTGCATACTTGGCCCTTAAGCACAATGGACCACATCAGTAGAACATGAATGACTAGTAATTACTCCATTGCATCTTGTGCATTGTCCAATGCAAATGTACATTATAACTACTCTTACATTATAAGACTGTAAATATTTTTACAATGCTATATGCATATAGATTAAGTAAATTCACTGTATTTTTGCACTGGAAGACTTTCTTTGACAACTTCCCCTAATGTTCATGCTAATGCGACAAGGGTGTGACAACATAAGTTGTTTGAAAAACTTTCCAATTATCTTTGGTTACTCAATAAGTTATATTGTTAGAAATAACAAGGAACTCTGTAATAATAAATGTATTTATTACCAAAGGCCAACGCACCTAACTTATGTTTACAATAACATTTAGAATTGTCGAATTGTATTCCACTATTTATTTAATGTGTCCTGTTCTGGTTACGGTTTGACTAGACTTTTGACAAATAATTATTGCAGAACAACCTCAAAAGGTAAAAAAATAGCTATTCTCAATTTTTAAGCATAACATATTCAACCACTTTAAACTCAGCTATCCAAAAAATTAAGAAAATCTAGTTGTTGAACTCCTTTATTATTAGGCTTACTAGGTCAATGGTTGCACACATACTCTCAAATTCTTATTTTTCTGGTTTTGCAATTACGATTTATTATTGCTGCGATGAATGTAGTAAATGCTTGCAAACAATGTAGAAATGCATGTTAGTCTTAAGGCATCTTAAGGTTTAAATCCTGCTTCTAGTGTTATCTTAAATACCACTAATGAAGTTTCCAATGTTAAAATCTATTTTCTGAAAACTGCGAATGCAAGTCGCAGTCAAAAGTAAACAACATTTGTTTCAAAATTTTTAAATATTGCATTACCTTATTATTTTTAATGTAACAAAGTTTACTGCGTTTCAATGTTTATGAAGAGGCAGTTTAAGATAGTACCTAGATAGATGACCTCCTCTTGACTTGGCCAACAAATATTGAGCTTACAGAATACATGTTTCGTTCTACAATTCATTGAAATAAAACAAATTTTTTGAAATCAGTACATAATTTTTCGTACAGCATACAATGGCATTTTAGATGCAAACTTTTTTGCTGACATCGACAGTACGGACTCCATTATAATTCTCAGCCTTCGTAATTAACGTGAAAAGTCTTTGAGAGCTTTGTGTGATGCTTATTCTGATTTATTTATATGCTTTACATTCAAAGGAAGCTGTTGCTCATGAGGAAAGTTTTTTAATTAACCTTTGTAATTGCCAGTCATAATCATTTAAGCGCTTTGTATTCTCCTCTACCTTGCGTGGACAAATACTTTCTGCTTTGGCGAATAATGGGTGCTGCACATAAATGTGTTCTGTACGAATGATACAGGATTAAATCTGTTCACACTAGATTGTTGCTTTACGTATTTCAGGAATACTAAAACAATTGCACAAATGCCATTATAAAGATATTACCGAACTACTTACTATGCATATTGAAGTACCCTTATCTACCGCTATTAGTATTTTATTTTTCAAAAACTCTCATTTTGATAAAAACGAAAATGAGAATTCATAATACCCAAATGTTTCTAGTTTCATTTTCTGTACTATTTAATACCATTTTTTTAAATTGTTCAAATTAAATCCGTAAAACATGTTCACATAATAATCTTTTTTATTAATTCCAAAGTTTTGTCTTGTCGCTTAACAAGTTTGCGTAAGAGCATACGACAAAGTTTGATTCATCGGGAAAATCCCCTACTTCCCACTAGATATTCAACAAGGCTGTACAAATCACAAGGAGCAAAGTAGATATAATTTCAAGTGATGAAAGCAATTTACAGGTGTGATTATGATAATCATGTGTCTATTGTATTGTAATTCATTTATATTGGATATTATTAGTACATCCATAAAGCACTTTGTTTTATGTTAGATAAGATTACATGAAGTTAGTAATAATAAAAATTTTTAATAGATACTCAACATTAGTACGTAGCGAACCCAGACTAATCCACTATTAAATCAAAGACAATAATCATCACAGTGCAATAATTTGTAGTTGGCAATGATAGATATTTCCTTCCCCCTATCTTAAACAGATTTGATAGCGTCGGAATCTGATTTCTGAATACGTATAAGGGGTTCTAATAGTGGCACGAATACAGTGATCAAATGTAGATATACCTAGTTTTGTAATGAGTGTAACAATATAAGTGCAACTTAAAATATGCATCATACTATAATTTTATTCAGAAGTAAGGTGTACATGTAATATCCGAGTATTTATGCGTCCACAGATAAACGGCTCATCACACTTTGATGGATCATCAAAATGTGATATCGGTTCTTGCACATAAACTAACACACGTCAGAAGAAAAAGCAAGGTTACGAGGAGCAGAATAAATAAATATTAGACGATACTCTTACTACATTTAAATAGAAATTTCCTGTGGGAAAAGGCCTAATTAAATTCCTTATGCAGTCTGAAGATTTCTAGGTTCGTGTTGGAAACTAACCTCATGTAAAAGAATTAAATCTTACATTGGACTTGGTTGAATTTAAGCATATCACTGGCTGCTCTTCAGTGACAGTGAAGTTACGTTGCGTAATTTCCTGGATAAGTACTCGAATAGATTTGATTCTGATAACAAATGTTTTAATAATAACTGGTTTTCCTGAGGACTGGATGTAAATGTGCATCATAAACAGCAGATCCATTCCTTTTCAAAAGATTTTACAACGGTAGAAGTCCGGGCTAATTTTTCGCTAAAATGAAGAAACACTCTGGCAGCTTAGAACCTACAGTAAGATATTTTCTTAATACCATTTAAGACAAATACCAGTCAAAAATTCTCAACTGGTAGCTTACAACTATACCAAATAACACATTATTAATGGAAACACAAATGATATTGTGAAGCATTAACTTTAATGAAATACTAACTCAGGAAGGAGGTCACGTAAATAAAAGTTATCAGGCTGATTCAACTGACCCTGAAAAAAATGTTTCAAATTCCAATGAAAATGTAAGTCGTTTTTTTGGAAAATCAATATTA
This sequence comes from Yoshiicerus persimilis, assembly GCA_020352615.2. Lineage (NCBI taxonomy): Eukaryota > Metazoa > Arthropoda > Collembola > Entomobryomorpha > Tomoceridae > Yoshiicerus > Yoshiicerus persimilis. The sequence goes on along the minus strand of CM036940.2, from coordinate 31,216,857 downwards.
TTAATCTGGGAAAAAATATTAAAATTTTTCTGCTACAAAGGTTACAAATAAGAGAAGTTCAGTGTATTTACTAACTATCCGTATTCGTAGGAAGCGGAAGAAGGAACTGGTAGAGATACATTCGATAATCCCATAGAATTCTTGCTGTCCATCATATCGATGTCTGTTGGTGTGGGCAATTTTTACAGGTAAGCCGACATAAGCATTCCACTGTTTTATCTCTGAGTTCTGCTTCACTGACCTCGTTGCTGGTTTAATTAACCACTGATATGGACATAGCAAACGTATCCACTATTAACTGGATGTATCCATAATTTTATCAAAAATGTCACAACCATGACATGAGTTAGATTTCGCAAAATGAATAAAATATCTTAAATTAAATCTTACAGGTTCCCCTTCACAGGTTAATTTCTACTTTACATTAATGATGTCCTACATTTGTATGTATCCAGAAGTTTAATACTATTTCTATATAATACAGAATTAATTAAGTATACTGAAATTTGAATTTGGTAAAGCTTATGAAAACGGCGGTGGAGCTTTTCTGATACCCTATTTGATAGTATTATTCCTGATTGGAAAGCCAATATACTATATGGAGCTAACTCTAGGACAGTTTTCTTCGTATGGTCAAGTTAAATGTTGGAAACTGAGTCCATTTTTTAAAGGCGTTGGATATGGCTCTACGCTTGGATCATTTTGTGTTGTTTCTTACTACTGCTCTATTATGGCTTTGACTGTTTTCTACTTCTTTGCGTCAATGCAAGCTACACTTCCGTGGACAGTTTGTAAAGAATCTTGGGCAGGTCCCGAGGTTTGTTCAGAAAACTACACATGGATTGATGTCAATGGAACAGCTTCTAACAGATCTAGTCTTGCACAATTATATTTTGAGTATGTAGAAAAATTGCAATTAAAGTCTCTTACTTGGAAATAAACAGAGGCATAGAATACTAATCTACCTATTTAAATTATGTAAAGAAATGAAGTTCTGAAGCAGAAAACCAGTATACACGACGGGATTGGTTATCCTGAATGGCGATTAACACTTTGCCTTCTTCTTTCTTGGATAGCAGTTTTCTTTTCTTTGGTGAAAGGTGTGAAGAGTTCAGGTAACTCACTTTCATAAAGCACGGAAATCAAACATAAATAGCATTGATCATACCAAGGCTTTATATAAATTACATCCAGTCACACATTTATTTATTGTATGTATTTTCTTAAACTTTAGGGAAAGTGGCCTATTTCACAGCTATTTACCCTTATCTAGTTCTCCTTATACTCCTTATACAGGGACTAACTAAGGAAGGTTCAATAGATGGGATCGTATATTTCATTAAACCTCAGTGGAACAAAATTTACGAACCTAGTGTACACCATCTATTAATAAACTATTCACTAATTGACAAAATTCTTTCTTTTATTTAGTTACAACTAGTGAATATATGTCTGTTGCTTTATTTTGGCAGGTTTGGTTTGCGGCAATAGGCCAATGCTTTTTTTCATTGTCGATTGGATTTGGACCAATTATCATGTATGCATCGTATAACCCTTTTAGGCATAATGTATACAGGTATGAAAACTATCGTTACATAGTTCTTTCAATTGCGCAGCTAGATTACTTTTAGAAACTTCAAAACAAGCCTTAAAGTTTATGTAATGGAATTTTATTTAACTGTGTTTCCAATATTTCTTAGGGATGCGATGATTGTATCTTTAATGGACACATTTACAAGCTTGTTCGCAGGTATCCCGAAAAGAGTTTCGTTTTCAGTTAATTATATGAAATATTACTTGAGATCATAAATTTGAAAAACATTGTCTTTCTCCTGGGCACAGGTTTAACAGTTTTTGCAATTCTTGGAAATTTAGCTTGGGAATTGAACGTTGGTAAGAAATTATACTGCTATTATTATTCTATTACCTTGAAATCGAAAGCTGATCAGGGATGATTCTGTTTGCATTACGTCGAATTTTATAAACGCTCGTTGAATACATGTTTTTCAATTTATAATAGACATAACAGTCGTTGCAAAAAGTGGACCTGGGCTTATCTTTGTTTCGTAAGAACTATAAAAATAATATTTTGCTGTTTCTTTTACTTTCACCTCCTTAACTTGAAAATCTTAAATATAGATTATGATTTATGATATCTAATATAGATACGCAGAAGCAATTGGAAAATTTGACTGGGTCCCTCAAGTAATTATATTTACAACTTAAGCATTGTTTAAAGGAACTACTGATTATGTAGAGATACTAAGGACAAGGACTAAATATGTTTATTGGAATTTGCAAACATTGTTGAATTACAAATAATGTTTATTTTAAACAGTTATTTGCGGTCCTGTTCTTCTTAATGTTGTTTTCTTTGGGAGTTGGCAGTGCAGTTTCTTGGCAAATGGCTGTAATAACCGTGATATGCGATCAGTTTCCCAATTGGTCACGGTTTAACGTGACAGCCATAACATGCATAATGTGTTTCCTAGTTGGATTGTGCTACGTAACTCCGGTGAGTGTAACCATTTTCATTGTCGATTTGGTGTTTCAGTGTTTCATGAAGATTCAGTAATTTTAATTACAACGTTGCATTTTTATCTTGCAGGGAGGACAACACTTATTGACTTTAGTAGATCAGTACGTTCGAGAATGCAAAACTTTACAGTTGCAATTATCTGTTTTATTTGATAAATAAGTTTCTGAATTAATTATGATGCTATTTTTACAGTTTTGGTGGAAATTTCACAATTTATGTGCTGACAACATTGGAAGTTATTGGAATAATGTGGGTATATGGTCTCGCTAACTTCAGTAAAGATGTAGAATTCATGTTAGAAAGAAAAGTTGGTTGGTTTTGGAAATTCACTTGGGCAATTTTCAGTCCAGTAGCTCTCGTCAGTATCTTAGTGTACTTTCTGATACAATACGAAACAATCAAGCACGATGGAGTTGCATTTCCTACTATTGCTGTCGGTAAGCTTGAGCTCAAATTCAAATAATAAGTCCTATATAAAGTTTACCATACTTAAGTTTGCATGGTTCACTTAAATATATAATTGAAATATTTTAATTTCACTACTATTTAGCAAGTGGTTGGATCTTGGCAGCAATTTGTTTAGCTTGTGTACCTATATGTGCCATTCATTCTATCTACAAAATTAAAGCAGATACATTTTATGAGGTAATGTACCAAATTTATGTATTAAATGTAAAGCTTTTTCCTGTACTAGCAGTAAGTTGTGTATATAATGAACATATAAACAAATAATCTTCTTAGATACAGCGAATGTGAAAACATATTTTAAAGTATAATATTCTGACTTTAGAAATTAAAGCTATCATTTCTGCCAACAAAAGACTGGGGACCTCAAAATCCCAAATTGAAAATGGAGTGGCAAGCCTATAAAGAAGAGTAGCTTCTGCAGTAATTTATATTCTGTTATATCATACGACTATTGCAGCCAAATATTTAATACTCTTATTATACTGATTAGCAAAGAATCATTGAGTAATAGTTTTCATTAAAGAAAAGAAATAAATAAAACTTTCTTTAAAGTGGAATTTATTTTTCAAGTGAGCCTAAAGGAAAGCCGCAAATCGTCAGATGGGAATGGGATATCTTATATTGAAGATATCGTCAGAAGGACGACATGTTACGAATAATTCTGGCATATAGATAAAGGAATGAATGAAGATGACAGATGCTTTACAATGAATAGTACCCTTTATTCACTTTAATCACAAAATCACAATTAACTGTGTCAATATATAGTTTAATCGAAATACAACAACAAAATCACTGGATTCGCATTGTACATGCATCTATTCCATACTATTTGTAACTACATCTATTTTAGAGATCAGACAATACATGACATACAAAATGGGAGGTAGACATGCAATTTTTCATGGAACACATATTTACTTAATATTAGTGTCGTTGCCAAACAATGTAGCAGAGCTAATAAATGGAAACAGTTTCAGCTACAATAACATTAATCATTTCATGAAACTAAAATACACCATTCTAAGTATCCTCTTAAAAGTTAAAAGCTAACAACATTCTCCATTTCTAAATGAGACAAATCTGGATTTTCTAATTGCATGCTCCCGGATAGAGGTAGTACAAATTAGGAATACATACAAATAAAACATATCATATTAAAAAATCCAACGGTTTTTCTATTCTAGTAACCCATATTTTATGTCTCATTCGGTAACTAAAGAAGTGTTTGTGAAAAGTGATCGGTTTAAAGTAAAATTCGTACTTTGTCTTGCTGAGCAGCACTTTTCTTCAAGAATACTTACCACAGTAAAGCAAATGTAATGATAGTTAATAAATACAAAACAAATTCTTGAATTGCCTCTTTATCCTTCTCATTGGATTATCTAGGGACAATTTCATTGAATATCCAAAAGATGTGCTTTTTTAATTTGAACCAAGATTAGGAGACGCCGAAGATTTTCTGAAAAACAATGAAACATTCATTAGATTTTTAAATAAATACAAACTGAATTTTTTGTTGAATGGCCCAATTTTGATACCTTTGTTTTCCATTACAAATGGGGTTTTCTAGTCTCTTGTAAACAGCAACATGGTCAATATCGATTAAACCGAATTGCTTAAAAAAGATGAGTTCCCAAAACGTAGTAGGGAGTTGAAAGTTTTCCGACAGTTCTAATGGATTAGGAGCACAAAACACTTTATTCGACAGTGGCCCAATAATCATGACGTATGCTCCTTGAAACGCCTTTAAGTATTCCAGAAACACTGCTATGTTGTTGAAATAGCAGAAAATTGCCATATCATTGAAATTTCCAAAGGGATTTTCAGCTGCGAAATCTTTTCCGACAAACTGAAGTGGAAGGAACATTGGTGGACCATATACACTAGTCCACCATCTGAAGTCCACTTCAACTCCAGTTACCTCCACTTTCTTAACGTCGTCATCAGAATCGATGTAATACTGGAGGAGATACTTACTAAGGAGCCACTCGAGAAGCCCCGTTCCACAACCAATGCTATACACATGAGGAATACCTTGAGAATAAATGAACGTGGATAACTTTTGTAAATCTGCTTCCGATGGAATAGGCCACGTAAGCAAATGGAGCATAGAAATCTGGGTTTTGTCTTGAGTGTCGACTACCTGCCGGAGTTGATCAATAATTCCTTTGTGGTCACCTTGCTTGTGAAGGGAGATGATTTCTTGAACAACAGGATCGTCTCTCCCACTCATGGTGATTAGAGAAATAGTGTGATTTTCTTGTAAATGGTTTCCGTTGCACTTCCTGACAGGAGATTGTAAAAACAAAATTTAAGGCAACCAGACTTTCTTTGTAAGCCTCCGAAAAGAAACTAACTGTTTCCATACTTTTCCCAGTGTCTAGGTATGCGCAGATTGCATACCAAGGAACAAGATAAATACGTATTAGGTTTCTCTGGGCAAGACTGTACTTGTTAAAAATTATTCTGTGTGCATTAAAACAAATACATAAGTACTTATGTAGTAGTTGTAGTATGTAGAATGAAATAGTTTCTCTAGCTCACAATCAGGAAGAATTGCATGTACAAAGAAAATGCGTCTTTTCTTATCGTCACAGACGTTAGCATCGTCTTCAGTATTGTACAGTACTCAGTGTTCAAGGAAGCAACTTGTAGCATTGGCCTTGCTAGATAATCGTCATTATATTGTGTTCATACTTAAGTAAGAAGACTGACTGCTGCAAATAGAATTCGCCCAACTACCAATATGTAGTACAGATATGTTTTACAAAGAGCAGAATCATAATAGTAGTATCACTTTAACACAACAACAGACACAACACTGTCACAATTGTCCCGGCAATCGTTCCTGCAAAAAATAACACTAAATCCCCAGGACCAGTTAAGCGAGCTTCCATGACTTGATTACTGTTGTACCTACTATACAAGATTCGCTTCCTGCTATGCATGTACTACATACTGATGTGATAAGCTACGAGAAATGTAAGCATTGCCAAATTATCTTTTATGGAACTGTGGAACTGATCCAATTTCTCGGGATAACCACATGTTCATTGTAATTTGTATAAAGCATTAATTAATACGTTCTTTGATTAACCATTCAAAATCTATTGCTGGTGCGTAAATTTCCGATTGGGCGAAACGTCCTCGTAGCATCAAAATCAGGGGCATCAAATTTGCCATTCAAATTAAAGCTTCATTTTTAGAGAAAAATCTAATTTGATAGTAACGGGTATCTTTAACCTCTAATGTATACAAAATAAACATCCTCCCAAGTCATGTCAAGTCACAAGTCTGGCTCATCAGCGTGGGATAAGGCTGTGCTCGTCAAAACTATTAGATGTCTCATCTCTGCTCATCCTTGCTCAATGAGTTTTAACCCTGTCTTCTTTAATGCACTTTGTATTTATTGCTTCTTCTTTTCACAAGTTGACAGTTCTTTATACACTCGCGTAAATAAAACTGCTTAACAAATACAAGGAACAAGAATCGTTTGTTTTCTGGCTTTTGGCATCATTCATTTCCTGCATGGATCCTTCAGCTTCCTTGTCTAGTTGTTTGTATAACTTATCCTGTAAGCAATACCTAATTTTACTTCATATTTGTAGTTCATAATTTGTCCATTACCTAGTATACTTTGTAGAATATCAGTTTGCAATTTGGTTTCCAATTCGATGCCGATATTTAGTTCGTTCCCTCTTCTGAAAACCTGTATAACTCTAATATTACGATTTGAAGTTTCTAATATTCTTAAAATACTTGAGGACATGAGTCAACCTTCTGTAGGATATTCATAGGACACATACATAAATATTATTATTGTATAAAGTCATTTAGCATTTAACAAACTGAAGAGTCATCGAACGGTCCTCCAATGATGTAATGATAACGACATTAACTAAAGACTTGGGTTTACCTATTACCGCAAGGGAAATAATAAGAAATGAGTTTTGAATACAAGCATAAGTTCTCAAAGTGATAGATGCTACTTGCAAATTCTTTCCAAGAACTTTTGTTTGATCTCTTGCCTAGAATTCTGTTAAAACATGTGCAATAGAAAATACAGTCTAAATAACAAAGTTACACTTTTTGAATGATACATTTCATTACAAGGAACTATCTCGATCATGATGCACGGTGACAGGATCTCAACATTCTCTGGGAAAAGAGATGCATTACTGTTCATAAGCTGAGAGTTGAAAAGACAAACGACTGTGGGGCGACATAACAATGCCAAATGTAGGCGTAGCCCTCCTTTATGTAAAAGAACTCAAAGCATAAATATAAACATAAACCAATAGAACCTCATAACATTTTGAACTTGACAGTAGAATACATAAGATTGTGCTGTGATAAAACTCGATGTGTTAAAATATGTTTCAAAAATTGCAGTTGTAATTTAACTGATGGTATTTTATTAATTTGTACCAGTACACAGCAGTAAATTTTGTCTACTGAGTAGCTTCAAACAACATTAATCAACTTGATCATAATTTCTGGCTAAAGATCAATACACCATAAATATGAGCAGTTACGACTTACGACAGAGCCTACACAGTGGAAATGACAACAACTGGTTCCGCAATGTTGGGTTTACCGATGTAAATTTTCCATTGGTGTTTAGTGATTTCAAAAACACCTAAAGAATTTGCAGAACTTCGTTTAGAAACTTGGATTTCATACATACAGGTAAGATTATAGTAGAGAGTGAGTTACTTACCCACAGCGACCGTTTTTGTGTCCTCATGATCTTCTGTTCGGAATACTGGAAATACCGGATCACTTTGATCACTGAGAATGTCCTTTACAATGTTTGTACTGGTCGGTTTGGCATACCTTTCAATGGCCTTGTGCCGGTGAATATTTGTCTCATATAAATTTTCTGGAACTTTCATCCTTAGATATCTTCACACATAATATAATTTTACATCAGAATCGGTAATAATAGTAATAAAGTACATTTTAATGAAAATAGGCTGGCAGACATTGTCAAACGAACCTATTACAATGGGCGAGAGTGTCGCCTTTATGTAAGGTCAATATATCAGTTGAAGATTCTGATGTTACACTGTTCCCTGGTCCAACTTCAATATTATGCATCAAAGGTTGATCGAGATTTCGCGAAAAACAAACATTGACACTCAGTCCATCTGCTATACCATTTCCTTTATCTTGTAAAATATTGAGGGTTTCCTCAAGATTAGATGCATTCAATAATGCTCGTGCTACGAATGCCCTGGCTAAAAATCGATTTACAATTTTCATTTCAGTTTCTCGAAACTCGTACTGTATGTGTGAATCTATTCATGATTAGAGAGGAAGCAAGGACTTGTTGCTAAAACTTACGAGAACCTTCTGGGTATATCTGAACAGGATATAAAGTGTTTACAGAATATATCATTCCATGATGATTAAAACCCATGGTAAACCCAGGTAAATGGCCGGCGTAAGTAAGAGTGGTAAATTTTTCAACAACTTTCCCATTTTTGTCAGTAATTTCAGCCGATACAAAATAAATGTTATTGAGGAGCTCACAATCCGCATCTTCCGTGTGTCCCAACACCATCTTAAAGTAAGCATAAAGTTGAATACGCATGGACATAGAATAATAATCTCAGTGTGGGTAGCTACCTCGTCTGTGCCATTAGAAAGAATTGTTGTACATCCCTTTACACCAATTGGGCCTTTGCTGTCATCAGAAGTTTTTGCGTAACTCATCAATGCATCTACATGCAGTATGAAAAGCTATATAAAATATTTATTGCAGATTAGCCAACGTTTTCACAGCCAAATGTACATTCTATTACTACAGAGGGCTATTAAAGTACCTTATGAAATTCAACATCTGCACCTTGGGCCATTCCTCTAATTTCCTCAACGTACCTTGGAAATTTTTCATTGCAAATATTTAAGCTTTTCTCATATAAAAGTTTTCCGCTTTCAGTGTCATACTTGGGTAGTGCAATTGTGTTGAAGAATTTCCATGTTGTTAACAGATCGTTAATCAATGATTTAAACGTGCGGCCCTAAAAATGGGTATGTACAAATCAAAGTTAAGAATATCGTTAAGTAAAAGTGCTTACTGATTCTGTACAATTAATAAAAGAAAATTCTGGTCTTACAATACTGTAGCCAACTATAAAGTTGGTGCCCCGGACATTTAAAATAGGAACCTGCTCCAGACGGAAATTGTCAGGGAGTTTATCCATTTTTAGTTGTCAAACGCTAAAATTAAATTCAAGCTTGTGCGAAAGAATATATTGAATAATCCTGCCTACTTACTTCAGACACAACTGACCTTCAACTTCATGGTAGCACACTCTTTGAGTTAATAAAATAACCATATGAATCTATTAGCATTATAAATTCCAGGAAACTTACATATACCGGTCCACTCGGCTTATGAAGTAAGAATACATGTCAAGTACAATACACATCACACATCATTAAAGATAACACAGACAGAGAGTAAACTGCAGCAATTGAGCTTTGTATACAGCCAATTGGATTGTTATTACCCTTATTGAAAAGGACAGTAGTATTGTTGTCCACTTATGTAATTTATTACACTATTAAGTATCTTCAAGAATGTGAATACACTAATAAAATCATAATCGCCTATCAAAGCCTAATCTTCCGGAAGAATACTGCTTTTGTTTAAAAATTTCATGCACCACCTCATAAATAATGGATACAGTTAATTATTGGACAATCACATATCTATAACCCATTCATGCCACTTGACACGTGTAGATGTATTTACAAAATACTGAAATAATTTCCTTATAACAATGGCAAGGGCTTGCCAGAGGTAACTGCAAAATGTCTCAATGATATGATGCAAATTAATGAAAGATATCTAACATGATGTGAACTTGAGTTAGCATGACGTAATAATAAGTATCTGGTTATATAAATGTGTGTTACACTCTTGCACTAACACTTTTCGATATTCGTATGATAAAAACATCAAACAATATAGCCATTTTTTGTCTTTTTAATATGAGTCAGTTCAATATTTAGTTCATAGTATTTGATTAGGTAATTAACTTATAAATATTGATATCAAAAATCTCAGAATGAGTTTCTTAATTAATGCAATTTCTTGCTTAACTTCACAAATGGGAAAAATCTTAAAGTGTACAAAATTTTACAAATAGAAACAAATTCATTTAGTCAAATAACTAGTGAGCAGAGCACAGAGTGATGTGTATACATAGCGTATGCTATGGGTAAAAAATCATAACAATATTAAAGGAGTTGTACAATATTCAACTTCCACAGTCCGTACTACAATAGTTGTCTTTTATAAAATCTTTTCTTTTCTTATGCTGGGTACTTCATTCAACTTTTCTCTTCTGTAGATAAGCTGTTTTGAAGAAGTTGGCAAACAGGAAAAAGTAGGATGCGTACAACCCAAAGGCCAAGTGTATATTGCTATAAGGCCGATTGCAATCACCTCCATTCACTGAAAATGGGTTAAAAAAGACATGGTGAAAATTATGATCACACACTGTTATTTCAAATACTCTGATAATATATTCACTTACATTGAACAGAAAAAGTGTAAACGTTGATTATGACTCCCACCACCATTTGACTGAGCTGTAGACAGGTCAAGGTTAAGGCTGCGATTTTGGGCAGTTTGATTCGAAGTGACTGGTTTTTCAAAAAATAAAGCATAGACATTATGAAATCCATGTTAGTACATATAGTGCAGAAATATGGTAAACGCAATGATTAAAGATTAAATGACAGTAAAAATAGCCACTAGCAGTAGCACCTATAAACACAGGTTATGGTATTGAAAGGGGTATTGAGAGATTAAACTTATAATGCGTTTATGCGTTAATACACCGCTTCTAAGTCGCTAAGTATACATACTTCCCAATACAGCACTGTCATTTTATTTTATTATCCATGATTTCATAATGTTTTAAATATTATCTTTTAGCCTTATTTGGGAGAAAATGTTTAAATATTTAAAATGATAGTGTGTAATATAGTAAAAAAAAAAATTTTGTAAAATAGTAAAAATTTTGGATAGGGTGGCCAAAAAATGTATGTGCTAAACATTACGTATCCTCAATCCTCTTTGTATTGTAACATAAAAAACTTACCTTAAGAGTATAATAAGAGTACATTAGAGCATGAACAAAGTAGTTCATAGTGCAAAACCATCGGTTGGATTGATCGTAAGAATCGTAGGAAAACCAACAGAAGCAGCAAACACTCATGTGGTGGTACCTAAGGACATGAAAATGAAATACTGTTAAATAATAACTGACAAAAAGTTGCAAAATACTGAAATATTTTAGATAAATTGCATAAAAATAGGAAAAGACGTTTCTTTTTCTTCATATTCCCCACTTAGAACGTGATATCTGTATGTATTTACCAGTGAAGGAAAATGAGCGGTTGTTTTCGTAGGACAATGAAAGCAGTATCCCCAAATTCAATTATTTTTGACAATGCAAACAACAATCCCCACAACGAAGTAGCAATATTGTGATCATCCCTAAAAGCAAAATATACAGAGTTAGACACATTCATCTGAAATGTATTCCTGTTTAATGAAATGCATTTACCATTGTTTGTTTTCATGTCATATTAAAAATACATATTTAAAATAATTTTAAACTTGTCAGTTTTCAGGTTACGAGAACGATTACGCTAACGATAACTAAAACTTCCTAAGAAATCGCATTTATTTTATACATAAATCCCTACATCTACAATATTCTGTATTCTTATGGCATAAAACGCATTATTTCTTGCGACTAAGTGAAGTATTTAATCATAGTAATTATCAACTCTTTCATTAGTCTTTTGCCTATTTCTCTCGTCCAATTGAATTGAACGTCAAAAATTCCATGGACGGGACTATTTCATTTCCTTTCCGGTAATAATCGTTTGTATGTACTTGTGCCTGTCGCAGCAGAAGGATTAAATAAGGTGAAATGCTTTCTCTTGAAGGCATATGATTCACAGCAAAAATAATCAGCAATCTAAGAACTATCACATACCGATATGCGATAATGTAAAGTCAATGAAACCCAGAAATGTAACTAATGCATATATTTAGATATTGATTGAAAAATGTGTTATTGATGGAAAGGCAGTGTTGTACTTTATAGTACTACAAAAAAGAACGAACATTTTATTTGCCGAATTTTATTTGGCAAGTAATTTAGACCATTTCGATAGTGCGGCTATGGCTCTATGAAGCTTTGTTATTTTCTGTTCTGCTTACTGTGTTAATATCTACCTCGAGCTTGATTCCAAGATTAAACAATCTTAAAAACGATCAAAACAGGCATTTAGCAAATATTGTGAACCTTTGTAATCATTTCGATACAGAGGTCATTCAGATACAAAATAAAATGAGTTTGAGTAAACGTAAGTAGATTTCATGTTACGTGCAATTGCTACTTGCTAAGTAACGCATATGAGATAATATTAGTTACACATTCATACATACGTACAGGAAACAAACTGATCGATGAAATCCATTAGGCTGGCCCACGACATGTATTAACTCTGGAGCAGAACGAAGAAATCCCATTGCAGAAAAGAGAGCAAGAGATATATTCCAAGTGGTAAGAACTTTTCTCAGCTGAAAAGGCGCTCGATTTTGCATAAAAACTTGTCCCAGGAAAATAGCTATAACGTAGATCACCGAGGCATACACACTCCATTGCCAATGTTGAGCCATCCAATCTCTCCACTTTTCATGATCATACTTCTCAAAGTCGAATACTTTCAAATAAGAGGGATCATAACTCACAGATACTACTTTTATATTATTCAAAAAGTCGGCCGTTTTCAAGGCTTCTCCACTTTTGTTCATGTCTTCTACAAATGATAAGCAACTGGAAATCCCAGCCACTTGATTTGAGCTCTTCAAACTTTCGGATTCTTTAAACTCCTATAATCTATATAGGTATTTCAACACAACGAAATAGGAAATTAAACACACTAGGCAAAGTACGTAAGTACACTTGGAAATCTAAATGCAGCAAAATTAAAAATTGCACCGTTAACTTTTTAAGATCGTGCAAAAAGTTCGTGAAATTAAATTTACCTTGTTAGATTATCTGATGAGCAATTTTAAATATTTGACAAGATTGATGACACAGATAGCTTCAGTATTGGTTGGCTGCCAATGATATATTCAGTAGTCATGTTGATGTGTTGGTGTTGGCCCAGTGTTAACTATGCGAATAGAAAGGGGAGCAGAGCAGGAGAGATGAATAGACAGTAGAAGCCAATGCTAACAGTGAATCTAATCGATTTTTCCTATGATTTTACCGGTACCCGATTTAAATAAAGCAACGCATGGTCCAGTTGTTACTCCAAAGTTCTATGAATTCAAAGACAATCAATATTAATTACTGAATCAATTCTTGATTTTAGAAATAGAAATTCAATAGTACTTTGGTTTCGAAGAATTACAGGCAGCCGTCCAAGAGTCAGAATATCGGAGGAGCACAAGAAAAGCAGAAATTTTCTTATCGACTACAGCAGCAGAGCAGAAAAGCAGAAGTAGTGAAGAGACGACTGACTAACTGGGCTTTTTGCTGAAGGTACTCTCCAGAGGTTTTCTGTAGTTTGCTGTTCCCAAGACCCACCATGTAAACTTAGGAAATGAAAAAAGCTGAAATATAATAGTGACTTGGCTGTGGCTACCAAGGATTATGATTACAAATGAATAATGCAGCACAATATGGTAGTGGTTCGTCTAGTAGGCAAAAGACAAGCCAGATAAGCGAAGAGTGGCTTTTGTACATGTAAGGCTTGCACGGATTTCAATCCAAACCAAACTAGAATAAAAGACGAAAGACAACAGATTTGCATAGGGCAGTAGTTGATTCCTTCCAGTGGTAAAGTTGTACTTAGTTCCAGTAATCTTGTGTAACGGTATAAGACGGGCGACACGGGGTGGTACACTTTCTTACTTTACTTATTACCTATAGCTCCACTCCTCGCTCCAGTAACACTGTTAGTTGGGGAATTGAATGAAAAGATGCTGTATGTAATTTTATTAAACCTAGATTTGCCTTCTCTTCGGCATAGATCGTTGTTCGGTCGTAGTCGGCGTCATCGCATCAGTACTATACAAATACAGCATGCAGTAGTAAGGCAGAGCAGAGCCTTCACTGCTTCACTTAACCTCAGTCTCAAAACCATGTTGTTACGCGTCTCACACACTGCGTACAAGGCAAGGTACAGAAAGGCACGTATAATACAATACCATTCGTTTTCCGTGTAGATATATTTCACTATACCATTATATATGCAAGAAGACCGTAGATTATTGGATATATATTACGCAATAATGCGTAAGTATATCGGAGCAGTAGTGCATATAACTAAATACCTTGCATTTGTGTTCTGAAGCACATACGCATAAAATGCACACACAGGCACACACACTAGACAAGACACATTCACAAAATTCACGTACGCACCCAGTCGAGTCGTGGAAGCAAACTACCAAAACTCCGAAAACTAACAGATGCCACAAAGAGAGTCTTCTCTAACGTTGTGACTCAACCGAAGAGTCTGCAGATCACCAGATCAGATACATAGCGCAGCTATTATACAATACAGCATTCCATTCCAGGCCGCAGTCGGTCCACAGCACACAGAATCATCCGAAAAGTCCGCTCAGGGATAGCACTATTAGCTATTGTATTGAGCAAAATCCCACAACAAACATCGAGAAAAATGGAACGAATGCGCTGTGGCATATATGCTTTGGATATCTGGCTAAAACTCGACTAATAAGCAGGGAATAAAAAAGCACCTTTTTTTGCTTTTTGCTTTTTTAGCTTTTTTACAAAAAAGCAAGCAATCAAAGTCTAAAAAAGCACTGCTTTTTGCTTTTTGCTTTTTTAATTTAACAAAAATCACTTAAAAACGTCTGAAAATCATAATTTTTTCTACAGAAATTGATGTAACAATGCAATACAATGCATTCTGCGTCGATTTAAACACTATAATTAGTGCATTTCGCATTGTAATTTAATATTTAGAAGTGCAATGTATTAAGTCCTATACGTGTATTAGGTATACAGGAATAAAGCAAAAAGCAAAAAAGCAAAAAAGCAATGCTTTTTTAAAAAAGCAATACTTTTTTACTTTTTTCCAAAAAAGCAATTGCTTTTTTATTCCCTGCTAATAAGTAATAAAGGCTTATTATATGACACAAAATGTGAATATTTCTGCTCTTTCATTATTCCTAGAAAGTATTCTACAGTGCCGCCAGTGTCACGATTGTTTTTCTTTGCAAATTACATTTGATAGATCGAATCGGCATTTTATAATACTGTGCTTTTCATGCGTCGTGCACTTGTGCATTTAATGCACGCTAAGCTTATTGGCGAGTTAAGTTACATAATTAGAGACATAGTAAATATGTCCGTCCGGTCCGGTACATACTGGGTGTCATAAAAATCAAAGGGATTGTTTTGTCTCACTTCCAAGCGGGACCAGTAGTGAGATATTTTAGGTGCAACCTATAGTGTCACAGAGCCTGTTTTCATGAAAATAGCAATGGATGTAGGTACAGTACCTATGTAGTGGACTTATAAAACATTACACGAAATTCAATTGCACTACCTAAACCAAGTCTCCAAACGTTTGGAGACTTGGTTTAGAGTTTGCAAACTCTAAGCGGCCCTAACACAAATAATATTTCCAGTAGCACACTGTGAATTGGTCTTACATTTATTAATGCTGTCCAAGCATTTAATCGTTTGTTTTCCCTGTACCACCACCACCTAATCTTTGCTCTATGTAGCAGTCCATTTTATGTTTTCAAAATATATTCTTAAACAAGAAATATGTGGTTGTAGTTACTGAAAAAAGCCATTCTTGAAAAGATGGATACTACAATAAAGGTTTCGGTGTACGGTAAAATGCAGTATACTATATATTGCTAATTATATCAAGAAAAATTCCATAGTAAAGAATAAATCTTGCTTATAGGGTGCACCAATTTCTGCATTGCACTGCAGATGTGCGGCGATATGATTGTTACATTGTTAGGTATAAATAACTCAAAACTGACAAACAGTCTTCAATAAATATTTATTAAAGATATTAAAGAAGCTCTCCTTGAATAATTTTTCGAAAAGCTTTCCCAACCAAGTTAAAAATATTGGGAAGGTGGAATACTTTCCTATTTGTCTGAATACAGACTTCAAAAGTTGCAATCCCGTTTTTGTAAACCGGCTGAAGATAAATTTCATTGGCAACTCTTGGAGAATTTGTTACTACGAGAATAGAAGTCGCCAATTGTAGTGAATTCATGGTCATTACTACGTAGGTCAATACAGACTCCGTTATCAGGACTGGCAACCTGAGCTAAAACATTCATAATATATTAATTGTCACCACAAAGTTTGTCTCCCAACCATATTTTCTTAGGTTGCTGAAACTGTATATAAGCACACTGTTAATTAATAAATACCGATAAGAAGACGATGTAGTAAATGATGGTAGTAGGAGCAAGAAAAATTGCTATTGTAAAAACCAATGAACTGACGAACATTTCAGAGGTGCTAAGTTGAATTGAATCTACTCGATTTCTCAATGGATTCCATTTTCTTCCATAAAACAAACGTCCAAGAGATTTAAGCGCTCGTAGTTGAATTGCGAAAAGTCTAAAACGAGTAAAAATATTATTACTATAGAGAAATAAATGGGAATAATAACTGCTATGGTCATGGTCACCTACCGAGAAGCGTAGATGTAGAGGCAGTACATGTGGAAAGTAGTGACACTTAATAAGTCTTTGATCAAGGCAATTTGGACAGTTATTCCAAGGACACCAACTTGAATCACCATGGTCAAAATGAGAGACAATATTGGTTGCAACATTCCTGAGGAGAAATAGACGTAATAATTTTCGTCACAAGTAGCATGTCATAATTTTGTATCACGAATTCATACCAAATACCTATATAATTCCCCCATAAATGCAAATGATAAGAAAAAAATCTCCATAATAGCGAATTCAAAGCATCATTTAGTTTAAAACCAGCAGGCGAGCCCCTCAACCACTGTAACAGTTGCTGCAGTAGCTTGACCACTGCATCAATTTTCACATGAAGGACAGAAAATAAATTTGGATACTGCAGAAGGTGCCATGTCAGAAGAGCACCCAGAAATGAGTCAATGAGAATAACTAGCAGCAAATTTAAAAACTTAATCCTTCGTTTGCAATGTGAAATCTAAAAAACAAATGTTAATGCTATAAATGCAAGAAAAGTAATATTCACTGATATACATTTACAAATATAATATGCTTGTCAACACACCTCTGCCACTAAAGTGGCTTTTTGAATAACTTGTTTTAACCCCAAACTTCGCTTTGAAATGTTTTGAAAGAAGTCTTCAACTTTTGAAATAAGAGCATAAGAAGGGTTCTTGATTTCACAGTTATCAATACACCCTTCTTCAGGCTCTTCAACATCAGGAAGTAGTCTTACATGTTTGTTATCGGAAGGAAACAAGTGCGAGACCTGAAAAGCCTCCGATAGTATTGGCTGAACGGCAGTCTTTTCAGATTTTACGCAATATTTGAGCCACTCTGGGTTGTATTCTATAATCACAATACTTTCTGGTTCTGGTAAAAGCATTAAATTATCTAAACAAATTTGTTCCACCAAAATACGTTTATTTTTATCTATGGCAAGAGTAATCCATAAAGGTGGTAGCTCAACAGATTCTGCAGAAAACTCTGAAGTTCTTCCAGATGTTACTATTTCACCTATAATTTGAAAATTCGGGTTTCCATTTACGGTAAAGTCCTGTCTTCTCATGTGATCTGTTGGACTATTTTTGTCGAATTGGAGGCCAAATATTGTAAGCGTCACAGTGTCAATAGGCCTGAATTGAAGTTTTCTCTCCTTTGCTGTACTACTACTAGATAAATAGGAATCCAATTTAAAAATGGAAGACGAAGATTTCTTCCATATTCCGACCAGTTTACATCGCTGTGGAAATTTCAATTTCGAAAGTGCTTCGGTAATAACAGTTTTCGGTAACAGTAGGTGAAATACTGGATGATGTCTTTCCATGTCTATAAACAACAAAACAATTTATTACCTAAAGCATCAGGAATTATAAATTTATTAATTAAGATAAATGCATACATAAATCCAATACCTGACTAGTAATGTGAATCTTACACCAATTTACCAAAATAATTCATACTGCTTAAGCTTTGTATACAATTTTTAAGGATCCTATCATTTTCATTTTACTCTGACTCTGGAATACCTTCAATATATTAAGAATGTAGTAATTAATAAATAAGAAATTACTAACTGTTGTGTTTTGATTCTTAGAATAATGTTTTATTGTCTATATTTTTGCTTTAAAAATTAACGAATTAACTATTACAAATAAAATATTTCGTTCTCAAAAGTTAAGGATGTAGACCCGCCAAAACTATTGACCAATGGTGGATTATCCATTGAAATATCAGATGGAGAAATATCATGCACTCGAATACTGCACTGCATTCTGCATACAGATACAAGATTTATCCGTATCCGTCATACAAAACATTTGTTTATGTCATCTGCTCTGTATTTTGAATTTAATTAGTCACTGCATTGTATTATAGCAATTAGCAATACTAGAATACGCATCTCAATTCCTACTCTTACGGCACAGTCTTTGCTTTCAAGTAAGATATAATTATATGGAACTGAGAAACAAGATAAATAGTTCTGGTAAGTTATACTAAACTAGGTATATATTAAAGTGTTTAGATTAGTGTTATATACCAAATACCAAAATACCAAGTATTGGATTACTTATTTACACAGGCAGGATTATATGATTGCTATTATAGCTTACGAGCTTACCATTACAATTTTGTGTATTCAAAAGTCGTAATATTCGTCGTGTAAAGTATAATTTGTTCTGTTTATGTAAGGTAACTACACGTGCCCGGGGAAATGAGAGAAGGTTCGTCCGTTTTTCACTGAAAAAAGATGAATTCATATCAAAAACTTCGGCCCTCCGCCCATTAATGTTAATAGCCTAAAGAAGCTACGTAAATTCCTTGAAGTAGAGCACCTAAAACTGATGGTCTGCCTACACCAGAAAATAATCTCATGCAAGCCTAAATACATGAACCCTCTTCACCACTTCGGGGAGTACACGTACAAGTGATGATACAATAAGAAGTTGACATTAAGTACTGAAGGACAATCTGTCCCACCCAATCTCAAATGGAGCAGCAAAAGTCAGCTTACACTCCCTTGCTTTCCGATAACTCCACGCCTCGACACACGTACCAAACGGTATTTTTTGAAATAGTTACCTTGAGCAGAGAGTTTTCTCCGTTAATACATAAAATTATAAGTTAGAAACAAGTCAATTCTCTATCTCTTTTAAAAATTCAATTCTCAAAAGTAAAATAACACTTAAATGAGACAAACTTAGAAACATTTGGTGAATTTATAAATTAGCTTTGTATTTGTAGACTTGTTAAATTAATGGTATAAATTGTGTTCACTTTGTTTATTTTAGACCAGAGACACTTCAGAAAACGAAGCAGAACACGAAGAAGTCGAATCTACACAGTCTTTTGGTAGACTGCGAAGTTATGAAAGCAATTTTGCAGCAACCAGTCGGCGACATTCAGCTGGCCCCACAGAAGAATTTCGGAGACAACGAAAAAAAGTTCAACCCGGAAACTTACACTTACTTTCTTCAAAATACGAGGTGATTAGATTTTTCTTTCCTTTAGGCATCGTCGGATTGCACATAATGTACATTTTCAGAAGTTTATTTACATTGCTTTGTAGAGCTTAGACTATGACGTCTGTGAAAACACTCTACTCATTGATGAAGAGCGTACAATGGTCTATAGGTTTATTTCAAAAAAAGATCTGTTAAGATGGGTCATCATGATTTTCATTGGATTTTTTACTGCCCTAATTGCATGTGCCATTGATATTACAATTGAAGAAATTTCTTCTATAAAATATTCAATGCTGAAGAAGGAAGTTGATCAAGGTGTTATTGCAAGTTGTCTAGTTGTTCCATTTTTAGTATGGGTAACTTGGAATGTTGTTCCAGTCCTCATTGGATCTGCTCTAGTCGTTTATGTTGAGGTATAGTACTGAAAATTGTAGATAATTTTACGTACACTTTTCTTTAAAATATGTGTTTAGAAAACTATATTGTGTGGTTGTTTTTGTCATAGCCTGTAGCTGCGGGGAGCGGAATACCACAGGTAAAGTGTTACCTTAATGGAGTAAAAGTTCCGCGTATAGTAAGAATAAAAACTTTGCTGGTTAAAGCGATCGGAGTTGCATGTTCCGTTATTGGGGGCTTAGCCGTTGGAAAAGAGGGGCCAAGTAAGGTTTTATTAATTACATCATAGATTGTTCATTATATTCGTGGAAGTTATCAACAATAACAGATTATTCTTACCTGATTATTTTTATTCTGCTAAATAAAAGATTTTGTATATAAATTGTAGTGATTCACTCGGGCGCAGTTGTAGCTGCTGGAATTTCACAGGGAAAGTCCACAACACTTCGTCGAGATTTTGCAATTTTTAAATATTTTAGGGAAGATCACGAAAAACGTGATTTCGTTTCTGGGGGTGCCGCTGCCGGAGTTGCAGCAGCTTTTGGAGCGCCTGTTGGTAAACATGTTAACTTTTGCTAACAATATTTTTACAACAGGATCTCAAAATAGTAGTAAAATTTGAAAGTAAAGTATTTGTGTGTTTGTATTGTGTAGGCGGAGTTTTATTCTCATTAGAGGAAGGAGCCAGTTTTTGGAATCAAAGTTTAACATGGAGAATATTTTTTGGGTCTATGATATCCACTTTCACATTAAGTGTTGTGTTAAGCACTTACCATGGAAGACCAGGTAAGATACTACATTTCTTTATAAGCAACTAAAAGCAATATCAAGCATAGGCAATGGTTTTGAAACTACTAGAAGCAATATTAAAGGTTCTGTAGTGCGCCATAAGTTAATTGCGTATAAAAACCACATGTAGTGTAGACAAGATCTCACGATATTTGCAATTTTGCAAACAAAGTACAGAGCAGAACTTATAAAAAGCCTCCGAAATGGACGAAGCGCGTCAGTCCCCGATTTTTAATACACTTAGTTGTTTAATTGATGATAAAATAATATTGATGTGTTGATTATAAGTAACCGGTCGCGGTCCCTTAAAACTGTTTATACCTTTGTAAAGTTAACTTAGAATAGCTAAAATAGAATGCTATTGGTGTGTATAAAATAATATTTTGAAAGATATAATATATGACCGATATTTTTATGTAAATTTGTAGGGGAACTTACGTATTCTGGGTTACTAAATTTTGGAAAATTTGACAACACAAGTTATGATTTCATCGAAATACCGGTCTTCATTTTAATGGGTCTTATTGGTGGATTGCTTGGAGCCCTTTTCAACCATATTAATTTAAAACTGACTGTTTTTCGGCTAAGGTTAGCTTAACATCCTTATAAAATGCGAAGTGTCGGATTGTCTTGGGAAATTAAAATTTTTACGTTATTCACAGACATATTTATCGTGGGTATGCAAAAGTTCTTGAAGCCATAATAGTGGCTGCCTTCACAGCCACACTTGGCATGGGTATGATCGTTTTTCTTGACGACTGTAAACCATTAGGTGAAGATCCTACTAGATTTCCTATTCAAATGTACTGTGGAGATGGACAATACTCTGCCATTGGATCGATTTGGTTTCAAACACCAGAAGCAAGTGTCCGATCTCTTTTCCACGATCAACCTGGTAAAAATATTTGTTTCGGTCACTTAAAGCTCCATTCTTAAGGCAGTTAATAATAATGGCTTTGTTGTAATTACTTTTAGGTTCACACAAATTGTCGTCTATTTTGATTTTTTTCGCATTTTACTACGGACTTAGTTGTTGGACTTACGGATTAAGCATTTCTAGTGGATTATTCATCCCGTCTTTGCTCACGGGAGCTGCTTGGGGGAGAGTCGTAGGAATGGGCATGGAGTATTGTTTTCCAGAACAGTCTTGGGTTGATCCCGGAAAATACGCATTAATTGGTGCCGCTGCTCAGTTAGGAGGAGTTGTTAGAATGACAATAAGCTTAACTGTCATTTTGATTGAAGCCACTGGAAACTTAACTTTAGGGCTTCCGCTTATGATAACTTTGTTAATGGCCAAATGGGTTGGTGATTATTTCAATGAGGTAAGTTCTATCGTGGCCACACGTTTAATACAGGTGTACCGGTGTATATGCTGCTTACAATTTTCTTTAATTCATATTTTAGGGTATCTACGATACTCATATACAGTTAATGGGAGTTCCAATATTAGGATGGGAACCGCCACCATTGTCTCATAATATTTATGCTACTGAAGTAATGAGTTACCCTGTGGTTACCTTCCGGTGTGTTGAGGTAGTTGGAAAAATAATAGATGTCCTAACAAATGAATCGTACAATGGATTTCCAGTTGTGGATGCTCCAGTTTTTAGTGATGGTGTAAGTCAGCTAAAAATATTTCTAATCTGAGTCGCATCAATCAAGTGACCGTGTACTAAATGTTTTTGTTCTAATTACTAGCGAACATTTGGTACATTCCGAGGTCTAATTCTTCGATCTCAGCTTATCGTAGTTCTTCAACATAAACTATTCAACGAAACAGGTATATTTATTGACACGATTAAATAATATGAGCTAATCGAACTTAGAACTAAATAAGCATTAGTTTAATTTCAGCTGAGTCGTGGAGTCATAAGGGGTTTACGTTAAAATACTTTCGGGATGCCTATCCACGTTACCCAACAATTCAGGTAGGTATATTATTGTAGAGCAATTTTTCTAATGTAAAATCATTGTTTAAAAGTAACGTAATCGTATTCAATACAATATGAAAACATCAATGTTTTGTAAATGTAGCAAGTCCACGTGTCTGACGAAGAAAGGCATTTTACTATAGATCTGAGGCCAATCATGAATCCTGCTCCATATACTGCATTCCATGTAAATCATTTGTATTTTGTTTTAGTACTATGTGACTACGTGAACGCACTTGCGTGGTTAATTAAATATGACCATTATCAGTACATACACTATATAATTAATTTCATCTCATCTGATTTACATTATTTTAGAATTCATCTATGCCAAGACTATTTCGCTTGTTCAGAGGACTTGGTTTAAGGCATTTAGTGATTGTAAACGATGTTAATGAGGTAATCCTTTTAAAAATGTTATAGCTTGGATTGGATAGTAATATTTAAGTTTTAGATATAATAATTTACACGAGAATTACAAATTGTATTTGGATTACTATGTACTATAGGTGGTTGGAATTGTAACCAGAAAGGATTTAGCTAGATACCGAATGGAGAAGCACATGGGAAATTGGAGATTAGAGGAAATGACTATATTGGATCGTTAGTTAGTTGGCAATGTTAACATGGTGAAGATTTACTTTTCCTACTTTTGATATGGCGAAAAGATTCTTAAATGCCACGTGGGCATGTTACCGAAGCTAATAAGCTGCTTAAGCGAAGATGATCTAAACGAAGCTCTTCTCATTTCTTTCGACAACTAAACTTATGGAAGATTAACTTGGTATCACTAAAACTATATGAAACAAATAAATATTATGCTCCACTTACATATATGTATATTGAAATAAACTTGGAAAGTCATATAATCCTAGTTATATTTTTATTTAGAATATAATATTACAAATTACAAAGCTTTTAATGTAGCTTAGTTCGTTTACATGCTTACTGTGGATGTTTCTTAATAAAGATTATCTTAGTAAATAGTAGTACTTTATTATCATATTGCTTTAGCTTCTTTAGTTTAAATCGTTATACATACAAACTAAATTTTACATTGCTAGCAATTAAAGGGTGGATCACAGATGTCAAATAAATGATGTATGGACTGCGCTGTCATTAATATGATTGCAGGATTTCAATTATTGATAAATAATTTCCAGCCCAGCCATGCCCACAGCGAAAAAAACAAGAAAACGGGAAGGCTTACAGACATAAGGGCGAAATAATATGGAACGGGCGCCATATAAATTTCTTCTTCCCAATCCCAGGTGTTTTCAGTCAAATGATCATTTTCCATCTCAATATCACATTGAGTAGCTTATTAGTGTTATTAGATACTGACTCAGATGACAGGCCCTGTTGTTTCCTGCTTCCTGAAATAAATAAAATCATGTGAAAATATGTTAACTCAAAAAATGGAGGTGAAACCCCATGTCCTTAATTGAATTTAACTAGGGTTATGTTGTAATAAAATATGACACACAACAACCTTCAATCGTTAAAGTGTAACTTTATTAAGTTACATATTACATGCAAGGCGTATAGTAACATAAAACCTTTCATTAGATAAGTTCTATACACTGCATTTATTATTATTTATTTCTAGAATCTTATGTTTTCTCAACTTTTATCTGGGTAAATTATTCGCCCAAAAATGTTGTAAACATTAAGCCCATCTTATTCACTCTCATGTCACACTAAAAAGGAAGTACAAAAGAAGTTTTCTACTTAGATTCTTTAGATTACGTTTAGTGTGAAATAATTTGGATTAGTGATTATGCTGTAAATGAATACTACAGTACAAGTACGCAACGCAAGCCAATTATTACACTTAAAATGCAAATTTTTTAACAATAAAACGGAAAATTACAATTCCATAATTGCTTCTGACGTGGGTCCCCTTTCTCAACAATTTTGATCCCGCTGTTTGTTTGAAATGCAATCATAATGCCCATAATATATACCTTGCTGAGTTGCTCCTGTTTTATGATGGGAAGTAGAAACTTAGGGTTAATCTTCGGTCTTCTGACTTGCTTATGTCTCGCTACATCCTAATAATATATTTATGCTGTTTTTAAATCTAGACTTTCTTTAATATTTGGTATCGTTTTATGTATGCCATATCTCTATTATTCCCAATTCCCCATAGCTAGTTCACTTGAGATAATTATTTTGAAGCAAAAACACATACAGAATAAATTATGCATTAATGATGTATAAAATAAAGTCTAAGTATATAGACTGCTCTGTTACTGTTTAAAACTAATAGTTTACTCACTTAATGAAGGATATTGAACCATCAGTTACAATTCGTACATTAGATATGCAGAGAAATATTCAAGCGAAAAAATGTTCTGACTACATTACTATGTTATTTATGATGTGCATCCCTTTTCCAATGCCTTTGTGATTCCTCCGTATTTTGATGATTTTATTCAGCTTATTGGCAAGAATATCGGAACATGGTTTCCCTTTTTCTTTCTCCGTACACTCCTTTACCCTGCTTATTTTGTCGTGCAGATTTTTTTAACGAATTGTGGTTTAAACGAGCGTTACCATGTATTACAGTGTCAGTCTACACCTGGCAGGAGGTCAAGCTCAAGCTTCCTAGAAAAATAGGCCATAATTTATGGGGACAAGATATGTAGAGAAAGACGTTTCCCACATAAAACTACTGACTTACGACTTATCTAATGTAATTGTGTTGGTGCACATAATAATTCTATTTAACCTTGTATGTGGTTATAACCCAGTACGTGAAAAAGATAACCTAGAAATATAAACCAAATGTTACGGTGAATATAATATATTCTCTTATTATAATGTTAGAAAATTGCTCAATCAGTTTTCAATCAACATTAGAAAAGATTATTAACTTTGACCAAACAGTAGTTTTGCTATTAGCATCAGAATAAAAATACTAAACTCAGTCCGCTAATTTTACTTAGTTCACAAAACTTGACAGTTGTTTGACAATTAGATTAGATTTTTATCTATTCCCATTATTGAATTTTCTCCAGTGGCCAATACCAAACCGATGGCAAGGTGAGCATACATACCTACATAGCAACATTGTCATATTTTACCTTTACACAGTCAATTTATGATTTATGCTTTGTGAGTTCTGTACATCTGTAAATCATAACTACATGCTTATATTTTGTTTCAAGCAGTTTTACGCTTGTAATTATTTTAATGAGTAAGTTAAACTAGTGCAGGTCAAGGTTGAATATAGTACATTGGCGATATATATCCACATTTACGCAATAGCATATATATTTACCAATATTAACTGAAACGAATATACATTCTAAGCGTAGATAATCCGACTAATTGCACATTGCACATATTATGTTAATCCTTATTTGCCACTAAGTTGGCAAGAACGAGCTAACTGTGCATAAAAAATCCAAAGTGCAAAAATATAGAAGCTCCTTATTTATATTCACATTCTTTTAGTCATGATTATTGTATATTATACGCATGTACGTAGTCATTTATTGACAAGTCAATACGAAACGTTGTAATTAAGTCTACTAATTTTGAGTTGTTTAATACAGCGTCACAATAATTACTGATAGTTGTGATTACAAGCATGATCAGATTCAATATAACCTTTCATTTCTGCAGAATAGCATCCAATGCATCAAATGAAAGAATCAGAGCGAGCCAAAATGTACGTGATTTTTTCATAAATATGTGTAAGGATATTGCAATCATTCACATCATGAATAAATTATTAGACAACGAGGATGTTACGGAATATTAATTACAAATATTAATACCTACATTAGAATCACGCATAGCATAACTGTATACCATAAAGGTGAATTAGCAATTCGTCAATGTGCACACAGTAAAATATTCAAAACTCAACTTGCGATTTAAGATAAATTGATTGCCAGTATTCTATTTTTCTGGATTATATCCTAGATTCAAATTATTCCATGCGAAGACTCATTCTCAAGTTATTTCAACCACATAAACATTTCACAAGAAATATTGATTCCCAAAAGCTCAACCTAGAAGCAACTAAGGAGCATATCGTACTACCCAAGTTATAACTTACTATTTCTTATCCAGTTATTCTATTCTTATAATAAATCGCGCTTTTATTCACAAGTCTTCATAATGAAAAGTTATTTTCCTTGAAAATCCGAAACTATCCATCAATACTAAAACTGTTTCTGTTGCAATTTGAATTATGCTGTGTTATTTTTGCTAAACACATATATCTTTTGCTATCTAAAGAAATGGACACAATTGCACATGACACAGTAGTATAGGAATAAGTTTTGATCTTAAGATTACTTCTGCAACACCAAAAATATAGGCATGATAAATACACAAATACAGGCATATCCTGTAAAAGATATTATAAAAGTGTTATGCCCGTAACAATTGTCCTTCCAGTGCTGAGAATACAATAAATTATTCAATAAATTATCAATATTTTCCGGGATTGCATTTAAAAAAAATTTGTTGGAAAAAGCGATTACTCACTGATAGAAATACTTCCAAATAAATTAGGAAAACGTAAAACTGTGAAATGAATGGACACCGCTCTTTCGACCTGAAGTGTCCCGAGGTGAGCAATAAATACTTACTATAATTACTTTCTGAATACCCATTATCACTATAGTCATTAAAATAAATTTGTCCGAACTATTTGGATGAAATATTGCTTGAAATTCCTATTAAAATTCATGGAAATTATTTGATGAAAAACATACATTATTGTAGTATGGTCAATTTGGTCAAGTGGTTGTATTAAATGCTGAATCCCTCTTAACGGTGAAATGCTAGTGCTTTTATATTATGACTCCATTTTAACAAAATTGAAGAGAAACATTCTTTTACCTTTGCTTTATAAGTCGTAGTTCATGGAGTAATGACACAGTATAACCTTAGATTAGCTCTATCTCTAGAAGCCAAGACATGATTTCCGGAAGTCTGTCGAGTAACAAAGAAGCATTTACAAGCACAATAAGTTTCCATATTGAGTATTTCGTTAAATTCTGCTTCTGATTCTAATGGGACTTAATATTCTTAGGCGTAAACAGTAGATTTAGTAATCGCATAGCCTAATTGTCTTTATTTCATTAACACTAATAATACACAAAAGAGTCAGATGTGACTATGTGACATACAGATTACAGACTTCGGGGGGCGACGTGTTCATGTTCATAGTTCATGCCTGATAGCATTAAAATCCTATATTATATAAGGCTAATTTAGGCACAATTTATTTTTACTAGCAGACCCAATTCATTGACTTATGGTATTCATTTTGATATTCAGCATTCCTGAAAATAATGAATTACAGCAGCAATTTCTATGAGGAATGCAATTTTTGACTCAGATACTTAATATTTATTTATTTATTGATTCTAAAGCACGAATTGAGTTCTTCGGCATTATATTTGAATCATAGTGACGGTAATGTATCTTGTCATATGTCCATCACATACATCATCAATTCAAAGCAAATAAGCCGACGATGCCAAATGATGTCAAGACTTTAAGACAAAGCCATGACTGCGTTAGACAGTAATCGCTATTACGCATTTTGTACGTCAATCATGCACAAATCAAATTATGATATCATTTTGAGGTCGAAATGAATTGCGTACTCAAACCAATTAGATACATTTTATTTTCTGCTACTATGTGTTACTGCTTCTGTAAGTACGCTTTGGTTTTCATTTGTTTACACGTCCTTAAAAGGAATATTTAATAACTGTTGTTTTGTATTTGTAATATCTTAATAATGTCAACAATTCCAAAGCCCATTGTGGTTGTGTTGAGAAAATGGATGATATTTCAAAACAGTGCAATTCTATAATTTTACTTGATTAATTTACTTGAATAAATTTGAGCTGCCGAAAAGCATTTTACCAAAATGATTGCATTTTTTCCAAGAACCAACTTAATACTTCTTTATACCGATCGTACCACCCACTTTTCCTAAATGTGTCCACCTTAATGGTGAATTGCCTTGCTACTTGAAAAGAAGTATTACTAAAAATCTCCAACTGCAAAACAGAGATTTATGCTTTTAAGCTGACAAGTCTTTACAGATTGAATTGAACTCTCTTTACCCAATGATACTATAAATGTACCTTCAGACGATTACTTTGGCATATTTTACTTTGCTCTACAGCAATGAACGTTTACCTAAAAATTTAACTTACATTGAAACTATGTATACAATTCACCTTCTGTCGGAATGCCGAAAATGCCTAAAATAGAAATCTATTTTATAAACGATTGTATACGTTAAGAGTTAAGAGCTAAGGGAAATACCTATACTTACAGCTAACTTATCTATAATAGAGATATAAAATCAATTAAAACGCTCAGCTAATATTGGCTAATATTATTTTGCAGCATGGGTTGGGTTTTGATAATAAAACATTCGAAAATGATGAAGTCAGCAAAGACAGCGAAATCAAAAAGGGATCTACAGCGGAATTGGCGTCTACGGTGATATTTTGATTTACCATACAGCTATATAGTCTACATTAAAAATATTTTCATTTTACACTAGTACATCTGAAATTTTACTGTAACTATTTTTACGTTTACGTAGACGGCTGATGGACCCGAAAGAGATACTTGGGGGTAAGCCTTATATCAACTCTTGTACATTACTTTATTTATTTTCAATTGTGCTATTTCATTTTTTTCTATTCATTTTCAGAAATCCGATAGAGTTTTTGCTGAGGTATTGTTTCATTTCATGTATTCATTGATATGAGAAAGCAACCTGGTCAAAGTACTTAGTTATTGAGGTTCAGTTTGCTATGAACAATAGTTCAGCGTTTTGAACTGTAGCAAGAGAAGGAAATATGCAATTAATTATGGCTTTTATGCTTTGTATTATTCTCTTCATGTGGAATCTCATGTGGAAATTCCACCTTAAAAAAGGAAAATACTTCTGGTCTTCTTGATTTTGATATGTATTCTTGATACATTTCACAATGAATTCTCAATGGTTTACATTAATAAAAACATTCGTGATTTATGTTAAGTAAACCATATTGCTTACATATAAATACTTGCGTTTATGTGATTTAATGATTTAACCCTGTCACGATTGGTGTCTTTCTAGTTGCATATCTATGTCTGTGGGCCTTGGGAACATATGGAGGTAACGCATTCATTGCAAATAAGTTGATTATTACATTATTAATAGTGAATTAGGGAGCAGTATATCTGTTCATTGAAAAGACATTTGTTTGATGTAGGTTCCCATTTGTGGCCTATGAAAATGGCGGTGGAGCCTTCATCATACCTTATTTAATTGTCTTGGTAAATGAACTGTATTTTATTAAATGATTGCATTGCATTGTAATGAATTAAATGCAATGAATATTTAAACCTAATTAAGGTAATTTTTGTTAATGAAGTCTTGAATGTCAAATATCGTCCTACTGTAGTTTGTATAGTTGTAAACGTTCGTTACCGATATTTACCTAGTAGAAGAAAAACCAGAGGTTTTGAATTACCATGTATATTTATATACATATTCCAGTTGTTTATTGGAAAACCAATCTACTTTTTGGAAATGGCTCTTGGCCAATTTAGCTCTTATGGACAAGTAAAGGTGTGGAACCTTGCACCTTTTTTCAAAGGTTAGCAATTTTGAATGTTACATATAGAAACATGGTTATTGTAATTTTTTTCAACATTTTAAATCCCTTTTTAGGAGTGGGCTATGGATCGATGTTGGGAACCGCGTGTGTTGTATCTTATTATTGTTCCCTAATGGCTCTTACAGTTTTCTATTTTTTTGCATCTTTCCAATCTGTATTACCTTGGTCTGTATATCATTCTAAATAAGCTTTATCATAACAGAAATATTTAATTGAAA
The DNA here is from genome assembly GCA_020352615.2 of Yoshiicerus persimilis. Lineage (NCBI taxonomy): Eukaryota > Metazoa > Arthropoda > Collembola > Entomobryomorpha > Tomoceridae > Yoshiicerus > Yoshiicerus persimilis. The sequence continues at coordinate 31,186,121 of CM036940.2, read as the reverse complement.
TTGACACAGGTCTGTATGTATAGGTCTGTATGCAATCCGGAATGGGTAGGAGAAGAAGCATGTGAAGAAAATAGTACATACTTTCAGGAAAATAATATCAGCATTTCACAACTTTACTTTCAGTGAGTTATTCAAGTATTATTGAATAAGTTTTCTTTATATCCAAGATCATGGGGCAAAACTAAATAGAAATTATTGTATACTTTAAAGGAATGAAGTCTACCCCCAAAAAGCAAATATTGACGATGGAATTGGAACTCCAGAGTGGAGGCTCACTCTCTGTCTGTTACTTTCTTGGATTTTGGTATTTCTGTCTTTGGTGAAAGGTGTGAAAAGCTCAGGTAACTAACTTTCAGAAAAATAATGCAGTCAAAGTAATTTGAGTAGTGCATACTAAGGTGATCATTCAAAAAATTAGTGCTTCTATCTTTACTATAATGTTTATTTTATTTATTTTCAAAAGGGAAAGTCGCATACTTTACTGCAATATTTCCCTATGTTGTCCTTATCATATTATTGATTAGAGGAGTGACACTTCCAGGATCAATGGACGGCATAATGTACTTCATAACTCCGCAATGGGAAAAAATTTACGACCCTAATGTAACTGCATTTTATATTGTTTTACTGTTTAACGCTATCACGTTCACTTATTCAAGTGAAACTACTAATACAGTAAGGGATGGAGGTATCACATTTTTTGCTGTCTCTTAAAAACGTGTGTAGTATTCAGAGAGAGCAACTTATTACTTCTTTTCCATACTATGTAGATAGTAATAAATAGCGAGTATTAAAGCAATAATTTTGGACAATATATGATTAATAAACGTGCGGTCAAACCATTAATTGTTAGGTGTGGTATGCAGCTGTTAGTCAATGTTTCTTTTCTTTGTCCACTGGATTCGGTCCAATCATCATGTTTTCTTCCTACAATCCTTTCAAACACAATGTTTACAGGTAGTTATGCTAAGGGAGAGCAAAAACTTTATTAATTAGCAGTACATAATAAGTAATTAAGAATGTTGTTAACAAAATTTTGATTTAAATTTATAGGGATGCATTGATCATCAGTGTAATGGGTAAGTAATGGGCAAGACTGCCACATTTAAAAAGTGATGTACTAACAAGTTGATATATCATTTCATGTTTTATATAATTTAAGATTTTTCGTGCTTACATGTTACATTTTTAATTTTCAGATACATTCACGAGGTAATCACATTATTTAATTTCTTGCTATCGAATTGTTAAGTGAACATTTTTTAATGGCAATATACATTTTGCAGTTTACTTGCCGGTTTCGCTATTTTTGCGATTTTGGGAAATTTAGCCCAGGAGATTGGTGTAAGTTTTCCTCAAATTCATTATTCTAAATCCTGGATTAAAAATGCGACCCGAGTAAGCTATTTACATTTATTTTATAAATAAATTCGACAAGATGTTTTTTATTTTGCAGGTCGATATTTCTGTTGTGGCCAAGTCAGGTCCTGGGTTAGCCTTCGTTAGCTATGTACGTTTAATGTTCATTCTATTTCATAAGTATTTTCAAAATACTGGTTTTTGGATTTCAAACTTGCATTTTAATGATAACGAATATTTTAATTAGCCTGATGCAATTTCAAAATTTCAATGGGTGCCTCAGGTAAAGTAAATAATTGAATTATTATTTAAGCCAACCATTGCTTCTCATTGGAGTATAGCGATATTATGTTCAAGGTGATAATATATATTCACAAGCAAGTAAAATATTGTGTAAAATAATCCTTCTTTTGTGTTTCAGTTATTTGCAGTTTTATTTTTTCTTATGCTGTTTACGGTAATTACAAAATATAATTGTGTATCTTAAGACGTAATCCTATTATTAGTAATCCAATACCATTGCATCTGATGATTTCTTAGTTAGGTGTTGGCTCTGCAACATCATTAACGGGGGGCATTATCACCATCATCTGCGATCAGTTTCCAAAGATAAAGAGATGGCAAGCGACAGCTCTCGTTTGCTCAAGCTTATTTTTAATAGGCTTGATTTACGTTTGCCCCGGTGGTCTCTTTATGCTAACTTTAGGTAGGTGTGCGCAACCAAAATCAAAGTTGTTCCATGTATTTTAATTGGTCAGTATAGTAAATACATTGGGCAGATGGCAATACATAACTTAATTGTAAACTTAGCTACATGTGGTAAAATCCACAATGCCAATCTTTTAAAATAGTTCACTAACTACAGTTTATTTTAATTACAGTTGACAATTTTGGAGCAAATTTCGTAATTTACGGTATGCCAACTGAATTTTTATGTACAATCAATTCATGAATTCAGCATTTTATAACCAGTGCAACTGTAACAATGGTACTGATGGCTGTTTCCTTTGTTAAAGTAATGGCAACCGTAGAAGTAGCAGCAGTTTCTTGGGTTTACGGTCTAAATAATTTTATCCGGGATATTGAATTCATGCTTGGCATCAAAGTGGGATTTTATTGGAAATTCTGTTGGGGATTTTTTATTCCAGGTAAAATTTACATAGGCACCATTCTGTAAGTCCGTTTAATCGATGTGGGTAGTGGTCTCAAAACATTTTTTACTTCAAATGCATTGAATTCTGTATAGATTCAATTCATTGATTTTTTGGCATCACAATCGAAGAGTACATTTCACAGTTTATATATATAATATATGATATAATATATAATACAAATAATATAATATAAATATATATAACATAAATAATATAATATAAATATATATAATATAAATAATATAATATAAATATATATAATATAAATAATATAATATAAATATATATAATATAAATAATATAATATAAATATATATAATATAAATAATATAATATAAATATATATAATATAAATAATATAATATAAATATATATAATATAAATAATATAATATAAATATATATAATATAAATAATATAATATAAATATATATAATATAAAATATATTATTTTGCTTTCATAGTTTTTATAATCCTGTACTCTACAATGAGTCCATAAAATAAACATTTTATGGGTTCATTACATCTTGAATCTTACAAACATCTTAAAATAGTATTTTCCTAATTTACGAAATATTATATTATTGCTTTTCAAGTGGGTTTAGTAGTTATCCTTCTCTATTCGTTAATAACTGCCGGAGAGTTAACTAATAACGGAGCACATTACCCCGTATCTGCAATAGGTAAGTTGGATGGCAGTATTACCAGCATTTTCTAAAATTATTTAATTTAATCACTGTTTTACTACTTTACTAATTATTAATGTTTCAGCTGCGGGATGGATACTCTCCGCTATTGCATTGAGCCTTATTCCTCTATGGGCTGTCCACGGTGTACTTACAAGAAAATCGAAAACCTTTTGGGGGGTAAACTAATGAATTATTAAATTATTGTCAACTTAGACAGAATATAAATACATACTGCATTCTAAATATACATCGCATTTAACAATTTGCAGAAGCTCAAGGAATCGTTCCAACCGACAGAAGCCTGGGGTCCCAAGTCAATGAAATTGAGGAAAGAATGGATTTTATTTAAAGCCCGCAAGGATTGAGTTTTATTTGGATTGTGTTATTTTTATGATGCCACGAGGCAACGACTATGTATTTAATGGACTATGGAAATGCAATCACGGTTTCGCTGACCTTAATAATAAACAGGGATAGGATATATTTAAATGTACTACACCGTTTTTATCGAACTCGGAATAATTTAATTACTAATTTATTCAAGTATCTTAAATTAACTAGCTTAAGACTTCAAAGAAATAATAATAATAATAAGATGCAGAAATATTAGGCATTGTATTATGCTGTAATGTGCAATACCTACCTGCAAAACTCACGAAATTTTACTTTTTCGGTATTATGTAGTTCTGCATTAAAAGAGAAAATGTTTTAAGTCAGCTATTTTATAATTTGTGAGCATAAGCAAATTAATTGTCCCTGAAAGTTTTAATGTGAATGATATAAATAATTTATTTCGAAATCTAAGCATACATACATTATTTCTTGTTCATTCGCTTCCAGTTTTGCTCACTTTAACTACTATAATTATATCAAGTTTATTACGGTATCCCAACATGTAGTTAAATCATGGTTAATAAGCAAAGGGATTCTTCAATTAAATCTCTACCGTAATTTAGCTAAAGAGCTTGGGAAATCGAAGCTCTGTCGGTCTATAAAAGACCTTTTTATTGCGTTACACAATTTGTTTAGCGTATGTATTATGTTAAGTACAGATACGCATTAAAATATTCCAGTGCTTTTACTAACGTTTCGCAAATAATCATTACGAGAGTTAACTACTATTAATTTTCTAACAATGCATCATTAAATGCAAATAAAATCTTGAGTAGAGTAACTAATATAGAAAGGAAATAGTCATGATTTATATTTGCTGTAGCTGTTTTCGGCATTAGTCGATTTGAGCCTTAAGCAATGCTTTTAGATTCCGAAGAACCTGGAAAAGTTGAAATATTGAACAGTGTGATCGTAAGCCTTACAAACACTAAATATTATTATCGTAATTGGTTGTAACAGTCGGGTTTGAATAACTTACCTCTTTTGGCTACTTCTTTTGTTTAGGGAACTGGATATCGCAATGAGGGATTTGACGTCGATTTATGTGAGGTTATTGGGAATAACAATGAAATATCTAAAAGAACCTATAATTGCTTAGGATTAAGCAAAGAAAAGGTAAAGCGTTTGATCGAATAAACATATGTATTACTAATTAATTTTTTAAGCAAGATATCAAGTGAGACTTTTTCTTAATTAAAGAGCCAGGAGCAAGATAATAACCCTTCCAGAGATCAATGGGGTACAAATATTTCATGATTTTGCTATTATTTTGAACTAGTGAGTTTTCTTAGCAATTGACTATTGACTAACTTTGCAGAGAACTTGTAATTTTTCTACCTATTTTAATTTTCAGTTAACTCTGGCTTTCTGATGAGTTGTATTTCAATGAGTGTCGGGTTAGGGAACGTATGGAGGTATACATAAATTACTTTAAATATTTTTCACTTGCAATCAGGAGTTTTAGGCATTTTCAAACTTATAACAGATTTCCATTCACTTGTTTACAAAATGGGGGAGGTGCATTTTTAATACCTTATTTAATCGTATTGGTATTGGTTGGGAGACCTATTTACTTCATGGAAATGTGTCTTGGCCAATTCAGTTCATTTGGCCCGATACGTATTTGGAATATTTGCGGTGCTCTAAGGGGTACGCGTCTAAAAGATAAAAATATATTCAAGCCATTTTTATTTCCCATTTTTGAAACCATAATGCAATGATTAGGTGTCGGCTATGGAATGATGCTAGGATGCGCTTGCGTTGTTTCTTTCTACTGTTCAATAATGGCAATCACTGTGTACTACCTTGTCGTATCCGTCGGACCTCGGCTTCCGTGGTCAGTTTGCAATCCTGACTGGGGTGAAGAATACTGTACTTCGAATGGAACTTTTATTGGATCTGCAAACACTAGCTTATCACAACTGTATTACGAGTGAGAAATGGGCTTCAGACTTTTGAATTATTTTGTCCAGTAGTTAAACCTAATAGTATGCCGGTGTAATGTTTGTGAATAGGAAAACAGCTTTTCCTCAAAAGGATAACATTGATGATGGAATCGGATGGCCTAATTGGAAATTGTCCGTCTGTCTTCTATTTTCTTGGCTATTTACTTTCATAACCCTTGCTAAAGGAGTAAGAAGCTCTGGTCGAGTTGCATATTTCACAGCTTTATTTCCATATGTAGTCATTATTATTCTACTTATCCGTGGAGTCACTTTGGACGGAAGTTGGAAAGGAATTTTATACTTTATTACACCTCAGTGGAATAAACTAATAGAACCAAAGGTATTGCCAGAAAACTTTTGAAACCTCAAAAATAGTCGCATTTAAGCATAACCATGCATGGCTACTTGGATACCTATATCTACATATGACATGACATGACTATTTTATATTTATACTATATTCTATATGTACGTATATAGGTAATTGTGTACAATATCATGATATAGTAATTAATTAACAATATGTTGTACTGTTTAAAGGTATGGTTTGCAGCTATCAGTCAATGCTTTTTCTCCCTTGCTACTGGGTTTGGAACAATTACTATGTTTTCTTCTTATAATCCATTCCGACATAATATATACAGGTAATTAATTTACTGTCTTGAACCAAAACTCAGTTCAAAGATATGAAATGATTGAAATAATATTTTGAAACATTTATGAGTTCAAATATGTGGATAAACTGCTGAAATTAGAACTTAGGTTAGAATCTAACAGTTCGGTTTTAACTGTATTGGTAGAGAGGAGGTTAGTGCTGTTATTACGTTTGTCCTGTTAAATAAATTGTGTCACTGTTTTAGGGACGTGGTAATTATCAGTTTTATGGATACACTAACGAGTTTACTAGGTAAAAGGGTTTTTAAACATATCGCTTTCATACTGCGCAATACATTGCGATTGCTTGGAAAATATTTTATGATGTCTTATACATTTACAGCCGGATTTACAATATTTGGTGTATTGGGTCACCTCGCATCGCAAATGCAAGTCGATATCGAGGATGTTGCTAAAGGAGGACCTGGATTAATATTTGTGTACTATCCAGAAGCGTTAGCAAATTTTGAATACATGCCACAGGTAAACAGTTACACATTTATTGATTGCAAATATTTACACGCATTCAAGGAAATGCTCCATTTTCTGCCAGGCATGGTATCATGGTATCACTAGAATTATTTGTCAAGGAAATGTGTCTAAATTGCATTTTAATATTTGACAGATCTTTGCATTATTGTTTTTCGGAATGATGTTTTGCCTTGGAATCGGAAGTGTAGCCGCACTGGCTGGCTGTATAGTAACTGTTATTTGTGACGAGTTTCCTAAATGGATACGGTGGAAAGTTACCAGCTGGGTTTGCATACTTGGGTTTTTCAGTGGACTTATATATTTGTCACCTGTAAGTATATATGACTTCCCTTGACTCTATACGTAATTCAATCACACTTCCTTTTCCTTGTGCTGTGCAATTAGTCATCGCCCTATGACACATTCAGAGTTCTTATTTGTTTCTATTTCAATCGATTTTAAGGGTGGAGGTTTTATGCTCACTCTCGTAGGGTATTATGGGACAGACTTCATTATATATTTGTACGCTATGATTGAAGTCTTTGGAGTGTCCTGGATTTATGGATTGAACAATTTCTGCCTGGATATTGAATTTATGCTAGGAATTAAAATTGGTCTTTATTGGAGAATATGCTGGAAGTTTATCATTCCTTTAGGTCTTTTCAGTCTACTTGTGTACATCACTATAACAAGCAAAGAACTCACTTATGAAGGAGCCACTTACCCTCTCAGTGCAATTGGTATTAAAGCATTAATCACTGTTACATGAAAATATAGTACGCAGTAAAGTACAAGTAAAAGGAAAAAAACTAATATTTGACAGTGAGCGGTTATGTGCTTCTGGGTATTGGTATGTTGCTACTTCCAGTGTACGCTATTTATACCATTTGGACTAAAGAAGCCCCAACATTAAAAGAGGTTACAAAATTTCTACGTAGTATTATTTCGTAAATCATTCATAACTTTCTATTTCAAACGATATTACTTTTAGAAATTCGCTTCGTCATTTCAACCCTCCGAAGAATGGGGACCCGCTGACAGTCTTATGAAGACTGAATGGATATTGTTTAAAAAATGTGATAAATAAATCTTTCATGAGCTTTGAACCGATTAAATTGTATTGGGCATACGTTGGACTCCATTTCGTAGAAGTTTCACGATTTTGCACGGTTAGGTACACGTTACTCATCATTTGTAATACAATCGTTGCATATGTAATATGTAACCATTTGTCGCATTTTGCATGAAATGAAGAACATTAATAAAATAGGGGTAAATAATGTACGTCATAAAATGCTAATACGTACATTGTAATACATCTACTATGAAATGCTTATCGTATTGGTAGAAGTTGTGATTTCGAGTTAATCAGTAAGCGTAATCAGTATTTGGTTTTCATTTTCTGTTGCAAATAGGCATCCAAATATTATACTTCGAAACGGACAGTGCATCAAATTGGATGTAGGTACGTTTGGCAAAGGACCGTTTGGCAAACGCAGAATTTCGGTCTGATGGATCGTTTGGCAAATGCACATGGACCGTTTGGCAAAGAAAACGGATCGATTGGCAAATCGTATCATTTATGCATAGTCTCTTTTTGAAAAGTAAAAAATACTGAGTTAAATAAGTCAATGTAAAAATGTGATACAAAAATGAGTTGCAAGAGCTTATTTTATACAATGGAAGTGTTTTAATGAACTTTGTAAATGGTAGTCTTTTCTTTCCGTAATTTCTTGTTGTGTTTAATAGTTTTAGGTTTATTTTCAGATAGGTTGTTTTCTGTCTTAGAGGGTAAGTGCCATTATCAATTCAAAGCAAAGCGTTTTCGGTTCGTAGCTGTTCTTTCATAAGTAACAATGAGTTTTCACATTGATGGCTTCTAGTAAACCATTTTAATGTGAAACCTATGAAACACCCCTCCATGGGGTTAAATAATTTTGGAAAAATTTTAAAAGTTCCGTCAAGAACCTATGTGGCACAATTCGCCAACCGTTGCAGATTTAGCATTGTTTCAAATAAAGAATTTGTAAGCTTGTTACTTTATTCAGAGTGCGGGAGACGAACTTACGTGTTTCTTCAGCCATTCCAGAAAGATAACTAATGTTCGTAGGTAGACTTACAGACGAAACTCTTATTACAAAAGCATTTACATGCTTTGATTCCCTAGAATAGTAATTTGGATAGTCTTAACTGTATGAGTATGCATGCATTACTTTATGTCGTATACTATAATGCATTTTTGCCAAACGGTCCGTGTATGTTTGCCAAACGTTCCGTTTGTGTTTTTTGGGGACACTTTTATTTTTTGCCAAACGGTCCTTTGCCAAACGTGCCGGCATCCCATCAAATTAATGACGCTTCGTCTCACTCTGATGTAAAACGTCAAATTCCTGTCATCCCTTACTGTTCGAGGTAGTAAAGTAAAAAGTGTGACATACTTTTTGTGATTTATTAGACAAAATAGATAACTCAGTTATTTTTATTTACGTCTTAGAAGATAAATTTCCCTTCAAACAACTTTCTTATTCATTTTGTTATCTAAACTAAATATTGATATTTTCGATATAATTATATACAGACACAACATAACAAAGTCACAAAACAAAATATCATGAGAGCAAGAATTTCAGGGTGAAGAGTTAAGAAAGGGCTCTTCATTTGGAAACTCCAAGTTGGGTTCCTTAAAAATAATTAAGCGTATTTGCTACATGTACTCGATTAAGCAACCATAACGGGGTAATGGAATAAATATTTGACGAATTTAAATGCAACAGTAAGGTCGTTAAGTGTGACCTGCTTTGTTGTCCCTCAAATCAAACCTAATTTGAACTTTGTGCTTGAAGTTAGCAAAAATTATTTTAAATATTGTTTTAGCATTGCTTCATTTACTGAACATCAATAGATTTGCAAAAAATTTGAAATCATTTCCTCCTGATTCATTTCAGAAATCATGCGGTTGGGTGTGCCATTATACCTATAGTATATGAGTATGTCTAACTACATTACTCATTCCACATTTTTCGGGCGAATTTTGTTGGCCTAACGCAATTACAATACACAAACAGCGCGACACAGTCACATACAATCTACAAACATACTTTTAATACAAATATAATATAAACACAAAAGTTTAGTAATGTACATATGTAAAAATGGTCAAACACACTAACGGTTACCTATACGTATTTAAAAATTAATGTTAGATACACAACCTTTGTACCCCAAATATTAATTGTTTGTATTTACTTGTTTGGTTTGTATACATGCAAATAACTCTCCGGACACCCAAATCTGTAATCTGAGTGAGTATATTTAGATTAAATAATTGTTTGGATTTTGAATTGACGTAAGCCTACCCTTTACTTCTTATGACATATTGGAAACTGTCGTACGTCTGTAGGATGTAGTTATGTTCACTATTGCTACTGCTGCTGACATCATTGTACTATGTAATAAGATGAACATAACTAAAACTGAAGCATGCCCAATCGGTATGAATGAACTTGAATGACAAAGATGATAACGATAACCCATGCACCAACATTGAATGAGTAATTAGAGCTGCTACAGCCTAATTGGAATAACTTTCAATATCAATCGCCCTATCTATGTTCTAAACAGTTCATTATGCTTCATTAATGACTGCATGTATGATTTTACAGAAAACGTCTCCAGTTCAAGAATTGATTTAGAAAATAATTCATTCTTAGCGAAATAATTAATAGTGCAATACTATATTCATACGGAATTATGTATAACTCTCTTAGGCATTACTATTTACCATAGTTTGTATTACGCTGTAGTCAGTGTAATAGGTAGGAAAAACACGAACACGCTGCTATCAGCCTCCCGACCAGTTTATTTTCCTATCAACTGATTGTGAGTCTAGAAATTTCTCCCTTTTGTTTCCTCTAAAGGTACACAAATGCAAAAACACACTGTTTTATAGTAACTTGGATAACAAAATCAAGGCCGTCTTCACGAGTTGTATGAACCTAAATAAATTTTATTATTACTTAATCTCACTTAGTTAATATCGTTAATTTACCCATACATTTTCCTTCCTTTAAGAAACTCTCAGTAAAACATTATAGGTACATGCCCATGCTGAGACGAAGATGAAAACTTGTCGTACAGTTCCAAGTGCCATTTCGTTACGGAGTGTAGGCAGATAAAATAAATAGAAGATTTTTAAGTCTAATGGAAATTAATTCAAGCTCAACATTCACATGTTCAGCACATGGATTAGGTTAAAGATCCAAACCCAAGCAACTAAAGCATGAATAAGAATCCAACAGACCGGCTTCTAGTACAAGTAAAATAGAAAGGTTACGCACAACAGGCGTCTACACTCAAAGTCCAACTAACAACTTGCAACTAGCAACTATTATAGTATTTATTGTTTCGTTATTTCTTTGTAGCATCAACAGGTAACTCATTAAAATAGTTGAGCAGATTTTCATGGACAACATGATCTTCATTCCCCAAAGGTGTAGGCAATTGCGAATATCAATAATATGCCGATACACTTCAATCTGCATCGTACAAGATTACTGTTGGGAATAACAACTACACAACAACTAGTTGTAAATACTATAACATGGTTCTCTATTTGTTTTTATGTTTGCATGCTTAATTATACTATTAATTTATACTCTTTGTGCCGGTATAAAATCTTATTTTAGACCAAGCATTGCTATCCCTGCGGTGTACATTGACAATAGCAATATAATGAGGTACTAACATACGCTGTTTAAAACAAGAACAAGTAGATCAGTTTTTAAAAACTCAATAGATTTAAATGACAAAAAGTTGACTAAGCAAATACATCATTTAAAAATATTGCTTTTCTTTGTTGTACGACGGAAGTGTGATGGATTGTCTGTTCCTGGTGTAGCTAATGAATATAATTATGTTTGTTTACTCAATAGATTAATTTATGGAGCATGTTCATACACATTCATATATATATCGACTAATGTGTTGGATGTTTGTACATTAAATAATGGCATAAATTGTGAATGTATGTGAAATTTATTGTATACATTTAATTTTTGCAACTGATTATGAGAACTTTGTTAAGTCTCCTGGTGACAAATACAGTTTCGAAGTTTAAAACAAGTTTTTTAATGACTCACAGGCACAGTATGACTGACATTGCGTCGGAATGCGAAGTGTGTTTTGCGTGACGCTAAACAGCAAAAATGTAGTGTTATAACACATATTGTAGATATAGATTAGTTATAGCTGTAATAATATAATCCACACGATCAATATGCTCTTGTTTTAATTTTTAAATTTAACTTAAAAATGGGTAACTAAACTAAACAGACAACTTCCATTGTATATCATCTACAGCAAAATACTTTGAAACAAAGTACTGGTATGCAAATGTAAAATAGCATACTATTTGATCATCACGCGGTCGACGGATGATTTGTAAAAACCAGAAACCCAACCAGTATTCTCCCCTGATTAAATAAAGATCTGCTTCATAGCTGACTCAGCCAAGAGACGCGTTAGCAAAGGTGAGTAATTATTATTTAATAAAAATAAATTTCTTGGTAGAGTAAAAATAGAGATGGGTAGGTGCAAAACATGCTATATTTATGCGTACCACAGTACCATCCAACCAAAGGATCAGCATCTGTAGTAGCGTTGAAATTCGCGAATGCTATGCGAAGAACAATAACAAATAATGCAAAGTGTTATTAACTTCAAGTGTATCTAATTCTAATGCAAATGCACGTACTTCGTCGTACCTGAATGACTGTCACAAGCATCACTACTCTACTTGAATGATTAGAATTTATGTGGAGGATACCATAGAGGAAGGAAACATTTTCCTTTAAGTGTACATTACGAACACCTTAAGTACTTCCTCAAATCAATTAATTTTATGTTGGACCCAATCATGAAGCAAGTCAAATTTCTCCATGAAGGACTTATTTTTTACGCCGCAAAACAGTAAACAAAGTTATTTGTAATGTGAACTGGTAATACCATTTTAAATTATCCTTAAAGAATTAATGGAATGACGAAAATAATAGTCATCATATAGATACAGTTTGTCATTTCGAGTAGGAATTGCATAAGGCACAGTAGTGAGGTAACAATACTATGAAAATGAGTTTTTAAATTATAATTTACCCTTTTCTTCTTTAAACGCTTAATCACAGTAAAAATTAGGTATTGTATTAGGTGGAAAAATACTTTACAAGTGCACATTTACTAGTAACTACTTAACTCTAGTATTTGTACACGAGTTATATCGAAGGATTGCACATAGGGTAGGGATTACAATATTAGAATACTTTCTTATAGTAGGACTAGCATTTCTTTGCACATGCATTTATTAGTTCGTATATTTACATATGTCTGTATATTGGGCATTGGGGCAACAGTTTTCCGCATTGTTTACGTTTTTGTTTACGTATTCTTCTTCATTGAACAGGAATACGTAAACAAAGAAAATGAATTACTAGATACCAGGATAATTGCTAAACCAGTTCTGCATCATTCTAGTTTTTCTATATCTATAAACCGATTGGTTTTGACATATTAGTGAGCAATAGGCTACATTTCCAATTTATTCCTGACAAAACTGACTGAACCTTTGATACTCATTGGTTACATGTGTAATAAACTAATAAATGAACATTTTCCTTACAGTAAGATTTACCAAGAATGCCAAGTTCCTCAAAATTAATATTGGATTGAAGGAAGTTAAGTTTGCGTTTCGGAAGCAGACCACACCACATTGCACTACTCTGCATTTTTCTGCTGCAATGGAAGTGACACCATAAAAATTAAATCTACGCAGTTACTATATCATTATCCTCATTAACATTAAATTCCCACCAAAGTTTCTATTTATATTCGGAGGAAAACGTGAAGGCAAGTCATCATGTTCAGTCAATGAAATTCGCCAGGACAAATGAAATTGTGGATAAATAATTACAAGAATTTGGAAATTTCCATATTGGCTAGTATGGTTTGGTGGTCGTACTTTGTAAACAGTAAGGATATACTACATTGTATGCCCTTTCCTCTAAAACAGACAGAAAATCATATCTATACAGTAGACTTATAGTGAATACGTCATTGTATTGAATTACGTTCGTGTCTGCGGAATATAATGACTATGCTTGCAGTATTAACCATAATAAATAACGCAAACCTGGTATGTGTAATACATTGGATTTCATTTTACAGGGTAGACGTAGAGTCGCACTGTACATTTACTGACAAACGTGTGTACGGCGAATCGTTCGTAGGTACTGCTTTACCAAGTAAGCAAACGTGTCTACCTAAATACACATATATATACTACAGTGTTTGTAAGCCATAATAAAGTTTACATATAAGAATGCGTAGGTAAGAGGAAAACTAGTAAGCCAGTATAGGAGTTAGAGCAAAACTGAGAATATATAAATCTGCGATTCCCCTAGCATAAATTCACTAGCAGATTGACTAAGGTTCCCTTACATTCTATTGGTACTTTCAAAGAGAACAAACCTAAGCGTCTAGCAACAAAGTACAACATATCTGCCTGATACGGCCAAGTGCGAGCTGTAAATTTTGCAATCCTTGTTTATATTTACATTCACCTGCAGATTAGTTGCACTTCTGTTTAGCAACTCGCTACACGTTTTTACATCTGAGATATTTACTGCAAACAATTTAGATCACGAGAAAATTGAGTCTTATGGATTTTATGAAAAGTGAATACAAAAGTACCTATTATTGATACAGGTACAGATAAGAGTTCGTTAAACCTTAGTAAATTAGTTTGTAATTTTAATCAGTGAAGTAATATTTTATGTAACACGCGTTCGCACGTGTTTTACGTTCACTCCACAAGGACTACAAAATAATTCTTTAGTGATTGTTTCTTTTGAACAACTGAACTGAACAGGATCCATTTCAACAAGGACATAAAAATGGCCAAAATACAAAGCTACAATCTCCACTCTATGGTATGTTTTACTTTTCTTTTTAAGTACCTACAGTTATGTTTTGGGATTCATGCAAATCATTTCAATTTGTTGGAATTTTAGCGGTCATATTTCACTATTTACATTGCTATGTAAGATAGTAGGACAAAAAGTATTATGGTAGTAATTTGCATATTCAAAGGAGCAACTTTGTCATTTCATGAAATGTCATTGTTGGTAAAATAAAGCTTGTCAGTGTTTTCTTAGAATAAACAAACATTGTAAAATATTCAAATATTATTTAGTCTACATTTTCGTTGAAAAAAGTGTTCGCTTGAATAGCAATTACGAGTCTCAACCGCAGATAAATCCCTACTGTGTAGCAAATTGACAGTACAACGCAACACGCACTGTCTTTTCATATCAGCTTAATACATGTATATTAACTAATATCTGATATAACGAGAACCGTTTCTTGAACTCTGTGTTTACAAAACAGTAGTTTAATAGGTACACATTACAGAATTTATTGAAAATACCATTACCCGTATTTTGCTCGTAGATTTAGTTTCGCACAGTATAGTGGTAACAAACTCATAATCATAAAGAATAGTAGTAGCATGAACATGTACATACATTTGAACTACCAAAGAACAGGTGTAAGTATACATGCTTGAGCAGAATATAACAGTTTCTTTACTATGCAGGATATTTCTAATGGCATTGTTAAATATTTACAAGTTTCTTTAATAACACAGTACAGTGCACACATATATAGCGTGTTTACTTATGTTAATTTATATGCAATTCATTCGTATATGATGGCATTTCGATTTACTAGTGACAGGGACATGTAGAATTAAATTGAAATCTGAAAGCCAATTTAAATAAAGTAATGACGATCCCATTCAAACATTGATCTCAATTACTGCAAGAAAATGAAAGATTTCACCTCATACAATTGCTGAAAACTATTACACTCAATGCTCTACTTTAAATCCTAGCTTGCTTCTATTGAGATCGAGAATTTTTCTCGGCTACTTATGTACTTACAGAACAACCACAACATAATAGACGCTGAGTTCTACAGAGTCCATTTGTGCAGCAGCAATTACATACTAGCTAATGCAGAGTCGAACATCGACCTATGCCAATGCAATCTCTGTAGTGGGTTTCTCTGTAAACATAAGTAACTCTGTATTTTTCTGCTCTCTCACTCACTCTCTCGTATGCCTTATCTCACTTGGTTAGGTTTAGCTCACGTACAAAAGCGTAGCTTGCATTCATGAAACAGAGATGAGTAGGCAAAGAACACAAGACGCATTGACTTGTGTAGTATTATAACATTTATGCAGATTTTCCTGTATGCATTGTACTGCATGTTTCGTGCCTACTATTAGTTTGTACATACCTATAGGTACAATATATTATTATAGTTAGTTTTGTAGCAACCATTTAATTTAAAATGTTCAACAGAATTGTGGTATTGTTGCTTTTGTTACTTTATGCTTACTAACGTTCAGAGAGTCTTAAAACGATGTATATTGCTGCTTGAGGCTTTTTTCTCCTGTGTAGCCATAATGCATTCTAATAGGTGTTGTTAGCAACTTAAATTTGGTCAAACAACCCTCCAAGAATGCAAATGCACCTCACTCGTTCAATCTCTCTTAGAAGTACATCTGTGCCATTCTATCGTAAATGCGAAGGCCTCAAGTCCACCCTATTTTATCGCTGTCTTCTTTTTCACCTCTTCCAAATGAGACTTCATGTAGTTTTCATTGTAAACTAAGATAGATCTTATTTATTTATTGGGCCTAATTTTACTGTCCGTATTCATCTGTAGAAGTAAGTGTAAGTGTAATAAAAATAATTTCTTGGCCACTTTCGAATTTATTATGCAAGTATTGTATAAGTACACAAGAAGGTTGTATGCAACTTATTTTTGTTGATATGGAATAAAAATACACACGAAGTCCTTCAGCCATCTGCATACTTAACTATTTGGTTCTGTCATTCTGCTCCATATGTTTTGAAATGTGACACCTGTTTAAGGGGAAAGGATTCCAATGGAGTGCGATTAAATAAGTCCAAATAATATTAATTGAAAATGAGATCTACTGCATATTGGAGAGTTGATCAAAACGGGTGGTACATAAATTGATCTATAGGATGTGCAAAAATACATCATACAGTGCAGCTTTTGCATACTGCAGGTAGTAAACAACTATTACAAACCTGTCTTCCACGATTTGAAACATAATTTGCATTTCAGCAAGTAAGTGTTCATTGCATTTGTGTCTAGTCAGTAGGTACATGATGTATACCTATCTACATGATGCAGATAATAACATAGTATAAGGTAACCGGTACTGATAAGCAAGATAAATAAAGCATACTTGTTGTAGCGTAGGGAGTGCCATTATTGTGGAGGTGCTTATGTCCGTGTTCTTCAGACTTGACAATCACCCCACAACTTTTAAAATTACATAGGACATTCTTTAGTTCTTTGTTTTTGAAGTGCTAAAACTCTGTTCAAGTAGTTTCTACTAAGAACCAGGCAGCTGTATTTAAAGTTATATTAAATCCTATGACTGATGACCTCACAATGACTTTATAAATCCCACCTATCATTTTATTTTTTGTTTAGCGAAATGCCAAATCCAGCCACGAATTCTAGCTTAATAATTAGAAGTTGAAGACTCATCTTATTCATTTAGCAATGTCAGAGTGGCAGAAATGTAAAGTATTGCTATATGATTTACTTTATGTATGTAAGTTGGTATATTTGCGATTACCTAGTAATCTTATGTAAGGGGCATCACCACAATTTATGCGTGTAAGTATTGCTACAAGAACGCAATCTTCAATACTACTTTGCTACATTCATGGTCATTTTTTCCAAAATATTTCCATCACATAATTGGGAATTTGGCTGCATAGATGACTTTCAAATGACTGAAGGATATGGTGTGGGTAAATAAGAAATGGTAAAATGAAACAATATGTAAGGTAAATAATTGAGAAGTGAATATTTATTAGGAAAATTCCCAGAAGTAAGCAACGAAAACAAAGTAAGGTATTGTATTATTAACGGTTGTACGTAGACACTCGCTCTGACGACAAGACATTCGGCTAGTCTAATGACAGTTGGGGGATTATTGCACAAGCGATTTTTAGTGTTAAGATACCGATAAATAGGTATACCCAGCAGAAAACGTGATGGGAATACCGAGAACATAGAGATTATTCAATGTAAACAATTGTTCAACACAGTAAATACAAAAATTCTGAGTAGGTATTACATTCCTGATTACTTATATAGACATTACATATGATGTAACAGTAAAAGTAATAATTTCAGTCATTGAGGCCCACTAGTAAATAAATCCTACAAACAACATACTGGTACACTTTGTCATGCTGTTTCATGGAATTAGGTTCAAGAGAATTTACTCTGTTGTTCCTTTCAATTTGAAATTAACTATAGGCGATTCGCAATGTTCACCTTAATATAATTTTCGAGTATCTTATTAATGAAACTTGTATGCTTATGCCTTGTGTCTTCCTATTAGTAACTGTTATTATAGATGTCTAAATTAATAGGCTGAATAAACGGCGTCCTTAAAATGACAACCTTCAAATCAAACCGTGTGTAGCATGCATATCTTAGAAATGATTGACCACCAAACATGAGTAGTGACTCCAACAAAGATACATCAGGTAAAATTGTAATTTCGTGATCCCCATTCATGTTAGCAAATCTTCTGACTAATCCTTGCATTTATGGAGATCGTAAATGGTAAAGACAAAGGTGGGACGTAGCTCACTTATGCATCCACAGAGCATTTTACACCACCAAATAATTTATTGCATTTACACATCTTAGGTGCCTGAGGTAATGTCACTAACAGTGTTGAGGGGCAATAAATGCATATGTAATCACTACGCGCTACACAGATGAAAGTTTTACCAAGTAACAGATAAAGGTGAAGGCAAAATTGATTAACTTGGTTAGCAAAAAAATTCTACGAAATGTGAAATGACAAAGGGAAAATATATTTCCCACATACCATAAATACATACAATGGTCGTTATTTCGTAATTTCCTTTGTGACTTCAGTGAGAGTTAACTTTTATAAAGGGATATAGAGCAAAAGTTATTTAACAGCAGGATGTATGGATGTATTATATGTTTATTAGCTAAAGCATCATTAAACTTTTAGTTGACAGCACACTGTTGTGATGGATCCTCTTCTGGTTTTATTGCCAAATCAAATTAAGAAAACCTGCACTATTCTGAATCTGTAACTCATGTCCCTCCATCTCATTTACCATTAGTGAATGTTTTTGTATATTTGCAACAATATTAGGTGTGAGATGCAAACTTTCATGCGAGGAAGGACATTTTACAATAGAAAAGTCATACAGAGTAACCTTGGAATAAATAGTATTATAAAATGCAAGAGTAAATTCAATTCGCTCTTCTGTTTTACACACGTGTGTATCTTGCAGGGCTGAAAATCAGATTCTCTACTGCTCCTTAAGAACTGTAGTTACTATAAGCTCATAGAAATATAATGGCTTTAGTTTAGTTTAATTATCTATTTATCTGTCTCTTGCGTTTGTACCTTCGTGCATGCAGGTATCGTGCATTTTATTGTGGAGTTCATCTGGAATGAGAGCCATATTATTACTGGACTGCATAGCTTCATGAGACAGCTTTATCAGGGAACAATAGAGTTGCAGATTTTTTGCAACTCATTCCTTTAGTTCGACCAATCCATGTCGTTCTATTAGCATTTTACATTTACGTGCATTCACTCTTATTTCCGGCTGAATACATTTTTTCTATTATAAGAAGCATTCTTGTCTACAGAAAATGTGTATCATTAGTTACAGAATAAACACTTTTTTCCTCCCGTTTCTGGCTTTACTCAAAGATTGGTTTTTGTAGCTAGATTTACATTACATGCTCGATTGTACTTTGGCTTTGTCCATTCTCAGCGCTTAATACCGAAATGGAATAATTGTCATAGCATGACTTGAAGAGTTTCACAAAACTCTATGGTTGTATTTGATAGTTTATTATGTCGTTTGTATGCATACAAATAACTACTTGCTCAATTCTTTTCATATATATTTTCGAATTCTACATACATTGATGTAGTCAGTTAACTTAACAAGAATCATTTTCATGAATCCCTAGACTTAAGAATATTATATTCACTGCGTATTTTCGTTCAACGTTCTTTTAACCTTTTCAATCTTCTACTTTAGTCATGGCTTCATGAATACTTTGAGAGAGATCCTATACAAAAAACTGTATGCAATTTAAATACACAATTTGCATGAACTATACACATGAAACAGATGGCAAGATGATTCATTTACTGAGATCATACATGTTCCAACAAAAATATTTATGATTTATTGTATTTCGTTCTAGTATTTAAATGTAATTCCGGTATTCGCAATAATATATGCCATTATAGTGAAACAGCTTTCATGTTAACATATGTTCTTTTGACTTTACAGGAAACTGGAAGAGAAAACAAAGGTTTCGAGCATGACGATTCCAAAAATAATGTTGTACCAATCCAAAATGTTCCACGGAAGCAACTGACTTCCACGGTAATGATGATTTCCACTGTATAATAATCATTTTGGTGAAAGGATTCTCATTACGACAACAAATCTGTTGACACGACAAAATATTTGTATTTTCAACACTCCACATTGTTATTACACCTGTCATAAATTTTGCCACTGCAAATTATTATCCTCGGCCTTTGTTGACTTGTAGTCGTTGTAGCAGTAATCACTTTTCCAAAATAAAATGTTATTGCTTGTCAATTAATACTTTGTATATTTCCTAATTTTAGGCTACGCTTCATTCACAAATGTATTAGCGTAATGTAGGATTAACAAGTTCAAAATGATGATAAATCTTTTCCGTTTGTTTAGGTTGTTGAGGGATTGGGTGATGACCGTGAGCAATGGGGGTAATTACTATAATGACAAAATAATGAGATAACTAATATATTTCATATGAATATTATTATGCTTTTCATATGCTAATATTCTATCTTATTTTTTCAGGAAACCTATTGAATTCCTATTAAGGTATGCAAAACACAATTTAAAACTTGATTCATGTCAAATAAATATACTATATGGCTAAACTAATGATGAGCTATTACAAATTAGTAGGGCAATTTTATTAATGATGAATTTTGTTTTTGTTTACAGTTGTGTGGCGATGAGTGTCGGACTTGTAAGTAAACCATAATTTAATATATTCTAGAAAAAAGTTTAATTTTCAAATTATAAACTTGGTATTTAATGACGATACGTATACTAACCGGCCTAATTTGTCTGTTTTACAGGGAAATATATGGAGGTGAGTTTGTCGTCTTATTCTGGTCAGCATGCAGCATTTCGCCTCGTTGCGAAAGTTCTGGATATTATAATTTATTTTTAACATGCCCTACAATTATGTGTTATAGTTAAATGCAATTTCTTAATTAATGCGTATTAACATTACAATAACTTGCCTAGTAAACATACTTTGTTACTTGAATTGCAAATAATTAATTTTTTTTCTTTAATTTTTCCAGATTTCCATTTACAGGTAAATATAATTTCATGAATCTATTACATTTTACTGATGATGTCCATAATATTTAACTGCATGTAGTATTGAATTAATAAATCTTTTTTCACTTATTTAGCCTATGAAAATGGAGGAGGGGCTTTCTTGATACCTTATTTGATAGTATTATTCTTCATTGGTAAGGCATTTTTGCATACTGTATACATAAAACACACACACGCCTAATTGTGGTAGCGTAGCACCTATGACGATTATATGATCTAAAAAATTTAATTTTTAGGTAAACCTCTGTATTTTCTGGAGTTGGCCATTGGACAATTTAGCTCCAAAGGACAAGTGCAAGTGTGGAGGCTCAATCCTTTCTTTAAAGGTACCATATAATGTTACAGTCATACAAGTTACTGATCCAACAGAACTTTTTAGGAATAATTTGATTTTGTATTTCTAAAGGTGTCGGATATGGCAGTGCTTTCGGAACGGCATGTGTGGTCTCATACTACTGCACATTAATGGCTTTAACAATTTTCTACTTCATTGCATCTTTCCAATCAGTCTTACCATGGACAGAATGTAATGACAGTTGGGAAAATGTAACTTGCCATGAAAATGGAACCGTAGCACGTGACAGTACTACAGGAAAAAATTTAACCATTCCCGAACTGTATTTTCAGTAAGCACATTTTTATTATTCTTGTCTATTAAAGTACAACCTTAAGTTAAAACTGCAACAGGGTGACAATGAATTTTCTGTTGCCTTTAGAATTGATGTACTGAAACAGAAGGACACCATTGTTGATGGAATCGGAATGCCTGACTGGAGACTTACGCTTTGTTTATTGGCCTCTTGGGTCGTGATTTTACTGTCTTTGATAAAGGGGGTTAAGAGTGCAGGAGTAAGTTATAAATAAATAAATTTATTCTTTTCGTAATTGCTATTCTGGATAATAAAAACTCATTATGTATTTTTTGTTAACAGAAAGTTGCTTATTTCACTGCTCTCTTTCCTTACTTTGTTTTAATTATTCTACTTATCCGTGGAGTCACTTTGAACGGAAGCTGGGAAGGAATTCTATACTTTATTACACCACAATGGAGTAAACTTCTTGAACCAAAGGTTAATATGTCATAAAAATACAATGTTAAAATTGAAGAAATGCAAACTTTGAGAATATTTTGCATTGATGTGTTTTTCCACGTGATAAACATTTTGATTGTGATTTTAGGTTTGGTATGCAGCTGTTGGCCAATGCTTTTTCTCTTTGTCAACTGGTTTTGGTCCTATAATCATGTTTGCGTCATACAATCCATTTAAACATAATGTTTACAGGTAGGCATGCGTTAATACCTTTAATTTATCCCTTCCCGAGCATTTACATTTTATTACTGAATTTTATTAATGTATTTCTTGCTTAATTAACTTCTCTTAATTTGGTATTCAGGGATGCTATGATCATCAGTTTAATGGGTACGTGCACAATTTTAATTGCATATTTTAACTGGTCCACACTTATACATTCATACCTCGATCAAAACTTAGTACTTATCTAGATTCATAATTTTTGGTTTTTTCTACAGATACGTTCACCTCCCTTTTGGCTGGCTTTACGATATTTGCGATTTTGGGCAACCTAGCTTCTGAGTTAAACGTGGACATTACTGAAGTTGCAAGAGGTGGCCCAGGGTAAGAAAACTTATAATAAAAAACCTTTTCATGTTGCAGAAAACGTTTGGAACTTTTCGCTATAATTTTAACATTGTGTTTGAAATATTTTTCCAGGTTGGCTTTTGTATCTTATCCACAAGCTATTGCCCAATTTGATTGGCTTCCTCAGGTATGTATCACAAGTATATATGATATTGAAATGGTATACGTTGACACGGTATTATTAATTGTTGACTTCTAATCTAATTGTATGTGTGATTCTTTTTAGCTATTTTCAGTACTGTTTTTCTTGATGTTATTCACATTGGGAGTGGGAAGTGCTACTTCTTTAACTGGGGGGCTAATCACAATTATTCATGATAAATTTCCCGCAACTAATAAGTCTTGGATAACAACTGGCGTATGCCTTGTCGGATTTATCTCTGGACTTTCTTATGTCACCCCTGGAGGACAATGGATACTCACACTTGTCGACCACTTCGGAGGAACTCTTATCATTTATGGTACAATCTTCTTTTGACAACCTAAAAATAACTTTATGTAAAAAATCCAAATTATCTACAACATTCCGTATCAATAATCAATATTTATTATTAGTGATGGCCACTTTGGAAATCATTGGAATAGCGTGGTTTTACGGTTTATCTAACATTTGCCGTGATATTAACTTCATGTTGGGTATCAGAATTAGCTTCTACTGGAAATTTTGCTGGGGGTAAGTTTTTTAGCGCCACTTTAAGCAACTTTTAGGAATTAATAACTTATACTGATGTGTATTTGTATGTATGAAAATTGAAAATTGTATTACAGATTTTTCATTCCGGTATTACTGTCAATTATTCTGGTTTACTCTTTGATCACAAACGGAAATCCTTTACATGAAAAGCAAGCGTTCCCAACAATCGCTCTTGGTAACTTTTTTACATGTATTTCAGAAAATATGTTCTATATTCCCAAAGAAATCTTACTAAACTCTCAATAATGTTTTTGTTTTTAGTCTTCGGTTGGTTGCTTGCCGCCTTTGCCATTCTACTGTTTCCAATCTGTGCTATCCATACAATTGCTACTAGAAAATCGGACACACTTAAAGGGGTATTGTTTTTAAAACTTTTGTATTCGAACTTATTTGAAATAAATGCAAACGGTGTAAGTGAACATGGATGTGTTTTTCAGAAAATTTTGGAGTCTTTCAAGCCCACTTCAGACTGGGGTCCAAGCAGGCAAGAAGATCGTCAAAACTGGATACAACATCCTACGAATTTACGAACTTTCACATCAATGAAACAAGCAGTAGTCAGTCTTAAAAACTTTCTTAGACGAAAGTAGATTTGTATTTCAAGACTTAAAGGTGTCTGTACCGTAGACTTTTTGTTAAGTGAAGTTTTTGTACATTTACGCATCATCAATGATTTTCAAATTTACTGCGGTATGGTGCCCCGATTCACAAATGTAATATGACTGAGATTTTTAGGTAGAAATAGTATTTTAATTGGTAGTTGTAGATAAGTATAGTGTAGAATATATTGTATTGTTATTTTGAAAGCTGTATTTATCATTTATTCCACAATGTCTTTGAGGAATTTACTAACGCTAATAAGATTTCAATGATTAATGTGATCATTTTAACTACTTATGTATAAACTATATTATTGATGGTTGAAAGTGTTGACCACGAGGAATCAAACTATTTTTGGACAATTTTAAAGTATTTATGCGGTTGAGATGTAGACTTGTGCAAATGCTTCCTATTGTCGAAGACTAACCAACTTGTTTTATAATCTAAACTGTAATAATTATACATATGCATTTTTCCATATCCAACCAATTATTGTCTGTAAGGTTGTGACAGTGTGTTAGATTAGGAGGAGGAATTAGTACATTTTTATTACCTATATGCATACCCAAAGTATTAAAGTATAATATTGTTTATCATTATGTACAACTGAACTTTGGAATAATGTCACAACGAAAACAAGATGCAATAAAACTTTGACACCTAAGTACGTACATGCTGAAGGAAAGATAATAGCTTATTTCACCATCAGTTGAGGAGATGATTTTTTAATACTTAATAGCAAACAAAGCCATAAATTATGGTTCAACACCATGCCCACATTTGCCTACACTAGTAATTATGCGATAGAAGAAATTTTTGGATAGCTACATGAAGGGCATACTAATTTCATAACTGCTAAACTACATTTTATTTGTTACAGGGTCTTCAGTTAACTATATTCGGAATTCTGAAACTGGCTGCAGAAGTAGTAATTAAGTAATTAGGAATTATTGGGTAATTTCTCACTTATAGACTTAAACTGTATGCAAATCTGTCATGTTTGCGAATTGAACCTGCCAGTCAACCATTAATTATCCTGATCGTTGAATGCACTTATACTTGAATACATTATTTGCAGGATATCCATTTTTAAGAATAAATAATAGGTATACGAAAATACAACAAATAAACACTATTATACTATTAGGTTAGCAATTTTTGTTCAAGATTCCACTACTGATCTACACTCAGGGACGCTTTGGTGGGGTATTAGGACAAATTACGCACTCTACAATGATATGCAATGCAGCTTTTATATATCATCTCAAGCTGAGATGATGAAGGGGAACCAGTTTTTATAATAGTAAATGATTATCTTGAATTGGTAAACAATTGAAGATCATTTATTGCTTCGGCATAGTTGCAAGGAACAAATACAAATGTGCACACCTAAACTATCAGAATGTATTCACTGCTGACAATAAATTTACTTTATTTCTAATCCATTATTTTCAAATTAAAGTTTACTACATTATTAATGATACCTAAACTTTGGCGAGTCATACAATTTACATTCGTTCTTTAAGTGCTAGGCGCTTTAGTGGCTTTAGATGAAATTATATTTCCTTCTTAAAGGTAAAAGTTTTTTCAGAGTGAGAAACACTAAACAACGTTTTGTAAGCGGTCATCCAGCAATTTGTGAAGTTTACACTATACATGGAGTTACTTAAAAATTGTAAGCAACCGCTATCTGAACTTGTAAGACAAGCAATTGTATCTCTTTAAAACCTGTGAATAAGGAATGAAACCCATCCTCAATCTTCATAGAAAAATTCGTGTTTTCCATTGGTTTTATAGTTAGATCGGAAAGTAACACTAACACTTGACTGTTCAGGTTTGCCCACAAGGATCATAATAAAACAGCAATTTTGTGCCAGGTTTAAAGAAGAAAATGCGTACAAGTGATAAACAGGATTATGATCGTTACTTGATGCTTTGTAATTGCAGGATGAGATGACATGACCTGCAGCACTGTAAGTATTATGCAACAGAGTGGAAAACAGAATATTTGCATGCACAGCGTAATGATGTGATTGTCAATTTTATAACAAAAGTTTGCTCTCTTAGGCCCATAAGTAAGAAATGTAGTCGCCAGACTAAACGTCTTTTTTGCTCCTTTCCTCTTTTTAAACGTAATTCAATGGGTTCTCTGCCATTTAATGAAACTAACACTACTATTAAAATGCCTACGTACGATATAAATGCGAAGGTCGAGGGAAAATCTTAGAGAACCTGTTGGCAAAGCTAGCATGGGTATTTTACATATATGATGGAAATTAATCTTTTCAGATTTGTGAAACTGGATGGTAGGTACACTTTTTGTTCTAGTACAATAATATAAATAATTGATGCTTAGTATTCAAAGAAGCTCCTAATTCCACTTACCTTTGTTTTCTGTCCTATCTTTTATCTTTCAATCTACACTAAGAGTCTGGCGAGTAGTAACACTGCGGATATTTGCAGGAAGATGTATTTGTTGACATAAGAAAACAAGTTTGCTATTAACCTCTTCAAATTTCACAACCATTCTCTTAATCCTGTGTTTGTTACACGGTCAAAGCACTAAAAGTTGCAGTAGTCGATTGCACCATTTGCGATTAGATGGGCATGCCAATAATTAAATATTCTGTATTTTCGCCAAATCATGCACACAAAAGTTAAGTGTTGTAAGAAATTAAGTGTTTTTGTTTTCCTCATTTGTAATGTACAAAATACTATATGTAAAAATTTATCTTCTTTGAGTTACATTTCCGTGAATCATTGTTACTTCAATGAGAGCTTTATGGGGAATAACTTCAGTTCACTTTTGTTAAATGAAAATTCATACGCAAAATATTTAGATTTACCTAAACATCTGTTGCTGCCAACTTATGTAAACACAACTGCGGATGTAATTCGATTTGGGTGAGTGCCATTTTAAAAGTGGATATTAATCACTATACTGAGGTGTATTGATGGTTTAAGTACTCCTCAGCCAGTATTTTAAATAGATAAAAGTAGGAAGAATATCATTCAGTTTCCAGCTTATTTTCTTTACCCTTGGGATATGCATTGGGATTGTGTTCAGAATTACAGTATAATATTTATTAATAACGTATATAATGTGCATAATTAATGTATTAACAGAAATGTCCCTTATTAATTCTAGATTGGAAACACCATCTAATGATGTAGCCTGTAAAAGTACCAAAGGGGAAGTTGATATTAGCTTGCAGCTGTTAGTAAGCCTTAATGAAGAAAACAAAGCCTTAGATAAGAAATTTACACCTGATGGATACTTTAAGTTTGGAGCAGATTATTTTTCACCAGAAGAATATTGCATCAAAAGGTTCAGATTTTTTACTTACGGAAAGTAGTACGGATTTAAACAGCACGATACTACAAGGGAGTTTTTAATGATCAGTTTGCAGGAAGAAATTATTACGATATCTCTATGCCTTCCGGATTGTGATAGAAATAGACCTTGCGTTACACGATGCTGCGAATTCGGAGAAGTCTTTGGTTTTCCTGGGACTCTAAAATGCGTTTCAACCGGAGATGAGCAGTGGACCCCCACTGTTTACAAAACTCCCAACATAAAACTTTCTGAAAACGAAACAAAGGGATTGAAGTTTCACTTTATTTCAAGACATCCAAAAACTTGGTGTGACCATAAGCCAACAATATCCAGTTTGATTGACTTCGAATACTTCGAGAAGTCATTGTATGTAAGCCGAAATGGAATATATGTTTATGAAAGAGATTTTCGTCAATATTTTGAATTTATATAACACGTAATATAGAAATTATAAGATATAGAAATAATAGTATAGGTTTCATTTTACGGATACATAGGTTTAGAGTTCTTGAAGATGGAACTGTTGTTCGGAAAGACAATAGAAGAAGAAAATGGAAAACTTTGTCTGATGGCACATATTGCATTGAAGGTATACAGTTTATTCCTGGTGTGCAACAAGATTTCTCGGGATATGAAAATCAAACCATTATATTCGATTGTGAAAAACCCACGGAAGGAAAGCAAGTCAGTAGGAGATAAATTACTAGAATTAAGAATTATTAGTAATGATTTCTTGATTTAAGGGCTTAATTTAATTGATTTCAGAGTTCCCTATCAATAGTTTATGGAGTTGCACAAGTGATTGCCTGTGTGTTCTTATTACTGACTGTAATCGTTTACGGGTTATTATGGGACAAACAGAATATTCATGGATGGACTATTCTTGGACATGTCACTTCCATGCTTTGTTTCTACATTTTATTAATTACAACTTACTTTTATACTTACTTTTTTAATGAGTATTTATCTCAGACTAGTGAAACCCCGTCATTATGCAAACATCTGGGTAAGACAGTTTTTCATGAATGAATGACTTTCACATAACATTATTACGATGTCTGTATGATTATCTAATTGTGTGATGCTTTTTTTAGCGGTAGCAACTCATTTCTTCTTCTTATCGAATTTCACGTGGATGAGTGTAATAAATTACGACTTATATAGTACATTCAAGTAAAAACATTTCTTATAATATGCAAAAAATATATATTTCTCATTGTATGACAGTTTATTTTAGTGATTCATACAGTGTATTGGTTTTTTATGATTTTACAAATGTATACTTTCAAACAGAAATCTCAAACCAACAGCAGGGAACTCGAAGCGAAAAAGACGTTTTTTAATTTACGCTCTGTTTGCCTTTGGACTTCCTGCTTTAGTTGTGTCAATAGGAATAATTTTGGACTCTCTCTATGGGTATACCTAATGTACATTCATTGTTATATCACTTGCTTAAAAGCAATCACAAAAACTTTTTAAATTCATGTATCAATATATACTGACATGAATATTGTTGTGCTAATGTAACCAGATGTACAAGTTACGTGCTCGCAGAACTTCCTTAGGCAAAAAGTAGGCATAACAATGCATTTCTTTGTTTAATTTTAGAGATGACATTGAAAGTGAGGTTGTTGTACCACAGTATGGAAAATTTAAGTGTTTTTTGGACTCGGAGAATGCGGCTCTACCATATCTGTACGGTCCAATAGGTTTCTTGCTGATATGTAACCTACTGTTTTTTATGATCACAGTATACAATTTGTACAAAATTCAACAAGTAACGAAAATTGCAACAAACAACAGTTCCCAGCGACAAAGTCAGCGACACAAACAAAAGTATGTCAATCTGTGAAGTGTTATATACAAAGATATTGATGGGAGGTTGTAATATATATGTAATTGTTGTTCTAACTGTGGTATGTAATATGCATTTATTACAATGGTACTATGTTTATAAAGTAAATGTTTGTGTAAAATGTTTACTTTTTGCTGTGTAGCAGTCACAAAAATGCAAAAACATATTCGTGATTATGCCATGTGATTCTTTATTCAACTTATATCTGGGTAGACATCGTAATTGCTCATTCTATAGTTTAGATTTAACTTATGTTAATATAATTACCTTGAGAAAAATGAACCCATATGTCGGAATATTTTAATGCTACATCTTTAAAAATAAGTGCAATATCAGACCATGGTATTTGTATTTTATGTAATAAGTCAATTTACTACTTACAATACACCAATACACATGTAACGGTGGCCCATTTAAATTTTTGTATTAACATTTTTAGAGCCAGCTTTCTGTGTTTGATTTACTTTTCTTACTGTTTGATTTACCTATTTAATAACAGATGTATTGCTAACTTAATTTTAATACCATTATGGGTCGGAATTAGCCCAGCGTACTTAGACTGATGGTAATATATCATTATGACTTATGAGAGTACTAAAGGATTCTTTCTATACCGCAGAACTAAGATATTCTTGAAAATTTTCCTGGTTGTTGGGTTGACGTGGATTTCAGAAGTCATTACATGGGCTTGGTTGGGGAACAGTAATGATACTTACTTTGCTGTTGTCATTTTGGACTACATTAACATTCTTCAGCCCATTGCCATTTTCATCATATTCGTTTGCAAAGCTGACATTTGCAATTCGCTGAGGCAGAAATATCAAATAATAGACAGTAAGTTTCCGGACAGCATGGTTACAATTTTTGCGTGATTCGTTAATTGACATAAAATGACGTAACTAGTTAGTTACATTCCATGTTTCATCTACCTGTGAATTTGCTATTGAAACAGAAAGGCACGAGACAATACCTTACTAATTAACATCCATTGCATGATTTATTACAGGAACTGCAACATCACTTTACATCGACCCTTTAATTGCAGACCGAATAGTTCACCGATGTCCCAAGCTGGAGAGTGAGCAAAGTCTTGATATAGAATAAAACTTCATTTACCACAAAATTACTTTTATTTGAGTTTTAAAGAATACCCTAATTTTGGAGAATTTGCATGGATTGTTCAAAATGTATGTTTCACTATTTGCAGGGGTAATTGGACCAATAACCAGGAAGGGAGGAGACAGTAGACGGCGGTGTATGAGCACTATCACAGAATTGACTAATTTATCTCTTAGGCAAACTTCTTCGGGCCAAGTACAGCAATTGCAATAAAATAAATTTAGCCAAATCTACAAGTAAATGTTATGAATTTTACTCATTATTCATTACAACTGCTCTCATTACTGTTTGTTGAAACCGTAACCTTTATTTATAATTAATAACATACCTACTCATTTAAACAGGAATGGAAACCACTTGTTATTTACCGGATACGGTTCTGACGTATAAGCGGCTGCAATTATGCTTATAAACATAAACATGTTACTATTTACGAGCTTTTTTGCGCACAAACATATTACATGAAGGCAACACAAACATACGCAAGTGTTAGATTGATAAATACAAGCTGACAGGATTTGAAAATGCTATGAATTTGTTCAAGTTGTGTTCAGAAAATGTTGAGTTGGTCACACTCATCAAACGCATACTAATTGTGCATTATTTGTTAATGAACATAATGGCACTCCGCCCATGATGCATCCAGACTAAACTGTGATGATTGTTGTAGTTAGGAGAATGGCTCAAGAGGCACCGTATTTTAATGATGCTCGTTCTGTGCCTAAGAGGATATTCCATGCTAAGAGGTGTTTAGACCGAAATCTTAAAATAAACTCAAGAGATTTACTCGATGCATACGAAAGTGGTTTGGGGCGATAGGTAATTCCGTAGATGCACTGCAAACTGCGAAATGAAGATTCATTAGGGATTTCCTGACCAACGGTCGGGTAGATTCCTCTTATTCCTTTATTCTCGCAGAAGATGAGAAACTCGTGTCCATGTAAAAGGAAACAACGTGAAAGCAAAAAAGCTTTTTAAATTATAAAAAAGCGCAAGGAAGACGAGCGTGAATTTTTCTGTTGTATGTTGTATAAGATCTGTTGAGTGATAGCAAAAACCGAGGAACCACATTATGGAAGTAGTACACTTCCAACAAATACTTAATATTATCCACGCTACTGCAACTTTGAAAACTTCAGCAGACATATAAAAGTATAAGTACGTAGTTGTAGGTATAAGATGTATGAATCTCATGTTCACTCGTGTGGATCAAAACATAATGTAGTTATATTACGTATGTTGCAGTGTCGATCTAAGAATAAACACAATGGACCACGTTCCAAGAATAGGAATACATTTTCGTACCCCAGTCCTTTTATGCAGCATATTTCATTGTAGGATAGACAGATTCGGCTTTAAAATTAAATCATGATCAAAGGTTGGACATTTATTTTTTAGAATTTATTTCGGATTTTCAGTAGAAATTACAAATAACATTAGAATAATTCATATAATTAAAGATTATGAATGCAAAACTTATAATGATTTTGGGTATTTCAAGTTACAGACTGGAAAGGATCTTGAAAACGAATTTTGGTATTGTAGAATAATCAAAAATTTATACATGAAGTATCCGTCTGTTGTGAAAACACTTTATTGTGTCTTACAATATATTTTATTGCTGTTTACAGTTTTCAACTACTTTTAAAAGTACGTGTAGGCAGTTCAAAAGTCATAAAAGTAAAACCAGTAATATTTCAGGCAGTAATGGCTTGAAGTTTCAGTAACTCCTACTAAAATAGGAATTGTTGGACTAAAATAAATATCCTATGTTTAGCATGACGAAGGTCAGGTGTTTTTACATAGGCGTTTATAGATGATATTTAGTTATTATTAACATACAGACGGCGTCCTTACAGCATTATACAATATATGCAGTACGCAATACATTTAGTTTATACTAGAATGATTTTAACAAGATCTGATCTCCTGGTGTGTGTATTAACAAGACTGTATTAAATATAAGACTGGTTCTAGCTTTATAATCCTCTGATTCATTTTCAATAGTGCTAGCTACTTAGTACTTGAGCCATGTAGGCAAACATGCTTTTCTTGATATCCCTCTATTCTCTTTTATCATTTGTCATCAAGAGCCCATACTTAACAAAACTAGATTTCTGGTCTGATTTGATAAATTCTACTAAGTGTAAATTTTTCTATTTATCACACACAAAAATACATTTAGTTATGTAGTAAGTACCTTGTAATTAAGTTTATATTGTGAACCATATGTAAATAGTAGGTATTAGTTTATTAGGATTTAACCTGTAAAATAGTCTGCAATGTAAATCTACACTCTACTTGAAAATGAGTAAAGTGAATTATTAACACCTCTCGTCAACAACGGTGCTTGTTAACATGCTGTACAGATTCTTAGGCGCGTTTAGTTTGCTCATCACGTTAGAATTATTTCATTGTGTTCATACCCAAGTCACTCTTCATACTTGTTGTCAGATTTCTGGCACTAGCGCTCAAGATGACAGTAATAGTGAGTGTAATGATTTTGAAACGAAAATTATCACCACTGATGATAAGACTGATGCCTTCAAACAACAAAGGTTACCAAAATATCTTCCTATGGATGAAAAAGGAAAGGAAGAGCCCTCCATTGAAATGCAATTTCGGTTTGTTAAACGTTCATATTTTTTTCTTGTGATGAAATTGTTTTTGAAAAATTTTCCACATTTTTTACAGGCTTTTACCAAGAGTCCCTGAGTGTTCAAAAGGAAATTTTACAATAATATTACCATTGGCCGAAGTTATTATTGAAGCTTCAAATACAACTGTAATTTTTAAGTCGTTAGGAAAACCATTTTTAATGGACGAAGTACCAGTTAACTTGTACCCAAATGGGTATTTGAGATTTGGAAATGATCATTACTCTCCAAATGAATTCTGCATAAGCAGGTAATTCAAGTAGAATTTTTTTTTAAAGCAGTGCATAATTAGATTTGAAATATTATATATTTTGCATTTTAGATACGCAAATGAAAAGTTACATATAGTAATTTGTAATGCAACATGTGGGCCAAAAAACCCTTGCGTGAAAAAATGTTGCGAAATAGGTCATGTATGGGACGTGGCTGAATACCCAGACGGACCTATTCAGTGCAAACCATCCGGAGGGAAAATGTGGACTCCGGTAATATATTCGGATTACTACACCAAAGTAACCGATCCGGATGTTAAACCTCATATCATTATAAATCACCCTCGTAATTGGTGTTTGGATAATGACCCGGTTCTTGCTTCATGGAAGCAGCTTACAGAAGACAAAAAGAAAACGTAAACTTGTTATCTACTTTAATACTAGCTGCATCACCTATGTGTAAATCTCTTGCTAATATATCTACATTTGCGCAGATTTAAAATCCTTCAGGATGGAAAAGCATGGTACAAACGTGACAGAAGGAAATGGACAACTTTTACTGAAGGACTTTATTGTGTTGACGGAGCTATGAATTTCCCAGGGCAGAACGGAAGTTTTACAGGATTTGAAAACGACAGCATTGTGTTTGACTGTGGTCCTGCATTCGTAGACCCTGTCGTCGTAAGCTATAATTAACATTCTAATGTTGTTATATAATGCCTATGGATTCAGAGAATGTTATCAAATAGTTTGCTTTTTTGTTTTGCAGCACTCAACATCTGAGTTGTATGGAATATGCTTGGTTTTTGCATCGTGCTTTCTTGCAGTAACAGTCATCGTGTATATATTATTATGGGAAAAACAAAATGTATGGCTCATCATTTTCAATTGATCTTTACAATACCAATGACTAAGGATTTTCCTCAATAATGCTTATGGAATATTTGTGTTCAGGTACATGGCTGGACACTCCTCTGCTACTTTTCATCGCTCTTTTTTATGTACTTGTTTCTGTCTGGAGTCCACTTCTCATCAATGACCATGACACAAAATGAACTCGGAGGAAATTCTGCATGCCATGCCATTGGTATGCAAAATCATTCATACATTAGGGTTTTTTTGGCTAATTGTATCTAGTAAGCTCTGGATTCAAAATATCATGTCCATGATTTTTTTAATTTTCAGCTATAATGGCCCACTTCTTTTTCTTGTCGTAAGTCGTAAGCATTACATGTTTATTTATGCTTTCAGTATTCAGTTGTATTAGTAAGTAATTTAATATAAGACATTGAAAAAATTTACTTTTTAGATCCTTTTGCTGGATGAGTGTTATTAATTTTGACATCTGGTGGAAATTTCGAGCCTTGAAACCTACAGACAATCGATCAAAAGGCATAAAGCGATTCTTGATTTACTTAACATTTTCTTTAGGGGTGCCTCTTGTTATTGTGACGATAGCACTAACGCTGGATTCTATTTACGGGTAAACACTACCTATATGAATATAATTACATGTAGGTCACACTCTTCTTTGTAAGTATATTGTTTCGGCATCATTAATTATTAGTATCTTACTGCATACTAGTTGGTACACATTAACAATTATGTTAGAAAATGCGCGATGTCTTATCCTGTAGTTTTAAAGGATGGCATAATTGCAGTTTTTCTTTTAAATAAATTGTATTGCAGAGATGATGAAGAGAGCGAAGTCATAGTTCCAGGCTATGGTAAGAAGCGGTGTTACTTGGAAAGTAAATATGCACCTCTGCCGTATATGTATGGACCCGCTGGCGTTCTCTTAGCTTGCAATCTTTTTTTCTTTACTGTAACCATCTATGCAATGTACAAGATTCAACAGAGCACAAAATTTGCAACAAATAGCAGTTCGAAAAGCAGCTACCAGAAACAATCGTAATTGTGTTTGCATAATTTAAAAAATAATTTCTTCGCTCAAAATATGGGTACATAAAATGTTCTTAATTTTTCAGAGCTTTTCTTTTCGGGAAACTGTTTCTATTAATGGTAATCACAAATAAAAGTATTATACTTCTAAGGCCATTTATGGTAAAACGATTTGAAAAAGGTATAAAAGTAAAAACCAATTTTCCAATTGCTATGTATCAACGTTTTAGGGGATACCCTGGATCATGGATTTTGTTTCATGGGCCAGTGCTCCTGAATCAACTGAAGTACCCTGGTATTGGGTTATTTTTGATCTTATCAACATTTTCCAGGCCATAGCGATATTTATTATTTTCGTCTTCAAAAAAGAAACCTTCATTTCCTTAGAAGGAAAATATCCCAGTTTTCAACGTAAGAAGTATTAAATTGGCTATTTATTTACCTCTTTGGACTCTTCTGCTTACTTATGTAATTATTACTATTTTCAATTTTTGATGTACCTAAAAGGTTTCCTTTCAGCTGTTACAATAAAACCGGAAACAGCCGAGACGATAATAGGAAGACATCCAAAGCTGAGGTTCATCATAAACCCGTTTACTCGTTCCTCACCTAATCAACGCAACTTTTCCAGCAGGAAGACTCAAAGTACTATTACGGAAGCGTCTCGCTCAAGACGATCGTCTCGCTCCGGTCTCGAGTTTGACGATAAAGACAAGTTTGGAGTAGAGATGGTTGACAACGAACCCAGAGGAGTTCTGCCCTAGGCACAGTATCTCAAAACAAGTTATGTCGTAAAAATCCATTCTGCAGTTCACCTGAACAACAACGTCTCTTTTACATAATCTTAACCAGTATCTGTACATAACTGTTTCCTTACGGTCTTACCGTACGGAATGCTTGAAGTGTGATCCATCTATAGTGCAAATAAATTAGCTATTCATAAAAGTATCTCTGATTTTCCAGAAATGCAGTCTTGGGCTTTATTTTCTTTGCAAATGAGATTCAAACTCAAACTAAGGACTCCTGGCAGTACACTACATGTTTATACTACGTGCATTGCAGACATAATGCCTATCTGAAGTGGGTTTTACGAGAATTCGTACAAAAAATAGAGTAGCAATAATATTATTTGTCAACAAAAGTACTGCGTTGTACATACTACGAAACTGAATTAGCTGATTGACCACAATGCTTGAGTACCTAAATAAATGGATGGGTAATTACATATCAGAAGCGGCGCGCTTTGATAAGTGATCAACATTGATTTTAATTTCCACAAAATATGAACACGCACACAATAATTATTTGTTTTTTAACCACCATGACCATTTAGGTTGATTTAAATTACAAATATGATTAAGTCAACACACTTGAATCCGAGAAAGATTTTGAAAAGTAAATCTATAATCTATTCTGGCCCTCGAAGCACGCTATAAGCAAAACATGTCTGGCAGATGCAAAATATTATTTGTTCGTTTGGAATGTACATCTTGTGGATTTCACGTACGTAAGGACACGGACTAAAAGCATGAATATGTATGCATGTTTTCTAGTGAAGCACCATTAGTCATTAACTTAAAAACTTATAGCAGAGTATTCAAAACCTGTATAATCTAGCATAACCTTCTGCTGGGGCGTTTTTTTAAATATCTTAGCAGATAATACTAGTACATGCATATAAGTATAAGCATTGCCGTTACCATTACATTAGGCAGTTTAAAACTTTTTAGCAAAGCTTGTGCGTAATAGTGTTGCGCTAATATGTAGTCATGGGCTTACCTCAAGGCTTAAAGGTCTTAGGTCTGCCTCTCTTTTACCATTATATCCGTTACCATTACCATTGCTGTGGTTTTCTGAAATAGTAGCTCAGAGCAAAAGAGTTGACCATGATATATAATTAGTAAAATATTTTACTTCTGTTTTCATTACTTGCACAGCAGTTCATTATCAATGGAAATCCTATACTTATTTCTCTTGTGTCTCATTCATCACAGTTTTAGCACCAGTAATACTACCAATATAACAACTTTTGAATTGAACTGGTGTCAAGGGAAGAATAATAACGAATTTCCTCAGAATAAATACTTCGAATTTTCAATCCCGAAAGAACTTTTGTCTTCCAGATTTTTAAATTACAGTTTCAATGTTCAGTTCAGGTAATTTACTTTTCAACAACAGTTTTACCTATTACAGTTGCCAAGTTGTGTACATGTGTCGTATTTATTGTTTCGGATAACTCATGAAATGTTCGGTTCACACTTATCAAGTTTACCTAAGAAATACTTAGTGTAGAACAAAGGTTTATTTTCTCATAAAGTTTGAAAGTTGGATCACATACAGAAGGAAAGATTACATACACAGTATGTTCTTCGTTAAACTATCTTAAACACGTGTGGAAATCAGGTTTTTCTAAATTCGTGTAAATGAACCAGTGTTTTCAGGAGAGGTATTAGAAAGTAGCATTTAACACTCACCAGTGTAAGTGGCACTAAATGGGGAATAACGAAATACTAACGCTAAATAACGTTGAAAGCGGTGGTAACTTGTAATAAATAAATAAATTCCTATGTTCATGTAATTTCACCGACTTACAGAATTGAAGGCTTTGCAATTATTATTCCAAAATAGAAACTGCAGATTTAAAGAAGCTATGATAGAGGTTGTATCACTGTATTATTTCCCGACTGTCATGATACTCGTAATTGTCTCATGCAATTTTAGAGAGGTGATCTTGAAATAGTAGCCTCCTTCAAAGTTCACGTTTTATAAACAAATTATAACCCTTTTGTGCACGTGTTTTGTAAAACTAGTTCCTTAGGCCTGGTTCGATGTTCTTTATTTAGATGATCCCAACCATCACGGTTAAAAGCTAGCCTCACATTAAATTGAAAGTGAAAGGGCAGACAATTTAGTTACTTACGAATTTATGAAAAAGGTTCGCAATTTTTGAGGTCTTATGTATCCGCAACCTTCCTTCATATTTAAAAATTTCATTTTTGCCATTAAAATTAAATCAATAAAATGAACTAGTTGTATGCTTAGACCACAGATACAGTTTTTACTATTATACTATTTGTGCAACTACAAAAGTGTTATTTAAGGTAGGCTGTTCACCAGCTCTGCTAAATCAAATCTGAGAGAAATTGATTTCTGAAAGATATTTATTGAACACTATTTTCATGCCATATAGATCTATTGGACATGAACCATCCTGCGTTAACGGATCACAGGAAATTTCATGGAATAAAGAAAAAGCAGTTCAAATTACCATTTCTCCTCATGGCTATCTTAAATATAAT
This sequence comes from Yoshiicerus persimilis, assembly GCA_020352615.2. NCBI lineage: Eukaryota > Metazoa > Arthropoda > Collembola > Entomobryomorpha > Tomoceridae > Yoshiicerus > Yoshiicerus persimilis. Next base: position 31,147,526 of record CM036940.2, on the reverse strand, counting down.
AATAGAGTCTACAAAAACAACCAATTTTGCCTGACGAAGTAAATTGTTTATATTTTTATGTATTAAACCGATTTCATTTGAATACATTTTGAATGATTCGCTGTAATACAGCTTTGACGAAAAGGAATGGCAATTCAAAATATGCAATGACACATGCAGTACTCAGACACCTTGTGTTTACAAATGTTGTGACCCAGACGAAGTATGGGATGTATCACACTTTCCAAGACTAAAGTGCTCTCCTTCGGGTAATCTTCAGTGGAAACCAATACTTTACTCAGATTTTTACACCAAATCGGATGATTCTCAGATAAAAACGTTAAACCCCATTACCATAACTCAACATCCTCGTGATTGGGCAGGATCAAAATCTTGTGCCCCTGTCACAATATCTATGAAACAAATCGATGATGGCCAGAAGTCTGCCCTGTGAGAATATTTTAATGAATTAAGTAAACATTTTATCATAAGCTTTTCTTGTCCTCAGATTTCGTACAGTTGCATCATATCTAAAACTTGTAGCTAATTTCCAGATTTAGGGTGCTACAAGACGGTAGCATTTGGCGGTGTCTCGGAAAAGGAAAGTGGGTGCCTTTGACAAGTGAAAAAATGTGTATTGATGGAATTCAAAATTTTTCTAATGGATCAACATATTTTACTGGAAATGAGAAGGATGTACTTATTTTCAAATGTTCTGACTCTACTGACGCCAAAAATGCAACTATTAAGGTTAAAAATTAAATCTGTTCTCTTATGAAAATATACGTGCTAACTGCAACTAGTAATGTCAACAAGGGATAATATTAATGTTGGATAACCCAGTAAATGTCAACATATACCGTAGTAATATTGATTCAAATTAACAAATAGGATTTTTCTTGCCGTAGCGCCAGAAAGACATCGATTATGTTTACATAATATTTTTAATACTATCATCTCTTGTTCTACTTATCACACTCGTGGTTCATCTTTTAATTTGGGAAAAACACACCGTTCATGTATGGACTCAAGTCTTTTATATAGGGTCCTTGTGTTTAACATACGTATGCTTATCTGCGGTTCACATCTCTTCATTAACTCTGATTAGGACAGTAGAGCCATCAGGACTTTGCCGTGCAATCGGTAAGTTTATACTAAATTATTGCAGCATTTTTAAGGCTGCGGTAGACAAATATCAATTCATTCTGTTTCCTAAGTACAACTCGATAATTATGGAGTAGAAATAGATACATGCAATTAGTGTAACTTTGCAACTATATGTGTATCTATACGTTTAATTTTGATTTTAGCGATAGTGACCCACTTTTCGTTTCTGTCTACATTCACATGGCTCTCCGTCATAAACTATGATATTTACAATACATTTCGGTAAAAACATCCTGTAATAAGCTAAATATCAAATTATATTTGCACTGCATACACAAATACTAAATACATTACAATATTATGGTTAGAACCCTGAAGCCAACAAGTGGTAGATCGAAAGGAATTAAGAAGTTGGTACTGTATGCAATTTTCGGCTACGGAGTACCTTTGGTCATTGTGACGGTCGCGCTGACATTGGAAAATATTTATGGGTATGTTTGAGCACACTTATATGACTTACTGTACATACGTAAAGCGGAATATTCTATTTTTACTGCAGGCTGTATTTTTAGAAGGCTTGATTTTATGTATAAAGGAAGGAAACAGTTTGACTACTTTATTAAATATTCATTAAACAGACAGTCCTATTGTAAGTTGGTTTTATGACTGTTTTAAGTGGACTAAAAAATTAATAGCATTTTGAGAAACTCTTTAAATACAAAGTACGAAGCTATTGTTTCCTTTTTTAGGGCAGATGAAAATTCCCCGGTAGTCTGTCATTGTTAGAAATACCATTTAACATGCTCAAAGCAACAAATTAACAAATTACTGACAACATATTTAATTGGATTCTACAGAAATGCAGGGAAGTGTGAGAGTTCTGTAATTACGCCAGACTACGGGGATGTGACGTGCTACTTGGAGCTTCATCATGCTCAATTACCATATGTGTACATTCCCATCGGAACTCTTTTAGCTGCAAATCTTATATTTTTTACACTGACTGTGTACTCATTGTATTTTATTCAACAATCCACGAAATTTGCAACAAGCAGCAGCTCTAAAGCGGAGAAGCAAAACCAATCGTGAGTAGCCTGTCAAAACCACTCAAGATTATTACCTTACATTTGAATTGTTAATGAATAGAGTCAGTGAGTATGAATGGAACAAACATTTATCATCTTCTTGAATTACGAAAGCATGGCTTAAATTTAGTTGCAAGGTCTTTTATTATCCTCCTGTCAATCTTTTTGCTAATTATTTCTTGCAGGATTGTTTTGTTTGCAAAGATTTTTCTACTCATGGGGATACCTTGGATTTTTGAAGTCATCTCTTGGGCCACAACAAAGGATTCCGAATCAGTACCTTGGTATTGGGTCGTCACTGACGTCCTTTTGATTTGCCAGTCATTTTCAATCTTTGGTATATTTGTCTTGAAAAAGGAAATGTGCCGCTCGCTAGATAGCAAATTTCCAAAATTTAAAAGTAAAAACTGAATGTTAATCGTCAATTGAATTCTGATTCGGGAGCGAATACTAATAATTAACTTTTCCTATAGAATTCAAAGCAAGTTTTACATTATCAGAGGAGAAGATGGGAGTACTCTCAAGAGATTATCCTACTTTCTTTAGCTGCATCAGACGCTTACGTTGCCCATGTTTCCCTCAGGAAAACCAACAAGGGGCTTCCACTAAAACACAGAGCCAGAGTCTTCCATCCACCACAGAAGACGGCATTAAATCAACCTCCAGCCAAATCCACAAACCAAAGACACATGCTGGAGAATCACGCGAGGAAATCGAAATGAAGTAGATATGATTTATACCATAGGTTTAACTTATAGACATGGTATTACGTGTCAATGTTAACAGAACCTGACTGGAATAGTATCGTGCAATAAAATTTTTCCTAGCCAGTGCCGTAAGTATAACTGAGTTTAAAATGGGTTTGCAACAAAAAATCTTTGCAATGTACCAAGAAAATAAAGATTGATTTCGGAAATACGTCAAATAAAAGCTATTTTTAAAACAAAAGTTTTTCTTTGTCTTGAACATCTTAAAGTTAGTGATGGAGGACAATATTATTTACAACCCATTTTAGGCGTACCAACTATGTTGTCAACAATCTTGCAAAAGGAACTAAAAGTACAGAAATAATAATACGTCGAGGGATGCAGTAAATAAAGGATAAACAGAAAGGCCAAGGATGATGACCCGAGCATATAGCATTAATACATAAACATAAAAACGACACATTCTAAACATAAACACAGATTGTAAAGGATTTTATTTGCTGCAAGATGATAGAATAACAAAGCCTACCATTATCATACGAAACCATAGATTAGACATGTGAAGATGTATTGCAGCCTTCATGTTCAATGAAGTAAAGGCCGGTTACAAGAAAGGATGGTATAAGATGTCAAAGGTTTAACTCTGTTGAGGAGAAAATGAAGTTTTATCGCAACAACTTTTTTCACAGATCCTCATGCAACACTTCTCACAGTTAGTAAAGTGTCGTGCCGTGTGGAGTGTCATTTAAAAAAGTAATCCCAATCCCAATGGTAGAACCCCTTATCTTCTCCTCAGTGCAAGATGCTACATAATGTGTGCACTAATGTTAAAAATCTCACCCATTTATTTATTCATGACTCATATTGCACGACTGTGCTAGCTCAGTTGGCAAATTTTCCGCTGACTGTAAAGTGTAGAATATTACATTAAAACACTAAATGAATGTGACTACAAAGTGTAAGTTCCTGCCGGGAGTTAAATCGTATGCAAATCTGCAGATTAGTCACAAAATCACATTAGCTTTTATTTCTTCCTTTTCCAGTCACGTTTAGAATTGAGAGTGAATTTGCATACTTATGTTTTCTTCTCTCACTACAAGTTCTAATGTTCTTCCAAAAGTAGTAATTATATAGTTATGTACATGACTGTCTCGTTGTCTTACACACATCTTGTGAGAGTAATGCGAATATCCGTACCTTCAAATGCTTTCCTATTACCCTGCTTCATATCATATCTTTTCATGAGCATGTCTTTCGCTATAATCCTAATAACTTACTTATAGTTAGTTTGGTACAATATAATTGTTTCATTTATTGTTGCCTTAACACGAAGTGGGGAAGACAGACGCGGATATATTAGCCTTGTTGGTTAGTTAGAAGTTAGTTATTAGGAAGCAAGATAAGATTTTTAGGTTGTGCTTCGGGTGCGGCTAAAATGAAGTGAACAATGGTACGTGGGCAAGGCAAACAAAATTAGAATAATAATTTACATTTGATGACTCGACTTTTCTATCGATATTAGCATAGTATTGCGTATGCATTCTGCAGAGATGAATTCTGCTACGTATCAATTGAGTTTTTGCAAAAATATCTGATCTATAAATATTTATAGGAATAATTGTGATACAGAACATGCAGGACTTCAACTGTGTAAGATTTTAAATGACCCAGACCCAGTTCTACATAAGAAAGCTGACGTAAATGTCATGTCATGTCACTTACTGTCATGGGCACAACGTAGGCTCTATTGTATCTATTTTGCTACAGCTAATTTGAAACTTTTTTTGTTGGTCGAAGGAAGGTCAGTCATGTAATGCAGAGAGCTAAAGCACGTCATGTATTGAATTCGGCATAACGTAAAACACAAAGAATTTGTTGAGTCTCAATCAACTGTTTCCCGAGAGTTTTTCTTTTTTCGACGAATCACGTCAGCTTATAGTACGTGTAATGAACCTATTATAGTACACTTATATACATAGGTACCCATGTATTTATTTAGTTGGTGTAGTGTGCTATGCTGATTGTGATACCAAGACAGATAAGTTGAAGTACATCCGACATAAAGTACAAATATGTACATATTAGTTTTACGCATGTAGAAGTGGTTTTAAGTAAAGATAAATGAACATAGATATATAGATAGGGGGCAACTAATCTGTGAAAATTCTCCATTATAAGACGCTTAGAGTTCAGTTCCCATACTTCTCAATATACAGTAGTTAGGCTTGGCTCAGTCACGAAAAGTCTCTTGTTGTATCTGTAACTTGTGAATCTTCATTTCTGAAATAAACCGTCATCTGCACCTTTGTTTTACCTCCACACTTGTGCTAAAGCAATTAGGTCACATTGCTTATCAAAATAATTGTGACTTCACACTTATTTTATATATAAATAAATATATATAAAAGGTGTGCCTAAAATTGCGACATACAATCCACAACTTGCAAATGAAGATACGTAGAAATCTAAAAGGTGTGTTTCGCTCCAATGGTTTATTGCTCAGATACCAGCAGAATAGAGAAACTATAGTCTCGGAAAATTGGATAACTGAAAGTTTCACTTAAAAATTACAAGCATTATGAAGAAAATCCATTTTCTCAGTTACCAAAACCATCTTGTTTTCACATTAGTTATCCTGGTGAATTGCTATGCATCTGGATTAATCAGTGAACCAAGTGAAGGGCGTATAATAAGTGTAAATAGATGTTGTCAATCAGAATTTCAGCTGAACAATGGAAAATGCCTACCTAAACAGCAGGAGGACAATAAATTTAATAGTGATAGCAATGCAAATGATTCTATTGTCTTTCCAACACAATTTTTCTCTTCGTTTTTGCCCGGTGAAGAAGAACAACTTCAGCGTTTCAGGTAAAACTACACGTTTATTCTCAACAAAAAGTTACGTTATGCAATCTAAAGTAAATCGTGTTCACATTGGTTGCATTTTAACAATAATAATAACACTGTAATTACTTTATAGTGCGCACTGCATGTTAAAGTAGATTTTTAGACTTATGTAACTAATAAATTAAATATCCTACTACCTATAAAGCTGTATTAATAACTAAATGCAAACGTAAGCGGAAGATAAACTGGATGTTTCTAACTAGTGACACTGGATGTTTCTTTACATGGTTTTGAAATAGATTGATCCCGAATTATCCAGAATGCAACAACGGGTCTTTTAATGTTAGTATTTCGTTAGACAATGCACAACATGAAAATGCTAGTTTCGCCATAAATGGATATTTAAAGTACAAAATGGATTATTACTCCCCGGATGAATATTGCATAAGCAGGTTTCTAATCTTTATTGTACATTATCAATAGGAAATCCAATTTCGATATTACGATCGATATTCGGAATTTTTGGTATTAATACCGGTATTCGACATTTTCGGTACTAATACCGGTATTCGGTATTTTCGGTATTAATACCGGTATTCGAAATTTTTGGTATTAATACCGGTATTCGATATTTTCGGTACTAATACCGGTATTCGGTATTTTCGGCATTAATACCAATATTACTGTACACTCATTTACACTCAAACTACTGTACACACATTTACACTCATACTACTGTTCACTCATTTACACTCATACTAATGTAATACTCATTGACTTTGCACTCATTTACAATCCTTTAAAATCTCAATCCACACAATATTTTGGAATCCCATGCCATTGACATTCACAAAATTCATACCACAAATATGTCAATTTACAAAGTTTATTCTTTATGATTTGTACACAAGTCCTTTTGTGTATGCCTCGGTATTGTACTACTTACCGATGTACAAGTACCCGTGATGTGGGTATTTCGATATCGATATACCGTAATTTGGATTTCCTAATTATCATAAATGATGTTATCTTGCAGTTTCCTTTTCCTGCCAATGCGATTTTAAAGTTACTTTTGTAAAAAAACTGTTGAATTATTGATAGCTACTCGGAGGACGAAATTAACCTTTCCGTTTGTAAACCTCAGTGTGACTCTTTGAGACCTTGCGTTCGCAAATGCTGTGATATTGGGGAAGTATGGGATTTATCTGATTACGAAGAGCATGACAGGGTTACATGCAAGCCTTCCGGTGCAAAAGTTTGGAGTCCAACTCTTTACACAGATCGATACACAAAATCAGTTTCAGAGTCCACAAAAGTTAGCGTCCACTACAAAGTCGACCATCCAAGAAATTGGTGTCACAATACCTTTGTCATTCTGTCGTTAAAAGACTTTTCCGAGCATAAACGATCGCCGTGAGTTTTTGCTTGATTTTTTACCACCATTACTCGGCACCAGCAGTTTTTAATGCGCTTTCATTGCAGATTCAGAATACTACAGGATGGTTCGGTTGTGCACAAATACCGTAGGACAAAATGGGAAACAATTTCTTATGATGAGATTTGTGTAGATGGGATCCAGAACTACCAAGAAGAAGGAGATGGAAATGCTAAGGAACTGTATAAGGGTGAAGAAAGGGATACAATCATAATAGATTGTAGGCAATTTGATGAAGAAATGTTAACGGAACCGGTATACAAACATTATTTGCATGTTGCAGATAAAATGTGTCAATACTTCAGTGTCAATGTGTGATAAGAATATTTATGTGTTTTTGTACGATGACAGTCGCAGATATCCACATCAACACTATATGCTAGTGTTATGATCATAGCATCGATATTTCTATTCCTTACTGCGACAGTTTTTATTGTCTTGTGGAAACACCAAAATATTCACGGATGGACTATTTTGGGTCACGTCATTTCATTATTCTTCCAATACATTTTTCTTATTTCTGCACATTTGCTTCGAGAAGAGGGTCTATTTTGTGACATAACAGGTTACTATCTCAGAATAACGAATTCTAACTTCTAACCATTGATTTATACTTCATTTTCGATTTTCTTGTACATTTAGCCATAGGTAGCCATTTCTTCTTTTTGTCTACTTTCACATGGCTTACCGTTATCAATTTTGATATCTTTTGGACCTTTTGGTAAGTTCGACAGAATTGGTTTCCATAAAATACCAAAAATTAATGCGTAACTTAAAATTGCTTACATTTCCATAGGAAGTTGAATCCCATTTCTGGGAGAAAAAGTGAATTAAAGCGATTCTTTTACTATGTCGTGTTTGCGGTTGGAGTTCCTGTGACTATCGTTGTAATTGGACTGTCATTAGAACACAAATACGGGTGAGGTTAACTAAAAGTAAAGTTGGACTACACATTGATGCTCTTAATGGGATTTTGAACAAATAAAACTTTTTACTTCAGAAATGATCCCGATAGTGAAATCATCACTCCAGAGTATGGAAAATCACGGTGCTTTTTGGATCCCGAATACGCGCAATTGCCATATCTCTATGGTCCTATAGGATTTCTTCTAACCGCTAATGTACTATTTTTCATCGCAACCTTGCTCTCTATTCACAAAAAGTTAAAGCTAACAAATGCCACATTTAAAACTGAAAAACTCAAGCAAAAGTAAGTTTTGTATAACGTTCATTAAGTGTTAAGTACACATACTCTGCTGTTCCAATATTTACAAACTATCATCTAAAGCCACGAATGAATTTAAATTAGGTTGCGGTTGGTGGCAAAGCTTTTTGTGGTTGTAGGTATGATTTTTTAATATTTTTATTCGCATTACATGGCTTGAAGAGTCTGTTCATAAAATGTTGTTGACACTAAAGGAATAACCTGGATATCGGAAATTATCTCATGGGCTTCCTCCAAAGAAAATGAACCAATTCCATGGTAGTACTACATTTACATTTTCAAACTTTAAATGTGTACTTGTATTACAATAACTGAAATATCCTTTAGGTATTGGATAATGTTCGATCTCATCAATATGCTACAAGCAGTTGCTATTTTTATCATATTTGTGTGCAATGCCGAAACGCTATACAATCTGGAACAAAAGTTCTCTTGCATAAAAAGTTGGTACACTTTCTGTAATTTATTTATCAACTGATTACATCATTAATCAAATATTTTAACTTCCACATTTGATTATTAAGAATTTCGAAATGCGATGTCAAAGAATGAAGAAAATGCAGCCACTAATCGGCAAGGCCGAAGAAATTCCTTCCATACACAGGGTTCTGTGGTAGTTGAAAACAATGGGTTTGAAAACGTAGAGTTAAAATAGCTTAAATTATTGCTCTTATTTATTTTTAACTTGTTTTTATTTGTTATCGTTATCAAGTAAATAATTTAATTGTTCAAGTATAATTGTCTAATTTCACTAATTAGGTTTTAACTTCACTGTAAACACAATATACAATTTGTAATGGCTAAAATGTCAGAAAATTGTGCTGTATGAGACACTAAACAGCAGTAGCAATTTATCTTGTTCTATTAATCAATCATAACCTGACCACAATCTAAAACAGATACAGTTTGGACTTTGCAATCGAACTACATTGGCATACTGTTGTGGAATGGCTGCAGGAAATAAACTAATGTTACTTCGTAAAGCTGCAGATAGGTAGTGATAAACTAACAAACTGTTCTGCACTCTGCTCAATGTAGACAGTCACCACTTAATACTCATCATTGGAAGTACCATGAAATGGGAAGGGAAATACCCATTCCCCTAAAATTGGTGTCCCAATTGGCAATAATAAAATGGTAAAATTGTCCATGACTTTGGATTTTCTCCTTGTGAAATGGAATGGAGAATGTAATTTTGGAACATTTTGGCTAGGAAATCGTCTTTCCCTTACATAATTGACTTCCATAAATGTAATAGCTTTCTATAATTTGGCGTGATTTATTCAGAAACACCAGTTTTACAAATATCTTGTCAATAAATCATAGTTTCCGAATTGAACGAATCTAAAAGCGTCCAAATTAATACCAAAATAATTTCCCATTTAACGATATATCATTACACGACATGAAATATTTTTCTCCTAATAGTGTCCTCGAGGACACACTGCCTACCATCACAACTTGTTTTATGATTCCACATAGTAATTTTATTAGTGATATCCTCACAATATTTTTCATTTAAAGTTCACTGGTTCTGAAATGTAAAGGCAATTTAGAATTCACATCAAAGTCCATGGTCTGCCATGACAAGTTTATCTTTTAAAGTTGCACCTTTTTAAACGTATGTCCATTGTATGAGAGCGAGGTTACAACCTTATGATTCAAAATAAATAATTTTGTATTCACTTGCATGTTTCCCTAACATATTTAGGTTATACCTATACAGGTGTGCGGTGTGTACCTATAATACAGCTAATTATTTAAACCCTTTGCATATATAAACGAAATATCATTCAGTTCCACATTACAGTCCAGAAACTCGCACAACAAGCAATATATAAAAGAAAAATTAAGTGTTTTGCTGACAGTATACTTTGTAAAGCAAATTTAACACAATGGAAAGAGCTTTAAATGTCATCTTATTACTTTCTCTTTTCTGTGTACTGCAAAGCAGTTTTTCAGAATCCGCTGCTGCCGCTACAAAGGATGGTAAGATTCTACTTAATTATGTTTCTACTACTAAACAACACACCGTACCAAATTACGACGTAAGCACACAAAATCCATTCGATGCAACATTGAAAAAACCTTAGACATCAACACTTACTCACTATATGATTAATTGCAAAATCAAAGGAAGATATGATCTACCATTCACTTGTTCGACTGTACAATGCCCACCTGGAACAACGTGTGTTATGAAGGACAAGTGTGAACCTGGAAATCAGCCTTGTCCTCAAATGCCGTCCTGTGATTAATACATCAACACTCAGTGCAGTATAAGTAATTACTCTTATGAAGTTATTTTGCACATATACTTTACTGGAATAGATGGCTAAAATATTGAGTAAAGCCCATAAGACAAAATCTATTTGTTAAAAAACCTTTAAATTTTTAGTAACTAGTGATTATATTATAGCAATCGATTTTATGTCAACCTTACTTAAGTAATGTGTAAAAATTGATTCTCTAATAAAATAACTGAACATTGAGCGGTAGAATATAATATTTATATACTGAAATAAGTTTTACTATACATACAAAGGTAATTAAATACGAAGATAACCAAGATGTATCATGTGTGGAAAGCAAAGTACAAAAATACCCTTATAAGATATAATAAACACTTATATAAGTAAATGCTATGATAATTTCATAGCATTCCATGATAGCAGTACAACACGAAATGATGGAGAGTGAAGAGTAGAGAAAGTCACTTAACTTTCATCAATATTGGTTTGTTTGGTGAAAATTTGCGGAGAAAATAAATAGGAGACCAGACTGACGTCATGATCGTAACAGCGATTGCATCAAGCTTCCCAATAATAAAACAAAATTCTGTTGTCTTCCACTCCGTGCACTCATTCGAATTGGAGTTGAGATGGAGCCCAGTAAAAGCCAAGTCAATCCGAAAGCCCATTTTGTTAATTCCTTTTAGTGTACGACTGGAAATGGAATGACACTATTCATAAAGAGGCATTGTCTCGTGCAGAACAGAAATGATCGTGAGAGGTGAAAGGAGCCAAACTGAAATAAAAGGGAATCGATATTTGCCCTAACAAATCTCAAAGGAAGTCGCTAGTAAAGTCGCCTTGTCGGAATGGAGCCAGAGCCTTTCATTTTACAACTACATAATATACAACACACATACACATTATATTACATTGCATCACACAAGTACCTTCATGCAATATTCCAGGCACACAATCAAGTTACACTTCCATGATTCTATAACTGATATGCACTCCACTCCCATTCAATGCTCTGATGCCTGAGCACGAAAATTACATAAGAAATTGAACAGGCAAGAGAGATGATTGCTATCGAAATCGGAAGGAAGGCGAGGATGGCAAGATAACCTAGTCTGCCATAAGAGCCATGTCATAATGTGCACCTAAGGCTGAGTGAACAATTGTGCGGCTCATCGTGATGTGATTGCCTCATTTCCACCAAACTGCCAACTTCCCTTCCCTCTTCATGGCGACAATCAAAACAAGAACACAACTAAACTAATAAGATAGTGTGTGCTTATTTACGTGGACAACTTTCTGAACTTTCTCCGTCACAGCCGAAATGTCTGCAATATGCCACTTGTAGCTTGGAATTGAGTATCATCTTCTCCTCTTAGAGGTTACAATGTCTACCAAGGATCTTAAAATAGAATTACTTGAACATTTCTATTCACATGCAGATTCCTCACAAACAAATTTTCATTATATTTATTAGATACCCTTTGAGTCAATTAAATTATTGAAAACTACATAAGACTTTTTGATATACGAGTTACCAACTATTGCTGATATATTTTCCTCAGCCATATAACTATATAATGAACGATAATGAACCCAAATGCGCTTATAAGACTTATTTTGATTATATTACACAACAGCAAAAAATCCATCATTAGCGAATGCACGTGTAACGTCAAGGAAATCTGCATTTCATGTAAAAGGTACAATATTGAATGAGTAGCCCAAAGAAGAATTAGTTTAATTCAATTACACAAGGGAAAAATTCCTACTAAATGGGATCAAAGAAGTCTTCATTTTATGTAACATAAAAGAAAATCCCTAAGAAGTATTAAATTAGTTGCAAACATTCCGTTGCTTTAAAGAGGATCATGCTGTACTAAATACTTGTGCAACTTGTAATGGCATAAAGTTTGCGCGTAAAAGTTTCTTTACAACTCCCACGTGCTAAAATTGGCTTTCAAAAGACTAATGATGCGCTATTGTGTAGGATGCTTTTACAAATATATTTAGAAATCGAAAGAGTTTGCAATTATCAGAGGAATCGAAAAGGTAATCTCACTGAATGTCTCCTGGGTAAGTGTGGAATATGCACATGCATAATATGGCTATCAAATCGAAGAGAAGCTTACAAAATGAACATTGCCCCAAAGAAGCATATAAATATAGTGTGGGTAATAAAAGTTTTAGGGTTCTGTTACGCGTTAAGTGCGTCACGATACGCTATAGGATTGAAAATCTATTTATGATTTGTTTTGGATGGCATTACTACAGTGTTCATTGAGTTGTTATGACCCGTAGATAGAATAATGGTTCTAGGTTACGTAGGCAGTTCTGACTGAATTCGATTTGTGTAAAAATAATTGTTTCGTGTGTGTATTATGTAGAATGATATCTTACTTTGCCTTGGTTTTACTTCGACGAAAGCGTCGCATTTGCGGATAGAAAATTAGAGTAATTGGATAGACAAGAAATTGAAGCCGAATACTACGAATGATGGTGAAATTGCAGCCAGCGAGACTTCATATAGCTCTTTGCAGGTAACAAACCTACTAAACACGATGTGGTGCCTCGTAGAAAGAAATATAATATAGTTACATATGGAGTACGGTCGCAGTGATGTGGGTAGCAGTCGGTTTAATGTTTTATCCGATACTTTATTAGGTAGACAAAAACTGTATAGCTGTGTCACAGACTATAACCCCCATTGTATTACCTTTCGCTACATTACAGTTGCAGAGAGGTAAGTATGTTGTGTAATGTAATGTATGCAACTCGAACCCAATCAAGATAAGACTAGGTAAGGTATGCAACATTTGTTTCTCTTTCCCTATGGCTCACCGAGTATTTAATATGTAGAAAGTGTTTAGTTAGTAGAACAGGAATAATTGCTATAAAACGATTCGTCCTCGTGTACAAATTAGCTGCACCTTATACGAATACCATCTCACTGTAAGTGTTGTACTTTGAGAAGCATATTAAAAAGATTCCTCTGTTAATTAATATACCTAGTTTGCATTGTACTTTACTTTAATTGACTAATGGTATACTACACATTCATATTATATTCATATAGCTTCAGTAGTGTGCATTATATATGCTTCATTTTCTTATGCCTTATGCTAAATAAGCAAAAATACAAATGATTATATTACACATGAGGTTCTTTCTTCATTATCCTTGATATTTGTTAGTGGTAGTTTTCTGAAATGCTAAGCAGGTTTAACTATAATATTGTTTGAGGAATAAAAAAATATTGGCAAGTATACAATACATTGATATTTATGGGGAATTGCCCAGAGAATAGTTTCAGAGCAATGAAACCAGCCCAGTGCTCGCAACCGTCTCACTCGAAGCAGTCTGACACTTTTAGATTGATTAGGTATTTTAGTTGATTGATTTTGTTCATCTTTTCTATTGCCTTGCTTTTCCTTGCGAGAAGAATCTGTTGCAACAACAACTATCACAAATTACCCACGGCTTTACATAACCCGACCTATCTATTCTTTCCCATTTACTATAACTTCGTGTTATGTATTGATGGTGTATATTATGACGGTAATAGTATTCCGTACACCGTGTCATGGCAAACGAGCTGCTGAAGCTACTTATCGAATTGACTCATTCAGTGAACCATTACTTATAATACCACCTATTGGGATATCTTTTCCAGTCGAAAAACATCTTCATTTAGTAGATTGCTTCCGCAAAGATATCTGTTAGTTCCCTGCTGACGCTCTTGTCGGGAGCAACTCGATTAGTATCTCACTTTCCTTTCATTTTCTCCAGTATATCACCACTACACAAACTTTTCCGTGGTGCAGGTGAAAATTTCTTGAACTTTTGTTTTTATCATCCGTCTTCTGTATGTTCCATGAATCTGTGACTTTCGTCTTATAAATAATACACTGAGTACACGACGATGGAAAATGGGAAGCGAACATCTTGATTCTTTCACTGGATAGTTTTCTCAGTCTGCTGTTGTTGCATAAACTTTGATCTTCTACAGCATAGCAACTTCCACTCGTACAGAAATAGCACAGCCGCAGACTCGGATTCGTCATCAGTTTCATAATCGTGTTATATATCTTTACCAACTATTACAGGTTCGCTGAGGTAATCACCTCGAAAGAGTCTAGTCTTCGGACTATATTTCGACATCATACCATGTAGTGACATAATTCTGTGTACTATTCAATAATATTACAAGAATATCTACAAAATAACTGCTCCCATCAGATAACACATTGAAACAAAAAATCAAGATGAATAATACTTGCGTATCCCATCTCCTAATTCCAGAATCCGACCGGGTAAATAAAATAATACTCATCCTTGCTACATTATTTTTTTCAATTTCGATTAAGTTCGAGTACGGTGAAGGCATTCTCGATCAAAAGTATTCTAGGCGAAATAAGGCATATAATAGCCATTTTCCCTATAAACTGCGCACTTGGTGAGTATCCTGATCTCGGTCCAGAAAATTATAAAAGGATACTCATCAATTTTGGGGGTTATCGGGAAAAAGGCAATATTATGTAATACACAAATGCAAAAAAATATGTACTTCATAATATTATGTACTATTTATTATAAAAACCGTAGAGAAAGTAATGCATACTATATTTTTATAATGATGGCGGAATCATTTGTCCATAACACGTCATTTTTACCGTCTTTAGGTGTGGAGACCATTCATTCGTAAGTTTTTGTAACCTGCATATGTTTTGATATTCTAACCTTAATATAACTAACATCAAAAGTTTCTTCGGCGTACTAAAACTTTTGTCTACGTTTATTCAGTTGGGTTTGGGGCTTGGGCTTACCTATACCCTCTTTACGTTATAGAAGAATGAATGCCTTTCTAAGGTTTAGCTTGGTTCGTTAGTTCGAGTTAAGCTCACCTTCGGCATATATTTCAGCTAAGTTGTCTCAATTCGGTCTTGATGGATCGATTGTGGAGTAACAACTACCAACATTAATTTTATGTTTGCATAGAAATGTTGAAATAATGATGATATTAATATCTGGCTATTAGTAAGCGTAGCGTGGTCGACTTTCTTCGCTTGCTCTCCGCCTCAGTTTCTTTCTCCCGTCTTTCTTTCGGCCATGTAATGCTATTTTAGTAACTCTCTGCCTTTCTCTGAATTTATCCTATAATTAAGTTGGATGGTTTCTCCG
This sequence comes from Yoshiicerus persimilis, assembly GCA_020352615.2. Lineage (NCBI taxonomy): Eukaryota > Metazoa > Arthropoda > Collembola > Entomobryomorpha > Tomoceridae > Yoshiicerus > Yoshiicerus persimilis. The sequence continues at coordinate 31,131,711 of CM036940.2, read as the reverse complement.
AAGAGACACGATAGTGACTGAAATGATACTTAAATGTATTTTTAGATCCGTCTATTTTGAAGAATGAATTACCAAGCAAAAATCAATAGAGGTAGAATATATCTCACATATCATAATTCATAGCAACATGTACGCATCACTGCATTCGCCATGTGTAAACTAATGCTTCTTTGAGGTAAAAATAAATATCATCGTAGCATAATAATAGGGTAATAAGGGCATAAGATTGAAATGATAGAGCAAAAATATGATGCAAGTCGTACTAAACCAATAGTACACATGTTCGCGTTTTCATTACATTACCCAAGGCACATTGGAAACTATTTCGATCACAGCAGGTATGGCAAGAAAGATGTCTAAAATGCGTGACAGTCTCCTTAATTCCTTCTTATTCTATATTTGACTTCTTTGTTTGATCTTACGTACATATTTATTTATGTTCAGTATGATTATGTTTGAAGCACAATTAGCCATTTAATAAGTCAGTATTAGCTGGGATGAAAATACTTCGCAATGTCTTTTTATATAATTCCACATCAGTAATATTACCGTCATCAATTATTACAGAAAAGGAAAAGATGTCATTGTGGGTTTGCTTTGTGAGGGATTCCTATTGAATAAACCAAAACTTCTATTTATGTACTATGTAAAGCAAGTCAAACTCAAGCCATAGGAAAAATACTAGCTTTGATACGACACACGTCATATCAGATGAAATACCATGACAGGTATATATCACTTAATCATAATTCGAGGAGAAATCCAATGCATCATTTCGGGCGAAGCTGGAGAAATTGAGACATTGAGAGGCAAACGTAAATCTTTTATCTCTGTGGAATGAAATCCTTTCTTTGATGTTAGGCACATAGAGAAATCCTTTGTAATGAAGATCACAGATCCTTCTGTCCGTTTATCTGTGCATATGTATGTGTATATTTACACAGGCTGGCTTCACTAAAGAATATAATTGGAAGTTGGAATGGAAATAGTAGATATTTGCATAAAACAAGAAAGGAGGCTCGTAGAACAGACATTCGCAGACCCGGCCCATAAAGATTTGGAAACTCTTTGCTGATGGCATCATTCTGGTAGATAATTAGGATCAAAGTTTTAAATAAAACTGGATGTTTTGCCGATGATAAGACCGTAGTATTAAATACGGCTTGGAGGAGTGAAGTTTAGTTTCTGTGAGGTTAAGTATAAAGCTTTGATCTCGGCTTCGTTATAGTTTCTTTTCGGATACAATACATTTTCGGCTTCTGGTTTCAAATGCAGATTCAAATAGTTGTGAGCAGAGTGGGCTCCGGAGGACGCACTGGTGGCACAGACATTACTGTAACAACAATGAATCGCAGTAACAGAAGAGGAATCGCAAACAGGAAATTACCACCGCTGATGCTACCCGGTTAGTTCCTTTCTTACTAAAATAACTTATTAATTATTTAAATAAACTTTTCCAGTTATGCTTTGCTGAGGGCTGACTCAATTGATATGACACAACTTGAACTTTACTTTTCCATCTTCGTGTAAACGCGTTCAGTGTAACTCCGCCACACTGATACTAACGGGCTGAATTAATGGAAAACACCCAATTAGGTCACAATTATTTTTGATTAATGTTGTAATTACCAGCTGTTATGCCAAATCTGTTAAGGTTGGAAAAACATTTAATTCAGTTAATTTAAACTTATCAAAGCGATTAGCTGGGAACATAGACGTACGAACGTGTAATTACAATGAATTTAGTAAAAAAAATTATTGATGACGAATTGAATTCTAGCTCTTAATATTTCACAGATGAAAATATTTTAGGATAATTTCACAGATGAAAGTAAAAATAATACTACATGGTAACTTAATGAGTTGGTTCTAACTCAAATGACAAGGAACATGGTAAATAAAATTTAGCAGAATGATTCTTATTTATAAGCGGGCAATGTTACACATTTAAAACGCAATACCACATATAATTATTAGTATACACATGAATTATTCCTGTATGGTAAATGTACCTATAGATATTAATACTCATTAATTACATTAATTATTTGGGAGCTCTAACGGCAATTGTAAGGATGTAGTAGATAATACACCGAAGCAAATTTAATTAAAAGTAGAAATCCTCTTCATATGAGCGCATGATAATACAGGGTGTACTGACAGCACTCAAATCTGGAGTCTAAATGCCACTTCGTCATGGCTATTTACAAATCGAAAACTTATATCCACAGTAGTGAAAGTGAAAAGAATGAAAACTATATTCACCTTTTGATTTACGTCATAAAATCATCAGTAATTAAAGCTGAAGATAGTAAATTGGTGTTTTGAACTAAACTTCATAACATATTTTGTGTTAGCACTAATAACTCTAACCTCTAACTAAAGGTGATTTTACTATTTTTCGTGTAATTGAAAATCCTTAATGTTTCTGAATTTAGTAACTCACCTTTGAGTTAAGTTTAAAAATAAATTCGAATCTTTTACCCTGCACATACCTGCAGATTACTATACAAAGAAGTAAGAAATGCATGTAAATATCATGTTGTATCGTATTAGCATGTGCCTAATGAGGACGTGATTGTGGCAGGTGTAAAACTTTATTGTCAACATTGAACAAGGTATTTACATGGTAGACGACATTATGGAATGGGACTCCTAATATCTGTATGGGACACGAGTAGACCATTATTCTTATTCTACATTGGAGATGGTAATTAAAGTTGTAAAGCGTGTGAACTTGAGTGGGTAATTAGTTCCGCTGACGTAGGTGAAGTGTAGAATATGTGAACCTTGTACTATTTAAATGAACATTTATTGCCTATCTATAAACTTTCAAACATCCCATGCGTTGCACTATCACTATCAATACCTGTACATAAAAGTAGAAAACGAATGTTCTGTAGAACCAAAACTTAATTATATCACATTATTGCAATGACAATGAGTGTGTAGTAGTGGCAGTAGCAATTTAACTTTGGATATGAATGACAGTAAGAGGTACTCTCAGCTAGAAACTGCTTTAGTGCTGATACTCTCCTGTATAAATGAGTGCATTTATTGACAGATATGCAATTACATTTCGATAAGGTAAACATTTGTGAATAAAACTTGTACCGTACTGTAAGGGTCTGTTTATTGAGCAGGTAAATATGCACAAAGGCAATTATGTCGACGTAACATTTTATTTGTACCTGCTCAGTGGGCAAACTTTTAGTACGTTCCTAAAGCATGTTGGTACAAGTTCCTATTATTCGTATGGACTTACAAGAGGAAGTTCGAAGAAAAATTCTGAGGAAAGAACTATGTAATATTAATTTCTAAAAGTATTTACTCTTTGACAATGTGCATAGTTCCTAAAGTTTGCACTCTCCAGTTACAAATTGTACCTGTATTTGACATCTCGCAGTACCAAGTAGGATTATTTGAAATATATTTTTAACACTGACTTTTTGCACTACAGAATACGAAATCCAAACTGCGTTTTTAATCTGTTTTCGAAGTAGTAGTGACTATAATACTATAATATTCAACTGTGCTTTATCCACTACGAAGTTAAGCATATCAGTGATTTAGTTATTATCCATATCCATTTCCTTCTTGGCTCGTTGACCTCTAAAGAATAAAATTATGACGATACGAAGAAAAGCGAATTCTACCGAGGAGAATTGAATTTACCTGTTACATGTGGAGACAGCACAAATGTAAACTAATTTATTTACGTTGAGTAAGTGGAGACACGAAGTGAAACTGGAATGTGATGGGAGTTTATTATTTTCTCTGAAAGTGACGATGAATTAACTAATCCTAAGAATTCGCAGAATTAATCAATGGGTGTTCCTGTTCCTTGTTTCTCTACAACATCCAGAAATTGAATAGGTTCTCTCAGGGAAGACAGACACCTAATTTTGTTTGCCGGTTACTTGAGTTATAGCACTAATTGAGCTTTACTAGCTAATTGTATTATTCGTTCAGTCTTCTGCATCGGTACGTATAATACACTAAATCGTCTATAGAATAGAAATCTTTTCTTATTTATCGCCTGGTTTAGTTTATATTGCATAGCTTATAAATATTGGTGTGATGCTGGAGAAAACACTTCTAGCTTTGAAGGAGTCACACTCAAAATCCTATAAGTAGACCATGCAAATTTATATGTGCTAAACTTAAATTGGTTGTAAGAGAGTCTTTGTTGTATGGTATAAGTGAAGCTAGTCTTTAATCATGTTAGTTTGAATAATGAATAGTATTTACTACTTCTCCTTTGTGATCAAGTAAGTGTGCTAATTTAGTTCCTTCAAAGTAATTGCATATGAGATGTATGAGTCCAATTTGCGATAGAAATGTCTGAATCAAATTCTTACTTTCTTACTGTAATTGGTATTTTATACTCAAATCTATACGGAAAATTTGAATTTACTCCTAGAACAGAATTGTTCGCGTGGGAGCATAAGTATTATTTATTAGTTTGCAATATGGGTACAATCTATTCACTTATAATATAACTCTGCTGCTAATGATAATTGTGTATGAAGAAAAAGGATTACATGAAGACTACTAGTTTACCCAAGGAAACTCAATTATGTATTAGAAGCTGAACATGTTGTTTGACTTTGTTCATCAAATAAATCGTTGGGTTGAATGTCGAAGTTGAGGGAAAGGAGAGAGATGATCTACGTGATGAAGAGCACAATGGAACAATCAACAATCAAGTAGATTGTGTTGTGAAGAATAGATGATATTATCTTTTGTTTTGTTTGATTGGGATTTTAGGGGAGGAAGGTCGAATGCTGAGTCCAAGTCGAAGTCCGAGTCGAATTCCATCGCCAAGTCGGAGGTCATCAGTGACAAGCATTGGAAGGAGTAATGTTAGTAGTGGAGTATCATCGGTTTCAGTGCCGGCTTCTCCGACGTCTGCCCTAACAACTTCACGCTATCATCAAGGATGCTATATCCCTCAGTCTGCGAGTTCTCCCTCGGCTTTCCCTCAGTTAGGCACTGCTAATAATTATAGCAGTGGGATTCCAGTTGCACAAAACTCCCGGTCGCGACCCAGATCTCGAGCTCGAAGCCCCTATCTCTACGAACGAGGTAAACATTTTCGCATTACTCTTTCGTCCGATGCTCTATACAGCCTTTTACCGTAAACATGTACTAAATATGTAACAGAAGACAACAAAACAAGAGCAACTGACGCTGGCCGACCCACAACAGACAGACATTCTAACCACCTACATTACTTATTACTTTAACCTTCTAAAGAACTACTTTCATCATACAATCCATCTACTTCCAACTACCAACCTTAAGGATTCTCCTATCTCATTTCTAACCAGTCTTTATGTTTTATTTCCCGTCTTCCTTACGATTCATCTATTATAGTTACATCATGCACAAAAGACATCATTGAACAACTCTATATGCATATTTGCCATTTTCCACGCTGTTACTTGTACCTTTTGAAGCTCTTTCGTACAGTTTCATTTCTTATGTCTCTGAGTCGGTATATGTCGATCAATATTACCATAGGAGCATAAAATAAGCAAAGTCTTTGCGAAAAACTAAAACTGTATCCCTCTCTACCAAAGAACAGTTTTTCTAAAGGAAATCCACTTCAACATGCCCTATCTCTCACTCAACAGTTGTTTTGACTTTGGTCTGCACACTTACCTAAACTTACTTGTAGTAGCAATAGTTACAAGAGTGGTATCCAATCTATCGATGAAAAGCGCTCATCCGTCCTGCAGTGTCTCGACTCCTGCCTTTTTTATACAAGAAAAAATTCTCAACAATCTAGAAACTGAGATGTGCTTAGCAAAGTTCAGTACTTTTGGATTTGCCTTCAAAACTCAACTTTTACTTCATGAGTTTCCTTCTTATGCAAGAATAATGATTTCCTGAGGCCATACAATACCTAAAGTTAATCATGTACATAGGATAAATATATATCTTTATACATATAAGATTACCTCAAGGGATATGATACTTTCTATCGATTATTATTTGTAGACACCCGTTGTATAAGTTTTTCCTTGTCGAGTCGTTTCTTTTATAAAAAATGTGTAGCTACAGACTACAGACGTTAGATTTTTAACATTTTTTCCCAAGTGTACGACATGAGAATGCTGGTTTTTGGAATTTCCAGATTACAACACATTATGCTACAACACAGCATCAATATTGAAATTCTTTTCATTATTAATGAAAAGTTAATTGATCGTAGAACACTTTTTAAGACTTGAGAGCAGTATGCCTTGCTTTGATAATCTTAAGTATTCAGAAGCAGTAGTCAAGTTTTATTGCTTTAACATATTATTAGCTATACTGATGTTTTTGCTGAATAGGTACTTTAAACAATGTAATAATTTTGCCCTATAAATTCGTCTGTGATTCTCATATATCATTTACCAACGTAGATCTATTACTGTAAACTGTTTGGTTTTCCATAAACTTTACACAGAAAACTCCATTGTGCTGCTGCTGTTGTTTTTTGAGATTGTGTTTACAGCATGTGCAGAATACACATACACAGTACATGTAACCTAGAAAAGTTTTGTACCTTATTCCATAGAATGAATGGCATGGCACTCCAGTTATATTACAGCTTCTCGAAGCAGTTTCTCTTTCCCCAATAGCCAGAACATAAACATCATGACTGCCTGTAAAGTAACAGAACGAGACCACAAATGTAGGGAGTAATGTCGCCAAACTTTACCGGAGACCCTACACTATTGTATATAATGTTTGCCACTGACGTTGAGAACGTCTAACATTTTATCAGCAATGGTCAATTATTTGTCAACTGCAGCTTTTGTCCGTGTCACCTAATTTATTTCGTTCGATTCTAGCCAAACTCAGTTGCAGGGGCTGCATCGAAGCAACTTTTCACTAAAACTTGTCCTATCTGCAGTAGATGTATTTTTGCCATTCAATAACTAATGCACATAATGAAATAAGTATGTCTACCCAAAGAGAAATTCGATATCCCGGGAATAACAAGTAAAACTTACAACTGTGTATGTTTTAGTATTTAATTACACTGGTGTGTTGTTGATGATAAGTACAAATTGTAAATTAGGTAGAAGTTCTCTAATGAAAAATGTTAGGCAGTAATTCAGCAACATAATTAATTCCATAAAGACAGCTTGTCACAGTCACAGTCACTGCTAAGTAAATAATTGCAAGTCCAACAGGTAAATCAGAGTGAAAGAGCTTAGGGCTAGACAGAACATTTCACAAGTGATATTCTGTGCATTTTTGATGACACTGCTGCTACATTCCACATAGCAGAGAATTAAATAACAATGAGATCATGACTTGACATGACACATGTAAATAAGTACACTCATTCTGGTTTGATAATTTTGTTGGCATCCTGGCTATTTTTACAGACAGTCCGTGACTTTTCTTAAAAGGGATTCCCGAAACATGATTGTATCTGTTCGAGGCAAATTATATTAATGTGATCAGCTTTGTGTAATAATTTCATGCTCTGATATTTAGATTTAACTCTTAGACACACGCCTGAAACTACAGAACGAGTCTGCCGTACACAAGATAGAGTATACTCGAGCCCAGCTCAGGAAATGCTCATTCAAAGATCATGCACTTGTTTTATGTAAATAGTGACGGTATATACTTGTGAGATGTAGTGATACGCTTACTTGTTCCTAATACAAATTCCCTATACCCCTTCTACCGGTATGGTAAACGTGTTTTCTAATATCTATTGTAAATACACAACTCTTTTCTATCTTACTATCCATCTCTGTGATATTCTAGTAATACCTATAGCAATCGAACAGAGAATTTATGTATAGATGTTACATTTACTTGTCTCTAGTTACTCTAGTGAACCAAGCAATATTTATTGTATACAGCCCTCCTGTTCTTGCACAGCTCTTTAGAATAAAGCACAACTGGTAGAATGGAACAACCTGAATCAAATCGTAGTAGACATACATGCATGAAATACATACGTAACCCAACTCTGCTCTCGACTGCAAACATTTCCATGCTTTGCCTGGCCTGGTGTTCAGGAATACAAATACTACTCGCCAGCAGATAGCTATACACATGGTCGTTGTTAGTCTACCAGGACATTACATAGCGCCTGACACTGATTCCTGATTTTGACTTGACGCAAAGACTCGTTGTTTAATCTTTGAGGTCTATTCTGCTTTCTGAAGTTACACAGAATGGATATGTTACCACAGAACGCAATACAATCAGAATATATCTTTAGTAAACAATTCCTACCTACTTACTATTAGTATAACACATTACAAAATACACAGACCAAGCAAAAAAGTTAAGCAAAGAATGTGTTGATGCATGACAAACTTTCGTTAGCATCACGATCTTTGCTTATTATTTGCAACTCACATTTTACACTCGAGTTCTACTAAAAACCTTTTCTATTCAACATAATAATTAGGTACGTATACTTTACATCGGGGACATTTAATTTGGACATTTGTACTCTTCATTTCGTTACCCATGGGTTAAGCAAATCAATGACACAAAAGGCTCTAAACATTCCTGTTGCTTGACCTGTGAATTTAAATGGTAACAACATAAAAATGGTTTTTATTGTACAAATAACTCTGGGATTGATAACATAAAAGTGAAGTGATGTAACATAACGCCAACACCTGTAACGCAAAGAACCCTGCAGCCTACAGGACAGCAGGCAAAGAAGAATCCTTGTGTTTATTTACTTTTAATGAGTTACATAGACAAGAGAGCGGTACTTTTACTTTGTTCCACAGCATACGCACTTATAGTTAGTATTTATTATGCACCCCACTCCATAGACCCTATAACAGTATACCTGTTAAAAAAATACAAGCACACTTATTATTCTACGACCTTTTCGGCCCATGTTGTGTAGACGAGACAGTGAATTGTTAAAACATGTCTACCTGTGATGTGATGTGTGTGATGTGACACCTGTGTGCTTTTAGCTTTTCTCCACCAAAACACAAAGTTCAATGTAAATAGTAATAGGTTTTCAGCGTAGGTGCTTCCAAAGGAAAAGTAGAGCATACGTCTCACCCGATTCGGAATAATGTAATGAGCCACAGTTCCGTATTGTGCCCACTTTTAAAAGCATTGTTTAAAGTGTTTCGGTCGGAGACGATGTTCTTGGGATCCTTTTCCTAAATCTATGACGAACTATTGGAATACTACTAGATTTAGCATATTCTACCGCCAGAAATGTCCCAACGGTAATAAAAAATTCGAAAACGGACTACTAAAGCTTTTTTCCATGATTTACATGGAAAATGCCGATACTATTTGACCCTCCATATTTCCTTAAAAATGCAAATTTTTCAGGGAACCATAATATCAATTTTGGTTGAAATTTTGTTCTCTTTTGAGTGATGGTCACCACATTTCTATAGGTTCTCAGGTTTAGGAGTTACAGCCCCCGACATCGTTTCACATTCTTTTGGAACACACTGTACATCAGACACTAAAACATTCCCTTGCTTTGCATGCTTTTAAATACGATTCCCTTTATAAGAGCCAACACACGTTCATTACATTCATTATTCAGTGTATACAGACAGCATACACAAAGACAAAAGTTGTTATGTAGTGCATTCCATACCTTGTTGCGAATATACCGTGCTACTATACATAAATATATCGAATACCTCTTGTTCTACGAAATATAATGTGAGTAGGTAATTGTAATGACATAATACTACACAGAATAGCTCTTTCTATCTACCTCTAACATTGTTCTTGCATTTTTATCTTCTACCACCTAATATTTCTCATAATAAACAATATCTTTTTTATTGTAATGGTGTGTTACATAAAACTATACACTCCTATACATGCAGACAGCATTTATCATGTAATTGTGCACAAGTACTCTACATACAAAAACCAAACCATTAAGGTAGAGATCGATCCTCAAAAGAGCCCAAAATAACATGGGAAAAGTTCCTTGCTTTAAAAGCTTATAACATCCACATCAAATAAGTAAATACAAATGTCTAAATGTAGAAAGAATCTCAACTTCATTTGTAAAATATTTTACTGTTGAATTTCTAATTTATCGACTGCGCTTTGAGTAAAAAGTATTTAAAAAAAGACAACAGTATGAATCGAACCAAACGACAGAGCCTTCGTTCGATTCAAACTGTCGTCGTTTTGTTCAATTACTTTTTACTCAGAGCACAGGAGATAAATCAAAAATTCAACAGTAAAATATTTTGCTAATGAAGTGGAGATTCTCTCTACATTTTCACATTTGCACTTACTTCTTTAATTTAGAAGTTATAAGCTTTTTACTAATTAACAAGCTAACTAACATCTATCCGTGTTGTTGAAAAATACCGACAGCCAAACTCTTACAGTAAGACATCCGACAAGTCAGACGTACCCTGCCATACAAACATAGCCTGTTTTAATAAATAATGAGTCATTATCTATTAAAGCAGGTAAACAGTATTATTATAATGACAAAGTTAGGCAGGCTTTAGCCATTACTAATGACTAATGAACCTAACTTTGTCTAATATTGCAAGATAAGTCAACTCTTCTTCGGTTCCGATAATTGCTCGTCAAGAGCAATATGTGGTTTGCGATTTAATTAACTAGGTAAACGTGTCAATCTAGTTGACACGGAGTAGCGTCGCGAGCTTTATCTTATGTAATAATAAAACGTATAATGCATTGCGCCCACTGGTTTAAATATTCAGAATAACGTCGTAGAATATTTAACCCAGTGGGCTCTCATTACTATAATTATCGGAGAGGCCCACCCACACTCGGTCGCTCACTATTCCGACACCTCTCCAATAATTATTCGATTATGATTATTGTTGCGTTTTCATTTATGGATAACACACAACACACTTGTCGGATGCCTTCAATGCCGTACGGGATCTTGCACACAGGAATGGTTTCTATATCATAAACATACTTCAAAATTTGTGATTTAACCGCTTCGTTTTTCGGTTTCAAAATGGTGGACCGATGGCCACCTTAAATATCTGCCCAAATGCAGATAAGCATTTTACCACGTAAAAGGTAATTGGTAGAATTACCAGAAAATTATATTAGTAGATTTAAAAGTATCTACATGTTCATAAGACAGGTGCACTTGATTTTCAATTTATTGGACAATAATAATAGCATCGTGATACTGATAGGACACGTATACATTACATATCGACTAATGGTGTAAAGTAATCCTGTGAATTATTTACAGGCCCAACGTGAGAACAAACACCTCAATCATTGATTTTTTACTATTATTAGAAATCATTACTTCTTATACCCTTTCCAATTCGGAATTCTCTGCTCGGATGAATTTGATTTCGGTGTGGCCGACAATATTTATGCACTAGTAAGATAAAACTTGTAATTTACGTATTGTATAATCACACACATTAATGGGAAACTTATATCGGGGCGAATGAGCGATGGAATCTTATTACATAACGTAGAAGAGTACGTGAAAGCGTTTGGTGTAGAAGGCGAGTTATTAATAGATGTGTTCGACCAGTTGAGCCACTTCTTGTGGACTGCTGTGGACTAGTATCAGTACCGCTCGTTCCTCTGCGTTGCATCATCATGTCGCGATACTTGCCAATTCAGTGGTGATTGAACATTTATGAGAAACAGACACAATAATAATGTTATCATCTCAAGTGGTGAATAGGAGGAATTGGAGTTGTTGTGACATCCTGTGCCACAAGTGCTACTACAAAAGTGAATACTACAGATATCTTATCGAAAAACCCATTCATTGATAACCGGTGATTTTTATTTGATTATTTTGTTGAGAGTGCTGACCCACAAAAATTGATATGACTATGGGAGCTTGTGTTAAACATGGTGTTTCCAAAGGTGATACACGAAGACATTTAGCACAATTACTACTACCGTAACCGTACTACCTTCTTTTAATGTAACAAATTACTGTTTCCTACTTATCAATTACTTTTTAGCAATAAATACTCTTTATTTCACAATGGGCAAGTTCAAAAGAAAATTCAAAAGTAAAAATTTTCCCTAAGTAATTGCAACATATTCACACAAAACGATAGTGTACGAAAAACCTATTGCTCATGCAACTAGAAAGTGTTGATCTGAAATGTACATAGCTAAACGATTTCAGTATTTGGTATTGTATTCATTATGCTGTGTTATTTGATTTACAGAGAGAGAAACAGCAAGCTCTGATTCAGAACTAGATCCAGGTAAGTATATACAAATAATATTTAGTGCAATTTAATTGTCCGTTTTCAGATATTGATTAAAATTGCAAATTAAACACTGCGACGAAAGATTTGCATGTTATCTTGGCTTGTAATATGTGGGGTAATATGAAATAGGTAAAGTAGAAGAATATCTACAACAAAATCCAGATTTCCTGCAGAACTATATTTCAAGGTACATTGAGCAAGAAACAATTGAATCTTGGATAGAGGATCGACAGAAAACAGCGACAAGAAGAAAGAGCAGTTTGTCAAAATGGAAATATGGCTCACAGGCAGATAAAAGAGTTCTTCTCCAGGATCTGGCAGTTGCTTTGAGAAATAATTCTCCAGAAGGATGCGTTCTGTGGGAACTGGCATGTTGCATTCAAAGTGCTGTCTCCGCCGACTCATTCACGTTGTACATGGTAGACAGTTCAGGGAGAACTTTAAAGAAGTATACAAATAGCAACGGGTAAGACAGAAGGTTTTTATTATCTTTATTTGGGCTATGTGTCTGCTGTAAATAAAGCCATGTCGTTCTAGAAGAATAACTGTATTGAGTATTGATAACATTTATTTTGACAATTTAAACGGAAGAGTAAAACTTTTCAATTTAGAGTGAGTAACGAAATTGAATACAAACTAGAAGAAGGCACAACAATGGCAGCATACGTGGCAAAGCGTCTGCAACCGCAACGGCTGTCCCGAATGGAGGCTGAGTCGCGTTTTCCAGATTCTCTGGGAGAGAGTTCGGATGGAAATGATGCTTGTTACATTCTATGCCATCCAATTATGAGAATTGATGGAAGTCTCTTAGGAGTCTTGGAACTTCATCGATTGAATGCCGAGCTTCCTTTTTATATTGAAGACGAAGAGGTTGTGCACTCTTACCTCGTGTGGGGCGGCATTGCTCTTCACTACGCAGAAATAAATACTGTCATGAGCAAGAGCAAGACACTTAATGAATTTTTGTTGACTGTTGTGAAGTGAGTACTCTGTAAGTTAGGAGTAGCTGCTACTAGTGATAAGTAATGAAATATTTTACGCATAAGCTGCTTACACGTTGGTTTTTGCATCAGGATATTGTAGAGAGGAAATTATAATACTACACTATACGTATGCAAATGTTTATTTATGTAGCACAGAATGCCTGTGTGTAGTAGTGGAAAATTCATTTTGCCTGGTGATGATGGATGAAAATGTTGTAATATTAGGTCAATCTTTCAAGATATGGTTTCAATGGATACTCTTATAAAAAAGATAATGAACTTTGCCCAGAAACTTGTGGATGCTGACCGGGCATCTTTATTCCTCCTGGATACAAAGAACCAAGAGCTCTATGCTCGTTTGTTTGACATGGGAGGAAGTTTGGAGTTGGTGAATTCCGGTGCAGAAAACTCAACTCTTCCTGCCAAAGAAATTCGGTGAGTACCACTACTACGGTAGATGAAAAGGTTTTTACTAAGGCTTAAGTACCAGATAATTGAAGGATTTTAGTGCGCCGTAATTGATTTCGTCTTATGTCTACTTCGCAACAGTTTTCCCCTTGGGACTGGCATTGCCGGACAGGTTGCAAGTACGGGAATGGTACTCAATATAAAGGATGCCTATGCCGACGAACGTTTCAATAGAAGCGTCGATAAGCTTACGGGATATTTAACACAAACTATTCTGTGCATGCCCGTTTTTATTCGATCCACTGTTATCGGCGTTGTTCAAATGGTCAACAAAAAGAATGGCACTTTTACAAAGGATGATGAAGAAGCTTTTCAGACTTTTGCTGTCTATTGTGGTCTCGCTCTTCACCACGCAAAACTCTATGATAAGATTAGACGATCCGAACAAAAGTTTAAAGTTGCTCTTGAGGTTCTTTCCTACCACAACGTTTGTAGTGATAAAGAATTTAACCAGTTTAAAGAGGAAGGCTATCCTCAAACCATTGTCGACCTGGACAAGTAAGATATCTTGTAATGTAATTACCTGTAATCGATTTAGGAATAAGCAATTATGTCTTTTCGAAAGTATTTGCTCGATGTGTAAATCCTTTTAATTGAAACCATGTTTTCCAGCTACTATTTCGCACCAATGACCATTAATGACAGCCAAAAGGTAAGATTACAGTCAGTATGTAATAAACCGTCACTCCAATAAGAACAACTGTTGATAAACTATACGAAATTTTTAGGTGCATTTCACGATACATATGTTCGTCGATCTTTTCGGACTAAGCCGCTTTGATGTTGATTCTTTGTACAAATTCTTTTTAACCGTGAAGAAAAACTATAGGCGCGTCCCGTATCACAACTGGACTCATGGTTTTACTGTCGGTCACTCGGCTTACTGTATTTTGAAGAAAAGTAATATATTTAGGCCCTTAGAGGTAAGCAACAACACTAAAAATTAACGGAACAATTTTTGCATAACAATAAAGATTATTTTATAGAAAATGTTTTTGTAATTAGTGTTTAGCTATGTATGTCAGTGCTGTTTGCCATGATTTGGATCACAGGGGAAAAAACAATAAATTCATGTTGGATACGGCATCTCCATTAGCATCTATATACACAACATGTAAGATCCTGCTGGGAGGATTAGTATCTAATGAGTACTATATTATCTAAATATGAACTACTTGTTTTTGATTGCAGCAACACTGGAACACCACCATTTCAATCAGACAATCACAATTTTGCAGCAGGTAAGATATAAATTAATATTTGTGAATTCCCTTTTTTGTTTGTATTATGTATTAAAGTCCTATTGAGGCTAATTACATTATCTATTTTATGAATGCGTTTAGGATGGACACAACATATTTGCGAAGCTGAGTTCAGAGGAATATAAGCAAGTCTTAGGAAATATCAAGCATTGTATTTTAGCGACAGATTTAGCAACATTTTTCCCAAACCGAAAGAAACTTCAGGGTATGATTGATGACAAAGAGTTTTCATGGAGCTCTCCAGAGCACAGGTAGAATGTGATAATGATTAATTACACAGGGCATATATTTTATGACTGCATTGCGTATTAAGTATGAAATAAAATCCCGCTGTTATGTTTACAAACATCAGATTACTCGTCGAAGCTGTGGCAATGACTGCCGCCGATTTATGCGCCAGCACAAAACCATGGGAAGCACAGAAGGAAACAGTCAAAGTTATCTTCGAAGAGTTTTATGAGCAAGGAGATTTGGAGAAGCAAGCAGGACGAACTCCCATTCCGATGATGGACAGAGATAAGTTGGATGAACAGCCTGCTAGTCAGGTAATCCCTTTCATCTATTTGTCCTATTTGTCGTACTTGTTTAGTTGTGCAAGTTCTTACACGTTAGTTCACACCTTTTATAATTACATTGGTATTTATTTGAGAAAAAAGGTTATTAATATGTCATTGAATTTGTCGTGGACTCCACACACACAGGTTGGATTTCTCAGTGGAATTTGCGTACCTTGCTATTCCACATTAAATGTACTTATTCCGGAAACCGGTCCCATGCTTAAAGGATGCCAACAGAATTTAGATAGGTGGAAAGAACTGGCAGAGCAACAAAAACAGCTAAAAGAAATGGAAAAAGAAAAGAAATCTGCTGGAACTGATTCTGCAAATGAAACCAGTGATGCCAATGAACCCGTCAGAATAGTACCTGTTTCTGAAGATTAATTCACAGAATCTTAATTATAGACAAGTGCTATTTGGTTACACAATGCTGTTCGTATGATTTTTTCCATTGACATTCAATATTCACCTTATCTGATTTTAACGCTTAGATACATATTTACATTATACTACAAATGCATTCTACATGTCTCTAAGCTGTAAACATGTAAACGGGTACTGTTAAGATGAAATGCCTAGTCTATTTAAGAAATGTACTTACTATCCACTACGCCAAGGTCCATGTGGTTGAAAATAGTTTAAAATTTACATGCTGCATTTGCATAGTGTGTGTACACCTATTTTCAAAGGATCTGTCTCTCTTTGTGGTTAAGTATTAACGCAATAGATTCCAAAGTGTTTCGTTTCAGGTAGAAAGAGTGTGGGAACTGACAAATAGACGAACTCCACACGTAGAAATTTGTATCTATTGAATTTAACCGGACGTGCTAATTTTAAATAATTGACTCAATGTGGTCAACTGTACACAATAAAACATTAAAAGCCAACAATAAAAATGTCCCTAAAATCCATGCCCTCTCCTTGCTATTTGTAAAATTGACGTTAAAACTAAAGGAAGAACCAAATTATTGTTCTTAGGTACTCCAAATATGATTACGATCAAACTCAACCTAAACATTTAAGTCTTGTCATGCCAGATTGTACCTTCTGGTGTTTTCAATGTAAATTCTTTCAATGTGTAGCAGGAATAAAAGAATGGAAGTCAACATTAAACAGCAAACGTTGTACAAACAAAAGTGTATCTACTAATCGAATCAAGAAAAAGTTTTCCTAAAGAGTAACTTAATTTTCTTAATACTTCACTATTCAATGTACACACAAAGAAAGTCAACATGTATATGAGTATTTTGTACGAAAAGCTTTTATTTTCTGCTGTGCTGTGTGTGCATTATAAGGACCGTACTACAAAACCATTTGCAAATACATGCACAAAGCAAGACATTCCTTGAATAGCAATGATCCTAGCAACTCTAGTAGTCAAGACAAAGGAAAAATCCGAAAAACAACGGAGAATTTAAGAATCAAATTGGTTCTGCACAAAGCGTACATCGGGACAAGTTTTAGAATCTTTACTTTAGTGTAAGTCAAAATCGCCGGTTTCGGCTAAATGTGTGCATAGCTAAATGTAACTTTGTTAGATGCTGATTGATGGCCTGTTGCAAATATTGTGCATGCTGCTGCAAGAGAAAATCATCCTTGTGTTGCTGTTGTAACTGCTGCAGTTGCTGTTGCACTTGTGCTCCTCCGGCTTTTCCATACTGCCTTCCACAACTACCACCGATGCCTTGTTTGCCCCCACCTCCCCCACCATATCAGGTCATAAGGGAAAGAGTCATGGTGCCTTGTCCCTATCCAGTTCCAGTCTATCCACAGTGCAGCGTACCCAGCAACGACTATTGTCCGGATGTTGATTATTGGAATCCCCCTTGTCAATGTCGATGGCCATTCCCCAAATAGTATGATGCATAACTCTACTCAACTATTCCAATTCCTTTCGCAAACTTTAGCTATTACATTCATGTAGGTTATCATACATAACATTTTATTAATTTAATAGCATTCACTGTCCCGGCGAGTCTCTCGTACCAGGTATACCCGATAACACTTAAAAATATACCATTTTCTTTGTAAGTCGGATTTATAAAGTATTAATCTAATGAATAATATACAGGATATGGAGGACATGTTCCTGGACTAAAATTTCATGGAGGTTAAATAGCAAAAACTTTTTGTACAGTTAACAGCATTCTTTATAATTTACTGAGTACTTCTGTGCCTTTTTTACAGCTGCCCGAACTTACGGAGATGCAACCCGAGATACGAAATGCATAATGTCCCAGTACTTTCAAAATTGTCGACGACTTCCTTGGGGAGTGTATGAGCGTTGATTTCTTGTAGCATCATGTAACTCCTAATTCTAATGCAAATGTACAACTAATCGGAAAAACTGGAAAAGGTCCTGGCCAACAGCTTATAATTGAACAACTCTAAATCAGCCATGCATACTTTTCATAGAAATACTAAATTGAATGTGTTGTTTATATTACTGCTGAGAAACTCATTATCCTGAAAGTATTGTATTATTTATAGTATTGAAATTTTCGTGAGGAAAACAAAATATTTCTACTAGAACTTACAAGTGCCTTTGTATTTCATATTTGGATTAGCTACCTATACTGGATACACTCCCTTTCCTAGCTAGTAGAATCGATAAGCTGTCACAGCGAACATGAGCCACGACTGGAATACATATTGCATTACGTGTACATGTATACACATACTATGTACATTAGACACTCTTAGAAATGAAAATAACATGCTCGAAGGTAGTAGTTTTGAACTGAAGCGAGCACTTACTTGGTACAATACACAGTCCAGCTAACTGAGCTAACTCCTATCAGCCAGACTGAAGTTCATTCCATATTCATAATGGTATTTAGAATTTTATTAAGGCAAAACTATTTACTCGGCATTGGAAAGCATGGAAGTGGCATAGCAAGGGTGGACCCAAGTATGTTTTCGGTGAACTATACTAAAGTACATTGTACTTATTTATTTGCATAAAAATAGGACCTCGGCTTTTATTGTACTGCCATAGCACACCGCTCCTTCTCATATAAATATACATGCATAGTGGAAAGCTAACATAAATGGGTTTTATATGACATTGCTCCAAACGCAAAAGTGCTGTATCCTGTATTTTAGTAAAGTTCTTCAGTCTGGATATTTATCTTTGCCGAGCAGATACACATTAGAATTCAGCTCCTACGAATATTAACGAAAGTGCTGAAATCTTTGTTGTTTCGGAATTAACTATATTCTATGACTATAAAAAATTCATAGAAATTTATGAAAAGTAAACTTTTCAAACTTTACACTCTTCGCCAAACTTTTGTTGTGATTAGAGTTGCAAAATAAACTGCACACGCTGATTGTGATGGGAGACAAGGAAGGTTACTATATTAGTCGTGATGCATAGGAAGTGATAATAATTATAATAGCGTAATACTGAAGTAAGTATAGATATCAGAAAGCTGTTAATCAAAAGGGAAGCGGTTTTCATTTGGCTTAGTGTCGAGTTGATGTGGTTTGGTTTGGCGTACTTTCCTTGGGTGTAGTGAAGTCGAGAAGAGTAGGAGAGGATATCCTAATAATAAAAGTTTTAACTCGCAGTCGCAGTACACGTGATAAGCCAAAGAGCACATAGAGATTCGAACACAGTCCTCAGTTACTATACTTGACTTGAGCTTTGCTACACGATATCGCAAAGAAAGTAACCCAGGTCCAGTCCAGTTAGAAGAGTGGAGCATTGAACAGCCAAACTGGATTCGATTGTAAGCATAAACTCTATTTCTCCAATGTAATTTTCTTCCCAGATCCCATACGAATTCTATCTCTACCTATTCCTAGTAAGTAGCGGACTAAACGAGTTACATATAATTTAGCCTAGCTAGACTTCCGTCTTGTGCAGGTAATGTTAGCGCTCCAATCTACAATAGTCCTTACAATTAGAAGGTGGATCCAAGAGAAAGTCCGTTTTAGTACAGTGCACTACACCTCGCCGTTTCTCTCTCTTTCGCTATCTATCTATCTTGACTTGTCTAATCAGGTTGAATTGTTCCGCTCTAGTCTCCTCATCAACTCTGGCCTTTATTAAAGAAAGCAATACAATTACACCGGAACGCTCGTGCCTCCGCGTGAGTCTGAGTAGTCTAATAATAAATTTACCTGCACAAGCACTATCAATTTCTCTTGACAGTTCCTTAATATCCGTCTCAGCCGAGTTGTCAACATCTACGTTTACAAAATAAATACTCCGTTCGTGTACACAAAGAGAATATTTGTTAACAGATAAGAATACCTTAGCGTTTCCAAAAGAAAGTTTATCATTAGGAAAGAAAGCAATAATACTTACTATTACTACCTACCTCCTTTTCTAAACGTGTATTAAGTGATAGCCTAAAATAGAATATATTCCATCAAGACAGTCAAGTATAACGTAATTTTAGTATAAATGTGCTGTCATTAGCACAACTTACTTTTCCTCTACTTGGCAAAAGGTAATAAAATAGAAAAGCTCATTTCGTATAATCTTATCGCATCGGCTCCCATCCGTACATGTCACAATCACAACTTAATAAGTAAAATAGGCGAAATGAAAAATAAGACGTGTTTTGTGTCACCCCATGTTCGTTTCCTTCTGGAACTGTATATCTAAACAACAATAGTTTGCAATTTTGCATACACAATAGACTTTGACTACTGTACACGTAGAAGCGACAATATTTAGTAGAGTGTGATGTGAATGGTTTTGTTAGTTAGGTTCTCTTGTACTTACACATAATATTGTCCAATAGTAGCAATGTAGGTAAAGATAATATCATCAGAATTATTGAAGAAGCTGTGCAAAGCAGTGTGCATCGGTATTTTGTAGTGATAAATGCACATTTATATGTGTCTATGTTAGGTAGGGAGTAGTCAAAAGTTCTAGAGTGTCTATCTGCTATACTTATAAATTTCTTGCACTGCACGTGCACAAAAGAGAACTGACTGACTGAGGACCATTTCCTCTGCAGTAGTAAAAGCAAAGTAAGCGAGCAGATAAGCCAGCCGAATTCGGCAATGCACAATGCTTAGCATTTGCTTTTTTCCTATACTCTCCCGTATATCTCCCGAGTTCTGTAACTGTGTCGAGTACTACAGTTTTGCTATGTAGCATAGCATTTCGCATGCAGTACAATTTTGTAGTTCCTATATAAGTTGCTCGAGTGTAATATAAGTGTGCTATAGGTTAGCACAGTATAAGTATAGCCTATCTTTCCCGTATGTAATCGTATTTCGGTATCGCAAACTTGGTTGAGTTGAGAATTCAGATAGTCTAACGAAAGCAAGTGGGTTCTTAACTGTGTATAGTACTGTATGGGAGTGCGAGTGTTGTTATTACGTTACCACTTTAACATTTAGTGTACCTAGGAGGAGTCGTATATCGGTATGTCAAGACAGGAGCATAGATCCAGAGTTTAGAGTTAGAGTGGAGCTGAACTATTCTAAGAGTTAGCCGCATAGTGCAACTTAGAGCAGAAAGAGAGAGAGAGAAAGAGGAGAGGAAGATAGCGGGTTGTTGTATGTACATAATACATAAGTATGCAACATAGTAAGTAGTACTTATACTATATAACAAAGAATGTTTTAGTCATTCAATATTTTGTATTGATCCGTTGGTCGGACCCGGACCGGGTCGCGGGCGGGTGGAGTGAACATAGGTGGGGATAAACTGCAGGAGAGAGGGAACTGTTTCGCCACAAGAAGGAAAGACTGAGCTCAAGTCCAGAAATCTCAACAGTTCAGTTGATCTCGAGTGTCACATCACAAGAGGTTTTTTCATATTTCATCTCGCCCTCGCATCTCAGCACACACCAGTCCAATTAATTGCTCGATGAGCTCGAGTAAGGAAAGATGCTCATCTAAATTAGTTCACGTACTCCTCCTACTCACAGCCAACCCGATACTGCAATTTCAACTCAACTCGCCAGACGGGACAACCTACAAACTGGCAAAATAAATACTACGAGATAAGAACCCGATTTCTCTTCTGCTCTGTCCTCGCTTAGATCTGTCTGATGCAGTGGCTCATTGACTTGACTTCTCTTGATATGCAAGCCTTTGAAACGATGAATGAGGCTACAAATATCCTCGTCGTGGCCGGAGCCGCTTCTACTGTCGCCGTGCTTGCTGCTTATTACGTATTCAGTGTGTCTCAGGTAACTAAATTACTCTAAACCCATTTTTACTCGTCTCATTCAATTACAGATACAAATAATCCCGCACACTTCTCTGCTCTGCACTACACCTTAATTGCCTTATCAAATAAACACCATTTTCTAACTGGATAACCTAACACTAACACACACTTTATTAGTTCACTTTAGAAATCATTAATGGAGTTTATGCACACATTTTCCCAGGTTATTATGACATTTATTATTATAGACCAATCCTGGCCTGCACAGAATCTATTTACCATAGTTAGTATTTACCAATGCTATCGTTCAAACTTCATGCTTTTGTCTGCAAGCCTTTAGGTACTTCACATTCCTGTACTATTCATGCACCATCTCCTACAATATGTTAGTGTACCGTTATGTACCTATTCATTTTTATGCAGATACATTTTTTTCAATACCAATTTCTCCTCGGATGCTTTTATTGACACACTTCTATATCTATTGATTATACATGCTTAAATTTTCGTTTATTATAAGGAGATTAGATTTATTACTTTTTATGTAGAAGATTAGATGACTTTTTTCTTCTTTTGAAATGTTGTTAGGTATACGATGTTTATTGATAAAGTGTTAACGTTTAATAGAAACCACGAGTTCATACGAGCAACAACCGGCTTCGAGACTTTCTATCTACTCATGTAAAGACATTGTCAGAGAAATACTATCCTACATTATTTTTCTGGGAAGGCCGCATTCAATCCGTGATGGGTTTGCGACAAAGGTTATCACCATCTCTAAAGTTGCCTTATCGAAGGGAAATTGTTCCTCTATCCGATGGCGGGGAAGTTGGCATTGATTTTTTGGAACCTGCAGAAAAGGATGTCAAAGGGTAATCCTTTAATTCATTTGTAATGGGCAATTATAGTTTATGGGTGCATTTCATGTATACTTAAGTACGCAATTATCATTTTAAGTTTCTTTAGACTTACGAAGTTGGGTGTAAGTGTATAACTTGTGTTTACATGGTATTTACAATTTCCATTGTGTATGAAGTATGTAATGTTTTAATGAAGCGTTTAATTCCGAAGGTCATGTAATGATAAAAAATTCAAATACTTGTATCGTTTGCTGACGTAAACAACATAAAAGAAACTTATATTCCTTTTAGCTGATTTGAAAATGCCATTAGTTGCCAAAAATAACGTAGTGTTCACTTTAACCTGTTACCTATTCTCTTGTGTCCACTAACACTACGTTGTAAATTTTATGGGTAAGCAGTTATAACTGGCAACAGTAAAAGGACGAGATAAGTTTGCCAATGTAGCATTACACGAAATTGTAATACGCTGGAGAAAACTACATCTAATCTCTCTATACGTAAAGCATCAATCCAAGTATACTTGTATTCTTTTCCTACCAACGATCAACTTGAACCTAAATTACTTACGTCGAAATTTGCTCAGAAGACCCCAATTATTATAATTTGGTAGGCTTCATACGTAATGCAATTACCTTTAGGTTTTCTGTCTGGCGGGTGTATTCCAGGCTTCAAGCACCTAACTTCATACACTTTCTATACATCAGTAAATAGATTACGTAGCACTGCACTACAATTTGTTATCGATTGAATTGGTTTGGTTGCAGACCCGCTTTAACAGTCTTTGTATTACCTGGCCTAACCAGCTCATCCCAAACTTCGTATATAAAAACTTTGGCAATGGCAATAGTTCAGTCCGGTGCAAAAGTCATTGTTCTGAATCATCGAGGACTTGGAGGTGTCGCTATAAAGGTATTTGTCTATATGAACATGTATTACTTATCTACATACATCACAGTATGCATACTTACACCAATATAAGGGAAATCTATATCTCGTCAAGTAAATGTAACTGACACTATTACTTTCCTTGATGTCCTCGCTATGTTAGTGGCTCATTCTCGCAAGCGATAAATTGTTATTAATGTCATAATTGATTTTAGACACCTAGACTTTACTCTGCCTCCAATTGCGACGACGTGTACGATACAATACAATACCTCAAGAAGAAGTACCCCGGAGAGAAAATGATGGCAATTGGTACATCAATGGGAGGGTAGGTTTTCATGTTACGTTAACTTCTTATAATTTCCCAACACGAAAAACCAAACTGTGTCTTTATTAATTAAAAGGATTAACTAGTTGTAGCTACAGGTAGCATTTCTTGTTTCATTGTACAAATACTAACTTTTTCTTCTACTCTATCTAGTGTTAACCCTAACTTTAAAATCTAATTATAACAATGAGTTTTATTTATATTTATTTACGATTTGCAGAATGGTATTTTGTCAATACATTATACAAAATCCAGAGGAAGCCAAAGAAACGTTTGTAGCTGCATTAGCAATATCAATATGCTGGGATGCTGTCAACGGAGTTGCAAATTTGGAAAAACCTTTCGTCAACCATTACATCATAAACTACGGTCTAACTCAAAACCTGAAGTTTCTTTCCAGAAAATACCGACAGGAATTGGAAGTGCGCGAATGTTGGGATTTCAACAAAATATTGAGAAGCACTAATCTCCGGGAATTTGATTCTAGCTTTACAGCACCTCAATTTGGTTTCGAGTCGGTAATGGCATACTACAAGTCTGCCAACGTCATCAATGATGTCAATAAGTTCACCATTCCTGTATTTGGACTCAGTGCAGAAGACGATCCCATGCAACCCATTGAATGTAAATTATCCTCTATTCTTTAACATAATACTTTATTAATGTTAATAGCCATAGTGAGAAGTAGGAATCCATTGGGGTAGCAAGATTGAATTTGTTATGTATTTTTCCTACACTGAAGGTACCAACTTCTTAGAGTGAAGTTCGTTTGATTATTGGAAATATCTCATTTTTATTGAACTCCGCATACTTAAGCTCAACCTTTTTTATCATTCAAGGGCAATGACTACATTTGTAGGATAAAGGTGAAAGTAAGAGCACGGCACTGGTGCAAATCATTAAGAAAATACTTCTTTATTTAGTTTTTGCTTCTTCTCTCTTGGTTATTTCATGGAATATTTGAATGGAAATACGTGAAAAACAGTAATGTTCTACACAAGGCGTGTACCAGAATACTAATATTTATTTACCAAATTTTAGGTACATGAAGTCAGTAACTTGTACTAAAATGTCTATGCAGCCTATATGGTTTGGTATTGACCTCTCTACCGCTTCGGTACCCTTGGTCTAAGTAATAAATTCTTGCAATGAGAAAAAACAGAACTATTAGATAATTATGATAATTATTAGCGGAATTTTTTGCAATTCAACTTACGTGCATTTTTTCATAACTACTTTGTTTCTAATTTTAGTTTTTTACCTGATTACATTTTACTCTTACGGAAATTGCTTAGAGTGCTATAGAAATTAGATGGCTAGGGCGAAATTGGTGATTACTTAATTATCTTTTCATGTTTATGTCATTAACAGGTTTGCCAATAAAGGAGGCTGAAGAAGAAGGATCAAATCTTGCCATGATAGTGACCGTCCGTGGAGGTCATTTAGGTTTTCTTGAAGGAGCCTTGCCGATTCGCAGACCGTTTCACTTCATGGAACGGTTTGTTCTGGAATTCGTTACAGCTATACGACTACACGGACACGAACTGAAGGGAAATTGATAAGCGTAGTCATTTAATTGAAAATCCTATCAGACGTACTGAAATGCTGTGCGTACGTTTAATAATGAAAAGTACACAACACATATACAAATTCTCATAATCTTACATTGTACGGTTGTTTTATCTACTTTGTATTATATTTACAAAATGAAAAGGATAACACCAACCCAACTAACCCCGTAAAGATTACACTAGTCAGGATGGATGCTCATACAGAAACGACGATGCTTATCGTTAACATACCTTATTATTACCTAAATATGTATTGTAATTGCGAAACACCAAGAAAGAACCAATAATCGATTCAATGTTCGTATCGTACTGATTACATTTCCATGAGTGTACCTTTGGTTATCCTTCCGACACTAATGTTAATTTTAAATATGATTTTCGTAGACTGTGATACAGTTTATTAAGTTGATCAGTATTAGATTCAGTTAGACATTGAGTCTTTCAGTTTGCATCGTAAATGTGCTACCTCTCTCTCTGTGCTACTTATGTGTGTAATGTAACGTTAATATCAATAATTGAAATTCTTCGGTGTTTTTCAGGGCGAAACGACTAAAACGTATTTTCTTTGATATAATGTATAGAGTAGTCGTACGTGATGCCTTGATACATTCTTAAGGTAATTACTTACTACTTTGTATTACTTATGAATTCGGTATCATAAGCGTAAACATACCAAAAGCTCCAATGTAGCTATGAATAGGGCAGGGTTAATTTCCTTCCCCGAAACGTTTGTTAAGCAGATAGGGTAACGTGTAGACTAATAAGTGAGCCGACTCAATAATTAATCACTAATTACGATATAAAACAGTACGGCGGTGGCAGTTGGATTGTAACTGATTGTATCATGCTCGTGGGGGTGTGACAACTTTAATATCATTGTTTGTATTAATGTGTGTGTACTACAAATTTAATGCCTTACGACAGAGACAGGAATTTTCATAGTTCATAATTTACTCCTCTACCTTTTTAGCCCTAATTCCTTACTGCTACTAATCTATGTATACTAGATACCTAGGTATATATATATCAGACATACTAATACGAAACACATTAATCACATAAGCAATTTGTTAGCTATTTAAACCTAAATATGTTATGTTACTGCAAATTGCTTCTCTCTTTAATTCCTTTTAGGTAACAAGTTAACAGAATTAGCAACAAAAATAAATTATCTCTATAAACTTAGGCATAGGTGCTAGCCCTGAAGAATCTCATCTAATAATACAGAAATAGTAATAGGTACAGCCAATTTACCTCCATTCCTAAACTGAAATTCCGTTTTGTGACCGTAAATTTTCTTACAGTATCAGTTAGTTTAGCTAAGTACTAATTAACTTAAAATGTACATTAGTGCTCAAAAGTAGGACTTTTGAGCTAATATTTTTATCTGAATTCCACACAGCAATAACTAGAGTAGAATTTCTAAATACCCAACACAAATACCTAAAATAATACTACCTACATACGTGATAGTCCCCTTACAAGTGATTTTAGTAATTCTTGGTTTTAACTATCTGTACTACTTTTACAAAAGCTTATGAGTAGAACCGAAAAGCCTGTAACCTGCTGCGTATCAAGTAGAACAATAATAAAATATTATGCATGTTCGCTTTAATGCTCTATGATCAGTGGAATTGAAAATAGCAACCTAACTGTATACAGTATACATAGTAAACTTATCACATCAAACCGATGTACTTATAAAAACTGAAGTGCTACTTAGTATGCAATAATAGTTATTGACGATCTAACGATCTGGTTTTAATACATTAAGACATTTAAGCATCCGTAGGTGGTCTATACTCGCATCAGCAGTGCATCGTCCATATGAAACTCAATAAACTTTCAGTCTAAATGCATTAAAAAATGCAGATGCTGTGAAGTATCTAGTTTTTCGAAATTTTCTTCATTAGTCTTAAAGTTGAGCCTCTGTATCCACTGCCGAAGTGATTCCTAGAGGATCAAAGTAAGCCATGTATTATTATACGACACATTTATCTGTATCTGTAATATTACAGTCATAAATATCTCTTTGAACTGAAATCCATGAATAAAATAGATCTCAATTCAATTGAATACGGAATGAAACGAAATCATTTATTTACCAATGATTCAGGTGATGAAATAATTCATAAATATCTTCTCTCTCGGAAAAACCATCTGCTTTTGGAATTACACTGTGGTAACTTTTATAAAAGTCAGTAGTAAAGCCACTAAACATGTTGGCTATTCCGAAATCATACTCTGAATGCCCGTAAAATGAAGCTGGATCAAATATCACTGCAAAACAAGAAATTCTTAACAATGTCATATAAGCTGAATGAAACCTTAAAGTATATATTATACGTCTATGCGTATCAATACAGTATAACAGGCATTTATACCCGGTTGGGAATCCGCTGCTGCAATATTTCCACTCCATAAATCTCCATGTAAAAGAGATGGAACAACATTCTTCAATTTACTCAAAATTTCTTCAATTCGTCTAAGGCAAATTGGCCAACAGTCATTTAATTCTCTATCTCCCTAATTGAACAGATTGTCATTGATTGGGTAAGTTTACCAGTGTCAAAGCCTTTGACTCAAAGGTGTATGAAAAATGAAAAGGATTTTTAGTGTGCAATATTACTTTCTTTTGTAAAAGATCTACTTGCATCTGCAACTTTTGTCGTACGTAAAAAGTCTACAAAAATTTATTTCCAACGTTCCGTTTAATTTCCTGTTATACACAATCCAAATGATCCGACTGTTATAAATAAAGTATTTACGTACAGCCCAGTCATCTTGCCAAGTATTATCTTGGCTTATGTATCCACAGCATGTAGGAACCGTGAATCCAAATTGCTGTGTTCCATTGTCAGCATGCACACCATCTCCACCTGGACTTCTTTGTGTCACTCGATTTTCTTCTTGCTTACTTTTATGCAAAGCATTTCTGTTATGCAAGTGCATCCTATTAGTATAATTAATCACATTAAAACAGTTGAAAAGTGTGAAATTAAATGCTATGCGCAGAATGTAAGTGCTAGAAAATACTTGGAAAGAAAACTTACTGGGCCAGGTGTTGTCCCATTGTTACCTGAAGTTTCGATGTCAATGACGACATTGTCAAATTTTCCATTACTAAAGACGCAGCGGAACTTCCTGGAACACCTACAACAACGATTGGTTTCGGTACTCTTATTGTCTGGGTCCTTAAAATTGTTTCCAAACTGGCATATTCTCCATCAAACATTAATTTTGCCTGTCATCGACACAAACATTATTTTCGGGTTTCTACCCGTCGTGTGTAGTTAGCGGAGTATGGTAGTTATTGTAGCATTGATTAAATAATAATTGTATATTAAAATGACAATACAATTATACAATGGAAGAAGACTTGTTTAACTTACATCTTTCTTAGAATTGCTTTTAACATAAAGTACACCATCATCAGTAAAATATGAAGAACCACTTGATATGCTACCACCGCCACCGGACCCAGTTGGCTTGAAAATTTTTGTCCCTAAAGCTTTTTTCACTTCGCTTTCCATTTCTAAACAGTTTTTAACAAATGTTTTCCAAAAACTCTAAGTAATATTGGTATTCCCACCTTCTGTATTCAAAACTCTCATAAGCTGTACGATGCTTCATTATACCCCTGTTCTGTGCGTTCGCTTGCATGATTCTTCTGTATGTATGTATACATGATTCGCTTTGATGGAGATAATTTTTAGGTAGACAGGTAAATATAGATATAAATATTTCCAAAAAAGAAAATGCCAGAAACGAGAATCATTTGTATTAAAGTTGTATACCCGCATAACAATTGTATAGAAATTGTTATCCCAAGTGTATGAGGACATTTAATATGCATAACATATGGTGATACTTATGATTTTCAAGCTGCACGAGACAGCCAAAAACAAATTTTCATATTAAAAGCCCATCTGGGGTTTGGTGAACTCAAATTCGTCATGATAAGCACTATCGATTCTCTGTACAACAATGACTACATTAATAGTAATATAATTAATAAATATTTTTAAAGAATGACAAAGTGGGGATTTCATGGGATATAGTATAGCACACTTTTATACGAAGAGAATCACGGATGTGGTAAAGACTGGTCTACTAAATGAAAAATTTAGGTTACTTATTTCATTGAACTTAGTTACCTTATTTCATAACTGATTTCGACAACTGCGATAACTGAGCTCTTGTATATAGTATTTAGTTTAGGTAGTCAGCATAGAAAAACTTCATTTTCATTTACCTTTCCTGACTTATTTATTCATTCCTGTTAAGATTTTAGTCTAGATAAGTCACGGTCACTAAGTGTTTGCATTTAAAGATATCCAGGAATGGATCGCTTAATATATTTACAAATTTCAATTTTATTGGTAATTTGCTGGGTCACAGGATTTTCAGAAAGTGTCATTATAAACAAGTGTTGTTTTGCTAACGAAGTAGTAGATGTCAAAGACATGAAGTGCAGATCATCAGGCGAAAAAACATGGACACCGATATTTTATGCAGACACTGATAGCTCTACTAAAGTTGAAATTAGTTACGAAATTAAAGAGAAAAAGTCCCCGAAATGTCCGAATACTGGAGTTCATGTTTTACCCTTGAGAGATTTGTCACAAATCTCAGCACCAGCAGCCGAGTATGTTCCTAAAGTTCATATTTCATATAGCCATTTATTCTGTTTTTGTATGTGGTTCTACATTAACAGTGTATGTATGTATGCTGGAACCTCTATTTTTATTCTGCTCGTTTATATTTGTTTTCATAGATTTCGAATATTAAGTTCAGGGAAAACAGTGGCCAAACATAGATTGGGCCATTGGGTAGACATTCCTTCTCCTTACTGTATTGACGGAATACAAAACTTTGATGGCTCTGGTTCCTATACTGGAGATGAAACTGATCAAGTCGCTATAGTATGCCCTTTGAAATCTGACGAGTGACTACAAAATTTGCATCCTATAAAGTATTTCACAAAATATGTAAGAATATGGTATATGTAAATGTTTCACTAATAAATACAAGTTTCACGATATTTTCTGTAGAACTGAAAAATATAATTGAAAAATACAATAAATTGATAAATGGATAATCTCTTGCCTCTAATTACTAAGCACTGTACATCAGTATTCATTATGAAAAATAAAATATGAAAATCACAGATATATGTACATATAAGGAAATCATCAATGGTAAACTTGTAACCAGACAAAGTTGAAAACTGAAGCCTTATCATACATACATAAAATACTGTAATGGTTTTATACTTGCATCTAGCAAATCTCTAAAAGCATATATGAGAAAAATATGCAGGTTGCAGATAACCTTATCACTGATAATCCTTACTGTTTCTTCTATTTCAATCCTCAATACAGAAATACAAGTGTTAATATATTGAAACAGATAATTAGGTTAATCTAAATTGTATACGAAAACCCAGCCTAATTGAAACATGTCTTTTAAAAGAATAAAAAATAATACGTAACCAATTTATGATGTAAGAGTATAATAGTCTAAGTCTAATACATTAAATGTGAACCAATATAAATGTGTGTCCGACAAAACTTTATAGTACTGGATTGTATATTGAGGCTATAGCCACAATAATTACAAGGACACACTCCGATTCTGCTGTTAGTAAGAAATGAATATAAAAGAATATAAGACATATTTATGGAAAAATCAGACTTTCCTGTTCATGTTTTTCGACAACCGCAGTCAATTGATTTATACCCTTTGATATAGTTTTAGTAGAGTAACGCAATATTAATATTTATAGCCCTTAGACATAATTTTTAAGCGATTTTCCTCGCGATATCACAGAAACAAGAAACGTCTTGATTGTGTAACTGATAATTGATTTTGTCAGTCAGTAAGAGAAATATTGGTATCACAGCCAGTTAATGTGTGCTAAAGTCTTCAGTGATAATAAAATGTACTACTTATTGGTATTTATTTTATTGGTGCAGATTATATTATTGATATCTGGCGAAAATTTTGCAATAAATAAGTGTATTGGTGCATCTCTGAAGCCCAACAATGGACAACTAACAGTACATGATCATCTCATGGCAAATAATGAAGCCACAACCTTTTCGTAATACAAATATATTGAATTATCTCATTATTTTCTTAAGTATTTACAATTTGTGACGGAACAGACACTATTTTGATGTTAGATTGGTTGAGAAAACACCTGCATGCTCTCTAGATGTGGCATCAGTGAGTAGTCATGATATTAAGTTTGAACGATTTGGAGAAGTATCTATAGAAAATGAGTATTATTCTACGGAGGAGTACTGCATTTCAAGGTCTTTGTTTTAAACATTAAAAAGCATAGGGATTTAAGTAAAAAGGTTTTTTAGATTGCTCTTCAAAAATTTACAGCACAGAGAATGAAGAAATCGAAATAAAATTCTGTAAAGTGGAATGCGGAAAATCCCATATTTGCATACCAAAATGCTGTCCTGTGAACGAGGTGATTGATTTGTTAGAACTGAACTGTAGTGATCCTGGTCTAGGTAGAAGAAAATGGCTTCCAAATGTTTACAGTAGTACGGAATACAAAAACTGTGGGAAAAAAGAAGAAGGGTGGAAGCTTCACTTCAGACGTGAACATCTACCTTGTGGTGATATAGGACTGCTAGTCCGGAAGACTATAGTAACTCGTGAGGATGATTTACATGAAGGAACTATACTCCGTCTTTTAACCAATGGGTCAATTGCAGTTAATTCCCCAGGAATTTGGAAATTTCTTGAAGACGGAAAACACTGCATAGATAGATTTCAGAATTATGGAAACCTTTCGCATTTTAGTGGAGATCCAGATCATTACGCAGTCCTGTATTGTTCTGCTGATGCTGAAATACCAGTTGGGTTAAACATTTTCATTTAAGATTTTATGCCAATATTGATGCAAGTTCAGTAAATATAAATTATGTATTTTGACTATTTTTATGTTCTAAATAGGTTGATTTACCTTCAGCATTTGCATATTTAATGATATTTACTTCAGCATTTTCGCTTGCCACCGTCATCATCTACCTTCTATTATGGGATAAGCACAAGTAAACAATTTTACATTCTCATAAATTTTATGTAACTAATGTTTACTAACTAATGTTTAACTTTAATATTAGGTATGTGTTATTTGTGAAACTATATATATGTATTTAAATTTTTGCAGTATTCACGGCTGGACTATATTTTGCTTTAGTCTTTCCATGTTATTCATGTTTATATTCCTTGCAACAGCACTTTTGTCCTCGGAAATGTACGACCTGTCTGATTCAGGATCAATTCGCTGTGTTTTCATAGGCAAGGATTTTAATTTGATATTTTCATAAATTCCTGAAATATTTAATTTGACATCTTCGGACTCTAATTTTTGAAGTTTCATGATTCATTTTATTGGTGATCGACTTATAGTAAGAAAATCGAGCAAGCAAACAAAAAATGTTAATGCTTTAAGCTTTCAACTAGACTATAGGGGCAGTATTGGGCTTGAATAATTGTTATAGTAGACATTATCTAAGCATTGAAAACTAGTATTTGAACAAAGTTATCTAGAACAATAGGAGAAATTACAGAGCTACAATACAAAATGCTTGTCTATACGGCTTTCTGAATTGTTTGAAGAAATTGATTTTGAAAATATTTTTTGAATTCATTTTACGCATAAAGGGGTCATGGCGCATTTCTTTTTCCTGAGGTAAATTACCATCCTAAAAATATTTCGCTTTGTTTTTCATTTTTTGTCTATTAAATTAAAAGTTTCATTGTTTTCTTTTATATCGCAGTACATTTTCCTGGATGTCCATGATTAATGTCGACCTCTTCATTACATTTAAGTAAGAAAAAGTATTATACCAAAGGTTATTATCAGTCATAGGATTGATTATTAAAATAATTTGACTATGTAATATTCATTTCTTATAACACAACAGACGATTATCACCTACAACAACTAAATCGAAAGGAGTTCAAAGATTCATATGTTACTCACTTTTTGGATGGGGTATACCAGTGACTTTAGTAGGGATATCGTTTATCCTAGATCAGTCATTGATAGCTGGATCATCATATGTAATACCTTCGTAAGTTGAATTTGTCGAATTATATTAGGTATTTAAAGTGACATTGTTTTTCATTAGAACTAGCACTTAAAATATTTTTTCTCAATTACCAGAAATGATACCGAATGTGAAAGTGAATTGATTGAGAACAAGTACAATCATGTTCTTCCGGAATATGGAATAGATACATGTTACCTATCTGAAAAGAGCAGGGGTTACTACCTTTATCTTCCGATTGGTGTTCTTCTAACTTGTAATTTCCTTCTATTTTCTTCGACAATTCACACACTTTGGAAATACAAGCAAAGTACAAAACAGGCTGTGAAAGGAAGTTCCAATAATCAGAAACAATCGTAATTGTCTTTCAATTTATGTATTCTACTGCCTGCAATTTTGGACCTGAATTCATTCTTTGTCTAACCCTTTACCCCTTTATCGATATGCTTGATTTAAATACTTAAAAGCTAAAGTTTGAAACTATTCTTTTTAGACTCATAATATTCCTCAAACTGTTTTTCGTGATGGTAAATTTTATTGAAACAACATATACTCCTTAGTTATTTGATTTAATGCAGTGTTTGGGAATGTAATTCTTTTAACATTTTATCTTCAATTTAAAATATGCAGGGAATATCTTGGATATCTGAAGTTATATCCTGGTTACATGATAACCATAAGGCAATGTGGCTTATATTTGACTTACTCAATATCTTATCTCCTGTCGCAATATTCTACATTTTCGTGTGCAAAAGGGAAATACTTGTCATGCTTTACCAAAAATATCCATGCCTTCGCGGTAAGCTCTTCGGCATTCGTATAGTTTAAATATTTTTATATTCTTCACATTTTTTACAAAAATTTGGCTCTATTTCCGATATTGTTGCAAGAGTTTATGTTATACAGGTATGCTTAAGTCGGTCTGTAAAACTGGCTTAATGGACACCGAAGCTACTGAAATGACAGGAGCGGACAAATCAAGAGCTCATTACAGGAATTCTGTAACCTCAAATTAAGCTTTTTTCTCGAAGGAAGTTAGGATTAACTAAAACTTTGGGGCTATTTCAGTAGTCGTAACCTAAACCTAATTTTTGAAAGTTATTCATGTCAATGTCAACTGCAGACCGTGATTAAAATAATAATAGAAAACAAAAAAACACATACAATACTGATTGGCTCAGGGATATTTTGTAAAGTTCACTTTGCATGACAACTTCTTAAAATTGCAATGTATGCTAACCATTGTTCATGTTTGCAAACCATTTGCAAACCATAACATTTTTTGTATTAGTAAAAATTCTTGATTATCAATAAAACAATGCTTACCGATGTAAACAGCCTACCCGTTTTTTGTTCTGATCATATTCATTATGTATATCCAATCACCACAGAAAGAAACTAGTTTTAATTATGTACTGGTAAATTTCTGCGCCATATCATGGCGACCTTTGATTGAAGGCAAAGTGGCAATTTTCCTGTCTAAAGTTGATGGTTCCATACCTTCTCGGAAAACATTGCTGATGAAGTTGGATCCTTCAGATTTTGTACACAACTAACCACCAAAGCAAAAGCAAATAGAACGCATTTGTTGTGTACTAACATGTCGTCATGATAAGCAAAGTGCGAATGCCTCTGAGGAAAACCTCAGAGAATATTTGGTATTTTGATCAAGCTGTCTGAGGTCATAACGATGTGTCATGATTAATAGAGTTACCAGATATGTTGGACAAACAAGTCAAAATAAATAAATTGTGTTAAAGTGGTTAAAAGTGTATTCGAAGTCGAAAAGAAAGTGTGGACCCTCTTCGTTTGATAGAAATATAGTGTCATTTCATTAGTGAACTCTGGAAGCCTGTCAAATGGCTTTCCTATGCACTTGCTCTGCCAAATTGCAATGGACGCTATAAAAAGCGATCTAGACACTCATGTAGTCCATGCTCTCAAGACGATTAAAGCAGAATTTATTGCATTTACACTTCTCAGCACAGAAAGCATACATTTCTCTGGTACTTATGGTCATGCACATATAAATCATATAATATTATTCCTAGAGATACTTTAGAAATAAGAAAAAAATAGTGAGAATTCTATAATTGCATGCTCAATATATTTTTGCTGGAAAACGCATCACTCTTTTTCAACTTTTATATATTCTAAATCGAATTTGGGCCATTCATCTGCCAATGTAACAAGCCCTTAGTGAACACTATTGAAAAGACATAGTGTTGGCAAAATTTTATAGCTAAGTAATTGCATCGCAATCCATAAAAGATTTATTTGTTCCAGTCCCTTTGTTATGCTTATAGTCCCTAAAACCTTTTTAAATTATAGTCCGTGTAATTAAATAGACCAGAAATGATTCCAAATTGCATGATGTGCTAAAAGTGAAATAATGTCAGAATCTAATATATCATATCAGTTGGCTCGAGTATAATTTTTCCCAGTAAGAGAGACGCATTACACAACACAATTACATAATGAGAATCCCACTCTGTAAAATCTGGTATCTGATCCGAAGTCAGTGTATCACGAAGATAAGTAATTGGGTGCAGTAGAAATACGCAGTGCCTACGTACTACTGTATTTCTGTACTACCCAGAAGATTATTATTACTTATACTTACATAGAACGTTAATAAAAACCACAAGGCAGCTATAGCGTAGAAATATTATAATGTACCGTTATTACGTTGTTTCAGAGTCTGCTCCGAATGACTAATACATACAAAAGGGATGAGGTGGTAAAATGAGATTGGGACGCGTATAAAAGTAAAAGCGTAATCTCCGTGGTTCTCCTGTTGCTTTTTGTCATAGTCATTACTACCAACAAGTAATATGCAGCTGCCACTGTCCGTGACATAGACTAATAATCTTAAGTAAAAATATTTTGCATCAAACAACGGGGATTAGTATACATATTTGCAGTTCTTGATACACTGTGCAAAAAATTGGTTGCAAACTTAACGAGTTTTCTTATTTTCTAGGGCACGTCAGAATTCGTATACATTTTTTTCTTCTTCCGCTCTACTTGATACTCAAATTTATCCTTCAAGAATGTGTAGATCACTAAAATTTGTACTTGTGTGTTTACTAGTTCTAAAGTTTAACAGTAATGTTGCTCTATCAGATAAAGTTGAGAGACAATTTATCAAACTTTATCAATGTGCTCACGACCCATCAAAGGCACCGATTGAAAACATTAATATGCCTTCCCATTTGATGACAACTAATCGTTCGGCAATTTTTGGGTAAGCAATTCCATATTTTAATAATTAATCCTAACGTATGGTATTATTACTTTGTCACCTTTAAAGATACGTGTTACGAAAAATATTATTCTATTAAACCCGTTAAAACATATACAGTAATAAATTGTACATTTTAACTTCCATTTTTACAGGGTCCAAACGAGTTGCCTACCGAGACATCCAAATTGCCATGCTACAACAAAATGTTCTACAGAAACCTTAAAAATTTCTGTGCCGCATGATTATACCGCATTATTAAAGCTAAACAGTTCCGATGATAGTGTTCATTTTACGAAAAGGGGATTCTTGAAAATAACAAATGAATATTTTAACAGAAATGAATATTGTATTGATGGGTAAGAATGAGTTTTGCATTTCAATTGCTCTGCAAATGAATGAGAATTCAGCAACTGTAGTAATTGACGTCTATTGTGGCTATGATTCCTTTAGGATGAATAAAACACATTTAGATGTATCCGTGTGCTTAGCAGACTGTAGAAGTACGAAGCTTTGCATTCCGAAATGCTGCACAATTGAAAAGGTTCTAAATATCGAGTCAGGGGCTTGTCAATTTACTACGGGTAATGAATATTGGAAGCCTCTTGTGTACCAGAGTGAAGATGTTCAAATATGCGGAGAGAAGAAGACAAATCTTCGTTTGCACTACAAACAACACATTCCACAATGTGAACAATACATCACGTACACTCTAGAGACGTATCCGGAATTGGAGCATCGTATTCGGTATAAATACCTAAAAGTTTATATTTACGCTTTTGATATCATTTGATCTGCTTTACCCTATTTATATGCACATACACTGGTTGTTATACTCATTACCCTTAACATTAAAACCTAGTTCCGTACTAGAATTTGCGCAATGATTTACTATATTCCGAATCTGTGTATTATACTAAATAGGTTTCGTCTTTTACGTAACGGAAGTGTCATTCTAAGGGAGCTTCAATCTCCAGAGTGGAAAATATTAAATGAGGGCACCTTCTGCTTAGATGGCATTCAAAGATCGGTAGATGGGAAGATTGTAGAGCAAGTTAGAAACGACCAAATTTTAATATCTTGTTTCCCAAAAGACTTGGAAGTGGAAGGTCTAAACGTTACGGTTTCTCAAGATAATATTTCTAAATTGGTAATAAGTCTCCTTCCTTTAAAATTCAAACTAAATAACTGTGCCTATGAAATTTCTTGATTTAATTCAGGAAGAGGGAGTAGGCACATGTAATTGAGGAATAGTACACTGAATACATATATTACTCATTACAGACATTTACTGGCGTTCTATACATTTTCTTGCTTTTCTCGGGAGTTCCATTTTTGCTGTTGACGGTTATTGTATACCTTCTCTTATGGAAAAAGCAAAACGGTAAATTCATTTTACATTTCAATGTCGGGTTTTACTTATAGAATAGACACTAATGAAAGAGTATGCCTTTGTAATAATAGCACATGCAAGTTTATTTGTTGGTCATATACTGATTATAACTAGAACTGTCATTTTTACAAGTGACACCT
This sequence comes from Yoshiicerus persimilis, assembly GCA_020352615.2. NCBI lineage: Eukaryota > Metazoa > Arthropoda > Collembola > Entomobryomorpha > Tomoceridae > Yoshiicerus > Yoshiicerus persimilis. Next base: position 31,093,567 of record CM036940.2, on the reverse strand, counting down.
TGACAGGTTTGGTGTATTGCCAGACGAATCTTCATTTACTAACAATCGCACTTTTCCTCTTTAGAAAAGCTTTGGTTATTCTGTGCTGTGATTAGAATTAGTATTAGTACGTAGTAAAAATTAATATTTAATTTAATTTAAAACATTATGCCTCTTCCATCGATAAGTATATGTAAATAATTGGAACAATGTTAAATTACAGTACATGGATGGACACTTTTTTCTCACAACCTGGCTATGTTGTTTAACTATTTCTGCCAAGGTCTGACAAATGCGGTTTCTAGAATATACAACAGTGAAGATAACGCTTCCTTCAGTTGTAGACTTATCGGTAACTTGAGAGATGTTTATAAATACAATAGACAAAACCGTCAAAATGCGTGAACGAACGAACTATGTATGTAATATCCGCCTTGTTTGTTTACATACTTGAAATTTATTTTTTAGGTGTTGCAAATCATTTTTTTGTACTTTCATCTTTCTGTTGGCTATTGATGATTAACCTGGATTTGTATCTAACTTTTCGGTTAGCTCTGTTCTTACTAAATATTTCATAAAGAATTTTAGTCATTTTCTTTGAATTTTAAGTGACTTAATCATTAATATACAGGCATCTTCAAAACACGGTTGGTCAATCTAAAGGCATGAAACGTTTTCTCCTGTATTCACTCTTTGCTTGGGGATTACCTCTGCTTGCAGTAATTATTGGAGTTACATTAGATAGTAAATATGGACTTCATGGGTAAGATATGTTTTAGATTTTTACATCTTTTACTGATTTTCCCTGCTTTCCCTCATTTCTCCCTTTCCCCACTTTTCTCTCTTTTCCCATTAGGTAGAAATAAAAGAAACATTTAATGTTGAATGTTTTTATTTGCGAAGACATGATGCTGATTGTGAAGTTGAAGTAGTTGTCCCATTGTACGGTCACCGAAGTTGCTATATTGTTGAGGAAGCAAGATCTTATTACCTCTACTACCCGATATCTGTTCTTATGGCCATAAATCTGACATTTGCTATGATCACTATTTATCATATGTACCAGCATACACAAAGTACCAAAACAACTTTATTGGACAGCTCCACTAAACATAGACAATCGTAAGATTCTGCATCTACGTATAACGGATAGCATTTGCTAGCTACAGATTAACATATTTTACATTATCCATACCAAATTAATTACTATGATCGCATATCTTTTTGTAGGTTTAAAGTTTTGGCGAAACTGTTCGTAGTTATGGGACTTGTCTTTTTACTGGAAATCGTCGTTTGGAAACTCCGTACTAAAGATGACACACTACCGTGGTACTTGATTTTCCCAGATGTTCTTAATCTGTTCCAGGCCATAGCTGTATTTCTTCTGTTTACTTGCAAGAGTAAAATCCTTGATCAGTTGTGTGACTTGTATCCATCACTAACACGTAATACGATTTCCATTTTAAAATCCCATTAAATTGCAATTAAATTACAATGTACCGACAAGAATGCAAGAACAAATAGTCATTATATTGTATTTTGAAAACAGCATTTCTGAAGAAAATCAAGTTATGGCGATGTTACAATAAAAAGGAAAAAGACAGTTCTGTCAAAGTTAGTGTCGTGAGCGACTCGGCGGGGAAGAAGGTTATCAATGGTGGACTACAATCTGCATAATCATTAAATTGTGCAATGCAATTAAAGTATTTTAGATAATGCAGCTATTCAACATGCATAATATAGTAACGCAGTTGTCTACAACTCTTGTAATCTAATGCAAAGCTAAATCTAGTAACATTTGATACTCACGTGGAGACTGCTTATGTTATAAGCATTTTATTGATAGTTTAGCTGCAGAGTAGATAATGATGATGACTGCCTGTCATTGATTTATATCTAAGCAAAATGAAAAACGCACACCCTTTATATAAATACAGCTCTTTAAATCACAGGTTTATTTCGTTTTTATTTAATTTAACAAATTATGTTCGGATCAATCTTAAGTTTAAATTACCTATGTATTTTGTAAAGGTTACGTGGTAAGATTTTATATGGTTACATAATTACTATTTTAGATGAAAGACTTGAGTTTTCGTCTTATTGAAATGTAAATATATTTTATATTGTAATATTGTGCGCAACTTACTGCATCTTTGTGCATGTTGAGTGAACACGACAAAGCCGACAATTGTCACAACTAGCAAAGTTTGAAATAGAATATTTAATGCGTGAAAGCTAATGCTAATTATTCAGTAGTGCAACTACTGTATGCGATTGGGCTGTCTGTCTGTGAGTTAGTTAGTTAGTCAGTTAGTCAGTTAGTCAGTTAGTTAGTTAGTGAGATAGCGCTGTAACTCAAGAACGGTTAAACTTTTTTACAATCTGTTTTCACATTATCAAAATATAGGTTCTCCTTATGAACAAGTTCGTAAATGAGCAAAATTGGGTAACGCCTTCCCCTTAAAGGGGGAGGTTAAACTGTTCGTACTATACGTATGTTGTGTGTGATGTTGTGGTGTTGGTGTATGTATTGGATGTTGTTTGTATGTTGTGGTATGTGCCGCTGTATTGGACGGTGTGTATGTTGTGGTATGTGTCGCAGTCTTTAGTTGCACTACTGTGATATATCCGTTTTGTAATGGTTTATTATTATTAAAATAACAATTACATACAACATTGAAAGATAAGATGCTTCATTTGTTTATCCAAGCAGAAAATGAAAAATGTTGTTTTTGTAAGAAAATTATATTCTAAGCACCATTAGCGGCAACCAGAATTCCTAAGAACGTCAAATAAACATTCCCTTCATTCCCACCGTTCTGTTTATGCATATGCATTACACATGCAATACTAAGTCAGCACAAATAAAATATTTAAAATTGAAGGTTTGATTCTTGATGACAGCATTGACATAACCTAGCAGTAATATTAACAGAGTATTGATCGTATAAAATAAAAGCATGAGACATCATTTTGCAAACCCCTTTAGCGTCACAACTTAGTTTTATAGTATATTCAGTTGTTTCGAAAATAAATTGTCAGATATGAATTTATCATAAACAATTTAAATCCGATTTTAATCTGATTTTTGATTTCTACTGTGGTGGTTAGGTTAGTTAATTAGCATAAACTTTAATTTTTTTTAAAGTATTTAATACCAGACTAAAAAATGACAAAAGTATATATAATATTACCACAAAGCGAAGAATCTTTAATAACAAATGGTAATAATAACATTGGAAAAAAACCAGCTTTTCCATAAAAACTATAGGCAAAACAATAAAGACTGGTTTTAGTTTTTGTTGAAACCTGGTTGTTGAAATTCTGGAAAAGTGAACAGTAAAAATAATCAGATAAGGCCAAGACGATGTAATTTTATTACTTAAGCATTGTATTGTCTGCAAAGTCGCAATTCATAACACAGTTGCAAAACCTCTTGTTTGTGCGACTTTTTAATGCCCTTTTAGTGATATACTTACAAAAAATTCTCATCATGCCAATTGAAGTGCGTATAACCATACTACTCATACTTATTATTCCTCTCATAATCATATATTCTTATTAATGCTCTTACGCGTAATATAGCCATATGACTATGTATCCTATGCTCTTATGCGCACTACCTTTTCAAGGAAAAAATAAAAAGGAAAAATTGAAATTTTACTTTTGGCATATTTTTCTAAATAGCTAATTCAATCACTTATACAGCACGAAAATACATTGTAACTTTTATAATTGCAAAGACTAGGACTGGTTTTAGATTAATTTTGGAAAATGGGGAAACATTTATTCAGTAGGAAAGCTACAATATGAAAATAAAATACAGGTCTGTCTGTCGATCCGTTAGTTATGGTAAGTCGTGTAGATAACTCAAAACTGCAAGTTGACTCAGGACTAGATATGTAACTAAAATATTTGTATTTTGCCAAAAGAATGCACAAAAGTCAGGTCGGGAATAAATTCAAATTTTCTTGATTATATTTTTGAATCTCTACTTGCATTTTTTTCATTCCACTACTGTTTTATATGTGTTTTGCTTGGGTTGTATAATTATGTGTATAGAGTATATTATTTATTAGCATAGAAGATACTGCTATTAAACTTTGTCATTCTGTCCGTCCGCCTGTCTGTTCATGGTCCACATAATTTTGCCGGCGGTATAAATTTAGAACGCATTTATATAAATCCTTCAAATTTTTAAAGATATTGAAATACCTTGCTCACGCTGAAAATGAGCACCTTCGGATATCTTCGCATATCTCCGATACTAGATACACCCGTTGTGTGCAGTTTATTTAGCCAGTTAAATCAGTTAGATAGAAAAGTCTTTATTTGGAACCCATACTATCTTTTAGGGTAAACAAGAACTCTAAGTGTGAAAATTCTAGTATAATAGCTAGTTTATTCGCATTTTACATTAGCTTTCAAGTACATATAGACATTGAGGTATAATTAAGTCTTAAGTCATGTACTTAACAAAAAAACTTGCTGCATCTACAAAAACTTACGCATTACTTTTGCTTTGCATGCCTGTGCTTACTTAGTGATGTTCTTTACCGACACATTTGAATTCTAGCCATAAACTTAACAACTTCATATTACATTCTTGTGGCATGTTACGGCATATTATCATGCATACCACAATAAAACAATATTTTGTTCACAAAATACAATCTTACATAATACTTTATTTCCCCTCAATGTAGCGCAGTAGTAAGTGCATCAAATACTCACATAAATTTGAATTTTTACATCTCACTTCTCTTTGAAACATTTCTGCCAACTGAACATTTTTAGAACACATAGTACAAGGATACTTGGTACCCAAATTGATATTACACTTCTGCTTGGCTATGATGACTGTACAAGTACAAGGTGTACATTATAAAATTTGCATAAACACAATGTATTAATTAATCGAGATTGGTACATCCATTACATAGATAATTATTTGAAGTATGTATGGCACGTGAACTGACTAAGTGGCGATTCAAACAACTAATTATGATATCACTTGCGCCTGATTAATACAATTTACTAAGTATTTATATGCATATATTTGAAAAAGAATTTCGTAATCACAATATAAAAGAAATGAAATATTAAGCACGAATTCACTTGATTTGCATGACTACTTGATGGGTTTTGAGGAGGACCTGGGACCATTTCACAGTAATTCAATTCTCGGTTAAAATATAGTGGTGGCTCACAACCACAGGTGCTATTAACGCACGTAAACCCTTTGGACTCATTGCAAATATCAGTGGGTGGACCACACGGTTGTCCATAATGAAGTAAACACCGGCCATCTGGTGCACGATGAAATCCACTATTACAAAGACACTTGAGTTGTTGATAATTCGGTGCGTTAGCACCACAGTAGGAATTATCTGTACATTGTAGTAGCAACTCACTTTGTTGACAATGTTCTCCAGATTTTATCTTACACTTGATACTACTGATGTTGTTACCAACAGAGTCCCACATCGCTATCGTTGTACTATTACAGACGCACTTTCCGCTACCGGAACAAATGAAGCCAAGTTCCTGAGAGCAATCCAGGGAAGTAGTACATGACGCACCTATTCCTGGAACACATGAATCTTCTAATTGAATAAAATACTTTTTGCAGACACATCTACCTTGGGATTGAAATAATCCGGCAAGTGTGCTGTTGATTTTAATATCCGTATCACTTGGAATGCAAATTGCGTTCTGCTCACAATGCACTTTTTCTACATTGGTAATGGTATTGAGGTTGGTATGATGAATATGAGAGTTACAAGGCTGTCCGACTGTGTTAGCACATGATTTCTTGTGGTCGTCGTATTTTAATCCATGTTTACATTTGCAGATGCCATCCAAACAGCTAACCAAGCTTGTCTCTCTAAAACAGTCACCATCACCTCGACAATAATTATTATAAGCAGCTTTACAATTACCTCTGGACGTTTCTTTAAATCCAGAAGCACACTGACAGGTGTCTGTGGCCAAAAGTTTCATTGTTTCCTTAGGTGATTTACACTCGGCATTCGTTACGCATGAATTACTGAGTGCTGAGTTACACGATGAACCAATCTTTAAGCGACATTGGTTATATTGTGAGTCGAATATTGCGTCATCCACACATTGGCATTGACCTCGGTGACACTTAAGATGCAGTCCATCTTGACACGAAGATTTATTTGTTTCATTACAAGGACTTCCAACAACTCTCTCACAAACAGAGTCTAAGTTACCAAAATAATTTTCTTTGCATTGACATACGCCATAAAATTGGTCTCTATCATCCTTATTAACGACGCATTCTGCATTAGATTCACATTCCATCTGAAGATCCATCCAAGCCTGAAGTTCGCACTGCTGACCTAACTCTGCAACACATTTATCTTTTTTTCGGTCAAAATACATATTATGACCACTGGCGCAAGAACACCTTCCATTTGAACATTGCAGGAACTTTGTTTCGTTACACAAAACCGTGTCGTTACATTTGCACTTGTATTTTGCTTTGCACTCGGCAGTAATTGTTTCTTCAAAATGTGGTGATGAACAGACACATGAATTAGTTTTTGTATCACAGTAGGCGTTTTGAACACAATCGTCATCTGAAGAACATTTTGCTCCCGGAGGTCGTAAGCAATATTCATTGCTATGGTCATAAACTAGTCCACGACTTGCATCACACACGCAAATTGCGTTCCAGCAGATAAAGTTCGTATGACTTGTTGGATTACAATTTTTCGTGGTTTTACAGGGACTTTCGAAATAATAGGCAGATGTGGTTGAAATCAACGTGACGATTATTGCACTTAAAATTATGTTAACGAAAAATAAAAAATTTCCCTTCAGTTCAACTATTCTTTGTGGGTTTGTATCACGTATCATGTCTGTGACCTTACAGACCCTCCAGAAGAAAAACTCCTATTTACAAGAGATTTTCCTCATGGATAGAATTACTTAGCTTATTGTTATATTCAAACTTTTTTCTAAAAAATAATTCCAGTTAAAGTCGAACGTGCTTACCCTACTGATAGAGAAATATTTAATGATAAGTTGTATATAGTACTTATTGAGAAATCAATGTGATTTCCCATCTGTCTGTCTTCTTTATGCTTTTAAGTGCACACAATATAATCATAAATACATATGACCACTATCGTTATCTCTGACTATTTGCTGTATTTACCCAAAGCGAAGATAACATAGTTACTATACTTCGTCAGTTCTTTCATTAGATAATAGCTCGTTCGTATGTACTTACTAACTTTCATGTATTATGGACATGTTAAATTGCACAAGTTACACCTTTGCTTCTATTAATGTTTTTGCAGTTGCGCAAGAATTCCCATAATCTCATTATATATGCCAAATAGGATGTATTATTCAATAGTAAAATTCGACAATACTGCTAATATGTAGTATACTAGTCAGACACTAATAAAAATGCAGTAAATGCCTTATTGTGCCTATTACGTGTACATCTGTATCATGAGTAGCCACTTGGAGTACATAAATAGAAACTAATGTATACAAATCTACAATGTTTTAAAGCTCTCTTACGCATCTGCAATCTGTAATCACAATTTGTATCTATTTCTTAGAAATTATTGGTACAATTAGGGCATCCGTTTGTTTTTGCAGCTAAACGAATGCATGGTCATAATTGTGCTTTCATTACAGCATATCTATGTAGGATCACATGCATATTTTCTGTGCATACTATGACTATGGAATTAGAAAATGAAAATATTATATATAATAATATGATGTGAACAAACAGAGTCAAGCTGTGGAAACATTATTTTTCTCTCCCTGTCTGGGCCTCAATTTTGTACAATTTAATTTTATCAATTCAAGTTAAAATGATTGGGTGTTACCGTTACGGTTTCTGAATATACTTACAAATGCAGATAAAATCGGTTAAAATATTACCTTGTGTGCGCAAACATGTCCACTTTGAGTCATTTAATATTGAAATGCATTTTGATAATTGGACACGACGACACGAGTGTAAAAGCAGTCCCAGGTCTAAGAGATTTTGTGACTTCCTTTGTATTGGAGTTCCATGTGACTCCATTACATGGGGTCTCCTATCTCCTCGATTGTGACGAATCACGCTTTTACATAATGGATTACTATTTAAATATTAAGAACTCTGATGAATGATGGCAAGTTATGAATGTAAGTTAGGAAGTGAACTTGTTTTATGCGATGACTAATTGTACCTAATACTATTGTAGTTTTACTTGTACTAATCCTTATTTCCTGTCACCCAATGCGTGAATGATTAATCATAATTTATGTAACTTAATGCTAATCTCTTTCCTTTCACTGTTTCCCATTAAAAACATGCTTAGAATTTAGGTATAAATACCAGCCAAATGTAAGTTATTACTCAGTGCGTTGTAACTCTTGATCTGAACGTTATTCTGGTGGTCTGAGGACATAAAGCATACTCACACGATATTCTTTCGTTGACGTATAATATTTCTCATTCAGCACACTCACATCACGAACATAAGAGCAATTCACCAGTCACATTGTCATTTCTGATTCTCGCAGCCATTTACCGTACACCAAATTCGTATTCTCACGTTGGACGTCCTGCTTTACAACCTTTTCATCGTAACCATCTTTAACTCTTTTCCAGCCCTTAACTAATATGCTTGGTTAAACATTATCTTGATCACATGTATTAGTGTTGACAGCTTCCAAAAGCTCAGAGAGTTCATCTTATAATTATTTCATATACCTTTTATTGTGGATGAGTATTGAGTGTGAGGTCATTGCCTTTATTAGTCAGGTGTTTTACATACTGCATTAATACACTAAATTGTTGGAAGTAACACCTTAACAATTCAAATGCCATAAAACAGCTTAGAAATTATGATACAGGGTTTAGTTGGGGTAAGGTAAGATACTGCAGGGTGTTCTGCGCGAAAAAAATTGGAGCTTACACTATAATAGTTATATCGTGTGTCCCAGAATGATATACATACACTTTGACCATGAATAACTCAAGAACGGTACGATGCATTTAAACGCGGTTAGCACCATTGGAAAGAGGAAAAAATTTTGAATCTGAGCAAATTTTATCAATAGGAAAATCGGTATATTCGGCCTGCCAGAAATTCCCGAAAGAGAAAAGTGAAATATCGGTTCTCCAAATCGCCTAAGATTATTCATTGTTTGGAGAACCCGTTTTTCACTTAATAATTTTCTGATTTTCTAATGATAAAATTTGCTCAGATTCAAAATTTTGTCCTCTTCCTAATGGTATTAACCGAGTTTAAATATGGTTAACCATTCTTGAGTTATTCATGGTCAAAGTGTATATATCATTTTGGGATTCCCTGTACAAAGTCATTATAAAATATTATGTGTGTGAAGTGAATTGTAGTCGTAGCATTCGGAGACAACGGATATACAAGATTGGAAACAATGAAAGAGAGAGAGCTTTATATTACTATTATGACATAATTTGATAATTTGTAACATATGGGTTCCTATGATGTCTGAATCGAAAGGGAAAATGGATGCTTTTAAAAGATTGCTTTCAGTCTTGCCCTGTCTGAGGTTGGTCCACAATTGTAGAAAAAAAGATGTAGTAGTGAATTATGGCAGTCCTTCAATTTCAGGATTTGGTTGCTGGATTGTACAATCATACGTGGGCACTAGTAAAAAAAGTTGCAATCAATTAGAGGAGAATATATTGACTAATGGACTTTAGTACTTCCGGGACACCTTTGAGAATTGGTGAGATGTCACTGGCATATTTCGATGAAATCTATTTTTTCCAAAGAAGGCCCTGGCAAACATTGAAAAATGACTGAAGTACATCTTCATATGTGTCGACCTCATTATTAAACAGAGGTACTTGTAAAAATTTAAGTAAACAACCAAGATAAATTACATACCATTGCAATACGAAGCACTTCCATTAGAGTTACTTAGAAAAATCTTATTCACTTATTTGAACAGGTGATATAAACGTTTTACTTACATAACTACTTGTCACTGAAAGTGAATAAACAAAGACGACCTAAATAATATGCACAATGCATTCATTACTACGTACACTACGTACTAAATAATGAACGTATGCAACTCCAGAACGAACAACCCGCTAGTACACATAGATTCTAAAAAATTGTTATTCATTCCACAGGAAATCATCACCAATTGAAGTATTGAAAACATCATTACTCCTGAAACTGGTCAAAGGTTCAGAACACCATGTAGTTTAGACGTTTTATGGAAGTCATGTTCCTGTAATAAATAATTATTATGCATTGTCTTCCTTAATTGTAATCAAGTAGTAGTGTCTACCGGCGTTTTACGAAATCCTTGTATATCGGTGTTATAAAGAAATTGAAGGATGAAAGAAGCTGAACACCAAATGAAGCACTTGCTTAGGATGCATGAGGACACGCATACAACACTGAATAGCTGTTCAAATTCTAAATATTCGTATTTCTTTTCGTAGTCGTATTTTACTTCTGTTCTGTTCTGTTATAAGAGGCGAACAACCTTCTATAGAGAAGGTGTCCAGGGCTCAGGCCACATAATCGGGCTCATTGCCAACTCCTCTGAGACAGGCATTGTTGTTAGTTAATGCCGAGAGGTCAAAGGCTGTCATTAGATGGATTCATAGCCTCACTACACACACGAGGTGTGCCTGATGGGGTTCTGCCCTACTGTACCTGGAATCCCCCCTACACTAGGGCCTCTCAGATACTATAGTTCCATTGTCCCATAGTTAGTTTATCTATCTTTCCATTCGTGCGTCGCACAAACAACCTCTGGCCTTATACCCCAAGCGGGATTCGAACCCACTACCCGACAGCAGACATAGAGATTGATTATTCACTTAAGCCGCCTAGCCAGGTATGCTTGGGTTAAAACGTATTTTACTTACCTTTCTTAACCATGTTCACTCTTCGTTCATCTCTATTTTTCCCTTTTAATGTTGTATTATTCATTGTATGTAGCACAGTGAGGTTATCTAACAGTTACTTTTCATTTAGTCCAGTTCTGTTAATTTTCCCAATTACATACATTGAAGATCTCATTTGAAGTTCAATGTTCGTGTACAACTTTATTTAGTTCTGTGCAAATACAAATTCGTATTCTGACTACCTTTTAATAAATTCAAGTAGCCCTAATTCTCTTATTGAAGATCAACTACTATATGCATCCCTAACTGGAAAAGACGTGAGGAAATAAAATATTAAAATATTCTGGTGAATGTACCCAAATTACAGTAGTCGAAACACTTAAGGTTAGTATTAAGTTGGGCTTTCTACAGATTAAGCTCAACGAAATTGTTAATTCATTGCTAATTGCTGTATACACAAAAAGGAGGTTCAGGTATCATCCACATGAGTTCAAAAATGAAAAATGATATGACGAGCAGCAACTAATCCGTTTAAATCTTTAGTCTCCTTTTAACCTTCAGCGGAAGGCGTATGAACCTGCATTTACTTGTTGAATTCTGCAACACTAAACTACAACGCAAATACACAAAAGGTTATAGTGCCTATACTACTGCTGGAGGATTTTTTATTTTCCATGTATGTTAGATTTTAAGTTCTTACTCCATGGTGTATCCCTGGAGCTGAAAAGTTTAATATGTTTCACATACAAATAGGCATAGCATGCATTTTGGCAATACATTTATTACACAATGTGCTGTCTAAAAATGTTTACTAAATTTCTAAGTTTTCATGAGAAATAAAATTTATTCACAGAAAATAGAAGAAATGGATAAACAGCTAATAGAATTTTTCCATGATGTTACTGGTATTTCTACATTATTACTTCTCTTCTCACAACCTACCGAAGGAGGGATCTTTTCACGAATAACGTAAACATATAATTGGTTTTAATCTTCTAAAACTGCTTCATTTAAATTTTCTTACACTTTTTTCATACTTATTCTACGAGGTACGTGATAACAAGCAACTTTCAGTTGTCTACATTCTCACCAAACCATGAAGAAAACACCAGATTTAAACTAAGCAATATGATGATTAGCAATAAGAAACATATGCTTACTGACATTACATATTATTTTTGCTTCTAACTCTGTTTTATGCATCTTTTTGTGAAGTTAATTACAAACATAATTACGGTTGGGTATGTAAAGTTGTAATACGACTTGATCTTAAGTTTTTTCTTATCATGTCGTTGTTTTGCACATAAGCATTATTTTTATTGCCTACTTTTATGACAACCTCCATTGTTATTGGAGCCAAAAAGTTTTATTGTGTTAGCAGCTAATTGTTAAGGAATGATCTGGACAAGTGAATGAAGACTACATGCATACAATTCATGTACATCAGTATTATACTAGTACCTACCTATGTGAATTTACCTTTCTGCAGTAAACAATTCTACAATATTATTGTGATGATATACTAATTGCAATGCAGTTTTCAGGCAAATGTAATTTTCAGTTAATAAGCACACAGCATTTTCAGTTAATAAGGTGAAAACCTGTAAAGCGTAAATTGATACCTGTTATTTATTTACAGAATGACATCCATGACATCAGCTTGGTACCACAGAATTACACCATTTGAGAGTGTTCTCTTGGGTCTACTTATACTTCAAGTTAAGTTTTATATTGCTCTTGGAACAATTTATTGAAGCCATTTTTATTAAATTATGGATTAAAAATGCAAAATATCTTTAAAAACGCATTAAGCACTATAACAGCCAACAGTACTTGCAGCAATAAAAATAGTAAAATTATTAACTAATTATTATCTAGATCTTCGTAATGAGGTACTATTTAATTCTTCCATTGAACGTGACGAAGTTAATTGATGATGGTACTCTGATATCAACCTCTGTGAAGAAAAGAAGATCGACTATAACTTGCAGTGGAGATAAACAAAGACTTTCAGATACGATGTTTACGGTATAAGAAGCATTATTTGTTCAAAGTCTGCATTGCATGTATAAACAGTCTCAACTTAGTAGTTCTTGTCAATTTACTGGAACTTTGCTTTGCCTGTTACTGTTCATTCACCAAACGCATAGTATCTACAAAAACAAAAGAAAATATAATTAACATGAATGCTTGAAATGTCTAAGGGATGTAACATTATTTTTTGTCTTTTCCATTTTGATATTATTGTGCGGTTGAACACATTAATTACAGGTTCTTCGTAGACTGGATCAGCACGATTGCCTTCTGTATGCCTTATGTGAATTGCAAACGCTGTCTCTATCAGGAAACCAGTTGCCTAAGGAAACTAAAGTTACCCTGTCCGCCTTAAACAGGTTAGATAACGCTTTAAAAAATCTATACGACAATTTTAATCCCTTTACCATCGACATTCATATAACTTATATATGTACATTTTCATTTTTTATGTTTACTAGTTGTATTAATGATAATCATTGTAAATGACCACGGTTCAAATGGTACGATTGATATTACAATAGTGACGCAAGTATAGTATAATAGTATATATTATATGGGAATTAAATCTCGTATGACCTACCTTTGTCAAAAACACTGTGAACGAAATATCTGATAGTCATGGGGAAGTACTCCTATAATTAGTACCTATACAACATAAAGCGTTACTGGAACTGGAGTTTTTTAAGTGGAATTATGAACAATGAACAATGTAGTAATAATTAATCTTATGCATGACTTTACGGGTAAAATAGTTTATTACTGAAAAATTCCTTTTTGGTAATTTAGATCGGGGAAAAGACGAAGACGAATAGAAACCCTGAGTAACACAACTTTACCGGAACGTTCAATTATCTCCGTCTTCGAAGAAGCTGTTCTTGATGCTGGAGAAGAGTATGAACTCGTTGTCAATGGAATAAAAAATAGCAATTCTTCTTCTACTTGTCAATTTCGGTATAGTAATTGTCCTTTGACGAAAGAAGACATTATGAATTCTGTACGCAGCTTCAGAGGATCGTAAACAATGCAAAACTCATTAATACGTTCTGCAAAACTTCAAACTATAAATCAGAGAAATAAAAGATGTTGTGTTATATTACAATTATACATTCTACCCTTTGTTCACTATGTGCACATATAAGTATATGTCTGCACCATGCAGGCAGGAAAATATTATTTTATTGTTTTTTATTAACTCGTAAAGGATGAGTCATCGTACGTGGTAGTGTTATTGCTATCTACAGATCTACATCTACGGTGTAGATACATCGCTAAACACATGTATACGAAATGAACAAAGGTAAAAACCTGGTCCAAAGCAAACCAGCGAAATTCCCTTATATTACTATGAATTTTAAACTTTAATGAGTGCTTGGAATACAATATAACTTGCCTCGTTTTATTAGGTAAGAATTTTAGGTAAGACTAATGTAAGTCTATGTCTCTTGAAGGAGCATATTTATAGTTCTGGAGTCTCGTGAAGACCAAATGGGACTTTTTCGTTATGCTGGAGTAATAAAAGTAGCCAAAAATAAGTGCGTTTTGTGACCGTGGATATGACGTATGTAGATATGTGCGCGATAAAAATACAGCTTACATATGTATGTCAAAATTACTGCAAAACAAGTCAAGTCTAGCCTGTCGAATATTTAAGAGAATAATAACCGCCAAGGTCAAATATACCCACCAATATGTTTGCAACTCCTCATAACCTGAAATTGTACCTGTCTCTAAATCGGGAAATAGCCACAAAAACGTCATTTAGACAATGATTATTATCCTTATTACCTTTACTATATTCATTTTAATCATTCAGCTGAATTTTTATGATGTGGTAGAGATTAAGTAACCTTTGATCCCTTTTCAACTGTAGAATATCTGGTACCTTTTGATTATAGGTAAGTTGTAGTTAAATGTAAAATGTACAACAACTGAAATCATATAAAGGGCAGCAATGAAAGGTTACTGAAAAAAATTGGTATCAAGTTTAATACCCTCCCTCGAGGTGCAAACTGGCAAACCAAGAAACACATTTAATCCGAAACTCAACATATAATCATCATTTCACGTTTAGTTTTTTCTGGTTTGGAACATTGTGTTGGGGGTCTTGTTCTTAATTGAGGACTTTATCAGCAGTACGAATCAAACATTTGTATCGCAGTACATAAAACATTGAATATATAAATATTTAATTTAGAAAGAAAAGAACTGCAATAGAATTGATAGGAATTGAGTTTTTAATTTTGACCCTAACTGCTGAAAGTTCGAAAAAAAGCTTGTAAAGGTTGTACTTACATTCATATTATAATTAGTGTAATGTGAATGTATTCCTTGAACGTAACTATTAATGGCAATAAATTTTTTATTGAGACAAACAGTATACAATTATTCTTTATGGTCATAAAATTCCAGGTTATTTCCTGTTTTTGTTTCTCACTTTCATTGGAAGTTTGGAATTTTCTAGAATCAGTCCCATTCAGTCCGGTACAGAAAGTTTAAAACGATTCTCTCCTCTAAAAGCATTTCATATGAGACGATAGTGAAAGCTCAAGTTGGCTAAAATAAATAATAATTTAGGCATTGAGTGTTTTTCATTATTAACCCTGAGTTCTGAATCTAAATATCTATCTATTCATGATATAATCACATAGCTATACTCTACCATTTCCCACATCCACAAAAAAGCTCAGACCAGTACCCCATAATATTCCCAAAGTGTAGTACAGATGTATACCTACACATACACGTGGTTAAGTAATGCTCATTTTTCTATATATTTATCAATATGCTAGTAGTTAAATGCTAAAGTATAACTTTATTGTTGTGTGCATACCTGGTGCACGGTAATGTGTGCAGAAATTGCTTAGGATCTTCTTTTATTGATAGGAAAAGGGTTGAATAAGCCAATTTAACTTAGTTATGTAGAGTGCAATGACGCAATGTTAATGTACTAGGTAGTTCTTCTTCCTTCGGCATTTGATTCTCATGTGCTTCATTTAATACATAGTGTAATGTGTATATAAATCTGGTTTTCAAAGTCTGTTTTTCAAACTGTACGACTGCTGTAGCATAGTAGGGACACTGTTTTCATATATCCCATAAAAAACAGTTTTCTTCTTCATTTATTTTGCTCTTAATGTCCGTGTTTTGCTGTATAAGGTATTACGATACATTAAACCAAAGTAGTGACTAGACCAACTAGATTACCAGCTACTCATCTGCTTTTTCTTTCATAGTATGTATTATACCTACATGTATCATGTAGAGGTTGTTTATGTTCATTGTATGCAAAGTGTTTCATTTAATACTTTGTACGACCAACTACAGTAAAGCAAGAGGGCATTTCATAGAAAGACTGCCTTTATTATTCTGTATGATGATCATTGCCATCAATTCACTTAAGTTAACCGTGGCATTCGCAGCTCACGTTGTATTATTATTTTCATGTGGTAACTAAATACTATAACTAGCACGCACACTCGGTCTCACAGTTATACATATCACATCGTTCCATCCATCCTCTACATTTGAGCACATTCAAGTAATTTATACATTAGTCGTAGTGTAGATAAGGATATCTCAACTTAAACGTGCAGCATTTCCTTCATTGCATTCAAGTATTTTTCTTGCTTTATACTAATACATAATTGAATAACGTTGCTTCTGACTTTACTTTTGTGTTGCTCGACTTTAGACCTGACTTCGACTTGTTTGACTCTACTCTCCCTAAAGTTCACTGTTGGTTCACTCACATAAAGTGCAATTTGATACTGACGATCGATAGTGAAGTTTGCGGGAGCTTTCGGAGTATTTACAAGATACAAATAATATCTTTCTACATTAAGCAATAATTTTTACACAATATACTATCTCTACCGAAAATAATTTCATGCATATGGCTTCTTTAGTTCAGTGAAGCTGGAGCAAATAGTATATGGTGACATATTGGTGTTTAAGTTATTATGTCTTGATAGTGTCCTCCGTGTTCTTTCTATTCCATCATTTATAGTATCACCACAGAGTTGGACTAATAAAAATTATAGGTTGTGCTGGTGCTGTTTAATGTTTAGAATACTTTGTGTCAAATTTTGTCTACCTCGTATTACTTATCTTGGTAATTAATAGTTCAACAAATGCTAAGCGTAACAGACAATTTGCTTAAATATTTTCTGTGTTTAAATTTTGTTATTTTTATTTTTAGAAAATTTTGCTCTGCAGTGTTCCATAAATTGTTGAGCCAATTACAGAAATAAATTACCAGCAAACTCATACTTTGTTGTCGTCTCTTTGTACTGAACCGGTTTGCGTTCGCTTACAACAATGGGGGATTCTGAAATTAAACCCTTGGAACTAGTAAGTAGGTTTTGATGTCTGTAGCTTTAAATTGTATTCTGATAATATTGAAATATTTTATCATTAATGTGACATTGTTTTTACAGAAAGATATTTCACGTTCATTGCCATCTCCACCTCCAATATCCCATCAGGTATTAATTTTAAATGAATTCTATTTGGATTTTGCCACATGAAATCAGCAATAATTTATACTTGAATTATACAACGAACTTAGTACTGTTGAATAGGAATGTTTGATATGTTTATTAGATCTAAACTCTTTGCCTACGCTTCGTCATCAGGTATAAATGTAGTGTGATCTAAAATGTGTATTATCGTTTTGCCACACTATTGCTAAAAACATCTCAACAAATGAAAGTTAAGTAAAACTAGTTTAGAAGGTAAACTCACACTAATTAGTCGTCAGATGAGAATATGTGAGATATAACTTCAATACACTTATGTAGCTTATGGAAAATTAAGGTTTTATTCAATTTCCACGCATCGTACTAAAACTCACTTTGATGTAATACACCTATTAGGTAGTGAGTTATTGTGTTCCTTGAGAAAAGAAGCTAGGTAATTTTAATTCGCAGATAATGCATTATTATTACAATTATCATCTGCAAAAAGCATGCATTGCACTGAGCATCTAAATCTACCCGTATTTGAAGACACGGAAACATTGCAAGTGCATGCCTAGTTAGGGGATAAAAAATTACTTGCTTTTTACCCTTGCTTGCATGCGATATCTATTAGTAGACTAGAGGCTTATGCTTTGCATTTCAACACATATAGATCTGAACCTAAAGTGTACAGCAGCATAATATTTGTATTCCAACAAAACTGTTGAGAACAAAAATTATTTTATGATTTATATACAAAAAATAATCGTGAATACGTACAAAAGTTAAGTTTATTCTAAATGTGGCTCACTACTGTCAGTTTAGGAAAGTCGGATGTGTACAGATCATTTTGGCTGAAGCAAAATAACTGTAACGGTATTATTTAAACAATAGAAAGGAAAAACTGTATTGTATGCTACATCCTTTCATTCATTCAGTGCATAGACTTATCTATACTATTGTTATTGTTTGGTTGGTATGATAAGTGGTAGTAATGTAATGTAATAATGTATTCTCATTACAGGGTAGCATATGGATTAAAGAGGTGCCTACTCAAATAGAAACTGAAACACAAACGTCACCACAACATTATTGTGCTTCAAAATGTCCAGGTATATTATTATCTCATACAAACTTTCTCTAATATTTTGTATGTAGTGACATATGAAAAGCTATTATAAGCAATAAACATAGATATAGTGCATCTTCCTTTTATTAAAGTTTAGAGGAACCTAAAAAGTATAGCAATAAAATAACAATACGATAAAAGCCAAAACCTTAACCTAATTTTATTAATAAAAATATATTTCAGATTTGCAAGCTGTATCAATTGTGACAAAGCAAGAAAAGAGAAATGGTAAGTTAAATGAGGACCACAATTTTTGGACAGCCGTATACTTACTATGTGTATATTTCTAATACTTATAAATATTAATTATCTTCATTCATTACAGGTGATTATAAAGTCGAGATTTCCAAAGACTACTGCAAAAATTATGAAATTCAACCTCTTGTTCAAAAAAAGACTGATTTTGATTTGCCACGTTCTGCTTCAAAAAAGAATCTGAGCACTTCAAAGGAAAATTTGACTGAGAATGATGTTTTATTGGAAGTAGAAAGCGTTATCTCTGCCTACACGGCATTATTCTTTAGTTGCTTTAATTTTCTGTGGAGTATTGCTGTTGCTTACTGGCATTTGCTTGATGGACGTGTCCACGAAGGAATTTTTACGGTTATGATCACTTTCTTCGGAGGTGTCATTGTGGAAATAGTTTACCTGGGCAATAAGTAATACTCGTACAACTTTACGCTACTGTAAACTTATAGTAGTAGAATCCAAGATTGTAAATTACTTGCTCTTTTCATTGCAGGCACATTCAGCTAAAGCGGATATGGAAAGAAAGCAAGATCGCATACATGCTAAATTTGATTCCTTGCCTGACTTCTATTGTTATGTAAGAGTTTCCAAGAAATTATTCTCTTTTTATCGTATTCTAGATGACAAGCACGATTAAAGTGACTTACATGCCTTGATAATCGTTAGGTAGAATTGAAAACGTATTATATAATTATTATTAACACCAAGTAATTCCTTTAGGTCGGCCGCAAACACAGTGTTTGCACTAAAGGAAAGCCGGAGCAAAACGTACAGCAGACCGTGGTATAAATCAAGAGTAATTTTTCTCACAGAAGCTTTGGCTCTGTCTTTTCTTCAATGTATTTTTCAGGCCTGTATCCTCATGGAAGATGGGAACTCAATTCCTTCTTTCAAAGGTAATAAAATTATTTTCCGTGGTATATTCGTGTAAGACTTAAAAGATATTAACCATGAAGCAAATAGACTTTTGCTGTAATACATACTGTAGCTCTTAAAATAAGAACCATGTATTCAAATCGCAGTCTACCCATTTCTTTTTTACATTCGACCCATTTCTTATTGTATTCTACCTACTTCTTATTTATGCATCCAGTAAGTAGGTGTAATATTCTAAAGTAGGAACTTAATAATCACGTATCACACAAAGGAAAGATATCTTACCCATTCTATGTAATCTTTTATCAACTAGTTTTTATTGAATTTGCCCACAATACTTAAAGTAGATATTTGAAAGAAGAGAATTTCACAATTCACAATATTATGGCGATGTATTATACAACAGAAGTTACTTGCTCAACTGTCTGCACTGTGCACATCAACTTATTTCACGTACAAGGTGTTCCCACTTGACTGTGGGAAATATTATGGTTATCAATAGTGATTAGTTATATTCATGCATGTATTAAACTTAAACCGTACATTACATAGTTTCATGTTATTTTCTGGAGTGTCTTTTCAAAAATAAGTTTGTGTAGTTTTAGTCCAAACGTAAGATAACATTTTATGCGAATTCACTTACCTTTGGAACTTATAATACAGTCTGAAAAAAGCGAGGTAGAAGCACGAGGTATAAATTACATGTTCCAGGCTATTACATTTCGAAACTAAAGCTACTTTTCACATGAACGAATATTAATTGAACAATAAATAAATTCTAGTCAGAATGTATGCATGTACGGTCGATATTATAGGTAGGTGTTATGTTGAAATGAATTTAATGCACTATATTTATGAATATTAAACAATCTAGAAAAATGAATTTGTAATCTCAATGGCTTAATTCGTCATGTGAAAGTTATATCTTAAGAAGTTAATGCATAGGCAATCTCAATGATTTCATTCATCACATTATGGGATATATAGTATATAGGAAATTGTCTTTCGCCCATATGAACTTACAGCTCTTCGAAGTCAAGAATGAGGTAGAATTAATATTTTATTTGTTTTCAGGATTTTTCATTTATTTTGGAATAGTAATTTCAACTTTTGGAATTGCATTCGCTCGAATTCGTTACGACATGAGTTTGAAATTTGAAAGATTCGGCAAAGCGGTGGAAAAATATATGCGTTTCGCCATGATTTGGTCGTACAAAGGTATTAGACACATTTTCTAATTAATATTAAAAATGAGTACGATTACTTGATGAAAATTATGTACAATTTTGTTTCAGTTCTGTGGATACTAACAATATGCTGCAGTCTGATTGTAATACGAATAAACTTTCCAAATCACCTTGCAACCGCGTCTATTGTTGGGTTCATTGGTTTGCAGCTATTTTTCGAACTTCAAATTTTGCTCTCTACAACATCAATGCTTCGAAGGTTCTATGTAACCTCGGTTGGTTTATTTTTTATAGTTCCACAGTTTTCTTGGTTGGTAGCTCTTATCACTTGGGTGAATTTCCAACCAAATATTTATGAAACGTACATCGGGAATATGATTCTCGGTTCATATTTTTATGCCGAATTTATTTGTTTAGCTGGTTGGCTCTCTGATAGTTGCAGAGATAAGGAAACATGTTTTATTTCTTTTTATCCTCACTTTTTCGGTAATATTCTCAGTTCTGTGTACAAACAAATAGATAGCTTAGTGCTCGTAGCATAAAGTTTATTACTATTATTACTTGTGAGTTAAAAATTGGTATACTATGCTGTTTTTTAAGATTTTACCCTGACATCTGATCCGGGTAGGTGAAAAAAAGTTTTCTAAATTCCAACACCCGAATTTAGAAAACATGCTAAATAACTATCCTTAGCAAATTTCTTCTTTCTGGTGTTTCCACTAAAATACTATAAAAGTATACGTAAAAGCCATTATACTATTACTAAAGTCAGACACATACTACTGCAACTATTATTGCATTATTTATTACCACATAACTTAATACGTTATTAAAATATTTATCCTAAGAGTAATTTTTCGTGCTAGAGTTTTAAATGCATCTACTTAAGTTTTCGTAAAATCTACAAATCACCATCTACGATTGTAGTATAGAAAACCCATATTCGACTTTTTAAGATTTTACGCAGGAAATAATTGCAAAGTCTAATTGTTCGAAAGTGACTATTTTTTAAGTATCGTATACATTTTGTGCAAATACCTGTGTCATTGTTGGAATGATAACTCCAAAATGGATTTACCTAATGCAGGGCTCGGATATGTATTTATGAAAAATCGTAAAATATTTAAATATATATTTCCTTAAAAACGAAAAATATTTTCCAAAATATTTCCTTAAAAAACAATTAAAATGTGTATTTTAATGTCTCAAGTTCTTGTAAATTTCCTGAAAAGTATGATAAAATTTTATTATAACTTTTAGAAAGACGTTTTTGCCAAAAATAGATGTCATAAAGTCACACTCCAGAACAATGCCATTAAATTTTTTTCAAAAAATTATTTTTGAGACACAAATAAAAATTTAATTGCACGTTTTTAGAAAAAAATTTGCATTTTACTGCGCATTTTTGCCGTAAAATGTCAAAATTTTGGTGAAAACGCCAAAATATTTAAAAATATTTTCTTATCGGCCAAATATTTAGGAAAATATTTTTTTAAATAAAAAATATGTTCTTAAATATTATATTTTCTAAAAATTGAAAATATTTTTTATATTTACTAAAAATATTCGTATATGTTCTTCATTAAGTATGAAACGCCTAGATCCGAAGTGTCCGATCTGTACGATCACACAGTAAAAATATGTTTTTAAATACATATCCGAGCCCTGACTAATGAGTTGAACTTGGATCTAGCTAACAATAGAACAAATTCGAAGAAGGAATATAATATAGATATTCACGTTACGAAGATACTATCCAAAGTGTCATATCAATTGGACCTATATCTAAAATAATACTGAATATCCTGAATATTCAGCGGGTTTTCTGACTTAGGGTTTTGGGATTTAGGAAATTTTTTTCACCTACCCCGTCCAGTTGTTAGGGGAAAGTTTTAAAAACCACAGTGTAGTACTTCATAAACATTAGCATAAGCACCCAAAAACAAGTCATGTAAACTCAGTTCTCGATGTATGTAGAGGGTGAAACTATATTGCTTAATGTTTGTCCTACTGTTATTTTGTAATGTACTTAAATACGTTGTGTAATCAAGGGCATTAGTCTAAAATGTGTATTATTTATGAATTTAAAATATGACTGTCCTGGAACATCTTTTGATAACATACAAACTTGTGCAACAACGTGCAACTGAAAAACCGACCAATTAAATCCAATATATCTGTTCCTACAGGTTTACGATAAATAAAATAAACATTTCCTCCAAAGGAGTGCAACATCTTCTTGTTTCTCAATATATGTGTAACATCTAATGAAATGTTTTTTTAATATATTCACGTATAAAATTCGACTTGTTGGATCAAGTCAGGCAAACTAGAGCTAATGTAGATATGAAAAGAAAAGGAATAATAACATTATAGAACGTACATTCGGATTCAACCTGAGTGACAAAACAAGTGTCCGATGGTGCTATGGAAGAGCTCTTTTATTGGTAAAATTTCGTCGTTTTTGGGCCTTCCCATAGGCTGATTAGCACTTTGAAAGCTCTTCCAGGATCCTTGTTTGGTCACTCAGGTTGAAACTCAGGTACAGTGAAAATCAGATGCATAAATTGGAAAATGCCTTTTTAAGTAAACCCTATTTTATAGCATATGAACATTATGATATATGTAAACAACAAAAATGTTAGAAAAATGCAAATCTTTTACAATGAGCGTTCTGGAACATTTAAAATATGCATATACGAATACATATTAAGAGAAGGAGATAAGGTACTGCATTAGAAAAAATTAGAATTTATATCCTATAGAATTCGTTTATATTTAAGGTATTAGGTGTTTGACATAAGTATTTTAAACGACCAGTGTTTGATCAGTTACGACAGAATATTTACAGACGTCATTAATAATCTTCGTTGCTGTTGCAATATATTTTTCCTTCACTAAAATGTAATCTGTGTCAAAAGTGCTAACAACAAATACTGGTACTCCAACATCTTTCAAAGGACTAAGAATGTTAGCGAGGATTCCCACCAAACTAAAATCTAGTACTCCATCAATTTTAAAAAGTCTCCACCCGGTTTCCTTTTTTATGCAATCACATTCGCTAAACAAATCTGAAACATCTTCATGGGATGGTAGGATTACAGAAAGTTCATCTTTCGTTTTGCTTATTGTATACCAAGGCAATTCGAAGAGACGATGAGAAATCTTTTGATTTTTAGGTAACCCATAGACTGTCAATTCTTCTGAATACAGAATCATCTTCCCGGATCCTGAAGGTCTTGAATCATTCGTCATTTCTAAACACTTTTGTTTTGATGTTTTAAGATAACAGTACTTGAGTACTTCTTCCGTAGTAAAGGCTTTCCTTCCCTAAAGATTTAATTTTTCGATTACTGTACATTTTGTTTAATATATTTTGAGACATTTTAAATTTCAAGTACACGACAACGACAAAGACTAATTAAGATAAGGAAACCACAAAATTCAATGAAATATATTTATTGTATAACTTCATCTTTCACAATATTATGTGAATTGGATGAATATAGATGAAAAATGTACTGTGCATTCGAGAAGCTCCAACTGGATATATTTTTGACAATACTTCAATTACTAGCGTAATATTAATAGAACGTTCTTTGGATACGTTAATGAAGACGAGTTATCTGTCAATCGAAATTCTATTCGATGCAGTTAAAAATACTTTATTTGCGCCAGTCTGAATAAAATGTAATCATAATATGTAATAATATGTACTGTGGTAGTAATATTAAGAAGACTAACCTACAAAAATCTGAAGCAAGTCCACCAAATAGTTGCCAAAAATTTAATAATGAAAATGTGCCACGAAAAGAATGCGACCAAAAGTGTATTTATTGCATCCTTCTCCAAGTTAAACCGAGCGGCTCCAGTTTACATTTAGATAAATGTACGTGGTATGCAAGAGAGATCGCCCTACAGCTTTACTCAATCCTAAAACCCTCATGTTCAATATGACTGAGCAATTCCGAATAGGTATTTTAATGCTACCGAATTATAAACGTATGAATTGATTTCTTATTTATCCTCCAAAGTATGTCAACCCTTTAATTATAATACCAAAATAGAGACCTTTAGAAATTACATGTAATAAATATTTAACGATAAATGAAAGACATGAAAGTTTGGATTTGTACACGGGTATTTTTATTAATTGATATTATTGTAGGGATGGTAATTGATATTTTAATACCCAGTTTGGATAGTTGAGTACAAGATTCCGTTTTCTTTGAATAAAGGAATAGGACGACGAGTACAACTATACGTTACTTAATATACATGTATAACTTATTCAGCTAAAACCAGTGGCTTTTGATAGTAAAGTACTTAAAGATATTTGTAAAATATATTGACAAAGGAATTTTCAATTAGTAGAGAATTGTAGTTACATCAAAAATTATTTTTAAAGTATTGCTCCCTATTTAAGTAGTAATTTAGGGTGTACTTTAATCATAAGTAAATATTTGCAACATATTTCATAACTAATACTCGTGTTACATTAAATCATTTTTGTCACGAAATATTTTTTACTTTAGTTTACTAAGGTGGTTGGATAAGAACAATAATTAAGTTTACTAAAATAGCAAAAGTGTTCATAAAAATGCAATTGCTTAGTTAACTAACTCTCAAGGAATACCCAACACGATGACTGAGTAACCCAAAAGGTAGTAATTTTTCTAACGATTTTGTTGATTGTCTGTTGGCAATTCTGTGATTCAGTGTTACTTCATATGTAGCACAGAGTCGAAAGGCAATACATAAATATCTAACTAATACGATAAAAACTAGAGTTTACAATAAAACAATATCACGACATTACATTCTCTACTAAACTACGAACTGGATGTGAATATTACATTAGGAGAGTCCACAGCTCATCGTTAACTAAATCTAGTTTTTATTATTTTCTAGTTTACACTACATTTTACGTACATAGGTTCTACTGTTTTCTTTTTTTGTATTTTTATTGTTATCAGTCAAAACAACTAATAAAGTTGTAAATCAATACCATACGTCATCTCGAACGAAGAATTAGTACACATAAATGACGAAATAGAAATACACACCAAGATAAAATAGAAGTCTCACAGTAGGTAAATGATCTAAGGCTAGAATAAGGCAATCAAAGGTAAGGTAAATGTAATACTTAGTTTGGCAAATCTATTTGGTTAGTGTATTTAGTAGATGTAGTATAACAGCTCCATCGAAAGAAGAAAATAGAACTCTGTAGTAATTAGATCACTAATTTAGCAGTGCAGCTCCTGAAAAACACAAAATTATTCCTTTATTATTTAAGAACTTCCACAATATTGCAAACAAACCCAAAAATGCGTTTACAATTAAAATTTTAGAATACCCTCTAATTTTAATGCTCTGGTCCCAAACTGAAGGAGAAGCGGAAATGATTTTATGGCAGTGGCTGCAGCGGACTTAACTGTAATTTGGAACACATAAGTTTTCTTAATGTTGCAGATAACGACATGGTTTAAAGAAACTGCTTAAAACGACAAGTTTATCTGAAATTAAATAGTAAGAAACTAATTCCTCGAAAGATGAGATTGTAATGGTATCGCATACAACTTGTAAACTGAAAAACTACAAAAACTCAAAAAAATAAATTAAAAACAAAATATCACAAATGATACGAAACAAAAAGAGTTAAGGCAAAATGGTGATGCCATTTGGGGATGTTAGCTCTGTGAAAGTCACAGGCTAAATCCAACAAGTGAGAAGATCGCCATCCTTAAATAGGTCGAAAATGAGTAAATTGTTAGGGATGAGATGAAGAGAGATAAATTGACAAAGCTTGCATATCATGATTTAAGTATACTTCATAGAAACATGCTACTTATACATGCTGTGAAAGATACAGAAAGTAACACAACTGTAGCTTTGTGGCTAGAATAAAGGCTGCTGCAACCGACTAGCTGAACAAATATATTGTTTAAATACAGTTTAGCATCTATTGAAATGAAAAGGATAATGCAGAAAGTATATGTGAAGAAAATAAAGTAGTAAATGAATGCCAGCCACCAATTGATAATGATGAGACCCGTATGGCACTCAACTAAAGAGACATGCTATTACTTCATTGCACCAATAAATTACCAATTTAACCAGCAGAGAGTAGAGTCCCCTTCTGCAATGAACATCATCCTGCTCTTCCTTCTCAACTAATTAAAATACAAAAGGACACACGTGTATTTCAATTGCATCTGAATACGGCCTTTGTACTTTACTTGTGACAAGATGTGTGCTGTGTGCCTTGAGTTAAATTTATTCATATCATATGTACTTGAACTGTAGAGCACCTACATTACTACTCGTATGATGAATTATTACGTATACAATGATATGCTAATACTTGGAACTCGCAACATTCATAATAAGTAATAAGTATGTTAAAGCAAAACATATCTTTATAGATTGTGGGAATAAATGTACTTTCATCCTTATTTGAGTCAACAGATTCCATTTTTGCATAGCATAGCGTTCTGTAGGGGTTAAAAGTACAGATGCGTGATGCGTACTACCAGAAGCTGATGCGTTGCTTATACTTAGTTTTCAAAACGTCTGGTTTTTGTTTACTGAAGGGTTTTCACATTGTTATCTTTTAAGCTACTCTATTATATGGTAACATCCGGAAAATTGAAATGACTTATTCGTAATCAAAATAAATTATGGACAACACAAAATGAACGAAAGGTAAAATACAGAGCCTGGATACATAGGTACATTTTTGGAATAAAAGGGTTCAAATATAGACCTGTGGTGTAGTTATTATTAAGTATTTGCTAGTATATGTAGAAACATTGAAACTTACCAGAGCCTCTAGTTTAATTGCCAATCAAAGGCTTTTAGCTTTGAGGTCTTTTAGTCATGTCACGTCACGTCACATAGATGCGGGTTGTTATTGAACAAGTGATTCATCGAGGGCGAAAATATATGTACATCTACACAAAAAGTGTTAATACGGACACTTTATTAATACAGTGATAATAAGTACAATGTAATACGTTATTTTCATTTCTCTATACCTATATAATGATGTAATACACATTTTAGCATAAAATATAACAGTAACGTTTGGAAAGGAAAAATCTGAATATATAGTTATTTAGAAAGTTTAAATGACTTACCTTTTTGAAAAAGTCAGAAATCTATGCTCTACAGAATTTTCGAAGGAGAAAGTATTGTTTTTTGTTCTACTCGCGGTACCTATAATATTACTTAGCTAACGTATTACGTAGTACACGCAAATTCTATTAGAGCATTGGTATGTTAAAATGAGGTCATATTGAATGTACAGGTGTGGTGGAATTTTAAGTCATAAAATATGTAGTAGAGTACCTAGCGCTAGACGATTGATCAATATTTTGTGTGTACAATATTATCCTGACAGAAAATGCGGTTTAATGGATAACTTGAGGTATAACTGTTATACTACATTGTACAACTAATGCTAGACAATTAACCAATGAGTAAATCACAATACTTTGTAATGTAAAAGTTAATAAAAAGTGAGGTACATACATGGGTATCTATATAATTACTGCGACTTTGCGATACTTAAACTAATTTTAGGATAAAATATGTAGGTAAATGAAATACTGTTGACTTGGCAGAATGATCACTTAGAAATCTTACAATTAGAACACAAACGGTCATAAGGAACTTATTAAATTCTACATTATTACAATTTAAAATCTACTAGGTCCTTTATGTAGGTATAAAAAGAAGTAAATGTAACAAAATATGTTTACTAAAGACGCTACGTTCCCACATTGAGAAAAAATACATTGAGTTGCTGAAAAACGAGATAGCAGACCCAAGAGAACTTATTTTCAAAAAGGGGCAATATTTGTAGTGAAATTATAAATAAAGGTATAAAAGTTAGGGTTGAAACTTAATGGGTCTACATGTAAACGAAAGTTGGTTTCCTACAACAGAGCGCAACCGAATACTTCTAAATACAGACAAGTAATGAAAGTAGGAACTCATAAAGAATTAGTTGACAACCCAGAAAGTACAGCTTTGTGTCTTTGTTTTTCCTTTGGTATCCACGACTACTTTATTGAGCGAGGGTTTGATTCGCTATTTCTTCATTCCTTTTTGCATAATAGATACTGTAACGACATGGATAGATTTCTTGGAACATATTATTGACAAAGTACAAAATCTCTTCATTGAGTTCGGAATGAATTTCAAATGTGTTCCACTAATATCGATATTCCACTTATCGCTATTTCTCCTTCGTTTCTGAATTAGATAAGTAATTGCTATTTCGTAGCTGCTTCTTCATCAAAATGGATCGTTCCAACAAGAGGGAATACTTAGACAGTGGGGATAGTACAAGAGTCGGTTCACATACGCAATCCAATGTGTTTGGAAAAGAAAAAGAGGTGAATTATGAAAAGTACGAGAATCCTAAGGTATTCGGCTCCTACCAAGTTTTTCTCTTAGGATTGGATTTCCTATTTAACTTGGCCGTTGACTGCGCATACAAAGAACCTTTGGTCATCCTTGTATGCTTCTTGTAAGTTTTTCCTTCCAAATTAATCTAATGAGTTACTAGACAAGGCATCATGCAATTACCTTACCTAATATGTAAGACCATATTACTATCAGTGAGATCATCATCTATATATTTCATTTACATTATTAACTTTCTCGTGTATATTTAGGCTTCAGAGTCTTGTCCTTATCATCAATTTAATTCTCTACATCATGTCTTCAGCAAATCAAGCCATGCAGGTACGTGCAATTACAAAATATGGCAGATATTGCAATATTTCTTTTCTGCAAAATCTATAGGACAGGAGCTTCTATTAAATTACAATTTTCTTTGTTGTGCCTGAGCATACAAATGCTCAACTTAATTTTACCTTTTATCCTCCCTTGAAAAGTAAATTTTGTGCATTTGTAAAGTACGTATTACGTGTACTCATATTGGGTGCAATCATTGACTGCATTACAGACCGGTTTAAAACAACGAACGGTTCGTCATCACGAAGCAAACATCGTGACATGTATCGCATACATGATCCTCACAGCGTGGTGGTACGTTTGGGCATTGAGGAGATCATGGCCATCAGTCTCAGACCAATTTAGCTTCTCTTTTTCCGGGCCCGACACAAACACTTCAAATGCAATGGGAAAGCCAATAAAGCCAGGCTTCAATTTAGCACAAAATCAACACCCCAACGGAACCCTTGCCAATGGGGGAAGTGATGAACAAAGAATAAAAGAAACCGGTCCACACCAATTGGGCATGACAAACTCAGAGATCACAACCCTTTGGAGTCCTGGATTTTTAGCTCTTTATGCAGTCCAACGCACAGGTCTCTAATTTATTTTTTTATTAAATAATAGATAACTGTCAGCTTAAATATTACTGGAAAAATTATTTAATGGTAACGTAAATTAGGGAATTTGCAAAAAACGAAAACTATAGAGAGAAGTTTATTCCAAAACAGAGTGCGCTTTTAAAATAGTTTACATTTTTTAATAATACATGCTGAAATATGTAAATTTATTTAGATTATTTTAATTTGTTTTTCCAGTTGCAGTGATTCATTACATTATATACTTGAAGTCGACATTCATTGTCCTAAATGCACCTTTCCTTGACAAATGTGAAGAATATCATTCGAGTTTATCTAGAGAGACTGTCACATCTCATGTAAATCCAGCTTTCGAAAGCGACAAAGACGGAAATGTGATTAATGACGACATTGCATTGTCGAGTGACTCAGCCGAGGATTCTGAAGAAGACGAATTACAAAATACCAATGAGATCGAAAAGTACAGAGGTAGTGGAGACGGTAGGAAAAAAGCTACAGGTTCATCTAAACCATCTATTGCAAGGAAAACAAACCCACAGGCAACTGGGACGATTGAGTCAACATCTTATTCATCAGCTACAAGGAGACCACAACAATCTACAGAAAGAAACTCACCCCGTCTTCGCAGGGATGGAGCAGATGCTCATTCTCCCAACGCTCACAATATGCTAAGCAAGAAAACTCATAAAAACGCGTTATCAAATAAGAGCAAAAGCCTCACGAACAAGAATCGATCTCAATCGGAAGATTTCTATGAAGAAATGAGTGGGGACGCAATGCGTTACTGATATATCTGCATATGGAGCAATATAAAACACAGGAAACGAAAGCATTCACATAAATGTCTTCTAATGAGCCAGATGATTTATGAAAGAATGAGATTGCCCGTCCTATTTCTTTTTTATTGAAAGTATTGTACAATGGGAATCGATAGAAAATAAATATTTTCTAAAATTTTCCTTAAAAATATTAACTTTTTTAAACTTCAGACAAGTGTATTTTGATATTTTTTGTTTAGGGATTAATATACAATACTATTTGTCTTGTTGAAAAAAATCTTAGATATCCTGTGACATGGTACTTATTTTATATTAAGTAATTTCAGTATGTACATGCAGTTTGTGTTTTCATTCTAAAACACACAAAATTAAAAATGCTGATCTGAACCTGAAAGAAAGAAATTGTGTTATTTACTTCGTGGTGTATACTTAAGTATGGGAATCATTTATTTCTGTACGTGTTAGGGTTTTGCCTTGATTTTACTTTCCATTAAGCAGGTAAAGGCATTGAATTGAAGATTGCACCGAGAAAAACTATTGAATCGAAGGCTAAAGTATAAGAAATTGACAGGACCAGAATCAGTGGGACCCTGCGGGCTAAAACGCAGATAGTAAATTTAAATGTACGTATACGAGAAAGGTACAGGAGGTAAGTAAGTATTTGTAAGGGATCCTTCTACCGTTTTATTGCTCATGTATGTATATCGACGGCTGCAGTTTTTAACCATAACATAAATCGAGTGTAGAGAGAAGAGAGTAGTCCTAGTCCTGTCCCTAGCACGTTATCTTCTGCATCCCTTTGTGGAGCTATTGAAGTGCGAGTCTTTTGACAAGTCAAGTCAAATGAAATGCGTTAGTGCCAAGTGAAATGTGAACCGGTGGGTCAAACAACATAACAACTATGCGTGAGTGTGTAGTAGTGTCTCTATCCATGTTAAGAATAAAGCATCCCTCCTTAATGCACAAAAGTAGAATACGCATCTCAGCTTGCATTGTGAAATTATGGAAATTTCTTGGAGGATTTCTCACATTTTGTCAAATAGGATGAAAATTGCCTTATTAATTTCACTTGTATTGCACGAATAACATATTCCGATAGGCTGAGGAGATAATTTTCAAAAACGAAGAATGGATGAGTGAATTGAATTATCACATGTGGTTATCAAGGAACACATAGGAAAGATAATGGGCGAAGGAACAGACGAGGGGAGACGCGTTAAGCAAAGGTGGTTCGTTGTTGGCAACATTGCTCCTACTACGGACGGGTTTCCTTTGCTGCGATCTGCTCTGTGTTATTTAAGGCATGCTTTGTGTATGTATTCAGACTTGGGATTTAGCTCTTGCTCTGCTGCATATGACTATTATGTTGTTGATGCTCTTGTCTACCTTCCACTTTACTATGTCTTCTGTTCACATGCATTCCACCTTCATTCTGCCGCAAGGCTTTAGTAAGTGAACATCCAAAGTTAGTGCAGTTCCTCTCAGTAGTCTTTGCAAAGCAATGCAAACTCGTACAAGTTGTAGAAGAACACAACGGATAATCAAGCCGTAGAACAACATGTGGACAGTGTAAAGATATGTCGTTAGTGTTTCAGGCATATTTGTAGTGTAGTAGTAACTAGGTACCAAGGAATACTACCTAAACATGTGAGCAACTCACTCAAGACACAAAAATTCTTCACAGTGCCTTGAATATTCATCAAAAAGAAAAATCTCTATTCTGTACTTAAATATTTTTACACTCATAGATACTACAGCGTGCACTTATATTCACCCACAGTTATTATTGTGTATATTTAAACTTAAACTCAAGGAAGACATCCTACAGTGTAAACAAAGTAATTAGTGTGGCATGGCCTAGGCTGAGCGTGACTGTTTTCAGCTTGCATCTTTGTGTAGCCAAATGCCCTACTGCGACTGTTGTCTTCTTAATTAAAGATAAAACCTCTGTTTGGATTTTCATTGAAATATCACCCTGCCTTGATGGACAAGAGAATTTTCTAACGCCCTTTTTAAAAACTGTATCTCTGTAAAGAATGCATGCAGGTTGAACAATGTGCTTCTGAATAGAATGTGGAAAAGTGAACAAATATATTTTATCATTAGTTTAAGTAGTGTTTTAAAATATTTTCTTCAATCCTGTGACGTTAGAAAGAAAAGCGTGTGTGTATAATCGTAAAAGCGTGTGGAGCTGCAATTTAATTGCAGGCGGATGGAAAAGATGAGTTATCTATGCTGACAACAGGAATAAACCGGATGTAATTGATTAAAGAGAGCTCTATGGCTTTTTGCTAGCAAGCACACTCAATTGGCAGAGCAATACCTTTAAATATGAATGCAGTAGTAATGGAGAGAACTAAAATCAAAAGTGGTGATAGAGATGATAGTGGCGGTGGTTGTAATCGTGGTGGAAGGGGATGCCAATTAATTCATGAGAGCAGACAAAGCGGTCGAAAGCACAAACCAACGCTGTGCGTGAAAAGTAATAGTTTTAGATATCACTGTGTATTTATTGCTTGGATCATTTGTCTTGGAGTCACATTCGGACAATTGGAAACCGTGCTGGGTAAGTTATGCGTTTATGTTTGTGTAATAATCATAACATAACTTATACCTAATAAATCACGCAAACTTAACTTCTCTATTAAAATATCTTAGCCTAGGGCGATGATATTCCTTCATTACGTAATTAATTACAGTTAATGGAAACATACTATATCGTAAAACAATGCTACATTTACATACATTTAGATAAATTCCAACAAAACAATCGCACCTAACTTTCTACTTGTGTTTGTGGGATGGTGGATATATTTAGCAAATGAAAAGCTATTAAGAGTTCATACGCATGCATAAGTTATTAAACAACTATGAATTTGTTATGAGTTCTCTGTAGTAAAAAATTTAAAAGCATTTTTTGTTCTAGAGTAAAGTTCAAATGAAAGGGAAGATGAAATGATTTTTATACGAGCAGTTATCTTTATCTTTTAGCGATAGTGGCATTCTATTACAATAGAGAAATCCTCTCATTGAATGAAATAGTAAGGGAGCACATTTTCTGTCTGTCAATTCGAAGTCTATCCATTTGATCCCATATATTAGTACGTATTGTGTATTATTGCAATTGTGTCTGTCTGAGCCATCCTCGCCTCGATCGTGTAAATTAAGTAGAGCGTGGAGTGCATTCAAAACAGTCAATTGATGCTGAGATTAGATGATGTTCCGTTTTGCTGCATATTGTAGTGTAGGATGGCCAGATATGGCATTCTGCAACAAGGCATGCTGTTATTTTTGTGCTTTATCAATCATAGTAGTAAACTAAAGCCGAGATGAGAATGAAACCCTTCCAGTTTCCGTTGATCATCACACTTGAGTTCTAACATTCAACATCACAAACCGTAGCGAGGATCATTGCAGAAACTGACATTGAAATACTACATAGTATCGTTTAGATATATAGATGCAGGATATAAAGCGTAGTAAGTATAACTAAAGGTACTAAGATCAGTTACAAGGTTTCGACTAACATAACGTAACAGAACATAGCACTAAAAAGAATTTAGTTGTTATCCAAAAAATGCAGTTAGCAAGTAACACCCTCGTTATAATTTTTGAAAGTGTTCAGTAGGTAGGTATTACTACATACATTACCTACTGCACAACAAGGTAATAAATCCAACTAAAAGCTGTGTTAATGTTAATACAAGTGTAATACATTACTAAAGATGTTTTCGTACAGATACATTGTATAAGTAGGCGATATTAAATGTTTATAGTTTTGGAAAGTTTTACATTTTCCAGGTGGTTTATGTTTTATTGACTTGTGTATTTGTGGCCCAATATGGAAAGATAAAGATTGTAAAATGAGGATTTTCTGTTAAACTTAATTATATTGGCGTCTGTTGTGAGTAATGGTAAAAAGTAAATCAGTTTATTGTCAAAAGGTAGCTTTTTAGTAATGTTT
Source organism: Yoshiicerus persimilis (assembly GCA_020352615.2). Taxonomy (NCBI): domain Eukaryota; kingdom Metazoa; phylum Arthropoda; class Collembola; order Entomobryomorpha; family Tomoceridae; genus Yoshiicerus; species Yoshiicerus persimilis. The sequence continues at coordinate 31,058,666 of CM036940.2, read as the reverse complement.
CTGTCTTGTCTATCACTAAGTCTATTAGAATGGCTGCTGTGCAGTGTTCTGTTATTTAGGTAAGCATGTCTCGTCTGTCTCTAATGTCAAGGGTTGATAAAGGCAGAATTTGAAGTTCCTTTACAGGAAGCCGGTTTCTAGTCACTTTTCAAGTGCCTCTGTCCCGTCTTGTCGACGATGTATTTTTAGTAAAGTTACCGTTGATTGATTTCTGCATATCACAGGAGGACGGGAGAGGCAGTAGAGTGGAGCAGGGAATAGGGTCCATCAGTTCACCTCACTATTTTCTATAGAAATTGCTTTATTGAGGGAATGGAGTGCGTAAATGTGGTACTTAAGACTACAACTCCCTTCCCTCCTTTGACTTTACATTTTTCCTTCCCCTCCCTTCCTTGGATTAGTAGTTTCTATCTACACGGTCTTAACGAAATGACTTAAGTTGACTGACATAGCGTCATTGAGTGCTGGGGAATGTACCATATTAGTGCATATATTTACTTCACTGCTTAAGTTCATTTATGTACAATGGCATGTGTTATGTTCCTTTTCTAATCCTAATTTTTATCCTCACACTACTCTCTTAGTTAGTCTTGGTGTTTACTAGCATGAGCATAATGCATAACACGGAGAATGTAATAACACGAGAAAAATCTCTGAATTTTTCGGTCTTAAAATTTATTTTTAACTTTAAGTCTCTCCTGACTTTTAAGTAATAGATTTGAAACATTTGTATCCCAGATCTCAACTCAAGTGATCTTTGAATAACACAAGGAAGCTTTTATTTCGTGTAATGCTAGAATACTAATGTCTGTATTATAATATCATGCGTCTGTTTTGTTTGCAGCCATTACAATCATAAGTACAGTTTTATCTTCTACATTTCTGTCGGTGTATGCGTATACTCTTACATATCATTAGTACCTGGTTGAGTTCCTCTATTCTACCTACAGACATATATTTACAAGAATAAAATTAACTGTATTTAAATTTAACACTTTTCTGTTCCTCGCTGCATGCTGCTCACAAAAGCTTATGGTAATATTGTATGCTCTCAAAACTGCTTACTTCACTTATGGTAAGTTTAATACACGTTCGTCAATCTCAAGAGGCCCATAACAGCTAATCGCAAGTTTATGCACAAAACGTGGACTTCCCCTTCTCATTCATATTGAAAAGAGTTCAAGTACACATGAGAAAAGAAAGTATTACTATAATAGCATTTTTATGTTCTTTTGATTATTGACTCTGGCTCTGACTCAACTCAACGCAGAACAACATGAGCATAACAGAAACATTTCAGTTTTCTTCAACGTTATGTTAAGAAAATCTTACTGATTACGCATTTCTCTCGCTAACAACTAAAATTTAGCTCTTTCTTTTCTATTACTGCATTTTCCACATCCTATCTGCCTGTACTACTACTGTATTTCTGTTTATGGTAAGATTATGATTATGTATGACAGAAAATTCGCTTTTTAGGTTGGCTTTATCTTTCTTATTAGCACTTACGATTTTACAGCTACACAAATTATAAATACTTACAAGAGGTGTATGGAGGGCTGTGGTAGGCACCTAGAGATTAGTTGCGGACTCACGGGGATTTGCTTTATGATGAATTGACAGAAGTTAATACTTAAAAAGTAAAATGAAATCTTTATGTTTGTGTTTGGATTTAGTTGGCTTTGCATTTAGTTCTGTTGCCGGTTGAAGAAGAAGGGGGAGTATTTTTACTGAATGTGTGTTTGTTTTGTACAGTGCACTATAGTGTGTATTCAAAAACATGTGTGTACATGGTTTGATATGAATAGACTTTTAAAACTCACGTTCCTTTCAGAGATAAACAATAAACATTGAGTGCAGTACCTACTAATAACATAAGCATAAACGAACTCAGCTCATTACTATTTCTGCTAAAGAATTTAATTATAAGGCAAAAGTCTTACATGGTAAGCCATTAATGGATAAATGAAGTGTCAAGAATATTAAAATAGAAACTCTTTCATGGGAGACATACTGAAAGAGTAAATAATTGTTAAAAATCTGCTTTGTATGCAAAAGCTAACATAAATCTCTTTGTATGTTCATTATTCTCTGTGTGACGATTTTTTAATGTACCTGTGTGCTTAATCTTGAATTCATTCTTTGTGTTACTGCATTTACTATGAGTTACTGATAAGAATTGTTATTTGTAACAGCGTATAGAAGCTGTGTGATTGAAAATTGTAAATTAGACAGTATTGCCACTTACCAGTCACCAAGCGTGATCATCAGATGTAGAAAAACGGATATGCGAGTCCGTCTGTCACAAAGAAATAAAACCTTCGCTGATGTTAGATATAAGCTAATGTGCACATTTGACATTTCTATGGCCCACCGTAACAATGTGGACAAAAAGGGGTGATGTGGAGATACCATATACGGGAGAAGAGTAAAATAGTTAAAACGTGGCTTTTGCTGTGAGATGTCATTCGAGTTGAGAGATAAACCCAACCCCGAGTAATTCCTCCCCTTGTCATCAAAAATAAGGCTATTAATGTCGGCAATAGAGCTGCAGCCAAAGCAATAAGTCTTTCTAATCCTCTGTATCAAATCTTATATTTGACATGCATGTGTCTTTGTGGATATTGTACTACTCCTTATTTTATGTTAACTAACTATTACATTAAGCTCTAGCGTATTTGAGTTAGAGCAGAACTCAACCAAAAAGATATTTCCATATAATACACAGTAGGAAATGGATGTGTGTTTAAGAAATGTTATCTGAACCTTAGGAAGATTAAGAATGTTAGCATTGCATTGAATTTAAGTATTGGATTAGTATGGAAATATTGTATTTACTTCCAATGTGGGTACATACAATACAGTACAGATATAATATTATGCATAATGGGGTAATATAACACGACTAAGACGGAACAAAAATAATGGACACCAAGATGAAAGAAATGGATGTAAATGTATATTTGATTTTTATTAAGACCATGAAGTCAGGCTGATATTAGAAATAACAAAAGCGAATGCAACTTATGAAGGATTGATACGCAACCAAGACTGTAATTCTTTTATCGCAGTTTCAGTTTCGAGACAGGGCAGGGTTGATGTTGCTCCTGGCTTCTGGCTTCTATGGGCAATTGCAATGCAATGCATGGCTAACTAAGAATAAAATGATATCGATACGGCACGGCAATACTAATACAGAGTCATCATAACATAACAGTGTCGTAAAACGTTCTCCAATCCAATCGAATCCAGATTAAATGGCTGCATACCTAGATTGGATTTCCTTCTTCGAGTGCAGATGCGACAATCCTTCATACTTGAAACATAAGCTCAAATCAAGATTCGAGTCACTTAATTTTATTTATAACCTTGGGGATCTTTTCTACCGTCAATTGGAATTGAGATTTATTCACATGATCTTTCTGGGGGAACGTTTTATGAAGATTTAGTAAACGAACCAGAATACATGGTACCTACTTACACACAGATATGTTAAATATTTATATTCCAACTCTATACTTGACTTTGACCGTGATATTACCATAACTTTGCAACTCTTCGTCTGCAGGGTTTGTTTTCCATATTCCTGTTAAGTCCTGTTGCATTTTTAATGCTATTATATTATATGGAATGCACTTCAAGATAAAAATATTATTGCGCAATTCAGAAGTATATTAGATAAACCAAACCACAATGACTTATATAATGGCAAAATTATTCATATTTTATGCAATTTTATTCCGTATGCCACGCCACCATTCCACTCCAATTCTATTCTAACCCTATGTGTATTGCTAATAATAGTGTGTACAGTAAATCTGGTCTGGTACACAATAAAACTTTCAAATCATTAGATTTGTCTAATAAGTCACACAAAGGGATCGCATGGATGTGAGCTTAAACTGGACTTCCTCTCCTTTCTAAGAACCAATTTCCGTGTATTGGGTTACACGACTGCACAGATGTTCAACCGTATCCGTCCTTCTCCTCCCTGAGCACAACCAAAAAACTTCAAAAGAGCAGTTGATACATAAATCTGATAGTGAGGAGGGGTAACTCTAACTCAGTTAAGGTTAGTTGAGCAACGTATTCAACTAGGAAGAACAGAATGCGAAATTCAGTTCAACGATGTATTTCTCAATCATTTCTACTAAAAATGAATACATAATTTATATCGAGATGCTTTTAATGAAACCTTTGTTGAAACCGAAAAATTGTATGATTGCACAGTTTTTTTATTCATTGAGTTATTGTCCTAAGATGTAAAGATACATATTTTTTAATTATAATAAATATTTAATAATTACAATCTGAATTTTTTAAAGATCTGCTAAACCAGCAGTATCTAAAAATGATTCTTCCATGACCAGTATAATTGATTTTCCTGAGAGTTTTAATTTTCTCCTAAGTGAACTTCCAAACGGCGGATGTGCAAACTTTCCCACAACCATTGGAGCAACACATTTTTCCATTTTCTGTAACAAGATATAATAGAATTGAATAGAGATCACTTATTTCCTACAAGTAAAGCTGTTACAAGATGTCATAAAAGTGTAATTGACTTACTGCATTGATTGTGATTCTCGCAATTATTCTTAGTGATTGAACAAATGCCATTAAAGTAGCCTTTGTTCTGTGGGCATTTTCGTTGGCCTCTTCCTTCAGTTTCTATTAGATAAAGGGTAAATCTTTTAATATTTCACAAATTTCATTTTTTCAGAAATTATACTGTTTAAAAATAAAACTCACGAGACAAGATGCTCAACAATGTGATGGTGAAAATAATTAGTAGAATTCCCTTGTTCATAATGAGATTTTGCGTATAAACTTTGCAGTAAAGGACACTCAACTATGTTAGCCTTTTAAAGATGGATATGGTGTATTTACCAAAAGTACTTATTTTGAGCTAAGAGTTTCTTCTTTGCTATTAACTAAGATAATTTCACTATTCACCTTCATTTTATATGCTCATACAAGGAAAACGATAACTTTTATTATGTAATTTTATCTTCTAATTTGGAACATTTGTCATTTTACTGTAATAAGCAACAGAACTGAGGTGGAGAGAATTATAATCTATTGAGTATCCACATCCGCTGTTTTAGCCATCCTGTTATTACCAATATGAAAAGTATCTAATTCGTAGAAGGATAATGCCCCTAGTGTCTTATTGTACAATATCATTGCAGTTGCAGGTAATTTACAGCTTAACATGAGACATTCTACTCAGTCGTTGAATTTTGATAACTTCTGAGACTTAATTTTTAGCGAGCCAGTGACTAACTAAAGGAACCATGCTTTCTGTCCGGTAGTGTGTGTCACCATTGCCCCCTGTGTCACCTCTCACGTATTGACAGATTTGGATGGAACCTTGGATCTGGACTTATCACGGCGTGGTTAGAAACCCTATTGAAAACTGGTGTTTTCGGCCCACGGCTTTACTACTGTTTTGTCTCATAAATGCTTTTTATTGTGCTTTCGCTTACAGACAGCACCAAGCTAACTTTTCTGGTACTTCTAATTATAGGAAGCGCCAGGCATCTTTTCGGTAGTTTCTGCTTTTCTACTTATAGTAAACTAACTGTTTTAGAGTTTATATTTGTAAGGAACAGTAAACTCACTTCTCTGATGTTTCTACTTATAAGCACATGAACTTTTTTGACGTTTCTCCTTTGTGTTAGCATGACAAAACTAATATTCGTTTTTTGATTCAATACTAAACCTTTTGTGAGATGAAAATCATTGTTGTGCATGCATGGTAAAATACTTTTTTTCGTTTCTGTCTCAAAATTCCTTCACAGGATTACTATATGATAATAGTTCTGCTGAAACTAAAGCTTACGTAATTAATGTCTTCAAGCACTCAAAATGCAAGCTCTCTGCCTAGCTATGTATTGTTACGGCTTGCTCTTTCTTTTAACTTTGAACATCTTCTAGTGACACACTTATGTTTTAAGTTTTGCACTTATACATGTAACTACAGGTAGGTAAATAATAAATTCTAATGCAGCTAGGCAATTATGCCATAAACATTTTGATGACAAAAAGGAATTGCACAAGGAACATTGTCAGCACCACAACTTGGTTATAATTCCATAATTCATATACTGATACAATATTATTAATAATTCACTTAAGACGATCCAAGTGTTTATTCACTGTATTGCAGCTTTGCATTCAGACCCACAGCCTGCAGGACAACAAAGTTTTCCATTTCCTGCAAACATTTATCGCATTAATTGACTGATTAACTTTATTTTACATCTTGGTAGAATTGAAAAAAGGAATAAAACACCAAAAGGTGCATAAGGTAAGAGTGGGAAAAGTTACCGCATTCTTTATGAGAGAAACAGTTTTTATCGGTGATAGTGCATATTCCAAGCAGTCCACTGGATGGAGGGCACCGTCCTTGTGGACTTGTCTCCCCACCTAAATGCAACAAATAGTAATAGTAAGAGAATTATTTGACCAGTATAATTTCTCTTTCTAAAAATTTAAATTTGTCCTAACTGAATTTCCGAACGGCAGATGTGCAAACTTTTCCACAGCCATTGGAGCAACACATTTTTCCATTTCCTGCAAAAGAATAAGAATTGAATAGGAATTAGACATTTCACTTTTTAAAGCAAAGTAAGGTCACATGACATCGTATAAGTGTAAGTTGACTTACTGCATTGATTATGATTTTCGCAATTATTTGAAGTGACCGAACAAGTGCCAACGTAGCCATTGTTCGGTGGACATTCTCTTTTGCCTCTTCCTTCAGTTTCTAATGGATAAAAGATTAATCGTTTAAAGATTTTCCAAATTTCAATGTTTCGAAAAAGCAGGCTGCTTAAAAATATAACTTACGAGACATAATGCCCAACAATGTGATGGTGAAAATAATCAGTAGAATTCCCTTGTCCATGACGAAATCTTTCGAATTACCTTTGTAGTACGGACAGGATGGACGCTCAACTATTATCCTTTGTGATTGTGGGTAAGGTGTTTTTCCAAAAAGCTCTTTCTTTGAGCTTAGAGTTACTTTTCGTTAGCAAGCAGAAAATTTGACTCTGCGTCTTCGTTTTATATGCTCATACAAGGAAAACGATTAGTGTTATTAGGTCATTTTGTCTTCTAAAGAACATTTGTCATTTTACTTTAATAAGCAGCAGAGGTACGCTGAAATATAATCTATTCAATGTCCACATCCGTTGTTTTAGCCATCCTGTTATTTTCAATAATGAAAAGCTTTTCTAATTCCTGGTCTAATCCACAGATAATTTTGTTAATATTGTTATACTTTCTAAGCATCTACAATACCCAAGCTCATATGATGTTACATTTAAAAATAACTGGAAAATTATTGTTTTTTCCTTATGTTTGCATATTGTACCGATTTGCAATTAAGTAACAAGCATATACCCGTCAAGGCGCGCATACCCGTAGGGAAATGATAAATACTAATGTACTTTATGAACTATAGGTAAACTAATTAAATGCAGCTAGGCAGTCATGTAATAAACATTTTGGTATCGAAAAAGAACTGTGCAATGATCATATTCTTAATATGGTTATTATTTCCATATACTACGTAAAAATACAATATTATTAAGAAATTAATAATTCACTTAAGCCAACCCAGGTGTTCATTATACTGCAGTTTTGCATTCAAGCCCACAACCTTCAGGACAACAAAGGCTTCCTCTTTCTGCAAAAATTAATTTATCCAATTAATTGATTCCAAATCCCGGTCGTAAGGAAAAGATACATAAAATATCAATAAAATGTTTTCATGAAGAATGTTTCATTAAGAAAGGGAAAAGTTACCGCATTCACTATGAGAGAAACAGTTTCTTTCGGTGACAATGCATATTGTAACTCGTCCACTGGGTGGAGGACATTGTCCTTGTGGGCTTGCTTCCCCTTCTGTATGTAGCAAATATTAATAAACAGAAATTTTATAGTAGTGCAAATTTTCAACACGGCAAAAGTTTTATGGGAATTTATTACTTACCAGGGAGGATATTGGATAATGCAATGATGGCAACAATTAGAAAAAATTTCTTCATTTTCCTTCGTGTATATTTCTGCTTTATTAGGAGTCAGAATTAAAATCACAATCGTAACCCAGTGTTCTACAGTAGTTCACTGATGTTAAAAATTGATAGCCTGTTTATATACTAAAGCATCAAGGAAGTAATTCACTGTAAACCTACACGATCAGGTCTCCGTTCACTTACATTACATTGGTAACATAGCATAGGTAGCTTTGTTTTCCGTGGGCAAATATTTAAATGATCATGTTCATTAATAATGACTACTAGTGTTTCTATTAATTATTTAACTCTTTTTTCCTTGGAATTTTTAGGAAATGGGGTAACCACTAATCTTTTTCTGTTTGTTTTGACAAATAGTATTTTGCCTGTAGCATGTATGACAAAATCCAACCTGATTTATGAATACTGGGTATACGAATTTCACTGAAATAAATGTAGGCAACTTACTGTTCAATATTCATAAATTGAAGTTTCATTTATTAAGTTCGAATCATAATTCCAATTTTACATCTAAATAATTACTAGGATCAATTTTCGTAATATTTTTAAATGAAATGTTAATTTCTAGCTAACTGGATCCATCTAGTTGGGTTATCTTTATTTATCGAATCGGTCCTGTTTTATTTGCTGGAAGCTGGTAGCTGGCAGGTTTTTCCACATCCCCCTGGACAGCACATTTTTCCATTTTCTACAAAATTATGCCGTATTTTAAAATAAAATTTGCAAATAAAATCTATATTTTAGTATCAGTTTTACCTAAAGGCTAAGAAAAAGAAACTTACTGCACTGTTTGTCAGTGGTACAGCTCTCTTTTGTAATAGCGCAAACTCCAACCGTAGCAGTTTTCTCTGGACATTTTTTAACGGCAACTGTCGACTCTAGAAAATAAAACACTCCCCGTGAAACCAGAAAACTGAGATATGATTTTTGATTTTCAGATTATTATATGGCATACCAATCGAAATGATACTTATAAATACCACGGCACAAAAGGCAAAGACGATTCCTGTCTTTATCATTTTTTCTGCTTTTCTTTTCTGAGTTACTGAAAATGTTATCACTAATACTGTCTAAATCTGTTAGTATACTGAAAGAATTTCAACCATTTCACATCCCTTTTTGAGTTTCTAAAATAAGCACGGAAAATCATTTCCGAGATATAGAGTCTCATTTTACATTTGGATTGAAAAGAATGTTTTTACATAAAAGCAGGAAATCAGCGATACATGACTATTGCATGTATGTAATAAATCTCGATCTAAAGTAATTAGATATTCTCTATTAAGCAATTGGTCACATCACGTTTTTATTGTGTCTATTTGCCAGCACGCATAGCATGATGCAGAATCTTTGAGAGATTTAATACAAAGGATTGCAGCTTGGTTGGTCTAATGTTCATTATATATTTTCCCTGTGTGGGTGTGCTGTGTACCACATACTACTGCAAGTATGAAATTTTATCTCCTTCTGCAATTCATTGGTCTCCCTAAGTGGAGATTTTGTACCAATGCTAAAGCAACATTGAAATCTACATGCAACTACATGTAGAGGGTTTATATTCTTTTGGTGTTTTAAGAACTACAATTTTTCAAACCATGTATTATAACATTAAATATAGTTATGTACGTATGAGATGATTATATGAAGGTAAGTACTTAAGATTAGAACCTGCAGTGCACGCCCCTTGCAAGCATAATTTTTCTGTTTCAACTGTTCTGTTTCCGTTGCAGCTAATGAATCTCAGAAAAAACTGAGTTTAAAAAATTGCAACAAATCCTAAAACTAAGCCAGTGCGTGAAACAAGTATTCAAGTGAGTAATGGCATAATTCATGTTAGCACGGGCATAGGATTCACTATAAAAACAGTTACATGTATAAGCGTTGACTTTTTGACTACAAGCAGTAAAATAAAGATGCATCCATAACCCAGAGCATATTTAGTACATACTGAAGATCCTATTTCCCAGCATTCATAAGATCATTAAAAAAGAATCAAGGAGCACTTGTGGCATGTGGGCCAGGATTAGTAGTTTTCTACGGTTTGATTGCAAAAAATACATGACAAATAGCGTTTCTACTTGCAAATGCTTTACGAAGCGTCTTTCGTTCTTATTTATGCATTTTTAACGAGCTTTATGTATAGATACCTATACCTTGGATTTATGGAAAAATACATAAGCGAAGAAATAGTTTCATATTGATAGCATATATCATACATTAAAGATTAAGTAACCTAACAGTTTAGTATTGTTTAACCCTTCATCAAGCTGTGTAAATAAATACTATATGGCTACATAGTACTCAGTTCAGCGTTAATAGTAATACTAATTCAGTGTAATATGGAGGCAGAACATATATTACGTATTGTTAAACATCGTAGTGGCAGTTGCCTCACAAATCAAAGAAACGAGCTACTGTCAAACGCCCGTGAATCGTGTTCCGTACACAAACGAAAAGATTAAATCTGTCTTTCAGTCTACCGCTGAGCTACACAGATTAAGTAAATAGGAAACTATTTGGTAGATATGCAGCATTACACGCTTAAGACACAATGCCAACAGTCGAATAGACAATTTGGGAATGAGTGTCATATCTGTAAGGTTTTGTGCTTTCGTCGACTCTATACTAATTACAAAGACAAGTTAAGAGCAGTAGTGCAGTAGTACAAATACTTTAATATAGGTCTCATGTCTGTTCAATGTTATTGTGTTCTGGTGGTTTTGTTTTGTTTGCGGTGGTGGTCTAGTCTCTCCTCTGGTAAAGCACAACCAACGAACGACGGAACGATATGGATTCTGAACAAGATTTGTCTCATGCTACTTCTCTGAAATTTATCTATTAAACATTTCTAAACGCAACTTTACATTTGTATGTAATTGTACCAAATTTACTTTTAAATAATACACTCACTGCTTGAGACTGGGATATTTGGGTTTTTGCTATTTCATTCTTTATACCTACTTTAGTTTTGGTGGTTTGAGCTGAGAGAGTTTATTGGCGAATTCTCAAAGGTTTCTTTTTGTGTATAAAAAGAATAGTATTCAATACAGTTGTACTTATTTTGTTTTGCCGATTGCATTTCAACTTTCAAGTATCTAGTTCACGGCTATTTCCATTACTATTATTATGTCTAATGTAAATGACATTAATACATTACTTTACGACATGTTTCTACTATCACACTTGTGAATCATTTGAATTTATATTTAACATGACTTCAGTGAAGTAGTCTTTATGCAAGTAGTAACCTAACACATCATTAGTAGCGACGCATTTTTAATATTTAGGTAAGTGGTCATGTCATTGATAAGGGTGTGTGTTTGGTACAGTTTGTAGAAATGCTGCATTGCATGAGGTTTGAAGATAAATACAAAAATGTAGGTCTTCATTGTAAATTATATGCTATGTATTCCAATCCTCTGAATCACAGTATTATATTCCAGAAAGTCGTTATCGTATTTCCTTTAAGAGATTTTATTTCACTCTACCCCTATTGGAAATTGAAAAACCTCTTGCATGTGTTAAATTGTAAATCAAACGCCACCTTTTTGTGTGTGCGAGGCAGTTCAGTTTTAATACAGCCATTTATAGGTAGTTTGCATATAAACAACGAAAACAATGCGTGCTTTATGTTGTAAGCTGCAGATGCAATTTTATTTTATTACAGGCAATGTAGGCAAAGAGAATATAGTGCATCAGATGATATTTAGAAAGAATATAAGTTCTTCATATTATGGAATAAGAAAACCCGTGCACCTATGTTAATGTCTCTTGTAGGTTGTAGACAAAGCGTGGAAGTCATAAAACGAGAAAAAGTGCTAACAATAAGTACACCATATACTTTTGTACCTCTGTAGCATTACTTACACACATCCATGCAACATACTAAGGTAGACATTTGAAGAAAATCCCATAAAACACATGATATTACTGTAGATGGGAAGAAAATAACAGAATTCGAAGTAACGAGTGCGTTATGTAAGTTAATGGCATTTTGTTGCCTGCATTAGACTCAACAGGACACACAAAACAAGACGCAACGGAAAAGGAAATTTATTTTTTAGCGCTAGCAATGTTTACAATTTACAGTGATTCCACATAAATACAAAATACAGTTCAGCAGAATTCACTCGGTTCAGAAAAGCATTTCTTTTGTCTTCTTTGACGAGAAAGCTGTTTACTAATGAGCATATGATGTGATGACTGAAGAAATGCCATGTAGAATTGGAATTTCAAATGCCGTAACGTACATGATTGCTATTATAATTCACTGAACGTTTCTGGCTAACCATTAAGCTGCCATTATCTATGTTTTCAATTGTAATTAAGCAATTAGTGTACGGGATTATAAAATAAATTGCAAACGCTAATTGTTCTTTCTGAATATCCTACTATTAGTGCACTGCAAGACTTTGTTTTGCATTACATTGTTATGGTGCAGTCTGCTCCCGTGGTTGGTTATGTTAGGTTTAAAAAGGAGACTAAGTCAAGTAGGTTCAACATACGAGTAATTTCTCCCACCCATAATATTTACTTGTCCTAAGCAACATAAAACTACTACCAGAATTGTGTGTTTAGCGAATTCTTGACTTTAGCATCAAATAACCAGTCTAGTCCATCATAGTTAAGCCAGTAAGTGTATTTACATTAGTTTCTATGTCGCACTTGACCACACCATGCTGAATGCTAGGGGTGCACTGTTTACTTATAACTCTAGGATGCTTGAGTTGGTAATGTAGACTAGAGAGGCGAATTAGGAAAAGTCTGCATGTATGTAATCGTACAGATAATATGAACTCATAAGTACTAGGTACATGGTTTATGGATAGTATACGAAAGCATACAGAAATTACCAGTAAGTTAGGTTTATTTCAACTCAACTACTGACTTCTTAAACAACTGAACTAACGGTTAACGTTCTTCATGCATTCGTCTTCCTTGTAGCAAAACACTCACTCACTCCCATTATCTTTATGATCTCAATGAAAGTTACGCTACTAACTGACTGTTACATAAACTCAAACTGTAGCATAACTACTGCATAGTTAGTTCATACAAACATTAAAGCATTACATTACCAAATGGGAGATTCATCATTAAGTTTTTATTTTTTTAAATTCCAACCGTAAACCTAAAGACCATGTAAACTTGCCACCCCATTTTACTCTTTAGAGCAGTGAGGCTTAAAAATTCTGTGCAAATACTGTTGCAAATATTTTGCATGCTATTTGGATTTGGTATTTCGTTTACGTAACGCATAATTATACACTGCTACTCATCATATTTATGTAAATTACTTAAATGCATGTTTTCAGATGGAATCTCAAAGAGAATTGGCGTGAATTCTAATGGGTTAGTAAGGTTCAAGGCTGTTGCATGCAGAGCTTGTAATAAAATGTAGAATTCAAATTTTTATATCCCACTGACACCAACAATAAGGCGAGCAGTGTAATTTCATCTTTGCTTCATTTTATTGTTAGCAGAGTGATGGTTACGAGCATTCCTACATCCAAATTCATAGAATAAATTTACATAAAATCTGACAATAATAGCAGATAGATAAAAGCCAAATGAATTCAATGGATGAGTATCAAATAGGAAAATGTCTGCCTGAACATCATCATAGAAGCATTGTTTAACATTTTCAGTAGTGTTTCTATAGATGGGAAAATGTGTATTTTATGCATGTACATTAAACGAATGTGAATCGTCAACCATTCTGGCAAATAGATATTTTTCTCTACTAGGATTGCAGGTAGGCTAAACCAAACCAGGGGTAAGCAAAACAGGTTGTTTCTATCTTCAAGCTAACTGACATGACGGACGGATACTCGTATCCCACAACACACACTACCATTGTAAGTCTACATGCAAAAACTAAATATACCATTTATCTCTCCCTCGAATATATATCCACTCACGTACAAAACCGCAAGGAGCGGGTTAACATCGTCTGAGCTTCGGTCTTTCCTACAATCACTTCCAATGCAGTACTGTACTTACTAAAGATAAAATTCACTCGCATTATTTTTCTTTATTTGTATTTGTCTGTAAGTGTTGCATTACGTACGTCAATCCTTACACTACTTGTTGACCATAGAGGTATCCAACTTTAATTACATGTATAAAAGCAGAAAAGGATTTAAATCCAATTTTTAGCAAATAAACCAGATATTTCAATGGTCAGTTTTCTTTTTTAGTTACCTTGTTGGTCAACCTGTATATATTTAAAAGTATAATATTCCCCGAACACGCATTTATCATTAAGCGAATCGAGGCGGTATTAAGTATTGTAGTATTGCATCCACACGGCTTACACAACGTGTCTTTTTTCACCAATGTTGTGTTTTCCATACTTTAATTCCACCATGCAGTATTAATAAAACAGTAGCCCTTCTGCTTGAAGAGTAAAAAACATGAATAAATTTCCTGTGCAGAGAATCTTTCTTGAGAGTTGCAACGTAGGAATAAGTGGTTAGGTTGTGCAAAGACGTGAGGTAACAAAACAAGCCGAGAGTTTGAGATATTGATGAGACGTAGCCTTTAACCTACGGAATCCGGTTTTAAGTAATTGCTCCCTCATCCCTCCTTTTTTGACTTTGACTTGGTTGGGATAATAACAGAGGTAATGATAATAGTGATAAACCGCGATGAAAATGGAATTCTGTATTTTTGCACACTCAAAATTCTTTGTCGTAATTTTACCTCGGATTAAAAATGACTGATAAGTCGGTCGTTTGTCATCTGCTCGATAAGTAAGCGTTCACCAACAGTTTAACTTAACTGTTGTGTTAACATTGCAGAAGCCATAAAGCGTATTGCAGTCGAAAGCATATGTTCGCACAGTGCACTTTCTTTGGAAATAAAATAAAGTTAGCTATATTTTTCTTTAGCGGTCATTACCATCCTTTGCTTTCACAATAGGTTCGCAACAATCGTTTTAATTGTTAGTTTCAGAGACATGAAATGGATACTTTTTTTCTTACTAGTGCTCTTAAAGTAAATAAATACGATGTATTATACCATGAGTTGCTTTACATTGTTATTGTATTAAAGTAAAAATGAGTATTACCTACTACAACAGTGAACTCGTATTCTGAACTTTGTTTCTTTACTATTAACAACAGTGAACTCCTTTAATGTACATGATGACTGGCACTATCTATCTTAGGCTTGTCAAAAATGAGCGTATGCTTTGTACTCATGTGACATAACAATTGAAGAATAATAGCGAAAAGGAATTTAAAGCATTTTTCACATGCTGTACTCTATTCTAATGGAAATAGGTAGTAATAATAATAACTTTTAAAGAAAACGTTGCGTTGTACATGTGTAGGCAAAAACTTGAGTACATTAATACTCGTTGTTGCTAATGTAAGCATAATTATGCACATTTTTACATATTATTTACGCATTGCATTGGAAGTATATTCCACTTACCACTCATTGTCAGGTAGGTAATTTTTCTGGGTGTAGGTGGAATTATAGTTCTAGGTGAGTAATGGAAATAATAAAGCATGTAAAAATGTGTATACGCTTTTAACTATAGGTAAAGGTGTGTATTCGTACTTACACAATATAGTTCATGGCGGATGCAGTTGCAACTTACATACTAATAATTGGCTATACACAAACAATAAGCAAGTTGCTGTGCTGTGTCATAAACTTTGTTGAAGTACAAGTTCAGATTTAAATTATACGTATAGAATGCTTGCAGAAAAGGTAGCGTCTAGTTAACAGGTACATTGTGTTGGGTATGTACATTAATACATAGTTATGTAGTGATTTGAAGAAAATTAACGTAACCTTCATTTGAGTTGCATTTACCAATTCAGTATTGTTAGCAGAATGGAATTTTGTTAAAGCCTTAAGACAAATGAACCTTCTCAGTCAAATTCAAGTCCAGCCTAACGTAAAACTTGATTGACTCCCTTGCGCTACTGGTTTGGTTTGAGTCAGAGTCCCTGTGGCACTGGCACATAAAACTGCTATACCTGCCTGCAGAGCTTCTTTGTCTTTCATTTCAACTCTTACGCACGTAGGCAAACTTTACATAACATACATTTAGATAGAAAGAAAGATAATATGATGTCATGGCTAGTCAATATGTATCTTTGCACAAGAAGCTCTAATCGTAAGTCACATAGCATTACTTAACAGTGTCATTTTCTTAAATAAAAGCTGTAGACAGGCTTTCCTATCAAGTCTGATAATACATTAGTGAGTTACGCTCACGTTTGCAAATATTTAAATGAATTGGCAGAGGTAATTAAATGGAGAAGCATTTGTCTTGTTTCCAATATTACTATCTTGTTAAATGATATGAAGAGCAGTAAAATTTACTAATCCTAATACCAGTTACTATACGGCCATAGTTAGTTGTGCAATATATCTGTCTTTGTATGTACTTACTACTACGCACAGTTACCGTCCAGTACTCAGTAAGGACATTAAATTTATATTCGTGTACTTTTTTAGATAAATCAAGTCTGGTTTAGAGTTAGGCCTACCTGCTTAGTTTTTTCACTATATACTTTGTAAATACGAGTGATGAAGATGAACGAACATAGAATCGTTCATTTTATGGCAGGCTGATAGCTTATGTAACTAAAATGTTATATATCTGCTACAGATTCTAATACTTTGTTGGCAGTAGATTGACAGTTACAGATCAAACAGGACTTAATACTATTTTATGCCTGCCAATAATGAAAAGAAGACTGTAAAAACCTAAGATTATATTGATTACAAGTCAATCCACTCGTTGGTTGCAACTTGATCTGATCTGTGGGTGTTGCTTACTGCAGTATTTGTTTAGCTATATTATTTAAAGCAGGAGTTTGTCTTCAGCTTGTAGGAACATGGCAAACTGTATCATAGATATTACGAAATCCCTGTACAAGGTCAGCTTGTTTAATGAGGCATGAGTTAACCCAACCAAAGATCAAATAACTACATACAAATGAGTAGTAGTAGTAAGTGTAGAAAAAGATTGATTTTAATTTTGCTTGAGTCTCTGAGAACTATGTAGTATGGTATATGTAATTGAAGATTATATGCAACTCAGACATGTCATGTTTACAGAAACAGGTGATAAATGCTTTCTGACTGTGGCTTGGTATAACTTATGTCTATTAGTATTTCTCACCGAGTAGAGCTTGCAAAATTTACAGTTTCCTTTTCTCACGGTGAGTCAGACGAAACTTCAAGATAAATAGTCAAATAGTTCTTGACTGCCATTCTGCATCAGTTTTTCTGTGGTCTCAATAGTTTCCTATCCTAGCTGCTTAATTGAGCTTTGGAAACAACTGAAGACTAAAGATAAGTCTAGGAAGAGATATGTGGGAGAATATGAGCTAAACGGAGAATGCCAATGCTACGTTCTCACGGGTTTAATTATTTAGGGCCTATTATGTCCGAAATTGGTTTTGACATGGCAGGAGGCTCAAAAACTAAATTATACAGACAAATCTGACCTAAGTATATAATAAGCTGTAGGAACAGTGTATGTTTGCTACTGTTATACTTCTATAATACTCCTTTTCATTTTCATGACATGATTGTGAATAGCTAGTATTTTTAAACTTTATTGTGATCAAACATAGTTAATTCAAATTACAATTCCATTCTGTTATCTGCTCTACCTACTTATTTATACATGAATTACATTTAGTACACAGAAATCTTATTTACTTTAAAAATAGAGTTTGCGAATCTGTATGGGGTACGGACTGTGACCATCACTACATTTGTCAGGTATTTAAATACTGTGTAAAGGCAGAAGTTTATTACAAATGACTTCAGGTCAATTGCCTTGTTAAGTATCTGTAAATAGTATAATGATACTGTTGTATTTCTGCTACATCCCAGTTCAATGCGTCGTGTTTATCAACCAAAAGCTATTAAGCAGTAGTGTATCATTTGTACATAGTGTAAACAATCTGTATGCCGACACTTGTGTCCTACTTTTAAGTCTTATCATTTTAACTGTCCACTTTTATGTATGCTTTCAGTTTTGTGGTAGAGAAGCAGATGACAGACACGCTGTTAATAATAATGTCAAATTGTTATTTATTTATTTATCTTCAGTCCATTCCGTACAAAATCAGTAAATAGTCGATGGTTTGCTATGTTATTCAACTTCAATTTGTGACATGTTAACATAATATAATTTAGACCTCATTACGTAATTTTATTACTGTTAAGGTGTCCTAAATTGGTTTGCGAATATGAAATAGATGTCTTCATCATTGTTATTGACTATGTGGTGCATTGTTAGGATTCACCTCTTAAGGATGAAAAGACTTATTGCTTTCTTAGTGTTGCTAATGAATTATAAATTATAATATGATGGATAAGATCGCATAATGCGTTGAAGATGTATGTATATAAAGCTGAATTAACTTTTTGTTTTGTCATCAACAGGGTCGGACAGCAGTCAACTGCAAGCTCCACGATTTATCATGCAACCATCTGCCGCAGGCAGCATAGTTGGAGAGGGACGGACGAAAATTCTGCAGTGTCAGGCTCTAGGTAATTTGAATCGCTCTTTGTGAAATCATTCTTTTGCATTTCCTATTGTATTTGTGCTCTCTATCTACATTGTGTGTTTAAGTAAGTACTATGGAGTAAAAACTCTCGTTTCGTGCTTAATATGATGGAGATGGATGGACGTACTTTAAGTCGCACATGAAATTCTCTTCTCCTGTGAATGAATCACTGCGCCCCTCCTCAATTATCCCTCTTTGTTTTACACTCTCCATTCAAATTACTCCAGCCAGTTTTCAAAGTGCTTTCATTTTATTGGCTCCTAGTGAACTGACTAGCCCTTTCATTTCGGAAGCAACCCCTTTTGTAATTTCATGGTTATTGTGTGTGTTTCATCATAACTTTCATGCGTTTTGTAACTTATTGATATTTATTGCGTGCTTATCTTCCCACTACGAAAAAATTAAATCACACACAATGTATTCATGTGGATTTCAACTTTCTGTGGGTTTTTAAGATTCAATTAAGTTCCTTTCAGTATAAATCATCATCTACTATGGTCTTCTTATTACAGAGCAGTATAAAGAGCAATTTTGACCCTGTAACATATAAAGTTTTCATAATTTTCAAAATATATTGTGAATTTGTAATTTGTTATAGAAATTCAAGTTGGTAAAAGAACAGTTTTTTGAATATGTTAATCATCCACTGAAAGAATTCATGTGTAAATGTAGTAATCCTCATAAAACTGTGTGTAATAAGATTACGCAAGGTAATTTCTATTCCTGTGCGGAATTCTTACTTAAGCCGTTAATTGGTCGGTGGTACTAAATAATATTTATTTGACAAGAAGCAAGAGGTGAGTGTAAGACAGATTAGGCATTTTTGCATTAGAGTGCTGAGGCACAATATGCAATAATATTATTTTCTTCAGCCTTTCGTGCGTAAATGTACAAAGCACGGTCTCCTGTGTGTAATCTTACAGCGTGATTTATGTCTGAATACTCAGGTTAGCCACAATGATAGTATTTCTGGTATTAAAAATGATGAAATCCATAGGGGGTTCTGCTTGTGACTCAATTTGCAAGCTGGTTGACCACCTATGAAATCCTAAAGTGCATTAGCCTGAGACTAGTATGTATTATTATGAGGTCTCTACTCCTGACACTTTACTCTGTAGCTTTACTTAGGACGTTGAGACTTTCAGAGTGACTTTTGTATTCTTCAGTCATTGTGTCGAAACAAAATTCTCCATCGTGGTGATTATCAAGATATTAAAAATTATTCATGGAAGTTTGAATTGATTTATATCCACTTAAGTGATAATTCAGATCTAAATCTTAAATCAAAATTAATTACTCATTTCATTTATTAATGCATTATTACTCAGTGTGATTCACACTTCACTTCACACTCTCATGTTGTGCATGATGTTATGATAATGTGTTGTGTCTGCCTTGGGTAGAGTACTGTTTAAATTTCCCATTAAATTAAATTAAGTTCCGTCATGAATAGTAATTGTATTATTTCCTTGAAATTGAAATTCACACCGCTTTTGAAGAGGTATGCAATTAATATACCTACAGGAATGTGATATTCAAAAGAACCGAACGAATTTTCTTATTTTTATTACAGCACAACAGGGTAGTTTGTGCCTAATTATACATTTATGCTGTCATTTGAACCATGCTTTCAATTTCCGTTTTGAAATAGTAATGTTGGTTTCGTATCTTTTTGCCATTTCTAACATTCGACAGTTCATAATGCTACTACTGCTTCTTTTCTTGAAGTAGAGGACACTTCCTCGTAAATATTCATACCTTCTGTCACGTTATCCTCTGTATATCTCTTACCCAAACAGAGAATTATCATGAGACAAGCTTCTATGGGCACGTTTTATTATATATGTAGTAACTCTTAGTCAAAATTAAACTATTCTGACAGGTGACAGTGTAAATAATCTTTGGAGTGCGAATGCCGTCCCTCATGTGCACATGAACTTGTAAGTTTGGTTATTATGATGAAATATGCGACGGGTGGCTAAGTTACGTGGATTTTCAATATCACTAAATAGTATCTTCGAAAACAAACGTTCATCAACGTACTACACAATCCAGGAGGTACCAATACAAATACAAATGTATTTAAGAGGACCATTTTAGGGTTGAGTTTTGTGTATGACGAATCAACGGCATTTCTACAGTATGCTTGTACAAATTATAAATGTGCATATGGTGCATAAAATCTAGAAAGATATTATTATGACTGTAATGTAACTAAACTTCACAACTGGCTGACAATTCTACTGCTCCACTCAATGCTACTGAGTTAGCTGTCATGACTTGACAAACGACGAAGCTGGTGCAGGTTCTTGGTTTTCCTATATACCCATATGCACAACTTCTAGTTATTATAAATGTCTAACACGAAAAAACTCACCATCATTACCAGAAAATAAAAGCACAACGCAATAGAGCACACTTTAATGAAAAAGACTAAAATTTAATCCTTCCATGCAAATGAATGATATCCGCAGGAAAGAGAAAGTCTGCGGACTGATGAAAGTCGCAGGCGGCCAATATATATGCAAATGAAAGTCGCAGGCCGCTAATATATATGCAAATGAAAGTCGCAGGCGGCTAAAATATGGGCAAATGAAAGTCGCAGGCTGGCCATATTTGGGCAAATGAAAGTAGCAGGAAAGGATTTAAATTAGCATGAAGTGCAACTGTAGACTGAACACAATTTTGGCGAAGAAAATCAAAAAACGATTACAGAGATTCCATTGTGGAATACTTCAATTGTGCGGATGGAGGTGTTCACTGTCCATTAAATCGATTCTTACACCACTCTTCTATTTCACCGATATACGTCATTTTAGATTTGTCCTTCCGCTTTTCGTAAGCTATGAAGTTTTTCAATTTAATTTTATCAGGAACAACGCAACCTTTCACTCGTATAGCTTCTAATAATGCATTGGGTCTTATATCAGAAGAAATCTCTAGTACACTACGAATAACAATTTTCTGTGCATCTTCTTTGGTATGCAAGTGTTCCGGTCCGCCTCTTGTGTAAAACTTAACATCTGGGTTCAACTCATGAACTCTCTTTAACTTTAATGGACAGTGAACACCTCCATCCGCACAATTGAAGTATTCCACAATGGAATCTCTGTAATCGTTTTTTGATTTTCTTCGCCAAAATTGTTTTCAGTCTACAGTTGCACTTCATGCTAATTTAAATCATTTCCTGCTACTTTCATTTGCCCAAATATTGCCAGCCTGCGACTTTCATTTGCACATATTTAAGCTGCCTGCTACTTTCATTTGCATATATATTAGCCGCCTGCGACTTTCATTTGCATATATATTGGCCGCCTGCGACTTTCATTAGTCCGCAGACTTTCTCTTTCCTGCGGATATCATTCATTTGCATGGAAGGATTAAATCACGGCCAATGAAAAACATGGCCCACACTATAGGCTATTCATTGTTTACGATATGCTGCGTGCGATATAACATGTATTTAAGGTTTCATGTATGAATTACAGAATACAATACAATGTATTTGTGTTTTCATGATGGCATGCCACAATGCAAAACGAGAAATACCCAGTGAATACAAATATCACCTGAAATTTGAAACCCGGGCTCCAGCTTGCTTGACGAAAGTTAGCTAACTCGAATTCGATAGGTCACGAACACTAGCCTCCCCTCACTCTCAATTTTTCTGAAACCCTAAGTAGTATAACAATATTTTATAACTCCGATATATTGACAACCGTTATAAAAAAGGAGGAACCCTAATCACATGAAATCCAACGATAACCTAAAAGAACACTTGGGTCAACGAATCGGCTTAACAATTATTTAACATTCATTTTATGCATTCAGTGTTGCATGGACAAATCTTTATAGTTACCGACAACTGAATTGCTTTTATTTAGCTTCGTAAGCTTATCTACATACTAATTCTTAAGTGTTTTGTCCACAGGGAGTTCTCTTATCCCACGTTTTAAATGCTAACATGTCTATGCAGTGGGTTTAATTGAAAACTGAAGTATAGCGAGAGAACGCTTTGTCTGTCTTAATATGTACATCGGTACCTTATTTTTTATTTACAAAGGATTGTCCCATCGATTACCGAAACAGAATTTTAAATCCCAAATGCCAAACAAACCCAACCGAGAACAGAAACGTCAGTTTTACTCTAGATTGTAGTGTTGAGTGATACCTATTTAATATTCAATACATGTCCGATTGTCAAAGGTGCAGCAAAGTATAGTTTTTCCAAAATTAGTAAGTTTCTGTTTTATAAAACTTGTAAGCTGTACTGGAAACCTTACTATCATAACAAACAGATTACTAAAAGGTTTTATCCCTAATATTGAGTTTTTATAGGTTCATAAAAATAAGCTTTGTATCTGCAACGCAATTGCAATGGTCTAACATAACACTGCATAATTGACGATTCACTTTGTACACACAAGCCAGATACACTTGAAAAAACACTTGGATGTGTCTGTGGCAGATGCAGACAAATACGACAAGAGGTTTCCGCTTTTACTTACTTTGTGTTGTCGGTGCGATTCAAGTTGTAATGTAAATTAAAAGGTACAGACCTGCGAATGGAAATACTTGAATTGAATTTAGCTATTGCTTGTGATGAGTGAGAGGTTTAAGTACAAAATAATCAATACTCATCATCACACGCATCATAATACAATAAATAATCATCAACGAACGATCGTCCTTTCTTTCCTTCTATGTCATGCAAGTTCTGTTGTGATGTTGGCCCAAGTTGAGAATGGCGGTCGGAGTTCACTTCAATTTCCCTCACTCACTCCTCTCCATTATCATCAACTGCTATGACTTATGGTTATGGATCATACAGAACCAAACCGACTCTTTGTTAAAGATTAATCAATCATATGTACTTTGAGAAGGTTGTCTAAAGCAGTATTGCTGTTGGCTTATTTTGGTTATGGCCTATTGGCTTGTTATTCTCCAAGGATTTTTTCTGTTTTTTCTCTTTGATTTCATTCAAAATCATTTGGTCAGAGTCATAGCCACAGATGTTACGAAAATAGAATGAAAAATTAAAAGTCGAATCTAGATTACATTTTGAAATGATGACATGGAATGGGAAAGGGCAGACACCAACCAGACAGCAAATGCATTTAATAATGTAAATGGTGTGGTATGGCATTCTGGAGTACATATCTCACCATTGTTTAATGGTAAAGATCATGAATGGCATCGCACAACTCACGGCATAGCAGGAAAAGAGGAGTTGGCACTGGCTAAGGAAAACATAAAATTCATAGTTCATAGAGAGGAAAAGGATGTTAGCCGAAGGACGGATGAAATTAATGTTTGGGGTTAGTGTAGAATAGACTGGTAGAGAGCAATGAATGAGTTAGGCTACTCTTTACTACATTAAGGGTAGGGGTTGACTGAACTGAAGTGACCATTATTATTCACATATGCAGTATACCATGAGGTATATGAAAAAGTAATTTTCCTTTTCAATACTTTTACGCATTCCACTTTTCAATCTTGTATCAACTCTTCCATGTCGTTTAAGGGCATTCGTCAGCTATGGCTGATTCTAAAAATGATACTGTGGTTGAGCTCATTTTAGTCGTATTAGTATTTGGAGAAAGATCGGTATTATCGCAAATTCATTTCCTGCTCCTCTTTGTACTTTGAATAAATAAATTATTTTGTTTATCTGGCTTACGCTACAATGATATTTTTAAATTGGTAAATATATACATATTTTCAATACAGGTCATAATAAATCCAATCCAGTCATTTATTACTCACCGTCTTATGATTCTTGTGCAGACAATGTACAATGATTTAATTATCCTGACAAACATCTGCCCTGTTTAGCTGCTTATATCCAACTTTTATAATCAAGATCCTTTTGTTCAAATTACGATGGGACATTTTAATTTTAAGGTTAAAAAACTGTTGGCGAATACCGAAGGAAATATCTATTTATGAATTAAAGTCTACATATTCTTTTTTTCAATAAATTTATCAGTATGACAAAGAAAACCTTTTGAGGTTTTAAATGTCACAACACAATGCAAGTATTGTAGGTACACATTGTTAGTTACACAGTCTTAGTAGGTAGTGTTCTTTATGCCTCAAAAGTTTACAAATTACAATAGAATGTCAGTGATACTCATCTTATCTTTAATATTTGATGCACAATACATCCGTTTGCTTATATATTAGGTAAATGCATAAGCTTCATAATTGTGAAGCAACAACAGGAAGGCTTGTAGTACAAAGTACAATCCAATAATTGTAAGTAATACGCAATATGGAAACTGCATACTTTCAACTACCTTATTGTTAGTAGTTGTATAATTTTATTCAAGTAAAATTAATAAAATTTTGCAGCAAGTACATTACAGGCTTAAGCTACAAATATAAATGTTGACTGACAGGAAAACCGACAAGCATCCAAAATTCATTATTTTAGTCTATTCTCTAATAACTTGAGTGGACCATTAAAAAGTTTTCTGTTTTGTTCTAAGCGTGATCTAAGTGATCTTCAAAGTTTTGAAATCAATATTTTAGAAAAATTAAAGGTAATGAGTAGCAAGATAACAAAAATAATATTTAGAGCACAATTTTTGTTAACTAAAGTATAGTTTCTGTTTTCTTTAAGTCCTTAGTGTAACTCCTATCGAAGGATCTTAAGTTCAAAAAAAGAGCATGACATGTCGACGTTATCCTGAAGATTTGATGGGAAGTTGGCATGACATGGTCTACATACTATACGGATACTTTCAGTCTTTTCTTGAAGGAAAAAGTATGAAGACAGTGCATAGTAGTGGGATAGCGTACATTAAGGTGCAAGTTTTAAAGGGATAAGTTTTTTGTCGCTTCCCACAAGCTGCAGACATTTTGTAGTCCCTGCCGTGTCCTATCTCATAATATATTATTGTATATTAAGGCAGTAGTCTTTCTTTTACTTAGGACCGTGCAACGAAAAGGGATGCTTAGTATAGCTGAGATACAGAAAGCATGGACAAAGCAGGTAGACAGGGACAGTAGAGATAGAAATTGTGTTGTAATAAGGTTTCCTTTCTTCGACTCAAGTTGGACTTTGTTTCGTCTGGATAAGTTAATGATTGTGAAGTTACATAAGACTTATTGTTAGACTTGCTAGCATATCCATATCCCTTTCATATATTGAGTTGCATTGAGACTGAGATTAGAACCCGATATGTACTCTAATGCATGGATTTTCGAAAGTTGTGTGTAAGACGGCTGAAGTGAAGTTAGCCAAGCTGCGTTCCGTTTCCTGGCTTGTAAGGATTTTTTTCTTAATGTAGAATAGAACTTTAGGTTCATCAGGTCTTTAAGGCCCAACTCCATTCTTCGTATTTAAAGTGAGAAGAAAGAATAAGAAGGAAAGACTTGGAATTGTGGATGTACCCGAACTAAACTACCCTACAACTTACCTTACTATACACTGGTTGATATAGTGGTAGCCTTTATTAGGTACACCTTAAGTAACTCCATATAATAAACTTGGTTTATTGACTAGGTATACCTATGTGAAGCAAAAGACGCCTTGCACTAAGGTACTATAGCATTATTCAGTTTTCGAATCTCATCGTGAAAGGTTTTTTGTGTGTAACGCACTTGCTCTGACTTGTCTGGATGGATAGTTGATGCTATTCCACACTCGTATTCTTGGAGAACGGACGTGCATTAGTTCATGTGTGTAGTATTGGAGTGGGTACCTTATACCTTTCATGTGCGTTCCTCTAGGTATTCAGTAATAATATTCTCAGCAACCCTACGATACGTAACACGAAGCAAAGTTAGGTAACTCAAGAATTCTCATCTGGGGAGGGATAGCCTTGTAGAAGTTTGACATGCAGAGCAAAGCAGCAGGGTACACTTCCCCACTCTCTAACCTTACATTGCATCTATTGCATGTTGTTATTTGTGTGTTCTGTACTCTATGCACACTCAAACCAATGCTAAGTCAAAGTCTGAACCTCAGACGAATATATGTTCATGTAAACAAAATATATCTCTGATGTAGCACTCTGTTCAGTTGCAAAGTGCTCTGTTCACGAATGCATGAAAGTGGACACAATTGTGTACAGGGGCTCCAGGGCTCTCAAATCTTGGCTTTGTATAGACAAACAAATGCTATTCTTTACAGAGAACACAAATATACTTATGTTGGAAACCTTTATTTAGCATCGGTATATGAATCATCTTCTCATCCCCAGCCATCCCTACGGTTATGTGTTAAAATCTAAAAAAGAAAGTAACAATAAAATGCCAATCTCTTCTTGATTTTAACAAATAAAATCATCACTGCTACATTATTTTATTCACATGTGGTTTGAAGCAGTATTTTGATATTCCATTTAATATTATCTTTGAACTCAAATTAACCTAGCTTTGCAGAATATTCATCGAACAGTATTATATGAATTGCATTAAAAACAGACTTCTCTAAATCAAAAATATTTTTTTGAAAAGCTCAACATTCAATTTAAACTTTCTGTATGTACTGCTACAGAGTTTATTTTTGAGTATGGCTACTGTCATTGTAGAAAATACCACAATGAGTCACAATACGTACACAGATGGAGGTCCAGCTAGAAAGCAACTACACTTTTCACGTGAATGAATTATTTGTGACTTTACCTGCGTATAATAATATAGCTGTTCGTTTGAACACAATAATATAACAACTTGACCGTATAAGCAGGACAATTTTACGAAGTACTGAGTTTGCCTATTTATTAGTCAGAGTGAGAAAAGCCAACACCAAAACTGAAATTCAATAACTCAGTACAATGAAATGTAACTGCCAACTGTACTTGTAATTGTTGCTTTTGACCATCGAAGTGAGGAAGGCTATTTTTACTATTCTACATTCTTTTGAATTGGTTCACAGAAATACTTCTGTATTGTTTAGGGTTATTTATGTTGCGTGCAGTTAACTCTGAACTCTAATCACAAAGAAATTACCAAGGTAGAGATTATTACAGTACTTACTACATCTTGTACATTTTCCAAAGTGGAAAGACCTTAATAACAAAGCTGAAGTTGTGCTCTTAAAATTCATTTGTAGTTGAACTACCAAAATGAGAATCAAAACGCTTTTCTACTAGTCTTGAGAATAATACTAATTAAGATTAGCCTTTGCTATTTATCATGCATATTGCATTGTGTATTCAATTCTATCAAATATTGAGTGGATAGTTCATTGAATAATTCATTACGTATGTTTCCATTTCTGTAGAGGACAGAATTGGACATTCAATGTTCAAATGACGTAAAAGATATCTCTCTCTCTGTTTCTTAATAGGTATTAGATTATGTACTAAATATTGCATCGACAAATTCAGTAAGAAGTGTAATCAAGATGATTCACCTGAAAGCTTTTATATTTTTGTCATGATGAGTTGCTAAGAAGATGTAGCAAAAAATTAAAGACAGAATCGCCGAAAACAAATCATGAGGATACCTGACTTGTATACACAAAGAGAACCATATGCAGGTAGCATTACACTTAATCCATCTTTTATAATGATTTTAACTCAGCTACATCATTCAGTACAGTCTTGAGATATCGTATCATGGCTTGGCTGCTAAAGGGTTTATACGGATTGCTACCACAAACAATTGTCTAAATGCTTTACAGATTATGTGTGGCCCTTCTTCTCAACCTTCTGTCTCTGTTACTCACTCGCAGTCGGATACAACTAAGAATTAAAGTAGACATTCTAAATTGCTTGGAAAATTGCGTTTTTTGCAGTTTGGCATCTCAGTTCCCAGATTCAAGATACATGCAACTTGATTGTGTGCATACATAAAAGAAGTAGCTTTGTGAATTTTCTTTTCTCATTTTGATCCTTAAGTTTACATTATTGTTCTTCTGAAGCTGGTTGTCCTGTTCCCTGTGCAGCTCTGACTAGAGGTGTGCTTCTGTACCTGAAATGTCAGAATTATAAAAGTACACAATGAACAATGATACTACGGTTGCATCAAAATTGAAAGATTGATGATACTTACATTTTCTAAATTAGTTTACTAGTTGCATTCACCATGTACAAAACATGAATCACAGATTCAGTAGTTCACTTACCATAGAGTAAACCTAACGTATTTTACATTGTACCTATGCAATATCTTCATAGAAATATGATCATGTAATATATCTCATGTCAGTGAACAAAAGATGCTATAGAACACAAGTTATCCAGGTAAGTGTGCTTCGTAGATTTCGTCAAGGCAAGTCAACAATGTATTCACAAAACATTAATACTACATAAAATTTGTAATTTATCTGCAGCTCACTTTGGTTTTCAATTCATATGAATTCATCGTTTTTACGCAACAAAATACATTTCCCTTCAAAAATTGCTTTCATAGTATTTACAAAGAAAAGTATAGATGGTTCCATTTTACAAACTTAAAATCTATTGTAGTTTGTACTGCGTTGTACCATTCAAAGACATTTTATTGATAGCCTTGGTTTCGTTTGTAAAGATTTGTCCAATTTGTCATGTCGTAACACTGAGCTACTAAAGGCTATCTTTCCCTATTCCTTTTCCGTGTATTTTGCTACATCAAAAGAAAGATCGCTTTCGATTTGATGGAGCTGTTCGTTTTTAAGCCCGTCTTGGGATAGAAAAGGACACAATTAATTTCCATTTTCGTTCGAGGTTTAGTAATACCTGAAATGTTCAATGCTATTTCCCATTTTGTGCGCAGAATGAAGTTTGACGCTATCAGCAAGTAATATATCGCTATGATTTGCATTCGATTTGGTTGTAATGTAAGAAGAGGTAAGTTGAGTCATGAAATGTAATGAAATATTGTCATGATGACTAGCACGATCTTCTTGCTTCTTTGTGGCTTAGGATTCGCTCTCATTCTTACAGGATATTGTTATTACCAAGATTTTTGTATTGCTCATTGCACTACTCGTCTCACGATCATATATATCTCCTATGATCTGTAAAACGTAACACATAGGTACACTGTAAAAACAGTGTACCTATATGAACGCAGAATATTGGTTTATGTAGAGTAAGATGATAAGCGATTTGTTACCTAACAATAGTTGTAACCAGTACGATACTGAAGAATGACTTTATTGTCATGTCTTCAGCAAAGTATCTTTCAAGAACAACGAAATGAGTACCCTTCCTTTCAATTAACTTACCTAAAACTATGACGTCCATAGTTTTGCTTTAAGTGGTCAATAACTACACTGCAAAGTTATTTCTGTTTGCTTTGTCGAGTCTAGCGAACCGTGGTTGTGAATCTGTAATATGGCAAATATTTGAAATGACCACAGCAAACACTGCGTGATTCTTATACTTAAACAGTGTAAAACATTCCTTAAATATTTAGCAACTATCATACTATTATATCTTTTGCTCTAATCTTGCTACAAAGCGGCAAACAACATACTTCATACTTGTATGCAAGGATTGTCTAATCCTAAATCCTAATCAATCATCCCTTCCTGATGTTCACCTGCTAAATTCTATTAGCATACTGCCATTTTCATAACAATGCTCAAACAATTTTACTATCGACGTATCAAGGTTCTTCATTGTGGAAAATATTTATTCTTAGCAACTAGGTATTCTAGCTATTGAGCTGATTTATTTAAAGTATAACTCATTGATAAATGAATCTTAGGATCTATTTTAAAATTTTGGTTTTATTAACAGGAATTCCACAGCCTGAATACAGATGGCTAAAAGATGGACACTTTCTAGGAGAATTTAGTTCGGACCATTTTTACAAAATTCAAGCATCGAGATTGGAGGATGCGGGAGACTATCAATGCATCGCTAGAAATGATGCTGGAGCCATTTATTCTGAAAAAATACGCGTGATTGTAGCATGTAAGTTGACTTTCAATTTCACTAGTTACCAAAAATGATATGCTAAGCTTGGAAAATAATTGCCACCTGAAGGTTGCTAAAATCGCCAGGGATTTTGAACTGTGTTTGTGTTCTGTCGGTTTTGAAAGCATTCATATGATATAATGATAAATTACTCAACACAGATATGACACCTTTCGAATCGCAAGAGGAAAAGACTGTAGTAGTTCGTTCAGGAGAAGCAGCCGTATTAGATTTACCAGCAGTTAGAAGTCATCCGCCACCTTCAGTCGCCTGGCAATCAAGAGACAACTCATTTTTGTATGGTAATAAGTTTGTGTCAACACCCGACTTCAAGCAAATAATTTTAGATGTGAACGGAGCGGATCAGAAAGCATATAGGGCAAAAGCTACAAATACATACTTGGGTCAAGAGGAACTATCCGGTTACATTCAGGTCGTAGTGACAAATCAAGGCGAGTCAATTTCAGAGCAAATCGCTCCTTCCATCATTGTACCCCCAATGGACGCCCAAGTAACAAAAGGACAAAGCGAATTTGAACTTCAATGCATTGCTAATGCACGGCCGCTACACGAACTGGAAACAATTTGGCTGAAGGATGGAGTGCCCGTTGAATCAGCAGGAATTCCAACATCTTTCAACGATTTGTACAACAGAACTCTATCTATTTTAAAAGTTGAATCATCTCACGGAGGGGAATACACGTGTCAAGCACGACTCAGAAATTCCATGTTTCCTGTTCAGTCAGCTTCTGCCCGTTTATCAGTTTTGGGTAAATTTTCTCATAAATCGGCTCATTATTTTCTATTTTCTTCCACAAAAAACAAAGAACTAATGTATGCACTCCTCCTCCAATAAATTCTAAGAAAACGAGCTATTTACTGCCGTTTTTACTTACTTGGCAATTCAGCGTACATACCCTAAAATAATTGACACTTTTCTTTCAACTTACAGAAAAGCCATATTTCAGTCTAACCGCTCCTACTGAAACATTCGGAGAATTCGGCAAAGAAATTTTACTTCATTGTCCTGTCGCTGGAGTTCCTAAGCCAAACATCACTTGGTACAAAGATACAACAAAAATCGACAATCCTGATTTACCCGGCTATTCTGTAGATCAAGATGGCTCGTTAACTGTTCACTACCTTCGAGCTCAAGATGCCGGAATGTATCAGTGCTGGGCTTCCAATTCTGCTGGAGAAGCCAATAGTTACACTTGGCTAAGGGTTAAAAGTAAGAAACGCATATTAGCATGATAATAAGACTTATCTTGCATGCCCTATTAATATGTACAAGTACAAATAATATATTCTATTTAAAGGTAGTATTGTAAATTGTAAAATATGTTCTTTCTCTTTAGCTGTACATACAAATAAGCTAATATTCATTAGTAGCAAAGCGTGTGACATTTAGCATCATCACTATGTACTTATAGCTCCTTTACTTATCCATGAACAATTACAGATTTGAGTAAGATGAATCGCCACTCTAAAAGGAACATTCCGTCCAACACTAAAGTTGTCAAACTTACATTATATGATCTACTTTTGGCCAAACCTATGAATGGTAATGGTATGAAACCAAATTAC
This sequence comes from Yoshiicerus persimilis, assembly GCA_020352615.2. NCBI lineage: Eukaryota > Metazoa > Arthropoda > Collembola > Entomobryomorpha > Tomoceridae > Yoshiicerus > Yoshiicerus persimilis. The sequence continues at coordinate 31,026,626 of CM036940.2, read as the reverse complement.
GCAACCAAGAGAACAATTGCTGTGCAAAAACTTAACTTTCACTTATTTTTATGCTCAATTAAATATTATCATAGTCCAGTTTTCTTTGTGCTTTAATTTTCGACAGTTTGATCACAATCGTAACGCTTCATTAATCGATTGAGTTGAAAATGATTTTTCATGCTCATCATTTTTGAATAGCTATGCTACACCCTAGAATTGCACAGACCAATTTACCTTGTAGTTCGTAATTCGTAAGGCCATATTAGTTTGGTTGCACTTTTAAATAGTGGGTACCCCTTACTTAGTTAAATTGGATAACACTACGTGTATCCTTTGTACACCCTACACCTTGTACCTTTGCAATTTTTCCAAAAGCTGTAATTTGTAAGATGACCAAAATTTTAAAGTCTTTAGTGACATTAGTTTACGCATTTTGGTTTGAATTTACAATTCTTAACTAAGTATAGATGTGCACGAGTTGTTTTCTAAATGCATGTTTCACAAGCTATTTGCATACTCACAGTTGTATTCTGTATTTGATTTTGCACATTTTCACCCCAGTGGTTGGATCCTGAATGGCATTACAGTTACGGACACGTGCACATTTATAATGTAACACATGATCAGTAGATTAGGTTTTCTGTGTTTCGCCTTTTTGGTTCCAGAGAGCAGAGCTTACTTGTGTTGTCCTTGTTTGAATTTTTCGAAATTAAAGAGAAAAAAACTAATGCTACTTGATGAAATTTACAGCTTCCCCTCCTGTGATGATTAAAGCTCCAGAGAATAAGACTGTGTTGGAAGGTAACGATGTTACACTTTTCTGTGAAGTTGGGGGAGCTCCATTACCGAATGTCACTTGGTACAAAAACGGTGAGCAAACTTATTGTAACTAGCACTGTGTCCCGCAGTAGCTATTTAATATTACTAGTCATGGTAAAGAGCAACACAGTGAAAGTATTTTGCAGTAAGCTATGCTTATTCAGTTACATTTTTGTTTTAATGAAGATAAAAGAATGCTTTCATTTAAATTGTACATTAGAAACGGAGGAAGTTCCTTCCCAAGGGAGGTTCCAAATTTTGGACACAGGAAGTCTACTTATAGCAGCTGTCAGATCCAGGGATGCTGGTCATTACACTTGCATTCGTTCCAATGCTGCAGGAACTGCCATAGGTTCCTCACATGTCTCTATTCTTGTAAGAACGCAAATAATACAGCCACCTGCAGATACGCAAGTTATCCTGGGCCATGTGGCTACCATTCAGTGCAAAGTCAGTAGCGATCCTGCCCTTCCTTACGAAATCGAATGGGAACATAATGACGAGTACGTTAACAAATTTTCATAATTCTATACACTGTTTTTCTTAGCGTGCATATTAAGTGGGCTTTATGCTATTTTGATGTAGATTTTTAATGCAACTGTGACTATTTCAATGCATCAATTGCCAGTATCGGGCCACCGTCTCAGCTTCTGATTTACTGATCTTGCTAAAATACATTTTTTCATAATTTAGAGTGATTGTTGCTGGTGTTTCTTCACGAATCGTCGTACATCTGGATGGCACTCTTGAAATAAGAGAAGTAAGAGCTAGTGATGTCGGTTCCTATAAATGTATTGTACGATCTCAAGGTGGACACGATGAAAGAGTAGCACATTTGAAGATTATCGAGTTGCCCTATCCTCCGTCGAATGTGAGAGCAGAGAAGCTTCCAGTACTTGCTCGGGTAATGAATCTTTCATGTAATTTACCACGATTCATGAATCAGAGGTGACACTTACTACAATTATACAATGCATGCCTTCATTGTACATTCAAAAGTACATTGTCCTACCGGGCATTGCTATAATAAATACTTTGCTGAATGAATTGCTGCTTTGTATTTTGTAATAAATATTTCTGTGTAACTTTACCAATGCAAATACGGTTTTGAGGTACATACTTCAAGAAATAATATAAACGTAATTGTCTACATCTACGTTCAATCTGATTACTAGGTATATGATTTGCATTATAAATTGCAGGGTGCGATTTCAAAATCCATTAATTTAACATGGGCAAGTGGATTTGATGGAAACAGTGCAATTGTCAAGTACATCATACAAAAACGAACAGTGAACCCCGACGCTCAAATGCAGCTTGATGTTCTGAACGGATGGGAAACTCTGTTGGCCAATGTATCTTCCGAGACAAAATCTATAGTAATCAATGGACTGAAACCGGCTTGTTCGTATCAATTCCGAGTTAGCGCCATAAACGCTGTGGGTGAAGGAGAGGCATCTCAACCATCTAATATTGTCACTTTACCTCAAGAGCGTAAGATATTACAAACACTGGAATAATTACATTATCATAGCCACGTCACGATTGATGATGTTTTCTCTCTTGAGGGAAAAATAAGCGTTTATCTTGTATAATTGTAGCACCTTCCGGCCCTCCTGTGGGATTAGTGGGATCGGCAAGATCTCCATCTCAAATTATAATACAATGGCATCAACCCATAGAAGAACACAGAAACGGACAGATTTTAGGGTACATAATGAGATACAAGCTGCATGGATATGGCGAAAGTCCATGGTCCTATCGGAATATTACAAACGAGGTGAGTTATGTATTTTGTGCTTGTAAAATTGCATTGTATCATATCATAGGTAATAAATGTTGCCCTGGAGTATGAAATTACATGTGTCATCCCATTTGCCTTGCCTGATCCAATTACTTTATACTGAAATGGTTTGTTTTTATACAAATATTCACAATAGGCACAAAGGAATTATCTTATTGAGGATTTGATTACATGGAAAGACTATGAAATCCAAATAGCGGCATACAATAACAAAGGAATAGGATCGTATAGTTCTAGTATAAAAATCAAAACAAGAGAAGGAGTGCCAAATGCATCTCCGACAAATGTCCAAGCGGAAGCTGTAAATTCCACGTGCATTCAAGCACGATGGAAGCCTCCCGACCCACAACAAATCAATGGAATAAATCAGGGCTACAAAATACAGGCATGGAAAAATGAAGAGCTGAAAAGTACGGTTTCTGTTCCACCAAGTCCATTTGATCCTCTTGCAGAACAACAAGGAGTTATTTGTTCACTAGAAAAGTTCGAAGAATTCAATATCACTATTCTATGCTTTACAAATCCTGGTGATGGTAAAAAAAGTGCCGCAATATTAGTGAAGACACTTGAAGATGTTCCTGATGAAGTAAATACTTTACACTTCGAAGAAATCTCTGACAGATCTGTTAAAGTAGTGTGGTCCAAACCAGCGAAGATAAATGGGGTTTTAGTAGGATACCTTGTTCGTTACGGTGTAAAAGATCTCCCCGAAAGCTTCAAGACTTTGAATATTACAAGCAATACAACTAGCGTGAAAATAACTCAACTGAAAGCCAGTACGTATTATTCATTCGAAGTATGTGGAGTTACTCAAGTGGGAAAAGGACAATGCAAAACTGCCAGTATTAAATCAGGAGTAGAACCGGTTTTGCCAAGTCCGCCATTTAATTTGGCAGTGTCAAATATCCAACCGTTTTCTGTCGTACTACAATTTACTCCTGGCTTCGATGGAAACTCATCTATTACCAAGTGGACAGTCCAGGCTCAAACCAACAGAAATTCCACATGGCACAACATCTTTGATTATTGCGAAGAAGCTGAGATATCTAGTACAACCAATTCAGTCAGCCATACAGATCATGGAGTTGTTTCGGTAACAAGCATGGAATCCATAGTCATTAAGAATCTAACACCTTATGTTCAGTATCGACTCAGGCTAATTGCTCACAATGTTGTGGGACCATCACCTCCGTCAACATCGTCACAGTTGTTCCAAAGTTTACAAGCTCCTCCTGCTCATGCACCAAGAAATGTTACTGTCAGGGCAATGTCGGCAACTCAACTTAAAGTTAGATGGATTGTAAGTTCAAACTTCTTTTGAATAATTAAGTAAACTTAAGTAATTTTACCGAACTTTTGTTTAAACTGTCCTACTTTATTTAAGCCATTACAAGTGACCGAGTGGTACGGAAATCCCAGAGGCTACAATGTTTCCTATCGACCCAGTGGAACCAATGGCCCGTATGAGTACCAAACTATCGGAAATCCTACTGGAAATTCATTTGTATTAGGAAATCTTGAAGAATATACTCTCTATGAAGTTGTAATGTCAGCTTTTAATGACGTCGGACTTTCAGACCCATCAAAAGCTGCCGTGGAACGTACACGAGAAGCAGGTATAACATTAATTCAAATTCTCAAAGGGAGAAGCTAATTCTTGTAAACGCTAATGCAGTAAACCATCATAAGTGTTTTTTCTTGTAGGTATGCACTTTTAATTTTCCCAATACAGAGTTCTTGAGATAATAATTTACAGTATTGATTATCACTTTGTCACATCCAATTATAGTTGAATGTGGATTATCCATGAGTTTTAGATGATTGGGAAATTAATTGCCCAACAGCTCAGAAATGTCTAAGCAATAATTGGTCATTCATATAAGTTTAAGGAACATGTCCATTATTTCGGGGCCATGCATAAACCCTACTTATTTTACTGGCGCTATAATATTGTCAGACTGACACGAACACGAACAGTTTATACTGAATTGAAAAATTTCATGGTAATTAATGATCGCATATGAATGTGACAGTTCCTGGAGTGGGTCCACACATAACTGAGGCTAATGCTACATCGTCCACAACCATCGTGGTCAAATGGGGTTCTATACCTGAAGAGCATTGCAATGGGATTATCGATGGCTATAAAGTTTATTATGGGGCAAAAAATGTTCCGTTTCAGTTCATGCAAATTCCATCTAATGCTACCTTCACAACTACACTAACTCAACTGAAAAAGTTTACTCAATACCACATTCAAGTATTGGGCTACACGCGTGTAGGAGACGGAGTGCTGAATGATCCACCAGTTCTTGTACAAACATGGGATGACGGTATGTAAATACGAAGAAGTACTTTAGCACTAAATAAACATTGTACTATCTATTTTTGTAATATTTAAAAACTTTCTTCTCATTTTTATACTTTCTCTAAAAACAGTTCCTGGAGCACCAAGTAACATCTCGTTTCCTGATGTATCAACGACGATGGCCCGAATGATCTGGGATGCCCCAGCAGACCCAAATGGTGTAATTCTAGCCTATAAAATTACGTATACACTTGATGGATACACTAGTGCTAGTTTTGCAATGGAGTTTCCTCCCGAAACCAGAACCTTTAGGTATTCTTTAGTACATAATTTTCCAATTTTAAAAGCATTACTTAAAGAATAAATTTAAATAATTAAAAGAATAAAACCAGCAAGTAATTTATAATTTTGGGACACAGAGCTACTGAATTGGAACGTGAAAAATACTATTGGTTCTCTATAACTGCCAAGACGAGATTAGGATGGGGAGAAACGGCCAAACTGTTAGTATACACTACAAATAATCGAGAATTGCCGCAACCACCTTCTGCCCCGAGAGTTTCTCCTTCACAAGTTCAGTCGAACCAAATAACTTTCTCGTGGACACCTGGACGTGACGGATTTGCTCCCATAAGGTTTCTTTCAGTCAATATACATGAAAAACTCTGATGTGATAATATCATGTGTATAATAAAATCAATTTGTGTTACTACTTATCTTATAGATACTATACGGTTGAGTTTAATGAAGGAAATTCGCACTGGCAACGAGTAAATGACCGAGTGGCACCTGCAGGAACGTCATACACCGTGAAAAATCTCAAGCCATTTACTTCCTACAAATTCCGTATACAAGCAACGAATGACATTGGTTCCAGTGGATTTTCACCTGAATCCAATACTACATTTACTTTGCCAGCAGGTACACTACTTTATGTTACGCTATGTAATGCTTTCCTGATAATGTTAACCTTTCTTTTTCAACTCAAATAATTCAATATTTTACATAGCTCCAAGAGGAGTTGTTGGTGATGTACAAGTTGTGCCAATAACGACTACTAGTGTTCGTGTGAGCTGGAAACCTACAGGAGTGATTTGGAATGGGGATGCTGAGACTGGTGGATTCCGTGTGCTTTACCGTCAAGTTGTGGACTACCCCGTAGCGTCTGCTCAATCTACACCGAAAGAAGAAATTCATGGAACCAGCGCAAAGAGCGTTGTTCTAACAGATTTAGCCAGGGATAAGAATTATGAAATAACAGTTGCACCATTTAATTCTCGTGGTGAAGGCGATTCGTCAAGGCCTATTACTGTTTATGTCGGAGAAGCAGTTCCGACTGGTGAACCTCGTGATGTAAACGTTAAAGCTGTTTCCTCGACAGATATTCAAATAGAGTGGAAACCACCATTCCAAAACCAGCAGAATGGAGACCTTCTGGGATACAAGGTATTATTTATACTCAGTTTCTATTTAACAATGAATAATACCCACAAGTGTTGTGTGATGCATTTGCCAAATGTAATCTTAATCGTGTTTGTACGCAGATTTACTACCACACCAATAGCTCTGAAGAAGAAGAATTAGAAGTCGTTCCTGCTTGGTGCACTTCACATACTTTGTTCTTCCTAGAAATGTATTCCTGGTATTCCATCCGCATGGCTGCTTTTAATCCAGCCGGAGATGGACCATTTACCCAGCCATTTACAGTGCGAACGGAGCAAGGAATACCAGGCATTGTTTCCAATATATCATTTTATGATATCACAATGACAAGTCTGAAGCTTACTTGGGAAAAACCGACTAGACCTAACGGGGAAATTGCAACGTATTTGGTTACTTATGAAACTGTTCTGGATGCTGGAATAAATAGTGGTGAAGATCATGTAATTTCTAAACAAGTGAGACAGAAAGTCTCATGTTGTTCCCTTCTGGTTGAAAATCTTGAAGAGGAAACTAGCTACAGCTTCTCAGTTCGAGCTAAAAATTCCGTATTAAATGAACTTGGACCTGCAGTTTGGAAAAACGTGAGTACAGGACCACAAAATGGATCTCCAAAAAGTATTAAGGAATTGACTTTGCAGAAAAGCTTCTCTTCAGTCTTATTTAAATGGAGCAACGACGAAAAATCTAAGATAAATGGATATTACATTGAAGCGAAAAGGAGAGGTAAAAACTACAAGTCAAAATTTTTATTTAAATAATGAAATAACAAAACGTAATATATTTTAAGCACAAATACAATTTAAACCGTACTACAGGTTTGCAATACGAATTTCTTTTGTTAGCCCAAGTTTTAATGAAGTAGATTATCTATATGATAGGTTAAATATGAGTTTCATTTTTACATGGTAGTTTCTTTTTCTTTAATCGAATTCTTTTACAATTTTCAGTGACCAAAGAGTGGGAAATGTGTAAGTACCAATATACAAACTCCCTTCTCGCTACACATTACGATTTTATAGCTCTCTCAATATTTGTATTTTAGTTTGCCAATTGTTTTGTCCGCATTGTTTATGTGCTATGAATTGTTACATTGTTGTAGCTGAGAAATAGTTTGGTGTTGCCATTATGTAAACTAGAAAATAACTGACCTATTGCACTGTGGGCAGTGATTATTAGTTTAATACACATATCTTAACCCCGTAATATTTGCTATTTAATGAAAGGTGAAAGCTGATATTTAATTAGTATGTAGATATGTATGGTTTATTTGTTACGTGGTAAAATCTTAACAGCAAGTTAAGATGGGTGCATTAATAATTTACTAAGAAGGCTGATTGTTTCGTGTGTTAAATACATACTCACAACAGGACAAGTTTTATGCTCATGAAATTTGCATTTCCCCGTTAAAGAAATGCTCCTATTTTGATGTATAATTTATAAGAATGCTGTTGAATGGAGGATGATTGCAAGTTTGAACTAATGTAATAAGTAAATGAAAGCATGTAAACGGTTGAAATGATGTGAGTAATATTTATAAAAAAAATTACTGGTAGCTAGTGGGAATTGACTGTGATTGGAAAATTGAAATCTTTGGATTGTTGCGAATGTTGAGCTCAGAGCTTAATTTTTGTCTTACTGATTTTTTGGGTGTCCTCTGGAAAATTATTAATTCTTTTTTCGGTTTACTTAGACGAAAACCGTTGGCAAACGATATATAAAACGGATAGTGGTCCAGCAACGGAGTATACTCTTTCGTTTCAACACCTTTTGCCCTCAACGGGATATACTTTCAGAATTATTGCATACAATCAATACGGAATTAGTTATCCTACGTCATCTGATGAAACGGTAATCCTCAAAGTATAATTTAATGCGTTGATATGCAATCAAGCTTCATAATCAAGCTATCATCTAACTTCATAAGTATAAAACTTTGATTTCCAACGTAAACTTACACGACAATTTTACTTTTACAGGTATACACTCCTTCAAAACTGTACTTGGAATATGGACTTTTACAACAGAGTCCATTTTACCGTCAAACTTGGTTTCTTGTTGTTATTGCTTCCATTTCTGTTGTTCTTATCATCGGACTTGTGGCTTATCTGTGTGTCAAAACAAAGTCCTACAAATACAAACGTAAGTATTTTGCATTTATACTTTATAAAATTTCGTCATGTTTCTTCAACAATAATTTGCTTTAGATGAGTCAGAACGAAGCTTAGCCGAAACTACGAGTATTGAAGAAGGAGTGCTATATGGATCCTCTGTAGAGCTAAGGCAGTCCCAGAAAAAAATATCAACACTTAAACGGAAAAATATGGCAGCAGCTAAAGCACCCCCGAGACCTACACCAGGCTCTGTGACATACACAGATGACGAAAGTGACAAAGCCTATGACAACAATCCAGACGAAAGTAGTTTAACTGAAAAGCCTTCAGAAATCAGCTCGACGGATTCACAAGTGAGAAATAAAATTAAACTTTTTCATATTAGTCAGCACAGCATTAGTAGCCTTATTGACAAAAGTGATAAAGCTATTTGTACAACTTGTAGTGCCAATGGTACAAGAAAAGCCAGTATTAAATCTAATAACTGGACGCGAAACCGTATTGGTCCTTGTACCGACTAAAAGCCTAAACTGCACACATGCATTACAAAAAACGCTTTAGTATGTTAAATAATTTCTTATCTGTGATATAACGTAATTTTGTACATACTAGTTACTTACTAAATGCATGATACACAAAATGTGCAGTACTATACTATGTACCTATATTTACAATTTGTGTGAAGTGTAACATAGTGTATATTATCTTTCCAAAAGTAACTGTTTCATTTGACTATTAGTAATTTCTCGAGTGACCTGGTTTAACTAACTGAACAGTAATGTTAACTGTGTACAAATCTATAGACATTACGCCTAAGACAATATTTTGCAGAAAACCTTTGCAAAATATTTTACATTCTTTTTACCTGTTTTAAATGCTTCCACATGTCTGTCCGTACATCTATTTGAAGCCATCTTCTACAACTGTCCCTTTCCTAAAGACGGTTAGCTGAACACTACTAACATCTGTTTCTATGTACATATCTTTTGTCTCACGTAAACTAACCTTTGGTTGCAGTCGATTTAGTTCTTATACATATCACGCATTCATCTACACTTTCTTTGAAATACTTTCGCTTTAATTTCGTGGTGCATTTAATTGAAATGGTAAAGATAATTTTCACACAGGTAGTTTGTTGTTTAAATTGAATGCTAAAGTTTTTGATTTGTTATTTCAGGGAAGTGAAACAGAAGTAGAAGATGAAGTAGATGGTTCTGTAGGGCCACATTCATTTGTTAATCATTATGCAAATGTCAACGACACTTTGAAACAGTCCTGGCAGAAGCAGAAACCAGTTCGCACAGCTCCAGCAGTACCAAACTACTCCAGCTATACAGATTCTGAGCCAGAAGCCACAGCAAGTTTGAGTGGGCAAGGGCGAATAGTGCTAAACAATATGGCCAGATCACGAGCACCACTTCCGGGTTTTTCATCTTTCATTTAAGGTGCAATATAATGTAACCGAATTACGTACGCCGGAGTCGGAGCGAGATGACTCATCGTGATACTTAACAAAACGCACTAAAATAGGCCATTTGTAGTTTCTGCTGTGTTCGATTTAACATCGATTGCTGCAAGCTACTAATTAACTACAGCCAATATTATTTTCTCAATGTTCCTGTGATATAAAATTACATTAAGTAATAATTACATTGTACAATAAATAGCAACTTAAATAGCCATGTGTGTAATATTATATTATATATTATTTACTAGTAAAAAAGAAGTACAGTACATAGCTTAGTTAGTGTACTATGTAGTTTTGTACATTTGTAATTTGTAATTCAGATCGTTTTGAAAGATCTTAAGTATGCTTCTATTCATACATTTTAAATTCTTCTCAGAACGGCAACCCGTGTTCGACCTTCTTGAGTATCAAAAACTGAGGTACCATTTACCTATAATAACACATTTTTTTGGTGAAAGATAAATAAAATACTGTAATTTTTACTGAAAATGACTTCCTTATAGTTGTAAGAATACATTTCTGGGTACATTTGTTATTAATTACTTCTGAGATGTTCAAACATGATTTCTTAAGACGAATATAATACGTTATTGTTCCCAATTCTGTTTACCAGTCTTATTTACATTATTAATACGGATGATACTTTATCCAATTCTTTGTGGGAAGATCCCGTCCCTAAAAGAAGTTTAAGTTGATTAAGTCTCTGAAATGTTTAATAATTTCCTGTTAATAGTTATGATTGTAAACCTAATGGTATAACTTAACTTAGCATTAGGTTACTTAATTTGTGTTCATATAAAAAATATCAGAGGTATTTTTGGGGATGGAGTACCTCAGCTCAGCCATACATTTGCTCTGTCTAAACCTTATGACAACTATATAAGAAATAATTATCATCTTGAGAAAAGGTGGTCAAAGATCTTGAATTGTTAAGATATCAAGTAAACATGTGTGTCTGTACTTAAAACTAATGTTTGTTTTAAAGTTACTTATCATCTCTTTATGAAATTCCCTTACTTTATTTAAAATTTAAACAAACCAACCAGTACATTTCTATCTTTTCATTTATTGTTCCTGTCATTACATGTTGCACAAAGTGTTCAAATTATTACATGATGTACTTATGTAATTGGGTGAAATTCCAAAAGGTGTTCTTAACAACTATACAATAGCGCTTATATATACATTTAATATAAATTATCTCATTATTACAAGGTAATTATTTATTAATTGCCCATTTGTTATCTGTTTAAATATGAATTAAAATACTTACAAATGCGTTATACATGTGTAATTATTTTCTATAGTCACTACGTATTCATAGTAGTACACTGTTTCTTTCTATTTTCATTGAATAAATATATGTAGGTTCATACTTCAAGTCAGTCATGACAGCGAACAATTTCAGCAATGCGCCTTTAGGTTGAGAGCTGAGCTCAAAAAAACCCAAATTAACATTTTGGGCTCTTTTGAGCTCAGCTCCCAACCGTAAGCCTACAAAGTATTAGCTACTAATTATCACTTAAAATGGCAATAAAAATATTACATTTCAAAGCGTTACCGTAAAACAGATAGAGCAGCTACAGAGCTATGTTTATAGTTTATGCTAATTAATATTTCGACCCCGGACCTCCACCTCGTATTTTCTCCCACTCCTTCTTCATTTCTTCTGTAAATCGACCTTTAAATTTCAAAGCTTTATTTTTTACATTGTGGTCTTCCATAACTGATTTCGAACGATGAAATAAATACACAGTTAGTTGTGCAGCACGACGAATGGGATAAGAGTTAGCCAACTTGTCAATCAACTGAGGATTATTTGCAAAGTATCGTAACAAGAATCTTAGCACCATTGCGATGAATCCAACTGTTGAACAGGTAAATGACAATATATTTACATTATTATATTTTTCCAAAACATACTTTTACAATTTTTATACATGCAAAAATTGCATTTTTTGGATTCAGAAACTCGTTTACGACGTCTGAAGAGTTTACTGACCTTATTATATTCACCTGTGTTTAAGACGGGACTAATGAATTCTTGTAACTAAATGCTTTCGTATATCATACTAAATGTTGACAGGAGTTCACTGATGATGAAGTCAAAATCAGATGATACGATATTTCCTTTACTCACCAAACGGTAAAATGTCATGTAATGTATAGGCACTAAAAAGCAAAAAGAAGAAAGTAATAAGATTCTTCAATTTTGGCTATTCGTAGAATTATAATTATGAATTATGAAATTATGACAAATTTCTGTAAATACACTAACAAAACAGCTAGACAAGAGGTCTTCTACAAAATACGCACTTAATTTTAGAGCCAATTCCCACAATTGCAAGGATTGCTACAATTTCTGTATACAATGCAGTGATTCAAACAACCTTGTTTCATCGCAATCAAATTCCTGCTCTGTAGAGATGGGTATTTTACGGATAATATTTTATTACTAACATTAGGCACGTGGATTTCAAATTACATGAAGAAACATGTAATTTGATTGCTAGATTGATTATAATAATTTACATTCTGCGATTCAGGGAGTATAATAAATGTGTTATGCATTATGTTGAATACACCTAATGAAACAATACCTCGCAATTTTTGAAGTACTGTTCCATTGCAAATTCATTAATATAATTAGTTGTAAGTATTATTTTTTAATCAGTTAGCAATGATAGTTATTTATTAGTTAAGTTTTCACTTATTCAGTTATTTTTTATTTAATACAATTGCTTTAGATATATCTGCAATTGAAATGCAATCTCATTGAAACCTGATTCTAAAGGTAACTCAGATTAAAATACCTTTCAGATATAGTGTTGCTAGCTGGGTACTGGGTCAGAGTAACAAATTACATCAGAGTCACTAATCCCTTTTGAGGTTTGCAAGTAAACTCTTCACCAGTTTACTCCGAAGAGGTAACACACGGCAGCATGTGATTTATATCTTTATACATCCTACCTACTTTCCTATCTATACCGTTCGTATTATCATTTAGTATTACTAATGCATATAGTATTTTAATTATGCTCGTGATTATGACTATATTTTATTATGTGGTGCTATAAGAAAGTAAAAACTGATCATAAAATGTAGTGATAGTAGGTGCATACAAGAAAATACTAACTACCACAATGAGAATGACTGTTCAGTTAGCGTTTCTTTTTTGACATAATGTTTCTTACATAGCTTTCCACATTTGGTGGCAAACACAATTTTTCTAAATCATTTTCAAAAGATTTTAACGAGCCGTATCCTCCAACGTATCCATTCAACCTAGTCGCCACATACGATTGTATGAGTGGAAGTCCTGGCTCAATATCCAGTTGAGCCAAAATGTAGGGGTACTTTTGTAATATATATTTTTGATGGTAACTAAAAATTGATAAATCCAACATTATCATTATTCCGAAACACAGGTATATCTTAAGTTCAAAAGGCAATGCATTGCTTACTCTTCAGCATAATAAAACTCATTGGCTGGTAATATTTTGGTATTTATTGTTTTGAAAGATGCTTCTTTAACCATCGATTTTGCTGCAATTTGTTTTTGCTCGATTGTATGGTAAAATATAGCCGACATGTACTGTAGAACAAAATGATTAAGATTGTTTTTAAATTGCTTACTATTTGTAATTTGAAATATTATATCTCAATTTTACTGTGTCTAGGAGAGTTTAGCTGTATACAAGAGTTAGGGGCAAGAAACAAGCGTTAAAAATGATTCTTCAATTTGTAGAGCAAAACAATTTTCACAGTAAAAACGAGAACAAAGTACACAGAAGATTAAAGTAAATGAACCTGTCGTGAGCACTTCGAAGAAGGGTCATGGTTTCTCCAAAAAATATCCAGCATATTTTGATAACTTGTAACGCTTGGATCAAATTCGACGACAACAGTTTCGGTGTGATTTCCTCTGAGCCATAAACACAATTAAATATTTGTTAACACTTTGAATATTAGATCAAAGATCACGGATAACAAAACAAGATATAAGATTAATGCATATTATTCAAGGATTGCAAAAATAATATCATTTTAATCATTTACAATCTTCGGTATGTTGGGTTTTTAGAGTATCCTCCTGTAAAACCGACGTATGTACATAGAACACCTTCTGAGCAACCAAAAAGTGCCTCAGGAAACCAAAATCAGGACATTCCAAATGATGCTTTCTCGGCATTCTTGTCTGCAAATGGAAAACTTGATTTCTCCTGCTCTGAGACTTGCATGCTCGTTTTTGGATCGCTAATATTATTTTTCTCCGAGAATTCTGATTCTATATCACCCTGCAAAGCCAGTAGGTTGCAAATATTAAAGTCGATACGCAATTGACACGTTTTGCTATCCAAAGTAATTATTTTAAAATTATGAGTCAAGCTTAAATTGTGATGTATTAAAACATAGTGAAGAAGTTTACTTGTATACCTGCTGAATACTGGTACATCCGATTATTTTCAATATTTTTATCATACTGGAAATGGAATTAAGCAGGCCAAGCCATGACTCTAACAAACCTCGAAAAATTTATTTTTAGAGAAAATGCCTGCTTACTATACTTTATAGCTTACGAAAGATTAGTTAACAGTTGTGCCTGGGAGAATTTTAGTAACGGACTGATACCCAACCTAGAAAATATGTGCTGCGTACAAGAAATCGCTTTTTCAACCTGACGATAATGTACATCATGTGGAAAATAGTAGGCAACGGGGTGTGGTAATGTGTAAACAAAAACACAGCACTGACCTAAATTCCATTTAGGAAGTTTCCGTTGTACCATTTACCATATACGCGAGTTCCATTGCACCCTCAGTCCCAATCGTGTTTTAGGACCTATTTTGTTCTACTATTATTTTATTATAATATTAGCTCAGTACTAAAATCATAAAACCACTTAATGCCATTAATTCACGAGTTTACTATTTCAGTGAAACAAGCTTGATGCTAGAATTTGAGAAGTTACTATTGTTATATACCTGTGCACATTCCAAAGTAGCAGTAAGCGTGTAGAAATAGCAGTAAGCAATTTTATAGTGGCTTTCCATATTAACTTGCTTTGTATACTACAGCTAGAGCATAAGTGCCTGTGTACCAAATCCCGATATTGATTAGTTTGTTTTGGATACATATTATGGGGATTGTAATGTCAAATGAGTAGATCAGAGCAAATTTCAACCTCGGAGCAAACAAGAAGGGTAGTGAAAACAATGAAAAGAGGTTAAGCAATTTAACGGAAATTGTTCAAGTTAGATTATTATTTGCAAAGAATGCTCCTACATGATTATCAGTCACTTCCCTAAAAATAGGTCTATATAATATTCAATTGTAAATACACATTGATATTCCACAAACATTCGGTGGTCTATTTAGGATTGCAGTTAAGTAAATGACTTAAGTAACGGAATGAATTATGAGTTTTCACATTGCAATCAGTCACACATACAATGACGCTTTATAAAGACATACTTTTTGTATTCTGATGTATCATGTATGCATATCTATGCTGGTGGTATACACACGTTATGTAGATGAAATAATATTCACGATAAAATTTTGTTTGCTAATAGTTTTGCATGTTCTATTCCCTTCAGTGCCAACATTGCTTTGTCAATGTGTCCATCAATTACTTAAAGTCTAATGCTTGATATATAAAAGGAATATTTCCCTGGATGATAAAATACCTTCCATGTCTATGACAAACTATCAGATTTTCTTCTAAGCAAAACATATTAATTTTAGTACAGTAAATGTATTTGAATGAATGATATGATAAAAGTGTAAATATAGTGCAAATAGTCCTTAATTGTAAGTATACATACCTGGGGGTAAATATTTGTATAGAGTCTGCTACGCAACACAAATTCTAATTACAGCACCATAGCCAGGTAGAAAGCTATTACTATAAATTGATGGATATTAATGCTCTTGTATGCGACACATAATATGATATCATGCTGTAGGTATTTAGTATATACCTGTGGAATGCAAGTAAGTATTTACTAATCCTGTATATAAAGCTTAAGATTTGTGACAATCAATTTTGAAGCTCACAAAGTGTAACTGTGTAATTGAAAATTATTCTTAAAGGACGACATAGTGCATTTGTTAGCGATTTGGCATGCTACGGCTAAACCATGACTCTTTTTAGAAAAGGAAGTATTTAGGCATAAAATATTAGTTTAAATACATTTATATGGTAGGAGTATAATTAAAGTATCATTACCATCACTGTGCATAATTAATTGATTGTGCTCTGTGTTGTACCACAATATAGTACTTTTGTGTATAACCATCTCCGTTGTAGTAATGCCATTTTTAACATTGTTCGCCAATTTTATTTTTCTATTTAGTGATTTAATTTCAGTTAAAGCGCAGCTATTTGAGTCATTTTTAATGGCCAAGAATTCCGGATTAGCAACTACGTGTTCAAATCACTTCATCGGTGCTGACATAATTTTATGTGGTTCGTCGTTAACGCATGAAAGTTCAGGCAAGTCTATAAATTATCCGTGTATAGGTACTTGTGTCATAAATGATTGCTTTGCAGTCTATTAGCCTCTATCTTAACCTTAACCTATCTGCGAACTAAACACTAATAATGATATTAATGATGTACATTTCTGTGGGACAGTGATTCAAGTTCTTTCAGATGGATATCAAATGACTAAATTGTTATCTGTAGAAGATTGTTTTCGTAGAATGAAAAATTTCAATTTAATTCAATTCAAGAAAACGGTTGTAATATTCACTCCAGAAAACGAACTAGAATTACAAGCAATAGCAAATCAAGTTAGTGCAATATGTTTTAACAATGCAGAAATAGCCGGTTCTTCATTAATACCTTTACGGCATGAATTTATGCAGATCAACTTACAAATGATTACACTTGCACTTTTTTGCTTGCAGGGGCCAAATCTGCTTAATACTCCTGTTAATAATAACTCAACTATTTTGGTAATCATAAATTGGACTATCATTATGGTTTCAAAAAAAGAAGAAAATGCATTTGAGAAATCATTGGAATCTCTGGCATCCCAATTTTTACTAAATGAATACGTTTTTCTTCTTTACCGGAGACGCTTACCTGATGATTCTCTCTCAGCAACGATATTGGAGCTTTATTCAATTAAGAATATTACATTCGTATTAAAAGTCCCACACATAAATAAAATAGGTAAATTGGATTGCTACTTTTTTGCTGCGACAGGCTGGAGAAGAACTGACTTTAAAGGAGCTGTTATCGCCGCCACAGCTGTGGTTAGAAAGTTAAGAACTTTGACAATAAATTTTGACTTTTTTACATAATTCTCAATTCTTATTTGCAGGACAGTGAAGCTAATGTCCCTGTAGTTACTTACAAGGACACTGAAGATGCTGAATTTATTGACGGACTTGGAGTTTATGATTTATGGGACATAAGGGAACTTCTAAATTTTTCGTAAAAAAATAATTCTAATCCATTTCAAAATCTGTATTTAGATAACCATCGGGTACCTCAGTTCTAGCTGCTTTTTAGTACATTCGTTTCTGATAGCATTTGTATATAATGAAATCTATGTACTCATGACGTAATATTACTTAAAAGTGGATTTTTTATATGAAATAATTGCTTTTATCGGCTACACAATATAGATGAGTAGATGTCTTAATCACTTAGGTAGATATAATTTTCGGTAGTTCAAATGTAACAGGTGCAAAACTTTTGTCTTACGATGTTAAGTAAATATTCTATCCATTGAAGGCAATTGTGTTCAAAATATTTTTTCATTTTGTGATTTTTCTTTAAATTTAGGCTATTGAGTATTGCCCTATTGCTACTATTTTTTAATTTTCAGGATTAAGGCTGTCAAAGGAAGCTCAGATATTACCGTAGACAACGGTACAGTGGGTGGAATCGGTCGCCAGCTCCTGGAAGACGAGGCTGATGTCTCAATACTTCATTCCTATACATTGCCTTCCTATGTTTATCACTTAACTCCACTTTTGCCATTAGGTGCTGACAGGTAATAATTTCAAAAATGAAATGTTAGCTTTCATTGCATACCTTTCAATTGGATGTCAAAATTTTACCAGTCGCCCTTTAAATACTTGCTTGAATACTAATTGTGATCAATTCATAGGAATTGCACATTCAGTATGTGAGGATAAGGCACAAAGGCACATATGCTACATGTACATCTATGAAAATAATTTGGAGAACGATTTCTCGCAATTTTGTGTATTCATAATGACCTGAATTTTAGTATTAAATGGGCACAAAAAGTTAAAAAATATGTGTCCTGCATTTCCACTTTATTTGGATTGATCACAGGGTCTACGCCTTCTTTATTCAACCACCCACCAGTTCAGTAAGAGACATTTTCCAGAAGCCCTTCAAAACGGATTTATGGATGTCGCTAATTGTCGCTTGGCTTCTTATTGTTTTCTGTATCTTCACCATTGGATATTTGGAAAAACAAATACATCAATATAATGATGAAGATGAGACACTGTGGCCTTTGGAAGAAACCAATTTGTGGGCCGTCAGTATAATTGGTCAAAGAAGTATGTCTTTTCATTTAATCCTCGTTTACCTTATCCATTTGCCGATTTGCAGGTACTTTAAGTACCATTTCCTGCATGAGTAATGCCTTATCAAATTCCAATGTTACACTTTGAAAAAATAATCCCTATTTTATGTAAATGATAGCTACTTTTCTGCTAATGTTTTTTACATACCTATTTTGTTTTTGATTTGTTTTTGTTAATTAAAGTAGTTTATTTTTCCACTAAATTAATGTTACAAATGTCAAACAAACACCATCTTTACATACAGTTTTCTACAGTTATACAAAGACAAATATACTTAGAATTAGAATACTTCGAGGTTATTATTACTAAAGCAAATGCATAGACACATCGTACTCTTCGGAATGGGTTAATTTAAATTGATTGATTGACTATTTGGCGTATCAAATCACTTCTGCATCTTTTATCACTACACTTTTATTCATTACAAGTGATGTAGATCTTCCTTAATCGACACGAAAACTGCAATCCAATACTTACATTAATTACATTACATTAAAAGTGTTGGTCATCATTATTAAATAATCGTTACTTTATAATTTAAAAATCAGATGCACATCAGCTTTTATAAATGTTTGTGAAGTTAAGCTAAATGCATTCACAAATTATTCAGTTTAATAACTTTTGAAATGAACTGTTTCGCAATTTTATTCATAGGTTTTTATACAAATCCTAAAACAATGGCCATGAGGATTGTATTTTTATCTGGGTTATATATGTCCATGATTACGTTTACGTCATATTCTGCTGAAATAATTTCTTCATTGACACAAGAGATTCTGCCCATAAATTCGTTACAAGATTTGATATACAATAATTTTGCAGTTATTTCGGATTCATCAATGTTTTACTCAAATTATCTTGATAACGTAAGTACATTCAACAAATAATTATTTATCGCATCTAAACAGTTGGTACTTTGGTACACATTTACACGGAAAATCTGTTTTCAAAGTTTGGAAAGCTCCTTCTAGACTTTCTGATTTAAAATTAATATTTGAAATTAGATTTTCAGATGGGCTGTGTTTTGCAAATATAAATATCTACTAAACTGTATTTTGTTTTATTTCTGCTTATAAATACAATATCTAAAAGAGTGTGTTTTCCAGGAAGAATTAGCTGACAAATATACTTCAAAGCATGAAAGCAATTACATTGACGATGACGATGCAACACACAAGATTGCAAAAGGTGGAAGCATGTTTTTTACCACTTTCGACACACTTTGTGTATCTGCCAGAGTGTTTAATTACACAGATCAGAAAATATGTTCGATTTTCTCAAAAGTCCCATTAGGAAAAGTTGTATTGACGAGTGGATTCTACGTTAAAAAACGCTGCCCTTTTAAGGAGCAATTCAATGAAAAGTGAAATATACAATTTCAAAATAATGTCAATGGCTAACCCAACGAGAGCAGTCATGTAGATTTATGGTATTTTTCAGGTTATTAATTGTGATGGAACGAGGATTGAACAGCAGATACATCAGCAAGTACTATTTAACTACTTTAGTAAAATGTATAAAGAAAACGACCAGCTACAGAGAAAATCTCGGATTGAACGACGTTTTCACCGCGTTTCTTGCCTTATGTATCGGCTGGGGAATTTCACTGACACTATTACTTCTAGAGAAAATTTGTATTCGATTTCGGAAAGGACGTTATCATCCATGAGTAGAATTAAAACAAAAGGTCACTTATTTTACCTCACAAAAGGTGAAAAATCTTAAAAGTCAACGTAAATAAAGTATTTCTAAGAACTTAATTTTGGACAAGAATTTTCCAAATGACTGCGTGCCAAGTTGCCATCCGTAAACACTTTATAACACAGAGGACATTCAAAAAATCTACTAGGGCTAGGACAATCCAATCTTTTGATACAATGTTCTTTTTCTGCAGAATCATTCTGGTCCTTATTCTCTTTACCTTCCAGTACTTCTAAAAATGCCAATAATTCTTCGTTGTCCATAAGATGAACTGATGACGAAGAAGAAGAATCTAAGATGTTACCTACTACAAGCGGCGAAGGTGTTTTTGAAGAAGACAAGCGTTTCAAGCCATTAAATTTCTTCTTCTTGTCATTTTCTGTTTTAGTCTGATGTTGATTTGTCTCCCGTACAATTAAATCAGCAGTTGAGGCCTTGGGAGACTTTTTGCAATCATTTCCAGACAAATTTTGATTTTGATCAGTCAGAACACTACGGATGGGTGTTGAATTTCCCTGAAAATCATCCAGAAGCATTCTGTCATTGCATGTATAGGTTGCATTGATAGCAGTGAAATAATGCATTGCGGAGATCACCTCAATTTCAAATACAAATAAAAATAGTAACATTACCTGATTTTTATTTTCTACTGTAAATGACTGCTTCGTTTGCTTAAGTTTTCTTTTTGTTTTAGGTGGCCTTCCTAGCTTGGTTTTGCCAATCCTTGTTGTCTTTAGTATATCTTCCTCCGAAGGCTCTATTTTCTGTCGTTTTTGTAATAAATTAGGACGTTCGCCATTGTCAGTATCTTCGCAAACGACTTTCTTTCGTTTTCCTTTTTCAGATTGTACTTTCTCTAAAGATGAAAGACTTCGTTGTACGGTAGAATTTCTTAACTTTCTTCCAGAAGTCAACATTCTCTTTTCAGTTCTCTCGCAATTTTTCTCAGTAACACCTATACTATGATATTTGTCCCTTGTTGACAAACAGTCGGGCTGTGGGTTTCACTGTCATTCTTTAATGTCTGTGAAAGGATACGATAGACAAAATTAAATATCAAGCTCAAATTTTTGTTAATCTATGTGAACTTTAGTATTTGGGGATTTTTTTCTTGCCAAATCCCCCTAAAGGAAGTAACCCAATAACTATATACTACTTAGAGATAGTCTATAATATAAAGTTTATTACCCGTCAAATTTAACAGAAATGGATCATCCATAGGTGCTTACTTTGTATTACAATAAATCACTTATAGGTGCGACAAGAAATACGTACAGTATATACTGTGTAGGTACTAGAGACTAAATTTTTGGCAAACGGTAATACCAAAATGTAATTATCTGGGATGCACTTAATTATAAATGAACTGAGGATGTTGACCGTAACATGTATAGCTATTATAGAACGGGAACCTTTTAGTTTCAATCAACAATGGTTTAAGTACGCATAATCAGTTTAATGAATGCAACTATTCTTTCAAAGTTTCAATAGGGCTACCAGGTTTTGCTTCGTACTGATATTTACATATTTGGTGGGTTGAGAACAGTAAATATCTGACTTTTTCTGTTTTGCATAACATTCAGCTGAATATTTGATACTATTCAGATATTTTGATAATTATAGTAGTGCATAAAGTACACATAGTTTACTTTTAATGACTTTTGAGTATTCATATTTCGCAGTCGGAAAATTTGGCTTACTATCCACTTACCTTTGTGATTATGCATAGGTTATAGATGCAAATTTTAAATATCTCTGATAAATAAAATGTGTTAACTTGTACTTAACTTAATCATAAGCATTTAAATTAGTGTTCATTACTATTAAGAAATGAGCATTATTTATGCATCAGTGCGTCTACAGTAATGAAATATAGGTAGATGTTGTTTTTACAAATGAGAATGAAATGCACTTGTTGCAAAATCGAAACGCTGCTGCCATATCAGGGTCACTTTCATGACTCCTATATGACATAAAGCTTTACAGGGGCAATAGTGATATTTATGGTTTCCACTTTGTGCATAAACTAATAATGTCAGCTACTCCAACAAGAGTGTGAATTTTAAAAATTTTGGCAATGCAGATATACTATGTGCAATCAGAATATAATGTGCAATTTTAACATTACCAAAGCTTACCTAGTAAAGGCAACAAATCACCATGTCGTACTTATTTGCATATAGTTGTGCTCCTACATAGCCTGCTATGATTTGTTATGCGATGGTTCATGTAATATAATAATTGTACAACACTCTGAGGTTACTACGAAATCATAAGAAAAGAAATGGCGAGACTGTTGTTGAACGAATACCATAATAATATTTCAAACCGTTACAAGTTGTATTTCAAGCAAACACTAATTTACATAGCAATGCACCATTAGTCATCTAAATGAGCAAGAAAGCAAGTATTTTCTAACAAACATAAATACCTATGTAAAACAAACAAATCTCTAGCAAATAAACAAAGATATACACAGATATAGTAGTAAGGTGTAGTTACTATTTAGAAAACAGACTACAAGGGTAGTAGAACCGTAACTTAAGAACGACGAGATGCTTAATAAGCCGTGTAGCATCAATATTGGGTAGATAATTACGTTACGCTTGTTCTACTTAATTTGTAAAAATTCTTGTATTGATATAGAAATGCACAACTGAAAAAATTCTGACTAAACTTAATTATGATTTACCACATGTATTTTAAGCATAAAAAGTATCTAAGTGATACGTTGACACCTGAATTTCTCCTAACTCACACCCTCAGCAAGCAAGCATGATCAACTGTGAAATGTTACAATGTCGACGGATAAAGGTCGGTATGGCAGTATAAGGTGTTTGTATAAAAGCATTGCTGCAATATACTTCAACTATCTATCTGAACTCAATTTAGTGTTGTTCCAACTTCCATGTATATCTTATTATAAATATCTTCGTTACCACTACTGACTAGGTTCATTCGTTTTAAATTAAACGTTGCATGCATGCACTCCACTACTTCCATGTACTAAAAAGTCAGTAACACTTTATCTAATACTCTGACAATGTCTTGGTATGCATTCCAAGCAATATGTACATTGTTTTATCTTGTATAATGTAACACAAGGTATCATTTCTTTAAAAGTCCACTGTTACATATGTTCAGCACATTGTGTAATCTTTTTCCAGCCCTACCCGTATATAAATAAATGAAACATCACACCAGTTACGTAAATAAAAGAATGACATTTTTTATAAACATCAAGTTATTATTCTGCCGATTCTGCTGTCATAATGCTATAGCTATAGTGAGTCTATGAGTATGAGACCTATCTCTATGAGTCACGAGTATGAATAAGGATAGTAAGGAATGAAGATAAATTTTAAGTTAAATTTTGTTTTTAAGAGTAGAAGGCTTCTATAGACACTAGTATAAGCATCCTATTTCTATTTCCGCTGTGATAAAGTCTTTGTCAACACTTTGCTTAAGACACTACTATGGTATTATGACTTTGTTAGTGCCAACTAAAATGGTGTATAAAAATTAACGTTTTGCTTACAGTAACGAAGTCAATGTGTTAGTAATAAGTTTTACTGTTATGCAATTTCTACAGATCAAAACTTCAAGTTTACGACTGAGTTGAATCTTTGTGGGCGTATGATAATTACTATAATATAATTTGTAAAAGTCATTACTTTCATAGAACCTGCCTGCACAAGTTGTAATTTTAAAGTATAGTTGTAAGTTTACTTACCGAAATCATTGTAATAATCTGTTAAATAGTAGTTTAGGTAGGTCAGTAAAAATTGTAGTGCTAGATTGTGTCAGTGAGTACGAATCGAAACCAAAAATGGTATGCTGTAGAGTGACATCATTACTGTTTCTTCACGACTATTGGCATATAAATGGTATTTGAATTTTAAAAATAATAACGTAAATTTATTTTCCAATTCCTTGTAAGCATGCTTTACTACAATTAAAAATATACATTTACAGCCAAAATTGTGATGTTTGCAAGTGTGTTATCACTTTTACTACATCCGGGATTTTCAGCCCAGGGTCCTCAATACCCTATGAAATTGAGTTACGGTCTGTACAAGCAAGAACTGGATTCTCCAATATTCTACAGTTCCTTCATTCCTATGATTTATGAATTCAACTTACCCGTTTGGGGCAACATGGATATGACATTACGAGATTGGAGAGGAAAGTGTGAAACAGATGAATTCTCTCCCAGCTACAGTTGTAATTTTTCATATTTTTTCATATAATTGTTCAAGCCTTATTTCATGTCAAAATTCTAATATTGTTGCATTGTTGTCGATTACTTATGTTCATTTGCTTAAAAATACAGGTCCAGTGTTTTTTCACTTTGAAAAATTTATAGAGCGTTTCAAACAAGATGTGTTGCCTCAAAATGAAAGTGGTTCAATTCCATCTTCTCCTGTGCTGCTTCCAGAAGACTTATGCAATTCCATTGAGCAGCATTTTCCAGGACTGCTAACTGAGGAGAAAGAATTGGAGAAATATTTTTACAAATTGAAGAATTGCCCATTCGGTAGAAATGGAATGTATGTGCGTTCTGCAAAAGATTATATGTATAATATCAAAGAAATATACAAAACCATGAATCAAAAATTCGAACAGGAATTTTCGAACCGTATGACATCAACCGACAGAGTTGGCCCAGCTTATTACATCAATGCATTATCATCTCACCAAAATTCCTTGATGTTTAATTATTGGGTTGAGAAAACTCGATGGAATCAGGCACAAATAAATTGCAATGGAAAATATATTCCACAATCCGTTATACGATTTTCCAACTTTACAAGCGCTTTAGCCACAATTGAAAGACAACTACCTTTATTGAATTTGGCTACGTCTGTTCCCGAGAACGAAACCTCTGTGTACTACAAATTACCTATTTCCGATTGCTCTTTCACAAGTGCTGGAAACTTTCTGGTTCGAATCTTGATACCTGTTAAGAAACGAAGTTCAAAGCTAAAAATGTACAAAATAAAATCTGTTCCATTTATATACTTAGAAGGACAAGAAAAGAAACTATGTCAAATAACAATGGAACCTGAGAAGTTTTTGTATGATAATACGACTGGCTCTTTGGAAAAAACCAGCTGCAAATCTCGTTCACTATGCCAAATTAAGGACAGCACAGAAAATCAGTTACCTGATATGTGCATTTCTTCCTTTTTGTCGGAATCTTTGACAAACGTTAAGAAATACTGCAACCACAATTGTCTTACAATAACCGATCAAGGGCCCAACATTCCAGTATTTAGCCGAGTGTCTTCAGATACATACCTTGTCACTGGAAATTCCATTGTTGGAATAATAGTGAAATGTGATGACAAACCGAATTTTTTATTGAAACATCAAGATATTGGTGCCCTTGAGGTTCGCCTACCGTGCAATTGCTACTTAATGTTTCACTCAGAATCCTACTATGTTCATCAACCCTGTGGAAATCGGTTTACAGTAAGCCAGGTGATGCCTGTACACTTCATTGAAGAACATCGACTGGATAGCATAGCATCAGTGGAAAGTACAATTAACATGTCGGACACAAATATGATTGAATCCCATTTAGATCCAAATTCTGAAAAGTTGCACACTGTAACCATTCAGGAAGGGTCCTCTACTGGGTCTACGTCAACTAACACTGTTATTTGGGTACTTTTTATTCTACAAACAATAGTACTGATTGCATTGATCGGAGGAGGTATTTATAAGTATAGGCAGCAAAGAAGTGATATATTATATAGCAAAGAAAGATTGGTTTATAATATTTCATCTATAAGTAGTCCATCCCTCGCAGAAAATCATAGAGCTTCAAGTATTGAAAGTACGTAAGCAAGAAAAATAAAACCAATAGTAATTGCGAATTGAGGAGTTAGTCTTTATGATACGATATGATAATAAACAATTAGCAAATTGACAGTAGGACAAAGTCAAATAATCCAAGATGCATTACAAAAAGCATCTCAAACCTAAATGTACAGGAACGTACCACTCAGCAAATAATAATCTACTATATAAGGAAAGGTCATCAAAAATACATAGAAAGATCAAATACTCTCTTGTTGAAAAAATAAATGCTGAGAAACATGAAAACATTAACATCGCAATTTAACTCGTATTACATTTATTAAAATTGTAGATTAAGTTCAAGATTTTTAATTGGTTATGCATGATACTTATTCAAATTCTGTTTAGCTTGTTTTGTGCTCATTAAATCATGTGTCTATCGAACAAAATATTTTCAAGAGCGTGCGTTCATTGGTGTTGAGCTGAAAAGTGATGCATATCTAATTAAGGACAAACCATCCGAAAATCTTGCTTTGGTCTTACTATAAGTGTTCATTTTTACTTCAAGAAAGTCATTTTGATAAACTGGTGAAATAATTTTCCTGTCTACTTTCTGTGGTCGGCTTTGGGAAGGACGGAAGGAGTGTAATAAGTCTTACTTATTGGTCTTAGATGGTCTTATTGAGATGCTTAATATCTATACATATATGTAATACTAAAAAGCCAATTTTACGGGCCTTTTTATTATCTCAGCTTCCATATGCATATGTAGTGTAGTATTACTACTTGGTTAAAGTCTTACATACAAGTTCCAACACAACTATACTTAATGTGTAAAATATTTATTAGTAAGCTTAAAGCTTACCTTAACGATAGTAAAAATAAAATTGTGATTAATTTTATATCGACCAATTCTTGGTTCTACATTTATTACTTACTGGTATGTTATTGAACAAGTTTTATAATCGGTATTGGTTTATGTGGACTCATCGAAAACTGTTATGAGCATGCACTTCGAACCGAAAACCAGTGATAATGAATTTAACAAGCTTTATATTGACTACTTTTTACATTGTTTTAAACTGATTACTGCTATTTAGTTGCAATCCTCTTTTAGCTTTTGCTCCTTTCTTTGTTTTCTTTCCAAAAGTCTCCTTTCCCGTTCATATTCTTTCAAACTTATGCTATGACTAATTTCAAAAAAAATTTTTTTTAGCAACCAAGTTTTTTTTAACCAATTCAGAGGAATGAAAACTTACTCGTCAAGCTGACAATGCTCCCAATCATGGAGTTCTGGACCACACCGATAGACAAACGGGAATTTATCTTTTCTGCACTTTGCGAAAGCAATATATCTGTGGGCACAATAATCTCTGTACTTCAGTGGAACTCTCGCTGATTCCATTTCAGCATCAGTAGCGATCATAACTGTAATACCGAAAATCGCCATTTCTTGTCAACAGGATGAAATATATTACATGCATACGAAAACCACAAGTTTTGTCTTACCCCTTTCCTTTCTCTTTTTATCTTCAAATCCATAATTAGGATCCGCAGTTGTCGTACCCTTTTCCCAATCCGGAGTAGTCGGAGATGGATTTATTTGTAGCCATGATGGCTTAGTAGCTTTAGATTTATATTCGGCCGACACGCTTCCCCCCATTGTGTTACTTAGCCTGGATTATCAAATTTTAACATTTTTATTGCGAATTCGACTACTATTAAATTTTAACTTAGTTAATTAATTTCAAACCAAAACATTCCTTACTCATTTTGTGCCATTCAAATACTTTACTTACCGAATTGAAAGCAATGCACCAACAGAACACTATATGTATTAGTGTTTTCGTAATACAAGGACTACTACTTACAACAGTAATTATTTACAATATTGTTCAAAAATTTAGTTTTGCCTTTTTTGGCTATTTTATAGTGTGAAAAGTGTGAATCTTTTTCCTCAACTTTGTTTAGTTTTTCCCGGTTGAGAAGTAATCACCGAGTAGCGTTCTATAGAAATAGGTAGGCTAATAACCTTCATTCGTTTGTTCCACGGCTTCAATCTTCATGCATTATGAAATGATATGATTGTAGATTTCGCCCATGTATAAAATAAAAGTGTCGGAGTCTTTACAAACGATGAAGCGTTTTTGTTAGAATTGCTTTTATTAATTACGTAATGTGATTAATAGGGATAGTTATATCATGTTATGTTATAAAATAGTATATATAAATTAATATTATACACGTAAATACACGTAAAATAATAATGTGATTCACATTTATCGGGCTAATCAGGCATAACGAAAAGACAAGTTATCTCATTAAGTCTGACTTTTCGATCATTTTCGACATGCCTTAAAAGTTATTCCCATATACATAGTTTTTTGCAGTTTGTCGCTACGTTTACCTTTCCGGTTTATTGTTAACATTTTAAAGTTTTTCTTCTTCCCATGTACTACAATGTACAAAAGCACTGGTTTGTTTAATGAAAATGATAATAATAATATTTGTAAGCAAGTTAATCTGTATTGTATATTTCCTTATTACAGTAAATATATGCAGTTTGTTCTTTAGATTCGTTCTCAATGGCATACTGTTCGCCTTTTAGTACCAAGAGTTCCCAAGTGTAAGCACTTGATTGCTTATTGCGAAAAAGAACGTTTCCTACAAGAATTCGAAAACTCTGGAGGAAAAAATATTTATTGAAATTTATTATTTTGCCAACTCTGATATCCATATCGCCTAGCGTATAGAAAATTTCCATAAGCATTTCTTACCATATTATACCTGGCTTCTGCCATTAAAGTACTTGCACCGGGATTAAATTTTAAAATCATTCTAGCATCCGAGATACGACAAACCGAAAGGCCATTTATCCCAGTATCTGAAAATTGTCCTTCAGCTATGAAATGGTTGACCTCCGAAATCAATTCTTGCCAGGTTTCTCTAGGGTCCACAACATTCAACTTCCTTCTTTTGAACATTACTTTGGAATATTTATCTAAGCACCGTTCATTGCTACTGACATCATTAGAAGAATTCGGTTTCGTTTTGTCCTCTGGCTTTTGATATGACGTAGCAATAATGTATTCTCCTTTTCTGCTAGATACTTTCCTATAATGATCCCCTGGCGATAGATATCTGACAAATCATGTATGCAAAATAGATTTATAGAACAGAATAGTATAGAAAATAGAATTCAGAGGATACGAGAGAATATTCTGTACAATAAAATCTAATAAGTACATGATTATAACTAAATACAATTTGTAAGTAATCACAAAATGGAATGCAAATTGCAAACTGGAAGGATTTGATCCTTATTGTTTCAAAAAATTACGTTTACATATGCAATCATTTACTTGTTCGTAATAATATACTATACATACTATATATACATGTAGTAAACAATATTACATTTCTGCTGGGTCGGGAACGATAACTCTCCAATGTCCTTTACGAAAATCTCCGGTGAATAAAAAATACACCCATTTTTCCCACTGCTCATTTATGCAGTACACAAATGTAACAACTTTTTCGTCTTTGTATTCTTGTATAACAGTAAAATTAAAACAGAAATGCTCTGCAGCAGCCGAGAGTTCGGTAATGGTTCCGTAAGTTCCCGTCTTCCCCATATACTCCTTGTATTGTTTATAAGCATTGTCAATTTCTTTTTGTGTCATTTTGTCAGTTCCTGCTTCGGCCAACTTCCTGAATTCTTTTACTTCCTCTTTATGCTGGGTTATGACATCCTTTACAAATCGCTTCCAATTCTTTCCAATAAAGTTACATACTTCCTCACGCACATCTGTGTGCTTATTTTCTTCCCTGTAAACATGAGTACTACTGGCTATAGATCTAAATAAACAATCTCCTCCACCTCTATTATCCCTAATGTAAAATTTGTACTGCATTTTCACTCTAAAATTAAAGATTGTGTTAACCAATTGCACATTATAAATACATCTCCAAAGCGCGCACAGGTGCAGAAAGTTACTTTTAGCGAGCTATCTCAACGTGCACCTTGTATACAAGAAATTGGGTACCTGAAAAAAATATTGACAATACCATGAAAACAAACCTATGACGACGAGTTCTCAACAGTGTAGTCTACTTCATACTTTGAGAAATAAATGCACTACGAACTACGAACGAAGGAAAGGAGCTTTATTGAAAGGGCTTTTTCAATAATTAAGAAGCCTAAGCTCGTAGCATATCCTAAGCACAATATACCTATTGCAGTAAATACATCTTTAATCCCTAGAGATGACTGAAATCCGGTATTTTTGGCTAGGCAGTTTATTGCTGTTTCAATAAGATAAGTATTGGTCAACCGGTGTTTTATCCCGCTTTGTAACATTAGTAGTATCCTGAATGAAAAAATTATCAATGTAAATGGCAATTTGTTTGCTAAACTGCTTTCATGCAATGGAAATGGATTTACTAGTCTATTTAATTTTTATGTTTGCCATTCCATCCCATTAAGATATGCAGAATATTAGTGTTTATGGCATAAAAATTAGATGAATAACTATGAAAAAGAAAACAATTACTTGTAATTGAAGAATTCTCTAAGTGGAGAACCTCTTTTGACAACCATGCCGAGTTTAACAGGTCTGGGGCTCACAGAAACTTTAGATAGCTTATTGCAGGCAAAGTGGTCAGTGTAACCCAACTTTTGAAGAATAGGATAAAATGAATCTGAAATTGTAACCACAGTAGATTTGCCTTTGGCAATGAGACCTATGGTCTCTCCAACGTCTATATTTCGTACAGACTCTGGCAATTTCGGGATTATGTTCCTATCTTCCAACTCCTAAAAGCAGATTAACATCATTATTGTTGAATTTGTGATGGGCAAGATGATGCCGACCGTTAACGGAGTGCCAATAGGCAGAAATTATGTTAGTCTACCTTAACAACGAATTTAGTAGTAGGAATGTGAGAATCACTGTATATTAAGAATTTTTCTTTCAAAAGATCTGCAAAAGAGTGGATTGGAACAACTTCAATGGCCAATATGGAAACTAGAGCAGCAGAGTAGCCAATGTAGCACATTAGACCCAAGAACCATCCAAAGAAGAAAACTATTCTTATAGGAACTGATGAAGGCGAATTATGCCAACCCTATGTTTTCAAAGGCGATAAATATTACACAATGAAAGTGTTCTAATCACTTTTATACATTTAAATAAAGTACGGCATTTTCTGTAAAATTAAATAAAGTACGGCATTTTCTGTAAAATTAAAATACATCTATAACATTCAATCGGTCTACCTATTAAGTGAGTTACATTGATAAATAGTCATTTTCTTTAAGGAGTATACCCCTTGTTGCTCCCTTTTGTCTGGAACTTTTCGACAAATAACTATATATTTTCAATTTGTACACTTACCTGTTGGCAACACATTCCGATGACCATAATCATATTTTCATCAAATACTTTTCCATCTTTCCAGTGATACTGAAGATGGTATTTTTCAGTTATTTTACGAAATGTATGAATGATTACGATGAAGAAAATCCACATTAATAAAACAGTTATCCACAGTTGCAGTGTGAAGGCTGCCGTAAAAACATCTCGAATAGAACTGGCAGGCGGTTGCGTGAAAAATGCCAAAAGCCTATTTTGCAAACAAAAATTATTATTTTCATGATTTATTTTGGTTACAAGTTATTGCGGCAAGACTTAACTGATTTTGAAATGTAGGCTGAAGAAAAGTAATTCCATCTCTACCAAGCACTCTGTATTCCAGAAATTCTACGGACGAAATGGCTATATCAGCAATATCTTGGTTTATTTGAACAGCTAAGCCCGTTAATGTTCCATTTGGCCCTTCTCTGATGTAACCTGTGCTTTTACAAGCCACTTCGCTGAAGGGTACAATGAAACAATTTCATGCAGTTACGGAAAATTAAGGATATCATGAAAGTTTATTTGTCTAGGTACCTAAAATTCATTGCGTCTCTCAGATATCGATATTCTTCTACCTCGAAACCTCCAATAAAAGTCACTGTAGAATTGTCGTCATTAAAATCGGTTGCAAGACCGTACCCTGGATCATCCTACCATTTGTTTTGGGTGTTAATATTATTCGCAACACTAACAACTTACCTTTGCCCAATGAATTTTACAACGATTTTAATAATAGTAATTCTACAAGTATAGGCAACTAATTTTCTAGAAGGCAAAAACAGAACATTATATTTTACCACTGAGACACCAATGATAGAAATCTTTTGAAAGTTGAATCTTCGGTTACTTTTTCCCAGGAGTGTTGTAAACTCTATAAATTTACCTATGACAATTTTGTTTACAAATGTGCGATTTTTAAGAGAGTATAGTTCATAAATGTTGAAAACTGGAAATTTTTCTTTTGAATTTTTTAAGGCACTTATATCGGTCTCTATAAAATAAACATCACTTGATATCTGTATGTTGCTCACAACTAGCGTATCTCTTTGAAAATCAAATAGAAAACTGATGTCGGGAACCACAATTAAAATATAAGGACTCCAAGTTCTTTTCGGATCAGATTCTGTGTAGAACTTACTAATCTAAAAATAAAATATATCCTTGCATTATTACTGATATGGTTTATGTCATGTTCCAGTCATGAGGTATGTTTAGTAGGCTAAAGTGTAAACCTCATTCAAAAATTCCGTGATGACAGTATTATTTTCTGGAAATAGAACAACAGCTTGCATCATATTTCCTGCAAGACATTTATGGAACCGAATGTTGGGGTTTTTCATGGAGCAAAGGGAATGCTGATTTCCTCTGAAGAAGTTACCATCTATAATAAAGAAACGCTTGGCACTAATTTTTGAAATGAAAAAAAAATCACAACATTTGGAAATTCCACTTACTTGCAATCGCAACATGCGATTGCATATACTTTAGTGAGGGTTATAAAGACAAGAGTTTTATCATTACCTTCATAGAAACTGATCCCAGCTGTAACAAAATCCATTGGAGGAAATGATTGGGTTATTGATTTGTAATAATATAGATGCTCTTTTATTGTGCTCCGTACTAAAGAATATTTTCCAGGAATCCGAAACCCCAAAATTAGAATTATTTGCAAGGAAAATGATATGCCCATCACACATGAGATATTTCTTCTATTCTTCCTCCCTAAAAGTTAGTAAGTCTTGTCTCGTTGTCTCTTAATTGTATCAGTAGAGATTCTCAATGTTTATTTTATTTTATTTTTTCATGGTTTTTAACATTTTTCATGTAATTAATACTAGGTATACCTAGTTCTACGGTCCAAAATTGGCCAATATAGGTACTCTTCAGCCGATGTTGATATTGACATTAAGCTACGAAATTAAGCTTCTGAGTGTGCAGATGTTGTAAATTATTCGTCATTGCATAACAATTTAAATTACATGCTTATACAAAGGTATGCTGACTGAAGTACTTTATAGTACAATAAATACCCATATAGAGACCAACGGTCTCAGAATTCAAAGGAATATCGATTTAGATGTACATTCGACTTATCATTTTGACTGTAATAACTGAAATAAACTACTCAATTATGAAACTAAGGATAAAGGTCTTTTAGTACTGTGAAGAATATTCACATACTGTAGTAAGTAGTGTCAAGGTTTGCTTTGCGGTACACAATATACACAAATGTACCCTGAAAGGCGATACATGTATAATGTACACCTATGTATGCTACTCTTTAACTATTTAAGTAAATCATGTGAAGTCCTTTGACGATCATCGTCGGCAAGAAACTCAAAGTCATTGTCAAGAAAGCCAACTCACATATGTCATATAAAAAAATAGTATGAATAATTTCACCGATGCATTGTCAATGTGGGTAATTCTAAAAAGCGTGTCACTTACTTATTCAGTTGAAAAGACAACTGTTCTGTCATTTCATTTCAAAATTATAAGCCTGTATTTTACGTACACATGGAGCGAAAAGAAATAGGCGAATGAAATGGCGAATAACATACTAGTTTAGGGCTTCTAATAATATAATAAATGTTTATTGGAATACTATACCTGGATACGCAAATAGCAAAGTAGCATCGAGGATTCTTGATGATATGCATACACGATGTAAATTGTATAAAATGCCTATTTAGGCTATTTACCTATAGAGGTCTTAAACCATAAAGGTGTGGTAAACAAAGCTGTATATTTCCTAGAATGGGAATGGTAAAAACGTGAGGTGAGGAAAAGTGAGTAAGATATAATTTAATTAATTTAGGAATTGGTAAGAGCAGACCATTGCCTGTAGCATACTGCGATTTACAGTAGTACAAAGGAAATGGTACTGCAGATAGGTGTATTCAGAATGGGATTTCTGAGAGGGCTGGAAAAAAATTTTATTGTCAAAAACATCACAATAATACAAAAATCTAATACATTTGTTTGAAAGTACAAAAGTACCTAGCATACTTATTGTGATATGCACACAGATGAGACGACATCTTCGCCCTTGCTTTTGCTAAGAAAATATTCACATAGGAATTCCTCTGAAGCAATAAATGTTCAACGCATTTTAAAACATTTTAGCATTTGCAAAACCTTATTTCAAAACGAGTTGGGTCAATGATATAATTTTCGCAAATTCTAATTTCCATTTTATTGTTTTCATGAAAATTCATTGTACAGAAAAGTATACAAACTGTGTATACGAAAAGAAACTATAGTACACGTTATTTAAATATCCTTTTGCTTAAAGACTTTTTAGCACAGGGTTTTAAAAGTATGTCGATATTGCGGATCCTATTTCCGGAGAGCTAAACTGGCGAGAATAATATAACATGATTATACAATACAAAAGTCAATACACAACTTCAGTTATTTGCGAGTATTCGTCTACGTTTACCCAGGATACAATTTTTTGAGCATCAACACTATAATGACCAAAAGACAGTGATGAAAATAATATTTGTAGCACGTATTGCAATAATATTTTTAAAATAAAGATACTCTCATTAATGAATGTATGTACAGATGCAAAGAGAACGCTAGATATTCCAATCCTATTTCTGTTATTAAAAAATTCAATGCATTTCTAATTTTATCATTTTTACCTTTTCGATAATTTAAAAGTAAGCCTACCCTAAATATACGGAGAATTCACAAACTAGTTTTACATAGAATGCATGCAGGTAAATTATTACATTACAGAGAACACACTCTAGTACAGGTAAACTTATTATTTCCGGTAGTGCATTTTACTTTTTGATTCGAGCCAAAGGGAACCCTAACTACAATGTTGTTTTATTACACAAGCGGGAAAGCCGTAGCACTTATCGATTTTATGCACCACAAAAGCACAATACAATCTAAACAACTACTCTTAAGGGAATGAACACAATCTTTTACAAAATTGATCTGTCTGCTTTGGTTTTAATTTAGTTAAGCAATCTTCGATAAATTCTTAAGGTTTTAAGTAGCGTTTTAAAGATAGTAGTTTCAATACACTTCAGAAATGAGTACAAAACTTCATTAAAGTTGTCCGTCCAAAATGTACAAAATAAACATACATTCATTCGTCCATGCGTAAATAGAATATACCTATACTCGCGTAGTTAATATAACTCTACATTATTATTATACAAAATACTACTACACAATTTGCACACGTCATTTCTAAAATATCAAAAGAAAAGTTTCAGAGAATCATTTTGATAATTTGTAACTAACTTCCCAGAGTGGGTTAGAATTATGGAATTCGTCGCGGAGTTCATAGTAAGTTACATTTGCAAACTGCACTCTTGAGCTCACTCCACACATAATGCACAATAATCCATATTCACCAATCTCCATTTCACTCGCAAAGCACATGCATAATTGTAGCAATGATAAAATAAATGTTCCACTTTACTAGATTTTTTTGTTCTAACTCAAACTTTTAGTGTCGCATTCATTACTCGTGCAGAGAAGGATATTTCAATGGAATGCAAAACACAGCCAAAGATGCCTTTAGAAGGTTTCCGAATGATCCTGTATTCAAATTCTACCATGCTCTTGGTATACTTTTTCAGAAAAAGAGCAGCGATGCACTTAGAGAATTGGAAGTACTACAGGTAGTGCCTGCATATTGCAACTTTTAATATTACCTAAAATGCACTCCTTAAAATTAAAATGTATTTACATTTTGACAAATACATTGTCTTCAAATTTGAATTCAAGCAATTCTCGTCATTTTATGGCATAGAACTAATAATAAAAATTATTTATATAATCACCTTGAATTAACTTTTGCTAGAGTGAGACTCCTGTAAATCTGGGTGCTTGTTTGGCATCGTTAGCCGCACATAGATTGTTTACACGAGTTGACAAAGAGGCAGTAGCTTCACTGGAGGCAAGAGTAAGAGATGGAAGAAAAACCGCAACGGCAAATGTATGTATTTTTCTAAAAGCAC
The DNA here is from genome assembly GCA_020352615.2 of Yoshiicerus persimilis. NCBI lineage: Eukaryota > Metazoa > Arthropoda > Collembola > Entomobryomorpha > Tomoceridae > Yoshiicerus > Yoshiicerus persimilis. Next base: position 30,990,200 of record CM036940.2, on the reverse strand, counting down.
CATTTTAGTATGTCACTGCGAAAGTAATAAGTTTAATGTACATAGTGGATTCATAATATATAAATTTTGTAATAAATCAGGAACTCTACTATGCCGGACTATTCCTCAGCCTTAGTAATAAACCTGAAAAGGCGAAGGAATATCTTGACAGAGCAATAAAACAATCCAACCAACATTATGATGCCATTTGCAGCAGAGGGTGGATTGAAATGAAATTAGCTCAGAAAGACAAAGGGCAAAAACAACCTTCAGACTATTTCGAAGCTGTGTTGTCCAAGTATGCATTTTGGCATTTCATGTTCTTGTTGATAAATCTAGATAAATTAATGGTTTTGGTTTTTGAAATGGAAAATTCTTCTAAATCAATAGTGACAGAAAACATTTGGATTCTCTGTTGGGATTAGCTAGCTATTTTGAACTGTGTCACCAGTTTGAGAAATCAATGGAAAAACTTAATCAGATTTTGGCTTTTCAACCAAATTGGGTACCAGCATTGACTGAAAAGATGAAAATTGCTCTTTGTCTTCAAGATTGGGATCAGGCTGTTGATATTGCTTCAAGGTAAAATGATAGGAATACTATTTAGCCACCATTTTACACCAACACTACTGAACTTTATCGTTGTACATCCTACTTTTCCGAAATAATTTAAAAATATTCATGTCACACCTACTAGGGTACTAGAATTAGAAGAAAAAAATCTGGAAGCTCAAAGGTTAAAAATTTTGTACACCTTATGTCGTGAAGGTGATATTGACACAGTGGTTAGATCCTTAGATACATTCTTTGAAGTATGCAAGCAGCAAGAACCGAACAATGCAAAATATTTCATTGAAAATGCAAGAATGTTTTCACAAATGGTAAGTACTGTGTAACCATATGTCAGTAGAATACAGGTGTTAGTAAAGAAAGTATGAGATTCAATTAAATAAATCTTTTGTTATTGTAAATTAGGCCAGCTATGATCAAGGAATCTTGGAACAGGCCATGAAGTTTTCTCGGTTTGCAGGACAATTGGAACCCGAAGTTGCTGAATATGTAGCAGACGTTGGCCGCATTTATTTATACATGGGGGATGATAGGCAAGCTTATCAGGAATTCCGTAATGCGACAAACTTGGATAACACTTCTTTGTCTGCTCTATTTGGTAACTGCAATGAAATACTTTCCTTTTAGACATTTTTTGTCATCATTCGTTTTATCCAAATTAAAGGACCAATTATTTTCGACCCTTGCTTATCAATGAATTTGAAAATTTGTTTAGGATTGATTTCCTGTCAACTAGCAGAAGGAAATATTGATATGGCCTCTCAGCAGCTTGATTTTCTTCGAGAATTGGCAAATTCAATTGAGACTCCAGCAGAGTTGTCTTATTTGACTGCTGTGGTAGCTAAAAAACAAAACCAATCTGCAGAGACCATTCTAAAATATTTAAATGAAGCATTGGATGGCCATTTTGCCAAAATGAGGGGATTTGCATTTAATGTTGCTTATCTAAAAGTCATTAATCCCGACCTGGTTTTAAATATCGTACGAGAATATTTGCTTTTTGCTCCACAAGAGGTTTGGCTCTCCAACAGTACTAGTTCTAAGTTATTTATAGGTGTAAGAAATGTATCGAGTTCACAATATGTGCTGTGGGACTGTATTGTTATATTTACTGAATTTTCTAATCCTATCCAGCCTCCAGGTTTAGGAATGCAACCACCAGTAGTAATCAAACAAGGATCAATGATTTTGGAAACCATTATGAAAGTCTGTCCCAGTCACAGAGATGCTCTGTTCATTAGTGCCCAGATAGCGTAAGTAAAAGTTTCATACATGAACTTAATTTTATGTGCACTATACATACATATTAGAGTATAACTTCACTGCATAGTATTCTGTACAGTGAACACTATAAAAATCACTATTTACAAAATAGGTATCTAAGTGGCGACGTTCGGTCTGCTAATAGTATTCTAAATCGGATCCTAAAAATTGGTAACGCATAGCCCTAATTCATACTTAAAATTCATAGCATTTACATTTAATGTTCAGAGGTAAATGTATTTTTAATTCTTTTGGAGCAGATTCATCCTTAATGGAAGCACATTTATTAATGGCCCAAGTGCAACTTGCACAGAATGAATACCTTTTGGCATCGCAAACACTAGAAAATGGACTCGCTAGCAATTTTAAAGTTATTGGCATACGTCTTTCTGAATAAGATTATTCCCAAAGTAAGTTCCTTCAATAAGTTTAGAATGATACTTCTGTTTAGGTACGAGAACACCCGAAATATCATCTACTACTTGCTAAAGTACAAAAGCAGAATGGGGATATGGATAAAGCCTTAGCAACTTTAGAAGGAGCACTTAATATGCTTAAATCATCAAAAAAGCACGTAACAGATTCTCGTGGAACTCCCGTTGAATTTGGGCTGTCAGATAAACTGTCCTTGTACATGGAACTAATGACAAGTTTGAGAACTGCCAACAAAGCGGATGAAGCCAATCGTATTATGCAAGAAGCTCTGTTAGAGTTTAAGGTAATTTTTTTCAAATCATGTTACCACAAGCAGGGCTATCAACTGTCACATATACTAATGTCATTAAAGTGTCTGTACCTTAACACATTACATTATTATTATGACTGTATAGGGTACTCATTTGGAAGGAAGAATTAGCTTAACCCAAGCAGAAGAAATGATTGACAAAGGAGAAATCGACAAGGCTTTGACACTTCTTAAGGCTGTGCAACCAGAACAGAACCATTATATCGAGGCAAAGAAACTCATGAGTGATATCTACCTCCACATACGATTTGACAGCAAGCTATACACAATGTGTTTTGTGTATGTCATTTAACTCTTAGCTACGCTTTTCTGCTTGAAATACAATTTATATAGATATATATTGCAATTTTTAAAAACAACCTGCTTAAAGTTACAGCATTTTACAGTGATTCTTGGATTTACTTTGAACAGGGACATCGTCAATCACAGCTCTATTCCACAAAATCTGATTATGTTAGCAGATGCCTACATGACAATACAAGAACCTGATAAGGCAATAGAAGTAAGATTTCTTAGTATTCAAAATTCAGACCAATATTATGCCAATCATATCTTAATTTATGGTGTCCATAACTGACTGACACACCAATTCGTTTCATCACACAACTTTACAAGGTCTTTCTCAGAAGGTTTTTTGATTAATACCGGTAAATATAATGTCACCCAACAAGCTTACTTAGGCGCACAGTTTTTTACCCGTTATGTATACGCTTGCTCCAGTTTCTTAGCTCAGAGTTAGTTGGATGTATGATGTGTAAGAGAAGGATGCACAAATTGGCATGTAACATAATAAAATATGTTTTGATAAAAATATTTTTCAACAATCATGAGTACATGCAAAGAGATAAGGTAAAAGGTAAATTAATTGCCAAAATAAATTAAAACTTTTTCCACCGACATACCCACACAATTGAATTGCACGTTTCATTATCGTATTATCATCCCCAGAGTGTTTCAGTGGATACTGGTGTCCCAGTACATGATACCTAAGTATATTTTTCATAGATTTATGAAGTGGCTCTTGCCAAAAACCCACGTGATGCAACACTAGCTTCAAAGATGGGACAGGCCCTGGTTCTTACACATCAGTTCAGCAAAGCAATTAATTACTACAAGGAAGCAGTTAAAACAGATGATAATTTTCTCTTACGGTTCGACCTTGCTACACTACATTTGAAGTTGAAACAATGGGATAAAGCAGAGAAAACAATTCAACAAGCTTTAAGCGAGCTCAGAGACAGTTCATTGAATGGATTACTCACAGAAGTGAAGCTCCTTGTTTTACTTGCAAAAGTAAGTAAACCTGAGATTCTCATTTCATTATAGACAGCTATTAAGTACACTCGAAATTACTTTCTGACAAAGGTTCAACAAGGGGCAGGAAACGCCAGCTTAGCACAACAAAGCCTAGTCCGAGCCAAAGACAGCCAAAATCGAGCTTTAAAAAGAGTTTTGCTGGAACAGCCTTCAATTGTGGTGGCCCAGAAATCACAGTTCTGTTCAATATGTAGATTACTTGGAGAAGTCGCAGAAAAGCAAAGTGAAATTGAATTTGCTATCCGTAGTCTGAAAGAAGCTTTGGAATGCTCCCCTGACGATTCACAATGCCTAATAACACTTGCAAAACTGTATATGAGGGTATGGTACTATTAGATTTGCAGTCAGTATTTTATATGATTAAGATGAAATAGAATTTTGAGGTTTATACTGCGGGCTTATATTTTAAGGCAGGAGATCACATTCATTGTCAACAAACATGCCAACAGCTTCTGAAAATTAAAAGCGATAGTGCTGATGCTAGTGTAATGTTGGGAGAACTCTTTTTGAGAAAATTCGATTTTCAAAGCGCATCGTTTCATTTTCAACAATTTTTAGGTGAAATAAAACAAATCTTTATGTAAATTATTAAATAATCGAAAAAGTATGTACTTATGCTTATGATATTAAATCTGGAGAAGTAATTTTAATAACTGAGAATTCCAATTTTTGCGTTCAAACAAATGAACAGATCACCATCCAACACATTGGAAGTCTTTGGTGTGGTTTATTGAATGCTCACGTCGTGCTGGTACTTTGTCCGAAGCTGAATCCTACCTAAAAGCAGCAGCTAATATTTGCGATCCTAATGATCCAGGATTTGGATACTGTCAAGGGCTATTTGAATGGTTAGCGTACATTTCAGTATATTTCCTCATCCTAAAATTAATTGCAATTATAATTAATTATTTTACTTCCTTGTTGGTTTGTTTAGGTACAGTGGTAACGTAAATTCAGCTCTTAAAATGCTCAACAAGGCACGAAAAGATGCAACGTATGGACAGAAAGCTCTTTATACGATGATTGACATATATGTAAACCCGACTGGAGGGGTAATGGGTGGTGACGCAATGGACATGAACACAGGAGATGCTAGTATGGGGAATGGTAGCGACAAAGGCGATTTAAGGGATATCACATTAAGCACTGCTGAAACACTTATACGGGTATTAATTTGCTTCCCATACGTAGTTTTATTTATAAATAAGACCTTAAGTAATTACTATAAGCGTAGTTATAAAAAGGCTTAATAAATCACGTTGACTAATTTAGGAACTCAATTTAAAAACCACAGAGGATAAATTCAGGCGACATATTTTGGAATGTTTTGTCCTCCTTGTCAGTAAAAATAAAAATCGGATGGAGAAGGCAGTTCAAGAATTAAGCGGATTAGTTACAACCGATTTGGGTAGAGAATCGATTATGCTTGTTTATGCCTTGGCTACTGGGTACATGTTTATAAAACAGGTATTTTTATTTTTGTTCTATGTATACTTAAGTTAGTACACATAGGAGTATGAATAATAAATAACATAGGAATTAACAAGTTGATTATTAGTAAAGCTCACTGTGGAAATAATTGCTTTATAGACTCCAAGAGCTCGGAATCAGCTTAAACGCATAATGAAAGCTAACTGGACTGTTGAAGAAGCCGAATATTTGGAACGGTGTTGGCTTCTTCTTTCAGACATTTACATTCAAAGTAGCAAATATGATTTGGCCACTGATCTAATCAAGGTTTTATTTCCTTAAAAATCATTAAGTTGTCAGGAAGTGCCACAGCTTAATAACAATAAGGTTATATTTTTTGCAGAAAGTTCTACATTTCAATAAATCCTGTACTAAAGCCAATGAGTATCTTGGATTCATAATGGAAAAAGAGCAAGCCTACGCTGATGCTGCTGTCAATTATGAGCAAGCATGGAAGCTCACTAATTGCTCAAATCCTGCATTAGGTGTCTATATAAAATATCTTTTCTTCGCACAATGGACATTCATATTATGGTCGTTTTTATATTTCATAATTGTATGTTATTACTTTACAGGGTACAAACTTGCATTTAACTACTTAAAAGCTAAACGGTACACGGATGCCATTGATGTGTGTCACACAGTGTTAGCAAAACACCCATCCTATCCTAAAATCAAAAAAGAAGTAATGGATAAAGCTAGAAATAGCTTGAGGATGTAGCATTCAAGCAAAAATATTTACTCTTGTCAATATTCATTATCGTTACCAGCATTTCATGACTAGCAGTGAGCAGTAAGATATGATGTGCATAAGTATATATCATTTCACCAATCAATTAAATGTAGACTCAATATATTTTAGTTCTAGTCGTAATCATTCTAAGTTGGGTGTGAAATATTCAGCAAAGAGAAATACACAACCTTTAAAATTCACAAGTTTGGTGTATATTGCTTTTTGTTTATTGGATTTCGTATCAGTACACGTCACAAATACCACTTACGTAATACTAATTTTGCTAGGCATCGATATGTATAATTGTGTTTAAAATATGCTAGTTATTACTTTTAAAGCATTTAAGCTGAATGTAATTCCAAAGCAAAGTAGGTAATAAAAAGTCCAAAGTATTCGTCATCGGTTCATAAGGGAATAAAGTTCGTAATTTGTTACATTACAAACACTTTTAACACTTTTCCTTTCCAAAGCATGGTTGTTCGTTTCCTTTCTTCAACTCCTCCTCAATCTTATCAAACAAAGGCTTGAAATAATTCATCAAAGGTTCAATAGATAATTTTTTGGTCTTTGCAATTTTCTCCAAGGCTTCAGGCCACGGTTTGGAGAACCCAAGTTTCATCATGTCACTAAATGTAAAATATTAGTTCTGTAACATTATTTGGGACAAAGTATTTTTTGCTAGCGCAAGATCTCTCTTTGCATATAAAACCAAGAATAAATCACTACGATAAACATCGTCTTGATAATTAACTGTGCATGTAAAAACTCACCTTAACACTGTACCAGCTTCTTTACTATCTGTAAAATCACATTGATACAAAGGCTTTTTAGGATTTTCTCTAGAATACTCTCCTGCAGCTATGCACATAGCTTCATAGAACTGAAATTGTAGAATGTGGCTCACAAAATACCTACATATTGTCAATTAACTAATTTAAGATTCAATTCTTCGTCTGCTGTAATACTTTTTATGTACTTTATACCTGATATATTCTACATTTGCAACAATGTGGTATTTAGCAGCCGGATCGAAGCTTGATGATTTCCTAGGCTCAGGGGGAATAACACCTGCAAAACCCAAAAATGAGCACTTCGGTTTAGACAGTCTACAGTTTATTAATGTAAAGGCAGTTTTATTAATTTTGCCTCTTTTAAAAATACCTTGATATTCTTTCCTTAACTCCCACCATCTGTCAGTGTACTGCTCCTTTTTCAGTTTACCCGAAAATACTTCGAATCTCCATATATCAATTACAAGCGAGAATGGGAAGAAAGCAAACTAGGCAAATGCAGGCAAAATTAAAGTATTACAAAAATGCAAAAATTCTCTAAAAAATTCTGTATATACTTACTTTCTCAAGAGCTTTGTAGTACAAGAAATTGATGTCCATCTTGGTAACTCCTGGTGGCAAACCAGAAGGTGCAGGGGTAGTGGAGGCGTCCGCAGTTTTACTACCAGGGGCTTTAGTGACAGTCCCTTTAGTTTTATTAGCTGCGCTTTTGGTGACGGCACCTTTACTTGGCACTTTAGTGGTAGCACCCTTCTTAGCAGGTGGGGCTTTGGTGGTTATATCAGTTTTATTATCCGCATTTGTAGAATTTAAGCCCTTCTTAGCTTTCCAATTATTCCAGTTATGCTTGAAGTGTCCCTTAGCTTTACCTCTGTGTACTTTAAAGCGCCGACCTGCTTGTTCGGTCTCTGTTTCATTACCCTCCTCACCACAATCAATATCCAGCCCTAAGTCCAAGTCTAATACACAAGTGAGATGTGCTGGAGTTGTTACAGCAAGGCCTAATGCATCTCCAATAGCTTCATGGAATCCGGGATTAGCACCGCTCCGGAATATAAAGTCTTCTTCCTTGTACTGCATGTAGTATTCGACGTGGCCCATTTCATGGTGTACGGTAACTACACAAAACCAGGAATTTACCTTTTCTCTCTGTCCAAACGAATGAAGGTAAATAGATATGATAAATAGAAAAAAGTAGATTTTGTTTACCTAAATCATCCATGTTTACTTGTGCACACATCTTAATCCTGTTTAAGTATAAATAATGCATTTTAGGTTACGCAATGTTACGTTAGGAATAACATCAACTTAAAGTGGACAATCTTGCAAACAAACTGATTAAGATACAATTCCAGATAAATTTACCTATAATCTCCATTGATCTTCCCCGTGCAAAAATCTTCTGCTGTTGGGTGGCAAACAACCTCCCGACCATCAGTAGGTTTTGTCAACATGCTTTTGTTCCAGAAAGTATCTGTCATTGTCTGCAAACCAAGACCTCCGAAGAATTTGTCCGATTCTTTGAACATTCGCTCAACATCAAATTTCTGGATTTACAAAAATTTAAAATATTTACAAAGGATTTGTGATTTATGTTTATGACTACTTAACATTCAAAACTTACAGCTGCCACCATTGCTTCCGTGGCATCCAAACTTGGAGTTTCTGGGTATGGTTTAGTCACAGTATCTAAATTTGTCCAGTCCTTTACAGAAAATGTAGAATAAGCATTTTTGGAACATTCTCATCTTTTGCTTACTATGTCTAATTTCTCATTAAAGGGATTCACTAACCTGAGCCCACATATTTCCTACAACATTAATGGGTATGTAGCCATCCTTTCCTATATGTTCCTTGTAAATTGGTCTCAACTTCATACGCACGTAAGCATGGAGTTTGCTGGAAAATTGAAAGATATTTATCTCATCACCGGAAATTTTCTGCCTGTACATATAACAGGATTTGAATACCTACCTATAGTATGGTTTCAAATCATTCCAGACCTGGCCCATATCTTTCATAAACGTGTCAGCATTAAATCCCTGGCTTCCATCGTCATAGGCATCGGCCCAATAATCACTCATGTCTTTAAACCCTGCAATTGTGTTAACATTTTGAATTGCACTTTGATTTGGCAAACAAGCATTAATTGCAGATTATGTGCCTGCATTTACATCACTTACTGTTAGCAACTGCCATTTCATTTTGTAAAACTGAAAATTCAGCAAAATCATCAGCAGATACTTTAGACCCAAGAGTGTCATGCCATGATGTCCAATAATGAGATAGTTCGTCATAATCCTTTGACGTTTTTAAGATGTTTGTAAGTTCTGCGCAGAGTAATAGATAGATATCGAATGCCACTTAAACACTGTCATACAATGCGTAATTCTAATGATGAGTGTAATATTCTAAGTAATACCAGGATCCAAGTGATAAGTACAATTCGATGGATTTTTGTATTGGCACACGGTTGCTTGAGCAAATATTGACTCCATTTTGCTTTGTAAAGCGTTCATCTGTAAGTTTAGAAAATTTTGGTAAACATTAAACAATAATCTCATTAGTACATTCGTAAGTATTAATACAGTAATTTAGTTAAAATAATTAGACTTACTTTTTCAACAGATTCTTTAGACATGTTTCCAGGTCCCTATTAAATATAATGCTATACATTACAATACCGATAGGTATGAACTACGGAACGCTTCCGATTTTATGAAAACTTACAGTTGTAGCAAGGTTCTTAAACTCTCTCACGAGATGTGGATCCTTAAATTTATCCCAAGCTGAAAATTTGTCATTAATTTCCTTTTGAATATCTGCTTGGAACTTAAAGAAAGCATTTGAGGCGGCATTCTGAAAGTATTTTATAGGTGTGGATAATGCATTTGTCTCGTAATGTTGATTAAACGTATCATACCACAAATGCAATTTTAGATAATACGTATTTAGCTGGTTTTACCGATAGTTCTTCATTTTCTTTGGTCACATTTACGGAGTATTCCCACCGAATGATCGTGTTCTACACAGATCCAAATTAAGATATATTGAACCATCATTGAATATGTAATTAAAGTAGGTAGTTAAAAAATTCAGATGATTTATATATGCAAAAGTTCTTTCACAATTAATCACAAGACTAAACAACTTTCCACAAGCATTATTGAGAAACCACTTTTCTTTTCAATAACCCAAAGAAACGTACCACAACAACCAAACTTACAAAAAGTAAAAAATCTTACGCTTGAATTAGGTAACCAAAAATAGAATTTTCGATTTCCTCACAATTTAAGAAATATTATTACCTTGTTACAGGCTTCTGTGTATCGGGCCTCCAATTCCTTCAAGTAAGCCTTTGCAGCTTCTTCACTCCCAGATTCATCTGCCTCTGCGGTATACCCAAAGCAAATTATTGCTACAGCTATAAAGCAGACCATTAATTTTTCCATTTTGGTATTGCAGTCTTTGCATTAAGCCTGCAACTGAAAACTGACTTTAAGCTTTAAACTTTTGAAAGGGCCTACTTTTTTAGATTTATTATGTCGGCATACACTTTCAAATTCTTCCTTTGTGTACAACAGTAAATGGTTGACTATAAATAGTTACGATTGTTCCTTATTATTTTTTTTATTGTTCCATTGTGAATTCTATTAACTTCTACCTCGTACGTAAGCAGTTACGCTGCATAAATGACTTTAAAATACGCATAGAATAATAATTATTACTGTTTACTCTGTAATATTTACTTAATTATATTATAAGTAGGTAGTTTATGTATCCATTACCCATCTGATGGACCTAATGCATGAATCTTATGGAACTAATGCATGAATATTATAAATGTAAGGACTGCAGTAACTTGAGCAAATGGCTTTATAAATGTTGATAATGAATAGGTACTTTGTCAACTATAGACTAACAATTAGTCATTGACAATAGACCAGGAATAAATACTTTTCTCTTTAATTAATAATAAAACATTATTGTCCAACTGATATGAGCAATAAAGTTAGAACAGAAACAAATATATCATCGATTAATCACTTTTGTTTTAGTTAATGAAACTGTTCTTTGTTTGAAACCTTTCTGTAAACAGTTAAGTATACCTAGATCTAAAGTATATTATTGAATAAAAATGCTGTAAAACCACAAAACAATAGAAATCTATATACGACAACATTTTTACCATTTTTTGTGAAACAAGATCAAATTAGTAGATAAAGTACCCATGATTGACTGCCTATTGCCCAGCTATACTACTTATTTGTATACTAATAATTGGATAAGAAATTAGAATTTATTACTATATTATAAATATCTCATTGTTTGCCACGAGCTGCAAAATAAATTGGGACACAAAGATGACAGATTGATGACAAACTGCTTAAATGTTCTTTCTTAATTGATTTCGACAGCTGACATTTGGCATTGCACATTATTGGTGGAAACACATGGAACATGCAAGAATTGTATTTACATAATCTGACGTTCCCCTTTGCTTGCATTTTACATACCTTCATATTATAACATGTTACGTACGACGAACTTAACTTCGGATTGATCAACTATAGCAATAAATAGCAGCTGCTCTGGTTTTATTAAAACTTGCTTTATACCCGGAACCCTCTTATCTATACATATCTATATAGTACCTTGCACACATTTATTTATGGTATATGTTACGCATTACGCATCTCAAAATGTGTATTTACTTTGGTACAGTATTACTGAAACTAAAACTACCAATATATCGTTGGGCCGAGAGTACGTGTTGGTTAACTACAGTGGATTTTCCGGAGGAGTGAGATTGTGGTAGAGCCTCTCTGAGTGTAAGCATTATTTGTTGAGTTCTGCTTATGATGAATTAATATCCGTTTTGTCTCATATTCCCATTTTGCCTTCCGAACTTTTAGCTCAAAAACTTCCCTCTAACTCTATTTGGCATTTACAGTTCTTTGTAGCAAGTAGCAACAATAGAATTGGTAGGGGTTTTAACATTGGTTATTGCATATTGCTTGGGTTATTAAGTCACTAGCTGTAACTGATATGTAAGCTTTCTTGCAGTTACTTTCATAATGCATGTAATATATATGCATCGATACAAATTGATAGAAAGTCTAAAAAGGAGTATCTATACTCTTTGTGTGTAGTAAAAATAAGCAATAATTATGTGCTGTATTATGTGGATACTCATAAGAACTATGTAGAGTTGACTTTGACAGACAAGGGACTATCCCTTCCTCTGTTCCTCTAGCCACAAAAATGAAGTAAGTTTATTTGTATGCTTTGGTTCCCTTATAATAAGCGGAACAAATCTCGTTATTCCCAACTGCTGCTGCTGTCCTTTTTTGCATGATATTGGAAATCAACGAGAAATATGATGTATCAAAACTGTTGATAGTTCTATTGTGTCAACTTAATCTGACTTACTGTTTGCAATTTCACAAGTGGGCCAACAGATTACCATCAAAAAGAAGGATGGCAACTCCAATTAAATCAAGTCAAGTCAGAGCAGAGAGATATGAAAGGAAATAGGGTGAGCCATTCTGATTTCTGATCACTTCGCAATACATACGACTGCGAGGCTATTATTTTCCTTCCGGAGAATATCGTAAAAGTGATACCTCAGTTATGTGAGTATTTTGTCAGAAATTGAATAGCGTATTCTAAGAATTCTAACATTTGCTGCTTTAACTCAAAGTAATGAATCCTTAACTCCATTAGTAGTGAAAAAATGTTTGCAATTCTGAAGCTAACTTCCTTTATTGTCTTGTTTTCCAATTCAGAAAGGAGTTTTTGTTCGCGTATTAAAAGTAAATATGAAAAAGTAAGTAAAGTATATTTGTGTCGATGAAGCTGCAACTTTATGAATTAACAATGTACATTCTTCCAAAAGAAACATTGCCTGTGTATCATGCAATATCATGTATATACTCCTAGTTTGATACTCAATCTGAAATATCATTAGACTGTCTCTGCCTTCGATTATCTGGAATTCCTTGTCCAACCAATTCAGGATGATATTTAGGGAGATGCACACTAATGGTTAGCCAACCAAGCAGTCTGAAGCTGTTACGATTGGATCAATTCGGCAAGTCTCTGAGAAATCTCAAAGCAAAGCCTCCACCCTCAAGAAATAAGCTCCTCCCTATCAATCTTCGCTGCAGAAGCAGATCCGGGATGCAGTGAACATAGTTTGCAAGATTTTATGAAGTTGTCATAATACAAAATACAATCAGTGAATAAAATAAGGTTCGGCTTTACGGAGGACTCAGAAGTTTCTGCTGCACAAATCCAAAACATAAATACGCATTATTACAAAGACGATTGCATAACAGAGGTAACTTTTCTCTGTTAGTTAATTTGGTTGGATATCAGCATAGTTCCCGTACTAGCATCCCTCGATGAATGTGACGGTGACAGAAGGAGGAAATTTTACATGGCCACCACCAACAACGGTCAGTCCACAACATCATTAACTTCTGTATCGTCAGCAGCGTCAATAACTGGCAATCACAATCTGTATTGTCCAACTCCTGAATTTACAAATTACGAGTTGGCTTATCATCACCATTTATCTGTGCAAACTGCTTTGCAAATGGGACAATTTTACACTCCGGACTTATCTCATCAATCTTCAGCAGCAGCCGCCGCTGCAGCCGCTGCTGCCGCTCTTGCAATTCGTGCTCCTTCTCAGTCCGTCTCTCTCGTCAATTCCAATAACAGTTCAGGTGGACAAAACTCAGGAGGATCTGCTAGTGGGAACATCAATACCGGAAATAGCGCCTCTACTTCCGCATTAAGCTCGCTAGGAATTTGGGCGGAGGGGGGACAACGTTCTCATCAACTCGGTTACCACCATCATCACCATCAAGGAGCAGAATTAATTCCTGTTCCAAGTGCACTCAACTGCGATCTCTGGTCAACTTCCAACGGGCGACCCAACCCTTCGAAAATTCCCCATAGGTACACTTTCGAATTGGAATTACTGTATTTGTGCCTATAATTTCGTTTTCTTTTACAATAGGCTACCTACATCGTAATTATTGTATCATGGTCATGATATAGTTACTTCAAACTGCTTCTCTGCAGATATATTTGCATGTAAATGCTATTCACATACAGTATTAGTAATGTATTCAATATGTAAAGAGTCCTTCTTGGTGTATCTGTTTTCTTTTATTTTCAAATCCAAAAGAGAAGCCTTATTTAATAGTATCCATAACTGATGTAAATTTGATGTCATCATTATTAAGCCTTTGGCCGATTTTACCTATTCAATGACTTTTCTGGAAAGCTATTCAATACTTGTCATAGCAGTAGACTAATAAATGTACGTGTAAAGGAATTTGGTATAAAGTTGAGAATTTTTAGTAAATTCATGCTGTTGATTTAAAAAAAGGTAATTTGACTATAGGTATAAATACAGCAAGGATCGAAAAACCTTAACTATACCTCTGTTACAGCATTAAGTCAAAGTTACGTTTCATTACTTTTATGGGGCACGAAGTTGTGGTAACTTGTCTATTTGTTGCAACAGAAAATCAAACTGCGTTTTCTGTAATATGTTTTGTCAGTGTAAGTGTGTAATATGTAATATTATGTCAAATGAATGGGCACAATACACATATCTTAAATGTTTTTCTTAGATTCTAATGTCACAATATGTCACCTAATTTTCATATCAGTTAGTTATTGAGAGTTTAATAATTATTCAATAATGCGGATTCTTGCTTGAATATAAAACAAATCCAGAATGCAAAAACTGATATTTTTTGCTTTATTAGATTTGGTCCTCACAAATCATCGTCAAAGAAGCCTAGGAGGCGTGTTGCGACAATGGCGCAAAGGAGGGCTGCCAACATTCGGGAACGAAGAAGAATGTTCAATCTCAACGAAGCTTTTGACAAACTTCGACGCAAGGTATGTACTACTGAACAAAATTGATAACACAAGGAAAAAGTTTAAAATGAGCTTGATTAATTAATTTTCAACAAAGTAATGGGTAAAGGAACTTTTTGGCTAACTACAGGGTTTCAATGTTTCTTTGAATTTCTGGCATTTCACATCGTATTATTTAGTAGATAGGTCAAAAGACCAGTTATAAGTTATAAGCACAATAGTATATGAAATGTCTCATTCTCATGTATAGTATAGGTAGATGAGAACGAGAACACATTTTTCATAATATCATTCCAACTGATAGAAGACAATTGTATTACACCATTTTAAAATACATGACAAATTTCATAAAACCTAAGCCATAAAGAATCCACACACTTATAGATTTACAGCTTTTACATTTGATTTTTGTGTAAAGGTCCCAACATTTGCGTATGAAAAGCGACTATCTCGAATCGAAACATTGAGGCTGGCAATTACATACATTTCGTTTATGTCCGATATTGTGGCTGTGCCAGAAGGGCAGAAGAGCGGGGACAGGTCATCTGTTAAGCTATCTCATGGTCTTCACAACCACATCCACGGCCATGGAAATTCTCATCATTACGGTGGGGCCATCAACAATAACAGCAATAACATCAGCAATAATAATGGTAACAATGCAAATTCCGTGGTAGGAGCTGCAATGGCAGATTGCCATCAAAATCAAAACATTCCCCCTTTCCCTCTCGGAAGGATGTATTCCCCTCACCCTCCACAATCATACTGATAATTGATGATTAGTCTAAAACTCTAGGCTAGTTATCTTTCCGTAATATTAGTAAGTCCTGTAAGCGTTTAATTGTTTTATTGTTGGCGAGCGGAGGTCATTGGTCATTATCTTATTTTTGTTACTTGCATTGTATTTTGTCTTGTATGTATTCATGTATGTAATAGTCGGTAATACGGTGCTTACTTTTAAACAAACCATTATTTAACCATTACTCGTCTTTTAATGTCTTATCTCAGCTAAGAGCTCTAATCTAACCGACAAATAAATGAGGTAAAATCGAAATTCGGTCACAAAAGTGCTTTCATTTTGTCAAAGGAAGATTTAAATCTGAATTTTCGTTAAGGGCATTGTTTTATATGCGTTTTCAAAAAGTATAAGCATTTAATCACTGAATGACAATAAAATTGTAATGATTTTCAACAATTTTCTCAAACTACGATTAGGCTAAAAATTGCCATATACCTTTCGCGTGTCGGCCTAGGTTCTAGTAACAGTAATTAGTAGAAAGGTTAGATAAAAAGTAATAACCATATAGGGCAAAATCTCAGAAGGATTCGGGAAGGGCCAAGAAGTCCTGCCAACAGAATACCTGTAGGGAGGAAAATTGACAATTAACCTAAGGTATATTTGTGCTAAGGATGTCAACTACTTCTGATTTATTTAGCTTAGGTTTTTATTTATTTATAAATAAGGGTTTGTAATTCAGATAAAGTGAGGTTATATCGATTCTGTTTATTTTTACTTTATTTTACTTTTATGTATCGATGCAGTGAGCTCTATTTCAAAAAATATTACTGAACTTTCGTAAAATATACTGGTATTGCTAGAAATACAGAAATGCTAGTACGAAACAGAAAAGGAATGTTGTATTTTATTCATTCAGATAATAAACGTGTTTGCAGCTCTTCTATTCTTAAGTTCCCCTAGTCTTACACTGTGCTAAATCTATGCTTAAAATCTCCACTCACATCTTCCGTAATATCATATACTTACTTACCTCTGATGCCGTCATATTATAAAACTCTTTAGGTTAACCTAGTGGATTTAATGGAAAATGTCTTCGAAGTAAGTGAATCTGAACATGAGTTCGGTCACTGATAATTTTTGTTGGTAAAATGTGTCAATTATTAAGAAAATTCATGCATCCTATTTTAAACGAATAAGTCAACAGCCAAAGTCTAATCAATTTAATTTATTTATTAATAAAAACATCTTGAGTATGTAAGTCACAATTTACAAAACTTTTATTTGTATCGATGATTTTATTAAAATTAAGTACTTCTGTAACACAAAAGAAATTCCATTTAGATACTACCATGGATAAACCAACTTAGCCACATAATGAATATACTCCGGCTCCTCTATTCCACGGTTTGGCCCATTCATGTCAAAATTAAGAATATTCATCTGTAAGTGAAGACAACATTATGTACATAAGCATTTCCAAATTAGGATAATAAAAAATGCTGAGAACAAAAATTATTTTATTATCTAAAAACATTAAACAGTTAAGTTAACGAAGCCAAAGTTATAATACTATCCTCACGAAAGAATTCTAAAAATGTACCTGTTCATATGTTATGCTATTTGTTTTGCTGAATTTAGCAAAATATTGCTTCTCATCGTCAACAATTACGTCTATTCCCAATAGACTTAAGTCATTTAAAAGCTGCATTCGATCGCAGTAGGACAGTATTGACATGATATTTTTAACAGGAAATTTACAAGTTTTGACTCCATATGCACTTGATAAAACTTGAAATGCGGATCTGAAATCACAACACAACAATGAGTTAAGCATTAATTTTCCAAATACTGCTTGAAAATAAACTGGATTTCTGTTTGACTTACATTCTCATAAATTTTACATGTTGCACAAGGTATGTTGAGATTAAAGGAGGAAATTGATGAATCAAACGAAAGAATTGCACATAATTTCTCGATTGATAAGCTAAGCACAATTCAATGGCCGAGTCAAATAATTTTGCATTTCTGGAAAGCAAAGAAATAAAATTGTAATAAATATAATCCATTATACATTAACTATCACAATATTTTTATATCATAATATTTCAAAAAATTTAGGTAATACTCATGTTAATATATACAAGGAAGAAAAGAATAGGAGTCAACCCTTATAGAGAAAGACTGACTTGGGCTTCTTACTCAGTTTATCATGCATTGTAGCCAAAGGGGTAAATTGATGTTTTTAGGGATGGGCTACAGTAATGGACGGGAATGGGCAAATGATTGGCTAAAAAATGGCAATCTCTCTTATTGGCTACTCTGCATGCCAAATTTAGTAGACCATGTATTGAATGTAGTCGATCTTTCTTTATAAAAGGGCTAAAATTCGTTTTCTTTGCATGGAACTGTGCAAGTAATACTGTCTTACATTTTTTGTTTGATGGATAATGCCCTGGAAATTACATCGAACGAGCTAGGAGCAATTAGACAATATAGAGTTTCAAAGTCAATTCTTGAAGCTCCGTAATATTTATTGATTTCGTACAAGGTTATTAAGCGTTTCAGACAATCTACCAGATGTTTTTTGTTAATGTGTGGTTCGAAATTAGATATTGGCTCGTACCGCAATCTAAATTAAGAGAATAATAATTTATTATTTTAGTAAACTGCAAACCATCTTTGACAGTTTCAAGCATCAGCATGTAATTTCACAATATTTTGAATAATCAAATAATGAAGTGAGATGTATTTATTGTAATATATAGAAGTGCAATCAAAAGCTTCATGAACCTACACCGCCATTTATAAGAATACAAAGTATTTTTAATGAGACTCGAAGATAGGTAAAAGACATGTTCCAACTATGCATGGCATCATTGTAGGTTCCATTGGCTTTTGATTACTGAATAATCCACCTACCTGTACGCTGCAAAGACATGAAATCGTACTATGGTTTCTAAAATCTTTATAGCATTGTAGTCTTGTATTCTTTGTATAACCAAATCTTGGCGAACTGATCGAAGTCGATCAAACATGAAGTCGTAAATGACATGGAACGGTTCTTCTGTTGTCACAAGAATTCTGTAAAGGAAATCACACCAATTTATCCTGTGCCACAAAACCATTCATAAAACATTTTAAAACTACTGCTTGTATTGTAAGTCAATACAAAGTAAGAGTTCATGCTGTTGCAGAAATTATTTTAATTGTTTTATATAATTAAATAAAGTTTACTTTGTACATAAGTATTCCACAGTTTGAATGAGAACATAATGAGGTCGTAAATCTGCTGATATAGTTTTATCCAATCCTGCAGCAGATCGAGCAAATGATTTAACAGTTTTCTGAATATCAGCTCTTTCGGAAGAGCGTTGAGCATAGCTCCTATTTTTCCCTTTTCTTTTGGTATCAGATGAAGTGATATCAGAATCACCCAAGCTTAAGATTTCGAATTTGTGAAGAAGTCCCTCTTTCTCTCTCCTAATAAATCAATTTTATACTCTTATTAAGTTAGTTTCTGCGTATGCCGTATTCCAATGGTTATATATAACATGTTCCATGACTGACATAACAATAGATAATATTGCTGATGCTAATAAACTGATAAAAGTTTGTAAAACGTCTTGGTACTTACATATGCCTTTCCTTACTGGGACACATCTCCATACAGCTTCCCCTTATGCTGTCTTCAGGAAAAGGTTGCATATTTGAACTATTTTGCATACTGAAAGGTTATACTGCAAACCGTAATTCAGTGAACACTTGAGTTGCTTTGTAAGAACTGTAGCCGGCGATTAGTGTGATTTGAGGTAGTTGAGTGCAAAAATTGCAGTTTTCTACATTAATAAGTACTTGTCATTGTCATGTCATCTGTAGACACGTATTAATATTCATTTAGAATATTCCTTCCGGAGAGACATCGTGGATTCCCGTTTGATTTTCCAATTCTGCCAGGGACAACTGCAATCACAAAAATAACTTTGCTTATCATTACACTTACGATTTTGGAAAAGGAAAGAAAAGATATAGACATGTAAGCTCACTGTACAAATGAATGTTATGAAACAATGATAATAAAATAACCATGATCTTTAAATAATTAACTTTAGGGATTTTAGATTGCAGCACTTTATAGCGTCTTTCTTATTTCGAATTTACATTATTATTTCCATTGAGGAAGTGAAATGAGTTTAAAAACTATCATAATAGGGACTTAAGAATAGTCACGAAGGCATTCAAATAATTTAACAAAGGATTTAAAATATTTAAATATTACTCCTGTATTTTTAAACCAAAAAACTAAAATTCAGTTTAAGTAAAACAGCTAAAATAATTGCTTTGCACTGTTTGCACTGATGATGAGAATTGCTTACTTGTCAGGCTAATTAAAAGGACGTTCTGTTGTATTGTGCCTTCACATATGTGTATAAAAAATTTAAGTATAAAAATTGTTCGCTAGAAAAAAATGATAAGCTTTTGGTACACTTTTATGCTGTACTCTGTACACTTTACAGTTTGTACTGTACACTACACTACACTAGTCACAGTTCACACTTTCACACCAATGTATACTTTAGTTTGCAATTTGCAATATCCTGGATTTTGTACTTGTAAGAATGAAAATTAACGTATCTGTTTAAACCAGCAATATAACTTGTACAAAGAAATATTTTATCAATTTAATATCGATACTAAGCACTGGCACCAGAAAACATAAAAACGAAGCAAAATCACATGTTAGATTTCTTCATCGCGCCACTATCGTAGGAGTTAAGTTGTTAAAATATCAAACTATAAAAGGACTCTACTCTTTACGCTATACGCACACCCTGGGGACATTTGTGATTTGTGTTAAAGGAGTTTGTTTGTGTATGTACCATATGATTTAATAACAAACGTGCAAGCTTAAGCATGTTTTCTATTAATATTCACTTAGGACTTAGGTACGTTAATACTACCTGCTCCAAGGGCAAGTTACTTCACTGTACTACTTCCTCTTCAAATCATTTTAATATGAATAAAGCTTAGCATGGGATAATGGGAATTGGGATGCCTACAAATGAAATGAACTTCAGTAAATAACCTTGCTACTTAACTGTCGTTATCTGCCTTTATTCATTCTTGAGTTTTCAAGCTTGTAAGTAGATCTCAAATAAGTAAAAATTATCTACTACTAAGACATGCAAATATTCATGTATGTTGATATATGTTGTCATCAAACTAATTACTTCACCACAACATACTACGTGCAGTTAGAATTTACTATTTAGATTTAGGTCTACATAGATATTTAAAATTAATTTTCTGAATTATTACATAAAAGAAGCTGAACTAACTGCTTCTACACAGCATAATAATCTATGCTTATGAATGTATGATTGATAAGGCACTTCCATTATTATATGGAGAATGACATGCATTTTGCATGTTTATTGCTAAATACCATATACTCCAAAACACTTATTTTAGGGATATTGTCAAGTAATGCCGTGGTATTTATGAGTCATTTACAAAACCTGTAAGTTATGTAACTGCCATGTTTAGATAATTAATTGGAAATAGCGTCTGTTCGCCATAATAGTTTACGCTTACATTGTAAGTTATTCTGAAACCCGCTGAGTGTACAGTGTACTGCATGCGGAAGACGGCCACAAATAACACAGTAGCCGGCAAAAAGTATCTGCCTACATATAGGTATGTAAAGTATGTACATACAACAGCAGGTTAGTTTGTTACTTGTATTCCTTCATACAGTACCAGCAGCAGTAATCGCCAAATTTTCATAAAGCTTACCATTGGACATAAGTTTGCTTTTACGATTAGTTAATGGTAACCTTGAAACTTACTGAAACACCTTTTCACAATTGTCAAAGATTTGACAATTAGTTTACATTGGTTGCAATCCAGTAAAGGTGTGCAAACGCAAACTGTTTTTTCTGTATTAATGGGCAGCTGAAGGGAACACCATAACACTACATACCTACATAGCTGAATATTGTCAAATCAAGAGTATTAAGTGACTTTAACAAAAGTTGTTTTTGCAATTCACAAAAATGAGTCAAAATCAGGGATTTGGATTACACAGTGGATACTTCCACCCGGTACTAAGGGAGTGGCAACAATCAAACACAACCATTACTGAAAATAATTTGATGTATCCAATTTTCATTACGTAAGTCTTCATCCATTTTTACGGACTTGTTTTTTTCTTATCATTTTATGTGTTCTTAAAATGCCCAGAATTGTGTATCTAAAACCCATTTTGCAAATTGATATCCTAGTAATGAAACACAAATATAATCTGTAGGCATGATCCTGATGGAGAAGAAGAAATTAGTGCTATGCCTGGAATTAAAAGGTGGGGTCTAAACAAAGTGACATCGCACTTAAAACCCCTGGTTGACCTTGGCCTGAAGTCTATTTTAATATTTGGGGTTCCTGATGACAAAATAAAGGTCTGCTAGTTTGTTTGTTTTTGTTTACCACACAATAATAGTTCCCGAATAACCAAAAGGAATAATAATTACTAATAATTGCCATCACTAATGGCAGTACCCTTTAACTAATACTTACCATTCACCATGTAAGATCAAAACCAAAATTCACTTTTTCACAAAGTATTCCTCTTCATAGATAGTAATATATAATAATTGAGGACTGCCCAGAATTAGAATTGTAGGCTTCAGTTCAGTAAATGTGGTATTTGTGATGAAACTAATATCAAACACAACAACGAAAACTTTCTGTAACTTCGTGAGCGGATTGTGGAATCCCGGTAAAGAGTGAACTGTTTTCATCGTCGGATTTAGTCGGCTTTTATGCGTAGGTACTATCTCTGATTTCGTATTTTATACCACTCAGGATGATACCGGGTCTGGAGCAGAAAATCCGAAGACTTCTCCAGTAATACCTGTTGTTAAACTCATACGGGAAAAGTTCCCAAACCTTTTGGTGGCTTGCGATGTGTGTCTTTGTACTTGGACTTCACATGGTCATTGCGGTATTCTGACAAGTAATGGCACAATTGATAATGAAATGTCGATTAAAAGACTTGCAGAAATATCCGTGGCTTACGCTCGTGCAGGATGTCAAATTATTGCACCTTCTGATATGATGGATGGAAGAATTCTGTCCATCAAAACAGCACTAAGAGTGGCAGGCTTTTCTAATAGCGTAAGCTAACACATAATGTCAGAAAGTTTCTGGACAAAATACATGTATGATGTATCATGTATGAGTAAAATGGAAATAATTGTCTTCTTAAAGGTTGCTGTTTTATCGTACGCTGCAAAATTTGCATCATGTTTTTATGGTCCCTTCCGGCAAGCTGCAGCATCAGCTCCTGCTTTTGGGGATCGTAAAGCTTATCAGTTACCCCCTGGATCCAACGGCTTGGCAATGCGAGCAGTTGTAAGAATTGTCATAAATAATGCAAAATAATATTGCGGTTGCTTAATGTTTTAAAAACTAACTTTTGATTACAATTTATTAACATAGGACAGGGATGTGGAAGAAGGAGCTGATATGTTAATGGGTGAGTATGAACAGAAATATGGGTTTTATAAGATCCCCATGAATTGCATATATCACGAATAACTCTTATTTACTAAACAGTGAAACCTGGATTGCCTTATTTGGACATAATTCAGCAAACGAAGCAAAAACATCCAAATTTCCCATTGTTTGCATATCAAGTAAGCGTTAAACAATTCATTCTAACCCACAATGCTTGAAAAACTGTTTTATGTTTACCAAAAGCTTAATTGAACTGCTCTATCATTACTGATACTATTTGAAACTGGTACCATACGAATTTTTCCTGTACTGAAGATTTATTTTCAACTTAACAATGTAGATAAAGATTCCAGATGGTTCTCCTTTATATAAAAATAGTATAAAAGCAATTTCGTGTTATAAAGAACGGATCATTCTAGCTAATAAACACTGACAACAGTAGGGCAGTGTTGAGATACGGGACCTGCACGGTAATATATATTTATCTAGACAAATGTATTGTCTTATTTTGTTTTGCAGGTATCTGGCGAATATTCCATGTTGATAAAAGGAGCGGACGCACAATTATTTGATCTTGACAGAGCAATGATGGAATCCCTGACGTGTTTGCGAAGGGCTGGAACTGATGTCATCATCACTTACTTTACACCGGTAGTTTTGAAAAGACTAAATGAAAATAAAAACTAATGGGTTCTGCTCTGCAAAAATGATGTATATAATAGATACATAATACATGGATGTGCTTTAAATGAACACAAATAGTAAATAATAAATTAGTAAATATTTGAATGCAGTATAAATTGGGTAGGTAATGAATTGAAGATACACGGATATATCTGTTAAATCAAGGAAGCTGATTGTAAATACGTTTGTTAATCTGTATTTGTTAAGTATTTTGTGGAATAATAAGGTAAAGTTAAAACCGTTCTAATGGAATGTTATTCAACTTCTAGATAAAATTTTCATTTATGCATTCTCAGAAATTCATTTTCTCCACTTCTCATAATGAGTGCACTGAGTGCACTATGAAATCATGGGTTCAGAAGTATAATACATATGTAAAAAATTGTAATAAGTTGTTTATCAACCTGAAGATCCGGAATGATGTCGCTACCTCATTTCTAAAAGTAGACAATCTCTCATTTTCAAGCTTGCCATTCTATTTAATGGTATATTATTTCTTAGCACCTAAAAATGTTGTGGTACTTCAATTATGGCACTCGTGATTCTTTTCTTAATGATAATGTGGTTTAGGCTTTATATTGCCTTTGTTATACAAAACATAGATATTAAGATATTATCGAAAAGATGCTGGCCCAACATATTTATACTATTTCCCTATGGCTTTTACATTGGTTTAAGCCATGTTTTAGCAGATATGAATTCTCATTTGACTAAGTTTATATGTGCGGTTATTATTGCACCATTTAAGTAAGTACAACAATCATGAGTTGTTCGCCATGATTTTGATATATGGAATCAGTTAGTCAGCAACAGACAGAATCCATAACAAAAGTTAATGTTAGTATAGCAATTTATTAGTTGTCTTTACTTTATAATAATGATTCATTAGAATGTGTAGTTACAATACAATCTTACAATCCACACAGAATTGTTATGGATATCATCAAAGAGTTTTCGTAAAGTGTTTAGTATTAATAACACAAGTAGGTGAATAGAGTACCAAAATTATATCTACAACTACTAAATTACCTTCATTGGTCAATGGAGCTATGATTTTAATACCAGTCGTCCAAATTCACACGTAGATGTTAACGTTGAGCAGATCACATAAGGCATGATATGGTACAATAGGTATTATTTCAACTTGTCCCCTTAAATGGCTTAAGTACTAAATTAATTACATTGAGGCCAAAACCATGTTAATGCCAATACACATTAAAGAAAGAAACATTGTATATTAAGCAAACATTCAATTTGTCTTTCGTGATAAATCGAAATTCACAATGCAGAAATACGTCTCCCTGCCTAAGGAATGCTTACTCAAAATGTACAGGGATTAACTGGTACTAAATGAGAGAAATTCCTGTAATAACAGAAACTATCACCAGATAAACTAATCCGGTAAATTAGTAAGGAAAGCAAAAGCGTTTGCAACAAATATGCATAAAATAAACATTTCAAAATTGATTTTCTTTACTTAAAGTTAGAAAATGTGCATAGAGTGAACATCCTTTACCAGTTTTATAAAGCAAATCCCCAGTTGTCTTTATTTTAACGAGTGAATTTTTGAATACGAACCTGTTTCCTATTTTGTGCTTGCAAAACTTTTACTCTACCATATAGCACACAAAGACGGTCTGAGAATCTACTTTATAAACTATGCATTAAAAAGATTTCACTCTACAAATAAATAGGCCAGTATTACATTTCATTTGCAAAGCAAATGGGTTAATAATGATAATATGTGTAATTCATTTGAAACCTTATAAATATACTATAGCTGATTAATGATAATACGTATGTATATTTTTGTACAATGATAAATTGATAATTGCAAAAGATGTAAGGTTTGAAATAACGGAGACTGCCGTGTCTTGGTTGCTTTGCGTTGGTGTTGGAATTTTCATCAGCGAGAATTGGTATTGTACCATCTTGTCATTTCATGTCGTTGCATGTCGGTGGTGGAATTTTAATTGTTCCATGTCATTTAAGCGCTAACAAATGGATAGTTAATTAAAATATTACAGACATATCTCTAGCACCCACTCCCATTCAAGTCTAAAATCTACACGACTACAATTTATTATATAGTCCTTTGTTTACTGAAGTCTGAAGTATGATCTGAAAACATTTAGACAGTTTAGCTATTTGGTTACAATAATACTACTTTGACAAAGCACTTGTTTGTTACAATACAATTATTAGTAATTCTAATTATTATGTAATGATTTAATTTATTAGTTTTATAGTATCTCTTTGTCGTAGTAAAAATCAAATATTGATTTGTTAATTTGATGAGGCAAGCAAAATGCAACGTGTTGCAATTGCACAATATTAGAATTTGTCTTATTGTTAGTATTTGCCAAAGCAATCAGTTGAATAGATAGTTAAGTTTTCATCATAGTGTTATTGGTACATTATTTTTTAATATAAGTCACGTCCACGTCATAATAAACACTTCATATCATAGTTGTTGATAAACGTATTTGAATAACGCTAGTTAACACTACATAACTACTACTAATAAACCTATTCTAATTCTACGTACTCACAATATGAATATGAGGCAATTTTGTAGTTCCATTTTGTCACTTGTAATCAATCGTAAATACAGTACACATCTCTCGTATTAAACACTAACAGTACGCGTAGTATCGTTTTAGCAAAATTTTTATTATGAAACTATAGGTTAATACGTATCGTCTACTAACTATTATAACGTAACATGCACAAAAGCAATCTTATTGTTCTCATACAGCTTAAAAATCATTATTACCTCCAATACTGCTATTTAATTAATATGCATCCAATTTGCTTTATGTAACTCTATTTCTAATAAATATGTGTCGAATTTTAAGAACTCACTAAACATTACGTCTAGTCCATTTACATAACTATCCAATGTAATGGTATTTAGAGACGATGTTGAAATGGATGCCAGAGTAAGCACCCATGGTGTGTTTATAAGTACATTAATAGGTACAGACACGTCATTGAGATAATGCTTGAGACTTAGGTAATGCTTTCACTGGTAACTATATGAAAAGTCATTTGTCGGAGAAAGCATTCTTTCACTCGGTATGCTGTCTCCTACTTTTTCTTACCCAAGGAGAAAGTTAACCTGGGAAAGTCATCTTTTGTTTTATCATGAAGAAAAAAATGCAACTAATTTTATATTATTATTTAATATAAAATGTTATTTACATACTTAGCACCAGTAGAGATGAGAGGCGATATTAAGAAGGGAGTAGGAATGAATTGGAGAGTAGGTTAAGAAAGAGTGGCTTTAACCAGTGCGACTGGATTGAATGAGTCTGCGAAGGAGAATTTCTCAATTCTTTAAAGATATCTTTGTCAGTCCGTCAGTTTCTAACTAAAGTAAGTTGGCCTGACTCGTGAGTCATTATAGCAGACAAGACTCAAGACAGTCCATCCATTCTGCACTTATGTAAAGAGACTATTGGTAAGCAGAAGTCTGACTCGACTGAGATTCAGACGAAAATGCAGACGAAAAGGAAGGAGCAGGAAAAATTGAATGGCTACCGGAAAAGAGCTAGAAGCTTCAGTTCGGTTAAAGCTCCTTCCTTTTAAGCAGAGGCAAGTAAAGACAGCCAAACCAAAGGAGCCAAGCTTTTCCTTTTCTACTCCTTTCTTCCTCGTCTTCCTCTTCTCTTTTCTTACAAACTGGAAACATGACTGAAAAACTCTTTGCCTTTCTATAGCTGCTCAAGTGTTTTTCTTATCCCGAAAGAAAAGGATGAATGTGTTTTGCTTTTACAAAGCTTTTGTATATAATGTACACATTATAGTAAATAGGAGGTCGTCGATTCTCTAATGTGCCATTACCATTACCATGTGCCACTGCCAATACGAGGAACGTCTCCATCCTCTAACGAGACTCTTATGCATAATATTGTATCGCATACAAATAAATAGTTGCTTCACTTGGCTTGGCCTTCTTTGGTTTATTGGCTATGGCTTTCACTTGATTCCTCGCACATATACGATTGGCATTAGCATACGAATGCTTCTATAGTATCCTGATCCAAACGTCCTTCTACTTTCTGCATACAAGTATTCTTGTATTATATTGCACTTCATTTATCACCTATTTTACATTTTAATACCATATTATTAATGTAGGTTCATGACATGCCTTCTTTCCTTGCCCTTGAGTACACAATATTAATAGGAATCAGAGGCATTACTATTATTTTCCATTTGATCCACAAATTATATTACTTTATATAACTTTAGAATCCTAATAGATAATTTGTCTCATGTGTTTAATAATTTACACGGTCGATATGATTAATTAGCTACGAAGGAAGAAAGGTCGGCTGTATGCCAGCTCAACTTAATTATTAAATTTCTGTAGAATTTTGTCTTTGTTCTTAAGTCTTCTGCTAAGTACTAAAAGCATCATCTATGTATGGGTGTAATGTAGTACGGAATCGGAAACAACTCAAGGTTTACCGTAGTCTCTCGTATCATAGGTACATTAGGAAAGAAATTGTGTGCACCCATGGTGTTGCCAAAACTTAACGATTGTTGTTATTTCAACATCACTAAACTACTTATCGTCAGCTCACTGCGCAGCGAGGGAAAAGGTTTGCCCAATTAATTTATTTAAATACAATTTCCAAGAGTTCTGACAAAAGCTTAATAGTAATACTAATTGGTGATTACCAGATAGAGTAATTTAATTTAGTTATGCAGATTTAATTGAAGTAAGGGGCATTACTTGCAACAGCTTTCAAAGCTAATACCCCTCTTTTGTAGTTGCAATTAGCTAATGACTGTAATGACCTATAAAATGGGACCTACCTATACTACCACATGCACATTGGTACTTATAGTATACTTAAATGGTAAAGTGGTAGCTGAGTAGTTGTAGAGTTAAGAGGTGATAGTGAAGAATTTCACCTTTTACATGCTTACAATACTTATAATAATAGTATAGTATAGTCGTATGCACCATTATTGTTTTTCATTGCTGAAAGTCACAAATATACGCGGACATGTACTTTACGTACCGATTTTACATACTGATGTACTGATCTTCTATACATATCATCAAATGTATATATTTTGGTGCGTTAACCGCACTTATAGATCCTTTTTGTCTAAATTGAGTTTTGATTTGCCAGACCCATAATTTTTGGATTATTGGTGTGTGCTTATCTTTAACAACACCTGTGTAGTTTGGGAGTTTAATTCTCCAAGAAAATACTCATTACGTCTTTATTCTTTGAAATCAGAAGTTTCCGTTGTCCAACGAAACCAGGTGTAACTTATTTCCCATTTGGATAGATTTCCATTGCTTAATGATTTAATGAGCATTCATGGTGGAAAATTTTATTCTACCTATCCCTAATAACATGGACTTAAGCTAATGTTATCCGTTTGAATTATCTGCATTTTTTGGTGCTCCTATACTGCAGGGTATGTTATTCTCGACGACTACACGAATTTCGTATTAATTTCAGGCTTGCATAAAACTCATATATAGTGTTGACGATCCGTGGCTAGACCACTGGTCTATCATAATAATATTAAGTACCATTTTGAATGACAATCCCAAAACCATGACAAAAATAACTTTTGCAACATAAATTGTAAGTACTTTAAGCACTTAATGCAATGAGCTTACGAATGCATGACCTGATTGGCAGTAGAGTAGAATACAGTTGCTCATGCACTTTGTAACGAAAAACAAACTATAATTCATCCGTGATTCGAAAATCCATCGCTAAGAAAATTTATGAGCTCTGAAAATGTTTAACTAGAGATAAGGTTCAGCAAGTTTTAAAGATCAAGGGATTGGAATTCGGTCAGGAGCTTGGCATATGGAATCATTTACGTGTCCATATCGATGTACTGACATACCATGTATTCATTTAGCCTAAAAACTTTTTATTGCCCACTATTTGAATTTGAAAGTATGTCCGAAATATCCATAACATGATCTAGAGACATACTGGCAGACCTAGAGTTTCTTAGCTGTGATTGTTGGGATTCACCTGCTGGCATTTGCTTTCTTATTATTGCCTTTGTAATGCACAAATAGAGAAAGTGAACATTTTTAGATCCATCAACATTAGAGTAGATGCAGCAGTCTATAAATATTTAATTAAAAATACGCGCATTTATCACTGAAGAACTCATTACCATTTATATCGAGTACAAATACTTTTATCGAAGCAACGAAAGCGGTTCAGTAATGTACCGCACATTCAACATTGGATTTGACAAAGAAGTAATATTAATACCTACTGTATAATTTGGAATTTCATGATAGGAGGACTGTGACAAGACACGATCTTTTCTTGGAAACAATTTTTATTCGTATTGTAGTGTAAATGATCAAAATGATGGAGTACGTATTTGGGTGTGCAACATTAGTGAGTTTTGCATGCTGGAACTCGGGTGTTAAACGAGTTAGCAACTCGTTCATGATGAGCACGATCCATGCTGGTTGTACTGACTGCTTTGCGTATAGTCAAATCTTGTACACGGGAGGGAGTTGGAGAGTGTGACCCCGCTCCTCCATCAGGTTGACCTGGAGTTGGAGATGATGACCGATGGACTGCATTCGGAGCGGGAAGTGATTGTCATCTTTGATTGAGGGCCAGTGTGGATATCATCGGTGGTCTCACGGGTCGATTGTCCAGAATCCTTTCCAACTCGTTCATCACAGTGGTTGACAATTTCGGAATTAGTTGTAATGCTTGCATATAGGCTAGGAGTTCCGAAGTTGAAGTGGGTCCAATCAGCATACATTGAACTGGATCATTTTTAAGACACCATGCGATGACCAACTGAGCTAAAGTACATCCATTCTTTTCGGCTAGAGCTGATATTTCTCGACTGAGCCTCTGTTGGTGTGCTAACTTTTGATTGCATGCTTCTTCCGTCGAAAGGGATCGCTCTTTGTTCCAACCCTCTTTTCCACTGCAGATCTCGTCTTCATTCCAACTGTACGAGGAAACGTACCTTTTCTTTATCGAAGAGCGAAATGCTAAGGCTAAAGATTCCTCTGTATTTTTTCCTAAAGCTTTGTAGAAGCTCATCGTCAGGGGTGACCATGTCATAAGACCAACTCCTATTTTGTTGTAAAGCTCAGTCATGTATAACTCGGGTTTGTCCCTGCAGAAGAAATGATACTCAGCTTGTTCCACAATGGGTGTGATACAATTGAACTGTCGACAGTTCGAGTAGGCCTCCATGATTTCTACAGGCGTCCATTTCGATGTGCCCCAATACATTGCCCACCCGTTGTTTATAACTTGTGTCATTGCTCGTACGATTTCTGAAAATATTACAAAAGAACAGCCGCTGTCATTTCACAATTGCAAAAGCTTACGTTCACATTCCCGAATGCCTTACGTAGAGAATAATAAATACCTATACTCTACTAGACTCTACGGTGCAGTAATACTATTGCAATTCCCACAAGAATTTCTATGTAGTATTTCGCCAACGCTGCATGGCAATGCAGTACAGTCTTTGCATGATAAACAAGAAATGGTCAAATCTAATGTTCAATTCCCAGAATTGCTGTAATACATAGCAAATTAGCCAAATAAGACGAACAAAATATTGATACACCGGATGAATAAGTGCAAATGTAAATCAGATTCGTCAATGGTAGGTCTCATTAACAATAATAATGTATACATTATTAAGTGAACGAAGTCTACTTTAAGTTTTTATTTTGCCATTCTGTCTCTATGTCTGTGAATGAGTAAGAGCGAGTACTCCATAGCTCAAAAACGTTTAAAATAATTCGTTCAAATTAGTTTCTAATAGAGCATTGAAATAGCATCTTCCAGTTCAAAGATGAGCACTGCCTTATCTTTGACCTCCCAATGAAAAATAAAAGACTAATCATTCTAAACTTACTCCATCCAGCAAAAATATAAACCGGAAAATTAAAGGATATAATTTGAGATTGTCTACAATGTACTTTTTTAAGTAATCACAGCTTAGCAAATAATAATCAGGACGTACCTTCCATTGGACACATGGTATCCACACGATGGATGATAACTACATCAATGAACTCCAGCTGTAACCTTTCCAAAGAAGCTTTAACACAGTCTAAAACGTATTTCCGAGATAGACCTCTTTCTTCGCACCTGAAATTCATATAAAATAGAAATGAATAGTTTATATCAAATGTAGAAACTTTGCATAAATGGAAGTTTGTGGTGTACAACAGTGGTAAAAATCAAGAACACTGCATCATGCACTAAAAGTTTAAAGTTTAAAACCTCAGTTGGAAAGTTAGGGGTTATTTCTACATTCAGAATGACTATCCCTTTGTTGCATCACCCTAAAGTGACAACGATGCCAGTTTGCACAACAAAAGTTGACTTGTTCTTAGGGCGATTGCATAATTAAGTATGTGATGGTAGTTCAAGTAATCTTAATTATTTAGCAGAAAAAAGCGAAGATTATAAGGTTTCATAACGCATACACCGCATGGAAGAACTGCGACACTACCTGTGGCCTCATCAATTCAGAGAGACATTAGAGGGAAGGGGAAAGTTGGTCGTAAATTTTTAGTCAAACAGCGAAAGAGGAAGAGTAATAATTTGCAACAACTGCCTTGCTAGCAGCTTTCTTAAACAGATTCAATTTTAATACAACTTTTGTTGAGTAAAAGAAGAGTTAACACACCCTAGGGGCCGATGGAATTTCTCAAGACGCCCATATATTCCTGCTTTAGACTATTCCTTATAATATCATTTTGATTCAGTGCACGTCCACATGAGACAATGAGCAAGAAGAATACGAGATGTCCATTCATAATTCAAATTTACAAGGAGGAGACGTGAACGAAAGATGTTAGTCTCAGTATGACTGTCAACTCAAAGTCAACTGTACAAAAAGAGTTCCCATTTCAACTGTTCACTTCAACTACTTATGACAATGCAAGTTTAGCCGGCAGCACAAAAGAAATACGAACAACTACATACATACATTCATACATTACATAAGTAATATAAAGAACTTTGGGCACGCAAAGTACACAAAGACCGAATAAAGAACTATCTTCCTTTATAAAGAACTTTATCTTTCTTATCCAGACAGTACATTCTTATCTCATATTGAAATCCATGGTTTCACTCTTCTTGCCCCTTCCACAAAACAACTGGAATGCTTGTGTCATGTTTATAAGCTTATATTGACCTACATTGCAAATAATACAGTTATTTTCTATAGAATGCCGCATATTTGCTCAATAGTCCATATAATGCAGCGCA
Organism: Yoshiicerus persimilis; assembly: GCA_020352615.2. Classification (NCBI taxonomy): domain Eukaryota; kingdom Metazoa; phylum Arthropoda; class Collembola; order Entomobryomorpha; family Tomoceridae; genus Yoshiicerus; species Yoshiicerus persimilis. The sequence continues at coordinate 30,957,217 of CM036940.2, read as the reverse complement.
GCCAAGCGAAACTTTTAAAGTTCAAAAATATTTGTATTTGCCAACAAGCGTAAAATTGTTATAAAACGATATGCACAATTTGATAATATGCAGGTTCTTCATATATGCATCAAAGCAAATGGAATTTTTTGCTTCATTCATATACTAACCACTATTGCTCTTTTACGAATGTACTGCTTGACTTGTAGTCGAATTATGCAAGAAGTGAATGTTTGATGAATGTTTTTCCAGAATCTTAAGATTTGAGTTGTGCCACATTTTCTGTAGAAATGACGAGAAATAGAAAGGAATTTGACAGAAATGTTGACAAATCAGTGTACTCCACTTTCATTGTGCTACATTACTTTTTCTTGGAAATGTTTACCATAAACGAAGATTTTTCTACTAAAAGTATTTCACGATAACATGGAAAAGTTGGCATTCATTCAGAATGGAATTGTTTAACTCTAAAAAGTTAATTAACAAATTATCTCGCCAGAATAATTAATGCCAATTAACAATTAAATTAATCTACCTGACATTAAAAGAATAATTTTTTCATAAAGCTTTTTAGTGACTTGACGGTAATCACTCTACAATAGATTAGACACATTTGGAACTTTTGTTTGCTTATGTTGCGGTAGTGGTGTTTAGTACTTTCCTTAATTCAACATAATTACATGTTATTCCATGTTTTTCCTCTTATGAATATGCAAAAGTGAAGGAAAGGCAGTTAAGCAAGTTAAGATAACAAGAGCGTAGTATATGGTTGCATGTGCTTGAACAATTTCATCCGACTGTTTGTCTTCGTGATGAGGAACATAAAACAAAACACATTATTCAAAATATTATGTAGATGAGACGTAAAGTAATGCGATGTAATACAGTATCACATACCTTCATAACAGAGTAGTAGCACAGCTGTTGTGTAAGTGAACTGTACACGTAAGTGCATACCATAGCGTACAGAAGTAAGCAACACATGAAGTTCTCGATGTAACGTAAGCTATAAAAATAACTTGATGTTAGATGTAAATACGACATAAGTCTCTAGCGGATCACATGCAAAAAGCTTACATTAGACTAACATACGAAGTTTGCCATGCCAGAAATACGTACACAAGTTGGTATGGTATGCGAAAAGAAAATCTGCAGTTTTTCTAGCGACGCAACCAAGCAAGGTTTAGGCGTTCCTGTTTTCATACATTTATGCAGAAAAGCATAACCATGTAGAATTCCCTGTAGCATAGCATATAGCACCAATACAACTACAGAACCTAACAAATATAAATACCTAATATTTTGTTGTGTTTACTTTTCATCTGCATATGAACAAACAACACATATTTTGTATTATTGCTAGTTTTACGTGGATGACAAAATACTGCAGATACATAGGTACCTATTTATATAAGCTAAAAGTTATAATAATATAACCAAATATATTATGATTCAGTCTGACTGAAAAACGTCATGCGAATGAAAAGACCTCCGAATAAAAATACATTCAGGTCGTCCGTCTTGGATTATTCAGTTCCATACTATGCAAAACTACAGAAATATAAATACCTTGCAAGTTCGTTGGTGCAATAAGGGGAGCAGGGAATTCTCAAAGTCATTTGATCGAATGGCATGGGTCGGGTAACTCGAATTTAAAGGCTACCAGAAGTTCAGCAGAGTTAAAATCAAGAAATTTATCCTTCTTTCTTTCCACCTCGCTAACGTTATGCTGTAACTGTGACGAGATCCTAGTTTCGTTTTACTGACTTACTTTTCTTTACTATTGGAAATGAGGAGAGCAATGCAAGCAACACAAGGTTCGCTAACTAACAAAGTAAGACCAAAATCCAAATTGAATTCGTTCCTCGCTCTTGTCTCCAAAGAAAAACAACAGAAAGTGATCAAGTTAGGTAGATAGCAGACACAGTCTCCTTATGTCTCCTAGCTCTATTACTGTAAGTACAAATCAACTATCGTAACATTTTATATTTGTTAGCTACTTTTTGTAGTTGTTTCAAACTCCTTTCAGTTTCTTCTTTGCCAGTGTGTTGTTTTCCAATTGAACGAGAAATGAAACCAAAGAAATTCGATTACTACAAATGGCGAATTCCATTTAGATCATAGAAAACAAAATAACTGAATTTCCCCAGTGGATGCACTGAAAAACTTTTCTACCAAACCCAATGTTGCATCGTAGTGTTTTATCTGTTTGTATATCAATTCGTAGGCATATGTACAGATATTGTCACCTAGCGGTATGGAAATTGTCGCAATTGCATACCTATCTATGTAAACGCTATTGATGCAAAAAAGCTCATGACGACAATGCAGGCGAAACGTTTTTATGTAAGTAAAATGTAAATAGAGTGGAAAAGCAAAACAATACAGGCACAGCTAAGTTTGTGACTCCGTTTTCCAATAAGAATAGAATATGTAAACTTTTTACAGACTTCCAACATGCCTCTAGCATAAACTAAAATCTATGTAGATATCGAAAAATGAACACCTGCTCACATATCATGGTTGGGTGGAATTTCGTACCCACACGATTCCCATTTATTTAATTTTCTGCAACCATTAGCGAACTAGGGCAAATATTAAGCTCACTTTAATCTAAATTAATTAGCATAAAAGGTTAGATAAGCATCACAATAACACTAAAAGTACAAGCAAACATTAGCGTAAAAGGTCTCGGTACATTTATTGAGTATGCAGCTAAGCAATAAGGAAAACGCAATTATGCCCCACAGCAACAAGAAGCATTATCCTTAAAAAGTCCTAGCACTACAAGCTGAATCAGAAGAACGATTTTGTGTAACATTTTTGTATCGAAGGCTTATCCTCTGCATTAATCTTAGTGAAAAGTTTTACAACGCTTTACTGCACTATGACGAGTAGGAAAATATTATTGGTACTTGGGGAGAGAATGGTAGTACCACTGCATTACAGTAAAGTTTTAGGAACTACTATGAATGTTGCAACCTTTTCCTACACAAAATGACAGAAAAGTTTTGGTATTGGAAAGCCTGTAATAAAAGTAAGGAAACTATTTAAAAGCCCTTATTAATATCGAGAACAGGTCTTAATTTGTCGTGAACCATACTGCTTCTAGACACTTTCTTCAAGAAACACGGATACAAATAATAGATGGAAACTGTCGATAGAAATTACACTCTGTGGAGTGATATGCATAGACCGACATTATAGCCATGTATTACCACAAGAACAAGTAAAGGACAAGGACGAAGCATTTTCACGTTGGGAGTAACCTTGCCACACTTTATCTCAATAAAGTTGCTCACAGTTTTACAGTTAAGCCAAAACCACGTCACATCTCACATCACAATCGTTTTCTTTCGGTGGTACATTTTCGACAAGAGCTCACACTCAGATCAACTTCTTATGTAATGCTTACAAATGCAATAGCGACATACTTACCCAGAATCGGATTACCCGTGCTATACGCTCTCCTCCACTCTTTCTTAATTTCGATTCAGTTTCGTCAAGTCCTTTCCTAACCAGACAATTGCGAAATTGCAATTCAACTGTGTATAGTCTGTAGTGGTTTCTTTTTTGTGTACTCTATTTGGCAATATACTTCTACGATCTATTTATACAATGGTGGAGACAGGCAATACCACACCACACACGTGAGTACTTTACTACGGGGCGTGCATCGCATACTTAGAAATTCTACTTCAAAGTTTTAGCTCAGTGTCCTATACAAAGGTAAAAAATGCCATTGCACCTACTTCTAAGGTATTACCCGGCACGGATACAAGGAATATATTTATACTTTCCCAACACAGATTTGATACGTCTACCTTTCCTTTCGTTCTTAGCATGCAGCTCCTACTAACAAGAGAAGCTCGCTGCTCAGCATGTCATTTCTTACGAAAGCTTACCATCAGTGGGGATATACCTACTGCATTGCCTTGCCTACCTTGTTCACTCTAGAACACTCCACATTACTCCATTCCAAGTGAAATACGAGCTTATCTAATTTGTATATGCAAAAGTGAAAAATAGTGTAATTTATCTATTTCACTCGGATTTGCCTAAGCTTCTCTAACACGGGAACTTTGAACTTAAGGCAGTAATTTACCTATGACTGCATAGAGTGACAGCGTAAGAAATTGCAAAGAGACCTGGATGTTTTCGTCCGTTTTCCTCTCCTACCTCTTATTTTGTAGTCTCCGTATTACGTTACTCGTAGAATGTGCACTAAACTAATGTAAACTAATTCAAAGCCAAAAACAACAGTTTTTCCAAAGTTCAAAGCATATGTAATAAGATAAGTAGTAGGTACAGAGAGACTATTGTCTTTACAAGTCTTCCTCAGTATGACTACCTAAATTCAAATGGCATGCACAGATATTATCTGCATTATGCATAGGCTGACATACACTTGAGAAACTACTACATATGTGAAGCCCTAAAAATGATTATTAAAGAAAACATAACTTCCTTCAGAAAATACATTTTCCAATACACAGTTATAAGAAGCGTGTAAGTAGCATAAGAAAACAAACAAGTGCAATTACAAAATATTCAAGAATAATTGCAATTCTCTTTGTAAGCGGATTCTGTAGTAACATAATCCTTTGAAGAGAGCTCTAGGGATTCATCTTTAACTGTACCATATTCTTATCATTAGGATTCTGCCTACTAACAATAAGTTTCTACTTTGCATTGCGGATGTATGTGCAGCACATACAATACAGTAGTAGGTTAGTGCAATTATTTAGCTAGGTAGGTTACGTACAATAACAGAGAACAATGCATAGTTTGTTGCTAAAGGTCTGTCGTATCTAGACTGGCTCCCTGTGCTAAGTCTTGGTAGTGAAGTTTTGTTTGAAGCATTTCGTTTGTAAAATAGCAATCTTCTCGTTGGCAGCATTCTTCTAGCTCCGTCAATCATAAGCACATGCAGCTTTGAATAAATAAACACATTTGTAAGTCGAAGAGCCGGCCTAAGTGGAGATAAGCAAAATGTGTGCACTGACTGACTGACTTGACTTTACTCAACTTAACCTAAATGGCAATGGGAATTTCATTAGAATCTACGAAGTTTACATACTGAGTGTATCTTTATATTCTACGGTTATATTAAATGGTAGTATGCATTATCATTTCCTCCTTGGAGGCACAACTGTCTGATATATCAGAATAAGAGACATCTCAAAGCAAAAAGAGTATAGAGATAAAGATACCCTCGTTACACAGTTACACTTACTGATACCTAGGAATGCGGATTGGATAGCTACAGATACAAATTACACACTAAAGTACCGTGGAATGGAATAAAACGCACCAATTTTGTATTCTTAAAGATATGCCGTACTTACTTATACTTAATACGTATTGTCTGATAGAATTGTATCTTCTTCTGCATATAACTCTAACAAAAAACACGAAATAGGAAAATAGTAACCTATTAATTTCACTATAGCAAACATAGATAGGCGTATGGCCTATATAAATAGAGTAAGGAAGTCTAAGCAAACTCTCAAGGGTAGTAAGACTCTCTCTAGGGCTTAACTGATCTTGAATAGTGTTTTCTCTGGTGTATTTATAAGTATACGCGTAAGTGGAATGAGAGTAGTATGGCTTACTTACTTGTCTTGGCACTTGGCATAGCTGTAACTGTAAGTATAACATAAGCAGTCAAAGACATTGTACCAGAGAATAAATGTAGCGGTTCCGAGTTGTTTTTCTTACATTACAGCGCTAGTTTAACTTTTAGGAGAGTATGACATTTGCAGTAGTGGAGCCTATCAAATGGGAATCTTCTTTAGTAACATTAAACTAAGAAGAGATATGCGTACAAAGTGAAGAAGTCTTGGCAGAGCATTTGGTAAGAGATTTCGGCTGTATGCGCCTTGGCGGGCGACTACACAAAGAGCTACAGACAATTTTCTTTACTTTCTGTATGCATCTTTATGCAGGAGATAGGCAAAACAAGTCAAAACCAGTGGATTCAGTGCAAGTATAAGCATGTATAAGTAACAGAGGAATGTTTCTTTCTGTGTGGTGCAAATTCTACTGTAGTGTGCATTAAGAGGAAAGGAGAAGGAGACGGGAAAAGTCAGTCTGAGCTGTAGCATGTATCCTGTAGTAGTATTATTCGGATAAGAACAGAGAGAGGAGCAGAGAGAACCTTTCGTCTAAGCGGAAACCTAACCGGCTCCTGCTTTGGGATTGGGACTACTGCAGTGCGGAGCACTCAATATAATAAAAAAAATCCCATCAACAACGAGAAAAGACTTAAGTAGATAAGTTTTGCTGTTCTTGTTTGTGGTGATACGATGTTGGCTCAGCTTTAGTATATAGATAAAACATTAATGTAGGATAATATTTGTTTATACTATTTATACTATTTATATACTGGAGAACATGCATAAATAAATTACTTTATTAGACAGTGTCCTTTTAGGAGAAAGCTGGTGGTAATAACACTAGGGCGAAATAATGCAACATTAAAGGAAGAAAGTTAATGAAAGCCGAGGAAAGGAAATATGACTGTTGACTGGAAGACGAAAGAAAAGAAAGGTTAATTTGTTCTTACTTGGAGGTCCAATAGATTTTGATGATGACATTGTAGGTAGTCCGTTTCCATGCTTTTTTCTTGAGAATTTTCCCTAACTCGATCTCCGCCGTTGGCCCCGAATACGCATCCGACAAATCGAAAACATTGATACCATTCTCATAGGCAAGATTGATGACACTTTCAGCCGTATCTGCCGGTTCTGATGTGAGCATCCACGTGGCTAACCCGATGCTGGACACTCGAAGGCCACTCTTACCCAAATTACGATAACGGAGTCCGGGTGTTACGCATCGACCCGAACCAGGCAAAGGGGACGGTTGAGGCGTTTGCCCGCTGGCAAAATCCCCGTCTTGAGTGGAATCTGCCCGGAGGAACAACTGTTCCATTTCATCGAACCCTTCCTCGTTGCATGCCAATGGAGCTTGTCTATAATTTGGAATAACAATTAAAATCTAGGAGCTAGCACTTGCAAATTTTATCTAACTAATCTATTCACTCACTACGAAAAGATCAAGGTCAACCAATCAAGTATTTTAACTTCACAGTCGCAACAAAGAGCAAAAGTGGAATGTGGTACTTAGAGTAAATAATGCAATGTGAATCACATCACGCCTACAGCAATAAGGATTCTTGTTGTGTCAGTGTAGTGTGCACGGGCTCCAAAACAAATCCAATTTATTCCCAATTTATTTGCTTAGACAACACATTCCCATTCACATTTAAATATTCATCGTCGCCATGTTAACTTTATGGTAATCATGTTTTCATTGACAGAAAGCATTTTTCTAATCTCGCCAACTAAAATATTATTATTCGTACACGGTGTGCATTAATTTATGGTAAAATATTTTGTAGGCATACGTACTAAGTTCTGAAACACATTTGTGATTAAATGATTATAAATTCGTAGAAGTTATATTTAGAACAATCACTCAATTATTTTGGTCTTAATAATTATCTAAATCACTGTAATGGCTAAAATAATGTTTCTTCTGACAGCTTATGTACCTAGAGTTATTTAACTAAGTAGTTTCTGCATGGTCTAGTTCCTCCTGGTTTTCCAACGACAGAATGAGTGAAGGTGTTATGTTAGAGCTAAATAACAAAAGCAACCTTCATTATACTACTGTATTGATATTTAGTAGGCTGACAGGACAAGTTAAAATTATACTGCAAGAAATAACTGCCTGTCTGTCAAGTTTCTCTTTGTCTAATCACAAGCGTTATGTGGTGTGTAGTTTGTGTATTGTGTATCTATGCATTTCTAGAACGTTGTAGATTGCTTATCGGTAACAAACATCTCCTTCCATATTCATATTTACAGTTTCTACTGCAGAACTGCACTTATAGTAGAGACATAATACATTTATCAAGTTATTTGAGTTATACACAGCGATATAGCAGTGAACAGATTACATCTATGTGTTTCCTAACAATAAGAATGTATGTATGAGGGATATATCTGATTTCGGCGTGAGCTTTTACTTTCGGAAACCGTACGTCCGTGGCATGGCAAAGTTATTAAGAACTACTATAGAGAAAGTATTATCTGATGCCTGCAGTACGTAAGAGGTACATAAGGAGAGCGAAAGTAGGAGCTGAAATAATAAAAGGAAATGATGGGATGCGCGTCAGGCCAGTGCTAGCACTAACTGCTATGATGGAAGCAGAGTAGAAGATGATTGATAATTTCTCTCACGTCAAAGTAATTTTTCTTGTGATTTTTTTCATTCCTTTGGGAGGCTCAATCGTAGTGGATTCATTCATTTGATGTCAAGGAACTATTGGGATTCCTGTCTTTGACTAAATGTTTCCCCAGAGGTAATGTCACTTTAATATGACACTGAAAACCATCTGTTTTCTAAGTTTTCATACCAAGTCCACTCCCTTACATCTCTAATCATTATATCTCCCTAATGCACGTTTTCCTTTTACTACCTTTATTCTATCTCCTCTCTACACAGGTCTACATTGAAATGTATCCTCACCTAATCTTGTCTACTGGACACATTCTCAGGTACGTCAGACGGTATGTTATTAAGTATTTATATATTTTCAGCACTATATAAAATATAATCTAACGGGCTATGCACCTTATCTCCACCTATACAAAGTTACTAAACCTAAACTGGGCCGTGTAAATTGCAAACTGCAAAAGTTCTTATAACTTGTTACACATAAATGGTTGTGAGGCGTATGTACCCTTCAGTGTGCACATTAAACAATCACTCACATGCAGAGGCACATGCATTAGTGTCATGACACGTAGTAGTAATCTGCCGGGTAAAAGCCACAGCCTAAGGACAAAACAGGGACCTGGTCAAAACTTTAACCAATAACCCAAAAAATGGGGATATACCTTGAAGTGATGTTAGTCATAAGTAGGTATACTTATGGGTGGAAGTTACGTATGCGTACTGTACTGTATATCTCGGTTTGTATATGTAGGTGAAAACGTACCAGAACTACCATTTAGGAGCAGGATGCACTTTTCGAGAGTTCATTAAATATTTCTTAATACCCGTTACAAGATAAAGTTTTCTGTCAAATCAATACAAAAATGTAATTTTTGATGGAGTGATACGGATTGTTCATTAATACGAAATACTTTTGGACACACAAGTGAAGTACTTTTGGTAATCCTCTTTATGGATAGCAAACATAAAAATACGCAGTGTAGAAATATTTGGGTTCCTTTTGGTTGTAACATGAGAAAAGCAAGACACGTTACGAAGGAGAAAATACTCAGCGCTGTATATTTCTTTACAGTAATATTATTGTAACCTGCATGAAGTGGAGGTACCTGCACCTATTTGGTGAATACCTATGCCACTTTTTCGCAGTTGAACATAGCTGGCTTTTATGTATTGTGACATGGCACAGTCAGTAGAGGAGCCATTTCATTTAATCTTATTTAATTATCACAGAGACAGAAGCATTTCTTCATTGTTCTTTTTCTGTGACATCATGGAATTCAACTGCTGCCCTAAGATATTATATTTACAGTGTAATAGTAGCTGCTTCACACAAAAGCAAACCTAATAACAGAGTTTTTACGCTTAGTTCAGTACTTACGATTCCATAGGTACTCAAAATACACATTGCACTTACGTATATGCATTAGGGTTCGTACTAGTCGTGATGTGACACTTTCCTTGTCATATGGCATTCGCTTTTTTCATTTTGCCAGCTAGATTCGAGTGAACACGACGGGCTCACTTCTTTGTGTGTTTAAGTTCGAATAACATTCCACAAAAGACCATTTTCTCTCCCTCAATGGAATTCCGTATCCGGATTGTATGGAGAGGATGAAAATATTTTCGCGAATGTAACTAAAATAGGTAATACTGAAGCAACGACACAAAGCACACAATCCCTTCCTAACCCATATCTCAAATACCGCCGACCTTGCCAGTCTTATTATAAAACAAACACTGAAAAGACCATAGTACACATAACTAGATCTATTAGCAAATAAAGATTCCTTGGCTGTATAACTTATCTTACTGGTGAAAATAACATCGGTAATACTCAACTTCCTCATCTGCAATGCGATTCCAAAGTGGTCGTAATTTTCACTACTTTCCACTACTATTTACTAACAATAAAATAATAATGTTGTACATCTGCTTATAACACACAACTGTGTTAATTACTTCTCTTCATTATAACAATTAGAGGTAACAAAATAAGACGACACTTAATGGTATTATCTTAGCTATTAAAATGCCTTAGATGTAGGATGATTTGTCAAGAATCCAAAATATTATATGCAATTACACCCTGGGATAGTTGACAGCATAACAGGGATGTGTTTAAGTATGGTTTGTATTCTATGTGCCGTTTTGAAGTAGTAACCTAGAACTCTACAGAAGATAAAGCATTTACTAAATGAGCTTCAGGGCTGAACAAGTTCAAAAATATATTAAGTAGGAAAACTATAGGATATTATTTGTAGCTAAAGTAGCTATGAATGTCCTCTGTGTCTTTTCTATAGGTTAACAAAAAACTAAGATACAGGATAGGATATTTGTGTCAAAGGTCAAAACAGGAGAATCTGCAATATGCAGCTATACTTATAACATTGTTTTCAAAAATATTATTTGATTTAAAGCATGCCATGAAAATGCTGTGCGTAACACATACCCTTTTTTATTAAACTGTCATTTTCATACTTGTTCGCAAATGAATGGAATTCTCCTTTTGCTTTACTCTTTACTGGAAGAAATGAGGTAAACGTGAAGATATTTGCAGAAATGAAACCTTTCATTATTAGTACAAAGAACTCACATACTGCATTTTATAAAAGAAAAGAGTCAGTGATAAGAGGTATGTTTGTTACAGTTACATTCGGATGTTGTTAAGTTTCTTTTGGAAGAGACATTATTATAGTGTTTGGAAATGAGGAGAAGGAAAATAGAAAACAGTGGTTTGCTTGGTTTCGTTCATTCTAGTCCAATCTGATTTCTTTTTGCTCTTCTGGTGTTGTCTGGTGTTCTGCCCTAAGCCCATCAAGTGATTCTTGGGTTTCCAAAAACTCCGAAAGTATCCGACTGAAACTGAACTGAGAGAGTAGATTTGGCACTTAGCCCTTTTGGCCGCAACTCAAAAACGAACTGAGTGAACACCCTTCAACAGTACACTGATAACAAATATTACATTCTCTCCCAGCCACTATTGCTAAACTGCTATTCGCTTTATGGTCTGCATCATGTTATCTATTATTTTTCGTCCTTCCATTCTCTATGAGTTAATGTGTTCATACATCAGTATATTTAGGAAAGTGTCTGTGGGCTTAGGTATATCCGTTGAGTTATAGCCACTGAAGAGTCACAAATACATGTGCTCCCTTCTATTTTTCAGTGTGCTATGCCATCAGATTCTAACGCTAAGTATAAAAACGTTTTAATGTGTTGTACCAAAGGAGTTCAAGAGCAACAATCACTTATTGCTATTTACATAGAGAATAACAAGGTAGATTTATGAAATGAAAAAGCGCTGTACTTAATTATTTAATTTTTGTAGCTTAGCCATGTATAATATGTGTGTATGGTATGGACCAGCTAATTGCTAATTAAGTCATCATTGCAGCAATTCTAAGTGCGCATAAGAAGCACAGCAAACTAAAATACTTTCACTTCACTATATCTAAATGAATACTGACTAGTGACTAGTAAAGTAAAGAAACAGAGTATTAAAAGAGTGTCCTGAAGTACATATTTATGCTAATTTCTAAAATTTCTTTAAAATTCTTTCCAATTACATCAAACGTATATATTCAAGGAATTTCATTTTTTACATTCCCATTATTATAATGTAGGATACGACGGATGAAACTTATTGACAATATCAGAGCAAACACTTTGAAAATGAAAAAAAAACATGGCAATAACAATTTATATGAGATTAATGTTTCTCTAAATAGCCTCGGCTTAACCTTTTATACTTTGACAATAAAAGTGGTTCGTCCATTTTGTAGTTGCCATTAAAACTTCATTTACAGCTTGTGCTTCCGCTATAATAACCCATCAAACCAAATGTAACCTGTGCAACTAAAACGACTAAAAGTACCCTAGTTATGTATGCATGCAGGCAATTTATGTGTTCTTTGCAGAGATACTACATGAGAGCTAAGTACATTTTCAGAAGCTAAGTGGCCGAACGTAAAACGCCCTCAATTCATACTGATTACTCTGTTATGATCTATAAACGCCAAAGACTTGTTTTACAACCACCACTTGTAACTGTAACAACTTTAACAAACCAAAACGCATTTTAAGTATACTGTGTTTACTTAGGGATAAGCAAGTACGAATACATGTATGGGCCTTCACACCAAGTGGGGAAGTCGGAAGTATTAGCCTTAGTATTTTACCTTATCTTTTAACAGATAAATTCATATAAGTTGCCGATATGATAGTATACAAACAAGAGTAAAAGGAATGAATCATCTTAGATATTCTCTTGCTTTCCTTATATATGTGAATGTCCTGTCTCTTTTCTACACTATACACGCACTTAATTAATATATATTTGCTCTCTTCATCCCGGCAATGGGGAATTTGGAATGATTACTGTCTTTCCAGAATGTACATGGTAGTAGTAGTTTTTAATCAGGTGATACTTTGTGTATGCTACCCATATAAATGACTGTAACTTTAGGACTTAGGTCTTTGCTTTTAATTCATCCGCAATATTTTTTTTACTTTAGCAAAACTGCATACAAAAAACGAATCCAACTTAAACTAATGTTATTTTCTTATGATCATTATTATCTGTGGATTATTTGTAGCTTGTATGATTTTGTAGCTTGTCAAGTATTTAGACATTGCTGTTTGCTTTGTTTTATATCACACAAGTTGAACAGCACTGTACCTATAGAGCTTGCGGCTGATCGATGTGGATGTATTTGTTTAGTACAATAGAGAAGTGCTGTAAAACAACGCAATAGTCAATGTGATTGTACATATCAAAGCTTTCAGGGATAATTAATAACTAAATTGATGTAGATATTATTACAAAAGTACGCAATACTAGAATTTGATAGTATTTGATCCATTATAGCCGGGGACGGTTACGTATGCTCCTACAGTGTATGCATTTATTACCGATAGGTGGTAAACTGGCGAAATACTTTTGTATGAGTTGCCAACTTTGGAACTACGGTGACAACAACAAATGAGAAAAAGATATTATAAAAGTAGAAGGAAAACCGCATAGATCTAAATGTATGTAGATAGGAAGAGAGGTATTTGGAAAGGAAAGGCTTAGCTGTAAACAAGAGAATGCACACCGGGACGTACTAAGCCCGAAAAAGTAAACTAAGCCTTAGAAAAGGAAAGCAGTGAAACAGAAAAGTTCAGTGATTGAGGAAAGAAGAAAAGAGCAAGTCTTTTCTGTTGGTGGTAGTGAGAACACAAGACGCCTGAAGCAATACACAAGACAGATACATAGAGCAGATACCTACGTGCTATGATACATTATACAACCAGAGCAGAAGATTTTCTAGGAAATCAAGAAACAATGAGAACAAATGCAGTTTTGTAGTCGAGTTTTTCTGTTAGGTTGCCGATGAGCCTCGACAGTGTAAGACAGACTTATTCGCTGAGTTTGGGAAAAGTGTAGGACAAAGTGTGTATAACAAATAAGAGTGTGTCACAAAAGGCGCACATCTGGATGAACTGTATCGAATGTAATGTCAGCTGGTGGAAGGCACAGAGTTCAACGGAGTTCGGATATATTCTACCATCAGATGGGTTTGCTAAGCTTGGTTGCTAATGTGATGTGTCGATAATCACATTTGACGCTTCTATGTCTTTACACAACATTTCCCCAGAGATTGGTTAACCGAGATGAGATTAAACTTCCTTCCTCCAGCTCTGCCTCTGGTCTGGCTCATTGTTAGAGACTGACGAGAGCAGAGTTACTCGCATTTCGACCGAGGAGAGAAAGAATGAGCAATGACCAGCAGAGCAAGAGCAAGAGAATGAAGGAAACGTAGGAGGACAAGACACGAAAGGCAAAGAAGTGGAATGTGAGCTGACCAAAATCGATTGACACCCATCTCTATCTCATCACTATCAAGATGGACTAGACTCCGCATCCCAAAACGGACTGCCCCTAATTCCACACCATATATCTTCGGCTCTCCTATATTATCGCTTTGTCATGCTACTTTTATTGTTCAGCGGGTAGCAGTGCACCATGCCAATAGTCAGACACCACCACCAGATTTAGAAACTGGAGCAAATGGGAGATATGAAACGAATTTCTTCGGCTTGATGATATTGAGACAGTCTCGACAGGACTTTTCTCCCAATTCGATTCAAGCATTAAATTTTCATACTCATGATCGCGGAAGGTCTCCTACTCCAATATCCGCTATTTGATCGTACGATATACCTAATGGTGTGCTGAATTAGTGTGAGGACTATGTAAGCACACAAACAACTATTGATCTCGGGTGATTTCCTCTCACTCACTCACCATCTACTATTTATAGCAGTATGGGCCATCGTCATTCGTCACTATCACATATTTGATGTAATTTGCTCCTTGCTTTTCTACCTAATATTTTAGAATGCTGGCATTAGCATGTAACTACTCAATCATCATGGGAAAATGCTTTTCTACCTCTTCAATCGCTTCAAACTAACTGGATAGAAAAGATTTAATGTCCCAATGGCATTTCTCCATGTCGTTTAGTCGGACCACACTTTTTTCCTAGAGACAATCATGGAACAGTAAATACAACACCATAGATTCACAGTTATCACGCGAAATCATTTCAAAAGAAAGGAACAGACTAACAGAGGCAGAGAGCGTTTTCAAAGATTTCTTTGCTCTTTCCATTCCGTTTGTGTATCTAATGATAAGGAACAGTAGTGCTGGCAAACTAATAGTGATCGTGTAGACCTAATAGGGATATAATGGATCACGCTCACGGACTGGAGAAGGGTTTCGGGGAATGATGCTTGGCAAAAGAAACCTACCAATCTCTCATAGCGAACCTCTTAAAGATCGTATGCTTGTAGGTATGACATTATGGTCTTTACCTATTTTATACATCTTGTTTTAAGATTTTAAGAATTGCACTCATATTCTGATCGATTCTGATCTTAACTCTTTCTAATAAATACATTCATTGTAAAAAATTATCACTACTTAGGTATTACTAGTGACTAAATAAATAAACACAAAACGATAACAAAATTTCGTGATACCAGTATCTTGCTATTGTATCATCCGGTTGGAACCTCAAAATATTTAAAGAACCGGTTCATTCTTTATAATATTTTGTTACATGAAAGGAGTCTTACATGAAAACTGTCCTCAAAACC
The DNA here is from genome assembly GCA_020352615.2 of Yoshiicerus persimilis. Lineage (NCBI taxonomy): Eukaryota > Metazoa > Arthropoda > Collembola > Entomobryomorpha > Tomoceridae > Yoshiicerus > Yoshiicerus persimilis. The sequence continues at coordinate 30,941,848 of CM036940.2, read as the reverse complement.
TGATTGTCTACATAAGAACTCTTTATTTAATATTTATATTTAAATGGTAATAACTTTGCTTCTAATTGATCATGCATTACAATTTGGTACACAAAAGAGTGCTTATGTAATCAATGTGTTCGGTCACTCAGGGGTGTCGTTCACCCCATGTGACATAATGTTAAAAGAGGTGTGCTGAATATATGGAATGTCCAATCCAATGCACAAATCGCTTTTAAAGAGCTCCTGTAAACTTCACCTAGAACCTCCTGTATTTACTAAAAAATCCTATTTCAGAATAGTAAAACCTTAGAAATTGAATATTGCTAATTAACTTAGGTAATTTGTGTACTTTCTGTTTTCGAAAAAGATGATAGCAAAAGCCATGTATTTTAATGTGCACACAAATAGATACGGGACTGCCAAAGGTACAACTGAACAATCAACATTACATTCGCTTTACGAAAGCAATAGGACTTTGTGGGATCAGAAACTAGCATAATCCAATCCTCAATGAATATTACTACATCATAGTCCTAAGCAGGCCTTAGTACAAGAAAATGTCACCATAATCATAATAGATTTACGAAAAACAAACCTCTATCGAACTACTTACTTTCTATAGGTAGGTAATCTAGGTAAGGTTTGAAGTCTGTTCTGTCACCAAAAAGTTCTCTATAATTTCCATAGTATTTGTCAACGAGCGTTTATGCAGTTTCATGTAAGAAAAGTTCTTATTTGACTTCTTACAATTCTGCCGACGAAAAGAGGTTTACTTTCAAGCCTTTCAATTCAGTTAACAAGATCTTCAAAGTTAACCATGAAAAATTTACTTTCAGGAGATGCTGAAATACCATCTTTCTTCCAAAAGTGGATAATGTGGGTATATCTCCAAAAACGCAGTTCTTTCTCTAGTAAACGCTTTTACCCTATCCCTGTGGATAAGATGTGCGAAAGCAAGCAAAATCGACAATGCGGAAAACCTAGAATAGGTATGCATTGGAAATTGTTGAGAAAAACTAAGAGCGAAAAGGATCCCTATTCTTAGAATAATTAAGAACTAAGAAATAAACAAGTCCGCTATAAATTATACACTCTATTATATAATATAAATTATTAAAGCAAAGTAGTTAAGCATCTCTTCAGGAATGCACTCAGAACTCAAATACCTTGGTTCTCTCAAAGAGCAAGTGGTATTTAGTAGTTTGTTCTTCAACATTTTTTACTTTTGCAAAATAATAAAATAATATTGGTGCGCTTATTTTGAAGTTCATTATAATATTACCGTCATAAGTATAGTTTTCGTAAGATGGAAACTTTAAAATTATGGTTACCTATACCCTTTACTTTAATGTGGATCCTTTCGTTCCCGTTCGTCTCATGTACAACGTATAAAATAAGTACGTAACAGTATTTCAGAAGCTATATTATGGTAGCTAGTACTACTCATTACAATATTTACCTTGTTAGTCTTTAGATGAAAGTAATTATAGCAGCTTTGAAATTATAAAATACTTAGCCATATGACAACTTTGAACTTGGCCTTTTTTTGAAAGCTGAACTTGTTAATGGCTGGCAACATATGGATATCATAACATGCACTATTACCGTGTCTCGGGCACTTAGGGTCTGATCGAAGTGCTTTAATCTTTTTGAAAAACAGAAAATTGTGTTTGCAACGTAAGGCATTTTCAGACATTTTAGTGGTTTGCTATTTGAAAACATAAGGGATGAATTGAAATGTGATATTTGCTGTAGGTGAAGTTGTACCTGCGAGTTGTATTAAAATTACTTTAATATATTTAAAAATTATAGAATTGACAGCCAACTGAGTGGACGAATTATTTTGCGCATTCTACTAAACTCAATGCATTTTCTGCATGAGGTATTCTTCTCACAAGCTATTCGTGAAAGTGTAAACTTGTGAAATAACATCACACACATCACACCCTAGTATTAAGCAGAAAAGGCTCAGTTGAGTAGCTACGGTTTACCAAAAGTGAAATGCATTGAAATTGAAGCACTTATAGAACATAAACTACAGATACACATCTCTTGCGGATTCGCAATACGGACTTTTGGAAAGAAAAGCAAGTCAAGGACAATAAGATTATCCTTTTTGTGATTCGTTCCCTTAGAGGATTGACACCCAAATGCAATGTCTTTACATTACGAGCGGACTCTCAAACATAAAGATGTGAAAGCCTTTTGATGAGTCTCATTGACAAGGTAATGGGGAATTGTGGAAATAAATGTGTTGGGCAAAAGACGGAGAGCACAGCGGGATAGATGACATGGAGAGTGATTAGATGCAGTGTCCCCACTGTTCGTCGCAGCACTAAAGCACGACTCTAATGTTTAAAAGGATTCACTGTTTTCTGCGTCCTCTTCTAGTCTAATTCTGTTCTTTTGTGTACTGTACTACGTTTTATATTTATTATGTTGCCATTCGCATTCGTACTTAGATTACCCAAGGTAGCCTCACATAAGTATTTAAGCGCTGTACTTATTCCCTCATTTCAACCCAGTCGAAAAGAGCCACTAAAGATAAAGTACTTATACTCCACGCTAGCAAAAACCTTATATCCGTTACTACTAGTATCTACTAGCAGTTAGCCGTTAGACCAGTATTTGGCTTCGTGTCTGTATCCATCTCAAAGTATCCAGTTGTAATACCACGTTTTTTGTCTATTTAGCAAGTATAACCCTTTTATACAAATTGCATGACCAAATTATGTCTGCAGTGTCTACTGTTATAATACGTTGGTGTGCTATCTGCTTACATGTTTGTAATAACAGTAAAAGCCATGTATTTAAATTACGCCCTAATACTGCGGCAGAAATGCATGCATATTTATTAATACAATCCTCATTTAGACCAATGTACTGCAAATATTGTAAGAATATTGACCAACTAAAAACAAAGTTATCTGTATGTGTACGTATGTTACAGGAATAACACAAAAGCCTATTATTTGTTTTCCTGGACTGCTTTAGTAAATCGGATTTTTTTTTTAAATAACTATTTCAAAGAATAGTTCAAAATGTAAAATGGGTATTAAGCATTATTGAAATAAGGTTTAATTTGACTTGAAATGATGGATATTGATTAATACACAGGCGACCGTAACTCAAGATTTTTAACAGCAAAATGTTGCCTTGAAACAAAAATCCAAGAATTTTATTTCGACAAATACGATAGGTTAATAAATTCAAAAGTTTTAAGCGTAAAAGTGTCTAGATCAAATACACTTAACTACGAAGTGTTTTATCCTGTAATATAATGTACGAACGCCCAACAATTACAAGACAGAAAATCTACCTCGTTTTTGTAGAAAGTGTAAGGTAAGAGCCTCGTGAACCAGAGTATGTAGTGCATACTATTTTGTTACTATTCAAGTCGCCGAGTAAAAGTAAGTATTAAATATTAGCTTCTACGTGTGTACTAAGTATACTTTGCCAAACTATAAACTAAAAGCTTGAAGCAGTAATACACTTTGATACCGCTATTCTGTATAGCTAGTTTACGTTACTCAAGTAATATTCGTATAATAAATTCAGCGAGGTACATCGTCTTGTGACTTCCGACTTAGTTCATTAAAGGAAAAAGATTGACGAAATAATATAAGAGTGGAACATAACACCGACGGAGAGACGACTCTTAATTGCATAATTTAATACACGCTTTCGGAATTTGTGAGAAGAATTTTATGTTTCTCATCCTTATCTAGGAAATGGATTTATCTACGGACACCGGAGACTTTTCTCCAGTCAGATTGCCATATCCAGTAGTAAACGAGATAGTGGAAGTATATCATTACATTAAGCTGTCGTAAACGATACAAGACACGAACAACTCGTCTATAGTGTTTTCTTTACTACGAAAGCCATTTCCATATTGAACCACTCTTGCTCTGGCTTGTGCTAATAATACGTAATCTATGGAGAAAGTAATGCTTTAATAATGACGCTATCTATCTTCTTTTGGTATTGGTTGAACCGATTAGGAAACACACCTACAAGCTTACTAGCATGTACTCCTACTATTTAATACGTATGTTATGTATATATTAGTCATGTAAATGTCCACTATTATTGATAGCTTGAAGATACTTTGTAGCATGTAAGAGCCCTGCTGATACACATGCACTAGCGACTACTTGGCAGAACATACTAACACACTTAATTGAATTCGTCGGCTCAAAGCAGCAGCTAAAGCACTTGAATTGACTGCACTGCAGTTCTTGTATGTAGTTGCTGTTTTATACTCTAGTACCTTGTAGTAAATCTTACGTGTAGGCATATTCTATATATGCCAACTTTAACGTAAACTTGTATTCAAAGTTAATATGTAATATCCGTTATGTTCTGTCTGCGACCAGACCAACTAAGTATTGATTGTCCCAAAACTCTACATATGTACGGGTATTAAATACTTGCACACATTTGGACAATTGGCTGAAGCTGCACTTCATATGCTATGTAAAGAAAAAACCAATAAACCAAATAGTAGTTGTAATCGTAAATAATGTATTAATACGCATTTACCATAATAATGTGTACTCAATTAAGTATAAAGAGTTGTATGTATATTTCGTGTAGTAAGTGTGGAAAGGCAGTTACCTATTTAGGTAATTAGGTGTAGCGGACAACCCACGGATAATAGGTAGATGAAACTGTACCTATATTATTGTTGTTTTCAATTGCGGTCCGATGAACTTATAAAGTGTGAATGAATTGGAATTGAGCGAGAATTAGAATTGAAGAATACTAAAACGCATTACATAAGGATTATCAAGGATCACTTCACTCTGCACTAAAATGCGTTGTAGTTGCGTAAAGCTATGTAAATATTTTGTAAAGCCCTAATACTAAATTGAATATTACAGGGTATTTATAATTAAGTTAAACACGGGATTGCTTATTAGTTTGTCAGAAAAATCTGGATGAATAGTGCAGATTGATGGAGGAATGTCCTTATTATTAAGTGTTTGGTTAGATGAGATTTTCGCCAGACACTCAGTATACGGTATAAATAGGATATAGTTATTGATAAATTGAATGCATAGAAACTGTGACAGATAATAAGTGGGGAGCTTACCTACATTACAAGTTCAGAATTTAAACTAGAAGAGCACAGCACAATTTTCACTTGAAGTGATTCTTTCTAGACGAGAGACGAAGAAGGACTAAGTTGATTGAGTGACACTGCTACACTATTATCCTGTATTGCTGTACTCCGCACTCGTATGAATAACTTCTTACTACAAACTAGTGTGTGTTCTATTGCAGTCTTTATTCGATAACACGGCACCACAGACAGCACACCACAGTAACCAAATGGTACAATAGTGTATTACTGTCTAGCAGTAAGTGAGTGAGTGAGCAATTTCCCATAGAAATCCGGACTGTGTGTGCCTATGTGTGTAGCACGTATGTGGACTAACTAAATAGTGTTGTAGTAAAGTACACAGTGAGCGACTACATCCATAATATAGTTTAGCTATGATGTGAACCATTCGTCTGGGAGTGAGTGAGACTGGCCTAAGTACGTTTCTATCAGTCGTGGCTCCTCTTTTATGGCCTAGTCAAGTGAAGGCAAGCAGAGAGACTTTCCCCAAACTCACTCAATGTGTGTGTAGGTATGTGTGTGCAATGCAATGCAATCGCACGTAATTCGCGACTGGGCTTCGGCTTTACTACTCAACTACCACCAAGAGTCAAGTCAATGCTTCCGTTTTATCGGCCGGCTATTCCTTCCACGCTTTCAGTCCCATGCTTCTCCAGCTACGTGTGTAGTGTAGTGTACTACGCTATTTCTATGTACATGTATTATGCACAAAATGTAAGTATTCAACTCAAGTCAGTCTAGCTACAGAACAGAACACGAGTATTGCTGATATGATGCTAACTGGCATGGCATGGCATGGAATGGCATGTCTATGGCTGTCGTAGAACGTAGACTAAATGCGTTACTTTACAATGCAGTCCTGCTCACACTGACTTTTGGCATACAACTATGTTCCACCTCGTGTTATAGTATTATATGCCCTAGTACATATAATATGCAGCAACTATTTTAGTAAATTGTATAGATATTGCAAAAAACTACAGCTTACTAGTTCACCAGTACAAATAATATTGTAGTAGTAGTATTTACAATAATGCCGCACCATTCTAGGTGCTTCTTATTTCGCCTTCCTCTGACATACAGAGGTAGGTATACAAAATACAAATAATACATTTTACAGTACAGTTCAGTGCAGTACTTCCATGATTTGATAAGCTCCCTAGAAGTAATGAACTTTACATTTAGAAATAAATATCCTTATAGTAACTATAGTTCTTGTGTTTTCTAGTTTCACCTTACTTGCCGTCGAATACAGTATATGGGGAAGCCAATTCTTTCAACGAACTTATTGTTAGTACGTTAGTACTATATATTTACAGTCCAACTTGTTTTTATGCTTATAGTATTTTTATCATTATTTTCCGAATAGTATGATATCAATAGTAAATGGTATACATACAGTAGCAGTTCCAGTATCAACCTAGTTGTACTAGGTTGTGTTTTATGAATGTAAGTTTAGCTATATTAAAACATGCATTGCAGATCTTTACAACGAAATGCGCCATAGACAATGTTCAAAGTAAAGCCTAGCAAAACTAAAGCTCTATTATTACCAAAAACTCCGATGCTGAATTCACTCCTACAAACCGACTCCTAAATTTCCATTTGCATTATTATCGAGAGAGGTACCTATGTACCTTCTTACAAAATAAATATAATATAAGAACACATTAAAATTATTTTAGCAAAAACTAGGTGATTTAAAATGTCGCTTGCATACCCAGTTTATGGCTTTAAGATAATGTTTAATGGGTGGTTTGGTAAGTAGGCTTTCTTCTCAATCTGAGATTAGCAGCATTGAGTGGCTATGAATATTAGAGATACTAATTAATATTCAGGGAAACGTAATTTATTGTAGGAGTCCTTCCCCAGGGTATTGTGTATCAAAGCAATATAGGAGTGGGAGGAGTTCCTTATAAATATCCGAGAATGCAATATGAGCTGGTTATTTTTATATTTAATACGTATAGAATATTCTAGGGAATCTAACCAATGGAGTTGTGCACATAGAATTAAACGAGCTATAAAACTGACGAAGCAAAGTCTAGGACTGCGTTCTCTTGGAAGCAATTGTACGTTCTCACATATGCACATGTTGGAACGTAAATTGAAGTGAAACACATATTTCTACTTGGTTTTGCTCTAAAGTACACAAAGGCAAACGCTCAATTATTAACAATGACACGGACTACATTGAAACATCCGGCAATCGAAGAAAGGACAAAAAATTTCGAGCCATGAATATTTTAGGTTGCCAATGCAAAGTGGACGCGACGGATGACGACTGAATAAACACACACTGGTGACTACATTCAGAGAGAGAAAGTTGGGAAAGCAGGATGCAAGGTTCTGCAGTACAGTGAGACTTGTTCATTTCACTTACTTGTACTTAAGCGAAACTAAACCCGGATTCGGCTTTTGTCAGTCCCGCAGTATTTCTTTCTCTCCAGTCTCATTCCATTCCAGCGTTTCTCTCGCTGAACTTGCTAAACGGGTACACAACACATGCATTGCAGGAAAAACATGGGATGACAATTGCATTTACAATTCTGTATAATAATATCATACACTTGGCATGACGTGCATACAAAATAAAATTCGCCTACTTATTCTAGCCTAAGTACCACAGTCAGTCAATCGCTATAGAATTTACTTGTCTCATGTTTCTTCCTCATCATTTTACTTTTTTCTCGGCTGATTCAACTCAGTTTTGCTTTCACTCACTTTCACTGTTTATCTTATGCATTATGTGGTCTGATTTGGTTTTGCTGAGGCATGTAGTATGTATTCAAGCAGATAGTTGGTTTTATTACATTCGTCTTATTTATTCAAATGAAATTGCTCTAGTGTAACTGTGCCTCTAGTATCTTCTATACTACGGTGAGCTGAGCAATGAAAGGAAATGTAGTTTCAGAATGGAATGAAAATGGGAGACACAGGCAGACACACATACTAATATGTAGAACATGCACAAATGCACACACACCGGAAGAATAATACATAGTAAAAGATATAATATCTGTGCATGTTGTTAGCTACGAATAATATTATGGTGATATGATGAGCTCTCATAAAATCTATCTTTTATGCATACCTATTTTACTTTTGTAATATAGTTGTTTCATAAAGTGTACTTCTATGCAATATACATTTTGATTTCTTTTCTCTTTCCCAGGCAAAGCATTATACATGACTTTTTACACGGTGTTCCTTATGTAGCACTATTTTTCTGCCACATGAACATTTAAAAAGACAAGAATTTTATACATTTTCCCTGCTGTATATACAAACTTCATATTTTCTAATTTTTACCTTACCTAACATATTTAAAAAGAAACTTCTCCGCGTAAAATATACTCCTATATAGCATTTTTCATTTAGGTTAGACGAGGAAAAAGTCGAAGTCATTTCTTCAAAGTCTAAGGAATTCCCTGGCTTGCTAAATTCCATGTCGTAAAATATGCAATTCCTTCCATGTGGTTTCTTTTGGTGAATTTTGGGATTTTTATATTGAAAATTCTTAAAGAGTTCCCTAATGTAAACTTAAGTAAGGATATAACATTATACCGATACAAAGATACATAAATACATAATAGTAAACCTGCCACCACAATGAAACCATCAAATAAGGAACCTTATAGACAGAGCTTTCCATGAATCCCATTACTGTGGTCTGTGGTGCAAACTCCTAAAGGGGCTATATTGTAAACTGACGCTATTCATTGGGGCTATAGGCTATATGCAGAATAAACAATTCAGTTTGAGTAACGGAATAAGTAGACCATAGATTTGATTTGATTTAACTAACTGGCTCAGTCACAATCAGGTAAAACTATTTTCATCGACTCTCTCTCTCTTTCTCTGGCCAGCTGCCTGTTTTGCTAGTCGAAAGTGGAAAATTGATAGGGACTCTATAGTAAATAGTTTAGGGGGACGAGTTGGGAGCTAAATAAGTTAGGTACTAGACCTACGTTGGGTCACGAGCCAAAGTCGGAGGAAAGCTGTGAATGAGTGCTGTTCCTTTTCTTCTCGTTTACAGTTGTAAAGTGAGACGCGTCGATTGCCGCATCACAGCCAATACAGAGAGTGAGAGTCAGAAGAAAAGAAGGAGAGCAATCAGAGAGAGAGAGTATTATTGTAGACAGAGGGAATAGGGATATTAAGCATAGAAGGAAGCCGTGAATAAAGACAGGATGTTGGAAACTCGTAAGCCATGCCCAATTCATTTCCCTTTGTATTACTATGAATGATGATGACGAGGCTTGGAAACTAATTAAACGTAACCTCAGCTAAGAGTCATTAGCTACCCTGGCCTGATGTGCTGACTCTGCCCCGCTACGTTACTCGCCTTCCTTGAACATTTCCACACAGAATACTTAAGTTAAAAGTATGTACATTATTATTTTCCGTACCTACAACTCACAGTCGACCTGCTACCCTCGCTCATACTTTCAAAACTATTAAGTTTCGTATTCAACAAGAAAGTTTTCTAGGTGTGTGGATTACAGTCCACAGTCCTCTGTCGTACGCTACGGCAGAGAGAACAAAAGAGACGTGGCTCGCTGCATTAAAACTTGACTAATTGTATGAAATAGAAAACACACAACCAAACCCAACAGAATTGCTCCTACAAATAGCTTTCTGGGCTTAACGAGACTTTCTCTCTCCTCCTGTTAAATTCCCAAAATAAACTAATGCGTTTACATTGCACATTGGTAAACTACACACGACACACCTCCCCAGCTCTCACACGAACGTAAGACAAATGTGAAATGGTAGCCCACTGCACACAAGGAAAGCAATTGAAATATAAGAAAAAGACATGCTGTCTCAACCATTTCGGTTCTCTTCATTTCCTTTCCATTTCTCTGCATGTTTACTCTCAGTAATAACAAGTCTGTTGTAAATTGCTTCATAATTTCCTGCACACTTATGTGCGTTATCGTTATTGCTTTTCTCAGCTTTTCCTGTAGAGACAGCTGGATTTCACCATTTGGTTAGTTAGTAAGTATTAGTACCCCACGAATGCATATTATCCTTATCGTATCTATTGAATTTCTGCTTTTCTTCCTTTCACATGGTGAAAGGACTTTATTCAGAAGCTCGTTTGTGAATTCATACTAATAGAATGCAAGCACACAAATGCAAAATGTTATATAAATGCTAGTTACCTGTGTAAAATACATGTGTTTTAAAAATTAGAAGTGTGAATATCCGTACCAACTGTAATATACAGTGAGTGATACATGAAAGTATTTAGGTGCAACATATGTGTAAGTAGGTTACCCTTGATTCAATTGCAACTTACGTTAGCCAACTCCTAATAATATGCACATACCAATTATATTCACCAGCCCCATTGTATGGGCCGTGAATTGGCATAGGTGGAATGACATAAGCCTTCCAGAAGGAAAATGTGTTCTTTCAAGCTTACATTCATATTTTCAGTTGCATAGCATTAACAACCAGATCGATAGCCCAGTCAATCTATAGCAAACGAAAATACCTACTAGGTGGCTATTCTATGGCTACATAAGCACCCTATTTCAGCCTTAACTATTTTTTCATGACACGCATTACAGAACAACCAAATTCGCCCAACACGGGAGCTCTGAAAGCATGTATTATTAGTACATGTATTTTAAATGAGCTTAACACGCATTACCCTACCTTATAATATATCTAATCTGCAGATGAATAACAATACAAACCTTCGGTTTATGCTATAGAATGTATATTTTGTAGGTATCTTGATTACTTCTTGATTAAAATATCGAGTTGCAATCGCTAAAACGAAACTTGCAGTTCTAGCTACAAAGCCACCATAAATGATCATCAAAATTAATTATGAGAAAGGGAACCTTAACTTTCTTTAAAGGTTAATAATTCTTATGGATTAAATGACAAACAAATTCAAAAGTATTTCCTTCCATTAAGCTAAAAAGAAGTTTTTCTTTCATATTTATTAGAGAAAAGGTTGATTTTTTGATTCTGCTAAATAAAAAGTTTTTCTTTGATAATAATACGAATGCAGTATCAAGTTTTCAAGTCTGCGTTACGCTTAGCTCTATTTCATGATTTTATTCCACCGTGTGCATGTCAACTTGTCAACTATTCCATATTAAACTAATCTAATCAGACAACCGTGTCGGGTTTTTCTAAAGGTAACTTTTAAGTATTTATATCCACCTTAGCAAACGTATCGCGCTAAACTTTTGATGGAGAATACTAGAAGTGGGACTATGAGAGTTGGCATTTGCTATAATGCATAATAGAGGCGTACTAGCTAATGCAATGCATTTGATATTTGAGAAAAAATTATAGATGGTCATAGAAGATTCTTTGGTTTTGGTAATGGTCTTTTTATAGTGATTGCATGCATGCTCATCCGTTAAGCTTTCTTCCTAAAAAACATCCTATAGAATTAATTCCGCCTTTCACCCATTCTGTCATTACATTTGACTACAGTAGCAATCAAATATAAAATGCACCAGTATACTGCATAATTCAAAAAAGGATGGGTCGCACTCGCTATATTATGTGAATGTGACTGATCGAAGGATAAGCCAAGAGAATTGATGATCCTAACAAACATACAAATGTATGTCTTTGCCGATTGGCTGGGAGATACGAAGTTTACCCAAAGAATCCCAGAATGCAAATATCGAAATGACGACAGGAGTTAATTCGAAAATATTGTTCTGTTTTATTTTAACATTATTTAATTAAATTGTTATTAAATGTTTTTAATTATGTCTAAATATCAATAGGTTTCTCCTGTGCGGCATGTGTTTGCGTTATTATATAATAACAAGAGCATTTCTCTTCTCAAGTTCAATAATCCAGGTGGTTAAACTTTTTTTGACAAAATCTGTTATGCATACAAATACAATGCAGTGATATATCAATGAATAGGAAAATGTCTATTAATACCCAACGTGATTTGCAGAATGAAAGCTATCCATGTGAAGGCTTTATTAAATGAAGGAAAGAGGGCATAAAATATATTGAAATACCTGCAGCAAGTTTGAATAGCTAAAATTCCTCATTGCCCTTGAAGCAGAGAAAAAGCGGATGGATTGATGGAACATTTTAACAAGTCAAGGGAAAATCGGAGGTTCTTAAGGTTTTCTAAAAGAAGCGGTAAAGTATTTCTTGTCTGAACTCTAACTTTGTGATTTTCTGAGAGATTGGTGCACGAGATGTGCATAGCAGTTCTTATACGCTCCATGGATCATACGGGTATAAAAAGTACTTCTGCTGTTAGAAGTGGTTTCTATCCTATAGCTAGCGACTGTATAATTATAGAGTTTATGTTGTAGAGAAAGATAGCGTGTGCTTAACTATTATGGACGAGTAGTTTGAAAGTTAAATATTGGTTGTGAAATGAGGTGTAATCTGTGGTAGCATCTGTGTTCCTTCCTTGCTTTGCTTAACAGCATGCTTTATTATAATTCTCACTCTTTCAATCAGATACTTTCTATAGTGTTTACATGGTGGTGGTTTGCATATTTTACACGGCTAGTTCTTTAGATCTTTAGTTAGTGTTTTAGTTTTCATTGGTTTTAGGTAGAGTACACATACTACATAGTACATAGGCACACATAAGTGCAGACAGAGATAGCCCAAGTGTATTAGGATTGTGTGTTTAGTGTTGATTTGAGTAGCAAGTACATTCATTCAATATTTACATTAAAGTAGACTAGTACAGTACATGTGTGGTGTGGAGTGTGATTTCCGTTGAAACGGAATGCAATGCATGGTAAAGAAATATTAGAGCTAAGAATAGAATAAAAGTGTAATAGAATTACAGCATTGCAGTACACACAGACAAGACAGAATCACAGAAACGGTACCATATATGAAAATATAGTCACACAAGAAGTTGTGGGCCAACGCAACCAACACGAAGCCAAGCCAGGCAGGCAGGCCATGTAGGAAAAAGTTTTGAAAAAAGTTTTTACGGTAACTCGACAAACCTGGGAGGTTTCCGGCTCCGATAGTATGCGGTTGTGGCCGTTGCAGGTTGCAGAAGAGGCTTTGACTCTTCCGCAACTCCAACTATATTGCTACTTGTTTTATTGTCGTCCCAAGACATGTGGATGAATGGCTATTGCCCGGTCCTGTGCGTGCTAACCAATCAAACCGTGTGTACAGACGTGTATCGTAAATATATTGATATCTTTCTTTCGCTGGTCGTTTGCTGTCGTACCAGCACGTACGGTTTTCTACTTATTTGTTTTGTATGGTACGGTACAGTATGCTTTCCTTTCGGGTAAGTACTGATTCAATTTACTTATGGTCAGTATACTTAATACATGTAAAATGTAGAGAAAGTGGTACAGTAGCAGTACATTTAGGTAATCGTTGGGTTTGAGGTGACTCGCTACTGCTATTAAGTACAGAGTTGTATTTGTATAGTTATGGTTGTAGTCTAGTCTGTTGCAGTTGTTTTGTAAGTCTAGTAACGTAAGTTTATGATGGTTCGATGGTTCTTATTGATTTACTTTTGTTTGGTTTTCTATGATTTGGATCGGTTCATTGTGATAATAATGAATTGTGAATTAAGGTTTGGTTTTCCCGTTAGTAGTATAGTAGTATAGTCAAAACTAAGCAAAATACGTTTAAGCTATTTATTTTAGGGTCTTTAAATGCTAGTAATACTTGTTTCGTGCTTACTTGTGATTTGCTTTAATTTGCATTGGGAGAAAGTGCTTTCACTTAATGAAGGTAACAGTATCGTAGGTATATATTATGCAATGCTAATAATTTGCAATTAAACTAGTTTTCCAGATTTGCCATACTTTTTAACTATCTGTATACATAATCAACCACTGTATGCTAAAATACGAATGCATCACACAATACAATAAAACCTAGTTTCTAACTTTCTCTTCTAATTTTGTCAGTATTACAAAAGTTTCTAAACTTACCTCGTCAACCTCTCTGAGAAAAGTATGCCAACAGTACTAAACAGATTAGCAATGTATGACAGGACGATAAACATCACAACCAAAAGTCATAGCACAAAAGAATCTGTATATTGTACAACACAAACAAGGCAACGACGGAAGGAACAACAATGACAACAAGATTGCTTTCTCTAATTCCTACTTCTGGAGAATTTAACAATAAACTACCTTCCTCTCTATAGAATTATACAATCCTCAGATTTTCTTTTATTTATCCTACTTTATGTAAGCTGAAAACTTACTTGTGCCTAATGTAATAGTGTATTTGTAAAGTTTGCTTGTCTCCCTCAGTAAAACCAGTACCTAAAGAATTGTGAGATTTGACAATGAAACAATTGTTGGAGAAAGTACAATGGAAAAGTAGAGTTGAGCTGTTTATACAAGGAGAAAGCCATAATATAATATCATGGGGAAATGTATTTTCTAAAGGAAGCGAATAGAACAATATTCTCCGGATGGCAGATAGACTGAGACAGGTAACAGGAATAATAAAGGACGGTTGAGATTAACAACATCTTCACAACCTTAGGTAGCTATTCAGAATAGTGACAGCACACGAGTATAGTCGATTAGGGAGACATGGTACAGTAATTTAACTGCATATATTTAGGTTTACTTTAAGCATGACTTTGTTTTCTCGGTTCGTTGCAGTATTGACATATTAAAGTACATTAGTGTAAATTAATGACTGACTTGCTCAACTAATCGATGGTGCGGTCAACTAGAACCGTCAACGGCCCAATCGATGTTGTCTTGTCATACCCCTTTGCTATAATACTCTATTTAGAACAAGGTTTAAGGTTAGTGGCAGAATGCATGAAAAAAATGCATTATTTTTAAGTGTTACTCGTTGAGAAAGCACAACTGCTAAAGAATGTGTATTTTTCGATGCATTTGTGTCTATTTGTATGAATTAGTAGTTTGATTGTAGTACGGGGTGCACAATAGAAATAAAAAGCATTAAGTGATATTGTTTAGGTAATCTTGTATGAGAAAGAAAAACGTATTGACAAGATAATCTGAATAGAAATAAAATCGAAGTGACGGATTAAGAAAGACTGAGTCTGAACTGATTGCTAGTGATTAGAGGAAAACGAATGGTTCTCGCTCGATTGAGATCAATTGAGTCTAGACTCAAGCGAAACTGAAACCGTTCTCTGCTTTTCCCTATGGAGATCTGCTCAAGTGCTTGTTGTCGACTGATCTGATCTGGTATGATCTTCTCAATTTTTTATGTAGCTACGTCTATGTTTGTCTACATTAGCAAGTAGTCTACAGTATAGCTACAGTACAAGAAAGAACATAAGAGCCTGTTTTAATAATATAATAGATGAGAAACAGAAAGTAAGTGTATAAGAAGTAATACTTTGTGAAGGGAGGAGCGTGTGGGTGAGTGAAGAGTAGAGTAAGTAATTTCAGAGGAAGAAGCAGCAAATCGGGGGAGCAGCAGTAAAATATTTACAGGAGGAGAGCGAAACACTGCGGCTAGTTTCTTGTACGGTGCAAGTCCGAGTCAGTGTTCTGTTCGGTAAGACTGTATTTCGTTTAAGTAGTATAGTAGATCGTAGTGGCAGTAAATAGT
This sequence comes from Yoshiicerus persimilis, assembly GCA_020352615.2. Lineage (NCBI taxonomy): Eukaryota > Metazoa > Arthropoda > Collembola > Entomobryomorpha > Tomoceridae > Yoshiicerus > Yoshiicerus persimilis. Next base: position 30,926,184 of record CM036940.2, on the reverse strand, counting down.
AGAGGAGAAACAGTATATAAGTAAAAGAGTAGTTAAGCATGTACCATACAGGATAACAATATAGAACAGTAAGTAGTGGAGTAGGTAGTATTTAACGGTATAAGGTTGGTTCCGTTGATACCACGTTTGTTTCAGTCTGTACAGTTTGACGGTGCACACTGTTCCAGTTTCCTCGTGTATGTTTAGTGGCAGACAGAAGAATACAAGTGTTGGGTAAGTTCGGTATAATGTAGAGCAATGTAGAATAATAAGGAATAGCCGCAACTTTGGTTGAGCAGACTACGGTACAAGATTGCTCTACTTGAACATGGAGAGTATTAGTAACTGTTCCAGCAGTGCTTTACTTGGGATTGCCTTCCTACTGCTACTCGACCTAATAGAAGGAACCCACGAACGGAAGAAACCAACTTGCTCCCAGTTTGCAGTAGTGCAACGAATTGAGACTGTTTTTGGCTGGAAGGAGATTGGCGCACAGTTGTTTTGCTGCAGGACTGTTCCTCTGCAATGCCGAGCCGAAACTGACGTGCCGGTGTGATGAGCGCCCCTTTAAAACACGTATCAAGACGACATGTGCATTTCCCAATCCCAAACGGCTTTTCCTTGCCTTTGACTTCACTCTCATACCATGACTTCACTTCACTTGTCTCGCCTCTCTCACAGTTTTCTTTCCAACTTTCCTTTCGTTCCATCAGTTTACGTATCTTTCCTCCTTCCTCCGACTTCGGCCAGTTTCGACCCACCGGGAAACACTCCGCAAAGGCTCCTATGGAAGTAGGCAACGGCCAAAATACTGCATTGACGATCTTCTATATATATTCACATTCACCCAACCCGTTTAGCCCAGTCACTTCAATCTATTCTAGTATCTCTGTCTTTCCGTTTTTGTTCCAAAACTATTAAACTCCTTTCTCTTTTCCTTTCACCAAAACTGACTCACTCAAGTCACTGTGTGCTTAGTTCTTCGCTTTCTATTTAGTCCATAGGTAGATTCAAGCTTCGCATTGTCCTATAATGCACACTACCACTTTTATCTACTCCTCGCTTCATTTTACTCGCATTGTGTGCACGGACACAAGAGAGCACATAATATCAAGGTAGACACAGTAGACAGTAGCATTAGGCTTTCCCACTCCTACTGACCGCAAATTAATTCAATCACTGAAGTTCACTCCAGACGGGACTCCTATCTCCTACATTCACAAAGCCTCCTGTCTCATTAATTAACTTAGTCTCCTAACAAACTATACAACACAATTAAACAGTTCATACAAAGATAATTCACAAACTACCATAGTTTATATTTGTCATGGCTTTACAATGAACACAAATACAAATGTGTGCATTAAAATACATTCAATGATGCTTTGTATGCATGAGACTACCCGTACAACGCACTAAATGAATTTGTAAAGCTCTCTAAATATTGGAATTCTCCTTTACTATTTGACTCGTGTGGTACTATTTTAGTATTCTGCTTAGCTGTCTGACAACGAGATGAGATAGCTCTGGATAAAATTGTCCTGTCTGATACGTAAAATGTCGTCTACGCTCCGTGCCGAGGTAAATGTAAACAAATGATGATGATAAATGCAGAAAATGTGAGACCAAGACGCGATTGAATAATTAATAGTTTTAGTTAAGAGTAGTGCGTATTACAGTCTCCAATTTATTTCACGCTATTAATATAAATACATATACATTTGCGTGAAATCATAACAGTGCAGTGCGAATATGCATTGCTTAATAACTACTAATTACATATACTTATGGTTGTGTGTGAAATTCTTTAAAGGTACACATTATTACATGAGTAATTAAAACTTTTACAATTTATGTGGCTTACATCATCTGAAAAATCAGTGGGGTATAAACATTTTAAAATTTAACAATTTAGCGACAACTATTACAATTTCAGGTCATTCGTAGTGTTTAATAGTAGATTTAAATAAGATTGCAGAGAAGCCTGTGATGTGATTTCGCAAAGTTGCATAAAATAATGGCTTCTTTCTTTGCATATAATTTTAAAATGTTCTAACTTTTTCAGCAAAAAACATCGGCCAGCAATTTTTCTATGTTTATGCATTAAATTGATTGATAATATCGTACGAATTTTATCTGTATCTTCTTGGCCTTGCATCTCGTCTACGAGCAGAGGGAGTAGTATTCGTGCTTCCTAAGCTAAACATCGGTGCTCCAGTTTGAGGCATTCCCGCGGTGAAATTAGGTTGTGGTGCCCCTTGGGGCATCCCGGCTGAGAAATTAGTTTGCGGTGTGAAGTTGAAGCCTCCTCCTGCAAGTAAAAATCAAAATGTATTAGTCCAAGACAAATGCTGCCAGAAGAAGCTGACGACTTAATAAAAAAAAAGTGTCACACGTGAATTTTACCTTGTGGTGTCTGTGCTTGAGCTTGCTGGCCGAATTGGAAAAGCCCCTGTGGATTATTGTTGTTATTGTTATTGGCATTAGCTCCGGCGAATGAAAATCCAGGATTTTGCGTTGTTTGAGCTGGACCTTGAAAATTAAATGCCCCTCCAGATGGTGAACCAAAACCAGATTGATTTGCCATTTGAGAACCGAAAGCTGGGGGATTTGAGGTTGTGGAAGTACCAAAAGGTGGGGGATTTGAGGTGGCCGTGGTACCAAACGCTGGCGGGTTTGAGGTGCCAGATGCCCCGAAAGCTGAAGTATTATTAGTACCAGTTGCAGGACTGCCAAAAGTTGGCACAGATGAACCAAACGCAGGCGGCTGAGTACTAGTTACTGCAGATCCGAATGTAGGACTGGAAACCTGAGCCGGAGATCCAAATATAGATGGATTCGAAGTAGATGAATTTGCATTAGAACCAAAATTAAATGACCCAGAGGTTGGACCAAATCCTGAACTAGGTGTTGGATTGGACTGCTGACCAAATTGCGAAAAGGATGTATTTGGTGCTGCATTTCCAAAACTAGGGTTCGGTTTGAAAATATTAGCAGAAGGCTGATTATTGGCGTTTTGTCCGAATGCACTAGTACTACTGCTTACAGCAGACTGACCAAAAGGACTTGCACCTGTAGGATTTCCAAAACTAGGTGCAGCAGATGGAAGTGAAGCAGAAGCATTCTGGTTTTGACCAAAAACATTGGGCACTGAAGCAGCACTTGTATTAAAGAGATTATTTGTTTGGCTTGGCATTGCAGAAGATTGTCCAAACGAAGTGTTCATGGTGTTTGAGGCTCCGCCAAACATAGACGGCTGGGAAGCTGACTGCTGATTGGTACCTGTATTGAACATGGTATTTCCTGCATTTGACGATGTCGATGTTACATTGTTGGATCCAAAATTAAAACCACCTGCACTCTGTCCGGTTGTCGGGTTATTTTGGGTTTGTCCAAAAGTTGGAATAGTGTTTTGTTGACCAAAATTAGAGTTAGCTGTGGTTGACGGAGACACAAAGGGAGAAGTCAATGTAGTTGTATTTTGACCAAAAGTAGGTGTTGTTGAAGATGGGAATCCAGATGTATTTGCATTTCCAAATAATGAAGGGGTCCCGCTTGGGGCTGTTGTCTGTGGGAAACCGGCATTATTGTTGCTGTTGTTAGCAGTAGATCCTACACCAAACAGTGGTGGAGGGGCTGCAGAATTTTGAGAAATAGGTGCTCCACTAATTCCAGTCGAAAAAATTGAATTCGTTGCTGTTGTGGTTGGCTTTTCAAATGAGAAGCTTGGGGCTGTAGAAGTTTGCCCCATACTAGGCATGCTTGAATTTTGTGTTGACACATTTGGTGCAGCAAAGTTTACTTTGTCCCCGATTCCAGAATTTCCAAAGATGGGTGCAGTGGTAGTTGGAGCTTCTGAAGGCTTGCTTGCGCTTAAACCAAAAGTTGGAACAGTATTTCCAAAAGAAAACCCACCACTACTACTGCTAGTCACAGAAGCAAACGTAGTATTGGAGATAACTTCCGGTTTTGACGCTCCAAAAGTGAAAGAGTTATTTTCTGATGTTGAAACAGTTGCCACAGGAGTTACCGTTGCAGTAACAACTGGGGTTGACAACCTTGATGTATTAGTTAGTAATGAAGTGTTACTCTTGTCAACAGAAGATCCAAAAGAAAAGCCCCCCTTGTTTTCTTCTTGTTTGTTGGCTTCATTATTTGAATTTCCAAATGAAAATAAATTGGATGCAGAAGTGGCAGAAGTTGTATTAGTAGATCCAAAAATCCCAGATACTGCTTGTGCGGCTGTCACGGCGGCTTCTTTCGTTTTATCTTCCTCTGTGTGTAAGACTGGCGTTGAATGTTGACCAAAATTAAACGTGACATTAGCAGGTTGAGAGCTAACGGACGATTCTGAAGTTGTAGCTGTGAAGCCTAACGATGTTACCGTTGAAGCTGTTTCCGAACCGGAAGGTAATTCATTTTGTTCTGAAATAGTAAATAAGATAATCAGTCAATAAAAATCTTACAGTAAAAATCAGACTTTGAGTGTCAACAACTTACGTTTATCCTTGTCATTATTCAGAACTCCAAAGGAAGATCCAAATGTGGTTGGAGTCTCCGTTAATGAAGTACTAGTAGGTTGAGAGGACAGACCGCTATTTGCCGATCCAAACGAGAAGTTGGAAGGTGTAAAAGACGAGGTAGTTAATGGATCCTTTGATATAGTTGTGTCTTTAGAAAGGCCAAAACTGAATCCACCAGCACTACTTGAAGTAGTTGTGGAAGTATTTGTCTCAGATGCAGCAGAAGTAGAACCAAATAATGGCAATTTGCTAACATTGTCATTCCCACTTTGTGACACTGCACTTGTACTTCCTATCAAGGGACTTTCCGTTTCTTTAGCAGACACACCGGGTACACTACTGGTAGTGGCTACACCAAAGCTGAAGCCTCCTGGTTTAGCAGGATCTTTAGTTTCTAAATTGCCACTTGTTACGGCAGTATCACCTTGCGGAAATGAAAAAGTTGATCCAGAGGTACTATCCTTTTTCTGGCCATCAACCACGTCGGTATTAGATATTGTATTAATGCCGAAACCGCTAAAGGGTGCTGTATTATTTGCTACTGTTGCCGGGGTTAACGTTAAAGACCCAGATGCCGTTTCCCTTAATGATTCCGGAGGTGGTGGGTCTTGTAGAGCTAGATAAAGTCGATTTAGAACACATTAGATATGAGTTACCGACACTGAAGGTTTCAAAATTCAACCTTTATTCTATTTTATTAAAAATTATTGTTCTCAATGTAACATGAAAATTTAAATCTTCTGATTCAAGACTTTTTTGGCGGAAAATTAGCTATAAAGAGTCTGTAGAGGTATATTATATCTGTATCGTATTTCGCAAGAGGACATCCTACTTACTGAATATCAATATAAAAGGCACTGAAAATGACAATTCGAACAAAGCTATTGAAGTCTTCAATTTGATAATAATCTAGTTTTTTATAATATTTTAATTTAGAGAAACAGATATTGGTCTATCATAAATCGGATGGAAGTTTATACACTCCCCTGTCAGACCCTGTCCCTCAAATGAGTAGGTAATACAGATCATAAAGTATAATACAATAAAAATGGATACTAAATATTAATCATTTCATCCCTGCAATCAACCTATCTCTTATTCATTTACTGCAAACTATGTATTTTATATCTTGCAAAACAAAAACATACTCATTTTCAATTCAAGATTCCACAAGTAAAACGCTTCTACAAATGCCAAACTTACGCAGCAAACTGTAAGTACGATAGAAATTTAGAATTTCCGTTTATAAATTATGAGGAAAGATTTTCGATTCAATCTAAGCAGCATCGAACAATTATTCATACCTGAATGTATTTCACTAAAATGGAATAACAGTCACGGAACTATCAATTTAAGACAGAAAGCGAAAATTATAACTGTTCCTAATGAAGAAGCCACAGCACAGGACATAAAGACTAAGGACGACATTATTTCAAAGAAACAAATTGTACCTACCTGGATCATCTAGGCTTAGAATTTTACGCAATCTTTCAGCCCTTCGTATTTTATCCGATTTATACATTGCCATATCTATGATTCCACCAGAGGGAGCAGCCGATTTTCTGAAACATGAAAAGCAAACCAAAGACATCAGATAAAATTGTATACAGCTCGAGCGTAAGACAGTAACACGGATTCAATGTTAAGCTGCCTATTATGGTAAATTCTAGATTTAAAAAATTACTTACATAACAATTATTTCCTTCGACATGATATCCGTCTCAGTTCCTACACTGACTGTTGATTTTGTTGGAGAAGGTGCTTCTGCTTGTGATAAATTGAAAGTTACAGATTTCTTCGAATTACCAGGTTGAGAAAATGATCTATCATTACGGCTAGGTGAAATATTTTGAATTAAGCTTGATACTCCTGCAGCCTCTTCATAACACTCGGTACATGTACAAAATCGATCATTCTTATCTTTAGGATCCCTTTCAACAATACTGATACCATTGGGTGATTTCTTTTTCTTGAAAGGACTTGGTTGCAGTGAACTTCTGGGTGATCCGGCTGATTTCTTCTTTGGCAACATTCGAATAGAAGCCGGCGTATCTTCATCCGGTAAAAATCTTTTTTCTGTTTGATTCATTTGCTCAAGTATTGACTCGGAAGTCATGGAACCGTCATCTGGCCCTTGTAAGTCATGTAATGGAACCATTGAAAGTGAACGATTATTTCTGTCTTCTGGCAAAAATTTCACTCTTTTTGAGCCTTTAGTTGGGCAATCATCTGTGTTTATCATGGACGATCTCATAGGGGTTGTTGTTTTGTCAACATATACGTCAGTAGCACGAGTTCTGCAAAATTACAAGAATTCAAAGATAGTATATTAGCAGATTATCTTTTAAAATTTTACCTTTAATTGATGTATTTGTAACATATTATAAAATTTTAAAGGTCTGTCAATACCTTTTCCGTTTAGCTAGTGCTTCCAGAATTCCAGGAGATGCAGATGAAGGAGCCATGCGTAAGCTTCTGTCAATGGGATTTGTAGATGGCCATAATCGCTGGAATTTAGCAGATAAAACGGTTTGAGGAATGCCACCCAACCCTCCATTAGGTGGTGACCTGCTAAAGCTGTCGCTGCCAAGATTAGGTAAATTTCCCACTGGAGAACCAGGTATTGGAGACAGGAGAGTTTTCTCTGGGTCCACAGGCGCAATTCTAACAAACACAGTTCCATTATCACTGTAACGGCCTCTGCTTCTTCTGTTGGGACTTGGAGGAAATTGCAGTGGCGAAGTATGGTGTTGTCGCTGTCTCCAAGAAGAATAGGGAAGCTGTCCTAACTTTAGATGTCTGTTAGGTGATCCACTAAAAACCGATCTACTTAATGGATTGTTCGTACCATTATTAAATTCCTTTAATGGACTCGAGTTAGCTTGATTGACCACACGTGTCGCGAATCCAGGGCTGGTTACGTTTGACCATGTGCTACGGAAAAACAAAATGGAAATTACAAATATTTGATTTACCACCAATAGAAGTACTAATTACTAATACTCTAAACATCACTTCACAACGTGAGCTTAAGAATCAAATCTTAAACTAAAATTAATAAAACTTGGGTCCAGTCGGTCTTTGTTATTTCATTGGATCATTGGCCGCCAACTGAGTCTCTACTCTGATATAATTATAACCAACCGAACCGATTGTGGAAATGAAAATCTCATCCTTGCAAATTGTTCCCGGAACTTCGAGCTTCAAGGACAAGGGTAAGGTAATAATCATTTACACAAAAATCAAATAATTGTTACTTAACATTTTTGAAAAATTATTTACACTTCTATGACCAACTGCTGTTTAATTAACCACTTAACCCTAACGCCTAACCTAATGCCTAACCTACCTCAAGTATATCTTTATTGTACATTCTACTAAAACGAAAAATTGTTCGCTTTTTTATTTGACTGTGGCAAAACCTTTCAAAATGAAACGAACAAAATTATTCCTGGCAATTTTGTTTTTTACTTACAAATAATAATATTAACATTAATAATATTTTATTACGAACAATGAAGTAGGTACTAAAAAAGTTTTAAAGTAATTACCACGGATCCAACGGTTCTCTGTTAGCTGATGAATTAGAAATATTAAATTGTTCAAAACTGCTGGCACTATCGTCTTGTTGAGCAGCTGATGATGGGAAACTAGTAGGACTATTAGCTAATGTCGAATAACGGTCACCACGATCGGCGGGTCCTTCTTGTGATGTCGTTATTGAAACTTGTCTCTGTACAGGTTTGTATGATGACCCCTTACTCCTTCCAAATAGCCACATTGTATTTAAAATCACCGTTACCTTACCTTACAGGTAACGCACAAAACTCAAAATATTTAATACAAAACCAGTAAAAAAGGCGAAACCGAAAAATTCTCTTCTCGGTCTCGGTCAGAGTTTCTGACTCGCTACATAAGCAGAAGTTAACGTAAGACTGAGCGTTGTTTTGTAAGAACTACGGAGTTTTAAACAAGAGCAGCTTTTAACTTAATTCTGTTTACACCAATGGTGTTTCAGTTGTTTAATATCTCTGTCTCTTGCTTACATTGCACCAAATTCAAATTCGTTTACTTCCTTGTTCTACCCTTTATACGTCTTCCCTCATAGTGAACGTCACAGAACATAGAACTTAGCATGAAGCATAGCATACTAATTCCATTACTCATACTAAACGGCACTCGCACTCGCACTCTTTTGCTCGATTGTACAGTAAGGTTTAATCAAGCCATGTTTATGAGGGGGAATAATGCAATAAATGCCTGGTTGGCAGCATGAACGGCAGGTATATTTTTACTATTTTTAGCCTGTCTTTTCACTTTGACAAAACTTTTTTTGATGGAGTAAATAAAGCTCATCTTTTAGAACATTCTATTTTACGCTAGATTGTGTCCTACGTACAACTTAACTCTAGTTATATTAACACATGCTAGAACATTTTCAAAAGTAACTGAGCATTTTCAAAAATTTTCTTTGTAAATATGAAAAAGCGAAGTGGAAGGTTAAATCAAAATAATCTAACCTTTCACTACCGACTTTTGCCAATTGTATTTTTCAATTTCATTGTGTCAATTGTACAGCATATGGTTAACTGGCAGGAAGATTGTCTGGCGTTAATGCTCAAACAAGAGTAGTAGCATGAAAGTAGTGGTAACAGGAATAGAAGCCATTGTTCAAGGCTACGATAAATGGAATATGTTTGACTGGCCTCGACGATTGATCCTTCTGGGTTCAGGACACTGTTAAGTAACGAAATTAATCCCTATACGACGTTGCCATCAAGAAAAAGATCAACTATTGACATACCTCAATCATATTTTTGGGGTATTTAGTTTCTTACTAATAATTTTTACTCGGACAGAAATTTTGTCGGTCTGGCAGGATGGCTTTGGCAGCCTGGCAGCTTGAATGGATGGTAGCGGTAGCCCGGCAGCGTGAATGCCGATAGACTAAAAGCATACATCCATGCTGCCAACCTGACAATTGTGGTATTGCTCCCCCCTCATATATGCCAAGTAAGTTATTATGTAACACAGCACAACCCAAGGAGTATAAACTTTCTTTGTCTTTAATAAGGAGCCTCCAGTAGCATGTTTTGCAGGAATATTAGAGAGGTTCTCTCCGTCATGACAGCAAGTGACACCAGACATCATACTTCCCGATTTTCCATGTTCGGTGTATCATGTAGTAAAACCTCAAAAAGTTGTTCTCAACTTCCCATACATCGTAACACAATTCATCCCAAGTAGCTTTTAATCATTTTCAATCTTAAAACATTGGAAAGGGGCAGAAAACTGCATTACCATGGAAACGGGTGCATAAATAAGACTCTCATGTTCATGTTGGTGTCAGACATGGCGTTTGGCACTTTGATGTCATAAACACGACAAACATGACATGAGATCATGGGTTGACATGGCAAATGGGGGGGGCGGGGTATGTTTGGTGTTTGGTGTTTTGATGTTTTGAAGTTGAGAACTTCTCTATTTATAAGGGACAAAATCGTCCCCTATGCTTCTTGTCGTCATTGACTACTCGTGGTAAATTCGGGAAAACGTCCCTTATAAATATTCCTAATCCCCCGTGTGAATTTGGCTACTGAGGCCTCCTGATTAACCAGCAACAAACGGTAGCCAAGGAAACACCAAGTTTATACTCCTTGGCACAACCGTAGTTAATGCATGTACTATTGAATTTTTTTGAACTGTCGCGTTACCACGGATCCGGAAAGTTGGAAAAATTATCCTCAATGGGTTTTTCCGATATTAGGAAACCCGATCAATAACTTTCCGCATAATATTTTCTCGACTTTCTATTTTCTCCACTTCAATAATTTCAAAAATACACTAAAAATGAAAATTAAAAAAGCTAAAGCCAAATGTGTATGTATGTACGCATATTTGTGCAGTATAGAATGAATATAATATGTGCACATGTTTTGGCAATGTAGAATGTACTGTCCAATCGTTGTTTATAGCGACAAACTGTGCCACATCGGTCGTTTCGTCTTGCCTCTGATTGACTGAAAAAGAATAAAATGACGTCATTTATTCAAATGTGGGCCACTTTATTGGTTACTATAGGGAATATTTTATTCAGTCAATCAGAGGGCCCATATTTGAATAAATGACGTCATTTTATTCTTTTTCAGTCAATCAGAGGCAAGACGAAACGACCGATGTGGCACAGTTTGTCGCTATAAACAACGATTTCACAGTATGTACGCATATTTAAGCAGTACAAAAAATATAAGTACGCATATTTGAGCAGTAGGAGCAGTACAGAATATATGTGCCCATCTTTGGCAATATAGAATACGTGCACACACATTTGGGCAGTATAGAATTTATGTGCACATATTTGGGCAATATAGAATATATGTACGCATATTTAGGCAATACAGAATATAATATATTCACATATTTTGGCAATATTGAATGATGTACACATATTATTTGGCAATATAGAATGATGTACACATATTATTTGGCAATATATATAGAATATATGTACACATATTTGGGCAGTATATAATATATGTATGCATATTTGGAAATATATATGTACACATTTGGGCAATGAAGAACATATGTATGCATAAGGATATATAATATATATATTTTATGATATAATTTATTTTATATAATATCCGCACTTTCAGCACGCATAAATATACACCATACAATATAATTATACATTATTTGCTGCATTCTTCTGACAGTCGACAAATTATAATGGGAAAGTTGTTCATGGATGGCCCTTTGCCATCTTTTTGGAATTATAGCAGGTTACCTGAAAATTGATGGCCTTATGGTGGCCAATTGGTGGTCTTATGGACAGAAAATTGGCATTTTTTGACAACTATCGTCTAGCTCTGCCATTTTTTAGTAATTTGAAATTTTTTTTGGAAAAGCTTGGAGAAATTTTGATTCGAGTATCTTGGAAATCATAAGGATAATAAATACATTACCCCCATAGGTACAGAGCTGTAAAAGTAGTAAAACTACATTTGTAGTCCTTTGGTAGAGCCAGGGTTAGTAACTAAAATACATTGCCAGTCACTTATAGTTATAATTGCAAGCACACATTTGGCTTTAGCTTTTTTGATTTTCATTTTTAGTGTATTTTTGAATTATTGAAGTGGAGAAAATAGAAAGTCGAGGAAATATTATGCGGAAAGTTATTGATCGGGTTTCCTAATATCGGGAAAACCCATTGAGGATAATTTTTTCGACTTTCCGGATCCGTGGTAACGCGACAGTTCAAAAAAATTCAATAGTACAAATGTGTAAATACTGCTATTGCTATAGTAAGTATAGTAAAGAATATTTTGCATATTTTCTGTGAAGAATATGCATTCTCTAGTTCATTTCACCAAGCAATTTTATTCATGCACCACATCATAGGCACTGATTACGAGAATTAAGTCTTAGTAAAGACTGTTCTTTCAGAAATATACATTGAACAAAAATACTGAGGAAGAGAAGCCTTAAAAGTCATAAGAAGTTATATTGAGGATAAAAACTGGAAAAAATATCTTCTTTGTACCCAAAGGTTAAATATACGTTGTACGTAATATCACGGAAAGACAGAAATTAATGTAAACTACGTGGTACTTGCAGGCTACTTTAAGTTATGGTTATAATACAGTTATGTAACTTGTAACTAGGTACAAACAAAGCATTGTAATTACTTGATTTGCTAATAACTAACATCTCAGTTTCGTTCCATGACCGCCATGACTATGACGGTTGTATGCTGCTTGTAAAAACAAGTGGAGTAATATGGAATATATATTGCAGATTCCAAAAACTATAGACATTTAGCTGTTAACGCTCTGTGTATATACCTATACCTATATATTATTTACGTATCTTATGTAATGTTATTCCAGGTTTCAGATAGATTAGTTGGTAGTAGCAAAAGCAAAGAATTCATAATAACTGAACATGTATGTAAAACTATCATTCAGCCAATCATCTGTCCGATCTGGTTAACCCGTAATAAAGTCTGTCCACTAATAATAATAATTAGTGTAATGATGGTTATAGTAGTAATTATTAATAAAATCAAAAATCACGAGGGTAAATATATATAATGTGTTATTTGAATTCAGGGGGAAAAGCAGGTCAAATTGTTCGTGAATACCCCCTCCTTTGTTTTAAGTTGCTTACGTTTAATTACAAATAATTAAGTACATCTACCTACATGGCCTTTCTTGTCTGGGTCTTCTCAATTAATTATCTACTGGTATTTCCATGAAAATCAGTTCGACTAGATACGCACTGTGAACAAGTCAATTATTCTCCACATCAAGTTTCCTCAACTAGCATCAGGAGGAGCATGAGCATCATATCATGAAACTGAAACACAAATTCGCTTTTGTTTTGCATTACAAACTTGTAGTATAGTATATATTTTATGAGATATCCATTTTAACAACAAATTACACTTCAACTTTCAAATTAATGTAATTAAATAAACCATTGCAACCCATGCTCATAATGAATTGTTTTTGTATTGTATTATATTGTAACACATGTTATACTATACTAAGCTTACTAAATGTATTATTGACCATGTTAAACTAAATTAAAGAGATGTAATTAAGTTACCTGCTATACCCTAAGGTGTAAAATAATGAAATAAGTATTCGAACTATATGAAATGTAATCAATTGTTTGTATTTGCTGCTTGCAACGTAATAGCTCATGTTTGTATGAGGCGTTGATAATAAAGATAATAATAATAATGAAGTAGCAGAAGCGATACATATTTAACACCGTCCTCTGGACACCCGCAATACAATATAAAAATGTTAAGTAGGTAATTATCTCAAACCGTTCAGGAGTTATAGTACGATCAACAGAAAGACAGACAGATTGACCAGATTGTCTCCGGTATTATTATAAAATAGTTAGCAACACAATTGCAAAGTTTTAGTAATTATGCAGACAGACTTTAAGTAATTATGCAGACAGAAGGTCAGACAGACGGACATTGGGTGCTGAATCTGCTGAAAGTCCATCTCAATTGGGTGCTAAAAGTCCACCTCAATTGGGGACTGAAAATCATTTTCCTCCATACACAACATAGCACTTTTAGTAATACATGGAACTGTGGGCTCTATATGTTATTTCGATGTCGGCCACACCCATTTTCTCCGGGGACCTTCAGGTAGACCCCAAGAGCATACACAAAAGTTTTAGCGAATTATTTTAAACCGTTCATGAGTTATAGAACCAACAAATGGAGGACTGACAGACAGACAGATTGTTCAAGGCATTATTCTAAAGTAGCTTCCGCTACTTAATAATTAACGCTTAATTTTTAACCAAATAAAAACTTTATCACAGTGTTTTGCATTGCTTCATTGGTTTAGACCTTACAGCTAGATTCCATGCGCCCACTCAAGGGACACTTTAAAGTATCCATTGAGGATGGCAAGTTAGCAGTAACAAGCAAGATTAACAACATAATATTATATGCAATCCTCCCTTTATATGTACAGGGTCACCTCGAAGAAAATCACGCTGTATAGGCACCGTTGTGTATCGTGTATCACATTGTATTTATAGGTATATACACATCACATTATCTTTGTAATCACATCGTACCTTGTCGGACCACGTATCAAGCACGTATACAAGAATTTGATCAAGAGGAGAACATTAGACCATATTTCCACAGGTTTATCTCATTTTTGACAGCTGCGATAGAAATTTTGTTAATTTCAGCCGTATACGGTCAAAAATAAAGCGTATTGTGGAAATACAGAAAAAATTTCAAAGAATATTGCCAAGCAGATGATTTTTTCGGCCGAAGTGCAAGAAATGTTGCTATTTTTTAGTCATAAATTTCATTTAGTCATATTGTCTGCACAGACCGCTGAGAACTTTTACGATATTATACCTTTTCTGAAAAAAATTCTTTTTTTTCCCGTATCAAGAGGAGCACTTGCCCCCATGTTAGTGAATTTTGCGAAGCAATTTACTCCTAACCAAAGTGGAATTGAATTTACCCCTAAACAAAGTGGAATTGAATTTACCCCTTAGCAAAGTGGAATTGAATTTACCCCTTAGCAAAGTGGAATTGAATTTACCCCTAACCAAAGCGGAATTGAATTTACCCCTAAACAAAGTGGAATTGAATTTACCCCTGAGCAAAGTGGAATTGAATTTACCCCTAAGCAAAGCGGAATTGAATTTACCCCTAAACAAAGCGGAATTGAATTTACCCCTAAACGAAGCGGAATTGAATTTACCCCTAAACAAAGCGTAATTGAATTTACCCCTAAACAAATCGGAATTGAATTTACCCCTAAACAAAGCGGAATTAAATTTACCCCCAAACAAAGGGGAATTGAATTTACCCCTAAACAAAGCGGAATTGAATTTACCCCTAAACAAAACGGAATTGCATTTACCCCTAAATAAAACGGAATTGAATTTACCTCTAAACAAAACGGAATTGAATTTACCCCTAAATAAAACGGAGTTGAATTTACCTCTAAACAAAACGGAATTAAATTTACCCCTACACAAAACGGAATTGAATTTTCCCCCTAACCCCTGTGGAAATAAATTTACCCCTAATCCCTGTGGAAGTGAATTTACACCTAACCCCTGTGGAAGTGAATTTACCCCTAACCCCTGTGGAAGTGAATTTACCCCTAACCCCTGTGGAAAGTGAGTTAACTCCTAACCCGTGTGTAAGTGAATTTACCCCTAACCCCTGTGGAAGTGAATTTACCCCTACTCCCCTGAGAAAGTGAATTTGCTCCTGAGAAAGTGAATTTGCCCCTGTGGAATCGAATTTACCCCTGTGGAATCGAATTTACCCCTGTGGAATCAAATTTACCCCTGTGGAATCGAATTTACCCCTGTGGAATCGAATTTACCCCTGTGGAATCGAATTTACCCCTGTGGAATCGAATTTACCCCTGTGGAATCGAATTTACCCCTGTGGAATCGAATTTACCCCTGTGGAATCGAATTTACCCCTGTGGAATCGAATTTACCCCTGTGGAATCGAATTTACCCCTGTGAAATCGAATTTACCCCTGTGGAATCGAATTTACCCCTGTGGAATCGAATTTACCCCTGTGGAATCGAATTTACCCCTGTGGAATCGAATTTACCCCTGTGGAATCGAATTTACCCCTGTGGAATCGAATTTACCCCTGTGGAATCGAATTTACCCCTGTGGAATCGAATTTACCCCTGTGGAATCGAATTTACCCCTGTGGAATCGAATTTACCCCTGTGGAATCGAATTTACCCCTGTGGAATCGAATTTACCCCTGTGGAATCGAATTTACCCCTGTGGAATCGAATTTACCCCTGTGGAATCGAATTTACCCCTGTGGAATCGAATTTACCCCTGTGGAATCGAATTTACCCCTGTGGAATCGAATTTACCCCTGTGGAATCGAATTTACCCCTGTGGAATCGAATTTACCCCTGTGGAATCGAATTTACCCCTGTGGAATCGAATTTACCCCTGTGGAATCGAATTTACCCCTGTAAAATCGAATTTACCCCTGTGGAATCGAATTTACCCCTGTAAAATCGAATTTACCCCTGTGGAATCGAATTTACCCCTGTGGAATCGAATTTACCCCTGTGAAATCGAATTTACCCCTGTGGAATCGAATTTACCCCTGTGGAATCGAATTTACCCCTGTGAAATCGAATTTACCCCTGTGGAATCGAATTTACCCCTGTGGAATCGAATTTACCCCTGTGGAATCGAATTTACCCCTGTGGAATCGAATTTACCCCTGTGGAATCGAATTTACCCCTGTGGAATCGAATTTACCCCTGTGTAATCGAATTTACCCCTGTGGAATCGAATTTACCCCTGTGGAATCGAATTTACCCCTGTGGAATCGAATTTACCCCTGTGGAATCG
This sequence comes from Yoshiicerus persimilis, assembly GCA_020352615.2. NCBI lineage: Eukaryota > Metazoa > Arthropoda > Collembola > Entomobryomorpha > Tomoceridae > Yoshiicerus > Yoshiicerus persimilis. The sequence continues at coordinate 30,909,771 of CM036940.2, read as the reverse complement.
AATTTACCCCTGTGGAATCGAATTTACCCCTGTGGAATCGAATTTACCCCTGTGGAATCGAATTTACCCCTGTGTAATCGAATTTACCCCTGTGGAATCGAATTTACCCCTGTGGAATCGAATTTACCCCTGTGGAATCGAATTTACCCCTGTGGAATCGAATTTACCCCTGTGGAATCGAATTTACCTTAATGTGGATTTGAATTCATTTACGTTTTACGTGCGTGTCATTTAGGGGAATTTCGTGTTTTTGTTTTTAAAAGTGTACAGTAGGATCTGCATCTCACAATAAGATATAGTGGAAAAGTGGAATAATAAAATTATTGAAATATTATTTTAAAACATTATAATAACCAATATGTTTTCATGGTTAATACGCTGGAAAACAATAAAGATAGATGATTTTTATTGCTGCGTTTTATTCAAAGACAGAAGTTATTGATTTCTACCTTCTATCGAGCCTATTATATTATTGCATTATTGCATAGGCTCATCTCATGCCATATTATGTCAGGCGGTAGACAGTAGGCGCAATAATGTAATATAATTATCATTAAACATCTAACTAATAGTTATGACATCTACATCTACACCTATATCGCGGATGTTTAGTACACAAAATATTTGAAAAGTTGAAGATTTTAGAGTAAATAATCGGTTACAGTATTACAGTATCCAGCTTCAGAACATGTCATCTTTAATTTCATGTAGAACCCAAGGCTGCTCTGACTTTAATTCTTCTTATAGTCATCTTTTCTTACTATTGCACAAATTGCATGCTTGTTATACTAAGGTATCTCTTTGGATTTCAGTTGGGCAATAAAGCTAAATCTTACCTGTACATGTACGTATCCCCAATCATGTCATAAATAGGGAGATGTGATATGATCAATTTGCATCACAAACTGTTGTTGTAATGCAGTGTTTGTACCTCGTTTGATATACCTTAAGGCTGATTCTTCAAAGGAGGGAGTCACAAAGCGTTCGTCTAAGCAATGTTGACGTGATGGAAACGGAGTGAGTGTATACTTATGTAGACTTCATTCCAGCATGCAGTAACAAGGGAGAGAGTACATACAGAAGAGCCGCTGCTGCCTAGAGTTTCGTGCCTTTAGGCTAAAAAGGTGGAAAATCCGTCATACATTACTAAGTTCTATTTCTTTGTCTCGGTTCGAACATTGGAAGTATTGTATGTGTCAGAATAATGTACATCACCTATTTCTATCCAAGTATAAATGTAAATATAAATTTATTACATTATAAGTGCACTAAACATATAAAAATAACATTTTCATTAAAAGAACGTATATAACCTTTGCTTCTACCTTTACTTCAATTACTAGCTCTACCAATTTCATTAAAAATGTACGTAGTATATAAGTATACCTTGCAGTCTAAACTATTTACACATTTAAAATGTCAATGTACGTACATTGAGTATTATACTTAGAACATAAGAGTGCAATGCACCATAACCGATGAACAGCATTGCCTATAAAACATTAAACAAATTCGAAGAATTTTAGTATTTTCCAAAGATGTATAATGACAATGACCGTTACAAAATACTATCTCCACAAATAACAAAATTGTCCCATAAATTAAATATCTGATCTTTAATTTAATCTTCACAAACAAGAGTAGAAACTGTACGAAAGGCGAATCCGAAATATAGACAACATTTAAGTAGTTCATTTTATTTCGAATCATAACACCATGAACAGTAGTGAAACTAACCCTCCAAGGATAAATACAGCTCAGTTAAAGCTCATTTCAACTGCAGATATATTTAGATTAGATTGAAGGAGGAACTTCAAGATATTTATAGAATTACATAGAACTACAAAAATGCTTAAGACTAAATTATTTTAGGTGCATTTTATACTAGCTTGAAATATAAAATGTAGTATAAAAGGGTTGTGTACCCTATTGACATCAAAACTTGGGTAACTTTCTAAGGGATTCATTCTCGTAACTGTTATATTTAACATTCTGATCAAAGTTAAATGGTTAATATTATTAATCTACAGAATGCGATACTTCAATCAATAGTCTCAACTCATAGGAGTTGACAATTACTTCAAGTTTTATGTAGTATCACAGTGTGCAAATCACCAAAACCGGAGTCTACTTGTATCTTTGGTAAGATCTACATATATTTGAAGGTCACTGTCCAAAATCTTAAGATCACAAATAAAAGTGTTTCAATGCGAAGGGTGACCAAAGGTATTACATCAATTCAAATCACTTTCAGAGATCTGCTTACACATGCAGTATAATTTTTAATTGTTAATTATTGTCAGCTTATTACTTACATAAAAATACGGAATATAACATGAATGCTAAGATATGCACACTTTAGGGAACCTTGAATAATCTAATGAATAGTAATATTCTCATCGTCAAAACCCACAGACTTTAACATGCAGCAAACAATAATCGTCTCAGGCTGTTTAGCTACCTAATCAAATGTTATCCTACAAATTGCCACAGCGAGCAAAACATTACTTGCTATAATGTATGTAAGTACTTGTGGTAATCAAAAATTATCAATATTGGAGTATTTGCGAAGAAAGGCAATATATGTGTTGTCACCATATGCCGCTTATTGTTCCATTGAAGACTGTAAATTCATATACTTACTTGTATTTCCACCTCCTCAGGACAATGAGATGAATGTCCATTTATTTGCATTTTAGAGTAAATTGACAACTACCAATTGAGATTTGGAGATGGTAGACAGAAAACAAATGGAATAAATAACAATAGAGCCAATTGTGATGATTGTTAAGCCTCATACTACGTATCTTTATTGGTCGCATATCATGACGAATTGCCGCATCTCCTTTTTCTTGGAATGTGTACAAGTAATATTTAATCCAAAGTGCCCATTTAATCTGTATGAAATTGAATGCATTTCGTCTAGTTGATCAGCAATAAGTTCATTTCAATTATTAGTCAGTGGAATCACTAGAAGTCTCATGAATAAATAACATGTACATCAGTGGGTACGTTAACACAAAGTGATAGTTGTGTTGACTGCTTTTACTAGTGAAGTCTAGCCATTGCGCAATACCAGCGCAACTGAACACCTAATAATGCTTTTTGCTATCCACTAAAGATAAGTAAGCCAATGAAAGAAAAACTTAAATGCAGGAGCATACAAGCGTTGAGTGGAGTCGCTAAGCGAGTGTATCGTTCAAGTTTTGCTGTTGCCACAACTAACACATGCAAAGGTACATATTAGCATGTGTTGCAGTATATTCGTTCTCATGGTCATGATTTGGCTGTGAGTTGGTGGGAGAGTATCTACACAGGATAATCTCCATCCTGCAGAATGTGAATACAAAACAAGTTTAGAATAGAGCTGATGAACAAACCACACACAGTTCGAGTTGCTCTACTTTACATTTTTAGGGAGCTTAACGAATGAAAGCTTTGTATAAGCATAGGCGGCCTGTCTTCCGTCAGCTGACCCAACACAAACGAATTGACAGCTCTGCTAAGGATAAAGCGAGTCAACCTCTGCACAGATCGACCTGCGTGCTCACTGCTATAAATGCCATCCAATAGAAACTTCCCTTACAAATGCACAAGCCAATGGCAAGTAGCAATTACGATGGTAGGGGAACCAAACTTGGATAACAGGAATTCAATTATTATGTAGCCGGCTTTCACAGTCTGTCTCCTTCCACTCTCTTGGCACTCCATACCTCGAACATTCCCAGGAACACCTTTTTGCTCCTTTAAATGAACAGACTGTAGTAATACAAAGTTCATGCACGTTGAATGCAGTTTGGTCTTCGTCAAGTTAGTATGCCTAATACCGAGTGTGCATCTTTGCTCCCAATACATCGTGCATTAGAATTGAATTTTAGTAAACTTCACTTCATCTTTTAGTAATTTTAATGATTCTCCTAAACGATTACACGTTACACACGATAACTCATTTTAACGAGTAACTAGAAAATAGGAAATGAAGATATTTTTAGTGTCTCTGTAGAAATTATATACCATGAATTATTTTGTAAAATTGGTACTTATCCCTTTAGAGCAACAGTTGAAACATTCTCATACAATTCATATAAAAATTATGAAAAGTAGCTTACAATTTTTTACTTTTATTTAAGCAAAATTAATTACTATTTTGCAAAATAAAATAAAAAATATTTACACAACAAAATTGTAAAGGCAATTCACCTCCAGTTGAGGACCCGACACAACTCAACTAGGAACTCAACTCAACCTGAAACTGCAAGTTAGACCTTCTTCAGAATATTTTCTGAAATTGAAAAATAACTTTTCCAATTCAAAAAGACTGTCCCGAACCAAAAGACTTTCTCCAATTGAAAAAATACTTTGTTCAAACAAAAATTCTTTCTCGAATTCAAAAAACATTTTTGAAACCAAAATTCTTTTGAAGTCGATAAGCTTTCCCTCAAGCCAAACTGAGGAACTTTTTTCAAACAAAAATGAAATTACTTTTTGAAATCAAAAATGCTTTCTCGAATTCAAAAAACACTTTTGAAACCAAAATTCTTTTGAAGTCGGTAAGTTTTCCCTCAAGCCAAACTGAGGAACTTTTTTCAAACAAAAATGAAATTACTTTTTGAAACCAAAAATGCTTTCTCGAATTCAAAAACTTCATTCAAACTAAGGTGCTTTTTCAATTTGAAAAACTTTCTTCAGTCCAAACGGCTTTGTTGAATTCGAAAATCTTTCTTCAACCCAGAGGGCTTTCTCAAATTCAAAAACCTTTCAGACCAAATGGGCTTTCTCCAACTTGAAAGCACTTTTGTTAAACAAAATTGGCATTTTCCAATTTGAAAACACTTCTTTTAAACAGAAATGGCTTTCTTCGGTTTGAAAACACTTTCTTTAAATAAAAGTGGTTTCTCCGGTTAGAAAACACTTTCTTTAAGCAAAAATAGTTTCTCCGGTTTGAAAGCACTTTCTTTAAACTAAAATGTTTCCCACTTTCGCTTTCTCCATCGTAAGAGATTTTTAAGAAAATGCTTTCATTTATTCAGAAAAAATTTATTTCAAAATAAACTTTTCCCAATTCATGGAAATGTATTCAAAAACAAAACTTTCGCATCTCTAAAATGCAGAGAATTTTCTTTAATAAAAGTCGGCAGGCAAAAATCTTTATGAAGTTTTAAACCAACCAGCACTTGGCCCATTCAAAATCGGTTGATCTTTACTTGGAGAATTGTTAGGTTAAACAAGAAAAGATATTCAATTTTTGAGTTTTATGAAATTAGGTAAGTTAGGTAGGTAAAGTTAGGTTAAGTTAGGCGTTAAATTAGGTCAGGTCATGTTAGGTTGGGTTAAATTAGGTCTAGCAAGGTTAAGTTAGGTTAACTTATGTAGTTACTTAGGTTATTGGTTAAGTTGCGTCAGTTTGATATACTGTCTTTTTGTATAACCTGACATTTTATTATGTAGTAAATGCTAAATGATTTTAATGGGAACAATAGCCGTAAAATTGTTTTGAACAGCTTTTTTAAGGTTACCTGCTCTGGTTCGGATCCTGGGTTCAATCATTTTGCACGTCTCTGTGTAGGTTTGCCAAAAGAAACCGTTTGTTCCGAAGTGGTCCATGTCGATTTGCCAATCGGTCCGGTGGTGCAATATTTACTTTTGCCAAACAGTGTTTTGTCAAACGTGCCTAAATTCTTAAAAGTAAAGAAAGGAGTGAGTACAAGCTGATAGTTGTATAAGAAATGCTTTTGTATAGAAAGAAGTGACGGATGAGTTCTTAAGGGATAAATGTAGTTTGACTCACACGACTGCCACTGAGCTATGTACATACATAAAGCCACAGACGAGAAATCCTTTGGCGTGGTGGTGTTTTCTTCCTTGGTAGACGTCCAGACTTGAGCTGTCAGTGTGTCCGCGCGCTTGGGAAGGAACGTTCCGGAATGGCTAGGTTGATCACGTGCACGGTGAGCATCACACTCCATTGGCTAAGTTTGAAAATTGACGTGCCTCAAGACATGGGTCCAACCTGGAAGGTCATACATGTAAGAACGCACCACTTACGCCGTCTGATTTTTTGTCTATGACATAAAGCAACTGTTCTTCTCCCCCAAACTGGAGCCAATTCCAACGAGTTGATTGTGAGCCGGAGTGGTTCTTGTTCTATTCGTTTTCATGCCTTGTCATGCTATATTACTATATTGCATCCAACCATTTCCTCTTATTCTTTTCCTCTCCCTTCCTCATATAGCATATAGCAAACTATGGGAGAGGTTTATAGGGCCTAGCCAAGCAAGTCTAGCCTACGCTATGCTGCTAGGGTAAATCGAGTAAATTTCATTTGTGATGTGCCAGCAGCAGCGGATGGAGTCGAGTCAGTCTGTGCAGAGATGTTAACTCAACTATAAAGAAGGCACCCCTGAGCTTGGTTGTTGGGGCTGTCCTGGCACGAATGTTCGTTCTCATTCAACCAACCACTCATTTATTTCGCTTGCCTGCAGCATGGTTTGTATTTTGTCTCGTAGCGTTGGAAATCATAAGAATAATGGATACGTACCACTGCAAAACACATAGCTTGTCATAAGTTACTATCTTTGCATAGGTTAATAATATATCACATGTATGTATGTATGGTTGTGTCCCACATGTAAGTGCGTAGAACACAACACAGATAAGCAAGTAGTACATATATAACTTATGTATCCTTAAGCAGTTCCACACATAATAGTATGAACAAGTCATTATGTTATGTAGTAGTGTAGTAAGTGTACACTCCTATGAGCAAGTAGCATAACATAACGCACGCAACGCAATACACACGCAGCAACGTTTGTGAATAGAAACGAAGAAGGAGGCAAGCTTAGTGCTAAAGCGTATACAGCCCAGTACGAATAGGAATACGAGTGGAATATCCCAGCAAGTTAGAAAACTGAACTCCAACTTCAGTACACATCACAGAAAAGGAGAACCCATAGAAAGAGAGAAGGTAGGATATGTTGTGTTAGCTAACAGCATAGCAAGCCCCACATCGATTTTTTGCTCTCCATAGTTTGCTTGTTCTCTGTGTTATGCCATGTAGCTCCATTTCCACTACTTGGCCAGTGCTAGAGTCGACTGCAAGCCAAAGCCTGAAGTATACACAAGAAAGTACACAGAGCAGGATAGCGTGGCTGGATTCCTAGTGCTGAATCCCCCTCTCGTCTTCAGCATTTTTCCCATCAATCATTGCCACAATAATTGTGAGATGGAACGCCCTCGAGAGCCGAGTATCTAAGAGTAGTCCGGATTGGCCGTGGACCTCATAGACCCATCCACGAGAATATAGGACGATTCCTCTCTCTCAGCTTCTCCTCTGTCTCACTGCGACTGCCACTTCTGCTGCCTCCCCAATTTCTTTTTCGCTCTTGCCAACTTGAGTGTGAGCTCTCAACCTTCCTCGCCACGCAACACAGCAAAGCAAGTCTTCTCCTATTATATCTTAGCAAGCCTTTCAGTTTGTTTAGATTGGATTGTTTCTGCTCAGACTCAACTCTTCAAATCTCCAGCATCTGATTCCACTGCTCCTCGGCTCAGGTTACATTACATAGCTTGGCGAAATACCTAAACTAGGCACATTCTCTAAATCTTCGTCTACGTGGTTGGTATACGTTCTATGCACCGGTTTCCGGTTCGCTAGTCATCTTCCTGTCCGCACAAGACTCTAAATACATTGACATTAGTAGTTCGAGATTCATTCAACGTTTTGTGAACAATGTCGCCTAGTTGTGCCAATTAAAGTGTCTTCTTAACCACACAGCGCATGTAGCTAGATGTGGTTTTAAACTAAAGCATACCAAAAAGTCAATACCTTCAGTAAAGTAACCGGATTATCAAGCCCAAAAATTGTGGATAACTTACAAGGTAAGCTATTTAACTCTCAGCTGCTGCTGTACCAATTGTGATCTTAGAGTGCACATATTTAGAATATTCTTATAATATTCCAAATGAAATTTCATTTTTGAAATTGTAACAAATCGTCTGTAAATGGTACACTAGTACACTACATTTTAGTAAGACCTATTCTTTCGTTTCAAATGAATACGTAGAATAATAAAATATCCTGTATTTTACAATTTGCTAAACTTGATCAACAAAATGGGAATGCTTGAAAACCTCAGATCATCGGTTCAATAAGCACAGCACACCTAATCTAAGAATAAGATAAACAGAAGCAATCAAAAGAAATAGTTGAATTTCTATCGGGATGTGATGTGAATGTGTGTGAGAGATTTTGGTTTGGCTGTGTCAAAGTCAAAACATAAGAAAAGGAGCAGGGAAGTGTAGAGAATCTTAGTTTGTGTATACCGTTTTACATGAAGGTATGTATACATGTAGTAGGGTATACTGTAATTATATTGTCGTATAGCATAACTAAGGATACAGATATAACACAGTGTAACAAAACACGAATCCATTATTCCTTCTTGGATAGCCTGCAAAGAAAAAGAAACTTATACCAGAGACTGACATTGCTTTATGTGGTAGGTATGCTGTGTGTACTATGCACTGTATATTCGTATCCACACAGAACTGCTGCGGACGACTGTTATATTTACTAAGGACATATCTGTACATTCACCACTCCATAGCCCAAAGAACTGGATGTATAGTTAAATCCAGTATTTTCAGATAAGTTCTATCTGTACGTCTATCTATTCATATCAACTTTGTGCATACTACTTACGAAAGAGAATCACTTACATGCAACTGTCATCCTCTTTCCTATTCATAACATCTTGCTCTCATTGTCTAGTTTTTAGCATTAGCACTCATCTTCATTTGAATGAATGTAAGAATTTGCACTCTAAATGGAAAAGTATCAAAGCAAGTATGTACAGCAAAGAGGAAGATTTTTCTAGCGGAAAATGTTCTATCGCAGAAGTAGTATTATGTTATGTTATGGCCTGCTGATAGTATGGCAGAACTCTGTCTAAGAACTAACATGCCATATAGTGAGGACTCATAGTACGTGCATAATGCATCCACAGAAATACAAACAGACGTATAGACAGGAAAGAGAGATACATGCTACAGATATAACTGGTTGTGCATACATACATAATACATGCTGGAAGCAATACACTTACTCTTATATGAGCACACACATTTACACAAGTGAGATGTACACATTATTATAGAATTGTGCCTTTCAGTTCGCGTTTGTAGTTTTAGATGAAGCTTTGCTTTAGCTCTGTATTTCTGTATAGTTAGGTTTGCCTGCCTTGTCATGACAAGCCTTGCTGGGCTATGCAATGCTATGCACGGCACCGCACCATAATATAATGATAAGCCTGTGGACCGTGTGGACGAGTTCACTGAGCCTCTTCACGAGCCTCAGATTCACGTAATCAAAAGGGGAGGAAGGAATAAGAAAGTTTCATGTTTCTCTCTCTTCTCTCTCTCTCTCTTGTGTGTGAGTGAACGCGTGCAGATGTACACAAGGTACAGGCATTCGTATAATAATATTTCGGTTGGCAAAGGATATACCTTCCTACTAGGATGTCTTACTGTGTTCTGTTCTAAATACACACGCTACGATATACAGCCAAACATATAAGAGTTTGGTGTACTATAGAATTCAGATACGGTTGTGTGCTTCTGCTCTCTGGTGCTTCTCTTTCTATGTACGAGTATGTCGCTGGTATGTATCCTTTGACCATCACATCATAAATGACGAGTTTTCTTCCAAACTTTACCTTTCATTGTTTAAGCATAGTTTATGGCAGGCAATGCACTGTGCTGTACATATGATCAACCAAAGTGCTTTCATTTAGATGAAGGGTTAAGATTTTGTAAACGTAAGCTTCGTTTCTTGGCTTTAGGAATGCCTCTACTTCCTTCCCCACTTAACTTTGTCTGGAGAAATCCTCAGAATTTATTAACAAGTTGTGGGAAGGTTTCTGTATTCTGGGTGACTTTATAGATATTATGGAATATCATTCAACTGATTTGACTTAAAGTTTGACTTACATAGTTTTATAGTTTTCCAACTTCCAACCACACTTCTAGTGGTGTAGTAGACGTAAACTGTTGCCAGAATAAGTTACGTGCTAATATACAATATATTATAATGTAGGAAAATTAGGTACATGTAGTGTAGTATACACAAGGTACCTGAAAATCTATGCCATTTAGTATGTGCCTAATAAGTAATAACAGTATGATGAACCACAGTGGAAGGTAGGTAAGTAATATTTCCTAGAGTACGATTTCTGTAAGTCTGTAAGGTATTGTAGAAATAGAAACAGGCAATTTACGCGACCTATTATGTAGTATTCCTATGCTACAGCTTATGGGAAGGTAGAAAATCAAATCAACTTTTGCTCGACGCATGCAACAACGGTGCAGTAGCAATAGTCTACAATCTACCCTAACTCTAAATCTTCACCAGTAAAAGTAATCATGAAAATATAGAATTCGTTTAAGCATTCCTAATGAGATTTTTAGATTTCATCTGATATTTACTAGGAATCGTAGTCTGGGTTTTGGAATTTAAATTTAACCTCAGGCTTCGCTCGTCGTACATTTTGTATGCTCCCTCAGTGTCAGCAGTTTCTTGTACACGACACCAAGTAATTCAGTGGTATATTCTACCGACATTAATATAGTTTCCAATTTCCATTTAAGCAAAATTTTCATTTTGCGCTCGTACTTACACAAAAATTATTCAGGTTTTACATAAATTGAACCAAAGAAAATGGCATTGCAGAACTGGTACAAATACGATTATAAGATTAATAGCATTTGTGCGACCGGTTGGGTTGATAATATTAGACAAGCATCGTAAGACAGTAGTAGATCGAGAAATAATTAAGCCGGTTAGTGCACAATTAATTATTACTAAAGTGCCTAAAGTGTTGCTTAGCTGAGTATTCACCTAAATTAAAATAACCAGTAAAGAAGGTAATTTAAGGCAACATTTTTAGTAAACTGAGAAGAAGTACTAGAAACTATCAAGAAATTAGAAGGTGCTACTTATACTCGTACTCCTCTGTTAGTATCTATACCTAGATGATTTATGACAAGCGAGATGCCTAACTTCAGCACACAAGAAAAAAGTAAGCTTGTTTAAATAAATTACCTATTTAAATGTGCTACTCAAAATTTGAAAATTAGGGCTTAACCTAATTTGTACGGCAAGCCAGTACATATAAAATTTTATATGTACAATTTATCTACCATTATTATGGTACCTATTATTAAAATGCTCTTACATGATGTTCTTATATCATGATTTTTAATTACAGTTTGATTATAGTAATGCAATGACAGATGATTCTTAATACTTTGGAACGTCATATAGTATCTAAATCAGTTACCAATTTTATTAGAAATACTGCAAATGATAAAATTGTTGGTTGACTGAAATTTAGAATTCTGTAATTTGCACATCCATCCACTAAGATAACTAACGAACTTCCTTTAATAACGCTAAAGAACTTCCTTTAATAACGCTAACGAACTTCCTGTTTTCATTCTTCATAAATACATATACGTTAGTAATTTAGTGCAACATGAAAGCAGTACCTTCTGTACCTGTAAATATTAAAACACTCTGGATAAACCTGTTATACCATTCCTGCTTTACTATATTATATTCTTATTCTATCTGGATATAATTTCGAAGATTTAAAAAAGATTTTCTAGAAATGAAACCTGCGTAATCTTGTTAGGTACACCTTTTATCTTTCATTGCATAATTGATGGGACAACAAAGCAATGGTAGATAACGAAAACGTCGAAAACTTTGAACGTGAAGCAGTAGGAAATGAAAGATGGGATTTAAAAGGTAGAGTTTCTTGTGTCAGAGAGAGCGGCACCCCTTCCCAAGTAAAAAATAAAATAGGATAGACGAAGATCTTTGTTGAGCTTTACTCTTTATGAAGAAAGTGCAAGGTGAAATACTGGTTGAGGAATAATAGAAGACAGCTATCACAAGGTGTAGGTACCAGGGTTGCTCAAATACCACTTTTAGACTATTCTACCATAACAGTGGTAAAAATCCACTTTAATGGTGAAATGGTAAAAATGCACTTTAGTGGTAAAGAAAAGGGCCACGCTTTTATGTTTATAATAACAGATTGCTGGTGCTAAGCATTTTTTGAAGTAATTATTTTACCCTGCATGAAATTTGAAGGAATAGGAATGGTTATAGTAATGCTAATCGTAATTTTCATGGCCTCAAACTTTGGTTTACTCCTGCGCTCTGTTTGCAAACTTTAAAATTCGTGTTATATAGGATGCAAAAATATTTCTTTTTGACTTTACACTTAATTTAAGATGCAACAAATTTTGGGATTTTGAACGTACTTAACATACGCAACATTTTCTAACAATTCCAAGGACGTATTTTGAAGGGGGCACGTGTACCTCATAAATCCGAAGAAAGACCTTTTTCCAAAAAGGGTAAAATAGATATGTGTTAATTGTGAACAAATATGACTGAAAATAGAAAAATTTATATCGCTACACGCGATTTCTTTGGCAATATTATTTGGCGTGCTGTCCCCTTGATCAAACTCCTGGATACGTGCTTGAACAATTCTATTTGAAATCAAAATGTAGAAGTCCATGCAATACCAAACAAACGTATCCAAAATATGAAAGTAAAATATCCCGAAGAATAAAGTAATATAGCTATTTATTTATGGCACCTAGACCTAATTTAGTGCCTCCCTTACTTCACAATATTTTTTTACCATTTACCATACATATGCAGGTACTGGTATTTAAAGTTATTTACCATTTAATACCACTTACCACTGTTAAGTGGTAAATGTTACTTTCTACACTGATAGGTACTCGAGATATTATAGCTGACTAACGGCGAGACAAGACACCTACCTAGCTAAAGTATAGTAAAAGTGAAATGGTAAAATACGAGTCTCTGTCTGTAAGCAGAGTATGTGTTTGTACAGGTAATACTATGTGTTGTGTACTATTTGTGTGAAATGAATTGTGAGATGTATAGGGAGGCTGGTGAATATGATAGATATGTGATCTCACCTGTGTGAGCAGTTCTGTTAGGAATATTGAAGAAGACTGTCGAGTCGAGTCTCATCTCAACGTGTACAGAGTTTGTTTTGAACTGGAAGCGAGCTACTGCGAGACAAGGATAGAAGTTGGCAAAGCGTACATGAAAACATGCGTCGGTTTGTATTAGGTATGTTGCATGGTGGGGCAGTCGAAGGAAGCTCAGCTCAACTGAAATGAACTGCAGTGCATGAAAAGTGAAGATGGAAAGACGAGAAGAGAGACTCTCACAGTTCCCTTGTTTGGGGTAGCGTAGGGGACTCCGTACGAAATGCTCTTCATCCATCCAGGCAGACAGAAAGGACGCATGCAATGTGAAAGATAGATCAATTTTTTAGGCCGGCTCTCTTATGACCATTATTACCACCATTATATAAAAGAAGGGATCTATTTTCATCCAGTATTAACTTTGCTTTTCGAGTATTATAAATAGTTTTTAGAAGCTCTTCTCTGGTTTGGCCTGGTTCCCTTCGTTTACCATTTAACTACGTAGTGTGTATGTAGGAGATGCGTAGTTTTTTCCGGAGCTCATTTTTTATACACTACTCACTCGCCAAGGGGGATAACCACGTTTCTTTTTCTTCCCAACAGTTACCTACGTAAAAAAGGCATGTTGATATGTACCTTCAGTAATGATCCTTTCCCTAATTCCACAAAATACTTAGACATACCCATTACTCTAGGCCGACGAACCTATAATCTATCTTGGGAGCCTTACCTACCTAACTACACTTTCAACTTTTGTGAAGTGTATGGACTCATGACCACAGATACGATTTTAACGTACACACTGATCTGCAACGACATTACTAGATTTACAATAGTACTTGGTTGGAGTGAGTTTGTATTAGGTTAGGTAATACGTTAAGTTAAGTCAGACGCCATTGTAACAGTACACAGTAGCTAGGAAAAGAGCTGGGCCATGCATGCCGGAGATGCAGTTTCTAATCCTGCCTGGGTAGCTTACTTTTGCCTTATTCTGACTGTACCTAGGTATCCACTTGTAGATTTCATACCGTTAGTCTTGATTTTATAGTCTATCAGTCAAGCAGCTTTTTAAACGAATAAACAAGGATTGGGTGGTTAAGTACACAAGCACACATGCTTAAAGTGTTAAGCTTTGTATTCATTGAATATCTTACGTTCACATATACTATCTACATGCAAAAACACGTAGTGTTACAACTCTATGTCAGCATTATCCTTACTTTACATGCACATAAATACATGTATTTTGCTGTAAGTAGTATGAACGTTGCAAGCTCTATATAGGAATGTAGTAAGCAGTCTAAAAAAACGAATTACATACTAAAATTAAGGCAGGTACATTTTTAGGTGTTGCTATTGTAAAACTCTCATCTTGTTTTGAGCTGCTGTATCTAATAGGAATGCTTAATGTACTAGTTAAGCACTGACTGAGTCGCAAACTAAGAGATATTGCTTACATTTACATAAGTGCATAGCCAGCAGCAGTAAAGAGAGACTAAAGACCAACCTTACGTAAACATTCGTATGCCACATTTACTCATGCCTTAGAAAAACTTTAGTGGGTGCTTTCTTGTTTGCTAGCTACTTTTGTACTTATCTTCAGTAGCCATATTTATACGTTGAGTTATGTAATATTACATAACACTTGTCTACCCTACTAGGTACATACACACCATACGAATGTTATTGACTACCAGTTGTGAGCTGAAGCTTAAGGTGCATACATAGTGGTTATAGAGAATACTGACACTACAGAGTCGAGAATTCCTTGTCATTGTCAATAGTAAATGTAAGCACAATAGGGATACTCTCAGTAATCAGAGTTATGTAATAAGCTGCTTGCATAATAATGTAAAACCGCTTGCAAAGATAGAATAGTGTAAGTCTACCTCATGTCATGTCCATTCTACAGTACATTAGCATGCACGTAATGCTTATCTGCATCGTAAAATTCGCTAAAATGCAGCAATGCAGAAAATAATGATATCACTATCACATGAACTGTAACTGAACAAACAACTACCTAGTCAAGTTACTCAGAGATTAGACGCTGCAGCAAATCATTGCAAAGGACAAAGTGCTTTGAAAATCAGTACATTGCCATTCGTGTACTATTGTAGTTGATTTATTTATTTGCACTTTGTACTTGTTGTGCTACAATACTAATATCAGTACCCAGAGATTTAGAAGGAACACTCAATCAAGTGCCATCCCACTTGTCAATTCATCATCTGTACAAATTACACACAGTTAACAATACAACAGCATTGGGAGTCGAAAAATACCTATATTTGGTTATCGCACCAATAATTCCGTTCGCACCTTAGATAGACAATCGACTGGCTAACAGTATCCATGTTATAGACTTTCATTTATCTATTCAAGCTGACAATTCTGCGATTGCAATTTTGAATGATGGTAGTAGGCAGCTAAACTACCCTGTTAAACATGAAACATATAACGTTTATTGGAATACCAGATAACACTACGTGACGCTTTGAATAAACGAGTGAATAACAATGCCAATGAAACGACAGTAAAGATAAAATTTATTGTGGAGGACAGTTTATGTAATGATGACATAAGTTTTATTTGATTTCAAGCTTATGTAACGTAAACAAGTCGGATTAGTTGATGCATAAACCTAAGACTCCTATTTAAAATGCATTGAACACCAAATGTCAAAGTGCAAAGCGAAACGCCTCCCTGAAATGCCTATTATTGTATTCGTCTCATAAAAATTAATATGCCCATTATTCATATTTGGGGTTAACATTCATCTAGCTTACAAAACATCACACTGTAGGCTTGTGATACATCGGGTAGGTGATTTGTCCTTAGTTTTTGCAAGTAGTAAAAATAGTTTAAGATAATATTGACATAAAGAAAGACACCAACCTGTTCGAATAAGTAGTCGAACTGATACAAAGTTATTGTTATGAAGTTGGGTTACAAAGGTTAACTTTAACTGCCAGTTCACATTCACATGCGTAGAATGGAAATATAATATTTTGTATCACTCAGCATAAATTTTACCAGACAGGATATGTGAGTCAGTTGATTTGATATCTAATTCCCGGATGGCAGAAAACTATAATGGTTTTGAATGTATTGTAAAATATTCCTACAATATTCTGCATGCATAAACTTAGCACAGCTATACATGACAGTGTGAGAATCGAAAATGCGATCGCCACGAAAAAAATTAGCGCCGGCCTTTACTTGGCCACCGTAGGGGTTGTTATTTCTATCTTCCGATACCAGACTTATCGTCGTATGTGTCTGTTTGTGTATTTCTTTCAATGCGTTCCACAGTACTATGACAGGCCTTAGCATTCTCCCGGGATGTACAATACTTAACTATATTATCAGAGTACATTATATAATGATACTAGGTGAAGTGACACTAAAACAACGATACACGATAAAATTCATTTGGCACCTGTTTTTATGCACAAGATGACTTTTTGACACTATTTATTAAATAGTTGCTTGTATCGCGTATTTCATTTTCAGCAATCCAAACATCAAACAAAACTCAACTGAAAACATGATTAAGTATAAGTAATATGGAATACACAAAAAGACTCTTCTGTAGAAAGCACTACCGATATTACGTGACTTTGGTCATCGTGTTGGGTGTTGTGCTGACAAAATATCTGCATATTTATAAGTAATACAATGTGTTGCCATTGAAGGCAGGTCCAGGTCTCTCTATATATCGTTTCTGGGTAGCATTTGTCTATTTAGTGGATTATTTGGTGTTAATATCACGGGCTTGTTACAAAAAATATTGCTGTTGCAGTGCTACCAATGCAATGTCAATATGCAGGTAAGAATCCCTTCTGAAATATTGAGTATAATAAAGTATATCGTTTCCTACCGCATAGTAAATGCATGATACACATTGATCGATTCTGCAATAATCCAGGTTTTAACATCCATTTCCTTTGTATTCGTTGTTTCATCTCTATCTGGGAAAATGACACTCACAAAGATCAACTGAATAGTAGCAGCACATAGGAAGAGTGGCCATATGAGTACATGTGCATATCGAAGAGAAATGAAAGGCAAGGTAAAGCTTTTCATTCAAGCTTACTTCTTTGTACTTGCCACCTTTAGTTGATATTCGTTTGTATGAATTCTCAATCGCAATATTATATCGTATTACTCACTATTCTTACGCTCCAGTGTTTTATTATTTTTACTGCTATGTTACCACGGTATACATATACACTCGTTCGCATTGAGAGGCAATGGACCATTTAGAAGGAATCTACACACATTTATATAGGTACATATCAACACCGAAGTGTCTATGTAATACAAATGTACGGAGGATCTACAACACAATGTAGCTAAAGCTAATAGCGATGAAAGAAAATCAGTACCGAAATTTACTCGATCGGAAGGGTTTCCGTTTTTATGAGATTGAGCTTCCAGCAATGAATAACTCAAATGACAAATGGTACGCTACCTGTTTAGAAGAAACTTGACTGAGATATACTTCCATCTATTAGCATCGTTGCTTTACCTTTCTATAAAGAGGACATGATTTTGCACGAACTGATGACTAGATCTCTTCTAAATCTCTGGAGCAGAACTGGAAAACTCTCGTAGTCATTTCTCGTAATGAAATGGTTGCATTAATCATTTTTTAATTATACTGAAAGCATTGTCTTCGGTACAAAGTATGCCTTAAGAAATTTCACAAACAGAAGTAGTGGTTAAACAGCACCTTAATATGCCGTAGATTCGTTACAAGAAACACAAGTCAGAATTAACAGTAGATCACTTCCCTTTTTGGATTTCCCTTGCTACACAAAGTTTACTTTTCTCCATCAAATGTTTCATTGATCCCCAAAATAAAAATTTACTGGATATCTCGTAAAGTATCAAATAAACGAGCAAAACAATTTCAGTTAAACCTCAGTCAAACCTAAGTAATCATTTTTGTAGAAAAATAATACATTGAATTGCGACCATGAATTGAACTGACGGTCAATTTTTTCAAAATAAGAATTTTGGGTAATAGTATATCACCTTTGAATCCTATTGCTTGAAAGCATGTACAAAGCGTTTCAGTTAAAACCATCCATAGGACACGTGCATAAAAAATACATAAATACTATGTATGTACGTGTTTGTTTTGATTTCTCACGTCAAGCCAAAAGCGGGTAATTTAAATACACATGTTCTTCTTTATACCCTGGATGTCCTATGGATGGTTTTAGCTGAAACCCTCTATAGTTGAGTTTTCAGCCATACCAGCATAAAAGATATCAAACTTCTGTAGTTTTAAAAAATGCTATTTTTAAGCTCATAATAATGGGATATTTATACATGTACATTTTGTTAATGTTTATCCCAAGTTGAAAATTTCAAAATAAATTGTCATGTAATCACATTACTTGAGAAAAGCTGTCCTGCCTGGTATGCGTACTACAAGTGCGCACTTGTAGTACGCATACCAGGCAGGACAGCTTTTCTTATACTTAAGAGTGTACTTCCCATGACGTATGGTGTACAGTATGGACATGTTCACTTTAAGTTTTCTATAAACCTCGTTCTTCCCTTTCCCTTTTGTTTGGTTTCCCTTCCCTGTTAGTTTGAACCGACTTCACTAGCACTTTAATCATGACACTATAAGAAATATACCGTTTTCTTCCTTCCCTTAGATGTGCACAGTATTTACTAGGTTTTACAAATCTTTTGATATACAACCTTGAAGCATGGTGCAACTATTTCTCTACTAGGGTATCAACAGCAACACCTTATTACAAAAGCACAACTAATAAATTCAGTAAAGGAATGGCTTTTATTTGATATGCACTGTTAAATAATAGAAAGCTTTTGATCATTGTAAAATTGTACACCTAAGTATTGAATTGCACGATTGAATTACTTCTTACATTGCACTGCTCAAATTCAAGGCAAGTATAGGTTGAAAAGGATGTCAGACTATTCCAACCTCGGAAAGAGTAAATTATTTAAATTGGACTCTAGGTTAACATTTCAAAGCGATTTTATAGTCCAGTTTTATATTCTGTTTAAGTTTCGCCAATGTAACAGGAATTGCAATTTTTACAAGGAATCCTGTAAATTTCCGAATTAACAGGAAATCATTTGACTCTGTGGTTACAATTTACAAAGCAATGTATTTAGTTTATATAGGACAGTCCTTAAGTGGCTGTTTTTTAATCATTTATGAAATCTATGGTAAGTAATTAATTAATTCCAAATTTTTATCGAAATCCTTGTTGGAAATGCAAAAACACGACTCAGCACACTGTAACTCTTGCAATCATCTAATCTATATTTTTATCCTGAAGAAGATACTGCGGTTTATCGACAGCTTGATATTTCACGTTTGAAATAAAAATGTTTTGAAATGTTAACCTCCAGTGTCTACAATAATTCAAATAATTTATAAGTATAAGTTGGTTCACACGTAGTTGTGTTCTAATAGGGAGAGTAACCATTAACTAAGACCCAATAAATAACATGATTTTCAATAAGGGTAAAGGGTAAGGCTTGAAAAAGTACATAAACATTAGCAACTGCAAGAAGTCTTATTGATGGCTGAAATCCTAAACGGGTATGCTTTACAGTAACTGCGAAACCCTAATCTATATTCTTTGTAAGGACTATGGAAGTTGACACTAATAGGTAATAGATATTTTTCTCATTGCCAGATAAATTCCGTCGTCTCCATTTAATGTTTTCTTCCTCACAGTCCATCCTGTGACACAGACACATTTCGTTAAACTTTGTATTGTAAGCGTATAATCAAGCAAGCATCGTATAAAGTCCAAGCATGAAAACGGTTTCTGTACCCTTTAATTTTCCTTTCATGCTCACTCTGTACTGTAAACCCAAAGTCATTAAACATTTCACAGGGCAAAGATATCAGTCTGGATGGATATTGTAATAACCATTTTTGTTAAGATAAGAATGTAGAATTGAAGAGGTACCATTCGCAAACTGGCGATCACGGTTATTACTTGTGTAGTAGAAAGACAAGGCATACACTAATGTGAAGGCAAGACGGGACCACTTTATTCATGTTTCGTAATTTCTTACACTGGGTACCTTGACTTGTAATACTGGGGGATCGGAATAATATCTTGTTAGATATCTTAACTTATTCAAGAGTACATAGTATAATTGTATACATGCATAACAAATATAGATAACCCCAATTGAATATACTGAACTGGGAATACATATATAAAAGTACACGTGAACTGAAGTACATTGCTTGAATAATGCATTTGAAGTGCTTATAGCGTAGTATATTCTAAAACTACAGATTGTTGATTAGAGAGTACTTGTAGAGATATTTGCGCCCGTTCATTTTCTTATTACCAGCGAACAAACAAGAGAACATGAGGGAAGGCACCTTGCCGCAACAGTTTTGTTAATAGAGATGAAGGCAAGGTCATTTGTTCCTTTTCATTTCTTGACTTGGATAAACTTGGATTGACTTCAACAAGTATTGAGCATCACTTCTCTTAATATCCACAGAATAGAACTCCACTCTTATGTTTAATGAAGAGATGTTGTTGAACCATTCTAGTGGAACCAGGGCTAGAGGGGAAGGTTTTGAAGTTTGAAATATTCCCATATCCCTTGGTGGCTTGAAATTAGTAGGCCCATGTGAACCCACACGTTCTCATCTAAGGTTCAAATTCAAAAGGTTCAGATAAATTCATCAAATTACACGAACGTCATTGTTCATAGGTACTCCTTGTTTACGAAAGTTTTTATGTGAATTGAGTACACTTGACTCGATTCCGTTTAGCACTCGATAGAGTTACCGTACCGTAAGCTTCGTATTGTTGACCAGGCTAATGGCTAATTCTTTTTTGACAATCTTTATCATATACAGAAATGATTCTCCGGATGGGGATTATTTCAGAATGGTCTACCGATTGTGCATTTCCAATGCACACTTTCCTATAATACCATACCATAATTTTATTCAAAAACAATTTCCGAATTATCTCTTCATTTATTACTTCTTTATTGACTTATTTCTCCCATTAGTGTGACAATTGCCAAATGGTAACACTAAAGAATGTAAATGAAACTTTATCATAAAATGTGGCCATGTTACACGATTGTAATATAATTATAAGTTGGTGATAAGGGTTTAATTAGCAATACTTTAAAAAAATTAGATCATTTTTGTACGACTATACTTTTCTTTTATCTCGACAACCACGAAGAAGTTTTGCTGAGCAGTGTTTGTGTGTATATTATTTTACGAAGTCTTACAGAATAGAATTAACATGTTGCTTGCTCAGTTCTGAAGAAAGTGTTTGAAGAGAGACCGGAGAGAAGTGAAGAGTCAAGCATGGTAGATACTTTTGAGATAAAGATGGTGATGATGAAGTGGTAGTGCAGCTTAAAGAATGGATTGAAAGAGGTATCCGACAATTGCGTGGCTGTTTGTTACATATGATTATACGAGTGCGTAATAAAGGTACCTACGCATACACGGGGGAAGATTGTACTACGATAGCAATACATATTCGTAAAGTAGAGTAGGGCTATGGCTGGTACGAGCTTAGTA
Organism: Yoshiicerus persimilis; assembly: GCA_020352615.2. NCBI lineage: Eukaryota > Metazoa > Arthropoda > Collembola > Entomobryomorpha > Tomoceridae > Yoshiicerus > Yoshiicerus persimilis. The sequence continues at coordinate 30,888,152 of CM036940.2, read as the reverse complement.
AGTTGAGTGTGATTGTGAATGCAGTTGAATTGAGTGTGTAGGTTGCTATAGTTTGGTAGGGCAAGTGGAAGTATGATGGAAGTCAAGTCAGTCACTCTCCCAGTAATGGAAATGGAAATGGAAGAAGCCCGTGGAGAGAAGTGAAACGGAGAGAATGGAAGGAGTCGAGGCTGTCGAGGAGTTGGAATTTGGTTTGCATTGCTGTTTTAACGCAACTTACAAAAGGCATTCTCAGAGTAGGTAGTAGTTGCACTGGATGTATACGAGAATATGTTGAGTATTCCAATCGAATCCATTCCACAGATGGAAGATGAGAATCTCTGGAAGTATGTATATCTTCCCTTTCTTCTCTGTACTTAGCTACTTATACACTCCAAGTTTATAATGTTTTACTTGACTTTCGTGTATCTTCTCCCTCCACTCAAACTGAAACTCCACCATCACCATGGCCATGCCAGCCAAATCAAGTGAGTCGAAAACGGAGTCTGTTGATGAATACTACTACATCTTATGTAGCAGCTAGTACCGAAAAGGTTCTTACAAAATGTATAATATTAAGTTTGGGCTACGTAATGTTAGTACCCGACTGTATATTTATTTTCATCGGATATCAGTAAGTTGAGATGAAGAGAAGAGAGCGGCATAAAATCGGAAAAGAAATTCGAAGGGATGCAAGTTGCATGGCTCTTGCTGTTACTACATGCTCGACTCAACTGCAAAGAAGAAATGCTTCCTCCAGCTACAAAGCCCAAAACATACATTCAAAAACTCTGTTCTTTAGTAACTTTACTAGGGACTACTAATGTGTACTTGTCTCTATTCCTACCATCGATGGTGGGATTGTGTGGTGTATCTAGGTAGGATGGATAGCCATCCATCCTTCCTATCTAGATGCACCACACAAGGTATTACAATATTCTTTTCCCATCTAACTTCTACCTTCCCTAGAAGAGTCTTTTCTACATAGGTACGTATGTTTAGTTACAATTCACAATACTACAGTAGTGTATTGTATCTACAGTGCGTGGGGATTCTGCTCGTTTTATATACAAGGAGTACCTTTACTCCAACATTCAACTTGTACTTATTCTCTGTTGTTCTCTTTGCTCTCTCAACTAACGCAACGTCTCGACGCAACTCATTTCAACTATAGAAGAGAGTTCTGCTCACCATCTCCCCTTCTTTTTGCCTCATCTATTCCTTTCTCCACTCACTGATCCCATAGAATCCGTCCGTTGCTTTGCATCGCATTGCCTTCCCAAGTATGCTTTGAACACTCAATGAATCTATGGCTTCCTTTTTCCCTTCAGCTCGGTGTACTTCAATTTAACATTCACATAGAAAGAAGAGGAGAGACCATGATCATCATAGCAAAAACTGTAGTACAGTATACAGATATAGCGTAAAACATAGAAAACTCATCGGAGAGGATGTACATCCAAATCCTACTCACGAACATCCAACACAATCAGTCTCCTGCTAACACATACGCAACGTAGCTTTGCTAAGACTTCTCCCCCATGGCATTCTCCTATTAGCACTGTTGGCTTGGTTAGAGAGTCGGCCTAACCAAACCAACGACTAAAGTTCAATGTGGTGTGGATTGGATATGGGTAGATACTATCTGTCTGACAACTCATATTCTTATTTTGCTGAGGTATTCACTGCTTCTTCCATACCAACCGAGTAGACCAGTAAAGTGACTATGCCATTCCATTGCCATGTCTGTTTTTTAGCCATTGCAACTCCACTCTACCTTTCCCATCAACCCCAAACGTCCTGCCATGTACTATGTCTTCTTACTTCATTTGTTAAATACCTTTCCCATTATTCCTTCATGAGCTAATAGTACTTCTCTTGTACTTGTACCTAACAGTTAAACTGCTGATGTACCAACTCTAATTCAAACGTACTACATTCTAACGAGTATTGTCACAGAACAGGCCGTCATGACAAGAATGCAGACATTGCTAACTTTACAGAGTCGTTGAGACTACTATTTCTTTGTGTCAGGTTTCTTTCCCCTTTGCAAAGAAACCATTTTTAAATAGGACGAGCGGACAGAAAAGATGCCATATTATTCTGCGTACCTACGCGCTATTATATCTAAAGATTAGTCAGTCATGTTGATAAAGTGTTAAGTAATCTTTCAGGGTTGAAAGGTCTTATAACAGACATGTAAATTATTCTTTCTTATCAACAAATCGAAAACTTCAAAGAAGCGAGGAAGCAATGTTAGAGATGGAATAGAATGTAAATATGTGTCTAATCGCATGTCATGCTTGAAACAAAGACCCATAAAGAGTTGCTCTTCTACTGGTTAAGGAGAATACAGATCAGATTCCATATTAGCATCAGCAGATTTTCTTACTCTAATCCTTAGCTACTGCATGGAATGGAAGGTAAATATTTTAACCATGGGAATCGTTAGGAAACTTTCTGAGAAACCAATTTTCTAAGTAGGAGAATGAAGGGTGGTTTGGTTTCACTGGATTGCTCAGCTTTGCCTGGGTATGTAAATATTTAATAGTGATATGATGGAGAGGATGGGAAAAGTCTCATCATCATTTTCTACTTTGACTAGACGCTAACGCTCTGCTAACATAAGTAACACGAGGGAAGATATAGTTGTGCGCTTCCATTTGAGAATATGGATGCTCAGGTTTCTTTTTCTGTTTGTCAGCGTCGTTAGCTTAAAGTGTGAGCTCTACTCTAGCCAATGGCAAGTAGTATGCAGTATGTACTTAACAATAAGTACACTAAACATAAAGATAATGCGATAAAATTATGTACACACACATTATTTATTTATGGCATACGTATGTTATGATATTATAGTTTGATGGAATTTTGAACTTAGAGCAATCCCTGAATCATACAGATATATGTCTAAGTGTATCGCTAGTTTAATTGCGTTTAAGTGTTCATATTTGGTCTCTGAGTTGCAGAACATAATTTTCTGTTTGTACGCGCATTGAATAGGATAAGGAAAGCTAAGAGCTGAGAAGGAACACTATAAAATGATTCTAAGATTGCAAGGGATATTTTTTGTAGCATGCACAGTAAAGAGCGTAAGATATAATGCTACAAGTAAGTCTCTTAGAGAAAGAAGTGAACATACTCCCCATTTATTTGTATGTGTACTGTGGGAAGAGACGAAAGGAAGTGGAAAGGGGAAATTCTAGTCTCGCTTTAGTAAGGCTAACAGGAGAAGCAACTTATCCGAAAAGTGGCTGTCACCGCTCTCTTTGGTTTGCTTTTTGCTATGAGATGAGATGAAAAGTGGAGGGAGAAGTTCTTTAGGTAGCTATTCACGAGGATATATGTCTGTCTGAAACCGAAGCCAGAGTTTCGTATCATTGCCTCAGGATCTTACTGACTCGTACTCTTAGTTATCTTCATAACTCACGTTTCTAGCTTCTAATGCTTTTCCTAATTAGATTATACGTGATTTAACGAGATAGCTGACATGACAAGATGGTTTAATAGTTAGAATGATCTGTTACCTCATTCGGTTTCTGATTATGGCAATTTGTTATGCTGATTAATACTTACATAAGAGATGCTAAAATGCTGATGCATCTGTATATGAGAACTTCTAACATGGACATGGAATGCTTAAAGTATGAACATGATCACTTTGCATTACTCAATTTATTATTAAATTATTTTCACCTAGTACCCAAGATGGTTATTAAATCTCAACAGCATTCTATGGTGCAAAACTAGTATAGGTATAAAATAATAGGACGTGACAGACAGGGAGACAGGATAGCACAGAAGCCAAGGTTGGTTGGTTGTCAAACGACATTTACTGTCATGACACTACAAAACACTGATTAGTCCGTATAGGGTTAGCTTTGATGCTTTTTGATAGGTTGAGCAATCGTGATTCGTTATGAGTACTTATATAGGTATAATATTTGTATTCATTATAATGTTAGTCATTAGCATATTGGAGAAAATGTTCATAGCGGTAGTACTAATGTACAACTAATGAATGAATACCAACACAAATATACTGAGCATACAGCACAACTGCCATGATGTATTGTATTATCATAGAGTTCAGCAGAAACTGAAGGATTACCTTAGCGTTGTATGTACTTTGTACCTACCTATGCAATTACACGAAGAGTTAATAGGGCGGCAGTGTGTATGTTTCTCTAATTGCATATGGTATGTTTGTAGCTTTATAAATCCATAGTAGATTCTTTATCCATTGCTCACTCTCTCTCTCTTTCTATTCAATTTCAGTGGATGTACATAAGCGTATGTTGTGTGATTGTGCCGATCCAATGCCCCCTCAGCTCAAACGATAGTACTTGAAAGAGTAGTTCTACTAGGAGAGTTGTGCTGTAATGTTGTAGTGTTTGTAATCATTCGTGAGTGGTTTTGGTGTAATAGCTATGTGTGACGGGGAGAATATGATAGACTTAACGCGTAAATGTACTATTCATTATTATTCTTTGGTATTCTGTAATAAGCAAAAAGTTAGCTCGTGTATTGTATTATAGTGATGGATCAGAATCACGTAAGGGTACAAATGAGCACGCCTGTGTACGTATAATAACGAGCAACTCCTTTTTCCATTAGAACCCATGGAATTAACAGTGTGTCTCTACTACCTGGTCTGAGTGGTGGGTAAGGTAAGGAATAAATTATTTACCAAGCATGAGACACGGCATATACAGGTTGTAAGTAAGTATATGTTACATCTACAGCATACAAACAAACCTTTCAAAGTGTTCTTTAAAATGCATTTATACCCATGTTGCAATGATGATGCATGTAGATTTTGAGTCGACTGTAAGGAGATAGTAGATAGACATAAACCATTACACATTTTCGAAATGAAACGTAACGTAGTGTGGGGATACCATTAGTAGTGTGTAGTGTATAATACACTTTGTAAGGTATACATAGTATAAGTATGCAGTGCAGGATAGGAACTAATATAAAAATAAGATTCGAAGAAGACCAGGTAGGTTTTGCGTGTGATAAGAGAAGAACAAGTAGAAAGCCCACCAGTCACCACCTGCTCTGTTCGACTCGTTGTACTTATGTGTGAGTTGTATTTACAAGACTGGGCACTGCTCTGTGGGGATGTGAATGTGAATAAACGAGTTGGAGATGCAGAGTGAGTTGTGATGTGAGTTGAAGTCAAAGTGGTTTCCTTGCTCTGGCTTTGCTATCTGCTTAATATGTGTAGACTGGATGTGTGTTCGACACAAAGGTACACTCTCTACAACACATACATAAATACACCACTAACCAAGCCAACCTACTTTTACCCCGTCTTCTTTCTTTTTCTGACAACTGGTATTGGATGCTATACTCTATTCCTATTTCTACGCATGTATTTCCATATTTAAGTACAGAGTACATTGTATTCCTATGAACTTTACTTACCCTCTCTGTCAGTCTTGTTCTTGTCTACCTGCGTGGCGTGCACTACAATACACCAGGATTACTTTGTCTGTGCTGCATAAGCCAACCACGCATCCAATTCCACTAGTGATATACAATTCATTCAACAGAACTTAAAATAATGCTTCACTGCTTAGTAATTGACATGACAAATGAACATAGCTTATTATTTTGTTCAAGAAAAAGAATGAATTCAAGTCATTATTGTAGCAGGAGGAGATATAGTAGTCAAATCGACTTCCACTGTCATTTTCAGTTTGATTTACATTAACAATACGTTAACTTTGGATTCCTCGCCACATAGATAAAATGATGATGTGAAGATTTCAGTTAAAAATGCTTGCTCATGGTGTAAGTATTCTTACTTTACTACTACATTCAAGCTGAGCTGGGTTAAACTTACAAAAACTGTTTAGATAACTGCTAGGTAGTGTATGCAATCGTAGTACAGCTTGTCATTGTGTACTTATATCGTAAATGTAATGTGTGCACGAAAAGCACATGAGAACAGTCAAAGGATTGTAAATCTAATCTTGAATAGATTTTTCCTTAGACATTGTTAGATTAAGTTAAGCTATAAGTAAATAGACAGACTATTACTTATACGATTAGTCAAGACACTTATTACATGCACTATGTATCTCTACTAGGTATGCTTACGGAATTTACATAATACGTATTGCCCATGTCGATGAGATGTGTAAATACGTAAAAATATGTATATTATAAATACTCTGTACATATAATAGGTAAAGCCGGTAAAGGTAAACCCGCCATCCCTACTTTTCATATTATAGCATGTAATTATCATCACTTAAGGAGAAGTACGTTAAACTATTCTTTAGCCCACAATCAATTTGATGTAAAGATGTCGTGCTTAGAAATTAATACAAGAAACGGCATATGTTTTGCACCCAATATATTTAGATGTGTAAACATACGACAAAAGTATGGGTAAAACTACAACCATTAAAAGGTTAAGGGTGAGCGTCTTGTCATGCTTAAAACGCATACGTGCGTGTTCTTATTCTTTGTTTACACATTACGATATCTATGTTTAAGCAATTGAATTAGATTTTATTACTTGTAACATTAATACTGTATTTTTATTTACAGGCCTTGCATGCTGGAGGCAGACTAGTTATAATCGGAAGAAAAGAAAAGGATGTCGGCAACAGACTCATCGGGTCAGCCAACAGCCACAGCAAGTCCTCAGCAGGTGACAACTTCAACATCATCAGCCCAAATGGCGGTGACTGCACAACAGAGTGGAACAACGGTTACAACCATGTCGCAACAACAACAGCAAAATCAGCAGCAACAGCAACAACAATTGCAATTGCAACACACGACGACAACGACAGCGATCCATGGCGCTCCGCATCACCAGGCAACTCATACTGCGAATATGGGCCAACTTCAAGTTATTCAACAACCCCTTCAGAACCACCCTTACAGCTTACAACAGTTAAATGGAAACTACCAACAACTCTTGATGCCCGGCAATATTGCTTTCAATCACACTGGGATCAACCCTCAAATACAAGTATGATCCTCTTTCTCTATTTAGTTTTCGTGGAGTTGGCACATACAGAAATTGTCATTGCGTTTCACAATGCATGTTACTGTTGGGATGTCTACCATAGATATCTATTAGACGAACATAGGTGTGTACCTTTTTATCCCTTGTGTCCACCTGGGTAAATCTAACTATTACTTTATAAAATGCATTCAATATTGCTAAGCTTACCTTACCCGAATCTACAATGTGTTGCTCAACAGTTTCCGACTTTCATCATAGGTAAAATCTTACAATGTTGTATGCCGACATTATATTTGTATCACTTTGTATCAAAAAGATTAATACTTACTTTAGTTTCGCCTCAGTAGGAGTTATACCATTAAGACAAGACAAGTTTCCGTCTGATACATTGGTTTCATTGGTATCAGATCAACTTGACAACTCAAAAACTTCAGTTCTTGTATATTTCAATTTTCCAATACAGTTCAGTTATATTTTCAGCGTTATACAAAATTCATATTTGAATTTTTGGACTGCAATTACTCTCTGTAATGTACTTATGTCGCCAATAACTGAAAATAGCTTATTAATCTTATTTGTACTGTAATTATGGTCTTAATCACTTTTGCGACATTGCGACTATGATTTTACAATGCCTAGGTATTCCTTTTTCCTCCAACGGTAGCAATAAGCAAAATTGATATTGGGTAAATGCTAATTAGTAATGTAACTTTGAAATTTTTTTTGTGAACAAGTCAATCTGCCTCTTAAAGAGTATCTATAATTTCATTTCATTTTTAACTTCTTAATCCGGTGATCGTTTGACAGCTGTGTAGATAAATAATTACCCAATATTTACAAAATCTGCTATATGTTGGTAGGTATTAGGTATATTATGGGTTATAAGTCATCATGACGTGCTCTCATCATTACAACTCTTCAAAGGGTATAGCAATACAATAAACATGGTAACAACTCTGCATGTATGGTTAAATATATGCGTGTCTATATCTTTTTATTATTTGTACTTGTACAATGTAATGGAGCTTGTAATTAAGACAGTCATTATTATCCATTTGCCTTAATTACTACTTTTATTTCCTGTATTTGCTATTAGGTCATAATTCGTTTTGCTATTTCCAAAACCTTTTGTCATGCAAGCAGTTATATTAACGATTTAGTGTCACTTTGAACAATAGGTGATTACTGAAATAAGACTGATGAGCATAGTAGTTCTCTTAAATTTTCTTAAACACAAAGTAAATTGAAGGCTCCTTCAATAAAAATACGTACCTGCATTTTTTACAGTATTTCTCAATACATTCTTATTGTATCGTGGGTAATTACTTTGTCAGCAGGTGACACATTAATATAACGAAATATGCGTATTACCTTTAGTCTTCAAAGGGAGATATTCTGTCTGAGTATCTGACCCTTCTATGAGCACAACTTTATTATGGTGCTTATGCATAATTCCCTATTATCGTACTCATTGTAATTACCGTCCCTGGATTTCCCTTCTGTTTCAATATTGTAAGATACCCATTGTATGACAAAGCTGAGAAGCATTTTACACACATGAAAATCCACTAGTCTTAGGAGAATTGAATTTTGGCCAAAATTATCTTTACATACTACAATGTAAAAAATGCATTAAAAAATTATTTCCTTCTCATTTGCAAAACATGTTGATGACCACAAAAATGGATACATCTGTAAGAATAAGTCTACTGGATCTGAGGGAGGCTCAATTATTTCCATCCTAATTCTTTCAATTTTATTAGATTAACCTGATTAACTAGATTAATTTTTAGAAGAAAGTACTGCTGAGGTATATATTTAATTTGTATCCAAATATCTCATCAATATTTTCCCCCTCAATTCCTGAATTTTCACTACTCACTGGTATGGTCTTGACATACTGCAATTGATTAATCAAAATATTGGAGAACATTTCCATAATTTTATACTGTATTTTCCTGAGCTGAGACAACTGAAAATAATGTAAGCGTAAGCGGGCAGGGGGCCTGTTCTCTAACATCTTTAAATAAGCGATGTTTACTCATCAGTAACTGATGTTTTTATTTATACGAAATAAGGTTAGAATAATAAGTACGGCTACTGAGCATTAAGTCTTAGTATGCAAGTAAGTGAAGTAAGTAGCAAAAAAGTATGAGCTTTGGGATCCCTGATCCATGTAACAGCGCTAAATAAACGAGATAAAACTACGCAAGTGTACTGGCTGGAAATGGAAACAGCCAGCACAACAGCTGAAGGTTATGAATGTGATGTAACGTAATGTAGTTTTTACATATGGAATCTCACTTGACAATGGTAACTGGACCGGTAGAGGTTAGATTCGACAAAGTGATGACGACAGTACATACTTGGAAAAACTGTGTAACAGTTAGGTACTCGTCAAGAGTGTATAAATCATATACTACACATAGTAATTATATTTTATGTGTCAAGTGTCAGAGCCCTAGTAGTCAACATTCTAACTTATTTCTTCTAATTTTTGATACTTTCGGTATATCTTTGCCAGTTAAGTGCTCTTAATTTTGCATTAAGCCAATAAACTAAAAATTTAATATCCTTTATTTAAATCTTATCATTTAATTGATTTAAATGTTTACCCAGTTAAAGCCTGCATTAGAGGCAGTTAGGAATTTAATGTTATTACTATTTACCTGATGTGCGCGGTATATTTGTTGTGTGCGTACCTAATTAATTATTTACCGATTTACTCAATACACATATGACACGTATGCCTTGTGTATTTTGTACATTGCCATTTAGAAACGAAAAGATTTAGAAACAAGTCCCTTAAATATGTGACATTAATCAGTTTATACCCTAGTTAATACATAAATGAGCATAGAATTGTGCAGTGTTGATGAATATTACTTATAAATGATTACTTACCATATAGTTGAGGAAGTTGAATAAGGAATAAATAGTCTGTTATTTCGGATTACTTATTGTCTATTTTACGAATTGGTTGATCTTTACAGCCTGCTCAGATTGCACCGTCCATCCAGGTACGATTTGATTTTTATAGAAATTTGTACCTTGTATGCCATATATATGGCAAAGTAAATTACATTTGAAGTAATTGCTTATAAATGTTTCATTACACAAAAATTGTCGATAAAGTTCGATTCGATAAGGACTTACCCCATTTACACCTAATATTTTCTATAGGTGCACATTATTTGGTACACTAGACATTATACTAATGATGTAATGATTGTTAATACAAAGTCTAATAATAAGTAAAGGCTTCATGGTACCAATACCAGTACACCTTTCTACGTTACTTTGTTGCAATCAAGATAGATTGTTTTTATAATGTGGTCACCATTGTACTGAGTAATACACATCTAATTCTATGCTACCTACCATATTTTTACGAATGCATATTACGTAAAATATCTGATAATTAACATGGAGCAAGTAAATATTATATGCAAATAAAATATTATTATTACTGCATATAGTGTGCATAGATAATAGATAGAGCGAATATTTTTTCCTTACCGTATCAAATCAAAGTCCTTTAAGTCAAAGTCAAGGACCTCTGCAGTCTAATAAATACTGTCCTTTCATACATGTAACTTTAAGTAATATTGGGAGGGTATTTTCAAGTTGTATACAATACATGTGAGATGTGCAAGTGCAACCGGTGCAAACCTTAAAACGTCTTTACCAGTACCAGTAGGGGTACTTGGATAAAATCCCTAACCTGGTGGTTGGCCTTGCAGACCACGATTTCAAGTTTTTTTGCTTAATTAGCTAATTACTGCCAAAACATAAATGGGTCTAGTAGTACAATTCAACAGCAGACTGAGCAGACTATTGAAAGCAACAATCTTACTGGGCAAAAAAATTGTACCTCAGAAGCTGCACGGCCTTCCATTCCAGCAGGTGTCTTGTGTTTATCAAAATACGTCTATTCGGTTGTGTGCACTTCCTCTGTTCCTCTTTTCAAGTACCCGGAAATACATGTTAAATACATTATTTTTGCATCCTTAAAATATGGGAATAAGTTTAAGTTTAGAAGGGGTGTTGGTTTTGTATTCTACGCCAACTCCAGAACTGGTAGATTCCCTGCTATTAATTTTCATACATTCATATGATACTATAAATATTTGACAAATGTATATTATTATGTTCCAGGTCATTGCTGCAGGAAAACCATTCCAACCGAATCAGATTTCTGCCCCTCATATGCTCACAGCAGCCAGTAAGTATTTAAAGTTTTTAGTTTACATCTTCTTTGTAAAATGTCTCTGCATCAAGACGAGTACAGTCATACCAATATGAAATATAAATATATAATAATTTTATAAATATAAATATGAAATTCGGTATGACTACTGTACTCGTCTTGCTCTGCATTCAAAAATGAACACAAAATAGTGATAATTCCCTACTATATATGTAATGCCTCTATACATGTCCACTATGTGCGATATAATACCATACCTTTACATATTACGATTACATCAATGACAATGAAAAGTAAAGTTGTCAAAATTGTATTGCTAGAAAACGGTACAATTTTTTGTATGGATTTTTCAGCTAGCTACACTGCTATTCCAACTAGTGCTGCAAACAATCAACAAGCTTATATAATTGGCCAACTCATTAATTCAACGCAACCTTCTCTTCTTCAACAACAACAGCAACCTGGAAAGCAGGGTGAAATGCAAAAGGTATGCTATCTTTGAAAAGCTCTGTAGAATATGCATATAATTATAAAGATCTAAAACATTAGCTAAGTTGGAGCACACTTTTGTTATTATACAGAAACAGAAATCCTTATTTTAATATATTTATGGTACTGTCTTCACCCTCCATCTCCTCCGAAACTCAATTGGACAAACAAGCGTAACATTGGTTTTTATAAAAATTCTTTTGAATACTAGGTGATATCACCACAGATTGGAACGCAATTACCACAAGGACTAACCTGGGCTACTCCACATACATTGTTTACGGCTGCACAAAATCCTATTTTCATCAGAGGAACCCAGCCAGACCAAATGTTCATTCAACAACAACATCCTATGCATAACAACCAAAACTCCCATCAACATTTTACAATGCGTAAGTCAAACGATTTTGAAACGCAAGTTTTGGTTTGCAAATTAAACAGTATGTTTTGAATATAGCTATCCAAGGTCAACTTCCAACAACTTCGATTTCATCAGCGACAAATCAAGGCCTGCAACAAACTGGACAGCCCCAGCAAGCGACGGTCCAACAAACACATCCTGGTCAGCAGCAACACCAACAAAATCAGCAACAAGCACCTCATCCAATTCAACCACAACCTGCCAATGTCCTATCTTTAAAGACACCGGCAACTTTACAACCAAAGCCACCGCTTCAAATACAGCCGCAACCATCTCATCAGCAACAAATCCAACAACAGCATCACTCACAACCACAGCAGCAGCAGCAGCAACAACAACAGCAACAGCAACAACAACAGCAACAACAACAACTTCAACAGCAAATTCAGCAAGTGACGATGGCTCATCCTCAAGCACAACAGTTACAGATGATTCACCAGCCCCAAACATCTCAGAATAATGTTATGCCTCAGCAGATTATTGCTCAACCTCAACAAACGACTATCACCACTTCTCAAGTGCTGCAATCTCAACACAATCAGTCTCCTCATTTGCAGCAGCAGCAGCAGCCTAGACACTTGACTATCACCACTCACCCAATCCAACCCCAGCAAATGACAGTTCTTCAACAACCTGGACAGCAACACCAACCTATAAGACCAAATTACACAACTCAAACAAACGTTGTCACTACACAAGCTCAAGGTGTGAGTACAGTAACTATTCCCCAACAAAGACCCAAAATAAGAAAACCTGGAGTTGGGCGGGGTGCTGCAAACGGATCTGCTGCACAACAGCCAAAAGCTGTGTTTCAAAGAGCCCCAATGGCTACTACAATTTCTCCTATGCCTCCACAGCCTAAAACTGGATTGTCTCAGCAACCCGTTGGTGCTACACTGACAAAAGTTTCTTTGCCAAATCAGGCAAATCAGCAACAGCACGTTCAGCCTTTAAAAACAATTAATATATCGGCACTTCATTCTCCTCCGAACTTACCTGACGCTACACTCACACCTCTCATTCCACAATCAAATCCTCAACCTCCTGCGCAATTGCAACCACAACCACTGCAAGTCTTTCCAACAACTACAACCCAATTGCCCAGCCCTAATATTTCCATAACTCCTGCTCTCCCTCCAAAAAAAGAGGAAACTCAGGACACAGCTCCTGAAAACAAAGCGTAAGCAAACCTATTAAAAGAATAATCTTGCAAAGATATACCTCACATATTATGTGCTCAACGACAAAATTGAAGCATATGCAAAGCATATTTAAAGTTTAAGTAACTGACAACAAATGTTTTTCGTTTCTAGTGACACAGAAAAAGAAAACACTAAAGCCAATAATGCGTCTGACGACGTGGAGGAAACAAATGTGAAGCAGAAATTACCAAAAGCTATGGTAAAACCTCAAGTTCTTACACACGTAATTGAAGGATTTGTTATTCAAGAAGCTGCAGAGCCATTTCCCATGCCCAGAAATGGTGACATTGAAGAACCACCTAGTAAGTTTTATTTTATAAAATGTGGTGTATATTGAGTAAAGAAGGCTACTTATAAATTTTATCATGATCACCGTAATCATCTTCTGAAATATACTACATTACCCGATACTGTGTTACTGATGGCGTGATGGCTTACTTAGTCGTTTGTCATGAAAATAAAATTGAGTAGCAATTTTAATCAGAGTGGAAATACGCAGACACGGATAGAATTCGCTAATACAGAATATCCAAGTTTAGCAAACTATTGTCTGTACTCCTCAATTTTATTTCAAGACAGTCGGTTAAATGTACTACCTCAGATAACATGGAGTTGTGATTTACTGTAAGCATAAATGATTTTAAATTTTAAATCCTAATGCCTTGCGTCAATTAAAAATGATATTGAATGTGTTGTTAGAAAAAATTTACAGTAATTCATTAGAACCATTTATATTTAATTCTAGAAAAGAAATTGGCTATGTCAGGCGAGATGGGTAAATGTGAAACTTGCGGAAAAGTTGATCTTAAGGCAAGATTTAAGAAGAACAAGCGTTTCTGCTCTTCGGCCTGCGCAAAGGGAATGAAAGTAGCTCACCAACAGCAACAGGTGCAAGTTTCCAACAACTCATTCATTGCTAACACAAACGGAGAAAATAATAAGACCAAGTCTAAAGGACGAAAATGGGTAAATTTCACTATGTTTAGTTAGACATGGTTGTACACAAATATTAACTGGCTTCATTAATTACTGAATACCACATCATTCTCTTAAATTTAGGGAGATGGGGTTGAAGCTGATTTAACTGATGAAACAAATAGTTCTGTGGGAGAAGCTTCAACATTGTCACCGAATGAAGATCACTTAGAGGAAGAGGCAAAGGTTAACCCAGTAAAGTGGGGTGTTTCAGAAGTTGTAGAATTCGTCCGCTCTCTTCCTGGGTGTAACGAATACGCAGATGATTTTGCACTGCAAGAGATTGATGGGCAAGCTTTGATGCTTCTCAAGGAAGACCACCTTATGTCGGCCATGGGCATGAAATTGGGACCAGCGTTAAAATTGTGTGCTAAAATTGAAATAATTAGATCTGGAACTAGCAATGCTGGTGGTGACAATAATGCTAACAAAGCATAATTTATATTTTTCGTTAAACACGTTTTTTGCACGCATGCATTAAATAAGAGTAGATTGAACTTTTTGCTATCCTACAAAGTTGGGGTTTGTTAGACTTTTTTCTCTACAGCAACTACTAATTACTAAAGATGGGTGTGCAAATCGGAAAGATAACTTTGTCATTCACCTATTAATTAAAAAACGGCAACCGATGATAAGTTCCCTAAGGTGTTCAGTATTTTCTAGTGTTGTTAGATAGGTTAGGTTCAGATTTAGATATTCTAAAAGTAGCAATTGATAGGCCGCATTATTTATTTAATCAGTTGATTACTTTAAGTAGTTTCGCAATAATCGTATTTTTGTAGTCTATATATTTTATCGGAAAATACTTTGATAATTGTATAAATATTGAAACAGGTTAAATAATAAGTACTTTGGATACTTCAGTGTTTACAGACATACATATAAATGTAATTTGCAATGAAAAATGGAATGTTTAATTAGTTTCTAATGACACATTTTCTAAGATATTGATCAGTTAAGTGGGTACTTCAAATATAATGTAATGTACTGATTCGTGCATTCTGCAAAGTAAATAAAAGTACTCCAAAAAGTAAATGTATTTATATGTAAAAGGAACAGGCAATAAGTTATAATGACGCAAAGGTACCTAGCTGCTGATATTTTGTAAAATACTTTGTGGTAAAAATGGTCAAATTGAATGATCTACTCTGTAAAAAGCTTAACTTGTACACTTCGGGCGTGTTAATTTGAATGCATACTTTATACATAAATAAAATGCTATAGTGTTTAAAAAATTGTAGTGCGGTTCGCTTTCCACAGTTCTTAACGTCATAGTTACTTAACAGAGATTAGAGATATTATTTAGTTACTACAGTTGCCCTCAACTGATCAGACCAAACAAGTGGCGCTCGCTGCTATGGAAGCACTTTCTGATTGGTCGTGTTTCGTCATTTTGGGACCTTCCCATAGGCAGATTGGAATTTAAAAAAATAAATTAATGAAAAAAATGCGAATTAGCCTATGGGAAGGCCCCAAAATGACGAAACACGACCAATCAGAAAGTGCTTCCATAGCAGCGAGCGCCACTTGTTTGGTCTGATCAGTTGAGGGCAACTGTAACTCGAAGTTCACGGGACAATCGAACTTTGCCCAGCAAATGACCATTTATTCAGAAAGTCTTTAGTACCCATTGAGATACACGTGGGAGAGCTATAGTTTCCAAAGTTAAAGTAGCTCCGGAGCATCGCTGTTTGCTCAAATCATGCACTAAGCAATTAATTAATATTGAATACTGAATACGAATTTTGTGTATTGGCAAAATGTTTGCTAAGCCAATAGTAATTTGGGCAGGATATTGAATTTCGCTAAATTATCTAAACTTTTGACCAAAATAGATTGCTCAGCAAAGGAATTTTTTATATTTTCAAAGCCCAAGTTTTGCCGATTGTGGTTTTTTATTTATTTTATTTTATAGATTTCATAAATTAAATTTATGAAAATTTGTAACCATGGAAGCTATGTGTGATTATTATTTTCTCTCCGTGAGGAGGTGTGAAGCAAATGACACCATCATTAATATTAATGTAATGGAAGTGCGTAACCATGAGAGCGACATAATTGATGCGGTTCATTTTCTCTGTGAAAAGAGGAACACATTTGTACATGATGAGGTCAAATGAGGTCATAACTCATAACAGAGACAGTTTGCATAAACGGCAAAAGCTAACCAATCATTTTAGTTATAAAGGTGGACAGAATCTTATAAGCAGATAAGATTACGTGGTCGTGGCCTCTCTAGGCGTACACTCTAATAGAAGGTCGCACTTTAAATAATGTGATCCTCCGCCTCTTCCCATTTTTATTTTAATGACAGGTAGAGTATCTGAAAAGCAGTGCAATGCAGACAGAGACACTGCATTTTCCATTTTCTAATTAAAGTGGCAAATTTTAATTTTTGCCATTTTCATTTTCCTATGGCTCTGTTTCTTTTTCTTATTGTATCATCATTAATTTAATCTCAGTAGTTTCTTTACGGCTTTTACGGATCATGTCTACTTTTTGAGAGACCTCAATTTATATATTTATGTGTGCCGTAAGCAGTGTTTCCATTTTTCTCATTAATATTTTGTGAAACGTTAAATAACCAGTTAGTTATGATGGGAAGAAAAAGGAAAGAAGCACACCGGGGTCGAATTGCAAAAATTACCACTGTCGCAACTGAAAAACAGGAGTCGAAGGCTGGCAGTGAAAATGCACACCCAGTGGAATATGAAAATGAAGATCCTAGTACTAATGAAAATGTGTTGTTTTCATTGGACCAAGTTGTAGACGCAGCAAGAGAATGCAACAAAGAAATAGATGCCATGGACCCTCCAGAAGGTGAAGAAAATCTGATTCCCGGTGCCACAATCAAAGTATTAACAGATATCTCAATTGATGACAAAGATTTAGTGGATACCAATAACAATGAAACAGATATTATTCCTGGCACTCAAGAACAGCTAGTAAACAATTCATTAGAAGAAAGTCCTGGATTATTGAATATTACTATTGCCCCGTTTGAAAGTCTAAAGCAGAATGGAAATATTTTTTACAGTGAAAGTTTTTCTCAGGAACCTGAAGGCTTTGAGATATTTTCTCAAAGTACTCCTCCACAAGAAAAGCTCAAAGATGAATTAGTTTCAGTCAATGAAATTGAAACTCAAAATATTGACGACGACAATTCCTTGAAAAATCCCCAACCAATGACCTCAGAGGAAAAAGCTTATTTCAAACTGGTGGCAGAAAGTAATAATCTAGAAAAATTAAAGGACTTAATTAGTCAAAACAATGCGATTCTCCCAATTTTTCATTCCGGTAATAACGAAGGGGAGGGAGATGATGGCTGCTTGACTCAACACTTTGTTTCATATACACAAGGGGATGATGGTATGCAAGAGGTTGAGGCATCTCAAATTGAAGGATTTCAACCAACAGCTCAAGCTCTTCATCTTCCGTCAGGCGAGGTCATACATTTAGAGGAAGGAGAAAATTTTATCAATTTGGATGAAAATATGAATTTCATTTCTTATCAATCTGAAAATACATCATGCTCCCAACACCAATTGGATGTAAGTCGTAAGTTTAGTAGTTGATACCGATTTCATAAATATTTCAATGCTGAAAGCGATGGTAGCATTTCTGTGCAGGAACAATACCGGAGATCCTCACAGTACAAATATTATAGTATTGTGTGTTTATATTAAAAATCTTTTGCTTGGTAGTGTTCAGATTCAGAGTCAGATGGATTTTGTGAAATCAGTACAATTAAGACATTAAAATAACATTTACCGTATTTTTGAAGAAGTGCTATCCTTTTACGTAACTCACAAAGTTAAAGTTCACGGTTTCAGCTTATAAATTGAGAAATATATGTACATATTTAAATATTTATACTATATCTATTTCTATAATAGCTCTTGTAGATTATAATATCGTTAGAGCATATCTTCAAAGTTTTGCGGACCTACATGGAATATCCATTTCGTTTTCATACATTTACGCTATCCATGTAGTTCTTATTTTTAGGGTACCCCTAATATTGTGGTCCCTCACCCCCATCTGCAAAGAAAAGAGGATAGAGTTTTGTCACTTCCTTTGTTCAATTGAAAACAACTTACTGCTCCTGCTACGGGTGTTCCGCAAAGTAGATATTCATTAGAACAGCAGACAGCAGTATTATTGTTCAACGGTACCACCAACAACAGCGAGGTTTTGTATGAACTTACTCTTTCACAATTTTGACATCGTGATTTTAGAATAATTGGGTTATTAAGGTACTTCAATATTGTTTTCCAGTGTAGTATTAGATAAACCACGAGAGTATACGGTTATACCATCATGATGTATCATTCTAATGTGTAAAACAGTGTGAAATATTTACTATAGGCTGAGGAGAAAGATATAAAATCTACGGAAGGATTCCTGCAAAGATTTGACGATATGGCAATGCCGAAAAACTTCTCTTGTGACCTGTGTCCAGAGACATTTGAGAAAAAATTACAACTTAACAATCACAAAGACAGACGTCATGGAGTCAAATTCGTCTTTACCGAGAAAGGAAAAAAAGTGAAACTGGTCAGACTTCCTAAAGATTTTGAATTCCGAACCGGAGAAAAATTAGATCCATGTGTGTCACTGTTGATTGAAGCCACCCAAAGTGGAAGAAATCCAAAACAAGGAGCTATAGGAGTGGTAAGTTAATTTTGAAATTATTCAAAACAACACGCAACTTCATTCTTTATGTATTTTCGAAGTCAATACTATTGCTAACAGTTGGGTAGTTGGGATAGTTACGATTGTATGTATGCTAATTGCTATGTAATGTACGTACATTTTTCGTTATCTCATTTCCTGTATTAAAAAGGAAAAGCTGAAGCAAATATCTTTCAAAGTTTGAAAATAATACAGTTGGCTGACTTAGAAAAGCGGTCTAAGACATTATGATTTTTAATTTAATTGAAGAAATATTCATTTGCATTTACCTTTCATGTGGTACAGAAAAGCAAAAATTTATAAAGGCCACGTTTTCTCCAATCAGAATCAATGTAAAATTTAAGAGTGATATATTTATGTTTTAGCAAGTTGTGGAGGAATTAGATGACCCTCGTCGATCATTTCATGTTCTGGGTCACCATCAAGCAAATATTGCGGCGCCAACACCAGAAAAGGAGGAAGTTGTGACCAATGAAGTAAGCATTTTTTTCGATATATCGTCGTGAAGGTTGCATGTCTTTGGAATACATGTACTACATGAATTCTATATATATATACACTTCTGGAAAAATATTTAGGTTAACCTTTCTAAACTGTAAACTATTTACATGATTTTTATTTAAATGTCTAGAACTGGGAGTCATTTAAAATCGGATTTTTGATTGAAATCATCAAAACGGAAGCTTATGAAAAGACTAAAGTTCGCAATCAAACTCCATTCGTAGCTTTTTACCCTTCTGGAGTTGAGAGCAGCTTTCTCCTTCGCATTGTTCCCGTTAATTCTGAAAAACATGTTTGTCCTTAAAACAATTTCATTTATTCTCAAGTCACATTGTTTTAGTAACATCAAATCAACATTTTAATTTTCATTAGCTTCTAGTTCCTGCTACTACCCAAGATGTTGTACATGCCAAGGGAGCAGAATTTCAAGGAACGTCTTATATTTACCAAGAAAATCAAGAAGCTGGTTCTAGTCGAGAAGTCCTATCTAACAGCAAACGGGACTATAAGATTCCAATTGTGGCAACTATACATCAAATCTTAGACGAAGAGCTGAGAAGATACGTTCTGGAAGTTCAGCCTCCAATGAAAGATAAACCCGTGAAAAAAATTGACATTATGGAACCCGAACAATTTACAGAATACGCCCGTCAGTGTCAAGTCAGTACCAGTTCATCTAAATCTAAAGTTGCCCAAATTGAAAATATGCATAACCCATTTACACTACCCACCCACTATTCATTAACCAATAATAGTACTTTACATATGCATTTAATGGTAATGATAAATTTTAAACTTAGGGTGAGAAAGTGAGAACTCTCTCTGAGGCTGCAAATCCAATGCCTCCTCCCAAGCCCAGAAAACCTTATCAACGAAGAGCAGTACGTTCTCTTGCAGCGGCACTGTCTCAAGGTTTGCATTAGTTTTACATAAAGAACGTAAGGTTACACGAAGAAGTTCACTAAATTTGATAAGGAAGAAATAGCAAGTTACTGAACTGCTTAATTTTAAAATTTTGACGAATTATAAATCTTCTAAAGCAGTTCTAGCTTCACTTCACGAAATTCATTACTATTTGCTATTTGTATTATCTTTAAGATAGTTTTCATTCAGTGTGTGGGATTTTTTCAGCTGCTACCACTACTCCAAGCGAAAGCATTCCAACAGTGGCTCCAGACGCACCTACTGAACACCAGGACCAGGTTACTCCATTGGTTTCCGACCCTGAAAAAATTATCAGATCTCGCAGATGCATAAAAAAGGAATTCATAGATCCTGAAGAGCTAGCCGATCCTTCTTACGAACCAACCCCTAGAACTAAACCAGTTGCTTCTACAATATCTGTAACAGGGACTGGGCGAAAGCGTGGTAGACCACGCAAAATTGTTCCAGAAGGTCTTGCAGATTATCCTCCGAAATCTCAAAAACGTAAAAAACCTTTAACAAAAACAAAAACCTAAAACATTAATACATAATGAAACTATGCAAATACTTGAAATCAATTTGATTTGGGAACAGGGCCACGGAAACAGCATAAAGAGTTAACCGAATTAATCCAAGCCGTTGAAAACATAATGAAGAAAGAAAAGACTTGCGACGGATATGAAGAAATCTGATAGATGACTGATTGATGAATTATGGTAAACATTTCCAGCTAATTAAAACGAAATGTGATTGCAACTAGGTAATTATACCTGCGAAGTAAGTTTATGGTGTAGGATAATTCGCAGACCGCATCGAAATCTACTATATACTTTCGCTGTCAATTTAGTTTAACGTATAGGCATAGTTTAATGTATAAATGAATTATAATTTCTAAAACATTAAGAGGAAAGATTTCAGCATGATTTACGGCATTCGTAAATTAAGAGGTAGATGAAATAAAGAAATGAATTGTGTATTAATTGATTACAAGTATTGTAATTAAAAATATAGTTCTTCAGAATCATGACTGCAATTAGTGTCTACACGTACATTTCTGAAATTTTTAGTTTTTATAGTAGTTTTAGGTGAAAACAAAATTAACTCCCCAAAACTACTTGTATTCCATGAACTTCAATCGGGAAAGAATCCGCTGCACTGTATTAGTAAAAAAATATCTCAATGACTAGTATGATAGCCAAAATAACCCCTATCCGCATCGCACTAGGCAATGAATAATTTCATTTGTATACTTAGTAAGTACTTAATTACTATCCAGCAATATTACTTGGTATTCAAATATTGGCACATCCAGGTACATGAGAGGTATGTTTACGCGTGAGGTAGATTAAGGCAAAGATGTTAATATAATTAGTCATTCCACTCCAAAAACATTATGATTCTGTAGACACTTTGACAAATGCAGAACCATTTCTAGAAGAGGAAGGTGTATTAGCTTTACTTATAATGTATGCTTGTATGCACTACCTATTTATATTTATGATTTTGAAGATAAACAAGAAATGAATTTGTATATTAATAGCAAGTATTTAAATGAAAAGAAGAGCAGAGGAACTTTAAGTCAATAATTATTTATTTATTTAATTTCATACGTTTTATTGTTACATTCTTTGGCTCCGTCTAGCCATCCGTATTCTTTATGTTCATAAAACCAGTGAATATTATAGTATACTTAATCTACTGGCATTCACCCCATTCAATGACATATTACAATACACAGTTATAATAGTATTTTTATGTATACCTGAATATTTATTATCTTCTTTTCACACTAATGTACATAGCATACATTGTACACACAACATACATTTTTGTATTTATTTTTAATACAATAGTAAATTTTTGCAACATTTTTATTCAGCTATGTTTATTAATGAATTATTATTTATTTATTTAACATTCATTTGTGGTTTGGTAAACGGAAGGATGTGCTGTAGTATACTTAACGATGTAGGAACTGAAGTTAAATGATGTTAACAGAATAATGAGTACCTAACTATATTCTATGAAGAAGTAGAAACGTAATAAGGTTGAAAACGATGTAATGTGACCAAAATTAAAACAATATACTTAACCTAACTATTAAAACTGTACTAACTAAACCTAAAATATTACCAACAGGTAAGCACAAAGATATAAAATTCTTAAAATCTAAATCATTGGTCTATTAAATAATTAAATTATATTACGTATATATTTTAATAGCTATGGAAAAATGTCAACTACTCCCAGATAATCGTGTTATTCAAGGCTTTAATGTACTTAAATTAAGACTTACATAACATCCACATAAAAAAGAAAAGACCGTTTTGTTAAATATAGTTGTAATGATGTAATATCAATAATCTCTCATGCAATAATATCATTGTTACCTAGATTATAATTTTAATCTAAATAGTACATTTACAGATAAAATATCAAAAATTATAGTATTAGCTTTAGCTCTTGTGGTAGTAGAGGTATTTCCATCATTTTGTAATATTATTGGTAACATAATATATTCTTTGTATTCAGTTGGACTGGCTTAGTATGTCGATTGGTTGACTGGGTTCGTTTGTGTTTTGTTTATCATTTAATGTATGTTAAGCCAAATAATTGTGTGATCAATTTATGAAAATGTTGTTTATAATTCTATTGTGACTATGTTTGAAGTAAGGAATACCTGTATAGATTGAGAAACTCTATAGTAATGCTGTGTAGAGAAACAAACGTAAAGAGTACTTATTTTCCTTTTACTTGATCTGCCTGACCTGTAACTGATGTAAATTGAATTAATTGAATTGTGATTATAAACTGGATTTATTAGCTATCCTCTACGTAATATTATAAAATCCCTCGTATTGATCTATTTGTAAAGTAAATAATTTATCGTTAATACGTTTATTTTAATTAGAGCATACTTAATTATTATTATGCATCTTCTTTAACAGCAAATCATTTGCATGGAAGCACAATAATTTTGGAACACGAATTCACATTCAGAGAGTCTCATATAATTTATTTATTTCAATGAGTATTCTCTAATTTTACGTTCGTTTCCTATAGCTATAACTTCACTTACGTACTAGATGTTAATAATTGAAAATCATTACCATTTATGTAATAATAGTCATGAACTATTTCCCATAACTAGATTGGATAGTTATAAATGTGTACTCTACGGTATTTCATAGTATTCGTATTAGTTGTCAGTGGCTTAGGAACACATGTCGTCCGTACAGTACAATTACGAGTACAATAATCAATCAATCATAGTATTCATTTATTCATCGAACCTGAGCGAATTGAATCGTAGCTTTGCTTTGGCTGACATTCATGAAATTACATAAAAGAGCCGCGGGTTTTGTTTCGAAAAATTTTATTCGGGTATTACTAATTTCAGATCTAAATATACAGGATTCAAGAGATATTTTACAGATCATAATGCTAACATCTTTGCTATAGTTTTTGCACATGGAAACACTTTAGTTTGGCTCACATCTAAAGTACGTTACCTCATCGGGATGCGAATATACCATATTGTGTTACGATGATTTGCGATACAAGACGAGAGAGAAAGATAAGTTAAAGAGCGAGAGAGTTGATAGAGGGAAGAAGTTCATTGGAATGCCGTTTTGTGTGTACAAACATCTGCATCAAGTACAATAATTAATTATTACTAAAACTATGTAGGTAATTAACCGTTAGATAAGGTAACTTATTTATTTACTACTATTTGCTACAAAACATAGTTCACCTGGTATAAAACCTGGTTTTTATTTCTTACAGGTAATTTGACATTATTTATTTTTCTTAGGAACAAAACGTAATAAAAAGGTTAGACTTAGAAAAGGTATTTTACAAATATTTTGGCAACCTCCTTCATATCATATCAAGTAAGGAAAGCATACGAAATCATTTAGAATAAATTTCATTGTTTATTTAAGTATAGGTAGGTATGTACAGTCAGTTTGTAGTATTTGACACAAGGTAATTTAATGTCATCTATTGTTTCGTATTTGTGTTTTACGTTGACATAAGTATATGTAAAGAGAAAACTACGTCTAATTTGAAGGATACTATGAGCGTATTGTAGCTACCGGTAATATTCCTTATTAAATGAAGACGCACCAATTAGTTTTCTGTTTATCGTCATAAGAGAGCAATTTTATGCCAATATTAATTGTATCCGTAATAATTACTAGGGTGTATTTATTTGCAACTAATTACATCATATTATCATGTCATGTTAATTACACATCCACATGTAGTTCCTAGTTTACTTAGTACTTAATATTAATAGAGTAGTAACATGTTCTTTAGTAGACGAGAAATATGTAACATATTAATTCGAGTACATAAGTAGTATTATAAGAATTGCTATCATATAGTTATGTTATGTATATAGGTTACCCAAAGAGAGCATAAAATATATTTTGAAAAACGTATGGCATCACATTCCATAAGGACTATTAACAATATTGTCTCGAGTTCGTCATTGGTGTACAACAGTTGCGGCAGAGAGAGAAAGAGAGAGACGGGGAAGAACGTCTCCAACATCTCAAAACTGCTACCTGTAATAACTTTCATTTTAAAACTATGCTAATCTCTTGCTAAATCTAAAGCCTCAGATTACACACTATGTTATGTACTCTACTTAACTTTAAATAGTTAATATATTTTCATTTTTTATCTGTCATATTACACGTATATTTTAAATGCTATCTATACTAACATTGTGGAGCATGCCTTTTACATGCTTGCATTAAAAACAGTTAATATTATTGGTTTCTACTCTATACTAAATATGCTACTGTTGAAGGGCTACGTAACTATATAGTTTACTTTTACATGCTTATGGGTATTGTTAATAGCAATTATATAGTTGGTATATTTACATTCACAATTAAAATACTTAAACTTCACATAAATCTAGTATTATGCATCTGTCCCTGCAATTATTCAATTACGTCAAATAATAAACATTCTCATTCTTCACACATTTCTTCCCAAAATACCTGTACTTGCAATGAATAAAATAAGTTTTTCATCCTTGCGGTACTAAAGATCTAAATTCACTTTGCGAAGTATTAAAGGTTTCAACTGACACTAGTAGTGGTAACGAAATGATTGAGTTAAAATTGCACTGAGTAACTGAACATTCATTTCTTTGGACATGTACTAACTGTAGTCTACTTACACATAAAATTAGAACTTTATCATAACTACAATCGTGTTTGTGTCAATTCGTTAATAAAGCTGACTAGGCGAGATAGTACAGAAGTTTAAAAATTGCATTGGATTTTAAATTATTAGTAGATTTAAAATAGTTAAAATTGATACACCTCATAATTTTCTGTTAATTTGTTTCACCCACTTACATCAGTCACTGTTCTGTCAAGTGAATAAAATATATTTACCATTTTGTGGGTAGGTAAAGGTAAATGAACAAAGATTTTAAAACGGACTAGTTATCTGATTGGTAACTATACTTGTATATAGTAGGTAAAGTTTGCTGAATAGGAAATTGATTATCAATGTAAAAGTTTAAGGAATAAAACCATTGAATTTGGCTATTTAGGCTTTTAAACAATGTGTTGTTCGGATCATAATACATAAAATGGTAACTTTTGATTGATTCTCTACTAGTAATACTTATACTTATTAGTACCCTGCACGTGCAATAGAATTGCGATGTGGAGGATGTACTAATATTCTTTTGAGCTCAACTGTTCCTTTTTTGGCACGTACAATTTCTTTGTATAACATTTTTTACATTAAAACAGCTAAAATCAGTACAGGAAATAAACGCGTATAAAACCACTTGCACTTTCGACGAAATGAGCACTACTTTAACTTACATTCTATATCGTACTTTCATAAATGTGTGCAATACACCAATTTACAACGTTTGCCTCACTACAGCAAAATCAAAGTGCATTCATATTTTTGCAAATCTTCAAATCATTTCACAACTTGAATCTGTAAATATTGTTTATAACGCATTACAAATGACTTGCAAAATATTTAACACATTTTTATACATGTTTTAATAGACAGGCATTTCTGGTCATTCGGTAACTAAATCTGCGTTTGTAAATCTGATTCAGTAAAATTAAAATTAAACACTTGAGAATTTAAAAGTATTATTGTTACAATGACTGAAAGCTGTAGTGAGGCATACAGGCTAAAATGGGAATATGTACTTTTCTTTTACGTTAAAATACAACAAGCTCGCACTAAGACTATGGCAAGTATGTAGGATTGGAAATGAACTAAAAATTACATGCACTTTTATATTTACTTCTATATTATAGGTACGAAGGCTACTGTACAGTATTCCTGGATAGCTTACATTATTATGCTTCTACATCACGCTGAAAACTGTGAGAGTATTATATTTAACTAATTGCTGTGAGTAAAGAATAGTATTATCTGTTTACCATTATTAGTACTATAGTATTGTACAGTAACAAGTAAAATTCTGGTTGAGTATTCTGCAGGTACTTTGAATTTAATGTACAAATGAAACGGTAAATACGTTGGAAATTCAACAGATCTGTGTTTATGCGTTGTGCGAATAGTGTTCTATTTATATCTTACTGCTAGTGTTGTGAACTGCATTCTAAACAAAACACAAATCGCTTTCTGGATCCAGTTGTTGTAGAATATCGAGAATAAAAATTCTGATCTGATGTGATGCTTAAAAGACAGAAGAGTATTAACTACCATACGCACCTAGCAAGTATAGATAGCATCTATAAAAGTAAGTCTCAACTGAAAATTAAGCAAACAACTCTTGTAATAGAGCACAAGTACAACTATTAAACATTATACAGAGACACATTAGGGCAATATGGGACTATGTTCATACTATGGGAAGTATGCTTCTAAAACCACAATAATACCTACTTGTAGTACACATTATACATATAAAAGGTACAGATTCTTAGAATGTTGGTTTCCATTTAGTAAAGAATTCAATAAATTGAATTAGGTATATTCGTTAGAATTTCTTCGTTGCTCAAGAGTAAACTTTTCGATGCATACATTACGATGCTAATTATAATATAACATGGAATAGGCTAACTTTTTAAGAAAAAATTTCTAAATCTAATTTTAATAATTATTAAAGTTTACATAGGTATTTAATTCGTTGTTTGTAAACCTGGCTGTGCAATCCAGTTCTCTGGAGAGCAATAACATTAAGAAGTACGCAGTTGCACTTGGAATTGCTTGGCATACGGCTTTTGGCACTAATTGTAAGTTAATAAAACACATGCAGAGTGTACAAATAGAAATACATGATCGTAATTACCAATTTGTACATATTTAGCTAGTCACTAATTTTAATCGTAGTAAATAGGTATTGTATTAATTGTTAGTCCTTTCGTTCGTCCCTATACACTGCTCGTACGTACTCTGCTATAATACTCCAGAAGGCTCTATTATACTAACTACACTAATATACTTTGTTGTATATTAATCGTAAGTATGCTAGCTTAGTACATTTCATTAGTCTACTCATTACATTTCTTACAGAATACTCTTAATCACTTACTCATTATGCTGTTCATATTTTTATACCTAAGTTATAATGTATTGGGGTCTACTAAAAGACGAGAGTGGAAGAGACCAAAACATGCACATCTAAGATCTACCAATTTCTGTAGGATTCTATACAAGATTTGAAAATGGGGAAATGTGAATAGAGTCGAAACAACGTTCGCTTCGACCATCTCATTCACATGGATGGATAATTGTTAGGCCTTTTAACTCTTTGTTCTTGATTCCTGTTGCGGACAGAAACAGTTTCGCTATCTCGCACAAGATCAGAAGACATTGTCATAAGTAATGGCTATTTCATCTGTCAATAATAGTATTATCTATCTATGTAACCCTATGTTATACACTAGGTACTTAAACATACGTAGATGTTAGTCATCTACCACATTTAGGTAGTCGTTAGTCTTAAAGTCATATTATACCCATTTATGTATTAGCTACTGTTTCATAAAACTCTAATAATATTTCTATATAATGCATGTACAATATAGCTTAAACAAAACCTTTACAAGAAAGTGGTGCCTAAAAGTGTACAGATAACTAGTGCAGAGATTAGCTGTTGGTTTGTTTGTGATAGTAATTATGTATGTGACTTTAGTTACGATTGTTTGGGTTGGGTTTGCAGTAGGCGTAGCGATGATTCATATGCTGACTGTAGGAGCCAGAGTGGGAAAAGCGTTTTCCGCATTTGTTGCACTGGAAAGGTTTAGATCCTGTATGAAGTCGCAGGTGCTCCGTCAAATGGTGTTTGTGTTTAAAGGCCTTCTCGCATGTGTTGCATTTGTATGGACGCTGACCTGCAGTACCAGAAATACATTGTAAACACTACTAATCCGGATTTACTCAAGAAAACTCAAAATTAACAAGAAGGGAATACTATCTACGATCGTGACTCACCAGAATGCTCATATTTATGGCGAGCTAATGAGCTTTGTTTATTAAAAGTTTTTTCACATTGATCGCATGAAAACTGTCCTTGTTCTTCCCCTTGACCGTTGGTTGTTGGTGTATTGTTACTATTATTCGTGTTGGCATTACTATTCTTATTGGATTTAGATGAATGGCTGTTGGCAACTTTACGTTTCTTGTTAGGCGTTCCGATTCCCAGGAAAACGGGATGTTGCTCACCATTTTCATTTGTAGAGCCAGCAATTAGGTTTAAGGGAGAATGATTAAAGCCATTGATGTTGAACTCACGAGGACTGCTGGACGGCAAAGGGATCAAGCTGGACAACATTGGGGTGATGATGGGGCCAATTGAGACGGCTGGAGAAGGAGTGCGTACATCGAAAGCAGAGCCTCCGTTGTGCGATCCGTTGGAATTGCCTCGGTGAATGTAGATGGGAGACGTAGACGCGGGTGGTTGAGACAAAATTCTTGCAAGACGAGACGTGCTGTTCAGAGCATTCGGGGAGGAAGCGTTCCGACTGTTATCCTCAGTAACCAAACGGAGCAGAGTTGGAGTTGAGGTGGAATGGCAAGTAGACGGACTCCCGCTCGGCGATGCTTTCTGCAATGTTAATATTTAATTCAACTCGTTAATAATTTACCTTTACAAATCTCCTGTGCAATCAAGCTTAATGAGCTTTCACGGCAAAATACCAAGTTCAAAGGTTGGTTGTCATTGCTTAGAGCTAATCCATCTTCAGAGTCAGAACTCATGGGTTCGGATGCTATTGTTGAAGGCCGGGGTGAATTTGAAGGGGTTGACTTCTTTGTGGAAAGATCCAAAGGCTGTTCAGAATTTGTAGGTGTGTGTGAGAGCTCCTTGGATTCCATGGCACTAGAGGCAATGTTCCAGCCTGGTAGCGGAATTCCCAAACGTGGTGTTGAGTATTCGTTGTACAATGGAGACATTGCATTAGGAAATCCTGCCCCGGAAGAATGTTTAGAACTAAAGTTCGTTTGCGGAGGTCTTCCTTCTCTTCTGTCACGAGCTCGACTATTCTGAAACCATACCTGCAAAGCGCAAGCATCAAATTAAAGCGTTAATTAATCCCTGACTTAATTTTATGCAAATTTATCACTTCCAAAGTTCATATTAGCTTTTCCGATGCTAATTACCTGAACAACACGCAAAGGGAGAACTAATTGTTGAGCCAAGGCAAGAAGATGTTCCCGTCTAGGACGGGGGTCAATTGCGTAATGATGTCTAAGGACAGCCAATTGAGACTCGGAAAATAGTGATCTCACTCTGGCTCTTCTTCCTTCTTCAATAGTCTCATGTGACTCATTATTATCATCTAAAAGTTACCACAAAAACCATTAGTTTACAATTCACAATCCAATTTCAATCAGAAACTCAAGATTTCCTCTTTTGACTTACTTTGCTCTCCAGATTCATTTTCACTTTGGCTAGACGGTTGATCCTCTTCAGACCTACCCCCGTTTAATAGCCCGTCTTCGCTTTCGGATTTGATGGAAGCCCGGAAAGCATTGAAAACTTTTTCAGCTTCGCTACTTTGTTGACAATATTCGAGTCGAGCAGCCAACCCCTCGTTGCCGTTCTTTTTCCTTTTTCTTTTCCTGTCAATATCATCTTCAAGTTTAATGTTGTTATTATTATTGTGAAGTTCGTGGTTTTCTTCGTCATCGAAAGGGGAAGAGGGTCCATTCATCCCTAAAGGTAAGCTAGGAGATCTGGTAAGTCCAGGGGAAGATCTAGAGGAACATTCGGTATCCAAATTGTACCCGTTCTTATAATATCTACTTTGCAATCGTTGCCTGTTGACGGTGGCACTGACGCTCTCGAGCAGCCGTTGAAGATTATTGTCACAAATTTCCTTCGAGGCTTCTTCTAAGTCTGCAGCAGCATCCTCATGCGAAGAGTGTATCACAGAGCTATTCTCCCCATTCAGAGCTCCTTTCATGTCAGTGTCATCATCCCCTCCATCCTCGTGAAGACTTTCTTTGTTTTCCGACCATTGTGGGGAGGGGGAGCGGGAATTCGGCGAACTTTTTCCATTCACCAAAGAAATCCCCTTCCCTCCAATAATATCCTCGTTGTCTAAACTCGCCAATTGTCGCAGAGGTGAATTATGCCGCAGACCGTTGAAAAAGTTCGACACATTCAGTGCATATGGGTGCGGTGGAAGACCAGCCGCCGCTGCAGCCGTCATTAAAAATGGATGGAAATTCACTGGACCTGTAAACACATTCGGACAGAAACATGTGTAAATTTCAACCAACTCCAATCCAGGGTCACCCTCAACTCAATGGACCACGAAACAACTTTCTTAGCACCACACAACAGTATGTACCAGACTGTTTTATATTATGAAAAGTATACATTTTCTTTTGCGAATTTCTAGAAAATAGAAATTTTGCACTCCTGATTTTTGTCTTAGAATTAGATATGAACTGCATTTGAGAATACAGCATTTTTGAAGAAGAAAGAAATGACCAACCTGGGAGGAAGGGTGGTGATGTGGATGGATAATTGTTCAAGTCGTTGTTGTTATTGGTGAGATTATTGTCGGCAGAGATGGGGGTTTTGGCCAACTTGGCTGACAGAAGTGGATGAACTGGGAATGTTGAGTCAGGAAGGAAATTTCGTTGTTGCTGCTGTTGTTTGGAAAGGCTGCTTTGCTGCGGATGAGAAGCCCGCTGTGGCGAAGAACCTGATGACGTTCCTTTGCTCTCTACATTGCGACCGCGACCCAACTGGAATCCAATAATTATGGACATTTCCTACTTAATTACTCGTGTACAATTTAGATCACCGAAAACCAACAACAGCCCACACAAAGCAAGCAGCAGATGAAAACAAACACACGGCTCCTTTCTTATATATCGTAGATAACACTACCACATGTTCTATTTAATAACATGAGTATTGGATAACTTACATTAACGCTAAATAAATAGCATCGTGTACTCTACAGAGTCTCATAAAGTATTAGCACATTACTAAAATACAAACACATGCAGCATACCAGAGCACTAAAAGGCCGAAACAACTTATGACTTCCAGTCGCAATATGATATGGCTCCTGCATACATATTGAAACGAAACATATTTTTTCTTAGATATACTTCTGCCTACTGATACATCCATCGTCTAACGAAATAAAGTCAACTCTGTTATAAAGACAAATGTTCACTTTACACTTCCTATTGTACAATTTATAACTTGGTGTAGGTATATCCAAAAAAATGCTATACAACTTTTTTAGTGAGAAACTTTTGATTTCGACTCTATAAACCAATGTATTTCCATAACTTTATAAAAGTTGAAATATTCTGTACTTGCTTACTTAAAACTTGAATTCATTTAAAAGTTTGGCTATATCGACAGAACAGACACACAAAACAAGAAGCACAGAGCAGAGCCGACAAAGCGTATATAAATTGAAGCATATGAAATTGGAGAATATTTGTGTACCTTGAGATTCATGATGAGACACTTTTTGGAAGTCATATGGGAAGAGTAAGAGCCCGAGTGGGAGAACCGTTTTCCACAATTCGAGCACTCAAACGGCTTTTCCCCAGAGTGGATTCGAACGTGCTCCTAAACAAATATATGACATTTTCTCCTTTAACACTCATGTTGTTACACTATATATGTAAGGCAAAGATTTATTGGTGGCTTATTGGGAAAAACAAGTAAATATTATATAAACGCACAAAATTCGTTACAAATGCTCTACAAAAACAACCACAATTGCACATGCGAGGGAAAAATATCAATCAGCTACGTGAGTCTTTAATGCTGCACAAGGAAACAGACAGAAACGTCTGAGCTGCTCCACTTACTAAACTTACTACGTAGTAGCTATGCAATCTGCAATCCAGAGAATCAACTTTATTTTCTGCATATAATATACAAAGTTACACTAATATACCTTTGCATTAATCCAAACAAGAAAATCACACACCCCATCCATTTACACAACTCTTCCTATAAAAACTACGCATTACTTAAAAAAGTTTTTTCTCTTAAATCAACACGACGGGGTGACTTGTGACTTTACTTCACTTTGACTTATCAATCCGATCAAATGACTCACATTTACTTTACGTCGAAAAATGCTTAAAAATTTATTCTTTTAACGTTTGCTATACAGTATACATTTTTCCTAAATAACTAAACGTTTTTCACCCAACTGTTCAGTAATTAAGCTACAATTTACAATAAGTTCAGACAAATTGAATATATCTGCATGCAAATGTGTCTAATGAAGTAATTTATTTTTCCAACGAACTAATTGCAGCTGCGAGCTTAATAAATATGTTAGATTAACCTTTTAAGGTTCTCTTTTCAAAATTATATCTCTGTGTATCGCTCATTACACTAAATCAAGTTGAATGTGGGAAGAGAGTCTTAAAGAATCTTAATGCGGTCGAGTCCCTTCTCGTCGCTCGTGGATGAATATTGTAATTGGAAAACTTTATCAATTAGTAGAACAAAATTGAATCAAAGGTGTTTACTTCCCAAACATTAATTACAAGTACATAGCCAGCAATTTACATACAAATGTAATCTGGATTCTAAAAATTAAGTATGCAAAAAGTATGAAATCACAGTCTAAATATGTGTCAAACTATTTCCCTTCATTTTAACTTTCTTGGCAAATATTTTCATGAAAAATTGTACTGCATTTACGTTCTTTGAACGACATGTTTAAAATCTGAAGATACAATTATAATCTAACACCTCTTTTAGTAGGTTTAACTTTACAATATTATTACGAATTGCAATACTGACCTGGCTAAAAATAACGATAAATGTATTGTGGACTCTTGTTCGTGCATATTTGGATCATGCAAAAGCTAACATGAAGTACATAGACAAAAAACTACATAGAATTAGAAACGTGCGTGCATTAGCGTGCATTACATTACAAAGTGGTAGTAGACTAATGTGAATTGGTTGGTGCATGCCATTTAGCTCTAATAATAAGTAGTAAAGTAACTAATTAGCCAGTTGTAAATTAGAAAATAGAGTATAAATGGAAAATAGATTGAGTGATTGGGACCTTTAAATGGTGCTTAAACTTGAAGGCTTTTTCGCAATCAGGGCATTTAAATTTCCTCAGGCCAGCACTCTCGTCATGGCTTATCATATGTCTTTGCAATCGGTAGACGTTCGCAAATTGCTTAAAGCAGATTTTGCATGACTGCTAAATCAATTCATAAAATTAAAGAGTGAACGTGAGAAGGCATCTCATTTCCCTAAAAAGTATTCTTATCAGTGCATAACAGGATGCTCAAGTCGTCTTTAGCCCTCTCTATTTTTAGAATTAGGCATTCTTTCCCCATTTTCTCCTTCATTACACTATCGTCGCATCATCAGTCCAAAACCATACATACAGCTACACTCATATTAACATATTCAATTCATGTAATCAGAAGATCATTGTTTAACATGAAATTTTCCTTAGTTTGTAAGTTGTATGTTGTAGGTAACAAAACAGTAGATTTGATTCGACAATTGTATGCATCGACTGATAGTATTTTCATTGCAGGAGACATTTTATTACACTAAAGGAGTTTATAGACTCACCTGGTTGGGGATGGGGTGAGAAACTTCGTGTTTCTCAAGTTCCTCACGTCCGGAGAAAGATAGGCCACATTGTTCACAGGAGAATGGAGCACCCCCATTTCCATTTAAAGGTTGACCTGCCAAAAGACTCAATGACTCGGAGAATGGAGAGGAGGGGACACTTCCACTAGGACTTGCCATCGGTTCATCTTTCGTGCTGCTTCCCAAGTCCACTCCCGACTCAGATCCATGATTCACCACCGAATCTAATAATTAAAACAAAAAAAAACCATATTGAAATATTTCATAACAGCAACAAAGGAAAAGCAAACCTAGTGTTAAAAATAAGAATGGATTGATAACAGGTTTGTCGATTGAGGATGTACCATAGTGTGGTATACTGCAGTACAGAGAATAATAAAAACATTCAATCGGGACCAATTTCCGGTGACTAAGGCAAACGCATGACCCCGTTGAAGTCATATTCTCTCTAGCTGACCGGAACTCAAATTTTCAGAGAATTAATAGATATGAACACGAAAGAGAATTGACAGTAGATCATACGTATCCTGTCATTACACGTTTTACTTCTCGTCCGCTCTCTGATACGAGTATTTATCTTGCTTACCGCACCACGTCTACATCTACGAGGTACAGACTAGAAATGTTCTGACCATACTCATAATATTTATAGGTACTAGTAACTAGTTCGTTGTTAGTAGGTAGATTAAACAGAATACTTACTCAGAATGTACATGCTATCAACAGAATAAAAACTTACATTGATATTAACTACAGTATGACAAATAGATATATAAACTAAAACAATGCAAACTACAGTAGTGTAATAAAGGGAACTCACTTCGATAAGCCGTCCATACATGAGCCAGTCTCCATAGTCTCATGGAGAAGGCATTACTCGCACTATAACAATCCAAGCTCAACATGTTTCTAACAACCATGTCATCTTTCAGAGCAGGATTCTAGGTATTTTACATTTGTAACTAACTAAAGTAGCTGTAGCACCGTTTATCTGACGCGAACAAAAACTTCAGACAAGCACCACACAATAAACAGAGCTACTAATACAAATAGACAACTGTCATAGAGATTGTCAGTCCCACAAAGTTCACTGCACACAAGAAATACACTTTTGCTTATGTAATATCTGCAGCAGTATGTTTTCCTTATCAGTCCTTATTCCGCTTACATTAAACCTACTACCTAGGTACAATAGGCTGTATTTACTTATTCAACTCCTTAAGTTTGTTTTCTTATGCTAATTTCTAATTTCAGGTATTTAAAAGCCAGATTCGATTGTAACCAGAAAGTTTGGAATGAATAAACTTTAAATGTTCACCGAAACTCTATTAGTGAGAATTAGCTAACTGCATACACAGTAACAAGTCACAGAAGGTTAAACATAGCGAATAGAGTAAACAGTTTAATTTATTCAATTGTATCTTAATCTTTCCTATTCACTGTACTGTACTGCGGAAATAATTTGCAATCTACAGATCCTAAACTAATTAGAGCACGTTTCTACCAATGATCGCCACATGATGCCACGAGACGTAACAGAAGAATCTCTCAGGTGTTTTGTTTGGAGATAAGAAACTGTTGGCTGTGAGTGATGATGAGATTTAGTGACTAGATGTTATTTAAGGAGAAAAGAGTGTTGAGTACTTATGAGAGACTAATAGAGCAAAGTGAAAACATTCGCTCGGTTGACTTGAGTGTATAGAGAAGATTGAGAAGATGCGTGAGGTTAAGTGAAGATTGAGAGCGGTAGTCAAGTGAGAGGGCAGAATGACTTCCGTCAGCCGTCACCGGTAGACAAGGACTAGAGCTTCCAAAGCAAATGCGAAAAGCCAAAAGTTTCTTTAGAGTTTAGTGGAAATTGTTGCGCAAGGATGTTCTTCAATTGGCGGGGATACATACACTCAGTACGTAGAGAGGAACGGATCCTGCACTGTCTGTCCTGTCCTCCTGATCCGATGCCGTACACAAGATCAGGCAATACATCCAGCACACACACATACCTCTGCTTAGTCACATACAGATACACCAAATACGAATACATATAGTGCACTATAAGACTCATGACTTGTTTCGTTGTTTCCCTTCACCATTCACCCCAACTCCAACTTATGCCATATACCCTATAGCTTAGTTTGTAGACAAACACACAAATACAATACACATCACATTCACATCATAGATATCCTACAAATCTCATACAGTGTAATAATAATATGAATGCGACAGGACAGGACAGCATAGATACCAATATTACTTGGAATAAGTCCACTAACAAAAAATAGAGGAGTAATAGTACCTAGAGCTACTGTGTAACTACGGACTGCAGTAATAGAACACACAAGGTAGTAAGTAGAGTTTACATAGAGACAGTTCTATTTGATTGTGTAACTATTGTAAGTAGCGGTGTGGCGTTGTGTGGTGAAGGAGCCAAGACTAACCCTCCTCATCGTCTACCCGCTCTCTCTTCCATCTACCCCTCCGTTTTATTTAACTCAAGTGCAAGGCAATACACTTCTCTACTAGCTCTGCTGATCCACTCACATCTCTCCTTGCCTTCCTTCCTTTCCTTCATCTTCCACTGCTGTACCAATTGTATCACGCTATCACAATCCATTCTCTTTTTATAAGTGTAGGTATTTCCCTTCCTTTACTACCAGCTGTGTATGCACAAGTACATTCTATTTAATATCATCTACCCATATTCTATTATAAATAATAATAATATGCTTCCTTTGCTTTATTTTTGATTTTTGTTTGTAAACTGACTACCTTAGCATAGCAAAGTCTTTTCTTTGTTTACTGCATACCATACAACTTTTCATAAACATCTTATGTGAGCCAAAACGAAGTAACACTAAGTACCAAAGAATGACTATGTAAAGACAAATACCTAAGTCTTGTTTATCTATTTAGGTTTATACTTTATACCATATCATGACCAGGGACACAATACTTTACTAATATACAACACTATAATAGAAGGGAAAAGGAATATGGACTGTACTGTGTATTTTTCGTTATATAAATGATGTGACAAATTTCTACGTTGTACCTACTTACTTATACTATAAAGCTATAACTAAATACAGAATAGATTATATGCAGCAGAGTTCTGTTGAAGGCTGACTTTTGTTATAGGACTCCCTGTGTGTATACAGTAATGCATGTCAAATTACCAAGATGCCCCGAGAAACCTGCTCTGCTCTCGGAAATCATTTTCCAATAGCCACACTCACTTGACTAAATTTGATGTGCCATTAAAGGACATCTACACATACGAAATCCCATCCGTGCCTAACATCACACCATATAATAGGAAAAGAGGAAGTTGAAGAGCCCATCTACTTCACAGCAGATCCAAGTCAGCCAATAATTTGGCCAACAAGACAAGAGAAACTGTCGGCAAGAAGACCACAATATGTCAAGTCAAGCTAACTATTCTGTGTACTACACACACCACTACACTTAAGCATGGCAATACAACCACCAATACTTGTTCTCGCTACGTACATATAACATTTACGTTAACTATGTATTAGCTCTGCTTCTGCAGCTACTGCTGCTGCTATAGCTGCTGGTGCTATGCTTTGTAATATGAATGTGCACACTTACACGAGAGATACATTTTATGTATTTATAGTCCATAACACTTGTATGTATTAGGTATAAATTGCTTTCGGTTAATACGCCCAGCGATATCTGTGCTGTATCTGATAGAAGTTATAGTTGTATTTACGTTATGTAATGTTATTTTATGTTACGTTTGCGTTATGTGATGTTATTCCAGGAGGCTTCTGTGTCAGGGCGGTCGTATTATTGGTGTATCTTGTGTAAGTCGCTAGATATATGCATATTGTCTGAAAAGTCTAGAAAATCATCTAAGAAGATCTGAACTGAACTGCCTTAATAACAAAATCGATATGTAAGCACTTTTCTCAGAATGAATTTTTCCAAATCTTACAGAATAGACTCATCATAGTCATTTCTGAGGAGATTCAAGCCATCCATATGCTCTAATCACTATTAAACTACCTATAATTATCTTCTTCTTCGGAATGGTAACAGTTGGGAATGCCACTTAGCCCTAAAAATATTCCCGTTCAACCTGAACATAGAAAACACATTGAATTGACGGTTACATACTTTTCCAGTCTCAACTCTTCTAGGTTTGCATACCTATTACGGAACGTACACAAACAAATCGCCGAGGAAAGCATAACATGTTTGAAAACACGACGTAAAAGATATAAACTATTTGGAAAAGTTTCTCAGATTAAATAATGTTCTCCTACTCCTCTATTCTCAATCAAATACATATACAGAGAAGTCCCCAATGCAAAATACGTAAAGTAGACGTAACTTTTTCTGTTACTCCTACTCTCCCGTGCTTTTATTCTCCACCTAATTTTGTATTTATGTTGGTAGACAGCTCCGAGCCGTAGGAATACAAATACTTAGTATAGGAGCAACAGAATAGAGCACGACAGAAGCTAACTACAGCACATACAAAGTATGCAAAGCAATTTTGAGCCACGACACAAAGTAAAAGTAACACAATTGATAAATTACTCTGCTCGCATCTGAAAGGAGACTAGTGAGGCCAATACGACTGCTAAGCAAAGTAAGTCAAGTCAAACGAAGCCAAACCGAACCAGGAACTGGATGGGGAAAGTTATACTAGGAACCAACTCGTGAATATAGAATTTGTATGCGAAAGAATATTAACAAGCTTGGTTATCACATCAGGTAGAAGTAGAAGAGCTGAGTGAATGAATGAGTGCAGCTCCAGCCTCACAACACAGAGACGAAGGAACGTGCTCATGATTGTCATTTAGTGCTCAGGAAAGGAAGGTAGGTATCATAATTAATCGAAAACTTTAGTCTGTGAGGCAGGACAGAGGATTTGCTCCAGCTAAATAAGTTCTAAGCCACCGGCCTTGTTTCACATTCTTATCACATGGAAATCCGTTTCGAAAACTTGGCACATTCTATAGGACTGCGTTGGAAAGTTTTAATAACTGCTGCCGAGATTCCAGGTACCTATTCAGCATTGGCTCCATATACCCAGAGTATCACTCACTTTGTGAATTCTATGCATAGAAGGGAAAACCCTTGCGAATTCGTGGCCAAGGAAGTCATACGTTGTGTTTAGTAGCAGGGAAGGCTCCACTAAGCGAAATGCATAAGCAGGCACGAAGGAGACGGGGGTAAAGTCGAAGTGGAACACATACTCTTGATAATAATAATAATATCGAAGGAATAACATGGAAAGTTTCATGGAAAACGCTACCGGCGAAATCCATCTATTCATCTGTGTGCACGGCAGTCAAAACTGAGAAGTTGCTAAGCAAAAGTAAAGTACATAAGTACGTACGCTACGTATCTGCGTACTTTCCTAAGTCTCGAATACCATTATATCTGGTTTCCTATTCCTCCACTCAGTCCATAACATACCTATGTAGGTAGAGTAAACTTCGGGGAAAGGAGCGAGATATAAATACATATACATATAGTTGCCATGTCCTAGGTATTCATCTCATCAAGCCAAGCACGAATGTATTTCCTGCTCTCTCCGACTCTCCTCTGAATTCTGCCCAAGCGGGTTAGTTTATTAAGCTCAAAGGTATGCGATCTGATGTGTATCTACTTACTCTAATATTTTACCTAGTACATAACACAGTAGTTTGAATACTATCTGAATAAAGCTCAAGTTACTTTTCTTTAGAACGCAGCACCATTCCATTGCATACCGATACCATTACCTATACGCTATGCACAGATACTTACATATGCTTTAATGCAGATACTTACTTAGCTGACTTAGGTATGTAACTACTTTACCAGTTTTGTTACGTAAGGATACCTAAACACAAAAGGCAAATAGGTAGAGGGTTAGTTTAGTTTGCGTTTATGTAGTTTGCCTCTCTTTCTCCGAACGATGTATACCTTCCTACTCCCACTGTTTGCAACACAGAGTCATCCTATTTCATTTCCTAAGTTAACTAACTACTTCAGCAGCCCGCTATTGTAACCATAGGAATTTTCTATATTAAAATACCGGAATCGGTTTGCATTCAAGCAAGAGTCCTCTACATACTCCACCATGGTCATTCTCCCAATTTCCAGCTTAATTATGAGATGACCCACGGCTAGGGAAAATATGTGTGCTCTCGGACCCACTTTCCCCTTCTATGCCATACCATAACTTCTCCTAATTAATGGATTCCATATTCATGTCCAAGCACAGCCAAACCAAACGAAACCAAGTAAAGCCATCCCGTTTCCGAGCTGCATGCACAATGCACGTCATACTAAATTCGCTCCACCGCCACCACACCAATCCTATGGCACAATACACTAGTTACATACAATTTCACCTATTATTACTTACATTGAAATGAATGCACATACCTAAGTAACTAGTTCCATACATACATAGAAATACTTGCACTTTATACATCCTTTTCTAATACACGAATTCTATATTCAGTAATACAGATATCAAATTAGGTGTATTAGGAATTCTATCCAATTCTACCAAAATACGAACAATGCAAACATTACAAAATCAGTAATAACCGAGAAAGTTACTTAGGTATCCATAATATTTGTATTTATTTAGTTAGACTCATTATTATACAGGCTGTGCTATAGAGATGCACGAACATACATACATATGAATGAGTGCAGTGCAGCAAAGCAAGTCGTCTGTAGTTAGGTAGGCTGCTGAGCTGAAAGGATGATGAGAAAGAACAAAACGGAAGAGACGGGCCAACGCTAGGTTGTTTAATGAGTGGCCATTCTTTGAGAAGAATCCCATGGGCTAAAGGTGGCAACAGAACAACTAGAGGCAAGCGACGTGTGACTAATTAGTCGTCTTGTGACAGATTGGGATGAGCATAGCTATGTAGTTGTACGAGAACCACAAAGACTCCACCCGGGACTCGGACAGAATAGGTAATCAGTCTGAGCTGCAGAGAACAACAGGAGGAGACAGCGGGAGCCGTGGAGAACATAACTTGTCGAAGCAACACATGCATATAAAAACTTGTCTGCACAATAACACAACATCGACGATTATGCCTCCAGGTTCAATTCTCTCCTCTGCACATACATCGGCTCTTTTCCTTATGCTTTCTCCTCCGACACGGATGAGGAGTCTGCAATACCCCTTTCACATTTCTTAATACATCCTAACGTTGCTACTGTAGTACTCTTCTATTGTCTCTACTTAGTAAAAACACATTTTGGAATAGGACAGTACACCTCTACGGATACTAATGTCAATGTAGTATTCCAATGAATAAACTCTATTCGGGGTGTATACTCTTTTTGCATGCAAAATGTAAAACTACAGTTCCTACGTATTAAGCTTGTTGGTTCTGGTTACACTAAGGAAAGGACACGCGGAACCGCTAACTACTTAAAGTAAACCGACACCCACGAGCTACCCACCCTGAAAACGAAATTTGTGAGGGGGGAGTATGTTAGGAATTGTCTGTTATGGTATATAAGTAGTACTTAGGTGGGTATATGACATTAAAGTAGTTAGCTTATGATTAGATTATAGGTAGCCACCTCTGGAAAAGAGAAAATGTGGTGCGGCAGTGTAAGAGACTAGAAGTGGAAAGAGAAAGACAAGTTGAGCATTTTCTATTAGATTTCAATCCATAAATACAACTGTGGGGAAAGAAGAAACCTTGGTAGGAAACCAAAATAACCGAGACTATCTGTTCCTGTTGTAATTGCATGGCAGGGAAGTTGAAGGCAGTCGAACTGCAACCAAAAAAGAGAATGGAAGTGATGAAGTGAAGAGAGAGAAAAGTCTGTGTAATTAGTAACAATTCAATTAGTCGTAATTAATGTCTCAGACGTAATTTGCATGAGTAAGAAGCCACTATTATGTAAATATGATTGGAGTAAAAAGGGAGACAGTGAAATCAACTAGTACGTATTCTGCATGGACTTTCTCTGTACTTCCTTTCTTCTTCGGCTTAACGACACGACAGATTCTTCTACTTTGTATCTATCTCTTTCTTCTCTCCTCATTCCACTCCACACAAGAGAAATCTGTACTCTGCTGTTGGTAATAGTATAAAGAGCCAACTCGGGTTGCTGCTTTACTTGGGGTTCTCTCTGCGAGACTTTCCCACATCCTTATTATTCCCATCGTCGTCAGCATACCATGCTGAACAGTTCTACACATTTTGCCGGAACATTTATAAGTAAAGCAAAGTACTAGTAGTACATACACTGCAATGACTGTGACTGCATTATTACACTTAAAAGCTTCTCAACTAGAAAGAAACTAACTACATAGTTTGTAGTACACGACAGATACACATTAGATTGGTGGCTCGTATGTAATGTAAATGTAAGTAGCGTACACGCATCATTTTCTTTTTCTTCTTATCTCTCTTATTAGCTTTTTTCTTCCGCTCACATTAGTATTAGTAAAGAGACGAGAACAGACCACAGGAAAATAGAAGACACAGACAGAGCACAGCAATTCACTTGTGTGCCAATTACCCGCATTTTTACCATTTTTGCTACTGCCCAAATGCCCTGTGTCATATCTCACTCGTGCCTTCATTACTTTACAGTTTGTAGTTCCATTCAAATCGTCGGCAACTCCACTTACTCAGTCAGAGTTGAGTGGAGTGTGGGAAGTAGTGGGAACTACTGGGAACACTTAATTAAACATCTGCGGCTAAGTGGATCAAGTCATTAAGGTTCTCAGTCTCTACGTTCTACAATAGTACCTACAACCAATACATACATTCCCTACATAAATATAGCCGAACCTACCCAGTACAAATAGAGGTAGGCACCCTACAGATATAACACACACGGAAAGGCTCAATGAGTAAGGCAAGGGCATCAGTGCCAAATCGGATAATATCAGTGGCTCCATCAACTTCCCATGCCAACATTTCATTCAAACTGCAGACACATACAAAGACGGATCATAGTTGCTACATAAAGACGACGAGGAAAGGAAAGCAGTACAATTCGGGAACCAGAATACTACCTAATCCACGTAGTATATTAACTCCTTAGTTTATATAATACGACAAATACTACAGAAAATCTATCTTTGAATTGGTCAATTCAAACTCTAACTTGATTCGTTAATGTTGGATATAAACCTCTTTGATATTTTGGATTATTGAAATCTTGCAATATATTCTATGTGCAATGTGTACACAGGACTCAGGATATTCTCCATGCTACCAAAATAGTAGGTACGAGAGACACTCATAAGGAACTATATCAAATTCTCTATACAAATGTCTTTATGCAATAAAATTGTATACCTACACAGCGTCAAATAAACCTAACGTTCAGATCATTCCCAGTTGACTCCAGACTGACTATGATAAAATTCTGAAGCAGAGAGAGATGATGAAATAAATGCTTTAGCTTTGCCCTCCTATTCTTCCTTGCTGTACATAACTTGCTTTTCCCTGCCCTTACCTCAATATCTCTTTTCATAGACTATTCTGTAACTGAGCTGAACTGAAGATAATATAGCATTGAAATGTGTGCATGGTTTGTTACATAAGGTGCTTTGCCTAACAATGGATGGAATAGTAAAATAGTGTGAATGTATACAATGGCCTTTACATACAATAGAAAAGAGGCTATCCAGAGGTATGTTATGTAGCGTATGTAATGCAACTGGAAAACGTGCATTGAAGTGAGTATAGATGTGTACAGTATAACGGATGGACGCAGAACCTACCTAAGCCGAAAGTTTTAGTAGGAGAAGTGAGTGGGAGAAGAAAAGAAAACCGCAAAAGTGGATTGGTGGAAAACGGCAATCTGCTCTCAATATTTACGATATGAATGA
This sequence comes from Yoshiicerus persimilis, assembly GCA_020352615.2. Classification (NCBI taxonomy): domain Eukaryota; kingdom Metazoa; phylum Arthropoda; class Collembola; order Entomobryomorpha; family Tomoceridae; genus Yoshiicerus; species Yoshiicerus persimilis. The sequence continues at coordinate 30,843,820 of CM036940.2, read as the reverse complement.
TCTTGAAAGTTCCCAACGGGGGAAATCGGAGGCAATAAAGAAAGGATTGAAGCAACTTGTGTCATCCGAATCAACAGTTTAGGCAAACATAAAAAGGAACGAGGACTGCTTCATTGGCATTGCACTTTCTTCCACTCCCGTTTGTTTTTACTCATATCCACACATATGTATATTGTCCCTACATCTATAACCGTATCCTCCACCCTGCTCTATAGCTATTACTATTGTGCTAATGCAATACTTAGATTTCTTCAGCTCACTAAAGGTTCTTTCTTGTTGAAAACAATTCGAGTACTAAGAGCAGCTCAATAATCGAACATTTCAACACGCCCAACGAAAGTGACCAAACCGTTGTATCTGTTTGTACATACGTAGTATATGAGTAGGTACTCATTCCCATTCCCCTGAGCAATAGAATACAATACACTTCATGTATCATCTCTGTCGAACCAATCGAAACCCAAAAAACATACCATCAATACCATACTTCTTACACATTGTACTAATGCAATGCAACTTCCCAACCTCCTACATTTAAAGACACGTAAATAGAATCAAGGATATTGATATCGTCTCTGGTCTTCCTTTTATTCTACTAGTATACCCGAAAGGTACTATACCAAAAGTAATAGTCGAAAACAATATAATAAATACCTCGTATTGCTAATAGTAGTAAGTAAGTACCTACATAAGTGAAAGTGAAAAAGAGAGTTAGTTTCTTTTCTTGCTACAATATCGTATCAGAACTGCACTCTTCCTACTTTGGTTAGCCAGGTTCTTTTCGCTAACATTTCTTTTAGTACTGTATTGTAATGTAGTTGATATAATATATAATATCCATAACAGTCTAAGTATAGAGTTCTGTCTGGCTTGACTTACATCAGACAGTCAAGTCAAGTGAGTTTAGTGAGTTGCTTTGCCTTCCCCAGCGTTTCCCTACTGAGATATTGATATGTATTTAAGACGAGTGAAGTTATTGATGTGCAAAGCTCAAGTCGGCAGGATTGTAACGAGGGATTCCATTTCCTGCAAGTGATTTCTCGGCAGCCACACTATCTTGTAAGAACATTAGCTCACATTTCCACTACGGATATGACTGGTTTCACCTCCTATTTTCTACCATTTCTCCTTCCATCCAATCTCACACAAAAACTTTCCATCCAAATCTTCTTCACACTTCTACATACATACTTCCCACATACCTATACCTATTAGCAATATACATAGGTATTTATTAAATACTGCAGCTATAGCCTACTCAACTCGCGCGACTCCTCTTTCTCTCCTGCCAAGCCAGACTACTTAGTTAGATACTTTATAGAAAACTGACACAGAGCTTTCTTTACTTAGCAGTTATGCTTACTTTACTTTTCTTTAGTGCTGCGATGTACTTTGTAGTACATACGGATAGAATACAATGCTATAACTCTCATCGTCTTCTCCTTAAGTAAGTAAAGTGGATGAAAAGGAGAAACCTTACTTTCACCTATTATTATTACGTCCTACCTTTCCATATTCCTTTCCCTTCATATCCATTCTCCCTTTTATTTCCTATTCATTTCTGTGTCCTGATTCCTTTCAAATCCTATCTCACATTATCACAATCACAATGACACAGTGTACTATTCTAGTCAGTTTGTTCTCTTTAAGTATATGATACTTTACCTTTGTGTGTATCCTAGTACCATATTTTACAATAAGTATAAGCACCATTCTCCATTTACTCTTATGGATCATTGTATCTCTATGGCTAACCGTAATCATAGCTAAAATCACCTATTAGTACCTTATAGGCCTGGTTTAAGTTTACAGTAGTAGTAATATTTAGCTGTGTAATCTGTACATATCTGGTGGTAGGTGTAGGTACGAACGATAAGTAAACTAAAGCACCTATTACTGGTTGAATATATATCCATACATATTCAAATGTGTCTCAATGTAAAATTTCAATGTAAATTCTCTTTCTTGGTGAATGGGAGAGAAAACCTCTGGAAAATCCACAATCAGTGAGATGGGATGGCTTGTGATCGAAATACCAACGTAGTCTAGTCTCCTTCAATTCCAATGAATATTTTAGTGAGCACACGGCTATTCTTTTAAAAGCTTCTTCCCTTCTTCTGTTCTATTGTCCGTTTTCCCAATCTTGGCAAAGTATGTCTTTCTATGTACACGTCTTTCTTTTCTATCTCTATAAGTATGCATTATCTATCGCTGAGCACACTGCTAAATGGGAGAAGAGTATTAGTGCCACTATCTTGTCTTGTCTGTATTGAGTGTTGGGGAGTCGAGTAAATGCACTGTAGATATTAGTTTAGTAGTATGTCTCCTTTAAAGGTTTGTATGCACTCAATTCAGCCGAACCACAACAAAACACAACTGAAGATGAGTCTTGCAAGCTTAGCATTACATTTCTTCTCTCTCTCACTCATCCCATGAATCCTTTTCTTTTTCTCGCTCCTTTCAATTTAATTGCCTCAAATAGCATTGTACAATAGGAGCACGAGGTAGAAATATCTACCGCATTCATCCATTCACTCTATAATAGTATTTGTATTTAAATCTATTTTCTTTTCTATAAATTCAATCTGGAATCCTTGTTGAAAGTTGAGAGACAGACGGGGACAGACCTTAGCTCTATTATACGTATTTTCTTACGCATAAGTTTTTCATGTATTACTACATAGTAGCTGAAGTCTTTTGGGGGTTCCTGACTATATAAATAGTGCCAATGCGTCGTCTATTTGTACCTAAGCAAATAAAACATGTGGAAACGTAGGGAAAGAAAGAAGTATGCACAGAGAGAAGTGAATGTGATGAGGTCGCTAAAATACGATGAGCCATCCACAGCATTTCACCGCATCGTTACGTTACTTGTCCCTCTTTTTATATAGTGCAAACGTCGAAATACTCTTAAACTGAAGTGCATGAGACGTAAGTATGTAAAATAGTAAAAAAATAGTCGTATACTATAGGTGAGGATGAATACAAAGTCGAGAAGACCATAAATCGTCACGAGAGAGAGGAAAAGTTCTTATGTATGCTAGGGAAGGTAATTCTACATAAACTTCTTCCACGCATATTGCACTAGCAATGGTATACATACACAGATATTCGGAATTTCTCTCGAAGTGCGCTGGGTAAGCGTGGAGTCAAAGTCAACTACTTTAAGCATGTACTTAAAGGAGCTACTTAAGTAGTGGAGCTTGTGAAAGTGTAGCAAGTGGGAAAGCTTGAGTTCTCAGAGACAGAGTTTGGATATTGAATATGATTTGGTTGAAGGCGCTGACACAATCGGAAATTTCGTAGGAGTATCCCGTATCCAGTCCGGTGCAGTCCAGGGAAAGTCCAGCAAGACTGGTGGAAGAGAATCGAGTCCAGTGGAGCAAAGCCGCGGCGAGTGTACTGTAACGTGTAACCCATCCGCAAAATGTACCCGTAGAGCTGAAAAGCAATCACTTCCTAAGTCCTGTCAGAAATAGATAAGGGAATCGAAGAAAAATCGTCCAGTCTTGTCATATGGAAAGAAAAAAGTTTCTTCTCGCCACTGCCGTCATTATTAACGGACTGCTGAGCTTCAACACTAGCAACGAGTTCCTCCTATTCACTATAACCAACTTTAACTTGTATTTATTGTAGCGTAGTAATGGCAAAACTCTATTCTACTCAATATCACTGATATGTGTTACATACTTACTCAGAAGGCACCTATGAAAACCAACCAAAGCAAAGAATCATCTTTCTCTGGTCATTCTACTTACATTTACCATTTACACTACAGCTCATACTTTTAGCTGTACATACTATTATATACGAAAGTAAACTATCTCATTGTCAGTTCGTCTTCACTACCTACACATTACTACGCCTATCCTTCCATCCCGCCTGCGAACACAGATATACGGTTCGCTATTATTATATAGATACAACGTAATATTAACGCTATTACGTTACTTGGGTGTCGCTTGGTAATTCTAAGACTGAAACTCTATTGCGTTGTGGAAAACCTTGTTAGCAATGTTATTTGAAAAGGCAATAGTCGCCTAGTGTGATAGTGGCTCCTGTCTTGCCTCTGCATGTCGTATTAGATTTCCTATGGTTTGTCTTGCCGGCAGTAAATATACCTTTGGCCAAAAACAACATTCACCTCCGGATGGTTATGACGACAACGGCACGGCCATTCCAGATGAATTGACCGGAGAAACGAACAACCCTTCTAATAATCATCTATTTCATTCCGTTCCATAAAACAGCCTCATTGAGTCAGTTGAGCTGAGATTTATGGCGCTTCCCCAAGGAATCATGTAGACTGCCATTGTGACAAGTTATGAGAAGAAAATTCGTTCGCGGATTCGGATTCACACGGAGCGAGGAAGCGACCCATCGGAGGAAACTGTTAGAACGAGTGGATCATTCCATCTTATCCCTCCACTTACTTTACTCACAAGACTCCACTTCCATTGACTTTCCTTCACTTCAATTCACTTCACTTCCTTTTGCCTACCCAACCAATCCTACGCAATGCAATGCAGATAAGGATACAGATAACCCTTGCCCATACACCATCCAACAAACATTCTTCACGAAATACCTACCTATACATAAATACACACTTGTTTGCGAGAAAACTGCATTTCTCACGTAAGAGAACAGATGAAACGTATTTAGTATGGAATAATAATAACGTGGAGGTTGTAGGTACTCTTTGTCTGTTACGTACAATACAAATACTCTCTCGTGATTTGTCAAAAGAGGAAGGGAAAAGAGAAACTGCTTTTTGAACAGTCACGATTTTCTCATTCTTTGATTTGGACGTTTTGTTTTGATGTTTGGGAGAGGAGGAAGGAACACCTTCATTGTACTTGTCTATCTGAATATTCTTATCTACCTATTAGAAACTCTTCTCCCATTGCAACTTGTGAACTAAGCCTCTGATAGTTATTCATAGGGAAATGGTTTGGTTGATGGTGTATGGATGACACACCTCATCAAAGTCACGCTTTACTTTCCTTGACTACTTGGTATGAAGTATGACGTTGTGACACACCACGACAAACCAAGAGAAAAGGGGATACATAGAAAACCAAACCAACCAGACTCCAGAGAATCATCATTTGCGTCTAACGAAGCCAGTTTTGTGCCGATTCAACTGTCTACTAAACTTTGGGAGGGCTGCTGGTGGATTTCACAGGATTCTCCGTTCTTAGTAAATACTTATGTACAGACTGACAGATATTATGCTTTCCTATCATCCTTCTTCAACTTTAGTAGGCAGATTCTACCTAAATATGTGGGATATCACAGGAACGGAAGTTATGTGCTTTAAATATGTACCTTGCATAGTTAGAGTGCAAATACGATAGTTTAGTAAATAATTGGGTGAGGTACTACTTACTTCTTACTCACCAAACTATTCGTACCACGATAACATCCCATAGCCTACGTGTAGTAAATAGTTATTTAATGTGAGTGTAGATAGTTATAACTGATGTAGCTACCTAGATAGCTAGTTGCTAATGCGTCAGAGACTAATATCAGGAATCCAAAGGAAGATTTTCCTCAGAACTATGGACAAGTGTATTTATGAGAGTTGAAGGGAAGTCAACTCGAGTCAGTCAAGTCAAATCAAGTGAGTGTATGGAAAAGGAAATGGAGAAACGTGAAACTGTAGGAGAGCTTACCTTCCTACGCGTGTTCCAATCTCAACTTTAACTGAAACCTCAAGTGAACTGACTTGACTTGGTATAACTGAAGCAAGAAAGTCCGGGAGGAAGAGCCAAACTGGATTTGCGGCAAAACCCACAACAACTACAGTGAAAATGAGGTTGTGGCAATAAAAATTTGTCTCACAGGCAAAAATTTGTATAACTTGGCAGTGCTACCTGTCACTGCACCTGGTCTTTCACATCTGTACTCAAAGCTGTTTTTGGCCGGGGTCCAAGCGAATATTTCATGAGTGAAACCCTTCCTCTAAATTGCTGTGTTATCATATGGGCTCTCACCTAGCTATCCATGCACCACCACCTTCCTTATACATTCATTACGAACGTACATTAGAGAGGAGGCATAAAATCTAAACAAGCCAGACTCCCATTCACATCTTTTACATAACTTTGCAAATGCAAACATGAAATCTTCCTGTTAGTAGGTAAAATGCCAAGATCTGTATTACGAACGGTTATCTGTGTACATTTGTACATGCACAATACAATAATAGCAGTAGATCTCTTTTTTAATATAAACTTCCATATGGATGAGTCTGGTGACGGAAATGACCGCTTTCCTCACCGATATTCTCGCATAAACCTTTCACAACCGAGTCACCATCACCATCTCATTTCACATACATACCTCTATATTATAAACAGAGCCACAATGTAAGCAAACAGTCGAGCTAATATTTAAAAGCGAAACACTACAAACTCCATGCCTTCCTTCGTGAACTCATTTTTCTTCTCCCAGGCAAAATCCAAACCAACGTAAACCAAATTTACATTACCTAGATCGACTTATCTCTGCCAGTCTTCCAACAAAATACAGCTTCGTCATTTTATAACTCGGGGCACCTATCCACTACTATTTAACTCAAACTTTTCCAAATTCACCCGCATTAACATTAAATATATGCACATAAGCTATAAAATATTTTTAGAAGAGCTCTGCACTTATCATTATATATGCACATTCCCTTAAATACACACTACAAACCTGAATAGTTAATTCTACGATGAAAATTTACACTACAGCCATTGCAACATAACAGAAAAAACATTTAGGCGCATAGCAGGTCACATACTACAACTACAACTACAACATAACAAAGCCAACAGAGAAGAATAAGGAAGCTCCATTTCCCATATTGACTTTTCTATATTGTAGTTTGCAGCATACCTACAATATGTATGTCATATAAATAGTAAACAGGAGTACATATAAATACACTAAAGTTTCGCCTTGTTTATACAAACAGCACTAGAACATTCAAAGCACAACACGTACAATGGAAGTTAAAGAGATGCCATGCATTAGTGCATACGTGCCACATATAAATATATTGATGCATACACACATTTGTGTTTATTAGGCACGCTACAAGGTTTCAGGAGCCGAGAGAATGGCAGCAGTATCATTTGTCCAACTCCGGAACTCGAGGGTGATTCAGAGTCCATCAATCCCATTGCTTTTGTCAGATTTCACTCGCCGGTCTTTTCAGTTCCACTCATCTGCAAACTTAGCAAAGAAGACTCGACTCTGACTTCACTGACCAATCCTCTCCCGACTTCCACTACCTATCTCCATATCTACTATACTCAACTATCTCCAAATAAATACACTATAAACTACCGTATTATATTTCTTTCTCTCTTTTCCCTCACATAAATACAAATGCTGACACTTTACACAATACTAATCTTAGCCGTGTTGATACCCACAAATATAGATTCCATTTTCTTTTATCCTCTTCCCTCCACTAGTCTCTACAAACTACAATCCAATGAACAATTACAAAACGACTGTCCAAAATAAATACCATGAGCAATTCAAGTATTAACAGGAAGCTATAGAAATAAGTCCCTACGTGGCTATTTTTTTGCCCCACATTAAAGATACATTGCCTACTTAGCAGCAATAACAAAAACCTTAATTGTACACAGTTTGCACAAAAATTCAGTGCGCAATAATGATAATACCACTAACTATAAAATGACAATTCCAGCATATCTGCAACTTGTTAGACAAACCTTAACGATTCCAAAAATTATATAATTTGACCACTTTCTTGGAGTTTGACAGGTTGTAGACTTGTCAGAATTGCAATTTTTATGTACCTAAAATTGGTGAGACGACAGATTTAAGTAATTGTTTATAAAAAGCATTGAGTGTCTAGCTACAAAGTATTTGAGAGAAGGGAACATTAGGTAAACTAAGAATAGGAAAGATTAGCAAAGCATGATAGTATTGGCAAGGTTTAGATAGTTAGATAGTTTACTCGGCAAAAGTATGATACTAGGTACATGTTGAGTAGGTGGTTGGATTGGTACAAGACTAGTATTAGTATAAAGGTACATAGATAGGAGTTGTGTATTGGGTGTAAGTGAAGCGAGACGAAGCGAAGAATGAGTCCGTAGATGGATGGATAGTAGGTGGGGTGAATTGAAGCGCGACTTGACAGAAAGGTTTCATCATCTCCATATCCTTTACACAGTACATTACTAATGCTTTCTTTTCCTCTTCCTCCACTTTCACTCCAACTTTTCTTCTCCCTTCACGTCTCCTTTCCGTTCCGTTCTTTTCCTACTATTTCATTCCTCTACAACAATCCTTCTCAGAAATACTCTTATTCTTCCTTTACTTCTCTTTAGTCTGACTGGTTTGGTCTGGATGGGATTGCTGTGGCTTGGCTCCTTCTTCTCTGCATATAATAGTAAATAGTATATGCACTGCTATGACTGAGTGTTGTGTTGTGAGCATTGAATACTATGTTCAAGTAAGTATGTACTCATACTTTCATTTCTCCTTTTCTTTTCCCTGCTTCACGGTTTCATATGAATATGATTTGTCAAAAGTGAACTTGGCAGGAAATTTACTCAAAATACACACACATTGATATCCCATCAAAAATGTCATCCGGACGCAACTCTTCCGAGACATCCGTCCCTCCATCCATCCATCCCTTGAAATGAAACCTTTACCTTTTTGTCAATTTCCTACTACTCCGTATTCATGGCGAATCCTACTTGTGACTTGTGATGTGTTCTGAGTGTGTGTAGTTGTTGTGTTCGAGTAGCATTCAAATATTATGTAATGTACACAATACTTTCCTTTCTACCCTATATATCTGCTTATGTACCTAGGCATTTGTAAGTCACTCACTGAGCACTCATGTAGAATTTACGTTTCACATATCTATTGTCCTTGTACTGCCACAATATTTACTTTCAAGCTTTGGTCGCTTCTTTTCCTTGTCATCCCTCTTTATGGCTCACATGTATTTATGCATTTACATTTTAGATACTTTTCTTCAAACATGTCCAATGTATATACTTAGCATGTAAGCACCTACAAATCCTAGTTTACCCAAAAAGAATTTTATCTAACCAAACCGAAAATCTATCCAGTGCAACTACCTTAACATTTAAGGAGATGCAAATAACTGCATTAGTTTTACATGCATTACTAAATACATAGCATACTATTTCATTACCGACAAGAAACTATGTTAAAATATAATTGCTGCCAAGAAAAAATATTTGCATGGAAATGGGGAAATGATTAAAACAAAGTAACAATTCAAATTACTACTTAACAGTAGTCAAAATGATAGCCAAGGAAAGTACCCACAATCAGAGATGCATTAATGAAAGGACAACATCGTATCAGTGGATTATATTACTTTTGGTTAGTTAAAATAGCAAAATGCAAAAGGAGACAATTGTAATGCAATGCAATGCAGAGTAAGTAAAGACAAAAGGCTAGAGCAATAAAAAGTACATGGTTGTGCGGGCGCGAGTTGAGAGTGTCTAAAAGTACTTTGCTTTAAAAGTTGTAAAGAAATTGTAGGGAAAGACCGATGAAAAGACTCATCAGAGGATGAATTACAAGAAGAAATATAGTTAGCTGCCTTGGATTTGGCTAGTGATAGTGAGACACACAAGGTTTGAGGTATACTTTACAAACTACGTATAATGGCACACTAATACCAAGAACAACAAAGTAATATACTTGGGATTGTATGCATGAGTCTCCTATCGGTAGTTAGTACACTATGCACTGCCTTTCACAAGACTATAACTACCTATGTAACTAAAACAGAAGAATGTCTGTATTTAGAGTCGCTTTGTACTCGTATGTTGGGTATAAAGAAAAAGTGTATGGAAACACACAATACTAGTAGTGGTTAATGTCTACTAGTATAGAGTTTGGGAAGTTAAATAAGATGCAGTATAGTACAATATAGTGGCTATGATCACAAAAGGACAGAATTACTATTTATCTGTATAGAACGGAATACAGGAGCTAAGGCTTGTTGATCCGATATGCTTTGAGTGGCAGAGTAATGAATGCAAATTCCGAAACTAGGAGAATATGCATATAGAGAGAATAGAATGTAATGTAGGTACAGTAGTTAAGAATTGTTCACCGTGTGCAGAGCAGGCAGGGCCGCTGTTGAATGTTATGGAGAATTTACTAGTTACATTAGGAGAGGAGGGCAGAGGAGCGTAGGCAAGATGAGAAAAGAGAAGAAGAAGGTTAGTTGGCGAGAAGGCCGGAAATGAGTGGATTTCAGGGCGCGAGATCGGTTTTTATTTTGTCCCCATTTGCATTCGCACCCAAGTAGAACATGAAGTTGGGGAATTAAAAGCATCCAGAAGGGAAGTTAAAAAGCATAACAAGACAGAGAGAAAAAAAGAGTGGAATGAAAAGGAAATGGTCGAACACTATCTTTTACGTGGCGTAAACTATTCAAATTTACATAATAATGCCTTGTTAGTGTAGCGAAAGTTGAGTATCAGGGTAATCACACGATATTTGCATACGACAGACGGATATCGTTTCGTCCCCAAAAACATCCTAACGTTCCACAACTTTCTTCTTATCGTGTCGCTTTCTCGATCCCACATAAACATACATATTGTTCCTCGATGTGCATACATTTTTCCGTGCAGTCACATCCACATCACATCAGTGAGCACAGAATACTCATGCAGAGTAGAACCATATTCTTGTCATGCTACCCAAGCAGCACAACACGTTGGTATACCGTATACATCCTATTTTATGTTCTATTAGAATCGTAGCAGCAGAGGTGGTAGGCACAGTGCAATCGCTAGTAAAGACTTCCTAATACAATATAGTAATGTCATGCCGTAGTCATTTGATAGCCCACACGAACAAAACCAATAGAACACTTACTTAGGTAGAGAAAGGGAAAAAAGCTAACCAAAACGAGGAAAGGAAGCTAACCGTGCAACTCCCAATACTTAAATCCTTATTCCGTTTATAGACACTCTCCACTCCTGATTGCCTCTTCAATCTCCATCAGATTTCCCCATTTGAATAGAAAATCTAAACCAAGGTATACAATACACAGTCAAGCTGTTACCTTCCTCTCGCTAACTCACAATACATTATCTCACTAGTAAAATACAATGGGACGATGACTACCACTACTATAGACCCTTAACGATAACCCTACCTTAGGCTGCCTTAGTATGAACAGAGGTAGAACCTATAAATGAAGGATATTACCAATAGAAAAGTACTGCTCGTAGTATTACACTTCTTTGACATGGACAATCGCTAAACTGATATAATACAGATACACCATCCCTTGACTCAAAGAACATTTAAGGAGGTAAAAGAAGAAAAACTCAGGTCTCTTACTGTTACATTGTTATATATCTACAGACATTCATAATAATAGTTATATTACACTTATAAGGAAGTGCTATTAAGTACCTATGAATGTATAGGAGGAATCTTTCTGAATGGAGAGAGTTGGGAAGGCTTCAGTCAATCCTTTTATCCAAATTGGCACCTCGACCATCGCTACAGTCATTCCGCTCGATGATTATTATTGCTCCAGCCATTTATTCATAAGTATCCGAGGAGGATTTTCTCCAGCCCGGAATGAATGACACCCAGTACAATACAATAGGCAAGAAAACTACATTCATAATATAATAGAGAGAACAGTGGAGCAGAGAGATAGAAGTTGCTCCATTTTATTGCTCCGTGTAAATGGGGTTTCACCAACGGAAAGGCAACTCTCTGTCTGTGTCTTGTCTGTCTGCCTTCTTGCCTCCTCTGCAAACACTCTACAATTCAACCAACACCAAAAGAGTACTGGCAATACCTATCCACTCTTCAAATACATCTACAGCTACGTACTTACTCTCTGTATGTACTTAATTCGCCTTTTCTTTATTGTGCCCCTAATATATACCTACTTACTACTACTCCAAGCAATGTAAGTCCGAAGAACAAGATACTACTACCTCCACATATACTGTAGGTACAGAAAATAATACAGGAAAATGCATACATGTACTTTCTACCTAAAAAAGTACAGTACAGTAATATATAATACAGTAAGTGAGCCAAAGGAAAAAACGATGCCTCTGTACTATACTAAAGATATTTGTAGGTCTCCCTGGCCTGGAGTCAGCATTGTCTGGTCTGGACTTATGAAAACGATAATATAGGGAAGCTAAACCGGAGTGAATGCATTTAGAACAGAGTGGAACATACTTACTACTACTAACTGCACTGGTACTCTTAGAGATAGAAGTCTTGCAGAAAGAGAGAAGAAAAGGCTAAAGAAGAGTGGATTCACTCTTGCTCCTCCAACAACATTTTGCATACAGAGGCATGCATCCGAATAATGATCAAGGATCTTCTCGACGTGTTTATATTTTATGTTCGCAATCGCAACACGTTTTTGACATGTTCTTTCCGCTACTCCGACTCACCCAACATAACGTAACCTAGCATCATTTCATATCAAATGTGTACTCTGCATCCTACAGAGAAGAGAGCATTTCATCCACTCACGCTTTCAATTACATACATTACATAACATACAAGAATACTTTATACTATTACACTCAACATTCTCCAGCACACGCAAATCCCAACTACAACCAGACTAAGTAGCCTTAACTCAACTTCTCAGCAACTCTACTTACACTATTATTTACTATGACTTTCACCTCCATCAACCTGCTTTATCTTTCCCTCTGCAATACAACCTTATAGAAACCATTATACGTTTTACAACTTACAACTGCCCTATATTATCATCCACTATACAGTAATGCCTACTCAACTCCATTTCATTACAACACAAGTTTAACACTATTCTAATACTATGCACTCCAAATCATATAATATCCATGTAATATAAAGTTATTCCCTCTATTGTGCCGCACAGAGCATAAATGTACAGATACATTCTAAGAAATCATAATACTACCTATATCATACTAATACTACATAAATATTATTATTACCAAGCAAAAACTCAAACTCAGACATCCAGGAGGTTTGCATTCTTTATGCAAAGTAAGAACACCGAATCAGCAGTAACAACCCTTCAGTACCTCCCAACACAACAGTTTCTCATACACATGCCTCTTTTCCTCCAGTCTCTTTAGCATACACACTCGCAACAAAACATGAGCAGCATATATAAAAACAGATAGACAGACGAGAATCTAAGCCACCCTTTGTAGGCTGTACGTGTTCCAGAATCCAATCCAGGTATTAAAACACCTGCGCCAGCAAAGCTTTCCTTCCTTCCTACAGTTCCACCTCTACCAATCATCTTCCATACTCTAAATTAGATCGAGAACCAAACCACCTACTATTCCTTTTCCCTTTCCACCTCTTTCTTTATTTGTACAACTAGTTTTCAATTATTCTTTGCCATTATTCTTCAATAATAAATGCTTATTATTTTTTATTCCTTCCTTACAATATTTATGCAAAGAAAAGGTCCCACTTACCAATATAACTTTATGTGTATTTTATATTATAATAATCATCAATAGATATTATCAAGATAAGCTATCTTAAATAATAACATGGTGGATTTAATATTTAATTTTCGTTTGCAAAATACTCTGAAATTTTTGAGAGAAGGACAGATAAGAGATCCTTCAAAAGTCAATTTCGAACTCTTTAAAGATCAATCAAAAGGAATTGAGTGTCTGCCGGTTTGGGAAGCACAGGAACCTGTTTCAATAAGAGGAGAGAAACTTTCAAGTGCCGCTGTCTAACAAATCAGCCATAAAATGTCTCAGGAAAGATGGATATCTTTGATACAGATAACTCAATTGAAACACTAGATCATAACACAACAAAAATGTATTAATATTTCGCTGTACAGATGCTTTATACACTGCAGACCCATATACCTATTAATACCCGTAGTGAATCTATCACAAAGGTAAGTAAATAGTATAGAAATATCTGCATATCTGACAACATGTATGTAGATGCTCACCAATAATTTTCATTTAATATGGAGAGGAAATTGAAAGGTTGTATCTTCTAAACACACAAAGTAAGTAGAAAGGAGTAGATAAGGTATTTTCCTCTGTAGGTAGGTAAATGAACATCATCCCATGGCCATGCACACATAATAAGTTTGGATGACTGCAATGTAAACAAAGGAAACTGTTTTAATAATTCCCTAAACGGTTTGTAAAGAGGATGAAATGCCCGTAGCAATCAAACTAAAGTAGGTAACTTCACCGTCTACCTACACTCGGTGCATTTATACGTTTGCACTGCTGTAAGTATCCTTCAAACTAAGTATTCTACAAGGTAGGCAATATTTATACGAAAAGAAGTGTGTGTACCTTTCCTCAGCCGCATTTCTCCTTTGCTTGCTTTTGCTTTACTGACTCAATGACTTTGTCCTATCTTAACTCTCGAGGAACAGCACTGCTTGCTAGTAGTCTTAGGCATTTCGCAGAAGGACGCATATATTACGAACTCAAAGGGAGAATCATCTCAACTGTTTCATGTTGTACTCCTTTCCTCATTTAACTGCCTCAAGTGTAGAAATAGCAGAGAAGAGGCTGACGGTAGGAATTGAGTGAGTTGAGCCGACCCGTTTCAACTCAAGTCAAATCTCAAAGGTCCATATTTGTCTAAGGTAAATTATACTCTCCCTTCTCCAAACTTCAACAAAGATTTCAATAGAAAGACGGATTAAGGAGAAAAGCGGAAACTGTTTCACTTAATCTTACCAACTTATTACTACTTATGTTTATTCAAGTGCACTCTCTACTTGTGCTTACTCAATAATGAATATCCACAATATTGCACTCCCTGCTCTTTTTAATTTTTGTAGCATTTTTGGTATTATTTGATTTTCTTTGAATTTGCTAAAAATATTATTCTTTAGTACTATAATATCGGAATTAAACAATTTAGGTTGTTCATTCGGTTATTTTATTGCAAAATTGCAGACTCGAAATTGAAACAAGATGTGCTTCAGATTACAGTTAAATCCATCCACATTAAATTTCATTTGATGCCAAAACTGCGAAAGCACAGCTCTGCGTAGACAGGAAGAATATCTCATGGCCTGGAGTAAAGAACGAAAATGAGGAAAATAGTGTGGCTGCGGAAAATAAATATTCTGATAAGGTGGGTCTGTATTTTGAACAAAAGAGGCAAGTGACCCTAGTAGCTTGAAAGGAGAGCATAATAGATAATCCTCCGGTACGTAAGTAGGGAGGCAATGTGCTGTAGTTGTATGCGTGAATGTAAAGGTAGATGGGATAATAGTAGTCAAACAGTCAAAGCAGTATATCATCTCAACATAACAAGTTTGATACTTGTATGTATTCGTAGAAAAGTATTGGATTGAGGAAAGTGTGTAGGTTGGCTAGGCGGGGAGAGATAGTGTATTTTAAACGAAGGTAATGCACGGAAATGGTTGGTAGAAGAATTGGATGGAGTGAGGGAGCAAAGTGTAGTCCGGGAAATAGTAGTAGGGACATATCCCGAAAATTCGGAGCGAATCGAGCTGAAACGGAAAGGGACTTATAAATCTCTTAGGGAAAGCCATTCATCATGCAAAGTGTCAAGTGTCCTCGGAGTTATAGTGTGTCCATTGTACAGTGAGCCACCTGGGGCAATCGCGTGTCGCCGTGTGTTCCCTCTGAGCAATAATATTACCCGATCCGATTCGGTATGTCTGCCTCCTCCTGCTGTCTCCGCCGTCCTGTTCTCTTCTCCTCCCGTGAATAGCGCCTTCCTTGCTTTCTACTCGACTATTGCAAATGTAGGTATATGCACAATTCTCCTGCTAGGTAGTCAAAGTCAACCTTTTACCATTTACCTCCTACATGTTAGTTAGGATATTTTACGAACGGTAGATACTTGTACTATATGTGCAGTACACATGCTTGCTCCTTACCTAACTGACATATCTGTAGTAATACTACATTTATACATACATGTACATGCACTAAAACTCACAGCTCACTCATAGCCTCTCTCTGCAAGCAATATGAACCGAGAAAGAGGAGAGAAGGTATGAAAGCAGTAGGAGCGAGTCCCTCAGCTGATGCATTGCATTTATTTCTCCTCATAAATCACAAAAGGCAGAATATACGTGTACCTATCGGTAGTTATGTTGGCAGTTCTACATGAGTTGGAGATGGCAACCCCTCACATGACTACCTTCATGTATACATACATAGAAAAGACCAGGCCAGGCCAAACCAGACAGAGCTGATCGTGAGTTAACAGACATTCAGTCAGAGACACACACATAATATACAATTCTACCTCTCCTTTGCTTTCCTAAACCAAGTCATGGTATTATGATATCAGTATTAGTAGATAAAATGTGAGAGTGAGGTAGGTAACACTAATACCAATACCAACAGAGCAGAGCTGGAGCACAAACTGGAGCACTCGCGTATGCAGGGAGCAGTAGAGCCAGAAGTACGTACTAATATAACAAGGGATATGAATGTCGGTCGAGCAGAATAGGATGCCCGGATCCTCCATTCCTCCATGCTGATCCCGACACCTCCACACTCACTCAGTCTCCCTTGCAGCCCACTAGATTAATATCTCAGCGTCAGCGTGTCATATGCACCCCCGAAGGGGATTAATGCACGTACCTTTTCGAAACGTACGTGTGAAATTATTGCCTCGTGGCTTTTCATTAAAATGCTCCATTTCATATTCCTACTAGTCTCATACAATAATATCCTGTCGGTCAGACACAATTCAGTTCACATAAGGTACCCGTGCAAGGAGTGTAGGCCATGGCCATGTATTCCACCATAACACAACACCTAGCACACTCCGCTGTACACATTATGGAAACTCACACTATCATACATTTATGCATAGAGGAACATTTGTATTTACTTATGTATTACGTAATATGTATGCCACTCGGATGCCCAGTCGACTCTTGTTTCCTATTACACAGATCGGTAACATAAGGCAGTTTATTTCCATCAGTGAACTATATACCTAGGAAAAACAACTCAAATAAACTTGTCTAGGTAAACGCTAAACGAAACGTCAGAACAAACTGACTGACTATAAACATTATGATCAGAAGACAAAAGTAGCTACAATATTATTAGCCAGCTATTTACTACGCTACAAACATTGATATGGTGTCTAATGCTTTCTTTAGTATCTCTCCTATACGCTCCCTTGTTTTAAACAAATCGTGTATACATAATTACGCAGAGATCTCCTATACAGAGCACTACTGTTTATATGTAGGTACTAAAGGAAGAACGTTCTATACGCTTCGTAAACCACCAACTTCCGCTAGTTGATTCCCCATCATGATTACTGATGATGAGCAATAAACTGAACGATTCTCTCTGAGCTCATCCTATTGCTCCAGGAATACCCTCTCTATCCAATATCATACCAATACAGTATTCTCCTCTAAACACACTCCAGTCCTAGGTATTTGTTGACGATTTACCTTTATTCAGTTGAGCAGTCCTGCCATACATGCCGATATTTATTTTGCGTCTGGTCTGTACCTATTGTGTCATAGTGACTACGTACAATACATATTCATAGCCACAATGAAACTAAACTAACCTGCTGTCTTTTTCATCTCCGTACTATTATAGCCTTAAGGTCTACTGAATCGGAATCACTCTTTAACCTTCTATTGCCATTCTTTACTACATAATACTAAAGTAATCCTACCTCCATTCCAGGGGGATCCTACTTTTACTATTTCTATTGTAGTATGTATCTCCACCAAAGAATTTCGTCTACACAATACGCTAACTCCATACCGCTACGCGATAAGGTATTTCTACAACTAAAGTAATAATATACCTATCTGGTACATACCTATACCAAATATAGAAATGCTGGAAATGTATTAGTGCTGGTATTAGGTAGACTGTAGTGTCGTAAGTCTGTGAGGTATTTATAAGTTTAGACACAAAGTAGATGTACATATTTAGAGTTTGCTTATTTTATTCGACAGAAGGAGGAGGACTAATGTCATAGGATCGGGAAACACTAAGGCCTTCAATAAATTCTCCACCCTGCACTTTGCATATTGATCAGACAAGATAATCTAATCAGAAACGAAACACTCAGTCGTCTGCGTTTCGATGATCAGAAAACTCATAGAGACGGAGAGAGGAGAAAGAGAATGAGATACATTGCTGTGCTCATTTGATGATCGAATGAAAATCAAGTAAAGGTACCTCGTAGGCTGGAACGACATACAAAATAGCCGTGCCGTGTACTATGTGCAGACACCTAACAATAAGAATCTACCTAATACTTAAAGATAAAAGCAGGAGGAACGACTGTTTCTTTTCTCTTGTTACCCGACTCAGTTCCCTTCCACCCAGCCAGGAATGGACGGACGAGTGAAAGCCAAAGTAAAGTACGTCAGCTCACTACTCACAATACTAAGTAAGCACACATACCAGGAACAAGCCAGGAATCCCAATCCCAATTCAGCTCAATATCAGACTCGGCGAATTATGCAAGCAAGTCAAAAAGTATTCAATTACGTGAACAACCCGTCGAATTCCAATAAGATCTATTGAAGTATATCTCATATATTCACAGACACATACCATTCTCTCTCCTGCCTCCTAAACAGCACCGTATGAAAATGCAAATAAGTACGGCTCCCATACAACCTACAGATAACTAAGCTAAATCCATAATGCTCTCCTAGGGTCCTCACGCTAAGCAAAGAGGGTTCACTTTCACTCCATTTTTCCCGTAAGGGTTAGTCTTCGATTCACTGTCCGTGAATCTAACGAGAAAAAATGCTGAAGGTGCTGTGCCACCGAACACACAAAGGAACAGGCGAGCACGCATTCAACTCAAGTAGTTAAGCAGTTCAATAACTACTGATATGTACGTGTAATATTAAAAGTATGTAACCGAAAGGGTGAGAGGGGATTTTTCTCACAAACATTCCACCAAACATTTTTTCATGACAGAAGCACACACTTCCATTGCATCCGTAACGCAAGGGCAACATTTTTTGCCCCTGCCCTCCGAAAATCTAGTGGATGTGCATTTGCTATTGCTATCTGTATCCGATCGGACCCAAATCGTTTCCGTATCAAGATTTGATAAGAGTAAGTAAATATTCGACAGTAATAGCTTTCGCTGTGCAAAGTTTCTAGGTCGACTCACCCAACTGAACTTCTGCACACAACAAACCAGTTTACCTAAAAGCTTAGTTTTCACTTCCTTTCACTTTTCTTCTCTCAATTCCACGAAAATAACATCTTTCGTCCTTTATAACCATCTCTTAATTTCCTTACAACCAGCAACATTAAGTGATTCTCTAACGTTAACACCACACAGGGTACAGAATATTACATAGTATTATAATAACAACGAAAAAACCAAAAAAAAACAAAAACCTACATTCATCTATGCTTAATAATATTTCTGTTACAGAAAAATAGATTGAACACTTGTAAGGTTTGGCTAGTTTGCCCTGTATTGTATGTTGACGGGTGTGAGGAAAAACGTGGCTTTCTAGTCACAGAGAAATTAATGTCCGGAAGGAACCGAATGCAGCACAGCAGCAGAAATCTTTCTATTTTCTCTGTTCGCAGTTATTCCTGTATCTCTCTGGTTAGTACATACTCTGGGTACAGATACGACAGAGGTAGGTATTATTATAGGGTTTAAAGAGAGTATAGCTGAATGAAGGAAACTGACTGAGTCAGAGAGGAGCAGAGTCACACACACGGGGAGAAAATAAAAGAATGATGATGACTGACTATGAGAGAAAGAGAGGATGCTTCTCTACAAAGAGCAATGATGCATGCCGGCTGCCTACACTAAAGACTCGCATTCAGGAAACATTTTATTGCAAGGTATACGTGTCCATAATATTATACTTACGTTACATTACGACTAGAAATACTACTATGTACTACTAAACTAGTAGTACTGAGTATGTACTATTCTCCTTTAATCTACAAATGTGACTTAGCTACCTCTGTGAAACATATTACTGCATACTCCATATAGAGTAGTGCAGATAGCAGAGGTACTCATATTATTTTAACTAAAGTAGAAAGTAAAAGAAGAGAATTTCTTTGGAATAAGGTACAGCGAAGCAAACTGAAGATCTCTGATTCACATCTGATATATTATATGCTATCTCCACTGTATTCTCACTCCACTTGACTGCATATTACACTGAAATATAATTCATGTTCATTCTTAGTACCTAAAAAGAAGAAAGAGACCAGAGCATACCTCTGTGCCTTCCTGTGGACAAAATTGTACATATCCAACATGACACGGTTAAGTACAGAACAGATAAGGATGGTATACGAAGATGATCCAAATGCACCTATGCATTTACTGTGTTCATTCAAGCTCATTGCCCAGCCAGTGAGCGTCACTCTTTCGCTCACACTGTGATATGAGTCAAGTCAAGTTTACTACATTACATACATAACTGTATATACTTACATACATACTTACACGGACTAATAAGTTGACTCCTACTAAAAACACAAGAACTATTCTGCAATAAAGCGAGTGAACACGAGCAAAGAATTCAAGTGACGACTCGACTGCCGTGTCTTGCTTGGTTGTCATGTCCTGTCTTGTCACAGAACTTTTTACTTACTCTATTTACAACTAATACATATATGTATGAAAGTAAGACACAATAAAAGTGTCCGACGAGTGCAACGTAACGTACCAAGCAGTAAATGGCTCTAGCATAAACTCCACAACACAGCAGTCAAGCCAACTCACATTCACATCACTTCAGTCACTCAGGAGTCCCACCAAAGCCTTTCCCTCCTTCCTATCTAAGGATAGTATTTATACAGATTAATATAACATTCTCTCTCTAGATCAATTTATGATTAATTTCGCTTGCTCATGTTCTGCTCTATGTAGATAGTTGTCTCTCTCCGCTAGTACCATTTATAAATATCTAATACTACTAGGTAATACCTAGGCGCATAATAAAATCTTATAGCTATCTACCTCCGCTCTATGCTCTATCCCTACTTATGCTACACAAAGTATGTTAGTGTTTTGTTCTGTTTTGATGTAGAGCTGGGAAAACAAGTCAAAGCAATAACGATATAACCCTGCACAGCATAGCACGGAATATAGAACGTGAACGGGATCGGAGGCAAGAAGACAAGACAGGCAAGCAGGGTGAGTAAAGATCATCCAACCTGAAAAATCATGGCTCACCCTACCTCTATTCTATCGCTCCATTCAACTGAACAATACGAGACATAAATATCGCGTAAAAGGGAGACGTCCGAACGAGTGAGCCAGGACTACTGCATCATCTCATCCATGCATGGAACATTAGGTGACGTGTTTCCTCGAAAAGTGCCACCTAAACCCACCTCAGCGCTCCCAGCAAACGAATCCCAGCCATTCACTCACCAGCAGCCCCTGGGCTACCGGATCTGCCTGTCTGACTACATTACTCCACCCAAGCCTCAACTAAGCACAATCCTAAGAACATCTAACCCTATACAATACACTTTCCTTACTATGAATCTTCTAGCATGAAATGAGCAAGTAGGATAATCAAAATATTAAATTGTATAACATTATGATTACAGAACAAATGCAGTTACTAGAAATCTGCAGTCTTAGTCAGCATAATATAAACACACTATTTTAAGGTAGTAATATTTTTATATTGACATGTCACTGATTTAACTGAAATTATTATTAACAAACTAACATCATTCCGAGTAAATGTTGTATAAATGTTTTGAGAACAGTATTTGAAACCATTGAGTTGGGTTATTTTACTGTTGAGAAAGAATAGGGTAGCATTTGTATTAGCATTAGCACACGGGGAATTAGTGATGTGGGTTACTTAAATTGCGTCTGATCGCTGACTAGATTGGAGTGAAGGAGAGGAGAGCGGCGAAAGTGAGGCGAAGGGAGTCAGGGGAAACGTAACCTGGGCTGGACCTGATTTGGTTAGTCTTATCGTTAGTGCAGTACTTTTGCGGTGTTATAGTTGTGTATGTGTTACGGTAGTGAGGCAGGAGAGAGGATGCAAGGCACTCAGTCACCCATTCGGAGTAGTGCATACAAAGGAGAGATGAGTCATGGATAGTAATAGTAGTAATAGCAGTGCAATGCGATGGCAGGCAGCAAGTTGAACCATGGAGAGGTATTGTTATCAGATTTCCGTGACAAAAGTATGGGAGACCCTTCCATTAATAAATCATGAGTGAATCGATCCAATATATTATGGCCAAAAGACCCTATCTCCTACACTTTCCACCTAAGTAGTATGTATGAATGTGTAGTCATCTCCTCTCCTGGAAATTCTCTCCTGTCCTGTCCTTCCGTTTCTACCTTCTATCTACTTTCTCAACCTTACCTCCACAACCTTCTTTCACTTTGCCCTCAAAACCAACTAGCTTACCTATAATACGTACCTTTCCGCGTTTCCAGCCAAGTCAGAGTCACACCACACCACATACACAGATAGGGAGATATACGTTTTCTCTCTTTGTCTGCCTCAGTGGATGCTATGCTTATATAAGTGTGTCTATTCTACGTACTATGTACCTTTGGGCTGTCTCGTCTGTCATTGCTTTCCCTTCCCCTCCAAGTATTCAACCTTTAGTGTGTCTTGAAAGAGAAGTGACTATATTATTACATACTCTATGTGTGTAATACACCTACGTAGGTATGTAGGTACATTCTACAGACATCTACTACTACTTACACTCTCGCCTTCTCAGCACACCTCAAACTTTCCACTCCAATATCCTCACCATCTACCAAAAAACTTCTTTTCTACAAGTCAATAGATCTGCTCATGCATCCATTGATATGTATCTACGACAGGGAAAAGTATTTTCAACTAGCAACTCTTCCTCTCTTTAATAGAACACTTTCCCTTTACTATGACTCACAACACTAAGGTAGAAGAGTCATGTCCCTGAAACAGAACAGATATTATGTGTAATAGAATTTATATACTAACTAAAACTTTGTAGAGGTAAAAATACCTATGCACTAGATTCTGGACACATGTAATATATGAGCTACTAAGTAATAGCTGTCTCTTTATATGCATCACACTAGTATAAATACTTGCTTTTTGCATTTACGAGCAGAATAGATATATACAGGAATTTGTATCTGTAGTTTACTAACTATTTTTATGACTACGGAGTTCTACGTGCACAGATATCTGAAAACTGGTATAGGTTAATGCGAAAATGTAGCATAGTAGTCGTTTTTGAAGGTGTTAGGACATGAATAAATGAAAGCGTGACAAAGAAATGAAAAGTTATTTACTTTTGTGAAGCTTATGGTAGGTGGATATTAGAGTTTAGGTGTTGGTGTGATTTTGACTGAATGAAAGTGGTGCTGCACGCTTAAATGTGGAAAGAGGGGAAGAAGTGAAAGCGATTATTATAATAAGAGCTAGAAAATTTGTGGATGAGTAGTAGAGGAGTATTGATAATTTGTAAAGACTAAAGAGGTTCTGTGTGGTGTGAGTCTTGGGTTGAATGAGTTGAGTTAAGCATTAAGGACCTATTATATTTAGGTTCTATGTAGAATAATACACTTACACTTACTTAGTGAGTTACCTAGGCCATTCGAAATTCCTCTTCTCCTCTGTTCGCACTGACAAGGCAGGAAGAAAAGGAGGCTATAAAGAAGGGGAGTGAATATTCAATGTCGGAAGGTAGACTTCTCGAAGATGAAATAAAAATGCAAAAATAATCACGCCCGCCCGGAAAAGGGTCTGAATATGATAAAACAGGCCTGGTATAGGGAATAGCGACTGGTTGAGTTGATTTTAGTTAACGTAACGTAACGTAAAGTCAGACATGACAAGACAACCTACATACTTCTATACTTACATGCATAGAATTAAATTCTCCACTAGTACGATATGGAATAATTTTTTCTGGATTCCAGGAGTGCATTAATGAGAGAACCCGCAGGAGTCTTCGACGGCAGGGCAATTGCACCATGACTTGCAAACACTTTCGCTCATTACAGCTCAACGAGTAATTCGTATCTTCTCAGCAGGAGATCACCAGTTTCTCCTAGTACTTCATCCTCCAAGTGAACTTGGTGGCTCGCTAGCTCACTCAGTGCTCAACTTATCCTTATTTCATCCGAAAATTTCCAACCAGTCATGGGTATCAACCGTGCACCAGAGCACACACAACCAAACCGTACACACAGACATATAAATACTTAAAATACATCTATGTATCTCCAGTCATAGGTACTTGCTGCTACTATACTCTCTGCCACAGCATCATCATCCGACACAACGCACACACAGGAGAAAAGCACCGTGAAAGTAGAAAACCTATGCACTAGCAAATCTTTATGGAAAGACTCCGACCGTAGCAGCAGGTTTCCCTCTGTGCCTTACTTTTACTTTCTACACACTTGGTTGGATGAATGAAAAGAGCACACAAAAAATTGATATCATCCTCGAATAAATCTTAGCTTAAATGGTCTGTGTGATAATACGCCGTGTGTGTACCGAATAACTCATCTATTTTATCTGATGCCGCTACGTCGACTCTGCCCTTGTCTGACTCCATGTGCACTAGTCATTCTGTCCCTACTGTCCCGACTATTACCTTCGGAGCCCATACACAATATCAACACACCTACCTAAACGTCCCTACTCCCTCAGTGTCAGCCTCCACGTTCTATCAAATCACAACCAACTTACTAGGCCCTACCTTCCTACATTACATAAATAACCAACCATTATACTACCTTCACATATTACTAGATTACTATCACATATTGCTATTCCCTTCACCTTCCACTTACGGCTCCTTTTGAACATGTCCAATATCTTCCTTGTTTACCTCGCAAGGTACACTATACGACAATCGCCAGAAATAAACTACTAACTCGGACCACCCTACCCTATATCTCCCTTCACACAGATAATATTACCTCTACTCTATTACTCCAACGATAAGATTTACTCTGGGTAAAGTCATTATACATCATATAGTGTGTACTCAATTATATTTATGGACTCTTTATGTATATACCGAGTAAGTTATGTAACAGAACAGTCTTCCATCATCACCGTTAACCAGATATAACCATTCATTCATTTCCGTCCCATTACGATCGATCAAGCCAGACTCACTTACTCACTCGCGACACGACAATCTACTAGTACAAACTATAAATTCTTCAATATACTTATTAGTACTCATAGTTTAGTAGTAAATAAGTCCCTATAGTCAATTATTTAGAAGAAACTCCTGTACACCTGCTCCTGTGACTACTACTACCATTACTAAATCGGAAGTGTAGCATTGCTTTTTATGTTGATATAATTCAGTATAGTATAAAAGAAATTGTAAAATTACTACAGGGTACAAAGGAGCAATGTGTATATGCATAAATATGGTGGTTGAGATCAGGAATGATAATAGTTTGGAATAAATAAGTGAGTTTCCTGGTCGGGAAATAAAGTCAGGTGAAAAGGTAAAAGGTTCTGAAGCTATTTAAAGACTTGACAGTCAAGTAAGATTGAAGTCGTCGGAAAGTAAGTAGTGACTAAAAGATCGGTGTAGTGGAAGGAGCTGGTGGATGAAAAATAGCGGGTGATTTAGAAGCTCTTAATGCAGTAGGCAAATCTGGGGAGCTTTAGTCAAGTCGTGAGCACGGGAAGGCAAGTTCTGAAGAAAATCCAACTTTATGAAAGCACCTCTACAACTTGAGGCTATAATAAAGTGTAATTTTATTGCTACAAAACCCTCAGATTTCTCAACTGCTCTACTAACTATCTCGTAGTTGCTACCTATCGACCGACATACATCCCGAGAAGAAGATGGAGATACTAACTAAATGTGAGGTTGAGGTAAGATATCTATGCACAGTTAGTTGCTAGATTGAAGAGCGGACCAAAGCTAACTAAGAATCCCTCTTCTATCACAGATACTAAATTCTCGTGGAAGAGAATGGAGTGAGAAGGGCGGCACAGAAGAATGCATAACAGAAGGAGATACGCACGTTACGTTGAGAAGGTGAAGTCAAGTGAACGATAATATACCTCTGTAGTCATGCCTTCAAGGATCAACTTTGTGCATTTATCAAAGCATAAACTTTACTCTCCCTTGTTGGCAAATGGCGACTGAGTACACACTAACTATAAATGTATACAACCTTATTACCTTAACCCGCTATTATATTACTTTAGCCATACAAGACTCCATCAATGTACCCCAACAAACTACAAACTACCTCCACCTTCTCTCTACCAGTTCCATTCCATTTCTCAGCTTTTTTCAAGGCCTTCCCACAGAAACAACTATTACTCCTCACTTTCCCTAACATTCCCCTATTTACTTAACTATTTATTTGTCTACTAACCATCTTCACGAACACAGCTCATTTATACTTTACTTTACCATAGAGAACGTTTAACACACTAATCGTACCTCTCAAACTTTAACTTTACAACCAAAAGTACACAAATAATAAGAAGAATGCCCCTAACAATAAGCAGAATATCATGTTATTATATTAACAGTTATCAGTTATCACTTTTGAAGTTTCTTGGAGATGCATTATGTTGATATTGTATACTCTGCAGTAAAGTACAATAAATACAAATAGAAATGGGATTGGATGGAAATCTGTTGTGAGTGAGTAAGTGTTATCACAATAAAATACATGGAATGTGAATTGTATTGTAGGACGGGAAAGAAAATAAGTTGGAAGGAAAAAATGAGTAGTAAATCTGAGAGAAATCAGTAGCAGAGCGTTAGTTGGTATTAAGTAGGAAGGAATCACACAAGTAGGAAAATAAATGAACGTAGTAACTAAGAAACAATAAGTGTAGATAGAATGGGACTTGTACATGTGATTGCTGTATTTGTGGGATCAGATCCGAGGAGAGTGCATTGTATGATATGATATGGTTTGGTGGGGCTTTTGGTTTGGCTTTGGCTGAGGTTAAGCTTGATTCGGAGAGACAAACGAACATCTCAGCTGAGATCTGGTTACAGGAATGGAGCATTGATGGTCCACAAGGGAGCGTTTTGTTCTACATTATTGTCTTCAATGTAAGTCTCGGTGACATTTTCATGTTCCTAGTCTTTCATCGACTACACCAATTGCCCTGCCACTTACTTGCTTACAGCTAATGCCATCCCATACCCACTCTGTAGTATTCTCCGTTCTTACAAATGTATTTACAGACATACCATAGTATTGCATTGCCCTTCTAAATCTTTACCCTAGAGTAGTATATAGAACGTGTGCACTGTATGTACACGTATGTATGAACTATTATGTATCTATACGGTATATTTAGATAGATAAAATGGTAGTTGCTTCCTTTGTGACTAGTATCTGGGTATTGTTGAGAAAGTGAAGTGAAGTAAAAGAGGTTTGTTGGGCTAGTGTGAGTGTGAGCGGGTGAAGATGGGAAAGGGCATGGAATTGAATGGAATATTTGCCCAGCCGCCGCCAACATAGAACTGAGGACGAAAGGAAAGCCAACTCATTGCTTCTTCCGATTATCCCAGATAACATGAACTGCACTTCATACTCCGGGTCATTTTGACTCTACTTGAAGCAATTACACGACTACTTACAAGTTCTCCACAACCACTACAATGAGACTCAGACGGAGTATTACGTAACATAACGGAACGATTTGAGTCAAGTCAGTCAGTCAAGTTGGTTGAGAGAGCCAAGGAGCCACTGCAGCCCTTCGCCATTCAACCTCCCATAACACAGCATTACAGCACATAACCTACCTAATACCTAAACCTCACCCATTATTATTACATTAGATCTTACAGTGCTTCCTCACATTCACCATTTCTTGAAAATGTAATAGAAACAAACTGGAGACGAAGAACAAATCGGAACTGGAGGCTCTTCACGAGACTGTGACTTCCTTCCATTTACTTGCCTTTGGATCGCATTGCGAAGAGATTCTATGCCCAAGTTGAGATGACTTGCCCCCTTCATCTCTCCAAATAAGCACCATTCGCCCGCCGTCTTTTAGTCTTATTGTACTCACATTCCGCTGTCAAAATGTCAGAAATCTGGCGACTTTTTCACAATAAATTCTATCTCATTTGCTAGCAAATAGAAACGGAACAATTTTAGGCTTCAAGCACCAACTAACCAATTCAAACCCAAAAGCAAAGCAACCAGCCAGATAACAAACAATTCAACAAAACAGAAAACCAGTTATCTACTAAACACTGACAAACAAACTAACTACGTAAGTACTTACTAGCTGGAAATATACGAAGGAGTATAAACACAAGCACTACTGAAAAAAAAATTTCATCATTTTGTCAGAATTCTATTCATTTCCAATATTGACAGTCCCATTGTAGTCTGAATTTCTACTTCCTTTTCCGTACTTCTAGTTTTCCTCTCACAGTCAACCAGAGACAACACAAACATATTACTTTCAACTATTAAGCCACTTCCTCCTTATAACCCTCCTCGTTCTGTCTAAAACTACTAAACTTTCATTACATTATCCCAGACAATATTGTTATACCAGTACTTGAACTAGTTTATACAACTCTGCTAATAGTTTTCCTCTCCTTCTACGAATCTAGCTCTGAAAAATATTCGGAAATGATAATTACGATTTTTCTACTGTAAGAGTACGGCAGTGATATGACGGGCATGAAGCCATTTCATCCGGATTCAACTAATCTAGAAAGAAGCTCGACATTTCCTATCCACAGCGACGTAAAATACACCGAACGTGTGTGTTGGCGTGGTGGTAGCCCTTATAAATATATTCATAGAGCATAGCTTCTTTGGTAGGTATAACATTTAGTGAGATGTAGTACTACTTATAGTTATTATAAATAAGGGGAACAGGAAATAAAAGCAATGAGAACTGCTGCCTGGTTGGGTTTGGTTTGGCAGAAGGAGAAAGATGGATGATGATACAATACGGGCCCTTCCCTTAATGAAAAGTATGAGCAATCTCTATTATTAATTGGCTAAATGGGTTTGCACACGGGGGTTATCATGACATACCATCATGAAACTTACAACATATTATTCCATACTGTAAATTACTATGTATAATATGTTTATACGGGAGCCATTCTCTTTGCTAATGTGAAATGTAGCAAAGTAGTTCTGAATTGAACTAGTTGTTCTACATAATAGTGGAGAATTACGTATAGTGGGCGAGGTTCAGTGCGAAGCACATTCCTTATATTAGCTCCAAACTAGTCATTCATTCATTTGGCACATTTTACATACATCACATGCTCTTAACTGCATTCATCTCTAATTCACCAAAGTGCTTTATTGCCCTTGCTCAACTTGGCTCTCTCTTTCTCATTTTTTAGTTAGTCGACTCCCTTGCTTATGTACGTTAGCCTCTTCCCTCATTTGCATCTAAGGAAAAATTGTTGATGATTTTTCTCTCCTCCTTTCTACTTTTTTCATCTACTCACGACTATGTACAACTTTCACTCTGGCATTAGCGCATTATGAGAGTTTTTCATCGTTTTCCTTCGCTACCAGTAGAGCTACTTTACTTACATTAGTTTAGTTAGGTAATACAATCATAGCTTCTGTGCTGCCTTAGCTGACTATTAGGTCTGGCTTCGTTTCACTTGCCCTCTCCTCTTTCGGCTTCACTTCTCTCTCCTCCTTATGTATGTAAAAGTGAGCTAAGCATGCATGAAGAGGAAAGTATGAATATTGTTGAATATTTTTCCCTGAATGAATATGTACATAGTGATGGCGTGGTGCAGAGGAGCAGAAAAGGATGAGGTAACTTTAAGTTTAATACAGATGGGCTATCTGCCTCTTCATTATCATCTTCTCTCTATACATAATAATGCAATAGATACACTTTGTCTAGGATAAAGTCTATCTGGAAATGGATAATACATGCAAACAAATGAGGGCTCTGAGTCAGTCAACTGAGTTTTTTCCTCGAGTAATGCACTGTCTTCCGCTCATTTCATTCTCCTTGCATTAACTGGTCATAAAATTAAATCACTTCTACAACTCGCTCGTCGTGTCACCTCGTTCAAAATTCTATGCCTCCATTGAGGCTGGAAATTTCCCGCAATAATAACATCAAATCCAGCAAATGGCCCTCAAAATAACAAAATATCCATTTGGCAAGAGGCATCTAGGGAGATACAAGCCACTTGTGTATAGTCACTGTAACTACTATTAGCTTCAAGTACTTATAATTCCAACAAGCCAACAGTAATTTATTCAAGATGAACAAGACCTACTTACGGCTCTCTCTTTCATTCCTCCTTTATAATCATCCTGCCTAACTCACTCACAATGAAACCCAAACATCTCTTGACCTTATACATGTATGCACACAACCTTAGTTCTCCATCTACTCAGCTCCATTATATTATATACCACTACTTATTACGTAGCTAGGTATACAAATGTAAATACATAAAAGTAACAAGCAAACTAACTATGTAGTTCTTTAGGTACTAATAATGTTAAACTACTACACACCCTTAACCACAGTGTAACAGCCGAGATATAATTCAAATATGTAGTAATTCCCATACAATACCTATTTAAGTACTTATGTACACGGATTCCCTCATCTAAGGTATGCACTATAGTATGTACTACAGAGAACAGTGCAATTTACTTCAGTGGAGTGTACACCAGACGGCTTTGTGAAACCATTGGGCAACAGAATAGAATGTACATACCAAGAATAGCATCTAAAGTAAAATAAACTGGCTAAGCGTTCGAGTTGGACTTGGATTGGGAGGATAAAGTAAGGAGAAGCTCTAACAGTCTATCTACGTCCAAGATTTACGAGAAAGACGATAAAGAGTTCAGGTAGAGCCATTCTGATAATCATTCTGAAATGTACGACCCAATTTAGCTACCTAGCATTACATAACAATTTAGCTTCCCTGTCCTCCATCTCTATTGTATTGTGTCCAGTTTACATTGCACTGCTCCTCTGTGTCCTCTCTTGTCCCGTTCCTTGCCACTTCTGCAGTTCCCAGTTAATATTCCATTGAACCTACTAAAGTAGGCTGTAATTGCAGTTATAGTACGTACATAGGTAGGGAAAGGTATTTATTTAGTAGGACTAGGCACAGTGTGTGGCATGGTATGGTGTTTCGTGGGTTTGGAAGACAATGTTAAGATATTGTATTGCGGTACATCAGTTCGTTTAGCTGTAATGTAATGTTCTGCAATGTAATGTGAGTTGGATGGGAGGTAAAACAAATGTATTTAGGAGTAGCCTTATATTCGCCAGCTGTGTATACGGAAAGACAATGAAATGCACGTGAAGGAGCTTAGAGAGTCGAGTCACACGTATAGACAAGTAGGATATCGTTAAAAGAAAGCATGCTGTCCAATGTTGGTATATAGACTAGAATTGGAAAGGCGAATCAGAGGTATTTATGGAGTGTATTTCTTGAGCGGTAGGTAGATACAGAGTTAGGTTAGGTAGTGGGAAGACAGACCATTCCCTGAAGTACAATGGAAGCGTAAGTTGGAGGATAAATAGGCAATTATTTTGTCAAATCGGCAAAATAGGAGAATCAAAACGAGTAACTACGACGGGATTCCCACTTTGGGGAGAAAAGAGAAAGAAGCCAAAGAAAGGAAGTGAGTCAAGGAAAGCAAACTGAAGGCGATGTGATAGGATGCAATGGAAGTCAAGTCGACTCAACTCAACTGAAGCCCCGGTAATAGGAGCTGTGAAGAAGACTTTTACTTTACTTTCTGTTGCTATTAGTTGTGTTCATTCTATTCTAATAGAAACTCGTATTGTAGTAACGACTCTAGTTCCTTCACTTCACCATTAAATAGCTGGAGCAGAATGCTCACTGAGAGAGAGTGTGCATGAGACAAGAAGGCAGGTTGAGCTCCTTGCTGTTCACTCCACTTTCCCCATATACCCCGCATTTTCTGTACAGTGTGTCCCAGAATGATATATATACACTTTGACAATGAATAACTCAAGAACGGTACGACCTATTAAAACGTGCTAAGTATCATTGGAAAGAGAACAATATTTTCAATCGAAACCAATTTTAACGATAGGAAAATCGGTAAATTTGGCCTGTCAGAAAATCTCGAAATAAAAAAGTGGAAAATCCGTCCTCCAAATTCCCTGGGTCACTGGCAAAGTGGTTGCCAGTGACGCAGTGACTGACGCAGTGACCAACGTTATGTGGGATGCTTTTGACTTGGGTGATCCTTTGGGTAGAGGGGAGACGGATTCGGTAACATGTAGAACAATTGTCCATGGACCATAAAAATCAGAAGTTCATAATAACATTCATGATTCCTCCTGGCCAAACCTCTTCTTTCAGAGTTTCCATCTCCGATTATGTTTTTCTGAACTTCTGCATTTTGATGGTCCATGGACAAGTGTTCTGAATGTTACCGAATCCGTCTCTCCTGCTCAGAGGATCACCCAAGTCAAAAGCACCCCACATAACATTGGCAGTCACTGGCAACCACTTTGCCAGTGACCCAAAGGATTTGGAGGACGGATTTTCCACTTTTTTATTTCGAGATTTTCTGGCAGGCCAAATTGATCGATTTTCTTATTGTTAAAATTGGTTTCGATTGAAAATATTGTTCTCTTTCCAATGATACTTAGCATGTTTTAATAGGTCGTACCGTTCTTGAGTTATTCATTGTCAAAGTGTATATATATCATTCTGGGACACACTGTATAGGTGCAAGTAGACACACTTAGTATTACAGCCGCCTATAGAAAAGACAGACGGAGGCAGGCAGCAACCAAATCATCCATCCATTCCATTTGAAGCAATATGTTCTCATTTCACCGAACCGACTAAACTGTCCCACGTGAACTGCAAGCCCAAACGACACTCTCAGACAAAAACAAAGAGGATGGACAGAAGAGAGTTAGTTCGTTTGGCTTCCCTTGCTTTGCTTGGCTGCAGAATCTTGGTCCACTTCGTCTCCTGATACCTTGATGCTACTTTTCTCGTTTCTTCCTTTGCTCGTTCGTCTTCTGCCTCCAACATCCATATCTATCTCCCTAATACACATCTCCACTATAAGCTATACGAGAGTAGTACACCTCATTCCATTCCCAAGTCTCCATTCCACAATTCATCCCATCCAAAAGACAAAAAAATCCAAGAAAAGCATGGCGAGACAAAGTTAGATGGAGAAAAATGATAGTCATTCCATGTCCGGTCTCTACCTGAGCAATCTGTTACCCTTCCATTTATCTCCTGAAACGTTCTGTCGTCCTCTCCATCCCCATTTCTCCCACTCACCACTCACACATTTCTCACATTTTATAATGCTCTCTTCTTCCGTGCTTTTCTGTCAAGTCCACATGCACAAACTAAACTCATATAGCCCATCTCACTCACAACTGAACCACTTATCCTCCTTCATCACGGTTACATGAATTTACAGGCGCACGGACATTACCGCCGCTGGAGTTTACAGGCGGTAGGAAATAACCGACGCTTGCAACTGTCGAGCAATAAGGCTGAAATCTTAATTACTTAGTACGCAATTAGTAGTAAAGACAAGAAATATGTATAGTTCACAATTTATAAAATGTGATCCAAATATGAACACTTTTAAATCATTTTACATGTAGTTTTCTTTAAATTGTTGATAACCTAATGTATATTTGTTAATTAAAACAGAAAGAGAAGTAAATTTTAACAGTTAACAAACTATAAATCTATGTTTTTCATTAAAATAGTGTATATTCTGGAACTGTGCTCATGTGTCATGTAGCCTTCAATTGCTTGCAAGTTTAATGCAACGACATTGCAAGCGCCGGTAATTTCCAACGGGCGGTAAATTCCGCCGTCTGTAAACTCACAGCGTCGGTAAATATCGGTCACCCTTCATCACTCCGCCCTCACTTTACTTTCCTTCATTCTGCTTTCGTCCTATGAACACACCTACACAATTCTACTCACAAATATTACACTTTTCCCATTACACTGTCTCCCCTTTGCAAATATTTAATCTGCATTATCATCATACGGCAAAACTATTTTCATAGAACAATTAGAACATATGCACCTTAACGTAATTTATACAGTGAATATATCTAAACTTTTTGAAAGTGAATACTAGTAATTCTTCGTAATGTAATAAAAATGAATCGATTGCAATAAAAAAGCTTAGAGTGAACGTAGGGAGTGGAAAAGAGTTCTTAATTAAGTTTTGAATGGTATTGAAACTGTAATGCAGTATTTACGAACATGTTTTACGATTTGATGAATAATTCTAATGAAAAATAAACATTAGCCGTGGAGCATAGAGAGAACGGTAAGTAGTAAAGAAATTGATTATAGACGGTGAGTCTGGATGATGATTTAGAATCGGTTGATTAATGATCCGATGCAGTGAATTTGACGATGGTAAGCTTATTCCAGGGCAATAGTCGGGTGAGATAAATAGGATTAAAAAGAGGGGATTTGCATTCTAAGGGAGTTGAGCGGAGGTAGTTCATTTGATGTAATGGAGGAAAACAACTGCCTCTGTCTACCTTCTGTAGTGCGACTGCAACAATTCGATATCTATAGCAGCCGAACTGAGTACCTACGGATATCTTATAGAAATATAAGATGAATGGAGTAAGAGAGCGTGTTTTATGTGACTATAGGCAAGGGACGCGACGCCAGTCATCTCACCACGTCATATCTCATCTGAAAGCACACCACGGACCAATTTTAAGCAGCCCTCATCTCCACTCCAAATAAATTTAAATTCAATCCATTTCATCTTCAGGCTTGATGGCCAGACCAGGCGAGGCGCAGTGATGTTAGTATAGACGCTGACTAATCGTAAGCAGTAGTGGTAGCAGGACAGGAGAAGAAGGATGTCCTGACTGCCATCAAAGCCAAAAGAAAGAGGAGGACGGGACAAGACTCACTTGCACCGTTAAGATAGACATTCGTGCCAAACTCATCCTTTCGCATGATAGTGCAGTACACGTAGAAGATTATTCTATCGAAGAAGAGAGAGTGTAACGGAGAAGTCCCGTAGCCGATGGATAATAACTACGTGCATTAATACATGTGTTTCCTAAATCTAAGTAGGAATCAACGGAGCAGTAACAGTAGTAAACGGAACGATGCCAAGCGAAGCCAAAAGAGCAAAAGCAGACAGGGGTATTAGTATCTCCTCCTAAATAGGAAGTATTTGTCTACTGCTAGGTACACACTGCACAGAAAGAAGTAACGTAAACGTAACTGCCGTTTTAACTTGATTCCCGTCTCCTCCGTCCTCCTTCCATCCCTCATGTTTAAAATGCGAAAGAAATAATAAAATCCTGGAAATGACACATGCATATAAATTGGGACGAAATCGTGCGTGAAATATGTCATGATGGTTGGTTCCTCTCTTTGTTATAGGTGGATACATAATATACAGCGCTAACTCACTTCACAATGGAATCGAGTATTAGTGCAGTGCGGAATGGAGTGCAACTCCAAGTGGAACTGGAACTACCTCTCTTATTCCACTTTTCCATCCGATGTCGACTAGTCCTCCTCCAGACCTAACTAACAGTCTAACTTACATTGCATAGGTAGCTACACTTTTCCTGGAACAATGTAGGTCGGTCGTTTCACGGAAACGCGATACTGATAGATACTCCTCCCGTCTGGATGTGTCCCGACTGAGCTTCAGCTCAACTCACTCACAATCACTCCAATTCAATCCAGAGGGTGAAATTCTACAGAATATTATGTAACTTCCACTCTTTTCTTTATTTATCATGGAGTATGAACATTATACCATACTATATGTACACAAATCCCCAAGAAGAGAATAAAAGTACCAAATAGGTGCCCTTCTAGGTAGGTAGGTGTACAACTGTATTGTACGTCACCGTCACCTAATCGATAGACAGGTTTTTATTAAAACGAAATTCAAGCCTTCGTTCTACTACTCACTCAAACATTTCCAGGGTAGAAATAAAAGAACCTCCTTCGCACATACCTCCTCTACCTACTAGGAAACACTCGAAACATCCGAAACTGTTAAGTGAGTACCTAATATTATTATAACATCCCTATTATTCCCTATACACAAATACTTATGGCATTACTTATCTCTATACACTAGGTGAATGCTCAGATAGTATATTGGATTGAAAAAGTCTTAGAAAAGAGAAATATGGTAGGAGTATTCTACAGCAGTTCGGTTCGGCTCAGATCACAAGAGTTTAACAAAGGTGGGATTTATTGCCTCCCATCTATCCATCGAAGAGACGGCCGGCCCAGTGGAACAACAAAAATCCGTTCATCACCAAGCAAAACCTGTCTAGTGATTGAGATTGAGACAAGACATACATTTATTTCAGCATGGATCCTGGCTTGTCGCTTCTCTTTGTCTTGTCTCGTAAGCTTCATTCATGGTCCTCTTCCTCGCACTCTCAAGATACTTCACTTCAGTTTAGTCAACCAATGGAAAACATATGAGCTCGGAATAGAACTGAACAAACGGGCTACCAAACCAAATCATATGCACTCTTTTCCATCTACTTATATAATAATTCCATAACAACCTACTTGCTCTCTATAAACTACAGCGGCACAATTTTCAGAACTCTTTATACATTTCCAAAGAATTTTCAAGTATTTCCCATTATTGTTCTTACGATTTACACCTAAACGAACACAAACCGTTCCCGCACACTTACGGAAAACATTTATTTAAGAAATACTGTTTTTAAGGAAACCGTTTATGAAATTGAAATATGAAATTCTAAAATTTCAACCCCACAGTTTCCACTATATTATCATAAAATTCATTTTTGGAGACTAAGGAATTTTCAAGTAAGATAAGCACCAAAGTTTTTGAATGTTGATTAACAAAACTAATCCGAAAACTCGAATAAAATGATTTTTTTACGTTCATAACCTTCCCAAGCCAATCTGTCTATTTTGGAAATCTAATATTTCATTTTTAACTACTATTTCTAATACCATATCAATCAGTTATTTAAAAATAATTTGATGGATTGACAACATTTTACTGTTTGGTAAAGATTCAGATTTTAATTCAAATATTTCAAATTAAAAATGCTACTACATCAATCTGAAATATAAATATATAAATTCCAATAAATAAAGAAAAGCTTAAGAATTCATATGGTGTCCAATCTATCCATATGTATGTGAAATGTTGATATTACTAGGAACCTATTTTCTTTGATGGTAACAATGCGAGTAGTAGTAATAAGTAGGGAAGTTTAGGGCTGGAACTAGAAAAGGGAAATGAAAATGGAGGAAAAGCTTGGAGGAGCAAACGAGGAATCATCGAAGGATGAGATAGAGTGATAGGAAAGGAAACAGTGGAATAGAATAAAAGTGAGACTATGAAAGAACATGAATTGGTACGTAAGTTAGCGTAACGTGGCAAAAGTAACAACGTAAACCAGAGTAAGCATTAGACACACATAACATAACAAGGGATGGCCTGGAGAGAAGGCAGATGAGAGCCAAGCCACAGCAAGGAGCCGAATCGCGTCTTTCTTTCTGCTAACACAAAAGGCTTACGGAGGAAGAAAACTAAAAGTTATTGAATCATTTTTAAACCATTGAATCTGTGAAAGGCCGGATTGCCGACATCCTATCGCTGTCAAATACACGCTTTATTGGCTTCAAGCCTCAATGCCTTATAGATAGACATTACACTACCGCTCCGCTTCCTCTCACTTTCTTCTTCCACCACACCACACCACTCCTCATATCATTTCACTCATATGAAACCAAAAAGACTCATCCTGCATGATCCATCCGACTTCCTTTCATTCTCACTCTGACTTCGCTCTCCACTCTCACTATTATCTCTCCGCTCACTCCGCTCCGCACACACCTAATACTATTACTCCACTATCTCAACCTCACAAATAAACTATAATATGTTCAATTCTCCGGAGATTTCTCCTCTCAACGTACCTTTTCACTCTCTATTATCATCACCATGTTCCCACGCTTTCTTCCGCCCTATTCTTCCGAGTCTCGATCTCTCCCACAGAATAAGTACAATTCAACACTCAAGAGCCACTCTCAAATCAAAATTTCTAATCTTCCGCTCTCATCCTTAATCGTAGCCGAACCACATTGTACATTTTAGTAGTTCCCGCACAGTATAATAATCTTTCTACTATATTAGGAAAGGTAAGGTAAATTGTGTATGAAAATGAAAAATCCAAGTGGACATTACTTTCTTAGTGAATCTTAAAGAAAATGGTAACTACTTGGAAGGTGCACTTAGTACTGTTGGGAATGGATTACTGAATTACATTCTTATTGTTAGTACCTTAGGTATTAGTACTTTTGCAGGATCTCTACTGCTTTGAGAAAGAGATAAGGTAAGGTAAGTAAAGTTGTGGAATTGTGTAAGAATTACAAGAATACCTTTAATAGTTGCAGATAGAGATACTTTGAACTTGGAAAGGAAATAAAGATACAAGAACATGAGGTGAGGAAGAAAGTTTTGCGGGAATGGGAGTGTAAGTGAAAGTAGTTGTATCTTTAGTTGCTCTGTAAGTATTTCTGTGGTAAGGTACTACAAGAAGTAAAAGGTAGAGAAGAGCACGTAGTAAATGCGGAGTCACTGTTTTAGTTTGTGTAGTAAGTATTCCTCCCAGATGTACATAAGTTGAAGGAAGGAAAGTTTGAACAAGTATATTTGTAGAGTGGACCACAAAAA
This sequence comes from Yoshiicerus persimilis, assembly GCA_020352615.2. NCBI lineage: Eukaryota > Metazoa > Arthropoda > Collembola > Entomobryomorpha > Tomoceridae > Yoshiicerus > Yoshiicerus persimilis. The sequence goes on along the minus strand of CM036940.2, from coordinate 30,805,102 downwards.
GTGATATTGCTACACAGCTCTTTGCAATATGCATGTTGAATTGGTAGTGGTGGTAAGAAGAATTTTAGTAGGTAAGTTAAGGTACATAAGTAGAATAGTAGTGGAGTGGAGTGTCTTGCCATAACAATATCAATCTGCGTAGAAGAACGACGATAATACCTCTGCAAAGAACAAGGTAGCATAAAGTAACATAAGATAACATAAGATGAGCTTGTATGTACAACCAAGGTACCACTTCCCACGATTTTATGGGCCGTGAAAAGCCTTGGAACTCAACTTTGGCCCAAGATTTACCTTCCCGTAGCACTTGTGATATCCGAGAAAATTATTATTAGGAATTCATGGGGAAAGTAACAGACAGACAGTAAAGATGTGGTTCGTTTCCCTTATTTCCCTCTAACATCTCCTTCACTGCCTCTCCTAATCCGTGTGTTTTCTTTCCCGACTCCTTCTCCGCTCTGTCCTCCGGTCTATAATTCCATTACTCCTAAACTCCACTAGGCCTATCCGAACACTTTCTCCTCCCAGACCAAAACACTCAACTTTTATTTCTCAATTGTTTTAATTATCTATTTGAACCGTTTAGGAGAGACAGTCTGAGTCCTAACTCATCCTCTACATCAACTCCTGCCTTTCCCTTTTCCCAGAACAGAGAGCACAGAAGCGACTAATCCGAATTTGGATGAGCAAGACACTGAATGCTTCTTGGCGAGTCACTTGACTTTCTGTTCTCTCCAAAGATATTTCTTTCCCAACTAAATATACATACTGCACCACTTAATAACTACATACACAACAGTACTTAAGCAGAAATACTTTGTAGCGCATATAACACGAGGAAAAGTGTAGTCGAGAAACAATCTAGGACTAATACGTAGTGCATTTACTGCTAGAATGGGACGGAGGGAATGATGAACAAGTCACCACCAAGCCGACGAAATTAAAAGCATCCAAGTTGAGAAGTTTAAAGCTTTTCTAATTAAATATAGCTGTGCTTGTTGTCTCAATGCCTTTTCATTGAATAATCATCAGCATCAGACTGTCCCACATGGCTAAGAATGGGAATTCAAAACCTAAATCGGCTAGAGCAAGACTCTCCAAGGACTAAATCAACTCTCCTCCCTTTCCTGTCTTATTTAGCACACAAAACCTCTTCTTTATCCTCCGCACACCAAAACACTACACTTTAATACAATTCACTCTCTCATGCACTAACTGAACTATCCACAAAGTCAATGATTTCTATCTATCTTCATCAACATAAGAATGGTAAGTAACTGAGAGCAAAGTCAAATAAAATATCAATTCCGCATTTCCTTAAACTTCCTCCTAACAGATACTAACTACAAAAGTACAAACCTACCTACTTTAAGCAGATTACTGTGTTACACTGTAAATCTACTTCTAAATTATAAATAGAAAACCGAGAGTTATAAGTACAACCGCGGATCTATGTTCCTTTTCCAAGTGTCCTTCTTATGCTTTTGTCCTCCTTAATCAACTCTCACCACCCGCGCCTTAAGAAAAGCTTACAAAAGCCACTCCACACATTTACCATACCTAAAGCATAAATATATAACCATCCTTACACGTCCTTACATAAATCTGTCTCACAATACATTTCCTTCTTGAATTAGGTAATAGTAGTGTATTGTAAGGTGTAACATTAGTACCTAGGCTATCTAGAAGAATAATAAGACTATATAACTTTATTATTATTCTTTATCCAGCTGTATTCTTTGTATTATTATATTTTATAAACTCTGTTCTGCTACCTAGAATACATTAAGAGCATATTTGAGTCGAGGAATATATGAATGTGTAATTATTATGAAGCTAGGTGCTCATCCTTCAATTCACCTCTTTTGTTTTAGAGATTTTGCTCACGAACAGACTCATAAGTATCTGTACAACCATAGGATCGCAGTTGTGACATAAAAGGACTGTCTCCGTCCCCGTATTGCTTTCAGAGAGAGAAAAGTGAAAAGAGTTGACTGTCTCCGTTGGCTGGGTTGACTTTCTTTCGCTGGTTTGGCTGAGAGTGTTATGTGAATTACTTGGCATTCTGAGCTGGTTGCAGGGAGAAGCTCTGAAACTGTACGGAGGACACGAGGACATCATCACTGAAGTATAAACGTAGCCAAGGAGGTTTCTTAGCCTATGACTCGACTTAGCTCCGTTGAGTTGACTGAGTGAGTCTCGGTCGTTCCTTTGGCTCTCTCTCTCTCCTCTGTTCTGACGATGATGAAAGGTTGGCAAATTAATTATGAGGATAAATTTTTTCCCGAGAGTGAGGAATGGAGCTTTTAATTAAATCCCATTATAGGATTCGTGCCAGAAAAATAGGTTCCTGATTAAAAAATTAGTCATAGAAGTGTCTCTCACGCCGTGCACATACACAGAAGAGACTAGATCGTCGAATTGCGCCCAGAGTCGAGTCAAGTGGAAAAGAAAAGTGAGTTCAGGAAATGAAAGAAACAAACGATGGTAAATTAGTCACTCACTCACACTTAGACTCGACTCACTCATTCTCTCCATCCCTATTTCCCTCCAACACACACACAACTAAATAGACTCCAAATACAGTTGACTTTGCCTCGGGAAAGACGACAAACTATTGCACTCTGCTGTCCTTTTATAAATTATTAAGGTTTCTTTTCAATGAGCAATCCTCGGCTTCATTTGCCCCAGTTCATTTACGAAAACTAAGAAAAAGGCAAAGCAAGCACCAAGCAGTCAGGTTTCTAATTTCGCTTTCCTTTCCATAGACACGCACTGACAAAAGAGAGACTTGACTAATTTCTCTACTACTAAACTTCATTTCCTAATATAACAAAGTGTATTATTCCATCTCCCTCCATTAGGACTTCTATCACAGTAACTATTTACACTCCGTGTATACAATAATAGTTTTTGTTCATACTTACATAGGTTAGTTAAGCAGAACAACTTGAAATATTTCCTTTACAAGAGAAACTTAACTTTAATCTATAGTTAGTCTTACACTCTACTTATACCTATTCTATTAGTCAGTGAGCACTAGGACTACAATATCCGCCCAACCATAGCAAATTCGATGAGTTGAATCTTTTCAATGCAAACGTCCTCACTCCTCACTTGACGAGCAGGAAAACGAAGAAAGTCAGATTGGAGCAATCGAAAGCCCATCGAGAAGGAACGGACGGATGCAATGGGAAATCTTATGTATGTTATGTGTTGTAATGTAACTGACTGTCTGAGAGTTAACATAGTTTGTAGACATGAGAAAAATGGGTTACGAAATTGATACGAGCTGTGAACAATGTTTAACAATGTGGCTTCCACTGACTCAATTTTCCTAGTAATTTCATTTGCGGAATGTACCTTTCCTGTTCGCCTCACAAATACAAGGAAAACCGAGCTGACTGAACTCACAGTGCACTCAGATCAGATCCCTCGCTTCTTTCACTCACTCAACTCTACCTAATAGTCTCGCACTAACACTACAACCCTTCCCAACCAACTTTCGCCTCTCCTTAACTCCACATTTAAGAAAAGGTATGTTTTACACACATATACACATCTTCTATCCAGAAATAAACTAAGTAAACACCTATAAACGTACATATCAACTTTGTTTTCCGCTTTTGCCTTAGACAAGACAGTCAGTTCCCATTTCAATCTGTACAGTGCGTTACATAGTAATATTATAACATATATAGGGTGTATATGCAAATACCTATACACTAATGCTGACAGAGAGAAATCCAAAGGTTATACTATTACACTGTATAATATATTGCGGTTTGGTTTTGTTTGGTTAGCTTCCTTTGACTGTGTAAGTAAACTGTGTACTCTGCTCAGTCACCGGACACTTTTACTCTTTTTTGCGGGTGAGCGCTAAGCTTTTCACAAAAGTCTTATCTTTCAGATGTGGCATGGCTACTATTGCTATTGGATTTGAGGTATGTGTTTGTTTGAACGGCATTTCTCCATCGGCATCCTTCTCAGTTCGGTTATTCTCTCCGTATCTCCAGTTGAAATTCGAAGGTTGTGTTATATATGTGCATATGTAGGTGTAACAGGAGCTACCAAAGCATTATTCCCGTGCTATACTGTGTACAACCCAACGAGTAGCAACTTTCATGTATTCTTCCAATTCCTCATACCGACAAAGGGAAATCAGAGATATAGTACCTATTTTTATGCTGATATAACTCGTACTACGTGTAGATGCACACTAGAAGGTAGTATTTGCAATGCTGCCTAGGTAAGTGTAGATATGAGAGTTTATTTGTGAAGACAGAAGGAGTTGAGGCTGAGAAGGGAGAGGCAAGAAAAGGGAAGAAGTCAAGTCCAAGTGAATGGAAGGAGTGTAAAAGAGATGAGAGGTAGAGAAAGGCGCTCCAGTTTCCTTCCATCATGTCAAGTCAATGTCGGTGGCTCTTCTCGGTGGTGAAGCGAGAAAATCAAATAAATTTCCCTCGATTTTTTTGCTGTCACTTCCTTCTCAGGTTAACTTTGTGCCACTACATTGAAGCACTGGAGTGCTCTTCGACTTTGCAATTCAAACCTTCAAGTCTTAGTTGGAATTCACTGGAGAAGCGTTCCTTCCCCGCTGTTTTCCTCATGCAATGCATGGTAATGATGAATGGGCCACACGAGTGTTACGTATACAGTACAACACACCATTCGACAAGGAAGTGCTATTTGTAAGTGTTGCATTTAGAGATATGGGGAAAGAGGTGCTATCTGTATATGGAATGGACTGAATCTTACCTTCATCGATTGTCATCTTGTCAGAAGACCTGGGAGATGCGACAGGAGTTTCATTACTGTTGTCGGGACGTGTAGAAGGACTCATAGCTGGAGATTCCGACTCGGATAGGTCTGCGTCTTCGTCGATCACCAACTCGTCTGACATTTCTTCCAGCTCAACTATAATACAGAAAACAAGGGAAAATACTATTAGAAAAGGAAAACAGGTCATCATCGTCAGCTTTCCCGATACAATTCACGATGACGTACAATCTACTATAGATAAATGGGTTGGTATTATACTAGGTGCTACTGCAGTGAAGATGTTGGCCGTGTATAGCCGGTAGTAATGGCAGAGATCAGACTACACTACACACGTCTGACAAATTACATCTGGAATCAAGGGGCAAGTGAGTGAGGGCAATGGCAAAGCAATGAGCATCCATGCTGTTTTTCATGCTCTTATAATAAAAGAAAGCCAGTGGAGTCTCGCCAGTCTCAGAGCAATAAGTCGTCAACTTGTTGTTGTTGTATCTTTTTCATTAGCCACGTCAAAGTGTATCTTTCTCATTTGAGTGCAAGTGTCTGTCTCCTCACTTCTTCTGAATTGCATGGGAAGGTGAAGTCAAGAGACAAACTGTGACAAGGCAAGACAAGAGAGACACTCATATTTACTATACCTAACCTATATTTACCCAATGTCATTACTCCTACATTCCATAACATAACTGGTATAGCCACGTAGGTACTAAGGTACTTCTTCTATTGGGGAAAGTGTATTACGTAAGATACTAAAAGAGGGAAATGGGAAGAGTCAACAAAACGAAAGTTGTTTGGGATGTAGATATTATTATAGAGAGTGATAATAAGAGACGGATATGATGTGATATGATCTCGGGAGCAGTCGTTGTCCAAGACATGAGGAGTAGATGAGCACGGTGGACTTGGATGATAGAAGGAGGAGAGACAATGAATTTGTCGCAGAGGCTGAGCTGAGAGTATGTGTACGTATGGAAGTATGAAGATAGCTACATAAAACGTAAAGCTATCTGGGAACAATAAGTATACTCTCCATGTCAAAAAGCTTATGAGCTCTGAGCTGGGTTACAGCGTGCTATTTGTACTTGGCTACATAACACTTACATACACAAGTGAACTGAAACAGAGAAAGAGGACAGAAGCCAAGTGGCACAAGTACAGAGTGAAAACGTAAGACAAGTAGTAAAGTACAGTAAAGTAAGTGGAGCCAAGGAAAGCTGGAGAAAGTAAGGAAGAAGAGGCCAAGGCAGAGCAAGTGACTCGAAAAGTGTTCGCCAAGCACATCTCCTAGAACCATATTGTATTTTCTTGTTGTGCCTTTCGCTCTCGATTTCTTTCCACTTATCAACTCTGAAAATCTAATATTTTTATGTGACTTTGGCCAAACTCCCTGCACACACTACAGAAAACACACTTGCTTTGCTTTACTTTGCCTATTTTATTATTGCTACATGTTTGTACGTAGTGCCTGCTCCCTAATATTATGATTATAGTGTATACCTAGTCGAGGCAAGTCAAAGTTTCTATGTATCTGTCTCATTGTTAGTGTGTGTCGTGTCTTGTCGTCTCTCCCTGCATGTACGTTTCGTTACTTACTTAAGTTACGTATTACTGCTACTTACTAGGAAAGTAGTCAAAGTGCCATTCTGTACAAATACAATGGAATGAAGCAGATAGATAGATAGGAGACACTTTCCTTAGACTATTACTTTCTCCTGTGCTCTCCTATTCTTATGCCATTGGCTTGCCTTCCTCAGACTATAAAGTAAAGCCAGCAGACGCTCATTGAAAAGCTTAGACAAGGCAATGCGACTAGGTACCCACTATTCTCCAGTTGAATCTATTTAGTAGTGAAATATCTAAAGTACGTACATTATAAGGAAAACCAAGCCAAGCCAGAGCACTCCTACTTTATTCTCCAACAGAGTTCCCTCGCATTACATTACATGGCATTACGGAGTGCGGTAATAATACAGATTACATTAGGGAGTAATTTATTGAGTCCGACCAAAAGCAGTGATGTTCATTTGCGAAAAGCTTCTGTGCATCTCCTTATTGTATCGCCCTTTCTTTACTTACGTTTCACTACCAACCAACTAAGTAACTACAATTCCTCCGTACACCACTCTCACTTCCAACATATACAGCCATCTCAATTTCTATGTATACACTTATTTGTCCGTACTCACTACCAGCCTCACTATCTCCAATGGAGGTACTCCTCCTAACTTAACCAACGTAACGCAAGTATTCCGGAGAAAATGGAGAAAAGAAGCCAAGGAGCTTCTATTTACGTATATATATGTTGAGACACTGTGTGTATTGCAGAGGAATGAAGGATATTCTGGATCTGGTGAGTCCTATTGGAGTTTGGACTGTCTGTTCTGAGGAAACTAAGAAGTTAGTGGTGGAGCTCAGGTCTCTTGCTCATCCCGTCCCATTATTACATTATATACCTAGATCACATTATGACTATTAGAAAGGGAATATATTGCAGGCTCGGAGACGGAGTGTGGCACCCCAGCAGACCTGAGCCAAGGAAGAAGAGCCGGTGCCCTGCTATCTCATCCCATCTCATTGCAGACTGTATGTTCATCCTATCTACCGTAACCTATCCTTCCATCCTTCTATAAATTGCTCCATCTCACTCAACTCGCCATGTGAATTTTAAGCCAACCAGACAGAATTTTTCCATGCTTCGCAACTACCATTTCAAGAAATCTTCAATTGCCTCCGAGTCTCTTGCATGTGTGTGTTTCTCTCTATCGTTTCACTCTTTTGCTGTAAGTATCCACTTTCTCACTGGAGTTGCTTCAACAAATTTATGACACTTTTCCTTTCACTGTCTCTTCCGCATACATTATCATGAAGCATATAGGAGCTCTCCTACTTCAACTTGCTATCCACCTACAAATACGGAAAGTAACGTAATGTGATGTAACGTACCTCTCTCACTTACTCACCCACATTATATACATTCCTCCAACTAGTCGTTTGCTCATACAGAGGCTATGTTGTATTCCCGGCTACAATGTTCTACTCATACCTACACATTTCCGCCGTGTGCGCTCAGATTGAATTTATTCTTTTATGAATTTTAAAACATTCATGCATGCATACGTGTTCTCCATAATAAAAATTCATTGGATGCATTTTATTTATGGCTCAACCAAGTAGAACGGAAACATTGAGCATTTCCCTACATTCTATCTTTGTCTTCTACCCACAACGCTCAGCTTTATACACTTACGATAGCAACTAGCGACTAGCTTAGAGCTTAGCTTTCCTCTAGGTAATAGTAGTATGTAGTCATGTACGGTAGACAGACGAGCGACGTATTTTCATCTCTCTCTTGTGTACATACTATACATATGTATACAAATAAGACTCAACAAACTCCACCTTGCTTAGGAACATTGCAGTTTTACTTTGTTCTCTCTCCTTGTCTCCCAATCAAATATCCTACGCCACAACTTTTCTTAAACTCCCCTAGAAATTCTACCCAAGTAAAATAAAGCTAATAGAACAAGGACGTCTTTAGGTACCACAAACATACATACAAACAAACACGTACCTAATGCATAACACAAAACAACCATCCTCCATTAAAACTTTCCATTCAATTCCTATCTTTTCTCTCCCTGTGCAATGCTCTCCTTCTTATATCGTTTGTATTCATAATAACTACCATCCTTCAACTACAATACAAACGTCCATTTAGATCTCAAGCTTCTTAACATTATTTAGTAGGGAGAAATACTTGAAAGCTCAGCTGGCAACGAAAATATATGCAATATTGCACAATACACAATATAGTAAGTACACCGACTGAGAATCTAAAAAAATCGCTCAACAATGGATCCTTGTAGGCAATACAACTCCATTCCATGATATTACTTCTAAAACGTAAACCATAATGCAACTGCTTCCCTAACTAAAGTACTTTTAGCAATGAAATGTGTGTACGTCTGTATCCAACAAAATTTCGTAATCCGTCTTATTCCCATACAAAGAAAATTTTAATCTTCGATGTTGACGGAAAAGAACCGTCAATAATTTGTCAAATCTTTAATTAAACTCGTTTCTTGTGATGCAAAGGGAGTAAGAGAGGGAACATACATACACAAGTGCGCAATCTATGTAAGTAGACCAAAGTAGCATGTAATTGCGATTAAAGTTGAAGCTTGGGAAAGAGCGTTGAGTGTTTGGCATAGGCAGTGAAGAAATGTGCAATATAAAGGGAAAATTGGCTGAATGATGTGCTTTGAAGAAAATACGTAGTGACCAAATAAAAGGGAAAACGGAAGGAAATGTCAGACACGAGAAGAGATCAATCTCTGCGCGAGAACGTAGACAGAGTAGAGTTGACTTGTCGGAACTAATAGAAGAGGAAGACGGAAGATAGAAGAATTGAGCGAAGACTAATGTAATGCAATGCAATAATAGCTTATATATTTATAGAGTGTGTATTGAATTGGTTTGAATTATGTAAAAGTAAGTAGAACGGATAGCGAGTGCTAAGTAATAGGGAGTGGTGGAGACAAGAGCTTAGGACATGGAAGTCGGGTGAACAAGTGTGAAAAAAAGAAAGAAAAAATTCTTCATTTCACCCCATCTAAGTAGGAATTGTGTTTTTATCCTGTAGTGCCTTTCTTTTTGCGATTTAACTGGGAGGAACTGGTTCTCATCCTCTGATGTACACGGAGAAGTGACTGAGACTGAACTATGTGTGAACAGTTGTAATTCCCCTGCTTTACACCCGACACAAAGAAATTTTTCTTTCCCTCTGACAGTGTTCTTCTGAATTCTTCCGTTGGCAATGGATAAAAAATAGAGGACCCAGCTTATTTGCATGACCGATCCTACAATCAAATAAATTTCATCTTTGTGTCACAAGTCAAGCTCTGCGTCCTTGTTTCCCGTTGTCGCGTTGTCTTTCGTCACCCTCGCTTAGCTTTTAGCTCAGATTTGCTTTGCTTAGCTTTACGATTAGCTGTAAGCATTTCTCTGTATGAATGTGCTGCTTTTTGTGCCGTTTACTTGTCTTTCGTCAGATAGTCAGAAAGCAATTGAACGGAATGAGTGACACCATTACGAACAACAAACAGAAAATAGTTTTAATTTCCCAATTCTTGGAGGCAGGAGGGCACTTACTTGCGAACGAAACAAATCTGTTTCTCTCTCAAGTCTCCATTCACTTGACAAAACTCCACATTCGCATCACAAAGATCAAATTCAGATGCCGTGATGTGATATCCTCTGAAATGTACTTTCCTCTACATATTATGTACACATACACACATACATTCTAGATTACAGCTCAATGTCGGAACAAGAGAACCTCTTTTCCTGACACTTATTTTAGCACAGACATCTACAGCTAGTGCTTCGTACAGATTAATGACACAGATACATTGTGTTATGGTTACTACTCTTATAAGCTACACACCCCGACATACACATGTGTATCTCCGCTACTTTAGTATGTACATATTTGTGCGGAGCAACTTTCCTCTGGAATCACAGCACTATTAAGTGTACAATATGTTGTAACAAACAATCTGTGCATACCAGTATTACAAATAAGTACAAGAGTAGATAATACAATAAATTGTGCACTGATAGAAACATAACAGTACATGTAAAAGACATAGAAATGGGAAAGTAAGTACATCATGCCCGAGATATGTATGTATTAGTGTAGACCTAAGTAGGTAGCTACCTCCAAATATGGAGGAGATGTTGGCGGCATGCTGAGATGTAAAGGCCATGGGAATATCGGAAATTATTGTAAATGTAAACATGGGAACAGACCCAAAGGGACCCCAAAAGGAAGATCGTCACGTAGAAAACATGCCATCAGAAGAATGTAACGAGATTTAGACAATACTCATATCTCTGGTTGAGAAATGCAACCTAGTCCATGGAGTAGAGTTGCTTAAATCTTGAATGGGTCCCACAACCACGAGCAAGCTTCCTTAAGCATCTCATACTCGAACAACTACTGGAAATATCTCCATGCAGACTCACATGCATACTGGAGAAGAAGACAGACAGGACAGGCGTGCACTATAGAGGAGAAGATATGGACTCTGTTTCCCATTGCATTTTTATTCTCTCATTTAGCCCGTTTCATATCAAAATAAATATAGTTGACGCCATTTTTATGCCCTATCTCGCCTTAGGAATATCAACTCCATATCAAATAGCACTCACAGACAAGAACAAGACACGACAGCCAAAACCAAAACTCCCTGTTTTCTTTCCTTTCTACAAATGTACAGCACAGACCTTAAGTAGTGTCACTACCGAATATCAGCTTCCTTCCTTGTCCATGAACCAAACCAACCAACTAACAGCTAAGCCAAACTGACTCTATCTCTCATTCACCCACAACAAAATCCAATTTCAAACTCAGACTCAGATGCAAACCTTATCTCTTATGCATCCCAATGAATTTGACCCTTTCGCTATTAGAAAATATAGTCACTTAGGTTATGTTCTACACAGCAGACGACGACATCATCACAGATCGCGATCCCACTCAATTCCCATCACTTTCGTCTTGGCCAAACCAAAAACACATCACCCGCGGACGCTTGCTTACGTAACACTGCAGTATCAACATTTTTATCTACTCTCCCATACAGGCATGCACTATTCCCATGCATACACAATCTACATTTACAATTAAGACTACATGTCGTTATTGCCATTTGTATGTGCAAAAGTATACAATCATGAAACCAGGTTGTACGCTAACGTAACTCTACCCAACACAAGAATTCTGTGCCATAAGGAAGAGCAACGTAGTACTTGCGATCTAGCCATGCGAACCCACCTGCTTTTGCCATTGGCGCAGGTAGACTGTGGGATGAGCTCTTCTGCTACTCCCACTGCCTTTAGTCTGATCTGAGCACACACACCTGCCTGCTGACACACTCACCCCCTATTTCCAGGTGCTTCAGCCAGTTCACAACAGGTTGCTTCCTTATAGCACTCGAGGGAAATCTGTTCTCGATTGGAGCTCAGGTAGTATAAAAGGAGGAGAGTTTACCTCGCAACTTAACTGCACACGAACTACACGAATAAAATCGATTCCTCTTCTTATTCTCCTCTTCTTGTCACTCCGCTTTCCTTCACTATTTATTTCCACTACTATTGTGCAACATTTTAAGATAAACACTGTACTTAATTTGTGATTTTCCTCAAGTGCTTCAACAATTGGTGGTTGATTAAACAATTCAAGAGAGAAATCTTAGAATGCTTCCCAGCAATCAGTGAACAAAACTAATAATGAGGAAATTCTAACGCAGGCCAACAACAAACACAGCAAAGTAACTAAATTAACAACAAGCAAACCTGTTCGAAATAATGATAAGATAAATCCGTAGCTAACAGACTCGAAATCTGATGATAAGAAACATCAGGAAATCACTGACCATGAAGAAAAGACAAAAATGAGCTGGAAATGCACATAGATGAAAACATATGTCTGATGATTAAGCACATACCTAAGAATGTTAGTAAGAATGCATACATTCATAGGTACGAAGAAAAGATAATGGAAAAACATAAGAAAGGTATCACTAAAGATTAGAAACTAACCTGCTAGGTTAGTTTAGGTAGATAGGTAAAGATAATGGGGGCTTTTATAATATGTAATCAAACAACACCATAGATATGTGAATGCATTCTCTAAAGATATCCGTATCTGTTGAAACTTAATTGGGTATACCTAACTACGAGTACAATGTACTTTACCTAAATAAATTGGACTTAAGAAAATAAAGCCAATCTCTGTGCTATAGCTGAAAGGAAGGCACTTTATTAGTAGATAGTTACCTTAGCCCATCCCTACGACCAAGGACTACTACACAGCTGAAACAATTCAAGACAACCTTCCATCACTTCCAATTTCTGACTATGAATTTATGAAACTAGGTCGTGACCCCAGAGAAAAGGTAGAAAAACAAGCATCATTCATGGCGAACAGTCCCTTTCTTGGCTTCGGGTGGAATAGAGAGTGACTGAGTCAGGGACTGCTGAACCTGCCTCTTTCAACTAAGCCTGCTGATGACTAATGGACAAAGGTTAAGCAACGAAGGAACCCTTTCTTATCTGTGAGCCTTTGTAATGTGAGTGAGTTCTCCTGTAGTCTATAGTCTCTTGTATTTTTACCTCACCGTCTACATTGTAAACCTGGACAAAAGTAGTAAACCAAGAGTTTCCTTTCAATAAGATCAAAACACGAAAGCACAATGGAGCTCACTGTAATTTACAATAGTAAACAGAGACGGAGTACAATGTGACAAGACAACCTTATCTTGCCGACCTGTATAGTGTAAAGTAGTGTACTGTTCTCTATTCCATTTACTTTTGTTAATATTGGGAATTAGGAAGCGTCACGTCACACTAACAATAAGTCAACCCAAAACACTATCACCATTATACCATATCCCTACTATCTGTAGGTGGTATATCGCTACAAGAAATAATGTACCTATAGCTGTCCCAAACTCACGGGTTATTTATATAGAGGCTTAGACGGGAACTGGATAGAGAGGAGTAATGAAATCAGGGAAACTATCGAAGAGAAGCCAAAGTGTAATTACAGAACAGAGAGAAGTCAAGAAAGGCAAGTGGCAAATCACCTTCTGGACTTTGTCTTTAGTTTTAGTGAGTTGTCTTCGTCTTGACTCACTCATTGTGTTCTGTCCTTTACTAAAGTAATGTACCTTCTATCACTCAGGATTGTTCTACCGCTGTACTTTCAAAGTAAAATCAACTCTACCTTCTATTCCATAGTAGGTATACAGGATTTTATGTTTTGAACAAACAATGAGTCTTTTGTTTTTATTGTGTATATTACACGGAGACCTGATGGATGTCCCAATACATTACTTTACTAGTATATCCATGGGAGAATTCTAAAGTGATTAAAATAGATTTTGCCTTAACTGTTATTACCCTCAGTAAATACTGATATATTATATAAAATCTATAATTATTATAGTTCAGGTCATGTCAAGTCATGGCATATCTGAATCAGCCGAATCAGGTATGTGGAAATATTATAAAGTTTGCATTAGAAGATTCTTGTATAGTATGTAATAATATACTTAGCTATTTGGTATATTGTATTTTATAATTATACGCATTTAGGAGGAGGTATTGAAGATATGAGAATACAAAAGAGAGAAATCCAATGGTTTTCTTTGTGCCATTGAAGGGAAGTAAGTAATTACTGACAATGGTGGTGAGAGAAGAAGAGACAGACAAGCCAAGGGAAGTCAGCTCTAGGAAATTGATTTTTTATTCCTTTTAATGTGTTCGTTCTACAAAAGAGTATTTAAAAAGTGGATAGTTGCATTGATGATGATGGCGGTGTGGGAAAAGGGATTAGAAGGAAGGTGGATGACTTGGTTTGGCATTTGATATTCATTGAAAGCATTACATTAGGTTTAGGTGTGTTCCGTTCACTTGAGTGTTGGTTGACTTGACGGGTTGCGTTAGGTTGGGTTGAGTCGAGGGGAACAAATAGGAGAAACACACACATACCTTCATCCTGCTATTTCCACGCGAGGGAAGGAGAAGCTTTACGTAGTTATATGAAAGGAGAAAGTAAATGGATGATTTGAGTTGAGAGACAAACTAAACTCTTTAGAGAGGGCCTAGGAACGATTCTGTTGTGTGTGCGGAGCCGAGTCATTGTTTACACACTGGAGAATGGTGTGAAAGAGAGCCCAAGGAAAGAAAATTCCATTAACTTTCTTTGTGAAAGGATTTACAGGAGTGAAAGGCACCTGAAAAGGCACGGCCGGCGGATGGGAGGAAGAAATTCCTATCTACGTTGTGTTGCCTTCTCCTACGTAACTTCCTCTCACACTCTCTCCAGGCTTTCCCCTTCTTTATAGTATACACTTGCCATTTCACTTACATTAGCTAGACTCACTCCCGTAGTGAGAACATACGCCGCTCTCAAGAGGTGTTCCCTCTCTATACAAGTATGCCTAGTATATTTGTATATACTTATGTACATACTACGGGAGCTCTTATGGTTAGGTTACTCACTCCTCTTTTCTTCATTCAAACATCCAATTGTAAGTACCATAGAGAAGGAGTACTACTAATAGTACACTTACCAACCAAACCAACTAAAGTGACTCTCCCTTTACTCCTACTCATGATGATGTTGCTATTTTGTTATATAAGAAAGGATAGGTACTCCTTATTTAGGAGTATACTAACTATTATAAAGAGTTACCTTGCTTTACTCCACTTTTCTTGGTTTCCTTCGTCTCGCCTCGGTAAACCAAGAGAAGTGAAGTAAACTAAAGCCATGAAAAGTTATACACATCCGTATAATATATAACTAAGACACAAACACATAGCACTCTGACAATCAGTCTGTCTTTCTATTTAAGTTTGTAGCATTGCTTTGCTTTGTGCAATAGTAAGTAGTATTATCTACCTTAAAACCTTGGAGTATACGTAACTAATGCAATAAGTGGGTTTATAGGGACGTATGGGTATTTGCGCTGGATTGGATTGCGTTGTTGGGAGCGAGAGGGAAGAGACAGACAGAGTAAGGACCACTCGGCTTCCGAACTGACGGACTCAAAGTTGAGAATCTTGTTATTGGCTTCACACAGTTCAGTTGAATAGACGACCGCTCTGAATCACGTTGAGTTCAGCTCAGCACGACATGAGGCAGGTGTCTTTGTTCTCTACTCAAAATTACACCCAAGCCATCAACTAAAGTGCAACTTGATGTCCAGGAAAATAAAAACTGCCACCTAAAGATATCCTTCTTCACTTCTACTTCAATCTCCACTTATCATCTCATCTCCTTTTATCTTCTCCTCTCCGTCTTCGCCTCCTTCGCGCTACCTCCACTGCTAATGCTCTTTAATTGTCTCTCCTTGCATCTCATTCATTCATTCATTTCCTCTTATTCGTCTCACACCGACATACTTCTCTCTCCTACTTAAATCCTTCTGGGTGCGTATTCACTCCCAAGTAAGTAGTCCTGATAAAATAACTCTCTCCGCTGTGCTCAGCAGACGTCCTTTTTCCTTTCAGCATTTCATCCTCACGTGTAAATGCAAACCAACCTATTTATTTATATAAACTCAGCTGCAAAAGACATAGTGCTAAATTCACTCTGGCTATAATACCGCATTACCTTACAAAGTTAGTTTTAGTTAGCTCAGATTAGATAGGTGTGTAAATTAATAGGGACTGCCGTATAGTATATTCATGCACAGATGACTAATAAGAAATCTTATAGTTAAACAATGCAGGAATATAATACAATAGCTACGGATAGCTACTTGAGAAAGACATCTGTAGTATTCGTCTCTTTCATCGTGTGCAAATGACATAAGTCTTCCGCAGCTCCTTTACATTTCTCTTGTTTTCTTTACAATGCTCTAAAGAATAGACTGGGAGAATAATCATAAAACACCTCAATGCATTCGTCAAGATAATCTTGACTAGACTCCACATACACAGTGTGGTACACTGTTCAGTTAACTAGAGTAAAGGAACTCACTATTTATTTTATATTTCTATGTACTCCTCGTAAAGTATATTTATTTTCTGTGCTACAAGAAGCTAAACAATGCATTGTATACCTATCTTATATACATATGCATAACACAGATACACTCTCTCGTCGTGTACAAGTATAATGTGCAATTCTTGCCAAAGAAATATTCTACTGATGTGTGTACGTACACAGTGGAGGAATTCGACTGCTAAAGTCTTTAACTTAACTAAACCGAAAATTTATTTAGCCGTAAAGAGTGAAAAGTGTTGTGAATGGATAAGGGACATAGGGAGAGAAAGCAACTAGGCCAAAGACAACTACCATAATTTTCACAAGCATTTTCCTCATCTAATGTATGTAACGTAGTAAATAAGGGTATGCTCACCATCGTAGAATCTAAAGCCGGCTTAAGTTGGAAAGAGCAGTACATACCAACAATACGTCAAACAACACTCTTCTTCCCTATATATTAATCCTATTTGAGAGCACGTCAAAAAGAAACAAGAGAAGTGATTCTATTGTAGTAAAAAATTTTGTTGCTCTGGCTCGGTGTGTGATGTGAGCCAAGCCAATGCATTTGAAAGTAAAAAGATAGTTGCATTAAGTATGTCTGTAGCTGTGTATAGTGTACTTTCTTGTGAGTGGGTGAGTGATGCAGAAGAAATTAAATACCGGTCTTCTTGACGATATGAGAAATGACTACGGTAGAAATACTTGTCTCTAGATTGAACAAACAATGGTTGGATCTAGTAAGCTTTCACTTTACGGTTCCTTTTTCAAAATTCCGTAATTCCGGGTCTCCTTCTTTTGTCTCCACTCCAGCACAGAGATACACATCACTCAGCACAAGCATCCCTACAACTACAAATACAACCTAACCATTATACCATAACATAACCAACTCAAAAGTAACAACCTAACGAACGAAATGGCAAAAATGCTATATTTTATATGGGCACCGTGTAGAATACAGACATCATAATATAATAACAGAGAAAAAGAAACTTATTTCCCTCCCGTTTTTCTCTTCCCTTCTTATTGTTAGAACGTCATACCTAACCTAATGCCTTTTTCCATTAAGGACACAGCGCACAACAGCCCGTGCAAAGACAATTCTCCTACAATACATTTCCCGACAGGAAGATCGCTCCAGATAATCTCATCATCAACAAACACCACATCAGTTCCTTGAAAAAATTAATTAGAAAAATTCTGTTATCAAGATGTTCTTTTTACATGTTTTCCTCATGATAATCGCAATAATTTTTCATCCTTTGTGCACGCGTCCTTCGGATTTGTTTCTGGATATTCAACAGAACAGAACTGAAACCTTTATTTTATACCCCAAATATGCTAAGCACTATTCCTACGTACAAATTCCCATTTCCTATTCTAGTATTCTATAGGTATGGGGACAACTTTACTACAGTACTGCAATATTATGAGAACACATCTTTTTTGCTATTTGTTAAGCTGATAAATAAATCATAATAAGTTAACTCTTGCTGTCGAGTTTGTAGTGGCCTGGCCCTGGCCCTTGTACATATTTGTGTAGAACACAAAGAGAATAGAAAAGGTTCTAGTGTTGGTACGTAGATGTACTAATCCAGTGGATTTGGTTGTATATCTGTGCTGAGAAGATATATATTTGGGATTTAAGTGCGAGAGGTTTGAAATTTCAAGCATTCAGGTCAGAAGAGGAGACAGAGAGAGTGAAGCGGAGGCAGAGCACGCCAAGCCAAGCTGGCCCGCCAGAAATCATAATAATTCAATTCAAGGGGAAATTCAAGCTGGAGTGTATTGCTTTGCATTGGATGATACATCTTGATGATGATCCCAGGATAATATGCATATCTAAGAAGCATGAGTATTTAATTTGTTCACGATTTCCACGGACGGAGATACTGAGCTCCTTACTTTACACAAAGGGAAAGTAAGTGTAACTGAAGCAGAAGCAGAAGTAAAAGCATGTCTAGATCAGAAGCGAAATCTTGGCTTTTTATAAATGCACGAAAAGTTTCACTTGCATACAAATGATGTTTCTTGTGGGTAGTTTTAATTGGAATCCGCATTTGCATTTGGTCGTGGAGTGCTGAGGAGAACGTAAAAAATCCCTTCCTCCTCCAGTATCTCCTATTAGAGTGCTGTATACAGAGGTACTTGCTTACTTTAGAATCACTAGGTATTTATATCAGTGGCAACCATCTAGGTATATGTACAAACACTAGGAAATTAGAATGGAATAATATGTAGTGCTATTTGTACTAGAACAAATACCATTTGAATAGGACTTGTGTATTTCTAATATTCAGGGAAGCAGTGAACCTCAGAAAGTCAAAGTCAACTAAAGTGCCGACTTGGTGAGACTGGTTCGTTGGTCTTCATTTTCAATTGAATCGGATGTCTTCCCTCTACGTTTGGCTCCAGACACTTTCTGCCACAAACATTACCTACTCCGCTCCGTCTTTATAATACTATAACTACAGTAATAGACATTAAACTCCCGTTCTACGCTCCCAGCTTCTATATTATTGCATATATCCAGGACACGGGCAAAGTAAACTGTGAGCTGGGCTGAGACTGACTTGACTTGAGAAGCTCTAAGGAAACTTTTTCACTTTACTTTCCTTGACTGAGTGACTGTTGTGAGTTGACTTGAGCGAAACCGTGCTACAGAGATAGACTATGTATGTACGAACACTAACTAAGGCCAGGAAACACTATTCTGTATATTGCATCGCACCGCATCGGTGCGTCAACAAGAGAAAATTCCTATCCCAAGTCAACTGAAGCAACGTTCGCACAACACAAGACACTCCTAATGTCTCTTCGTAATTAAAACGAGAAAAAAATCATTTCGTAGGATGTTGCACGTAATTAAATTATTCTTATGAGCATGTACCTCCATATTACTCAAGAGTCAGTGTACAATCATTATTTCTCTGCACGTCACCCCACGCCCGACTCCTGTTTTATTTTTCTCTGCTGCGTATCCTCAATCCTTACGTTTCCTTACTTTACACTCTTCTCCAGACATTTCCTTTCCCCATGCTCCCTAAACTCAGTCTTTAGTTGCCACTATACCTCTATCCCTCCTACACCAACTTAAACAGAGACAGCAGTTCTTTTAATTCCGTTCCCTAGCCTTGATTGACATGCTAATAGCAAAAATTGCACTGGGTCACAAACCTTTCCATTTTTTCATTCAAAACATTTCCCAGCTAAAGTTAAACCAAGGCAAGGGAAAAGAAAATCTAAGCTTTAGCTTTATGTAAGGACAATACAGCTAAGCATATGAACTAATGTAAAAATTTCATAACCTGTCAATCATCTCCTTCGAACTCTATTAACCTTACCTCATCTTTTCTCCAGCGTCTCCCATGTCCTTGTCGTTTTCGACGCATCAATGATTGTCTCTCAACTTTACGTAATATTCATGGATTCTATTCTACTCTGCATTGTGTCATAGTCATGGAACAACCAATTCTCTTGTCTCCATACTTATACTGTGCTACTACATACATTAATACCGTTGTGTATTGTACTTTTTCCCATTTACGTTCTACATAGGTAGCTATGTCTCCTTTCTATTCTCCATCTTTTATTCTAGCGTGGCATGACAAGCTTTCGTGTTGTATTTGCAATAATAATATTGTGATAGCATAACACGTAAGATACTATGTTCCTTACCATTTTAACTATGTAAAAGTACACTATGTACACATTACACATAAACTGTCTATGAACACGTTAGCGTATAATATTACGTTGCATGTACTATTGTACACCACCTTTCAGGCAAAAACAAAAAACAAGTTACTTTTGATTGACACAAAGACAGTTTTACAACCTTAGAGCTTCGTATTCGGAACAGGGCAATATGTGAGCATTTCTCGGTTGTTGTCACTAGTAGCTATAGCTGGATGAACATGTCATGGTGACACATGAAAATCAGCTTGACATCTCATCACAAAACACACATTTCCATCCAACCCTTTGTGAATCAATCATTTTGATTATGCAAGATCGATACATGTTCATTCCTCTGTAACACAACTCAACGAAAACTGACTTTCTATTCCACCCAGGCAAATATAATGAAAATGTAAGTTCAAGTTGAGATTGTCATTGATGATACATACTTATTTGGTGGGGTAAAGCCGTAACGTAACACCAAACACATGCATTACTCTTTCCTAAGTAAGTACATGTATGCCTACAAGAATTCAATGTGCTCACGACTCACCGGGCGAGTGTCGAGTCTTGTTTCTAATAATTTTCTTTGCTTGGTAATTTTCTTGACTTCTATAGACACTGTGTACATGGCAGACACAATAGACGGGGAAAGCAGTTGAGTTTCACAGAGGTTAAGTCTAATAGGAGAAGAGAGGCAAGAAGTTGAGCCGGGAAAGCATTCGAGTGAATTTATGAAAATGACAAAAGTAAAGCCAAGGCAAATGCTCCTTTGTTCATTATAGATCTAAATTAGGGTGGCAATTAAAGGCGAAAGGTCCACATGGGGAGAGTCGTGGAAAATATACGAGAAAAAGTGAATGAAGACAGGGGTAAAAACGACGAGTTGACTCCACAGCCCAGTAAGCACAGATAGAGCGGAGCAACATATACACACATAGGAGATGGATATAGATAGTGGGAGAGCAAAGGAGGAATCACATCAAGTAGGATTTCCTTGGAGGTGCGCAATTAATACGGAACATCATAAAAGTTGATCCGCTGTCACTTGGCCGTACTCAATGAATTCCTTTTCCTTCCTAATTCCCTTTAAATTCTTTTAATGAACCTGCCTTGTTTTTATCCCTCGCCTCTTCCTTTACCAACTTCCCATCTACCTAACCATTCCCTTTTCTCTCCAGTAGTCCTCTAATGGCTCACGCTCTTTCTCCTCTCTATTCTCTCACTGAAATTTAACTGACTACTTTTCCCCACACTCAGACTTGCCTTCTCCTACGTAACATCCTAGTTTTCTACTTCGTTTGACCCGTAGATTCCTTTCCTCTAGTCATGTCCTAATGCCCGCATCAAGATACAAGCTCTCCGTCCCATCACATACCTAAACTAAACATACGCTCACTACAATGCTAACCATAATATAATGTAATACCATTGTCCTTGTGCAACACACCAACTATTCTCTATATTTACTTATGCAACATAAACCTAAAATGCTTTCCTGCCTATACCCTTCGCTTCCACTTATTGTTAAACCTGTTCATGTTGTATCGTTACCGTACAGCAATTCAATCTATGAAAGTAAAATTTATTTCTGCTAAAACAATTTATTGTTACATAAAATGGAATTCATTCACACGATGTAAGTTCTTTTAAAAGAATCCTGCAACTAATACCTAAATAAGTTGAATCCTAAATTTTTTGAAGTTCGCTTCTGTATAACACTTTACACCAAGGTAAGTTTTTCTCACGTTTTTCTCTCATTACAAATTGCATTTTTTTACTAATGTTCACTTCCTTTGATAAATTAATTTACAGAACACAATTTATGAAATTTACCCATGCAGGTTGATGGAACATATTTGTATGGATAATATTACTGAAATTAAAATACACACTTCATAAGAGTATTTAGTAGGTAATGTTGCATTACCTTTTATAATCATAACATTTAGTGTAACATCTGAAGATACTAATTACAAAGAATTAAATATTACGTAGGAACATTCTAAGAAACAAGAAAAGTCTGATTGTTACTTTTTGGAGAAGAAACGTGAATTTTAGTCCCATGTCAGTTTTAATGGGCATTGTTTCTGTGTAGAGAGGAGTCAGGGGAAGAAAAAAGTAAAAAAAGAATTAGGAAGAACATAGAGAGAACAGAGGAAGGAAGATTCCAAAATAATACCAGTAATTTTTTAGTCCGACACTCAGAGACTAGAGAAAATTGCTGAAAACTTTCCCTGTACATTCCATTCACAATAATTACCCACGATAATTACATTAATGGGAAAAATTAACAAGATTCCTTAGTCCGCCTTCATATTTTATTTGACGAGGAATTCGTGAAACACGATTAAAAATAAATTTGCTTAACCCCTTGCCTTCTGCACAGCATAACTCTAAGTTTTACTTGTACTTTTTATTGGTAACTATCAGACAGATACAGCGCTGCTAAAATACAAAGTAGTGATATAATACCCATCATTGCCTACTTTTATATAGCTTGGCTCACAGCATAATTTAAGTTGCATTGCAATTTACATGGTTCACAATATACTACTGAGGAGGTACTGTATAAGGTCCAAATATACATTCGCACATAACATTTGTATACTATTTAGAGTTTCTTATGTACTGACGATTAGGAAGGTATACAGTGAAGTAGAACAGAGCAGTACTAAAGGTAAACTGCTATGGAAGACATTTATGAGACTGTAACGTAGTATGTAATAAAACCTTGAGTGAACTGAAATGAACCAAGTAAAAATAATACTGGATGGCTGTGCTTGTACTTGTACTGGATGCAGAGCTGTATTTAGTATATGGATTGGATACAGATATTAAAGTTAGGTTACTTATTACGAACATACGTACGGATGTACAAAAGTAATTAGTTGTTTAAGGTAAAGTGAACTCTGAATGTATAACTGTGGCTTTGAATTATCGGAGTTAATATGTGCGCATCACATTTTTGGCAATTTGTTCTCTCCTCAGCTCGTTCACTCGACGATGTAAAGAGGAAAAAACTTGTCACATTTTATCGTTCGTGTCCCATTACTTGATGTAAAATTATACCAATTACTCTCATACATTTAATTTTGGCCACATACGATAGCAAACAAACCTACGTAACTACTACATGCAAAGAAGCCAAAGGATTTTTCTTTCAACACTACTCCTACTGCTTATATGACACTGAATGCTCTCAGAGGGGCCCATTTCTGCATTTAAGTGTGCATGTATTTACAGTCACGATACACTACACACATTCTTTCCTCTTTACACTTCCTCTCCCTCAAACTCTTTTTTATAGTTCAATGAAACCGATTTGAAAAGGTTTTATATTTATTGCTCACTGAATTAAAACTGAATTCTTTTCTATTCGGAATTTATGTACTATTACAATTTACCTATTACTCTCTGTACTAAACACATTACGTGAATTATTTACTACTGCCACTACTTTATTGCACTCTAGGTACAGCATGCATACCAGGATGTACTTAATTTAACTCTTTTTCTTTTATGAATTGTAATATATGAAAACATTAAGAAGCTAAGCTAACATGCCTCCTATACTTAGGAAAATGACACAAGTGAATGTATAAAAATAAATGAGCAATTGTGAAAATCTTTAATAGCTAATTAGATTGCTAAGACACTTTGCATGTCCTTTGGTAATTAATTAATTAATTAGCTTTGTGACTTTTACAGCATAGAATTGAACAAGGATTGAACAAGGAGAGATGCTCCTAATATAGCACACTAAGAATATTTTGCGTTCGCATATCCATCAGTGATAGTAACTTGTATGTATCGCAAGTGTACTCGTGCAGACCGGTTACAAAGTACAGTGTTAAAGGAGAAAGTTAGAGGACGGCGTCGGGTCTAATGCAGAGCTTATGAAACTCGAGACGTATAATCTGGGTGAAGGAAATTAAGAAGGAAACAACATGCATGTATGTATATTGT
The DNA here is from genome assembly GCA_020352615.2 of Yoshiicerus persimilis. Taxonomy (NCBI): domain Eukaryota; kingdom Metazoa; phylum Arthropoda; class Collembola; order Entomobryomorpha; family Tomoceridae; genus Yoshiicerus; species Yoshiicerus persimilis. The sequence continues at coordinate 30,781,110 of CM036940.2, read as the reverse complement.
ATGCAAATAAAGACACTAGAACTGGGAGGCTCGTCATACAATGCATAATGAATAGCGACCCAAGAAAGAGAATCATTAATGGATTTCGTGGAGCCAACAAAGTTTTACTTTGCGAACATAAGTAAGGCCAGGCCGGAGCTGCTTAATTTTCTTGGTTGTGGTGAAAAACGATGCAACTGCACATTAATTTTTAACGCACCGTGCTTTCATTTACTTTTCGGATTTCTGAGAACAAATTTATACATTCATTCACATTTGTACTCACATTCCGGTCAGGCGAAGCAGCCAAGCCAACCAAACTAAAAGAACAAGTCAAAAAGTCAGACGAAGTGACTGTGACTTTGAACCACACTCGGCGATTGCATTAGATATTATTGTATGTACGTAATTACATTGGGAGAATAACGTAAGAGATAAAACATCCTCAGTACAGATATCATTTGAGGAGAGCAGAAGGAAATTGAATAGAACACAACAGCCGCCTCTTGGTCCCTTCAAAGAACAAGCCACAAAGGACAAAAATGGCTAATAAAATTTACACAAGACAAATTTCATGAGCCATACAGCCCTTTTAATGTTTTGCACGTTTCTTGAAATGCACACATTAGTGTCAGGTTTTCCCCTGTACATTACGCTACCTAAACATAGTTCTACCATCCCACCTAACTGAACATAACCGGATAACCTCAGAAAAGAACTAGAATTGAGAAGAGGAATTTAGACAGGGAGCCAAACCTCAGTTTACATAGAGACTAGGCTATTTTTTCTTGCACATCTCCAAACACACACAGAAACTATTAGAATACTCTTAGGTACTGAAATGGAGTAAGTATGTAGTGAGATGATTTGGTTGTGTTTGTTGTGCTGTGTACTGATAGTTACTTAGATGAGAGCAGACACGACAGAGTAGAGTAGGCGGACCCACTTTATGAAAGATGATCGTAGTTTTGTAAAGATGGACCATATTGTGTAATATTAATAACAGTAGTGGATGCATGTTGTTGTACGATATGATATGCTACGCAATAAGTATTCCTATCTAGTCCACTTACACTCCTAAATGTAAAAGTGGAGTCGAGCAATTGAAGAAGCCCCATTCTGTCCAGAAGTAGCCACTACATTTATGCCATGCATTTAGGTAGAACATTGTGAATGTACTTTGTAGACCGGAAGCGAAATGCATTTAATTTTCGGCTACAATAGGTACCTATGGGCCATTATGGCGTAAATCTTCCCTTAAACAGACTATGGAGATTTATTAACATAATGGAAAGTAATCTATCGCTCGCCGACCGAAGCCATAATGTATATTTTCCCCTCTATTGCATTTATGTAACAGATTATCCTCCACGAGTGTTATGCAAGTCAAGTCAAACCAAACGAAAGCAAGTGAAGAGAGAGTGGAAAGCAAAAACGACCAATACAGGAGAGTGCTTTTTGGACAACAAAGACTTGCACGAGCGGTTCAGCTTATTATGACATCCCACTTCCCTTTTCACTTCTATTCCCAGCAAAACTTTTCTCCGTCTTCTGCCCAACTTGCGAGTCTTCCTTGTCCTCGCAGACATTCTCGGAGACACGACACAAGTGCATTTTCATCCAACCAACACATTCACTCACATCACACACAGTCAGGGACATCAGGTATTGTCTGAGCTTATAATCTTAATTGATGCACAGACCCCCGCTATCCATCATTCTTCAAGATACTATCAGTTGACAACAAAAACGGCTCAGCGCCACTCTCGCACTCCATACCACTTCCCCTAACCTAACCCCAGCCACTCAATACCTTCAAACACATAATATACCCCTACCATCACTAAACCTAATAACTTACATTTTTCATTGATCACTAACGTTCTATTGCTAAACTTTCTCCCATTACAGCCAACCATTCTTCTCTGCCCTTCTTTCCACTTCTTTAGGTGTTCCTAACAAAGACAACACAAACCTGTCAACCCACAACCAGGAAATCCCCAGAATTAATGACACAACCATTGCCCAGCCATCCTCTAAGTACCACAATATACATACATACCCTATATACCTACCTATTACATTAATGTACAACTTATGTAGTAAATACGCACCACGCCACCACTCTAGTGTCAAAATCATATCTTACGTAAGCACATAATCATATTTAACTATACCCGAGACAAGGAATTTTGCAGGCACCTTCATTTTCTCAATCTCAAAATCTCAACATACCTTTAAATGAGCTATACTGCCATAATATCTAATATATATAGATGTACATCTTTTTTGTGTATAATGTACAGATTATATACAGATTCTTTTTGCTACGTTAATCTGAGCTTTGCTACCTACGTAATAATAATAATAAACTTTTTGTGTACACTTTTTACGATATATGATATGTAAAACGTAGGTACTAAGTAATAGTAATATACTTCCCATGTTACTAATATCTGTGTTTATAATCAGCATCACAGGACTTGAGATTTGACTCGTTGTACCGTTCAAAAAGAGTTTTAGGAAAATGTGGTGATGAAAACAAATGAGTTTCCTGGGCTAATTTTTTCTCCTTCACTCAAGATATTCCCTAACGAGGCACATTAATTGTAGACAATAAAAAAGCTGGTAGAAGGAAAGGGAGTTGGCTAAGTTTGCCAGTAGGTAGAGTACACATAGTAGGAGTTGAGACATTGAATGTGGCACATATGACTGTTATCTTGAGATAACTTTGCCAGTACATTACATGACTGAGGCATACCTGCCATCAAATCGACACACACGAGCCATTATGGGAGACACATCCCTTGCGCATACCTACGCAACAGCGTAAAATAGTAGTTTAGTAGAAAGTCATTTAGGGCCACGGTCCCAGTCTTAAATCAAAGTAAGCCATCACTTGGACCAAGACCAAAACTCGTAAAATCAATCGGAATCGCGTATCAGTGCTGCACTACGTACTGTCTTCCCAGTGTCTGCCAAAGTCCGCAAGTTGTGCCAGTGTAATTAATTAGCGTGAGTCGAGATATGTATTTTCTCATTATAACGTATGTTTCTTTATAGGAGCTCCGTTCTGCTGCATGATATAGTGCCCAGAGTGAGTTACAAGGGAAATTGATCATTTCAGGTGGAAGAGGTCATGCAGGGGTATAATAGGTAACTGTACGTAATAGAAAAGATGTGTGAATAGTACAGGTTCATGCCACAACGCCATTTTTCGAGATTTTTTCTTATTTTGGTTGAGTTGGTGACTGAAATAGATACGGAGTACGGAGGAGCGGGGTGAATCTACTATGGGGAATCTAATAAGGAATTGTTGTGGACTGAGCTTTAATGTTGCATTTTGGATTGTCGCTGACTTGACTGAGTGAAGAAGTGAAAGTTGAATAGTCAGAATTTGTAGTTTAGATTATAGAGGTAGTAAAGTATGTAGACTGATAATGTGGAGGAGACTGAATGAGTAAAGTGATATTTGGAAATAGGAGTAGTACTGGTCCTGACAATAAGCAATGAGAAAGAGTCAGTGATGCGTCACATAAAACAAAAAAGACTGTATGTATCTGCACGAGAGTCAGAATATTTATGTCACGACAAGGGTAATGTAGCCACATCATCTAATCCAAGTGAATCCAATCTAATCCTTGGAAGGGTAAAGGTTTAACAAAACGGAATGAAATAAAAATAGTCATAATACGATACAGAAATGAGAATGATAGTCGGAGTGAGATGGTGTGCACACAGGAAAGTATGAGTCTGAGTATATCCGGGTATCATCATCATCCTTTGAAAATTCGGTTATTCAAGGCGCGCCAGCCTGGCGACACACAAAATCACAATACAAGCTCCAATTTTCCTCTCACTTGCTCCTTTCCTTGTTTCGATTTCCTACTCTGTCTCTGCAGACTCTAACACAGAGAATGAGAGAGATCTCCACAGAAAGGAAGGACAAACATGTATATATACTTACGTATGTAGACAATTTTTGCGCACTTCACAGCAGCCCAAAGTCTCTTACTACCACACTATGCTGCACTACAGGATAATTCAATGCAATACACAATAGAGAGCAGAGGGAAAAGGAAAGGGAACCTATGGAGGATCTCTATTGCTCTTAATGCAGGCCATCCTATCTTCACTTATGTACATTCTTACTTTTCTTGTTCCTCCCTGCCCAGCTCTAAGAAATCACATACAGGGTATCCCATACCAATATCCCTTTTTACAACAGTACTTCAAATTCTATCCTTCATTTTTATTAAACTATCCAAACGATTTCTGTAGCTCTTTTAACAGATAACCTTTATCTGTGGGAGCGAAACATTGAAAAGTCTGTACAAGTGAACCAAAAATGTTTACATGAAAAATACTAGCAAGAATATCAATTTTAACAAAAGGTTTAAAATGCAAAACAATTTTCGCAGTAATTGCCAATTAAGAAGTCACCAAAAGGAAACTGAACCTATAGTAATCTAACACAAATAATAGATGGATGCATTTTTAAATTAGTAGACATTGACTTCGGACACCCAGTATAGATAGTTTTATCTACTTACATTACCCTCACTTCTTACAAGACTATGTATTCTATTACATAGATACCTACTACTTAAATGATGTTTCTTTCTACTACCTAACGTTGTAATGTCTATCAGGTTTCTCCCTAGAATAGGAAATAGAGTAGTATTATAATATGTGCCTACGTGTAATACGTATGAGTGTATATGCACATATGACGAATATTAGTGTTGAGAAAGTAGTGAGAGAAAGTCAGGGAGGCTAGCGAACGTAAAAGTAGAGACAGGAATAGAAATGGAATAGTGAGGATCTGTTATTCCACGGCATGTACGTAAATACAAGTTTTGTCTCTCCTTTTAAACAACACTTGATAATCTGATATTTTATTGCTTAGATTTTTCATTCTTCGTCTCGCTTCTTCCCTCTTCTCCTCCACTCGCTTTTCCCCATGTGTCTTCTTCTTGTACTTTTTTCATATCATCCCATCACATCCCATCCCACCAACTATACAAACTACTACTTACAACTTCACTCTGAAAACTACTATTTCTCCAGTACCTACAGCTATTTCCTCCGTTGTACTTGTACTTACACCATATCCTCTTATTTCTTCAACTGCTCCTATTTAGTATGTACTCTACAATATTCAGCCGACTCTCACTCTGACTCGCCTAGCACTACTATTATCCTTTTACGACTAGAACCATTTCATTTTGGACTTTTTCAATTTCGACAATAACACCATCACTCGCAGTTGCACTCCCTTCACTTATCCCACTACGCATAACCCACATATTTCCTTAGAAAATTACAAAAATTGCAACTTTGCAAATCTCCAGCATTACTACCTAAATGTTGCTCTGTTATGTCCTACAGAATAGTATTATTATCAAGTAGTACTTCTTTAATGTACGTAGACATAGAAAATAAACTACATCGTGTACCTCATCTCTCTACTACACAACAAAAAGAGAAATACTTGCTTTTGATTTCATGTGATGCGTGTTTATCTTTCCTATATATGCTCCTCTAATAGTCACAGTATACAATATTTTAGTACCTATGTATGTACAACTTAAGATTTGGATTACTATCGTCTTGCTCTGCCCAGAAATGCCATGCCATACCACATGGCCAACTTAACCCAGACCAAACCTAGTCAAGTCAGTTACTTAGCAAAGAAAAGAATCCCACTTTTCTTATGAACCATTTCATTGCACTCTGAATACTCTTTTGCATTATACAATAATACTAGCATACGATGCCATTCCCATTATGGTAGCATGCATGGTTAGGCAGATCAAATGAGTAGCTCACTCAACCCAGTTGACTTTGTGTCGCACCTCGAGTTAAACTACATTTCATAATACTATGTACAGTATATACCTACTCCTATTTAATATACATACCTAACTAACATAGCGAACCATAAGGAAACTGTATTACTTAAGTAGTACAAAGTCTGCCTACTTGCATAGTGTATAAATTTATAATGTATAAACTGTTGCTTGCAAGGATGAAAATTGAGTGGAAAGTGGAAGATGAAATTATGAAGTTTTGGCTAAATTCTCAAGAGGGGAATTAGCACTATGGCATGGCAGGTCGCACTTCAACTCTTACTCACACAAACATACTTTCTATCACATCATTAAGCCAATTTAGAACTGATGATACTAAGCATGAAAGTTTTGATGCTTCCGAGAACCGTTTGCTTCCTTACCTATGTTATGTAAGATATTTCACAGTTATATGTACATAGGTAGCTACATTATTATGTTTTATGCCTCCTACTACAATGTTAAACTTCCTCCACGACTAGGTACACTTGTACTACGTAACAGTGATACATATACACAATTGAAACACTACTCTTTACCAGAGTAGGCATACTATGCATAGTGTCTTCTCTCTAGGGAGAGTATTTTAATGTGTTTGTAAACGTAGTAATTCACAGCGCTAATCTTATAGTACTCAATAGAATTGCAAACCACGTATTTATTCATTATTAGCATCAGTGCTCAGAGTTGTAGTAAATAGTAGTGAGTTGTGAAGTGAAGTTAAAGCAACTCCTGGACAGACTAACTGGTTATGTATAAATATATGAGGAAGGAGGCAAAAGTTGAGTTGAAACAACTTGGCAAAAGCCATTGGGAATATCAAACCATTTATCACATGCATCACATCGCATCGCTGAATCGTCCAAGTCACAAAATACGGAAAATATGTTCCACCACAGTTCGCAATACCTCAACACTGAAAAACATGAAAAGTCTCTATCTGAATATCTATCGCGTTTCAAAACGCGGTTGGCAGAGTTCTGTGCTCTTCTGCTCTACTATCTCTACTACCATTCACTAGTCTGGCTCGGTCTGGTCGTCTTGGTCGTGGTCTACTAAGGTTTTCGAATTACTCTTTTGTGTGTGTCTCTGTCCTCCTGTACCTATAACGTAGAAATACGTCAGCACAACCGAAACGTTCATAAAACAAGAAAAGCCTTTACACAAAAACAAAATTACATACACAGAGAAATTGATAGAAACAAGAAACTCTGTATGCAGCAGTACATCTCTGTGTAGAGTATAGTAGTGGGATGTAGTAAAGAAAAGAAGGTAGTCCGTAAAAGTAATGTACCTCCGTATTTATTTATGTATTTATATACAGACAACAATAGATTGTATTACTATTGGTATGTATGCATGTCTGTTTGAATGAGTGGTCATGTTTTGCCATAAGTAGTGTAGTGTAGTGTTGTTGAATGTATGTATATTACATGGTGAATGTACATAGACAGACTGGCATGGGAAAGTGGAAAAGAGCGGACCATAATTCAGCATCAGAGCTAAAGCAAAGATACTGGATGACAATACATATAAGAATAAGTCTACATGGGGCTATAAAATAAATCGTTACAATATGAAATCTTTGCAAAAGGAAAGAAAAGCAAAGCCAAGCAAAAACTACCTCCGTTGTCACTGCATGTGAACTGAACTCGTACATACTAACTCTTACATAGCCCACTACACTACACTACAGCTACAAATAGAAAAGTACATTCAGTCAGATGTTGCCGAGACAAGTCAACTACTGTTGTATTGCTTTGTATTGCATATAGTGTACCTACATTCCATTACTCTCGAGCAATACAATAGCAATAGCATACCTATACTATTTAGTAGTATTTATATTATGACCCTAGCATTTACTGTACTATAAAGTATGTAAACTGAAATTGTAGCCAAACTGATAGATGCATCCTTACTACGTTACGAATTACCACGTACGTACATTTCACTACTCACTACTCACTCTCTATCATTTTGGATGTCCTTTTATTTCCTTTCTTTCTGTCTCAGGGAAACTACTACAAATATAAATATATACACAAGTAGATAAAGGGAGTATTGAGTATACAAAGTCCGTTAACCAAAGGAATGGTCCGTCACTCTCTCCTTGCTTCGTGGTTTGGTTTGGTTTGGGTGGATTCGTTTCTTTTGGTTTGGTTGACTTGGGTTTGGCATGCTATGGTGACTCTGCTTCTCTTAACTCTGTGAAGACGTACCTCCGAAAGACAAGACTTGACTTTCCCCACCCAGCGCCCGTGATTGAAAGCATACTGTCGTCCACCAAGGTAACGAGGATATTTAGTGCTCCTTCTAATGGTAAAAGTGTAGATCTGGGCAGACTGACTGAGTCTAATGTTAGTCAGGACTGAGTGACTTGACTGAGTGAACATTACTATCTTATGTGCTATTGCAATTCCAAAGGCGGAACTAAACATGTTTGCCATGTGGAGTCGTTTTTCGGTTTCTTCCTCGCCTTACGTTATAAGTTACTCTGTTCCCTCCGTCTTCGTCTCATCCATCCAATCCATTCTATTAGTACAACGCAGAGAAACCGAACCAGGCCGTGTGTGCATTGTATAGGAGCGAATAGGGAAAAAAGACAATAAGATTCGATACAATACAATAGAACACAATAGAAATAGACAAGAAAGAGCCATGGAAAGGAAAGCAAAGCAAAATTTGTTTGCAGTTTCTGTTTTTCTTGAAGAGAAGGCACAAGGTAATAAATTACACGTAAACGTAACACACGAAAAGTTCAACTTTGCCTCAACTCCTTCGTTTTAACCTATAGCATTACTATTATTGTATACTTAACTCAAGTCAAATCAGACAGCAAATGCAAGGAGTGAGCACGGCTACAACCACACTGTATTTCTATACCTACGCCTCCGAGATCTATATTCTCAATTCCTGTCCTTCTTTCTCAGCTCAGCTCAGCTTAAGCTAACGTACGATTCAAATAGATGTATTCTCAACCAATTCTTTTGCCACTAACATCCATACAACCTCTGCTCCTCTCCTCATGCTCCCGAGCAATACAAATTATTGCCTAGCCAATTCATCTTCTCTATAAGACATGCATGACTCTTTGTTGCTCTGATAAAGACCTCCATTTCAACCTCATTTACATGAGAATATTCCCGCCTCTACAATCCTCCATTCCATTCCTAAGCATCCACCTTTGCTCTCAACCATTATCTTCTTTTATATCAAATGCTCCAATAGTCCCTTAAATCCTAATCGTTTCTCAAAAATACATTACAATAAATACGGGTTACTTTACTGCTGCGCTTTACTCTCTACTTCCTCCATCTATCACGGCGATCTCCTTCGCCCTATTCTCCAAAATCTTATGCCATGCATTCCTTACTAAGCTCACTGAATTAGTTTCACATACCTACTTTACTATTTGTACTTCTGTCGTCCCATTCTTTAGGTTATATCAATCACTTTAATATAATCCTCAAATAAAAACACATTTTATTACCTATTATTTAGGTAACTCCAACTAAAACCAACATTTACGTTTTCTGATGCATTTACTTACATATATTATTATGACAAACATGATCATAATAATACAAGGACAAAGTATGGCAAACAAATACCTATAGGTAGTAGAGTAACAATAGTCTTACAAACAATTGGCCTAAAACATAGACAATAATATAGTTTGTCCACAGAATACAGGAAGGCAATGACAGTAGCAAAAAATGTTTGTAAAAGTGTAGGAAAGCATTGAAGGGAGATGATAGAGAGAAAAGTATAAAGAGGAAATGGTAGAAAGAGTAGAATAATATTATTTCTGAGCTTGTTGTACGTATCCTTACGATTAGACAAGAGTGAGGAAAGTATTTGTAAGAACATAAGTAACGTAAATAGCTAAAGAAACGGATAGAATAGAGCTAGACGGTGTAATAACAAATGTATTAAGAAGGAAGAGCAAAAGAAAAAGTATTGTAACTGCAAGTGCAACACAATTGAGACATTTGGCCGCAAATTACAACATGACAAAAAGTTCGGCTCATCTGGAAAGTTTTCTAAGGACAGGAAAGTGGGAAAGTGGAATGGTTGGCGTTGGCGAGTGAGGCGACCACGGCAAGACCCCTTAATGGGAAGATGAGAGCCTACCATTCCAGCTCATCCAAAGCTTCCGTACGAATCTAATATCAATTATTTGAAGCCCCCTGGACAGCAGGAAATTCATTGGCCATGTACTCAACTCATCTACTCATTCCACTCATTGCTACACTTCTCCATCAGACCAACTCACTAAACCAGGCCAGACAGACATAACGTAGTGGCTTCGCTGCCATCACCCAGACTCGCCGGACGTACTCTCCTTCTCCAAGTGTTTGCAAATTGACTCCACTCTGAATACAATCAATCTATAGCTCTCTATTACTCCAACCAACTATTTCTATAGTCTATAGGTACCCCTACACTTTTATTGCTCCAGATACACCTACAAACACTATGGCCAAAGATATAGGTCCAAAGTTTGCAACACACTTTAAGTACTGCTCTAATGTACGTACATACATACAACTACTCATGGTAAGTAACAGAGACCCCACAATTCAACCAAACGCTTATCCATGATTGAACCTTAGCATCATCAATAGTCCTAACTTAAGTGTATACTTCCTTTCGACTTTGCTGTCTTACTTATTGCAGTAGTACCATGAACTAACTAAAGGCATGTCCTCATCTGTCTATTTATAAAAAGGCATGTTACCATTATTTCCACCTAGCGTGTCACATTCTCACATTACGCAAGAGTTCTATTTATCTGTGATGCTATTCTCATGTGATGATGATATTAGGCCATGAATTATTCTTGCATTAGTATTGCTGACTGTAAACAGAAAGTATGTCACACAATTTTTCTATATGAATATGGATAACAGTACATGTCGAACACTATAATGGTAAGTGCACCTTTCTGGTTATGCTCAATAGAGTATAGAGTAGTAGAAGTAAGATATCTATATATGATGAAACAGTGTCCAAAGTAAGGCAGAGCAAAGAGAACTAATGTACTTAAACGTAGTAGGAGTAGGTTACCTAATGTTCAGATAAATGTGACTGGTTTTGTTAGTGGGATGAGAGGACATGAAGGAGAGGCCTATCTTTTTGTGACTTATTGTGGAGAGTATTTGTACAGATAGTATTTATACAGAGTGTGGAATCGTATTGACATGCTCATCTGCTAATAGAGTAGAGACAGAGTGATGAGAAAGAACGCAGTCCCTTTGCTCAACTCAGGAAGCGTTCAATTATAGCTTTTCACTCGATTGAGTTCCATGTATTTCCTCCACATGTCTCCTCCTCCGTACCTTCTATCAGGACATGACTTTGTGATACAAGGAAACGATGGGATACCTCTTCATTCCATCACATCCCTTCCTCGCCATTGATAGCAAAGGCAATAAATAAGTAGACAAGGAGACTGTGGCTGATGTTCACAAAAAACAAAGATGAGCCCACTTTCGGAATCCGATTTAATTTCCTTTCCCTTACACAGGCAGTAATTTGTATAGGTTGCAAGTTTCTTTCCAATTCGATATATACATGCATAAAAGTATGTATACCAATTGGATACGTGCAGATGGGCTTACAATACATAAAGAAAAGTAAGTGTATGTACGAAGAAGTATAATGGTGAGGTCTGTTGTGTTGTGAGTTTAAGATCCGAAACAAACCGAACGAAAGGAAACCAAGTTTAATAGTTAGTCAGGCAAGACAAGTCAAGTCAAGGCAAATCAAGTTAGAATTGAAAAAAAGCACAGTCCAATTTTCGTATGGGAAAAAGAGGGAATGAAGATGATGATGACGATTTGGGTTGATTTGGACGGGATGGAAGTGCCTATCATAGTCCAACTGAATTCCCAACAAAACAGTTAAGAAAATTCAAGGGAAACGCAAATAAAATATATGCAAGCACATTTATACCACACGGATATACTTATGTACACATTTACCAGTGCACTACTAAATACACCATTTCGGGTGCAGTATACCAGACACAATATATTACAGTTATAATAAGTACGGACTTTTTGACTCCTCCAACTTTAACTAGGTACGTATACAATATTATATGCATGCTAGAACTCTAATAAGGATAGCAAGACAAGCTTAAAAAAGTCGCGGGGGTTGAGAATGAGGTTTTGCACGGCCCATTTCATCGGGCAGTAATTCCGTCCTTGTTTATTTAATCAAGATTTCGACATATTTATGGACGTCGAGTTTTCCGTCTCGCAACAGATTGGTTTCGCCACATAATACATTGGACCTGAGCACCAGATAGCAAAACAGAGAAATAGAAAATACATGAGAGTCAAACGAACAAAATAACTTTAGACACATACACACTTTAATACACTATACTTCTCCATATACCCTAATATCTATTAACCGTTTGCCTATAGATCCCCTGTACTCGATCCACTCTCGACTATATTCTAATGCTATGTATAAAACTACACAACAAACAGTAACACACAATACAACACATTACGTACACATACATGTACACAAATGCTATAGAGAAAGAACAAACCACAGTCAAGTCGAAGTGGAGACCAGAGCCACAATGTAACAAAGCAGCACAACAACTCGAGCTTAAGTGAACTATGCCGTTGTGTTGACTTGACTCGACTTCTCATTTGCTTAACTTAAGTGAGACTCTATGTTAAACTATCATTCTTTTACTTTAACTCCCTAATACTCCACATCCTACACACCAAACACTTGATGATGCATTCTATTACCATTCTACCATCTTTTGTTTACAAAGTACAATAACTGTATCCATATACTGATGCACACTAGTAATTTCCAGATTACCAAAATATTTTCTCAAGCTCTACTACTATGTACTACTTGCTACATCTACACCTAAATGCCTTTGAAGTAACCATATTTTTTTAAACAGGAAAAATTAATTTACACAAATATTAATTACAAAATTAATTGTTTAATTAACTGCTTATGTATCATTATCATTAGTCATCACATTCATAAATCAAAAATTTATCACATAATTGGTATGTGAAAACTTATTATTTTTAAGTTGTGTGCTATGGTTGAATATTTTAATTAGATTGGAAAAGAGTATTTCGAAAACTGAACACAGTAGCGTGTAGGTGGAAGTGAAGAAGGAAGACTAGGAAGGATAGGATGAGAAAGAGTAAGTAGAGATAGGTTTGGAAGAGACTGGGATTGGGTTGGAGGAACGAGAGAGGAATGATGAGAAGGAGGAAACTCGGTTGAGAGTTATTCGAAGAATATAGCGCACCCTCTCTATCTCCATCCACGTACTCATTTCCTCTCTCTGCTTTGGTCGGGAGTGTTGGGGAAACCTCTAAATAGTATTCTTCAGCCGATTCAATTAAAAGTGAACTGGCTGATATTCTAATGCTCATGAATCACCCATCTCGTCTCTCTCTCCACTCTTCCTAATGAGATCATGCCAGAGTGATAAGACACCTCATTAAGGTGTGAGTCAAACATCGGCAAGAACCTTCCGCTCCACGACAGTCCAACTCGAAGTTCATCTGCTTTCTTTCCTACAACTCCAATCACACTTGATCCATATCACCCGAAATGAGAAAGCCAGCTAGCCAACTTGATTCTCCTTCATCCTACTTCACTTCTCTCTCCACTTGTTATACTCATGTCTATTATGCCTTCCTGCACCTTCCTCCTTATATCTTACACGTCTACTTCCTATATGCATTACTTACACATACTGAAGTACTCAAAATGCAATGAAACTAAAGCTAACTCTACCTTATGTCATTACTTACATTACAAACAGACAGAATGCTGGAAAACGAACGAACGTTGAATTGAACAGGAATGTACCTCAGTTTGGTCCAACTCACCTATTCTGTATATCTACGTATAATTCTGTAGTACGCTTGAGATATATACTGTCTCAGATAATATCCTAATGATATATAGGTATAGAGACCTTCGAACTTAGAACACAACACAGAATTCCTAATTTAAAACTTAGTTCTATAAGTTTAAGTTTAAGTTTAAGTTTAATTGCTTTATTGTCACACACTATACAGAATCAATATATGACACTGGTTTCCAATAGAGGACACCTCAAAAATACAAAGTCAGATCAGATATTAAACAAAATGTTACAAATAATACATTTGGAAACAATTCCATCAAAATTGCTGACAAATAGAAATGTATGGCTCAAATACAAAATACAAGATATTAACAGGAAGGACGAGAACTGATGATATGTTCGCGAATTGATGATTTAAATATGTTGAAAGAGTCCAGCTCTTTGATATTATTTGGAAGAGAGTTCCACAATTGAGTAGCTCTATATTGGTAGGATTTTCTGAAGAACTCTTTTTTAAAGCCAGGAATACAAATATTTTTTGCGAACTTACTGCTCTTACTTTTATCTTCAATGCACCAAAGATTAGTAATTTCATTAGGGTACATAAATTTGTTAGCAAGGAGAGGATACAGAGTAGTTAGGATAACATATTGTGTAAGTTCAGCAATTGACAGAATGCCAAATGCATTATAAAGCGAGTACATATTTGGAAACTGGATGTTTCCTGCTCGCATTCTCGCAATTTTCTTAAGACTATAAAAATATTTTAACAGAAAGTTGTCAACAATTGATTGAAGGATATAAGGATAACCACGTAGTTCTGACTGGTATATATTTGTGCTCACCCTTGTTCACCTCATTGCTATTTCAAACAGTATTTATCTATAACTAAAGGTACTTTTCTCTCATTTTGACTTCGTTTTACTTACAGACACTACATTCAAGACATAATATTAAGTTAAAGGTAGTTTCCATAAAGTAAGTTAAGCTAGCATCTCTCACTCTACTATATGTTCAATTTAAACTATATTAACAAAGTCTTGCTTCAGTTCCTGCATATGCCTGTGCTAGTATGTATGCATTAGTTTCTACTATCACTCCAGAGAAATCAAGCCAATTCCATTCCAAACCATTTCCGCACTTGCACTTCGTTGACTCCCCAGCTTCTATAAATACGTCAATCTCATACCTGCACCGCACTGCAATCCCATTATTGCAGTTCAAACTTTTCTTTCTTAATCAGATCCAACCTCGTTTAATTGCAAGAAATAAATGACTTGGGCACAAGACGCGATAATTCACTCTTGAAAAGTTTAAGGACTACTTTTCTGTTTCATCCCTACAGTATACAATGTGTTTCTTGTTTCAAAAAGCTTGCTGAAGCATACAAAGTCATATAAGGTCCAATATAATTGATAACACCTACCTGATTCTATTTTATCAATAGCAGGATATGCATAACCTTGAAGTTTTAATGTACCATTATAAAATGCTATTGCGAATGGTGCGCTATAAGTTATAAACTAAAGTAATTCAATGAAAGTACTTAATACTACATTTGACACTTTTTAGTGGGTACTTGGATAAATAATGAAGTAAGGAGGGAATGAGTATTAAAAGGAAGTTGAGTGCAAAGTCAAAGTACAGAAGTGTTTCAGTGTTTCTTGCTCTCGTTAAATTAGTGTTAAAAAGACATAGGTACCTAGCAAGAGTAAGCACTGAGATTTTTACTGTTTTTATTTATACTTACGTGTATGTAGGTGGTTTGGTGTGAGTTAGGTTGGACTGTTGGAGTGCAACCTTGGAAGACAAAAAGAGAATGAGTGTACAAAATAGATGTTTATACGTCGTGTAAATATAAGAGTCGTAATAAGGCATGGGAATTGACCGTGTAGTCTGGTCTCACCGCTGTTAATTGCATACCAATGTTGAATGCTTTGCAACACTATATCTGTACAACGTAACATATATGACAAGTCTAATGTAAATGTTTATCATGCGAGAGAAGAATTACAACACAGTCCAATCTACTTAACCGTAGCGCATCTTCCCTATAATATTTCTATTCATACCATCTAGATTTACGAATAGACTGCATAAAAAGTCAAGTCATAATACAGGCGGTAATAGGAAAGAGCATCTGTGCTCAACCTCAAGAAGCGACGTACCTCTACGTGCGATATACCTATGAAGACACGTAATTTAATGCAATGCAGTATCTTCAAGAACGGATAAAGTATGACCGAAGAGAAATAAAGTCAAGTAACAACATTGTTTATAATAGTCATCGTATCTTTCATCTTCATCTCGTATTCTGTATAAGGTAAGCTTTAATGCAGCATATTAGATATTTAAAACCTTTCCAAGATGGAAAACAGACACCTCTTGCTTTTCTATTTCTCTGCGGTGGAGAAAAAATATAGGATCATTATAAGAAAGGAAGTTAGTAGACGATCGTCGGAAATTTGACTCCGCGTCATTATCATTTCTGAAGGCTCTCACTTCAAATGAGATGAGTTCTGTTCCTTTTCCTAACTCACTCAGCATTGCTCTGTACACTACAAACTACTACAATTTTCAATTTGTTTTCTAAGCTACATGATAAGGTAGACATTGTGTGTACATTAGTGCTTACCCTATACATTCTCTTTCAGTTCCATATTGTTCATTCGTCACGGAATGCTTCGCTACATTCCCTTATGCATAGACACTAGACTCAACTAGTACTTATATTTTTTACTTTGATAAAAAGTTATGTTTGTGTGCTGTCCCCTAAGCCAAGTTAATTCTTTTCCTTATACCTATACTTTCTATGCTTACGACGATAGAAATAGTTTAATAATACTTACAAGGTGCACCTTTAATGACTCTTGTGACCTTTAACATTTCGATGAATAAATCTTTTGAATCTCCAACTCTCGGATTACTTGTACGTGAACTAGTTTCGTAATAGTCGGCAACAGTAGCACATAAGATGTGTAAATATGCATTCACTATTCACACTAATATACAATACACTTAAACTGCACATTTGTAGGAGTGCCTAATCGACTTATTGTCAGATATTTACTTTATGCTACTACGATACGAGCGATGAGCATTGTTAAATATTACATAAGCAGTTGTGTGATAACGTGTTACTCGTTACTCTAATGTAAAACTAGCACAACACAATGCAATTACAACGGTGTCAGGAGCATCATTACATTAATATGCCCTTAGTACTTCACTTTTTCCTATAAGTAGTAGAGATTCACATAAATCATATTACAGATGTATTTGTGGAGAAATGTACCTCATAAGCAAATAGTGTTCTCAAGACTTTCTTACCTTATCTAAGCAATATACCAGAACAGAGTAATGTGCAGAGAGTGATAGTAGAAAAGGAATTCCCGCAAATGTAACCTTAGAAGGCGCAGATATTATTATGTTGGCTATTCTGTGTGGTATGCGCTGATTTAGGAAATTTAAGTGAAGGGAATGCATAGATAGGGATTTGAGTGGGCATTTGCTTTCAGAAGCCTTCAACAATTCTCCAGAGATTCCTTCAGCTTTCGACCATGTACAGATGAATATTTCACCAATGTTGAGGCTCTACCACTGTCGTTAGCACGTTTCCCCTACCTTCAATTATTTATACTCAACAACTACGTTTCCATGCAATACACACATTGAAACAAGTAAGTCCTCGTTACATCCCCAAATACACACACAGCTTTCAACAAGACAAACCAACGTAATACCTATCTACAATACAAACCTACCAATCCCACATAGAAAGACAAAAGCGGAACACACGAGAGCGATACGTTAACTTAACGTACCTCCATTCGCCATACACACCCACAACACAACAGTTGCAATCAGTGGAATAGAAACGGTCCGTTAGTCCCCCTTTGCATACTTTGCATCTTGCACATAATATATTCGGTACATTATATGCATGTACTCCTAGTCACTATTCCTGCTTATATGCAATTGACTATTGTCTATAGAGGACTAGTTAAGTTGGAGGAAGTAAGGGAGTCGATTTGCATTCGTATGATAACCTGTACATCACCAAATCACCATGCATTTTAAAATGCAATCCACACCTCACAATTTCTCATCCGGTTTCTTTTCATCTTGAGAATTGCATTAGACTCCAGATGAGAAAATGCTATGCTAAGAGAATTCTCTATTGTGCTTCTAAATTATATCCTAAGGTTATCTTATCTACACTTACTACTGTAAGTATATCAGTAAACTACTAGAACTTTTTTCTTAAAGTTTCAGTCTCTGTAGTCTCCTACAGTGGTTCTGTTGTTTATTTATAAATATACTACTTAAATAGTACATATTCTTTGCATATCTGCAGTATTTCTTAGTAGCATTATTGCTTTATAACAAGTAAATTCCTATATAACTCCCGTATATATTCAATTGAGTTGTAAAATGTGACCGAAAGAGGTTTATATAGCGCACAAGGTAAAAGTGTATAAAGGGAAGAGAAAGAGCACGCACGTCTACCTACAAACAGAGTGAAGCGAATGAGTGAAAAGAAGAAGTGTAGGGATAGAAATTTAGAGACTGTTAGATATTAAAGGAAGGTACTACCAGTGAGCAGAGTTCCCGCATGTTCCCCAGCCGGGCAATAACGAAGGTAAAGCGGTATGTGAAAGAAATATTGTATCGGAGAAACCGCCCGCCTGTATGAACCTAACCAACCAATTCGAATTTGGCAATTTCATTTAGACATGAGTAGGCAAGTGTACATATAGAGGAGAAGGACTGTTCCCATCCTATCAAACTTACTTATTGTTGGCAGACTAGAAGGTGGAAGGTGCACGTTGGCTACTGACAGAGGAGGAAAGAGTAGGTATGCAGTGAGACGAAAGGAAACCAACACCTCGATGAGACGATCAATCAATATTCTCTGCCATACGTGGCTACATAGGTTTTGAGGATGTATTCCCAGGAGAGGAATCCCTCGGGATGCAATCAGCTTGAGTTGTGAAGTCTAGGTTGATTGGCTGACCAAGGTGCAGATGGAGCTCACCGGATACCGGATGCCATATACACTTCCATTCTCTCCACTAATTCTGATCTGGCTCCCTGATACAATTCTCAGGATGTTTCTCGTAACTCCAGATACGTGAATAGCTTAGTTTAGATAGGTACACATCTATTTATTATGTTATTACAACGAGGCACTAATGAAATGAATGAGAGAGCTAGTTGAGTTTAAGTTGAAGTCGACTGATTTGTGAGTGGAGTGTAACGTTCGCGTTGGGGAACCGAATATATGTGTTTACCCATAGAGATATAAGTATTAGTATTGCACATTTCATCAAGAAGCCATTCGAGTGTCACTTGACAAGCAGAAAGAGTTAAGGAGATAGTAAAAGAGACTACTACTATAATAAGTAAGTATAACATACGTAGGAAAAGTGAATCTACAATGTAGTCAAGTGTCTTTGAACGGGAAACGTAGGAAAGGAGACGTTTTGCTCTTTTGCGTTCTTATTTTACATTATATAGAGGTATTAGTGTATCCTTGCCTTGGTTGTGGTGATAGGAGCAAGCGATTGGTCTGTATTGTAGAAGTGTTCTACGTTCTACCTTTGCGTTTGCCAAGAACATTTGTTGGGGAAAAAGGAGAGATAGAGAGAGATAGTACATACTATTAGTATAGTGGCCTGGCGAATTCTTCTTCGAATCGTGAATAAAATCAACGGTAATGTGGGTCATAGGAGAGAGCAATGGAGATCTATAATCTGATTGCATTTCATGACATTTCGATGCAGATTTCGTGTGCAAATGAATGTGAATTGGAATGAGTCCAGGAGCGATATGAGACAAAATAGCGTCAAGAGAAAACCTACGTACCTAAGCTGAAGAATCGTAACATAACAAGAACAACCTAACTAAGGTATGACTAGAGCGAGGCAGAGCAAAGCAAAGCAAACCACCTCAACTGAACTGAACTCGACTACAGTTAAAGTGAGACTGAGTTAAAGTGAACGAGGCTCTTCTCCTATCATTGTATATGTGTAATGCAAAGCCAAAAGTCATAGTTGCTTCTTTTGGCCCGGAATAAATGCAGAGGAGAAGAAACACCGAGGAGATATAAAGTAATAGCAAGTGGATGTATGTGGGTAGGTAAGTAGCGTAGAATATATTGTGCTCGAACGTATATGATCTAAGTTCCTCTCTCTTCAGTTTCGTTTAGGTGCATCTTCCTCTCCAACTTTCCCATTCTCCGCGATAAAATGATCTTTTTCCTGGTATTCCCATACCTCCACTATACCTACGCCTTTACTCTAGACAACCATTTCTCTTTCTCAATTTCCAAGGGAAATGAACTGATTTCACATCGAGATAAACTCGTATGTCTATCCTCGTACATGCATTCACATATTATTCCACCTTACCTAACCTATCTATTTATGCATGCTGAAAACAACAACCATCCGCGAAACGACTCCATATCCCATTGCCAAAATTAATTCTATACCAGACTCCATACATCTCAATTTCCTCTCTACCTTTGCCCATACCCTTTCATATTCATGATCACTCTCTACTCAAACTTCACTTTAGTGCCCAAATACGCTCATGCATACTCTCATTAATGTCCAACTTTACTCCTAACTATCCATAAGAGCCATTGTGAATACAGACTCTTTTATCTCCACTCTCTCCACCGCCTTTACCAGCACTGCTACACTTGGCCAAGGCAACGCTAAACAAAACATCGCAATAAGATCATTTTGATTAAATTACTTACGGCAAACCTGAATCGTTATTGATATATCTTTTGGAATTTGTATCCATTACGTACAACAATAAACAGTTCCCGTCAACCAAAATAAACCAACAACGCAAGACCCTACTCTATTTTCACCAACCATCCTACCTTATGACTCAATACACACTAATTTAATTGCACTCTACCATAAGCGCCTCTGCCACAATCTTAAAATACATAAAACTATTTCCCTTTATGCTCCAAGTGCGTTTTTCCACAATGTACACTATTAAAGTTAATTTTACACTTTCATGAGATAATTGCAAATTTAAGACATGTAATACCAACTGCGCGTTATTTTCCTAGTGTACCTAAGCTCTCAAAAGAATTATTGTCCATACAATACGCTAACCAAGATATCCTCACAAGTATTGCACACTACACACCTTACAATTACCTGTCATTATTCATTATGTTAAATACCAAATTGCATGCCTACAAAATATATGATACGTCAATTTAATTCAGCATTTAATGCATAGGAATTTGTTTTTCAAGCGACCAGTATTTACGAATAGAACATTGAAAGTTTGAAAAATAAATTGCAAGTGCCGAAATAGGTAATAGATGGTTGTTGTGTGTATTTTATTCATACGTGGCTGAGGTATAGATAAAGTCGGTTGTAGTGAAGTCTGTAAGTAGTTGTGCTGCGTACCTATTTATATTGGACTTCAATAAAGCGCATTTATCGGGAGTATTATGCAAAATGGGTCGTAAAATGTGCGTTCCCTGTGAGACACACGGGGAGATAAAAGGAAGGAGAGAGAGGAGTCAACAGAAATGCAGTTCACGTTCGAACCTTTCAGGTCTACCGTCCCGATTCTCCTCTCGTCACAAGAACGAAGGAGGCAAGGAAGCGAAGCCTGAGCATCGCAGGAAGATTTGACTTTACTCCCGTTTCCCTCTGATGATGAACTCCGCTTTCTCGCTTCCCTTCGTTCTTACGGATCTCACCCGCCCATTTGCTTCATCCACAGCCAAAACTACTTACCTAAGCTCAGCTCAAATATAAATAGGAAAGGTGTGCCTTCATTCCAAATCTTCCAACTTAACTCGTCTTCTCCCTTGTCTATACATTCTATTCTCTGTACAATGCATTCTTACAGAGTATGCCTACTTCACAGTTCACATACAGACTTCCTGCATACCAATACATTCTCGAGCATAGCATGAAACTGGGTATTATAAATAGTATTAGCCTCTCGCACTATAGTGATTAGACTTGGACTACAAATACAAATACATAACACTCTCGGCTACTCTTTGCATATACATGCATTCTATCTGTACACACAGATAGCTTAAGCTTACGAGATGTGCATTTACTCTCCAATTCCTATCCAATACTCACTACGACTTCCTCAACTCACTCAACGTATATTTTATATATAAGAGGAGCTTAATCCACGTTTATGTCCTGGTATATCTCCTTAATTTATTCATGAAATTCGCCACTGAGCGAACAAGTCTGTTTCATGCATGCTCTACCAAATTGCAAAACATGCTAGTTCCAATTAATCCACCCGTTCAGAGTACTCCTATCTTCAGCCAGACAGTATGTACATGCACAGTGACTTATCGTTAGATATAGTTTAACTATTATAATACCTACCTCGCTCTCTCCTCAACCAAAGATACTTTTCTTCTTGCCCCAAGAAGCGAATCCACTCCTCCGATTTTCCTTCAATACATGTTAGCATCCTTCCGTGGAGCTTCTGATGCTGATAAGGATGATTCGATTCAAGAGCACCTTACAGATACCACTTCCAAATTACGGGCTCAAGGTAAACCTTCCAGTCTTCACCGATCTACTTGATCACGCACTTGCTTCTCTCAAGATTCTCAATTACCTACTAGCCTAACACTCAACTCACGGTTTCTTCTCCCGTCCCAACCTCTCAACTTATATTAACTAACAATACCTTTCATTATCTCTCTCAACTCAACTCTCACGGTATCCTAGTCCAAACTACACCTTTCCCAGGTGAAATATCATCCACTATTTCTAAGATGACTAAAGAACTGATAAGAGAACTCCAGTTTCGACACAGATACTACTGTTATCTCTTTTCTATACCTGCAATACAGTGTTGGCCGCAAGTCACGCATCATGGGGAAATAACATTACCTGTGGCCACAAATAACGCATCATAGGGAATTAACATTACATGTGGCCACAAGTCACGCATCATAATGAAATAACATTAGGTTTGCAAGTTGAAGATTTTAGCTTGAAGGATGAAGTGGTACCTGGCTTAAAGATGTTCAATGTGATGACCATTTACTGTCCCCGTAAAGAATTTAACAATGATGAGGTCGTCCAGAATTCCGGCCCACACCATAAATCCAGGAGACCCTTGTTCCTGTAGCCCTGCCATCCAGTGGGGATTTTCATCGGATTAATACCGACAATTGTGACGATGGAAGACTCCTTTTAAATGAAATTTGGTTTCATCACTGAAAAGAATTGTTTTCTTCTTCTAAAATTGACTGCGCCCACCGACAAAATGCAATTCTCCTTGCCGGATCTTCTGGTTTAAGAGCCTGGAGAATTTTCATTTTATATGGTTTAAAATGATGTAATTTCAGGATGCGACGAACACTGGTTCTTGAAATGTTCAGATCTCTGGCCACCTCTCTCGGCGTTCTTCTTGGACTTGCAACAAATTTTGCAAGAACGGTAATTGAAGTCTCTGGGTTTGTAGCAGTCTTAGGAGCCCCAGGTCGAGGGGCATCAGCTGTCGAACCTGTCTTCTTAAATTTGTTAATCAGTCTAACAACTGTTGATTGGTGGATGGCCTTATCAGGATGTCTCCGAGCGAAATCCACTGCCACGGCTCTGGTGGATAAGCCTGGACGTCCAGCCAACATTATCACTACCACTCTTTCATCTTTCGAAAGCCTCATTGCGCAAATGATACACTTACTCGATAAAAAGAACTTACAAAATAAATGTTAGTCTGCTCAAATAAAGGTGCATTGGAGCTGATTATTGAATGAAATCGAAGGTTCTCCTACACACCAATGTTATTTCATTATGATGCGTGACTTGTGGCCACATGTAATGTTAATTCCCTATGATGCGTTATTTGTGGCCACAGGTAATGTTATTTCCCCATGATGCGTGACTTGCGGCCAACACTGTATAAATTGTAAATACGTAGAGAATAGGAAATTAATACCTACATTGCTATCTCCTCCAATATTCAACTTTAACCAACAAACTTTATATCCAATAACCTTACTTACTAGGCCTATCCTCGTACAACATTTATCCAACGAAGACACTTGCACTTTGAATTTACTTACTAGGTGCACACAAGTAAATAGAATATACCTACTTAAGTTTATGATTACACAGGTTCATAGCACAAAAGAGAAGAGGGGAATGAGTCATCGTCGATGGTTGTGTTCTTTAATGGCTATTGATAACAATAATGTCTTATCTTTGTAACCTGTCGTCGGTTTGTAGACAAAACAACTTCTCTATTAACTTACAAGGTTAATGTTAAACTTAACACGCATATGATAGTACATAGGTACATGCTCCATATACGTCTTAATGCATGATAAAGCCGTGTTCACACTGCTTAAACTTATACATGCCTACTTTATGCAGATATTATGACCTACGCTAGGTAAAGGTACATAAACGTTTTATGCTCTCCACTCCTCAGCTTTATAAATACTAGAGATGGTCAAATTCCAAAATTTTTGTACCCTTACCCTTCCCGCACTAGTGCCCCGCACAACCCTTGCCCTTCCCTAGCCCGTCTACGCCCCAACCCTCAACCCTCGTAAATATGGCCATCAACCCTCGCTAAACCCTCATGTAAGAAAATTTTTATTGATGTACTAGTAGTAAAAACAACGTAAGATTTTATTGACAACAATTGTATTCAGATTGTATTATAGTAGTATTTATCATAGAGTATTGTATTTTCGTCTATGTCCCACACATAGATATAGATATACTGTTTTTGGTCCCACAATAGACAAAAACATATAATTGAAATATAAATACTCATTTGTTCCCATGCAAAAATAACAGCTGTAATAATAAAAGCTGAATAGCAATAAAATTAGGTGAAATATGTAGGTATGTGCACAATATGAAGATACTAGCTGTGCATAGTTTATGTATGCACGGTGGAAGAGTAGGAAATGCATGAAATACATAAGCAAAAGAAGTTTGCAGATGCGCGCCTTCGTTAGAATGTTGTGCTCATTGCCCAATTTATGCATTTATTTTCTATTTAACATTAGACAAGCAAGAACTTATGAAGTTAAATAAATTCGTGACCCTTGCAAACCCGCGTGTTTTAATTTAACCAATTATTCAACCCGTGAAGGGTTGAAAATTGGACTTCTAGCCCTTCCCTTGTCCGCCCCTTATAAATAATTATTAGTCCCTTCCCTCGGAAAACCCTTAATGGTTGAGGGTTCCCTTACGGGTTGAGGGTTCCCTTGACCATCTCTAATAAATACTCACTATCGTGACTCATGATAATAATAATGATAAACACGCTGCGTATTAATATTTTAATGCTTGACTAGTACACAGGAAAAAGCAGACTTTGAACTGTTTTCTATTCAAAGTTTACTCCATAATACAATCACCTAATTGCATAACATTTATTTCCTTATTATAATAATTTTATAAAGGAAGAAAACATGTGACTTTTTTCATTTTAAATAGGTCTTGTGTACGAATAATCATTATAACATTTATATGGCATAAGACACTACCCAGTACATTATACCTATTTTAAACTGTATATATATTATAACATCCCTTTAATTAATGTTCAAGGGTAATAACACGAAGAATTAATAACGTAAGTAGTAAGTTGAACCGTTTGGATAATAGCTACTTGTGCTGTTATTTTGTATAGGTATACGTAAATGTGGAGAATCAAAAAGCGTAGGTAAAATAAGATATGAAATTCGGTTTGAGTGATTTATATTTAGTAAAGGGAATATTATATAAATAGACGGAGATGGTAATAGGACGAGAATGACCTAAAATCGATGATTTGAAATGTGATGGAAATGCCAATTTTGTTTTTGAGTAGAATGATAAAGCGTGTCTCTATTAGATAGGACGCAATCAAGGGACATGCACAGAGGAGAGGAGCTTCAAAGGATCTCATCATGTAAAGTAACCAAGCATGTGCTGTCCAAAAAGGGTGATTTGAGTCATAAGTAGAGATAGAGCGAGGCTGGAGAAGGATCCAATCTATATTATCTGAATTTTATTGGCCCAGTGGAAGATAGTCGTTGGAGTTTAGGTATTTGTACGGCCAAGGTGGAATGGTAGTTAGGTAGGTGGGTAGAGTAAGCAAGGATTTGTTAGCAGAGAGATTTGCTCAAGTTAAGATGTGAGATTTGCTGGTGAGTGTATCAAAGACGGAGCTGGTAAGCTGACGCTACAGCCGCCACTCAACTCCCAATTTGAGGAAGGAAGAAAGGACCGACAGGTTCGTTGAGAGAGTTCAGGACGAGGAAAATAAGTAGGTTTAGGTATCAGTCCACAAGGAGATACTTGTCAAAGAGAATTGGCCCTCGTTTGCCCATGACGAAGATGGAAAGGATCTGAGAGCTGCGAGCAAAAGAGGAGGAGATGCTACGACGAGCAAAAAGATATCGCACAGACGACTCCCTTAGGAACGCTCCTCAAACCCTCAAACTCTAAGGAAGCCCAGCATAAACCGGCATACTTAATACTTACCCAGTACATCACTTCAGCCACAATGCAATCCAACACACCTTCAACTTCTTTTACTATCGCCTACTTAATACCATTTCCCCAAATCATTCAAACCTCTTTTCGCAAACACAGGCAAAGATTTCCTCCTCCTTACCTTCCTTCATACCAAACTCCAGCACAAACTGCTGGTAAACAATGTAAGTTTCCAAAATATTTATCTACTTATATTTTACATTAAAAAATTATTCCAATAGGACAGTGACACCTTAATAAAGGGATACAAAAATATATTTGTTACTTAATTAAATGTATTAAATTCTATTGTGAAATATAGTTTTGTAATGTAAGCTTATTGATACAGTATACTGCAATTAAAATTTAATACGCCCAACTATGTTTTAATGTTAATTCTGAAGAAGAGGGGTTCCATGTATCCGTACGTCCGCCGTACCTGACCGTTTATAGTGGTACACTAAAATGTATCTGCAGTTTAGTTACTTTACCAGGTGTGAAAATACAATAGGGCGTACATAACCTATTACACACACAATGTATGGTACATAAAAGAATACCTGGATAAACGGTCAAAGGTAATATTCAGATTTGTGATTACGGTGCGTGTACTCGAATTATTGTAGGGAACACGCACGAGTGCATTGTCACAACTAGTGGCAAATCGAACAAAAGCATTAAAATTCTGACTGATCCGATTGAAAGGGAAAAGATGTGCACAAATGCCCCTGAACAATGGGAGAGCTGCTACTGTGCAGTGCTACTGCTGTGTGATATGACATGAGAGAGAAATAGTTAGTAGTTGTAGGTATGGAGGGGAGGACTTGAATGAGCGGCGAGGCATCCGAGAGGCCAGGTGATATTCGCTGAGGTGGGTCTTTTGTTGTGCACACAATAAATCTACCTGAATCGCTTATTCTAGGGGTGTACTTTACTGTATATGTGGTACACTACGGCTCTTTTCTCATTTAGTTGTCATTTCTATTGGATTCCCTGCCCCGAAAGTCATATCATTACTCAGATCGTTTGCATACACTAGTTGTTCTTGATAATAGTCAGAAACTGGTTTCCAAATCGTAGATCTGTTAAAAGTTTATTCCTCCCTATCTCTGACCAGAAAACAAATGACGCAGGGCTCGGATATGTATTTATAAACATATTTTTACTGTGTGATCGTACAGATCGGACACTTCGGATCTAGGCGTTTCACACTAAATGAAGAACGTATACGAATATTTTTAGTACATATAAAAAATATTTTCCCTTTTTAGAAAATATAATACTTAAGAACATATTTTTTATTTAAAAAAATATTTTCTTAAATATTTGGCCGATAAGTAAATATTTTTAAATATTTTTGCGTTTTCACCAAAATTTTGGCATTTTACTGCTAAAATGTGCAGTAAAATCCAAAATTTTTTCCTAAAAACTTGCAATTATACTTTTATTTTTGTCTGAAAAATAATTTCTAGGAAAAAATTGAATGGCTTTGTTATTGAATGTAACTTTTTGATATCTATTTTGGCACAAATGCCATTCTAAAAGTTATAATGACATTTTATCATACTTTTTAAGAGATTTAAAAAAGTTTGAGACACTAAAGTACACATTTTAATGGTTTTTTAAGAACATATTTAAGAAAATATTTTGTCGTTTTTAAGGAAATATATATTTAAATATTTTACGATTTTTTGAAAATACATATCCGAGCCCTGCAAATGAGAGTTTAATTAAAAATCTAAGCATTTAGACATACGATGATTCAGCAGGGATGACATATTAATAGCTGCAACACAGATCAAAATCAGGATTACGGACGCTTGCCAAAACACATTGGGTATATCCTTGTATAACGATGTATGTAACCATGCATATAACCATGGATCAGAATAGGATAAAAGTTTCCTATACAAAAATAAATTCTATATCTGAATAGAGCAAATCCATGAACAAATACAAAGTAAATACTTTCATATAACAAATAGTTTTAAAATGTATTCTGTCAGTGTATAGTATAAATAGTACTTATAATATACTTACTGAGATGGATATTAGAAAGCCAAAAGTAAAGAGTATAGTTACATTTTATTTATTATATAACACAGTACAGGGTATTTTGTTGTTACTTAATACCTTTACAGTTGCAAGTTTTACAATTAAAAAGGTATAGAATTTCATTAAATAAGCAACATGTTCAGCTGTAATGTATTACAACAAAATATTCGTGTGCTAAAAATTTGTAAATCCGTTTTCCAAATCATCTATTGTTTTTATAAGATACATTACATCAGAATTTCAAAGTATCTGTATATTCTATTTCCGAATTTAAAATTGCAACTTCAATTTTTTATAAAACACGTTTAATTTACACCTAACTAAAATAATATTAATTCTGTGTAAATGTAATCTTCCTCATTCCATAAAACGTAAAAATGCCAAAAATAAGCACCCTGTATATTTTGGAGCAGTAAAATTAAAAGTACCTACACTATATCTATAAAAGGGACCTTGCAGTGTAAAGGGAATACATAATACACACTAACCATAAGAGTACGGTATTTGTGTAGCATGTGTTATCTTATAAAGATAGAAGGTATACAGAGGGAAATGGAAAAACGTGGATATGTTTGCTATAGAAGAGGAGAGGGAAAAGTGTATTTTGCGTATTTATAGAGAGTGGAGGAGAGAGAATCTGGATAGGCAGGGATGAGACTCAGCGCTCATCACTATTTATTTATTCCAGCTAAACGGGCAATGTATAGAATGAGCGTACATTGAGTGGATACGTATACCTCCGGCCACAGTAATGGTCTCAGAGCGGTGAAACGATCTAATTGAGTTTTGGCAAACGGTAACTGCATATGAGATGAGGTGGACCGATAAGGTATTATGCATGCATTTGAGTACTCGGCTCCAGATACAACTATTGTCCTATGGGGGTACTGAGTGAAAGAATGAGTGACTCAATAGAACAGATCCTTTTCCTCCTCTCCTTCATCCCTAAAATCCCTACCTACAATCTACAACAGCACCGACCGTCACACTAAATATACTCTGTTTATTTCATAACATCCATTTACATTCACGAATATTCTCCTTCATGCTACATGTGTCTAGGTACCTGATTTAACAAACATTTACAACTAAGCTTCTGCATATGGCCATACCTACCTCTGCTTTTTCTATGCTCACCAACTCACCATACAGAAGTACACTTGAATATATTCTATTCTATTTATTTTATATATCTTTACCTATGTCAAATACTAATTTATATTATTCCACCTCAACGTAATATTATAACTTTGAAACTGCGCCTCTAGTGCACGAGATTATTGGAGACGACGTACGTAGGTTCCGTAAAGTAAAGTATACATTAGACAGCCGAGATTGAAAATCAGTGATCTCAAATAGCGATTGTTGTGTGTGTATGTGAAATAAGAGAGATGAGGGCAGGATGGTTTATTCTGTGAATCCGTATGACATGGTCTGATATAGTTTGGTTAGGTTGTCCGTATCCCTGTTAGAGATCAACCCGTTGTGTCGCGTGTCGCCAGCAAATGTCCCTTGTGTCATATGAATTGTGTCCTCCTGCATCACGACAGCAATGACCCTTATTCCCCTTCATTTCAGAAAAACGCGCACACCGGTTCCCTATATTCCATCTCATCTATTTCATCCGCAGAACATTCAAGTGAGTTGAATTCAGTCGAGTTGAGACGGAGATTCGAGCCACGAGAGAATTTCCCAGCGAGAGTACACACGGCATGTATATAGCCTACATTAACAAGGTATAATGCACATAGGCACTGTGCACTTGGTATAAAAGATCCGAAAAAATAACTCTCAGCTTGTCTTATTTATTACCACCTATAATAGCCACATGTCGATTTCTTGAGCTCCTCATAGCCTCCCCAAATCACCACCACCACAATAAGGTTCACCTCCAGCATTTGGCTTCCTCGGGCAGTCTTCGGTTCAGACCGAACCAGACCTCCCAGTCCAAACGGACCAGGTCACTCTCCGCCAAATGAACACCGTCACAAACCACTCAAGCAACTCATATCCCAATGCTATAAGTTCACAATATATCATTAATGTGAGAGTGCCGCAGCTATTTCTAGCTAAGTTACCTTCCCCACCGTAACGTAAAGTCAAACCAGGTCTTGTAAAGTACATTCGTAC
Organism: Yoshiicerus persimilis; assembly: GCA_020352615.2. NCBI lineage: Eukaryota > Metazoa > Arthropoda > Collembola > Entomobryomorpha > Tomoceridae > Yoshiicerus > Yoshiicerus persimilis. Next base: position 30,750,703 of record CM036940.2, on the reverse strand, counting down.
ATTTAAGAAGCCACTACTATGTAGCCCTAAGTGGTAGCAATAAAAATATCCTTCTGTTGGTTTAGTGCAAACCTTCAAGTTTCAGGACAGGAAGAAGTAGAGATTGCCACAAATGGGGACAATAGGTACTCTCCCTATTCTCCACGCTACAACCCTATTTATATCTAATATATTACGCCTAGGTATTTTTATACACACACTTACGTAATACACTAATGTAATAAGTATGGGTCCCTCGCTTTCTTCTTCCTACCTCCACCTAACCTACCGATAAGAAAAACAGAGCTTGTAAACTGTCATAATGCTAATACGTATACAAATACAAAATCACTTTTACTAGAGAGTACAATATCACTTTCTTCACGTAACAGTTAGGCAGAAAATAGCTTAAAATGTATTAGAAAAGGTTTTCAATACGCTATAAGTAGCTTAAATACCTCCAACTCACATTGAATTACACACTATGCACTGAGTTATATGTATGAATGTGGAAAAATGTAATTTGTGTACGCCGGGCTATGTGTATTGTACGGAAAGGTATAGAATTATATTAGTACACGTATACACACTTAATATTGTGTAGCTGTGTGCTCTGGTGACCCTGGGTTGAAAAGCAATGACAGAGTAGCGTTCTACCGGTGAGTCAGGGCTTGTGGTGAATTTAATGGGATTAGTAAAGTACACACTTGGACTGGTCTACAGAATAGAGTGAAATTTCTCATCTTAGCACTGACGGTGCACAGAGCAATGGCTTTATATATTTAGATTAAATTAAGGTCCAGACGATAAAAGCCCCGAACATAACCATCAATTAGTCTTAATTTTCCCACTTGGCATCCGACACCACGGAGGACAGTGGAGCACCTAAATTGACTTTAATTAACGACAATTGCCATTTGACGTTCATCATCTTCCTGCACATATACCTCGTTTACTTGCTTCCACTCTCGAATTAACTGTTAAAATTGACCCCTGCCTCTAGTCGTGCAAAGGCACACGTAAGTGAGTAGCAGAACTCTCACTGCTCACTTACTATTCCTATTAGCATTACTACGGGGATGTTGTGTGTGATGTTCTGTTAGCTTAGTGATCTAAAAGTTAGCTCGGCTTCCTCTGCATTCATTCCTTCAAGCTTTCCTTTAACTTTACATTCCCACACTCAACACCAATACATTCATCTTTCTCCAAAAGGGAGAACTAAATGCCAGACACGACCGTTTTATGGTCACACTTGTTCCCAAACTACCATTACTGATGCTCACATAAAAATTCTACCATCTCCATTCATATGAGATGCTCCATTTCCTTTCATTCCCTGTCACTTACCGTTCTATTTTATTCTGTCTGATTGGCTAAGTAACCACCAACACAACACTGCACTCGAATAACTTACTTTAATGTAATTTACAACATGTGTTCTACTACCAACATTACGTATTCTCACATGGCTTCTCAATAGATCAGTTGATTAACTCTCCTCTCAACTCACATGTTATCTTTCTTCTACTCAACTCACTAATACTTTAATGGTGCACTCTATAAGTAACTAAACATCACATTTTATTAACTTTCAAAAAGAGCAACCACCATAACTACTTTAATTTTTCATTTGTTCTAAATTAACAAATACCTAATTGATTTCTACTATACCTACTTTGTACTAATTGAATGTAGAACAGAACCTTTTATATTCACCTGAAAACTTTTGCAAATCAATACCAGCAGAGCAGAGAAAAGAATTAATAGTGCATGAATGATTCATAAGCTAGGCACATATGCAGCATATGCAGTTGATGAAAGTTAAGTATCACTGGCAAGTAGTAGATGATTAATTAATTATAACTTTTATAATACTGAGAGTCCGCCTTCTAAGTAGGTGTTACGTGACAATATAGTGAGGAGATGATGATGATCTCTTATAATACATTATTTATGCCCCTTCTAACAGTTGTCTTAAATGTTTCCAGCTTACCTTTGATTACTTTGACTTAGTGTAATACTTTTGTGGTCAGCGTGCTTACACTTACGTTATCTTTTTCTTCAGTTCTCAAAAAATAAGCAATAAATCGTTCCAAATGTTCTTACCTGCAAATTAAAAAAAATATTACAATTATGTAATTTCCTTAACTCTAGCATTATAAAGATTATCTACTAATATGAGTGAAGCTGGACAACATGAAATGTACTTTAAGAAATATTGGAAGCGGATTCTTAAAACATTTGAACATTTTTGGAGTGATCATTTCGTATTTCACTGACTCACCTATTATACAATCTACAAACAACTAGACATACCCAAGATAAGTACGTATGCTGATAGTGAATTACAAACAATTCAAATTCATTTAGTCTTTCTTCAATTGTGATTGCTATTGCTACCCTATAGGTTAATTTGGTTCAAAATTCTCAGATTTTGAACCAAAATGAAAAAAGTGAAATTGCAATTTATTACTTTCACTATCAGCCTTCCTGTACTATAGGGACTGAACATACCTTTGCATACTAATTTTATTCAAGAAATACTATTAATTCAGCTTTTTCACCCCTTGAAAATAATTGATTGACAGACAAAATACGTTTAGAAAAAGTATATAGCGATGAAGCAATTGTCGCATTAGCTTTATCAAATGAATAAGAACTTTAGAATGCATATAATAATATAAGTAAAGAGTTATGGTTCTATATGTAGGCATTTAAAAAGAGTGGGAGCAAAGAGCAAATAAGCAGGTAAGTTAGAAAGCTATAAATGTGTGAATTACTGTTTGGACTAGTAAAGTTGAGTGTAAGTTGGTTGGATTTCTGAAGTTAACGACAAGGAGAGTTAAATACCCGTGAGTATGCAAGTTTGAGTGCTAGTAGATAATTAAATTAGGACTTGAGACAAAACTGCCGTAAGTAAGATCACGCCTCCGTGCTATGCTGGTATGCATCAATTTGGTGCTAAGAGAAAAATTAGAAAAGAGGTGAGCGACTCCTGGGACTTTGTAGCATAACAAAGTGGTGGCTAGAGTGGAGACTAGAGCTATAACGGCGCTAGTTGAATTGAGTGAGGGGAGAAACAAAGTGAGAATCGCAGTAGATTAGATGGAAGAATGTGTGTGTATAAAGTCGGTCTGTGAAGAGGATTGATAGCTTCATTAACAAATCAATCAAGAGGCAATTAGCTGGGTGCAAATTCGCCAACATGATGAAGACGAAGTATTGGATTGTAGCCATCATTTTGTGCCTGAGAAAAGAAAAGAGTTGAGAACTTTTTGGCAGCAAGTGGCAAACTTTGTTTGAGCTTGTACCATCCATCCATTCTTCTCACCTACATTATAGCCACCATTCCATTCCATTTCCTCCTCCTCCTCTCCCGAAGAAGAGAAGAGCGGGTGTGAGATATTGCGATTTGCAAATAATAGCGAAACTCCACACATAATGAATGAATGTGCTCTGCCAGAGGAGCCAGACCGAACCAGAGCAAACCAAACCATGCCACGAAGAATAAGAAAAGCTGCTCAGGTATTAGTAAGAACAGTGGAGTAGCTTTTGCCTTCTTGTTTGGCCTACCTCTTCACATTCACAGTTCTTCCAGTTTCTTGGTTTCTGGCACTCTTTACTTTCTCTTCTGTTTCTCCTTTATTGTGCCCACTAGTTCTATGGCACTTCCTTGCCTCAACCTCCATTTCATTCCATTATTAGTGACTTAGCCAGCCAGAGTCACACTCACAGACCTCTCACCCACAAAGAGATTTACTATCTGGCCATAATGGCATCACACTCACAGACTCACTCCTCGCTTCCAAACTCCTTCACCTTCAAATCTGAAATATCTCTATCCTTACATACAGCTACTCCATAAAAATAAAATATCTTCATTCTTTCAACTTTTACCAATAGCTACCCAAAGGTTTACTCCATTTCAACTTTCCTCTCCCACTAATTATCCACCATCATCAACTACATGCATTACATTCGTTTCAACTAACACTGCTCTGCACCATACCCAATATACGTGTGGCTTTTAATTCTATAGAGACTCGCTATACTTATGCCTACATAATTAACCTAACCAGCTAATAGATAAAGCTAGCCACCTAACTTAACCTGTCTGTCTGCATACATTGCATTAGTAAACTTCTGTTTTACCATTTGATATTCCTAACATCTGTGCTTTTCACGGCATCCAATCCACATTCATTTGTTCCTCTCGTCTGTTCCATACTTTATTACATTACATTTTACATTAGCAGGCGAGAATACAACTCCACTTCTCCACTCCAGGTCTATTTCATCCTATACAGTCCTATGTACATTATTTCTCTATCTCTTGTCTCTTATATAATGAATAAATACATATGTAGTGCAAAGTCAGCTATGTGCATGTTTGCATGAATGCACCATCACTTAAACATAATAAACACATGTATCTGTACACACATACATGTTCTAGCTTTACATATTGTTACCTAAAAATGCGGCTAGCATTACACATACCTTATATTGTGTAACAAGGCAATCGTAAACACAAAACCTAACAGAAGCAAAAGCATAGCAAAAGCAAACTCAAAGTGCATTCAATCGTGGCTTAACTTTAACTCTCTCTACTGTTCGTAAGTTATGTAAGGTTGAATGTCCCCAATCTAAGCAAACAGCTTTTAAAAAATCCTAAAAACGAAATCCGAGACGAAGGCAGGTGATTTCCATATGACGCTCCGCTCCACTCAATTCTTCTTTCTTCCACTACTCTTGTCAAAACGAACCTTGACTTTTGTTTATGTAATTATATGTATTTTACTACTATTATTTCAGATGTGCTCTGTATGCACCACATTAAATTATATACTCATTAAGTGTGGATTACGGTTCGTCAGTATTGTAAGTGGCAATTAAGGTTTATTATTCCTGTTTGCTAATTAGCATTGCATTTTTGCTTTTTATGTACCTGCAATAAAGTATCTAATAATACGAGTAGTCAATTTACCTAGGAATAGGAGCACTTAGGCATTTGAAATTCTACCGTCGCACCAATAGCAATTATTAAAGATTGAATTAAATATACCATCGATTTCCTACACAAATGGTAAAGCAGACTTATTAAGCCTGTATTTTTATTCTACCCATTTCTCTGACATTACCTACGTATACAAGGTGCAGCAAAATTACATTCAAAATTGATTACGTGGCAAAGTGTAAAAGTTACATTGTGAGCTTAAATGTTACTCGTAAACTAGCTGTGTGCAATGCAACACACGCATCTCATTCCCGTCACTCAGGCGCTCATCCATACTCTCAAAACGCTCTTGCTTACTCCCTGAAGACCAAAATGAACAAATGTAACATTAGTCATCAGTAAATTGCATTAGGTTCGGAACAAAGAAGCTTAACACTCATGTGGAGCAAAGAAAATCGTCACGTACCGTAGATATATGCTCTGCACTCCTATAAATACAATATTATCTACAAAGGATACACGTACCCAGGGCACAAATTCATATTGTTCATCTTGTATTATGCAATGCAAGGCAACTAACAATAAAATCTACAATTTCATGTGTCATGTATGTGTCCTTCAGAGAGAATCTTCTGTGACTAACTTTTCATGTCATAGTTTATCTGCTTTCCTACCTACTCCGTATTCATTTTTTAGCGTTCTATTCTACTTATTGTTGATTTCGCATTTTTGAAATAGGACACGTTTCTTACAATAGCAACAGCATTATATGCATTAAGTTTGAATAAAGTGTCATTACGACCTACTCATATGCCACATGACTTCCCTTTACCTATCATCATAGCCATTTCCCTCATTTTTGTAAAATATTTTAATAATAACCCGAGAAAAGGTAATTTAATTAAGTACCTATACTAATTTTATGCTGCCAATGATCCTGTAACTATATTGTAAACTCAAAAGAGTTTAGTACGGCAGAGTTTACAATTCTCGACAATGTTGTTGGATTTCATTTGCCAAAAAACAAGATTGACTGTGTATAGCGTAATAAATGTATACCTGGCTGCTACTAAATAATTCATCGCTTACTATTTGCATGTACTAGTTTATTTATTGGTTCAGAATGTATAATTCTCCTCATACATTACATGGGATTGGAAGTATGTTAAGTGCAATGGTGGAACTAATGGAATCGTTTTGTAATGGCTATATAGAAGAAGTAATAGGTAAACGAACAGGAGTTAAGTCAACCTAGATCTCATAATATCAAGCCCGGGTTCAATATTCACACTAAACACAACTTTTCAGCTTTCAGTTTTATGCTGAAATTAACTGGCTCAGCATCAAATGACTAATTTAGCCAGCTTAGAATTCAGATTTGATGCCAACAATGTGTGCAAATAAAATTGTCTTGAGCACTGTTTTAGCAAGTAATTGCTGTTTCCTTAATCCGTTTTTTCCCATTTAATTTACTTTCTTACCTTGTTTTCATTGCACCTTCTGAATTTATTTCACTTCTTTTAAATTGTGATTCAGTTCACATACACATAACTGTAGCTCTTTACCTTGTCTATTTATAACACATCCTTCAGCATAATTTTACATCCATAACAAAAATGTGTTATAAAGGTAAACTCATCAGTACAGTAGTAATTGAAATTCTTGTACTTGTTATGCTTCAAATGTGTTAAATAAGCCATAGTTATACACAAAGGAATTTCAGACATTTAAGTGCAGGAAAAAATGTTTAAACAGTTATTATTGTTATAATTCAACTGCGTGACCATAATATCTAATGTAAGTACACTGTTGCATATATAAATATACCTGTTTAAATAATACTCCAGATATTCTTCTATGGAAGTAAAGGCAACGTGCCAGATTATTTGTAGTATCCCATATAATTTTTTTTTATTAATGGATAAAATTTAAATTTATTATCAACCTAGATAACTTGTTAGCAGTAAAGGGTCAAAAAGTTATTTCAATACGTGAGACGGTGAGACTTTAACAATTACTTTGGTTTGTGTCGTTTTGTTTCACTTACTTCAAATTACTCATTTGTTAGAGCAGGCTATTTGCAAAGATATTTACCATTGTTGAGAAACCTTTTTGGATAAGATGCCCTATTAGGAACAAGCTATATTAATTTCAAAGACTAAGGAAAATAAATTAATGTCCCCGATAGTTTAATTGAATCCATATCGTCAGTATTATACTTAAACTTAAACATAAAATGCCCATCAATAACCAGAAAGTAAAGTAAATTGTACATGCAAATGGAAATATTTTAGTTTAAATATTTGTAGATTATATAGCTAGTAAAGTACATAATGTCATTAGAGTTCAGTTGGCAGAAATAGAAAGTAATAAAAGTGTCTTCCACCTGAAGGCACGTTTCGGAAGTAGTGAATAAATAGAATGGAATATCAAGAGGAGAGGTTTACAGAGATAGTTGGCAGTACTAGGAGAAGGCTATTGTGCTAAGTAAGCATTGCATCACTTGAGTTCACTCCAGGATATATTATAGCACAAAGTGGTTCAGTTCAGTCAGGTAGTAAGGAAAGATCTGTCTTTTATATAGACATTGAGACGATGAGGCAAGCCAAACGAAGTGAGGCAAGGAAGACTTAGTTAAATAAGTAGAGAGAATGCCTGAGAGACGACGGAAAAGCAGACGCGAGGTGAGATGAGGAACTTTTGCATAGACATATAGCTTGTTATAAATTCACTTACTTTATAGGTAGGCGTTCAACAGCCATAGAGTAAACCTGGGAAGGCAATACGAGATACATACATATTTACCTTCATCAAATGGAATACGTATATGTCTCGGTAATACTTTACTCACCGTCGCGTCACCTTTATATAAATAGAGCAGCTACCTATCTGTGTAGGTGGCTACATTATTACTACAAAGGCATGTAACAACTAGACAGAGGAAACTTCACTTGAAATTCCCTACGGATGTGAAGAAAGTCTTGATTGGGAGTCGAGAGGCGAAAGTGTTAAACAGGTGACGCACCCCATGTTATTCGCACCTCACAAAATCAATACCACCAAAAACTTTCACTAAAACTCACTTCAGTTAACTTCGTCTTTTCCTTCCTTTCACCTCCAACAAATAATGGCTCGCCTCATTTTCTACACTCACTAATAATATTATCTTTCATACTATGACAGTGTATGAAACACTAACAATAAGGTAAAGTATGACAATATCTTCCATAATACTAACAACGAAATGCTATATGTATAACACTAAACACTACTTATGGATTTTACTATTTAGTGTGCTAATAATAAGTAACACTGATATCTACAGAAATACTTGCTAGTAAAAGAATTCCCTTGAATTTCCAGAATGAGTGAGATTGGACACGACAGTTTGCAATCTTTGTAGTAACCACGCCAGGCCACTACGGACTCATGACAGAACTATTGTATCTTTGTATCTATAGAGTTGATTCTTATGTATCTGTAAATCTACTCATTCTACTTTTCTGTTAGATTCTACCACATCAACGAGAGTATCACTAGAATCATCATCATCATCATCAACGAAAACATCAACATCCATTTAAACTGTGTTACTATCTGTATATGGTATACCTACTCCAGTCTACCGTAGTGAATACGTTGGTAGATATCTTCTACTTAATGTAACGTAAGTAACCAAACCCGAAGAACAAGACATACATACGGAACATTAAGAACTACGTCTTGGGTATTTGTTACAGAGAGAGAGGACAGGACAGGAACTACCTACATACTACTTACATACAGATGGAAAAGACATACTTTAGGTGAAAATCTATCTGCACACTTATGTAACATACGTAAATACACTTCTACGAATTGGTATAATGTAGCAATCTGTAAGTAGGTAACCCTAAGACTACCACTATAGGGAATTTTTGTGTAAAAAACTTATTTTGTGAGTATACAGAGAAGAAGTTGCCTTATCCTTCTTGGAATTCGCCTCGAGATGCCAAATATATTTATCTCTTTCTCTCACACGTTCGCTCCCCTTGTCCTCCTGTCGTCATCGTCATGAAAGAAACAAAATGTCACACGAAGGCGATCAATGTATCAGTGTCGAAGCGAACCATAATATTACATCAACTCGAAGCCTATCTGTCTCTGTTCTCTCTTCATGTAGTACCTTTGTGACAATACTATAGTAAACCATACCACAGGCTATATTCTTCACAGTTTGTGATAGAACAGATAATAAGGTCTAGTAGTTGACTTTGACTAACATAATATACCTTTAGCCTAATATATACAAAAAGACACTTGAGATAGGCTAGCAGGTTTACAAACAGAATGAAGTGTATGTATAATGTACATATGTAGGTACGTGAGTATACCTAGAGGAAAGGAAGTGAGTGAGAGATGAGAGTAGGAGGATTCTCAAGTTGAACTGAACTACACTCTACTCACAATCAGTCCAATGTAATTTCCGTAGTCAACTAGAGGCAACATTATTACCTTTACGAGAGCATCTAAATCAGTGAGCCAAGATAAACACCTTGTTAGCCTCCAGAGTCGAATGTATGTACCCAGCCAATTTTGTAGTTGTTAAAGGTGCATTAGGGACTCCTGCTCTCACAGTTCACTTTCCTTAGCTTATCCTTTGCAAAGTCTCTTTCGCGTACCTTACACTTTGTGAGCACATTTGCTAATACTTCAACTCCTACGATATCCTTCTCTGCAGTAATTTATGCTTATGATGAATACATATTATGTCATGCCATCAGAGTATTCCTTAACTTACCTTTATATCTGTAATATCTACAGACTATCGTTAGTGCTACGTAAGTGTAGATATTACATTAAAGATTTGGCGAGTGGGTTGGGATCTCCGACGTCTACAAAAGCATAACTCACCGAAGCACATCAAACCACTCACCGATCGACATGAGAAGAGAAGGAAGAAGGTTTGATCAAAGCAACGTCCATTCATATTGACACATAGGATAATGGCAAGCTGAGTCACAGTAACAACACTAATACTTCACAGCAGATTGAAATTTATTCGAACCTCCTCTCCTCCACTACTACGACTACACAGATATCAGCACTACACGTTCCAGACTGCTAACGACAAGGTAGAAACTTCTATTTTGCATTTCTATGATATCACAAGGTAAAAGCTACATAAATTCATAGTCTGTTATGTACAGTCTGAAGTTCCCTATAGTAAATTCCATCAGACAAAACGAAAACAGTTCAAAAGGCATTCTACGGTATGTTCACGGCACTAGGAGTATATACCACACAGTTGTGCCAAAAGGAAAGATTCTAGTAATAGGTATGGCACAGAGAGGATGTCGAAATAGTATAGCATTAGTTAGACAATAAGTAGGACTGCACTACAGAAGAGCGCAGTAAGGGAGAGGAGAGAAATAGCTGGAGCACGACGTCAATGCATTTTAACATCCATCAAGCGAAGAGAGTGGAGAAAGTGGAATCAATTCCGATTTCAACATCAAAGAAGGTACATGTCAGGTGTACTAAATGGAAATGGAGGAAGGTGTTGCATCGCTGAAGGAATTCACAGACTCTCTCTGTCCGTACGTACTGTTAGGCAACGCCGGTGGCAACTTCTTTCCCTCTCCACTTTCCTTCCTTTCCCGTCCTTATCAACAAACTAAAGCCTTCCTTTGCCATGCCACTTCACCCTAGTAGGACTCTCAACTTCTTCTAGTAGTCTAATTGTGAGTCAGACTCACCGTTCCCACTCCCATCTCGCTCATCTCCAACTCCAACCAAGTCTTACGCTCAGATATGTCCCTATTACTTAACTCTGAGAGGAAACATGCCTACACATCCCTTTTACCTACCATCACCCTCGTCTAATCGCAACTAAAGTTACTTACACACTCATGTTCTCCATATACCTATACATCCCACTTCTATACCAGATGAATATAATATTCTACATACTATTTGTAAGGTAGTAGTGTGTAGGTAAGCAGGAAGGTAATGACGGATTGCGGTGGGTATTGATTCCCGGGTGAGCATATGAGACTCGAGAGCTTTTACTCCACTTTATAACATAAAGCAGTACCTATATAGGTACACACATCATAAGTATTCAGATATAAACGAAACCACGTTTGTATTACACATATATCCATCTGTATTATCCAATATAGGTAGATAAACAGTGTATAGGGAGGAATAATATATAAGAGATGAAGGAAGGGCTCTGGCTTCCCTTTTCACCCGCATGACTGCTGGCATGCATTCCGTTAGTGATAGAGAATCACCCGGACGCACCTACACAACACACAACTGGAACGCTTCTCCTTTCTGGCGCCCCACCTTTCATTTCATCAATGCACACGTCGCATCAGCATCTCTCCAGACCAACCTCGGCATCACCATCCCTTCTTCTCCTCATCTCTCACTCACACCACCATGAACATCCCAAAGGAATCCATTAAACGGACATGTACAATCAACGCCAGACCATCAGGCAGCCCAAGCCCAAGCCAAGCCACATCTCTATACTCACTCGCACTAAACCTTCCATCTCCACCAACATCTTCCACTCACTCCGTCACTCACCCACTCACTCTCCTTTGTACAAACCCAGTGCTCACTTCACCCAATATTATGTGCAATACACAACTAGGTATGCATAGCCAAGGCACTCTCCTTCCTCCAAGTCTCAGTCTGCTTAGCTCCCTTGAACACAGCACCACATGCATTTCTCGACGCTTCCTTCCACTATCACTATACTAACAGAATTTGACTTAACTTGCCTATTGGCTATAAATAGGAGTACTGAAGTAGTTGTGTTTGTGTATGAGTATAAGAGATAAATATATTTAGCTACCTAGGAAGGTATGTGTATTTCATTCAACGTCCATCCTGCTCTGTTCTGTCCTGTCTCCCTCGCATCATCATCGCCATCTTCTCCCTTCTTCCATTCCATTCTCAGCCTCTAGAATTTTGCTAGTACATTACATTACACTCACTGAACTCAACTTCTTCTTCCCATGGCACACCACAAACTACAATGCATACTCTCCTCTTCTGTTTCATCCCAACTTCACCCATCTCATCATATTCAAGGCACATACCTAACTATTGCGTTCCAATTATCTCGCTCTATACCACACTATAAGTATACACAAATCTCAAACCTATTTCATTCCTTACAAGATAGAACTCACCATTGCACAATTCACAGAGCATTATAAGCAGGAGAGCTACAGTTAGAGAACGGAGATAGGTACCTAATAATACTTAGGTCAACTATCCAAGGTCATGTCTACCCTTGCGTACACTCATTTCCACTAATTTCCAATAACGAACACATCTCTATATTATTCTTATCACAAGGTGAGATTCGATCCTCTTACTTCTGTTTCATGCTCTACATTACATTATGTTATGTTACCCAAACTCTACTAATAGGTAATTACCAATGTATGAATCATTTAATATTTTCGGAGTTCTCGTTTCTAGCTATCTGCGGAACCATTTTAAATTTAATGTAATATTAATAATTTTTACTGAGATGCATTTAACGTACAAACCTAAAAATCTATGAAATAATAATTTTTGTTATCGTAGAAAAACTAAAAGGCAAAACTGGCAAAACTGAAGATCATTGCAATTTAAATACTAGATTGCTATAAAATCTAATTTAGTAATCCATGGTACTGTGATATGAATAATGAGAAATAAAAGAGAGGATTTTATAGATCTCTTTGATTCGTATAAATTACATAGGGTAGAAGAGATCTAAGGAAGAAGGATGATGTAGGTAATGGCAATAATGAGGATTTTGTATTCAAAGTGAAAGATTCACGTGTGATAGAAAAGAAAGAGATGAGACGCAAAGAGACAGAGAAGTCTGGATTTGTAAAAGGAAGAATGAAATGGAAAGAGTGGAGCTGTCCTCGTCGGAGTAGGGCTATAAAGAAAGGGAAAATAGAGAGAAGGTAAGTGCTTAATAGAATGGAGTTATGTAGAACAATGCCTATAGTAGTCATTGAGCAGACTGCGACTTACTTTTTAGGTAAGTGAACGTGAAGTATAGGATGAGAGAGAGAAAACTCTTGTAAATCAGGGACAAAGTGGAAATGGTCTGAAGAAAGCTGGAGAGTCCCTAGTCTGCATTTTATTTCTATAGGTAGGTACCGGGTAAGTAGTAAGTATCAATAGACTTTGCGAGAGTAGAGATATAAGGGTAATGCGTGTGTTTGGAGTATATGTTAGAGTTGCAGAGGTAACCTCTATTCACACGCCTCATAGATCCTTCCCGCAGCATTGAACTTAGTATTGCATCTCTCTATCGTTTACTTAGGTTACTATTAGTTTCCTGCATGCAGTTGAGTGAAGTAAGTGGAAAAGGTAGCCGTAGCCGCAACAACGTCTATCAAGCTCTTCCTAAACATTGATACAATGTTGTTAGCAAACACATATATCTGAGAAGTCCTTTTTTAAATCCTGCAATGAAATCCACAGCCCACTCAGTTAGCTCACTGCCACTGCGTCGTTCCATTAGAATGCTAAAGATTGCCAACTGGAAGCCACAAATCTGTAGGTTTTGTGTAAGCAGCAGGTAAAAGTTTCGGATAAATCCTTTGGAAAAAGTGAATTGGTTTAGCCTTTCTCCTACATTACCTAACAGAAGGTAGATCTCTAGCTACCTTAAATCTAAACACTAAAACTACCACCTCTGTCATTCTTGATTCCCTACTTGTGTTTGTCTCCTTTATGCTATTACAGAAGTTACCTTGTAGTGTAGCACACAATGTACCTTACATGTTACATTAGGCACATTACTTAGAAATTCCCTATATCTCTTTCTGGCGGGGCATAGGGGTATCCAGCCATTTTTCATATAGTAGAAATGGGAATTGTAGTAGGATGAATTGCCAATGCCATGACTCTGACTTGACTAAGTATTTACTATGCACACTACCTATCTAGGTAGGAGTATGTATACTACACTGGGGAAAAGTCGGCACAAATCCTAAGCTCAAATGTGCCTGGCCTGAGTGATCGAATACAACATTCAGATTCAAGATGCAACAAAAGTGAGGAGACGTGCTCTTGGTTCACACTTTCATAATACTGTCACAGCTGCATTTCGCTCCAAGTATTTTCGCAGGTGCCTCGTCCTCAACTCATATTTTGCCACCAACGAACAGATTTTTCAACTGTACATACTACAGTAGCTTGTACATTCTAACTCTTACTTTACCAGGAACAATAACTAAGTAGTACACTACCTTTTTTAATACACAATACATTACATTCCCCGTTTCATTTTAATATTGTAGTTTCTAACTAGGTTCTCCCCGGCTGACAACATAAAATAACTCTACTTGATTTTAAGGATGCAAAAATCATAAATTTTCCCAATTGGATTTCTGCCCATTGTCAAATGTATTTACGCGAAACAGAAATTAAATACCGAGTTTCTATACAGATATAGCAGAACAGAAGGAGTATATTTAGGAGGATAGAGCATATAACCTAGGTAAATTAAATTGATACATTTATCAGTTTGGTTTAACATCAGAAGAGAGCAGGGAATATCTGTATAGCACCGTATAGGAAGAAATTGGTGATATAGTGGGGAGGAGAAATGAAGAAAGTATAAGTGCAGTAAACTAGGAGATAGGTTCTTGAGATATGTAGTGATAGGTATGTACATTCGTTGTTGATGCAATGCACTTACTAAAAGTAAGAATTAATCTGGTATCAACAGAGCCATTATTTTTAATTTCATCACTTGCCTGGGCTAGCCAATAAATTCACCTTCACGTAAGGTGAATAGGAGCTGAGGCGAACTGAACTGAACTACTAAACTCAAGTGAACTACTCAGCACGGAGCAAAAGCAAAGACATGCATTTTCGGAGAAATCCTCCTCTCAAGCTCACTTAGGTATACTACACCATTTTATTTTATTTCGGCCCCACTCTCACAGCCTGACGAGCAACTTTGGAAAACTTTCATCGTGATTTCTTTCCTGTCAACTCGAATCAGCTTTTTACTTCGTACTTAGTGAATGTACCTGGTGCCATGAAGATCACCAAGCAGACTCGTTTGTTAGCATTCGTGTTATGGTACTCCACCATTGACGATAGCCTGAATTCGGTTTACAACCTTACCTATCTATTCAAGACGCCTTAAACCAACCAACCAGGGAACATTATCCCGAGGATACATTTTTGTGTCTGCTTCCCTCAGCATTTTTCTTAACGCAGCACTCACAGACTTTGCCAAAAGACAACCAAACGAGATTCAGACACTCACTATCTCTCTACTCTACATTTTAGCTACATGAGATGTCTATGTCTATACAGAACACACCTGCACCCAAATTTAATGCTACACCATCCTATATTTAGATTTTACAGAAATCTCATTTCTAGCACCGCAGATCCTCTTCTATACTCTTCCTCCACTCACTCTCCCTATTCGCACCTTCTTACCCAACGAAAGCTTCTTAGAAGCAATGTGTTCTTTAATGTCCTAGATATTTAGCGATATACATTTTTCACTAAAACGTCCATCAAGACTCAAGACGCGGTTTTACATCCCAATAAATTTCAATGAGCGTATCATGAGGTCAAAACCATATCTATAATTTCTTTTCCAAACACCGTGTCGCTCATTCCAACACTTTCAATTTACTCATTAGGTTATTTTTACTTAAAATGCTCTCATCTCTGGTTTTCCTCACTTTCATCTTCTACTCTACTGACGCAATTGACTGCAATAAATCTACAAACCCTTAACAATCATTTCATTTAAAAATAATTAGTATTTTTTAGAAATTAAATAATTCTTTTACATCTGTAAGAAATGTAATATACTTTTTGATTAATGTCTAATAAATTTTATGTTGCTGAACTGAAAAGAAAATCAGAAATAAATGTGCATTTTAGTTCTGGTTATTCTGCGAATGTACTAAAATATCCAAAACAATAGGAGTTTTGGTTCCCGCATTGTTAAGCATAATTCTTTGCACCCAATACAAACACGTAGTTCTTTCCAGTCGATTGAAATAGAACCAAGCAAACCAGGTGCCTTTTTGTCTGCCTTATTCGGCAACTTATTATAACAATGTGTATATGAATCAACCTACCTTGGTATACATAATATGTTTGTATACTTACTGAATTGCCTATGTAGACAGAGTTTGCCGTACAGTTACCGCGTGGCTTAAATCCTTTGTACGCTAGACTCTTTGAAAGCAGCTCATGATGGCTTTATTCAGGCTAGACTTTAATCTCGTTGCTCATATGCCGGCAATATTGAAGCTAGTCAGTGAGGGAAGGTAATACTAGATAAGTACCTACCTTGTGTGTATGCTTTATGTAAATTTATATCCGGTATGTTGAACTCAGGTAACCTACACGTAGGAAAAGGATAGCGACAGAGCAGCAGTTAATCTCCAGCAGAAAATCCTGTACACACTAACAAATTGAAGAACTATACTAGCTTTACTTCAGTGGATCTGTTTGCCTTTCCCTATTTACCTACAGGGCATAAGCAAACTGCCTTTCAATCCGGAAAAATTAATAACGTTGCAAAAAATATTCTCTACGTATGATATATATACACAAACAATCCGAACTTGAAGTCTACAGTCTACATTACCTAGGTGTACGTAGAATTCACAGTGTACTGTCGTTTAGTGCATTTTCCACATATCATGTCAAAAAGAATAGAAAAGGCTACAAGCACAAAGTTATTCGATAGGATTATAGTGTAGTGTTTCTCTCGCCGTATGTAGTGTCTGTGTAGTTGAGTATATAATTTCGAAAGATAAATAGGAGCGGAGACTGAGTCGACGTTAAACCATTCAGTCTATGTACTTTACGTTTACGTAGCCTACGGTCAGTCGTCTAAATCTCAATGCAAATATTGAGATAGGGTTATATGTCACCTGGCTGGCTGGCTTCAGCTCTCAAAGTAAAGAGGGGAATCATGCTATTCAAACATTGAATGGCTTGCCTTGAAAATAGACAATTAGGTCTTTCACATAGAGAAACATTAATACCTATACACTGGCTCGGCATGTACTACAAAACAAACGAAAAGAGCGTACCGGACGGAGTCACTGAGTAAACCAACTTGAATCAATGGCATGTCGCAGTTTACAAGAAAAAGAATTCCGAACGCGAAACGGTAGCCGAAAGGTAGATGAAGATTCGAAGCATCACAACGCTCCATGTGCAGTAATGTGTCAAAGGCTCTTTAGCGTCCAATACGAATTGATGCCGTCCTCAAAGATACCCAACGTGTGTACATAAATGTACTTCTAGAGTAAGTAAGTGCGCACCACACGTATAGTGAAATAAAGTATTTAGGAAGGTTGAGAGAATCTCTGGGAATGGAAACAGGTGACTAACTGGCACGGTGTTTATGTAGCATTGAGTTCCACACTGGAATTGACTATCTTCTCTTTATAGTTTCTTCTATCCTTCAACTCCTAAAGGAAAGATCAGACTGACTCAACTGAATTGAACTCCTCACTTTTCTCCAGAACTCGAGTAGCTCTCCGATTTCAAAAATTGGAAAAACACTTTATGCCCTATCCACATCCATTAGATGTATTTCCGACTTCCATTCAATCCCGCATTCTCCATTTAAAGCTCAATGCTTACTCTACCTATGTGGATCCACATGGATGCATTTACTATACCCATCTATCTACTCGAAATATATTTCTGTCCATGTAAACTGTTTTATATTGACATACGGTGTATACGAATTGTATATAAAATACAAACTTTATATGTGTAGGCAGGAACGGTAAGGAAACAGAAGTGCCTATATTAGATAGTGTCTTAAGGTTTCAGCTGCCGAGAAAAGATCTTACCTCTGCGTAGTTTATGAGTGGCAGAAAACAAGCCTTCTTTATATGAAGTGGGGTTTATGTCACGTATCCATTAAGGTAAGTCTTATTCAATTTTGTCTCGTTGACATTATTGGTTCATTTATCAAGAGCAGCCGGAATTATTAAATGTGGAGAAGTTCTCTTGAGAAAATAGAGAGAATGCGGCAGTGAACCACAAAATACTAAAATTGCATGAATTGATAAGTTGCTAGAATGACTTGGTCTGGCCTGCCCTGCCCCATTCTAGACTTGACTCCATAGTTCAAAATGATAGTCGAGATTTGCTATATACTTAAGACAGTGTGCATATCATCTTACTTATTATGCACGTATTAGGAGGAGAGTTGCTTTACGGGCAGAGCAGGCCACACAGATTTCTGTGTGTTGAAATAGAGTAAGTTGGAGAGTTTAGGTATATGCATAGTGGTTGGAGAAGAATGATGATGATGGGAAGGGAATGACTAAATTTGAGCATTTGGCTACATGGAAAGAGATGAATTAGGGGAGACATTAAATTGCACGAGCAGATCTCATTTATCTGAGGAGTGGAATCTCGTAGAGAATAGAAACACGGTGACCACATTCAAATTCAAATAAGATTGAAGATTGGAAGTCAGAGAGAAAGAAGAGAGAAAAAATCGCGGAGGTTGGCTATGTGTGGTGAGTTCACTCACTCAGTGACATCAGTGGACTGGAGTGTAAGTCGAAGACTGCCAAGTCGATTTGCTGTTGAGAGTTAAAGGAAAGAAGGAAATTACCTTGTGACAGACGTTGAGTCCAGTTCTGTAGCTATGGACATGGACGCAACCAAATCACCAACCAACCTCGACTCAACCATGATGACTTCCCACAAAGAAATAACCTCGGAGAGATTTGTATTTTGAAAGAAGGGAAAAAATGATGGTGAATATGAAAATTTGGTCGTGAACGACAAACCATGCCATCTGCTACACCGTCCCTCTTACCGTCGCCGCGTCTTCCTGTCTTCCCTATTGCAAGTTACAATTCTTAGACTCCCGTCGAAACTATAGATAGAAAGTAGAGCCGAAGGAAATCATGGTCCAGGAAATTCCAGATAGTGGGTACTAGTAGGGCAAGCAGTAATGTTTAGTGCAAGTCAGAGTCAGATCGAATTGTCTTTCTTTCCTCGCTCTCGCACTCTTCCTAAAATGATGGACACACGACGAGTTTGACTATAGCAAAGCTTTTTGATGGCTTGACCGCTAGCTTCATTTTGTCTGCCAAAAAAGTCTTGAGCGATCGTAAAAATGACTTTTCATATTCCCACAGCAGTAGCATATGTGTGCATCTTTCCACAGACAAAAAATCCACTTTCATATGTCCATATCTTACGTAGGTCCTATTCTGTGTGGAGGGAAGAGGTGGATTATTATTATTCCTTTCCATGTATATGTCAAGTAGTTTGTCCCTATCCGCAGATTTAGATCCAAAGAAACTGACTGGACTGACTAACTGAACTGTTCCGTTTGGACATTGCCACTGCATACGGGGGAGTTATGTAGTCAGGAAGATTCTATACCAAGACTGTCAGGCATACCTTTACGTAGAAGCCAGTTGATCTATCTCACTTGCTTAGCTTAGCTGGGCTTTGCTTACTAGTAAAGAGTAGTCTTTTTATCACACAGGTGTAGGAACAAGAAGTCATCTTCCATAAAAACATGATATCTCTCCAAAGTTCCATCATTCTTTCTTCAGGTTCCTCCGAAACTCTTTTCGCACAATGTATGTATAAAAATGCACGGGAGGAGATGGAAGGGAAACGCAGTTGAGTGTACGAACGTTGGACCTCAGCAAATAAAATCCCATATCACACGGTAATCAACAAGGCAACAAGAATCATAAAAATTCTTACGGAGCAATCGTAAAGCGACTCTATACTCCACTATTTACACACAGAGGTAGATATAATTCCAAGGAAATTCTTTCCACCAAGTACCTAACGTACATGGAAACCCACACAACCTTTTTCCCCATGTTGAGCATACGACCCCATTTACTGTGGATAATTACATTGTAAGCATCTTGTAACTAAAAGGCATTTTGAGAGCTTTCTTTCCCTTTTCTACTTACTACTTACGACGCTCTTTGGCATTCGCTTCTTTCCTAACGCCAGCCTCACTCTTCCTTTTCCTAACTATTAGCACACATCTCCTCTGCCCACAAATACCCGCTATATCCACCAAATCTTTACTTTCTCTTCCTTTACTCCCATTTTTTCCTTTCTTCTCTTCTCTATCCACTCTATCCTTACATTAACTAGTGCAGTTCGGGAATCGTCTTCCGTTACGACAAACAGACTCCCATAATATTTCGAATAAAAGTAGTTTCTATTAAAATACCTATTACACTGTGCACGTGCTATTATTAAACAGAGACAAATGGCTTCACTTACTATTGCAATACCAACCCGAATGATCCTCAATGGAAATTATTTACTTGGAAACAATACATGCCAACCCGTAATAACACTACTTACTCAACTGAAGGTAATAGCCTAGGTGCATCCAGTTATACAACAAACAAGAGCCTTAATGCATTTATAGCTTTCTTTAGTAGTATTACTACTCTGTCTACAAAACCTTCATTCATGTAACTAAATTTCTACATCCAGTAACAACGCGTTCCTCAATTAAGGAAACACAGAACACAAACCTCTTCTTTAACTCCCTAGACTAAATCATTACTCAATATATACCTTATAACACAATGGGTATTCACATAATGTAAATACCCATACGTACCTACCTATGCTCTAAATGAATACATAAAAATCCCATATAAAATAAACCTGAATCTACAAATACGTCAACATAGAAAAACAGCACAGACAAGAAATTCTGGCTCGCCCTTTACATGGAGAACAACATGAAAATAAACTGTAGGCCTTACAATTAAGACGCATAAACATACAGAAGAAGAATAAGTTAATGGCTATTATTATGCCTTCTAATTCAATGACAAAAGACAATAAATGATAGTTGAAATCCAGTGAGAACAAAGGTACTGGGAATAGCCTTAAACCATTTCAGTTTAGCATCGAATAATTCATTAACGCAAAAGTATTCTCCATGGGCGTAAAATTATTCCCGACAACGTTAAGGATTAAGGTGGACGAATCCGTTTCAATTTCGGTGTTGACATTTTAATTCACGAAAACCAATTTGGGACGCACTGGTATATAAAGGAGAGGGTCAACCGATGTTGAAAAATCATTCAATGTCACATCAACTTTTGATAGATTGAAGGAAACTGCGAGAAAATCAAATGCTATCTTTCTTGCAGATGCCATTTGTGATTTGAATTAACACTCTTTGAAATGATACATTCCTTGTTTTCTTATCATGCACATGCATGTAGCTAAACATACTTCTCAAGTTACTCACAAGCTCCTAAATATAAATACTAGTCATTATATTTGTAATGGAGTAGGTATAGACTGAAACATCATCCATTGCCGTAGCCAAAGTCCCTATCAAAAAGTTGCAAGCAGACGCCAAGTAAATTACACTACTCTAGAACTTCACTTCATGTACACAAGTTACATCATCATACATGTCCATCAACAACAAACCTCTCTCTTAAATCTTGAATCACTCAGACCAATTCAATAAGCTCAACCTGACAGGCAGCCAAAGTACTGATGCATTGTGCACTACTGCTCTTTCATGCCTTGAGATGCAATCCCAAACAAAATACAAGTATACAGTAAACACAACGGAATAGTGGATAAAGTACCTTATGTACGCATTTATGAGTGTTCTAGCAGTATATGAGTTTCACAGTATGTTGTAGTTGTGCGCTTTATTTTGTACTCGACTCACACATATGTACCCACATCTACAAGACCCTTCGGCCACCAATATAAAACTGTTTCGCTTTGGTTTCGTAAATAATAAATATACGGTACACTTCGGTATACCTACAGAGAAATATACTTGCCCACGATAAGAATGAAACAGTTCTGCTTTGTTGAATAGAAGGTAGTTGAACGCTTTCCTGTGAACACGAATACTAAGCCTAGCATGTGATGCTGGATCAGATTTTTCGATTTTGTCATCAACTGTAGGTGAAATAAGGACCTCAGTGCACGTGCCCATTTTGGCGATAAAGGGACACAGCGTCAGTTATTGCCTTTGGCTAAGGTATTCTCCGTTAGTACAAACCATACGGTCTTTTATACCTGTGTAGAATATGCTTTTAAGATGCCTTACTTGAATATTTTGTATGCACAAACCTCATTCTGTTAATAATTATCTTCCTTTATTTAGGCACATTAGTAAAAATAAATAAACCGTTTAGTTTTCCAATTACTTAGATAACAACCCTAACAGCCATAGAATTACCTAATTACTTAAGTATTTTTAGTTACACAATTAACAAATTATAACACACAATGGCAATCAGGTTATATCAAAAAATATTACGAAAAATAATTATAAAACTTTCCAAAATTTTATGGATACTTTTAAGGTAGGCTAATAGTGAGTTGAAAGTAGGAGCAGTCGACGTATACCTACTTAGACCTCTTTGTTCTACTTGTGTCAGGGTAAACGTGCTTTTGTCCCAAAGCTTGGAACAACCTAGATTGTAGATAAACGAGCGGCCGTAAATAAATGTAATTACAAAATGTTTATCTACAGTGGTCACAAGATTGGGGAAGGGGTCTTCTCAGTCAGATCTGTCCTTTCTCCTAAATCGAATCACAATACAATAGCCATAACACATCTGACTGAAGAGTGATGGGTCCCCCTTTTTACCATTCGATGCCTATCTATTGTATTCCATCTTCCACTACAACGAACAGTTTGAATAAATGCTTTTTCTCCTCATGGGAAAACACAACTTCCATGCCAATTAATTTCACTGGCTACCTATACGCACACACTACACAGATGATGTGACTCGAGGTCTCCGCGTACTATTGCGCCACATTTGCTTAAAATTCTACATGTACATACACTATAGTAAGTCCCACAACATCCGCAGAAAAGGAACGATAAGTACCTACGCTACTCACAACTTCACAAATACAAGTGCACACGTAAATGCGCTTCTAAAATAATAATCATAATAATAATACCTAAAAGTAAGAGCTTTAATACTAATGGTAAGTATGCCTATACCTTTGCTTGCTCTAAGGGTTGTTCTCATATATTGTGCTTGTAAATGGAATGCTTGTGATTGTGAGCCCAAATTACACACTAGTACAAGTTATACGACATAAGGGATTCAATTCAAGTACTTAAGCTCGTTGCTTGGTCTATAAGTATTGTATAATAATGTGCAGAGCTTGTAAACAGATATGTAAGAGGTCTTTACAAATGTTCCTCATAGCTTCAGGTAAAACAAATTGAACTGTTCAATGTTCAATATATTGAGCTAAAAATAGACAACTCTGAAAGTGTACGTTGTAAACACAGAGGAAAACATTACAGACATTGTCATAAAATGAAACCTGAAAAATATTCAATGCTTCCATTTAAAGATAAAGATAAGTAGAGGTAAGTGAATAGATATTGAAGTTTAACATTATGTAACTCACAATGACAATAGAGTGCAAAGTACAGAAGAAAGGATGTCTACTTATTAATAAAGAATTTTACATGCAGTACATTCCAGACTTTTCTAAACACGGCCTAAAGTATATCACATTGCTACAATAATAGGCTGGCAGTTTTCCATAGGATTGTCGGAGGAATCTTTTGACAAGAAAAATAAACGAAAGGACGAAAGCAAGCGAGAGCAGACCAGGTAGAATTTCATTCACCTGGTAATTTAATCCGACGATGAAAGTATACAGACTGCAGACATAACTGAACACGAACAGAGCGTAACTTAACACAAGAATAAAAGTAAAGAGCAGATATAACATAACATGATGTTATCGAAGGGCGTTTTATTCAATTCCTGCAACTAAATCACATCTCTTTCAATTCATGCAACTAAATCACATTCAATTCACCTTGGTTAGCTAGGTATTTTCTCTAGTCATATCTAATGTCTACTTATATACAAGTATTGCATTGTGGTAGTTTCACGTACATATGTTCACATTCATCTCTGAAAGGTAGGTCCGTAGTTTTAACTCCTATGTATCGTATGCTGGTGAATTATTCAGTCATTTCCATTATCCTTCTGGCTCTTCTGCCTATGCGGGCTTCAAAGCTTTAATATATCCAATCTACATGTATATATGCACGTTCTGCTTTAATTCTACATACACACATCACAACCACACACAACAATCAGGACAAAGTGTCCAATAGTTGATCCTCAAAGCACTGTTTACAGAATTAACTGCAACCGCTTCGTATTTTCAATTTAGATTGAATATTTTCATCCTGGCTAATCCTTTGAAATCATTTATTTCTGGATACTAACAATTGTACCTGATTCTGCATGGCCAATACGAATTTCAACCAAGTTATTAATCCGCAGTATGGTCAAAGCTTTTCATTCACCTAGGTACATTAACTTTCCAAGCATACATGTTCTTGCCTTTCTCTATTCATACCTCACTATTTACGAATAACCGCAAATATAAACTCCATTAATATTCTGAACCTACTGTTGAAAATAAGTCACAATGTATTCAAATAAGCTACAAATCATTTCAGATGGATTATGTTCATATGATAATGAACATGTATTAATTTTATTGATATATAAAACATGAACATTGCTAATTCCAATATCAACTTTTTAATCTGTAAATATTTTTAAGGTACACAATAATGTGAAAATAAACCATTGCAACCAAATGTATTTCAGGTCCATCTATAACGTAGCTTACTCAGCAAAAGTCACCATCTAGCCCGTGACTCCAACAGACTACTGGGTCAAATTTAGGTCAGAAGGGTTCAACCAATTGACCCAAAATTCGCACCAGATCTCCCTCTGGACACCAGCAACACAATAGAAAAGTTTGAAATAACATATTAAATCGTTTAAGAGTAATACAACCAACGGGCAGACGGACAGACGGACAGACAGATTGTTCAGTGCAGTCTTATACAGAAACAGTGAATGACAAATAGTTTTCAATTGTAAACAACTTGTGGCATACCAAAATCGTAAATAAAAGTTAATTGTCAAAATAATTTTACTTAATTACTTGGTAAGCCTAGATGAGGTGTACATCTCATATCATTAAAGTAATTTGTTGACGTATGCATTAAACACAATTTAGGTAGACGTCATTCTTTTCGCATACTAATAATGTGTGCTCAATGTTCACAAAGCTAATCAGCAAAATAAATTATGAAAATAACATTATGTAAGGCATGGACAATAAGTCAAGAGGTACATGAAGAATACCGAGTACCTATATTTATCACTGCGATAATGTGTGTTGGTAGGATAAACGAAATAGATTAATGACTGCATTAGGTATTCTTGTGATTCATCCAGTAATTTTTACGAAAGTACCTAAAGAGAACGGTACATCTGTAAAGTAATTCGTAAGCTCATGACATTCTGTTGAGTAATAAAACGATAGCATAAAAAACCAATTCTTTGTTAGCCGTTAAGACCTGTATAGTATTAATAACACTATTATTCCTGTTGGGTAGATGAACAGACAAAAAAAGCAAGATCAGACATCGTAAAGAAAAAATATCAAATATAATTCGTGTTCATATTGCAATCAATGCAGGTCTTTTCACATGAAATTCTAGTTGACTGTCTCCTGATTGTACTGATTAGGCAAAACAAACAAGTCGTAGCAAAGAGGCAGAGAAAGATTAAGGTGGCTTATTTAATTTGACCCTGACGCTTACGAGTACATTTAATCAGTTAAGTTTTAATGAAATATTCATGATTCATCACAGCCTAGTCTGACTAGAGTTAAGTATGTAGTATGCAAGTTAAACGTATGTAGGTAAGTTTTGCAACGTCTGAGCACTCAGAGTGAAGAGACTACATAAATAATATAAGTTCATGATTATAAAAAGGAAAGGATGTGATTGTGAGGTCTGAGCGGAGATGCTGCGGCACGTAAAAACGTACAAAATAGCTTTGTACACATCTCCTTTGGCATAGGTATGCATTTGTGTACTATATCATTAAAAACGACAAGACATGTGTCTCTCAAGATTGCACTGTGCATTAGTCTCTACTGCGTATGTGATATGGTAATAGTACATCTGTAATCTGTACTATTGTATTACACTGCTCTGCTCTACTCCACAAACCTAAGTGAATGCTACTGTTAAAGCACACATAAAATGAAGCATGTTGCTTTATAACATGGCATGTGTATTTGCAATCTAAACACTAGGTATGAATATGAAGCGTAAGCAAATTTTCTGTTGCGTTTATTCAATCCACTTATAATTTATGTCCACGAAGATGTTTTGGGTTTTGGACGTTACTGTTGTCCGTTAATTAGTTCATGGTACAACGGTAAACACTTGAGACTTTGTCGTATTTACTAATTTTTATTTCTACATGTATGCAAAATTCAGAAGTATGTGCCTACGTATGTTTAGTAAGTGTATACCATTTTTGCATGCGATTTAGGAAAGGAAACTCAGAGTGGCAATATAAAAAATGTTTTGTCTATCAGATGTAGGAAGGAATGAGGACATTTCTGGTGTTTATCCTTAGGAGCATTTATTTGAGTGTTGTAGTCTGCGATTGCCATTTGCGAGAGATAAGGAGGTAGGTTGTGCAGGGAGGAAGGTTGAGATTACCAGGTGGGAACATTGAGAGACAGGAGGAGAGAGCAATTCTGCGTAAAAGTAGGTTTGGACCAGGGAATGTCGTAGCATTAGAAATTCATGGGCAGTAGAAGAAGTAATTATGATGACTGCTAACGTTCTTCGGAGTAGTAACCATAGAATGAGAATAAGATAGTGTTTCTTTGGACTGTTTTATGAGTCAGTGAATTGTTGCAAAAACGTAGAATGTAGAGAGTTAAAGAAGTAAAGGATGACGGAAAGGAGAGAAGTTTGTGTGTGAAGAAAATAATGCATGTGCAAAGGCAAAGAGGATTATAAAAAGTACGGAAATAGACGGGAGTGTTGTCGAGGGGATCTTCACAGGGAAGGCATACCTGAATTCTAAATCAACACCTTTGAGACTTTCAGTGACAAAACTTTTTCTTCTTCGTTGGAAGCGAACCAACCAGCCAGAGCCAGCGTCTAACCGAACCAAAGCAGTGAAACGACGAAATACCTACATTAAAACAACATACATTCACACAGCACTAGAGCAGAGGAAAACAGGCCAGACAAAACCTGCCAACACAACACCATGGACGGCGTCACTAAACCAAGTGCCACAACTCTGCCAATCCATTTTATAACATCACACTCACAGAAACATGTAAAGGTATATGAACATCAATGTGACTTGGTACATGTCGTCAACAGATAGCTATGGGCTTTAGACACATACAGACTCCACACTAAAAACTCGAGATAAAAGCTCCAACCAAACTATTTCTACTCTTTTACTGCCACACAGATACATACAGCTCTAATATTACAGCTGCGTCACCCAACACCGTTTCTTAGTTTCAATGCGATTCATTCTTCATCCACGCAGAACAAAACCGTCCTGATAAAACTCTACGACTATCTGTAACTTGTCTACGTGCTATACATCCAAGCTGTTATAAATACGTATGTACTCTCGTTAGTAAGTAATGTTCCTATACATATTTCACAATATCATATTCATTTCAAAATTCAAAGGTATAATATAGTGTTACTCTTTATTACTAGGTGCACTGCACATATAGCACATCATAGAACAACGATAACTCATCATACAGGAGTACATCCCATTGCTTTTAAAACTGGCCAAGGTAAAACGAGATTTTTACATAACGAAGATGAATGGTATCAATTAGGACTAATTAATTCCCACAAGGCCATCAGCACAAGTCTTTAGTACCCTGGGATTTCTTTGTAAACTACAAACTACTACATATAGTCAAAAGATGTACCAATTTTCATTTCATTTAACATTACATAGAAATGTAAGCTACAAGTACCTTACTTAGTAATCTTGTCAGGCAGGTGAATTCAATAGGATTTGTTAACACTGAATTTTACGTCATACTGACCTTTCCTCCGTTGAAACTCACAATCTACAATCTATCCAGTACAGCGCAAACATACAAACTACATGGTGCATATAGAAACCGTAGGTAATTCCTAATGTTTGTTTTGTACTCTATCCTTGCGACCACCAACCGACTCTTTCTCTCTCCAAAGAACAAACCTAACAAAGAGCGGACAAAATAGCGAAACTGCAGACGGAGGCTTTGCTTGCTTAGCTAAATCTAATGCAACTTCATTTATTACTTTTGTAAACAAAGATAAACGCGTAGCATTCCTTATAATGTTAGCATTAGGATTAATTCCTTCCTTTTAATCAGTTAATAAGCACTTTGCATTTACTATTATAGTGACAACAAACTTTCCTTCTCTTCTATAGACTTTCTGACTTCTCTATGCTCACTACTACCTACACTTATAATTACATAGTCAGTAACTAAACCTATTATATATTGATCTGGGAAACTGACGTAATTTTCCATGGGTTGCTAAAATAGTTTTATACTACCGTATTGTGCAATACTAAGTATAACAGTACAGCTAAATCTGTCTTCGCAGTTGAAACAACACCTGCTTCAATTTTAACTACCTAAAATTCTTAGTAGTTTTACCAAATAGTTAAAATATATAGGTAAACTTTTCAGTTGTTTTCATTATCTACATCCTTTACCAAGCTGGGCCAGGTGAACCCTGCACTTCTAAAATTTCAAGACAGATGAGTGAAACAGAGGTTAATTTTACAAACTTCCTATCTTTAGTCTGGACAAGACTTTCAGTTTGTTCCGTGAGAAATAAGAGAAATAGGAGGATTAAAAGCTCTCAAATTACTTTTCCTACTTGTCACGTTTTTGCCAGAAGACAAAATAAAATAGCGTCTCGCAAAGGTACTTCTACTTGAACTTCTCCTCAAGGTGGAAATACAAATAACTAGCTTTTATTTACAGTTCTGTTGCATCACTGCGCAATGACTCCCAAGCTACACTACACTAAATAATATCAAACAATTACAAATAAATACAAACCTTGACTGGACATGGGAAATTTTACTTATATATGTATACGTACTTTATGGTATACGTCTACTAATGGAAGATAGAGTAGTTAAAGTACATTTTATTCAGTAGAACGACACTGCTGTGGATCAGAGGTTGAAGGTAGACAGCGCATACTTACCCAGCCTCCCCTCTTTCCAGATGAATTGACTCATTGTGCAAATCCCCTGAATCATGGACCGTTTTTCTTTTGACGCATCGCATCACGAGTCCCCACACATTACAAGTGAGTCTATGGCTACCTGCCGCGATTATTTAGTCCATTGTAAAAGATCCCTATGTCTAATACCTCAATACCTCGTCCACCTCTAATGCATGCACAATTTCCAACGTTCGTCTCATCTCCAAAGCTAATCGCCACAATTCGTTGACTTTTCGCACGTGTTCACATTATTTCCACGCTTCGCTTATAATCCACACTTTCCGTTGTCCTGTTATCAATTCAATAACATTTTGAATCTGACTGCACGCAACTGACTGCATCCCAACTTTTTTTATTGCAAAGGTACATACGCATTATGCCAGATCAAATCAGAACCCTTCTCTCATGAATTAATACTATATTGTCCTAACACAGAATCATTTAAAGCTATAGTAAGGAAATTTATTCTCACAGTTATAAAAATGCGACATTGTATAGGTACACTATAGTACAGCACTGAATGTACATTTATGGCATTTATATAGAGATCTCATGAAATTACCTTGTTGATCACGTTAAAGGAAAGTATATACGTATTTATGTCAATTTAAGTACCCCATGTGCATTCTGGACTACTACACAGAGATAGAATATGATTACGAAGTGGTACAGGACCAAAGTGAATATGAAAATACAATTGCTCACAAAACCGACAAAATAATGAAGGAGACAGCGATAGCAATGAAGCGAGAAGAACTCTAATGAAAACATAGTAGCAGATACATAAAGTGTCTTTGCTTTACCTCCGTCGGAGGCACTTTGGTTCCATATTTGGAGACTAGCGAAACGATAAGCTAGATATCTATAAAGGTGACATGGCCTTTATACTTAGAAATAACTTATGGATCTTGATTGAAGAAAACGAGCAGGAGCGGGAAGGCAAGTTCAATTTTCCCTATCATATCCGCCATTAGGTAAGTACATTTTACCTAAGAACCACGACTCGTGTCCCGACTCTACTCTTCCAGCTATTTATACAGTTTCCCTCCCATTTATGTCTGGCATACCTATACGCTACCTTCGTAAACTACGAGACCTTTTGAAGCTTACATAACAGAAAATTGATTTGTGATATCTAGAATCGATAAAGCTTTCTCTTTAAACCTTTTCTACGGTTAGTTATAGTGACTTCAAGTTGATCGTATGTAATAACCTACCTACCTACCTAAGTTAGCCTTCATCTGGAGAGTCGAGATACTCCTCAGACTCTCCATTGTTAATAAATTTCAAACCCTATAAAATATTGGATTTTCAACAAAACTTTACGTATCATACATAAAGGCTTGATACGTGTTTATCAAAAATAATTTGATCTTAAATCTGCCAATATTATAACCACAAGACTAACAATGAGACTCCTCTAATATATACCTAGAAAAAATAGGTATCCATAGGCTCTTTGTTCATAAAATACACTCGCATTCTTTCCGAATAAATTCAGACCATAATGTGCCCAAGTGCTAATCTTTAAAACGTAGAAGAACTTACTATACGAACTCATCTTATCATACATTTTGGTAAGTATTATTTAATATCAATTGCTTCTCTGAGAAAAGGCAAGAAGAACCGATAACCAATAAAGAACTGTGTCAATATATTACCTCCGTAAAGGTATAGACGATCATTTACTATAACATGTATAACTTACTCAGTACTATAAATTGTACCAGTTGTAGTAATGTAGCACACATACTTAGGAGCTACGTGTTTAGAAAGAGTTTACATACATAGAGGGTTTAGTGCGGCGTAATGCAAGAATGGGAAGCATTGAGTTTATAAATGGTGTGCAAGAAAACAAGAAAGGTGATTAAGGTAAATTCATCGAATGAGGAAATTAGTATGATAGCTTCATTGAGCCCTTTTGAAACACACGTAAATGACACTGTAGTAACAGTAAACAGAATGTTTGTCTCCGCCGCCAGAGCAGTCAAATCACATTGATGCGGGCGTATAATAAGTGTAAACGTGCACATTATGTTGAACCTGCTTCATGTTGAATTTTGGTTCTCTACTTATCGTTACTTTCCTTTGCATGCATATACAAACAAACAACTTTACCGTGTTTCGTGTTTGTGCCAAGTTAATGAAATTGGATAATCGGAGAACATCAGAAGAACGCCGTAATATCTCCAGCACTCTTTAACTCTAGTATGCACATAGGTATTTCTATCCACTGGTAAGTAACAGTAATCGCAAAGAGAATTCAAGCCCTTTGGGACTAGAGCCAATCTGACAAAAACTTTTGTCCACTATTTCCTTCTACAGAAACTGCATTTTAGACAAATAGCATTAGTAGGTGCCTACTAGCCTACTAGCACCCGCCAATGAATGAATGCCTATATTAGTACAGTAGAGAGATAAAGGAATGAGTCTGCAGTGCTGATACTGTGTTTTCCTTTGACTTCCTCTCAGCTCCGTAATTCTGCAATAGTCCACAGTAGCGTTTCTATTCATTGTGTAGTGAAAGAGTTGCGAAAGACAAGTTTTGTTTAGAAAACTGTTTTGTTTAGGTAGGCAACCTGTGTTCTTATTGTAATTGCCAAAAATCTACTATACATCTCCCTACCATTATCTACACAACAATACTCATATAGAGATGTAACATTTTTTCGACTGCATTACAGTCTTATATTT
The DNA here is from genome assembly GCA_020352615.2 of Yoshiicerus persimilis. Lineage (NCBI taxonomy): Eukaryota > Metazoa > Arthropoda > Collembola > Entomobryomorpha > Tomoceridae > Yoshiicerus > Yoshiicerus persimilis. Next base: position 30,718,907 of record CM036940.2, on the reverse strand, counting down.
ATTTCCATTTACAGATACACTGACTACTATCTAGTGTTTTATACATTTCCGAATAGGTTGCGGTTGTTGTGTTGTCTTCCATCTTCCTGTATTCCTACTTTATACTTCAGCTGTATTAATACTTAATACAAAAGGAATCTCTAACAAAGTACTGGGGAAGAAGATATAAAGAACCAGTTAGTCCCTACAGAAACAAATAATTCTAATCAATCACCGATAAATAAACGTGGGTCCAGTGGGACTTTTAGGGAGAGGAAGTGGGAACGAGCAAAGTGACAGGCTTATTATGGCAATAAAGAAACTGTTCTAGACTAGACTAGAGATTCTCTTCTGTTCTGACTGCAACTCGCTCTTTAAGGATAGATGTTCATGTTCCATTTCATCAAATGCCACGAAAAGCCAAGTGCAGTGGGAGAAGATTCTGATGAAGAGTGAAGAGGATGAAAAATTCAAAGGTAGTAAGAGGAAAACAGTGATGGATAGGAACAGTAATCATTTCATGGTGATGCTTTTCTTTCCAGAAAGCCAAAAAGCTTCTATTTGTACTACCTTACACATAAACACACCATATATACACTTAACCACGTCTTTATGCCTACCTATATTCTCCTTTCTTCCCGTACCAACCACTTACCTTGGTACGTCTGTTCTCTTCTCTTGTCGTTGTTGGCATTCGTAGAGGTACAAATACAACTGCACATGTAAACAAGCGCCATTCAATTTACTACGGTAAATATTACGTGTATATTTCATATTAAGATGACAGAACCTAAACTTGCTATCTGTGTAAAATTAGGTAGGCAGACAGAAAACTAGTAAATAAGCATAACTTCTATAATAATGTGAATAGGTAACTGCATCGCGTTTTGATGGTAGGTGTGTTCTACACAATACCAGAAGCTGTGACTAGAGTAGTCTCTATTTACTTTCCTCTCCTCCATACATAACAGAGCAGTCGAAATGGAGAAAGATAAAAGGTGGGAGGTAGACTGGAAAAAGTCTATCTAACAATAAGTGATCGTGAGATGCGAAAGAGAGAGATATGTTTCTACATGGTGCAGAAGTTGAGAACAGTTTTATATAAAGAGGAATAAAGTCAGCACGGCATGTAGTGCTAAGTTTTTATTGAGTTTTGCGATTCATAGAACAAATGCCGAGTTGAAGCGAAGCGATCTTTTCTCTGTTTACGCCAAAATTCAGGTGGAAAGTTAAAAGGAAAACAACCAGTGCTCTCTTCTCACATCAACTTCTGAAAGAGGTTAATGGCAAAGACTGTGCCGGGTAATGCATTTCTTTCCTCATGTCTCCCAATTACTTTCCATACCTTTTGCTGTATGATATTACGTTTCTCGAATGCCAATAAGTATTTCAACTCTATACACTTCACGATCAGACCATTGTAGCTGTGCTATACTGTTGCATATCTTTCTGCCCTACTTTCTTAATTCAAATCTAATAACTCAAACCTGCCTTATGTAACTACATAAATGTATCACTTACAAAAGCTTGTTATCCATCTAAACAAGAATATTAAGCACAGTGCTAACTGCAACTACTGTTATTTTATATCAGGAAAATTTTCTTGGCTTAACCTTTCACATAGGAATAGATTTCTTCTGTAATACAGACTTCCTTTGTTCGTTTGTGGACAAGTATAGTATACCTCAAATACACTGTATTGCATACATAGAATAAGGAGATTGTTCTGCTATAGTCTGCCTGGGGATATAATAACGCGTTGGTGGTTGTCTACTTGATTGACTAACTAAGAACTAACTGACTGTGGAGGAGATTGAAGAATGACTTATTCTTATTATGTGGAGTGTGTGAAGATATAGGTTGAGAGATTGGTAGATTGTGTGTTGAATGTTTTTCTGACCACGCACAATCAATAGGTTTTAGTTTATTCCGTGTAAAGGAAAAGCAAGATGAAATAGCCATTTTTCCCAGCTGCTCTACCTGCATTTCGCCCAATTAGATAGAAGATCGATAAATAAGAAGGCAGCACGGAAAGGAGGAGAAGAAAGCACAGGGATTTCCCTGTGTTATGCCAGACCAGGCAGGTAAACCTTCTACTTATACTTACAGCATCCATACTTTACTTACTATTACACAACACGAGGCATAGTTTCATAGAATTTCCCATTCTCATGTCACATATAGCTTAGCATCTTGGTTTCCATTGTATTGCATCGCCTACCAAGGTACACATACAATACACACAACTAACTAAGTAAGTAAGTATTATTAGGAATGGAATGCCAAGCTCCTGCTGTCTAACAAACCTTCTGTACTCTCTCCGTCCTTCTGCTTTTCCTTCCCTTTTCCCTCAACTTTGTCTTCCTTTCTTTTCTCATTCTGTTATTCTCCAGCGTCTTGCCCACTTACTCGCCAGTTCGCACATTCGAGAGAAAAAATAGAGCCAGTCAGCGAGCGTAATTCCCCTGAGACCTGGTATTAATTGGATGAACCGAAGACTAATACTACAGGCAAGTTGCATTGTCACACCTGTGACCGGATCAGATTAGGAGAGCTTTCTATTCTCTCGTCCCACTATCGCTAATTCTCCATTTCATTCCCTGTAATACTTATTAGTGTTAGTTTGGTTCACTTCACACAACTTTAGTTCCCCATTGCATTAGACGCATCTCACAATTACATACTCCGTACAGACACAACACAACACACTGGCCAAGGACTCTTTTCTTTCCGCCAACTCCGTGCATACCTACAACCAGACTTCAGCAGACCAAACATTTACCAGCTAATCCAATAGCAAAGCACGTACGGATCCACTACGGGCAAAAACTTCATTACACTCATCTATTTCTCTCCGTCACTCTATACATACTGCACACTATTACTTTCTACAAATTAATCTTTACGCCAGGCATCCACTAATTCCTCAAATATACCTACCTAATACATTATACACATGAAAAACTTATTCACTGACCTATGTGAAATGAATTCTATGCTACAACTTGCCAAACCATGCTGAGTAGTATAAATGATAATGCAAAACCAAACCACCAATCGCAGTAGGTACACAAATTGTAATTCAACCATAAAATTTCGTTTCATTTGGATTAGGTACTGGTAAAATCTAAATTCAATCCTTTTAGGTGAATGGGAGTACTTGGGTTTTGTACCTACAGAATGTTATATTATTACCAAGGTAAATACAGTGTAATGCAAATTGTATCTGTAATGCAACATCAAAGAGAATTTGGTAAAGAGCGTGATAGTGATGCTAACCATGTCTGTAATAGTAGGAAACTGAAACTGCAGCGGTACTATTTACACTTATTAATTGTAGTTACACAGGATTGGCAGTAGATCGCTTGATTTGATAGGAAATAGGAAAGCTTATTGTATTGTATTGTCAAGTATTATGTGTTTGTTGAATCGGTGGGTTCTTTTGCTAGCTGGTCCACGTCCTTCTTCGAGTCACTCTACTGCAGAGCCATAATCGTTTAATCTAATGTCTTTGTGTAAAAGGCATGTGGAATAAATAGCTAGGTAGGTAGGTGGATAGTTTGGTGATAGTCTGACCACGCTACAAGATACATGGGATACGTTGTTTTCAAACGAGACGACACCGACACGGCCAGCTATGTACCCTACCAGAGAGAGGAGTAGTCGTCGTGGCTGGCTCCAATTCCACAGCAATTACACTAACTTTAGCTCTATTCTGTGTGATGGGATGCCACATTTATTCCTTTAGAAATACCTATTGATTCGCGAAATATCCTTTTCCACTTTACCCTGCCTCCGCTCAAAGAAGTGAAGCGGCATACCAAAGAAAACCAAGTGTTCATATTATCTTCACTTACTAACATTGCTAAAAGCCTAAAACTACATGTTACACTCTAAACTGGAGAGCTCTACCATCGTTCACGGTGTATATCCATTCCTAAAGCCTCCTATCATTGACTCATTGCATGTTAGAGCTCCAAATACCAATGGTATACTAACAATCCTACAATTGGAGTTTGCTCTCCTAAGTATGTGCTCTATGTACTTAAAAGCTTCATTCCATTCATTTATTCCTCACTACTTTTTATCACTTCTAGTAATTTCCTACCTGCCTAAACTGCCTATGTATTAAATGTGATATTATGTTTTATTTTAATTTATTTTATTTTATTATTTGTAAACAGACCAATAATACACAGATGTTCGATACAAGATCCAAACCAAACTAACTATAGCTAGGATATAGATTTCAGGAAAGGAAGATTCCTGAAATTTTAATTCATGGTACAAAATGAAAACCAATGGAAAAGCATATTCATTACTTCAGAAAGAAGCATCAGGTCATTTAAAGTAATTTATAAATGCAAAAGAAATCCTTGATCACAAAAGTTAGATGCTAAGTGTTTCCCTAGCTTTTTATTAGCTGTTGCAATCAAAACTTTATTACTCAAAACTTTCATGCATGTTAGTCTTCCATTTGACAGATAATGTTTAAAATGGGGTGGTGGTCATAAGACGAAGTGGTAAATACAGTAGGGAGAAAGCAGAGTGGTTGCGAAGCTTGGTTTAGATGTTCTCCTTTGAACTGTGAAATACATACTGATACACATTTATCTTTAGATTGAGAAAGACTCAAAGATGCCTTGGAGGAATCTCTCCGTCTAGAATAAAAAGAGCGTACATCATTCTGTTCAATATGAGCGATGATGCTAATATATATAATAGCTGGTATTGAGTACTGGAAGAATCTTGTTTCTGTGAGATCCAGTGAAACTAACTACAGGAAAAGTTTTACTTATTATGTACTGCTTTCAGTTCACACTTGACTCACTTACTCTCAATTATGCTTATGATGATGTGGGCTCGGCTTTCTAATTCATATCTGTACGTAGAAGCGGAATTTAGTTGGCTAGACAATCCAAACCAAGACACTTTCTCTTTTAGCTAACTGGAACAAAGCCTCATCATCATCAACGCCGGTACAATCAGGAAACTTTGGTTGCCGCTTACTTTGCCACAAAATTTGTTCTGGATGAACGGTGTGCCCTGTACACGTATTAGTGCTTATAAGTACTGTAGACATGTTCTGTGTATCTGCACTTCGAGCAGAGTATATTTCTGTCTGGGTGGCCATGGTCTAAAGTCTAAGCAAACGAAACCACCATCCATTGAGCCGAAGAACAGAACAGAACACTAAACAGAAACCCAAGTATACTTACATGTTAACAATAATAAGTAATGTAGTAGTATTATGTATCTACATAGCTAATAGTAAGCAGCACTTCTTGCTTTGCTTACATAAACCATCTTTGTAACTAAAGAACGTTCCTGCATGCTGTTCTGTGTAAAACACACTTAACTTTCCCTATGAGATAGAGTCGTCAACAAAATACAAGAAGTACTTTCTCTGAAGTTTCTAATCCTGTCCAACTCAACTTCATCCAACCACCATCTTTTTCAACTCTGGTCTATATGTGTAGTTGAAAACTTTTCTATGGATTTACCCCCGACTACTAGATAATAAACCAACATTCAATGTGAAACTATGTACATAGAAATACCATGACCATGTATAGCTAAGTCACCAACTCACTTCCGGATATTTAGCTATTCAACTTGTGCAGGAGAATCGGACCGGCGAGCAGCCATCGTCGTCAGGCTAGACATGACAACTTCACATACTGTATACTCCATACATAGATACTCCCCCAATGCACATAGTCACATACACGTAATTCGGATCTTTGCTTTCACCTACTTTGAGCTATAAACTTTCAGGTCGTAAAGGTAAGGGAAATTTCCCTCCTATCTCTTTCTCTCTGGGTACTCTGCCAGATTTAGACATCACAATGGACATCCTGTTCGAGAAATCCACCGGACATTTCTTCCAACCAGACTGTCGTAAGCACAAGAATCTTTTGCTTATATTAGCGCGCGTGGCTTGGTTGGCGACAGACAGACCTTTGCAAAAAGATAGCATGTGTAAATAGTAAACGAGTTAGGAGAACAGTTATACAGAAATCGTGTTCGCTACACGCACTTGTTGGCAGGTTAACTTTCAATGGTATTCTCTCGCGTGAGCCGAACGTGACTACCTACTACTTACCATTTACAATATGGTGTACGCAGCATTATTGTCGCATGTCGTAGAATATTCTGTATTGTGCTTGTGGTACGCTTTAGTGTGAAATACTAACATAACAAGGTATGTACCACACGGCACTACCAGCGATGGGCTTGATCTGGTCTGGTGAGGGATGTAACTGTTCGATAAACCAAAGCGAAATCATATCACACATGTTTTCCCATCTGCCTCATTCAAAACTAATGAGTTTCCCTGTAATAAATGAAGTCTGATGGAATCGGTGAAAAATACTGCCCAATCTTTATGTATATCAGATGGGAGGGTAAAGTAACTTAAAGAAGAGACGCACTACGAACTGAGTCCATGTAAAGGAGACAGAATATTATATTAGTGGTGGACTGGACAGGAGAACTTTATATGGCTCAGAGAGATATAAGGTAAATAGATGGATGGTCATACGAATGTAAAGGGACACTATGTTTCATTGGGATGAAAAGGATGTCGCATGTAGCAGGAAGGGGAAGTTGACATCATATGGGGTGTCATGCTGTCGTTATCGTTAGTGGACACTCATGCTCCTCCACTCTGCCTACCTCTCCTCTCATCTTTCTCTGGTCGACTTGACTTAACTTTGGCTCGCCTGGCAGTGCAGGAGAATTGACGGTCCACAGAACAGGACATTGCATCCACACAGTGCACGTCCAACCAGTCAGGCAAAACCGGGAGAGAGTGAAACCACTCAGGCATCCAATCCAGGGGAAACTCACCTCGATGTCATATATCTCTGCGTGAGTGTGTACAGAATATGCGGGAATATGTTCCCGATCTTCCTGCCGCTTTCACCGTCGCCATTCCTATCACCCTCCAACTCTCACAGTCTCCCTAACTCACATCTCCCGCTTAATGCATCAACTCTATGCATCCACAAACTCCAATCACTTCAACATACTCACTTTACACTAACTCGCTTCTAAACCAATACTATAGCTATACATTTACATCGGCACTTCCTTCTTCAACTCATATTACAACACAAAAATCAATTAAAGCATTTTTAGTAAGGTGTATTACTTAATGAGTAGCAAATAAATATCAATTGAGTATTACTAGTAAAAATATTACAACAAACTAATGCGTAAACTTGTAACAATACTAATAACGACTGGCTACCAAAGTCAAAGTCAAATCATACGTCAAAAATAGTTCGGGATGGTAGTACTAGGGATATACAATTTCTTTTATTAGATATTACGTGATATATTTTGTATCTTATCATTGATAAGGATATACATCATTCTAAAGCAGTAAGTATTGTTGTACCGCAGATATGTCTTAAAGACTTTTTTCCTCCTCCCAGATTTCCTATGGCATGTGACGTAACCTCCCTTGTATTCTGTGCTGCACATCATTTGTACAACAAGAAAAAGATCACTCGGTACATCTTCATATTGAACACCCATCTACCTACCTATCTACATCATACATGTGTAAGGTACATTATATAAAAGTATAACAAAACCACTATTGGCCACTACATCTTATATTGCATAGTAGTGAGCTACTGATGTCAATCGAAGCGTTGGTATGCCAAGCTATATTCACATTACGACAGATAGTAAATTCTTTATGAAAGGTTTACCACATATAATATCTATAGTTTCTTGTTGAAGATCTTCTGTTCTGTGCCCTCCTGAACCAAAACCAAGTTTTGCACATTGAATGAAAGTACAATGCTACTTTTCTACCTAGACGTTATTTCTTTTATATTATAAGTATTAAAGCATCCATCGCATCAGTGATTTAGTTGCTGTGTGTATTATATTATAGGAAACAAAGTATGCCGTAGGATTGGAAGCTACTGGTGAGGTTGGCAAATAATACCTAATGGACCTATAGTGGTTGAGATACATAGAAGATAGATCTTTCTTAAATGTACATAAGCAATATGTAGTCATGATGATGTTATTCTGAACTCGTGCCCAACAAGATGCTTTTAAGCGTGTGCACTGTAGGAGTACATAGGACTAAAGACATATCAGCACAAGTAGTTGGTTTGGTATGTGTGTATGAAGGAGAAGCATATCTCTGCGACTTGCGATGCGACTGGCGCCATGAACATGCCATTGTGAAGGGAAACCCACTTACTCATTTCGAGATTAGGCTTCCTTTGCAACGGATTCCTTCCTACCTTTGCTCCTCGTACGAAACCGGATATCCATTAGGATTCCTAAATCACATCACTTCCTCCGTAATTCTAAGAACTCAATGTTTTCTATGAGACTGGTCCACTTTACTTTTAGATTTGGTAGACGATAAAACTCTACACGTTATGTATAATAGAAGTCACTATATATAATATAAAGTACTATGTGGTGTACATAATACGTGCGACGTAGTGAGAAACACCTCTTTAACTCCACTCTTCTTACTTAACTTACATCACATTCCTAACCAAAATATAAGATGTATCTTCTCGCAAAAAGTAAAAGCATTTTAGCAATGTTATATATAAAGTACACGTAGGTAGTGAGTACAAGGATCTACCTACTCCACACAAATGTGTATATTTACTGGTATCTTGTCTTAAATAGTGTTACATAGTTGTCTATAGTGTTTATAAGTCGACACGACACACAAGTGAAATACATTTAGATGGCTATAAGTGAGTATGAGAAGTATCGTTATATAGAGACAGTCCATTTAGAAGAGAAGTAAGTAGTGTCGGTGAAACAAGTTTGGGAAAAGTTCAAAAATTAAACATCGGTAAGGATTTCGAATTCTTCACACGCAACGAGTTGACAAGGAAAAATTCCATTTTCAACTCCACAGGTCGTTGTGGTGCACTTTGATGATGGTATACGAGTGTAGACGAAGTAGTTGTTCAATAAGGATGTGCAGCATGCAGCCTACTTATTTGGTTATGTATGAGGAAATAGATCTGGCAGTGAAAGGCTTTCCGCGTGAAAACTTCCACTCACTCTACGTCTACGAGATCTACTCCTTTGCTCCCATAAACCAGCGAGAAATGAATTTAAGAGGTGTGAAAAATTGTTATCCTCTGAACATACAAGGTGGAAGACACAGCCACAAATCATACATATAAGTAGACGAGTAAATACACATACCTTGTAGCTCATCCCTTTCCACACTTAACTGAACTGAATTGAAGAGCCTATCTCATCTGATATACATAGCATAGCCATCGCCAACTATTTAATATCCCTACGACGCAGTTCTCTCCTAAATATCCATCTCACGGTATTTACTTACTCCGGCTATAGTAGTAACTAACCAGTGTGAAAAACGAGGAGTAGAGTCTGAGTGAGTGAACACGATGCACTTTCACAGTGTAGTATTAGTAGGAGAGAGGAACCCGACGAACCACTACATAGATCATACGAGAACACAGTTTCCAACTGAAATGCCATACCTAGTCAAATATAAATTCTCAGTGTTTCAGACAAAGCACAGTCGCTTTAGCGTATAATGATGAGTCGGGTCGGGTTACGTTACGTTTCTATTCATAAAGGCAGAACATGTTACTTTGAGCAGTCACCGAACTAACCACATTTAGTCGTCTCGCATAAAACAGCACAGCACTACGTAATGTACAGATACAGATAGTCAAGTCCTTTTCGAACCATATACGGTATACTTCAATGCAGACAAGAAAGGTATACCGAAAGTAGTTTGTAGCGTATATTAAGAGCAATTTAATATAACGTAGGGTAGGTGTAGTGCAATGTACGCATAGGTAGAAGTGAGGAGTATTAATGTAAGTTGATAGAAGAAGAAAGAAGGTACTTGGGCTTACTTCATGGCCGTGGCACGTTAGATCTCGAAAAGTAACAGACGGAAATGTGAAATCAGCACAGCGGATTTTGGGGTTTTGCATTGCATCGTAATTTATTGTGGGCATTAGTAACCTCGCAGATCCCCTCTTCTCTCCACTTCTCCCGTTCTTCTTTCTCTATTCCTTTTCTATTCTTCGACTTGAGTTGGATGCAGTCAGCCTTTCTTCCTCTCTTCGCTTTCTCAGTCCTAGTTTGTAGCACGGTGCAGAATCAAATATATATAGCTCCTTAATGTTCCTTTGCATAGACTCTTCTCTCTTTTCACTTTTTACCTCCGTCTTACCTTTACAACTTTCCTCTCCGCTTTTCACCGTGCCTTATTTCATTCTGCAACGCTCCCACCTTCTTAGAACCTCTTAAGAAGGTAATAAAGCCCATACGTACGACCTTAAGAGTATGTATGCATTCATCCCATCACATCTTACTACTAACTTGCACTGAGAAAAGACTCAGTCAAAGTTTTCCTTCCTCCCGATAAAAAATTATTCTTGATCCCGACTTAACTTCATCGTACCAATGTTTTCTTCTCTTTCCTAACTCACTTCCCACACACAAACCTTCTCTTTCTCACAATTTCTCTTCCAACTTTAACTGTCGAAAGCCAACGTATCAACATCAACTATCAACTCCTATATGTGCTTTTACCCAGAGCAGCCAGATTCAATTCCATATGCTTCCCTCCTCCTACCGCTTAAAGACTACAAACTTCTATTTGTGTCGAAACTTTTTCTTTCTTTATTTCTATGTTTACAGTCATACTATGCAAACCAACCTTAGTCTCTCCTATGCCAGACTACTGATATAATGGCAGAACACAAAGATATATAAACCAGCCCATGCAGATCTCTACCGTATGCACCATTCTTACCTTAACAGATAAAACGCTCAAACTTCTAAAAAGTTCATTCGATTCAATTAAGATATACCTAGTATTGAATTCCTACTTTTTAAGGATCCCTTCAATAATTACATCATTAATTTCAGCATGGCAATTACCTGTTCTAATGTTCCAAACTTTAGCAATCAGATACAATAGCTATTATAATAAACGCATATGCTTTCACAATCAAGCTTAACCATTAACTATCTTACAATTTCATCAACCCTCAATATTCAAAAGTTGTGCTACACATTCAACAGCACACTACTACTTATTATAATATCCTATCTTCCGCAGCCAATACTCTATAGTAATAATCTATACGATGATAGCTACTATGTAGGTTTTACTATATGAGTTCCATTTCTTTACCATTATATGAACTTATATTCTAGTCTTGCGTCATTGTCCACCTCGCGTTATCTATGAAATAACCACAAAGTTGAGTTTTAGAGAACAAAAAGATTTGATTGAAGTTAAATCGGCTTTCTGCCTATAATTGTCGCAGAATGAATGCCAACTAATTGTAAATGGCAGTTACTCGTATTAACAATTGATTTACACTGCATAGGCACAAGGACAAAATTCAAAGGGAACATTGTAATTTGTAATTGCTCCATTATGAGTATGTCAGTTACATAATAAATATGTAGCGAGTGTCTACCTTGGCACATGCAGCATTTGAGGTATATATTGACTTGACAACATTGCGGTTAAAACGTTAAAAATATAGTGAGAGGGAGCTTCATTGTTATGAACGTACGCATAGGTAACCTCCGCCGAATGACAAATGCTCCACAGTATATAATTACCACAAAGGTAGACATATACTCTTATATGCATTAGTTCAATTTTGTCGGAGATCTCTTTCTCATATCCATACAAGCAGTACTGCTCCACGTATTTGTAAATGTTAAGAGAGCAGCAGGAAAGACAGGCAGAGAGAGAAATGAGGAACACATGTGGAGCGGAATGAAATGAGTGCATAGAGTACGAGTGCAACCGCACCTGATTAGACGATGATGAGTGTGGGCAAGAGAAGCAAACGGACGTTTGATATGAAGAGCGATTCATTACCATAGTAAAGATAATTTAACCTAATCACCCTATGGCCCTTCCTCGTACACTGATTGAGGCATCCGGCTCTCAACTCAACCTATCTTCACAGTCCAAAAGAAAGATTAATCATCCTGTGTATTCATCAATTGTCAATTAAGAATTATTCCCTTCACTTAACCTCCCTTCGCTCCTCATTGTTTCCGTGAATCCCTCACAGTCGTCATTATACACAGTACTCCTAGCCAGTAGCAAGGTACACCAATTTTGTAAGTACAGTACTGATATTCTTCCTATTTCAAGATATATTCCAATAATCACAGTTATTGTTATTTCTGGAGAGGAGGAGGAGAATATTTTCAAGGATTTTTCGACTGCTCTTAAGGGCACGTGTACGATTAATAAGCTCAATTGTTGGCTTACAAACGTAGAATAAGTTCTCAAAGAAATAAAACACAAATATCCACTATTACCAAAAAAGAATATTTTCAAGGCTCCGACATTACAAAGCTAGCGAATGCTTTAATTAATCGTTTAGGTTTCAATTCAACGTTTTCAGGTTTTCCAATTTTTACAAAATAAACCTTTCTCTAACATCTAAAGTAAATTACGAATCTAAAGCAATACAAAATGCTTTATTACTTTGTTGTATTATTGCTTCTTCTAGGAGGAGGAGGATTAAAAGTAATAAAAGCTGTATAATTTAATTTGTGATCGTTGTAGAAAGAAGAAGCCCCGTTACTGTTTGTAGTTGCTAAATAAATAGCCGAACTACAACGGATACCTATTCTTGGAAATGCATCCATCTAACAGAAAAATTATTGCCTTATCTAAAACAGTTTATTTAAAGAGTTGCATTGAATGTATCTAGATCATGTCTGAATGGAAATACAGAAAGGTTGTGATGGCAGTTTAAGTATCGCATTGCCTTTTATCCCATTCTATGACACATCCATGCTAGTGCTTATTCTTTGAGCATACTTAGGTATGTTAAGGTAAATAGTAATATGTATCCATTTGGAACGTGAGCCTGTAGATATGCCAAGCATAGTTTAGGATAGAGGAGTAATAGGTTTTATGAGTTTTGTAAAAGAGCAAACATTGGTAATGAAATGAATGTTCAAAGGAAAAGGTACATTACATTAGAGGAGAGGATAGAAAGATGTGTGTACACAAAACATAAGAGAGAATAAAAGTACGTAGAGAGGAGGAGGATGATAGTGTTCAGTTCAGGTAGTTGCGTTGAGTCTCAGTTGCCAATCCCAAAATAAACCAAAAGCTAGGGTTGCATACAGCGAGGTGTGCCATTCTTATAATACCTTCAGCTTCATACTTGCATTACACCGACCAGTCAGGCACCTGTGATTACTCACTCACTCCACTAAAAGCTTAACAACACAAAAATACCTTCTGATAGTTAAGTTGATGTTCGCTCAACTCTGAGTTATATACATATACGTCTCCACCATGTAGATAGGTACGCATAAATACTTCAGTAGGTAGTACTCATACTCGTACCAGTTACAAAGAGCTTAGCAGTAGAGATACATGCATAGTTCATAGAGACGAACTCTTTGCAAAAGCATTCCGAACGTACGGATAAACATCTATTTATAGACCTTATTTTGTTGTTTGCTCTTATTTCTCTGTTCATTCTTCAGCTTTGCTTTGCCTTGCTTACTTTGCTTTCTTGCCTGCCCTAGCTGACTTGACTTGACTTGACTAACAGGCAGACAGACAAACTTTATCTTCTCTCTACCTCCATTCTCTGTGTTTTAACTCTATGCTCTCTTCTCTGGCTCGATGATTTCCGCAACTAGATTTGAAGACCAAACTTCTCACTCTCACCCTCGGCTCGCCCATTTAATACTTGGTATTTAATCAAAAATGCATGCTACGTGATAAGAAAGTCATCAACCTTTAAGCTAAACTTACAACATAGTTAGATATAACACTTTAATGCTAATCGCACACGTATAAGTATACACACTGCCTGGTACACTGGAATTCCAGTGCATATATTCACAAGACGTTACATAGACTATACATCATGAACAAAAATATGTCTTCTCACATCGCATCTCACAACCAACACTTACTTATTATTACAAACAGCCAGCCCCTAAAACCCAATCTCTTTCCATGTACGTCTTCATTCCTTTCCATTTTATCTCAAAGTCTATGAAGATCTCTCTGATGAGATGACCGGGCTTCTTCGTATGGTGTGCTAATCAATAGGTCACTCAAACGGTCTTTATCCCAAGATTGATTACTAGCAAAACATACTAATAAAAATGAGGTCATACAACAAAGACTTCGATTTCGCATGCTTTTCCTATCACGTTATTGATAATTTAAAAGTGTTATACATTAGTACCACTAATAATCGTAAATTGCATCTCTTCGCAGTCCTTATCTTCTATAGGTAGAACTACACCTAGTTGTACATAGTTAGAAACATTACTACATACTAATAACGGTTCAGTAAAAACACGCCTATGACGTAAATTGGGTAGTTACACGGTAATAGCGAAGTGATAATTTATGCATGTTTGCTAGCTATACAAGTGTAAATCATATTTATTGTAAATAGTTAATAATTACATGTAGATTACACTAACTGCACAAATAAGTACTTCTATATCCACACACGTATATTAATAATGATAGAAAAAACTGTTGTTTGGAAACAGCGCAACCATGTACGTGATAAAAAACGTTTATTCACTACCATTTTTCGCAGTAAGCAGCCATCATAATTGCTGAAACCATAATTAATAATTAGTCATTATGAAGCACAGAGATAGTTTTGTTCTGACTCCTGGTCCACTGTTGTGCTTCACTATTTGTTATTCGTTACTCTGCTCTAAATATGTAAGCAGTGCAAGATGTGCATTAACATAATGGTATCATACGTTCTATGTAGATAAAAATTATTGCTGCCGTGAATAAAGGGTAATGAAGGATGGAATGAATGGCTGTATTTGTTGAACGGACGCGAGGAGGTTAAGCAAAAAGCAAAACAGGACGAGCTGATAAGGCTTGTTAAGGTAATAATACGTACATGCATACGTGTAAATAAAATGCTATACATCAAAACAACAAATTCGCAGTTCTGGCTATATACAACCGTCAATTCACTTCAGCCTGCTAATGAATACAAACAGTTTTAAATGTTAAATCCAGTTCACTAATGCTCTTTCGTTATGTTCTATATAGAATACCTTTGTATATTCAACAACTTGTATTGCAACGCATACAAGAAATATTTGTATAACTATATCCTCACAGTATGCAAAAGGACATACGGACATACATTGAATAAAACAACATAGACAAGGGAATCTGATGAAGGTAATAGAGATTGACGTCTACTCGTAGTTTGGTATGCCATTACTATCTGCACATACTGGTAGAAACAGGGTCAAAACATTAGAAAAGCACAACATAAAAAATATTAATGTAAAAACAGAAGTTAACAATATATACTACATACATAAACATAAATGTACATATACAAATATATAAGTTAACAATTTACCTTATGAAAAAAAATCTTCTAATATGAGACCTTCATAAAATATATTTACCACACAAAATAATCCCGAAAAAGAAACCCCTTTGTTTGAACGTATAACAATGAAAGTTGTTATGTAAATTAAGTACTAGTCAATTGATCAGCACATAACAAGCAACATAAACGAATGTACAATCATATGCACATTATGAACGATTCATCATAAAAGTAAAATCACTATTCCACTATCACTATCAATAACAGGTCACAGCATATAATGAATATCAAATTTTGCAGGAATCATTTTTACAGGCCATATTTGCATCTTTGCGATTTATTATGTAATAACATTAAAAAATTAAATTGGTATTATTTACTAAATTAAAAAATTAAACTGAGGAAATTCACATGATTTAGTAATAATATTTTCCCGCTAAATAACACACAGGACACTAACCAACCTTATGAAAATTAGCAATAATAAATATGGAAAATGAGAGCTATGACAGGAGGTTTTGTTGTTCTCAAATATTTACTTTATGAGAGAGTAAATATTTAGTACACATGTGTAAGTTATTTAATTGAATGTGAGGTCGGGCGATATTGAAATTGCTTATGCATGTCTACACAACATAAATAAAAATGTAGATGAGAGGAAGGATATAATATTAGAATATTAGTGAATCGAGTACACATGCTTGGAGTGGAACTAGTCTGCTAGTGATTGCATAGAACTGAAGATTCTATTTTATTCAGAGGACTCCTGTACTGTGGAGATGCAATGTGAGTTGCCGTAGTAGGTGTGTATTATGACATTACATAAAGGTGCCTACGTATGATGGGAGGTTGCATAGGTTGTAGGCATAAGTGAAGGAGTGAGAAATAGGGATGGAGGAGAAGGAATAACTATTTACAGCTAGATAGACAGACAAGACAGTCGGTGGAGAGTGACTAGGCATCTCACTCCACTCAAGTCGATGATGAGCGTACGTGTGAAGGAAAAGTCAAGAAATATTCTGCTGACGCTAGCACATCATAAGAGAAGAGCGAATATAATATGATAGCCTTTGGGTGGTGAAGTATGAAGTTGTAGTAGTTACGAAATCACCTTCACACGATCAGCATTTTTAAAACCAAATTTCCACAAATGTTCTTTGCCTAGGTACGGCAATTGCAAAGTATATTAAGTATACCTTGGTACATGTGCCGTGGCAAGGCTCTTCTTGTTTCTAAGGTGGTTTTATCATTTCACAGAAGTATATGCGATTATAGGAATAGCAAAGCAATAGCAACTACGACTACAAGTCCATCACTATCCCATACAGATATACCAGAGATATTTCTTATTCTTGACTATCTGCCTCGTACATATGATTTCAGATCAGTCAGTTTTTACAGAGTATCTGTAGAGATTCAAATGATACAGACGGAGAAATGTCCATAGGCCATGTCTTAATATTTGCCCCCCACCCTACCCCAGAACTGCTCACTCTCACCTATGAAATCGGATTTCCTTCTGCTGGTTTTATCTTATAATATTACATGGATCAGTTCTTGTCCTGATTTAAACCGAAACATTCTTATCCTTTTAGCAATGATTCTATCAGTACTAGATTGTATGTACATATGAGATTGGAAGAAACGTTGAAGCAATGTGCTTGAATATATCCATGCATGAAATTGCCTCCATATGCCATTCCCATAACATAACATTTCGTCAGAACCCATTACATCCCAATCCCAATACTTCTCAATTCCTTCAAAAATCTTAGCAATTGACGATCCCCCATGAAACTTCATCTCTCACTCACTCAGCCCCCAACAAACCCTTCCATGCTATATATTATTATCTATCTTTATAACCTAGCACCTACTCAACCTCAATGCTACTTCTACTCACTCTCAAATAATATTACATTACATTTCTTCATTTTCCAAACCGAGTACCAACCCCACATAGGTACATACTCAACCTTATCCATAAGAATAATATATTGTCTTGTCTCTAAAAACTGTCTTTCTTTTTAGGTGCTCACTCTCTTCCTTTTTCTATGTCATATCATATAATCGTACATCTTTATATATGCTCATTCTCCTACTGGTCCTTTTCTTGTATATCAATGTCCTATGGACTAACATGTGCCGCACCTTCATTTTTTGAACCTTTGCCAAAGTCAAACAACGTCAAGTCGATCGAAGAGAAAGTGGAAATGGGTGGTTCTTACTTTTGTTCTCCAAGGGATCCTACCTGACAGCCATTGTGTACCTGCCTTCCAGAGATAATCCTTCATGTTCCTTCGGACAGGTACATAGGCCATTCATCAACGTTTACCCCACTACTCACTCTATCCTACAATACATACTCCTTGCGATTAGCAACCACGCAACAAACTAACACAATATGGAACATACATACTCCTTTGCCTTGGCATACCCCACATACCATACCACGATAAATATTTCCACACGTAATACTATGTGGTGAACTAGCAGGTATAAATATTCCAATTACGCCTATGTAAGTGCATGTACTTAAATTACATAAGTATTAAGTAAACCGGATGCGTGCAGTAAATACGTACGTCATTGTTGTATAATGCTTAACTATACTAATCTGCTTAAATACATAAGTTAATAGAATAGAATTACATGTATGTGCTTGAGCTATAGGAAAAGTATGCACACCTACAACTATTGTGGTAGCATTCATGTTCCTCCACAAGGTAAACAGTAAATTTTCATGGAGGATGTGCTGGTGAAGAGATAGTCAAGTAAGACAGAAATGGGAGCCATCATTGTGTATGTGGTAGAAAGGATAGCCAATCAACGCCAACTGAAAACAAACCCACCTGTTCTCATCAGGTAATTGGGTGTTTGTCTTCCCCACGCCAACGTAAGAGATAGAGATATAATACCCACTCAGTCTAACATGGGAAACATGAAAACTGGATTAGTTGCACGGGTGAATAGTTTCGGCCACTAGTTTACATGTTCAGCTTGCAGTTCACAACGGGGCATATTATATCCTGCAGTATTACATTTTATCACGAGTTAATTTTGTAAACTGTAAACCATGACTGATAAATAATATCCAGGAAAATGAGTGTATAAAAATTTTATTTATAATAGTAAGTAACCGTAATTGCTCCGTTTAGTATGTAATATATTGTGTACTTAAGTAGGTAGGTATTCAGCACTTGAGAATATTAGTACATTTAATGATTACAGAACGCGATGAATCATAATTTTAAACAGTACACCTAATATATTAATAGTTTACTAGGTAAAGCTAATGGTAGGTACACATTCCAGTGTGAGTGCACGAAAACCACATCAAGCCACATCGTCATTTTTCCCTGTTTATTATGTTATAGCGTATAATTTAGCCGCAGTAAAACAATCCGTGTTTAATGAGCATGGCATAATGAATTTTAAGGTGACCTGAGTCGCGTAGTAAAATGGCTAATGGTAAATGAGCTCACCGTGACGCCCAGAGCTATTATAATGTCTTCTATACAATCTACCGCATTACAGGAAGGAACGACAGGCAAAGTTTGATAAGACCAGTTGCCTAATGTTTCTACACTATTTGTATGTGAGCAGAAAGGAGAAGATTTAATGTTGGTATTAGAATTCGAGGAAACAATGAGAAGTTCTCGCAGAATTGAATAGGTATTTACTGCTTCGCAGTTAGAGTTATTATTTATAAGCTCTGGAATCACCGAGCGAGAAATTCGTACCTTTCCCTTTTGTGTCATTGATTACATTATGTTTATGGTGACGATTGTGCAAGCCCTCAAGTTAAGAGACAATGTCCCATTCAGAAAGGCATAAGGAGAATTTATATAGTCTGCTATCCTTGCTCCTCATTTACACATTGTTCTCTCTCGTTCCCATTCACCTGATGATAAGCTCAAATATGCAAGCAATTATTATTGGTATTAATAATATCATTCGAAGAACGCAATTCTACAGAATGCTCTCATCATTATTATAACTACACTATCCACTTAACTCATACTGTAAACTATTTATATTGTTATGCCCATCATAATAGTTGTAATAAATTTTTCTTAACATTGTCCTCCGAGACTGATTGAAAAGCATCAGTGTCATTGAAAATGAAATTGAACAATGGCTTCCATTGACTGATACTTTATGATAAATACACAGTAATTATTACATAACAATATACTGTCACGTTAATAAGTAATTAGTTACCTCATCGATCCAACGCGCAAAAGAATCATGTAACCCTCGTTGTGAGCATTACTACTACTACAATTCAGAAATTATTCCTTTTAATATTCAGTAGAATACAAAACTGCAAAGTACATACATGTACTTTAGCATTTTAGTAATAAATATTAACAATAATATTGACATAAAATTATCAAATCAGATTTATTAAACACTGAAAATGAATGCACATTACACAATAATTAATTATTGCAAGTGGGAATGCTAGAGGTTTGTGGTGACTCATTATCTCACTAAAGCTTATGCAACAATTAATGCACACAGAAATGAAATAATATTATGGTTACATTACATTTGTGAACTTTTATTGAAGCCAAAGGTAACTGTAACTTAAACTGTGCAGTTATATGTTTCCTTTCATAACAGGGAATAGAAGGGAAATATTAAATACTAAAAACAAACACAACGGTTAATTTCATTCACCGACTGACGAAATCTGATGGATCAATTATCCTTGTACGTTGTATGTTATTCTGCTTACTTATAGAAAGTTACAAAGATAGGTAGCAATATGTCAAACGAGGAAGATACACAGATCTGGTTGGCCTGCTGGTGTTTATCACTATAGCTTAACTCATAAGCAATGGAATGACACTTTAAATTGGTTAGTGGAATTCTTAAAAGAGAAAAACAAACTTCTTCCTCTTCACAGTGTGATTGTACAAATATTACGTAGAATTTACTTGTACTACTTACTTGGCTTAACTTGTGAGAGATAGATAATTCAGTGGTTGTCCATAACGTGGTGTGTATACAATTTAGTTAGTGTTTGTAGTTAGGTTTGATTCTGATTGAGTGAGTTTCGAGTATGGATTAAGAGAGGAGAGTGATTATTCACTCACATCACCTTTTAATATCATCTTGGCCCTTTTAGTGACCTTTTCTTCATTTTACATATCTGAGCATATATCTGTAGTACAACTGTGTGTATTCATCGGCAGCCATTCTGAATTGAGAACAGTGCCCTAAGGGTCAATGAACATGTACTGACTAATCAGTACCTAATCAGCAACCTCCACTCTTTCCATTTACTTTCCTCCTGCCTGCCTGACTTGACTCCAGCTTCCTTTTTGAATATCACCAACGAGATGTGACATCCTTTCAACCAGATGGGATGCATTGAGCTGATTAGCTCAACGAGTCCAGCTTCTCAGTATATAATAATACATTCTCTCCATTGGACTCACTTAACAACACAAAATACAAATAATATGTCGTTCACTTTAGTTTCGTTAGTAAGTATCTCGCAGTACAATAGCAACACAGACTACAACAGAGGAAAAATTAGTATAAGCAAATAATATGTATGATGACTAGGTATGCACTTTGCAATACTCATGTCTGTTGTGTCACAGTACATAATTTGTATAAATATAAAACTACGCCTTATTAAAACATACACACATTGCATATGCACATGTACCTTGTACAAATATTATACATACATTGCATTAATTTAACTTTTTCTGTGTATCTCTGCAAACGAGCATATACACATCGCACTACTTTGTAGGTATATGTGAAGTTTACCTTCTTCAGACCTAGATTCCATCCGTCCGTCCGTTTCAAAAGCAATGATAATTATACTTACTACACTATACAGACAATTCTGACTCTGACTTCTATCTCTGCTGTTCTCTTACCATCAAACTGTTAAGTAACAATAATAAACTGTTTCATTCAATCTTCAGAATTGGTTCATCCAAGCCCACAAAGTTTTTGTACCGTGACGCCTAGGAGGTACGTTTTATATGACAGCTAAGCGTCTCGGCTCGACGGTGTCTCACATAACTCATACGTTTAAATCAGACAGGATAGGTTCAAACATATGGATGCATCCGGATTCAATGATGCTATAGAAGATGCACGTCTACCTTCTAGGTTCTACTATCTGTGCTTATTCTCCGAGAGCGAAATTCCAGGTCTGTCTTCTCATCACACCATTATTGTATTCTACAGACGTGTATTAGCTATCTCTGCTGTAGTCAAGTCAGAGCTTGTTAAATTATAGCATTTACATTACAATACTTCTAGTACAGTGCACTTGCTTAAGCTTACTAGTGATGGCGATAGAACTACTATATTTCTACATATGTAATAACGACAAGTAACGTACCTACTGTACAGCATATCTGCTAACGTACTTTTATAATAATGCGTAGTACGTTTGCATGTGCTTTAGTCTCAACTCTAAGCATTTATAATGTATTTGCTCTGAAACTATCAGAGCCTTACAATAGAAGTAAGCGCACTAAACTTGTAAGCTACATAATCTTATAAGTTTATGATCAACCCTAGCATACCAGCTTGCTCATAATATAATATACATCCAATCCACTTGAACCGAAGTCATGTAATGCACTAATGTAAGGTATTTTTTGTTTCAAGCAGCACTGTTTAGTTTATTACCTCTATAGTAATAGTAAGACACTTAAAAGTTGGGTTACTTGATAATAGTGTACGTATGGGTGTGTTTTGTATATGGTGAATTGAACGGTAGCGTTGTCTTGTCTGAAAAAGTCAAGTCTCTCTCACCCCCACACGAAGACGTTCGTAAGTATAAAGTAGGTATTGGAGAACAACAGCTGGGAATAAAAACACACGTTAATTTCTGAAGGCAGCAGCAATGTAACGTGCTAAGAGAAACATGAAGGAAGAAGGGAAGGGTCCTCCCGTCCCGGTGATCCCCGTGAGCAATGGCATCTCATCCACATCCTCGTCTTTGTTTCAACTCTATCTATAGTTAGGTACTTACCATCTCCATATCTTCACTAATACAACAACAGCATGTGTTTCTACCTTTCACGTTACTT
Organism: Yoshiicerus persimilis; assembly: GCA_020352615.2. Lineage (NCBI taxonomy): Eukaryota > Metazoa > Arthropoda > Collembola > Entomobryomorpha > Tomoceridae > Yoshiicerus > Yoshiicerus persimilis. The sequence goes on along the minus strand of CM036940.2, from coordinate 30,696,463 downwards.
TTCTTCTCATCAACCAAAAACCAACACATATTCACACAAGACGCCGTCTGATCTTCACAAGAGCAGAAGCAAACCAAAGCAAATACAACCCCAAAGTCTTCAATCCCATCTTCCTTTCTATTCTAACTCCCAGACGTCATAGTATGTATACTACTATTGTCCAAAAGATAGACTTTGGCTAGATTGCATTTTCATAACACATTAGTGAGTGAAGACGTGACTTACTGGTCCTCATAGTCACATCATATGAGCATAAGACAAGGGATTTTACTTAATATAACCGGGACGGATCACAGTAAAACTTTCAAAGGCACCTCAACTTCAACTACCTAACAATCTCACAGAACATATCTTCAAAAAATGACAGTTTCCAGGGTCTTTTTCACCCCAACTGGTTTTACTCAAAATTTAGAAGCCATCGGGAGTCACATTACAGACAGTTCGGTCGAATCAAGGGGAGCCATACGGCTAAGCTAATTTTCTATACACTAATACGTGTAACTTCATTCATAGTTCACCCTTCCTTTGTCTATGCACATTAACATTAGTGCCGTCCTGTCTCTTTATGTCATCCAAACACTTTTCTTCATCTTCCCTTAATCAACCAATATTACTAACTCGGTAAAACTAAGAAACATGACAAAGAACTCTGTGGTTGTAAAGCTTTTTCAGCTAATATTATGTTCATGTAATTCTGACTATGTAGGTCATCAACTTGAGGCAAAGTTCAAAGTCTTTTCTTGAGAACTTGCAAGTAAACAACCTGCAATTTATCACGGTTGATAAGGTATGCCATTAGATGTTAGTGGATTCATTTTGTCATACTCAATGCAATTTACATACCTCTTGTTACGTTGCCATTTGCCTTACACCTATACGCAGTAGAGTTTTCATTCTATGTATAATTCAAAGGCACTGTTTCACTGTAAAATAATTTTCGCTATTTCCTTCCTACCTTGTTTCTAGGAATGAGAATAAATACATCGTACACACTACGACTCAATTTAATATCTTGCACAAGCTGCGAACATTCCCTTTTAGTATCATGAATTGCAGACACAAACAATTACCAGTGTAAGCAGAAAGGTGCTAGAGTCAACTGTATGACTATACCTTGACAAATAATTTCGTCAGGTAAGTGCATGGTTTGTCAGTGTTATCGTAATATACGTAAGGGAAGCTAATATATTATTTAAGGTAAATGATGATGTGTTCGTTGTCTATTGCTTGTGGAACTCATACCACAACCAATAAGAATCAAAACATTTGCATAGCAATTTTTAAGCTACGTACGATTAGTAAGCATACACCTATGCCATGTCAATGCTACTCCGTGTAAGGTGTACTATTGTGTAGTATGTCATGCACTTATGGTACATGACTTGACTATATATAACTCCATAAAGTGCAAATGAAGGTGAGCAATGAACAACTCCATCGACTTCTTGTTAAACAAAGCCACAAGGGTTTCCTTGTTGAATATTTCCTGTATTGTGTAATGTAACCAATTCATTATAATTAAATTGATTAAACGCTTTATATTGTTCTTAGGTCTTGTCTGCCTAAAATAACTTGACACGAAATTGTAATGAAAAGTAAAGCAGAGGTACTGCTCATGTTAGAATAAATCATTTTTGATAAAGTATTAAATTAATGGTAGAATCTGATTGTGCAACAATGTGTAATTATCAATGTAATTAACACTGATGTTTATTTTTCTTCATATTACACAGTTATAGTTTTTAGGAAAGCTAAACACGGGGGATAGCATAGGTATACTAGTAAAATCACTTACTAAGCAGTACACGTGAACTTTCATGGACGATTATTCATGGCTCAGTTAATGTTGATAACAAAGACATTAATTCATTAATGGCTTGACAATTTCTCTTGCAGTCAAAGGAAAACCATGCCAGCTTGCCAGACGATCATGTTGAAATTCCTTACCTTCTAATGCTTGGCCGTGGATTTCAAAGGTTGTTCTTACTTACGTGTACTACAAGAAGATTAACGAAGATGTATGCCTGTATAAGAGAATAGCTATAGATATAGGTGGAAAGATAACGCCAACGCACAGATATGCATATTATGTCGTATCAGAGAGCTAAAAGAAGTCATTCATTACCTATAGAGAAACTCTAGCATACATTCGTTTCGATTTCAACAGATTTTTCACCGAGAAGGGGGAAGAGAGGACTAGACTAAGACAAGAGGTCGTTTCGGGTGGCTGAAAATGAGTTTTAAGGGATCTGAAAACAGAAATGGGCAGAACTGAATTTTACGACCGAATGTCAGGTACCTTTAAGGTACTGACTGCGTGGAATAGTTCATCCCGTACACACGTTCAGTCTATAACGAGGAAGACATTAATAATTCATATAGAGGATGCGTGTTCGTCAGAGCCCTTATTGAATCCGTCCATTGTTCTAGTTATAGTACTCCTTCTCCTTCTAAAAACAAAGCCAGGAGTAGGCTAGGATAATAAACGAAACAAAAAGCACCTCTAGTCTACCTAACTAGAATTTTCCAACCATAAACTCATAAATTCACTAACAATCTGACTTGACCTGGCATTAACTGGTCCTGGGAAATTTTCGGAGCCCCTGCAGTTATACTTAAGTTAGTTACAGTCATAACATAACAGTACTAATACTGTAACTGCACAGATAGAGAATTTCAATATCTTCTGTTTTTGTAGGACACACTCTACAGGGACGTGAGGAGAGGAAATAAAGAACACGTCACCATTTGCATTCGTTTTCTCCCTAACTCTGTCATATGTGCACCTCCACCTCCAGCCAAACCATTACGACCCATACAGGGACAATTGTCACAAACTAGTTCCACAGAGAACTAATCTAATCACACTCTTACCTAAAAAATGAAAGCCTGTATACGTACCACCCCTCAAAATACATAATTTGATTCGACCCGATCCTTTCAATCCTCTGTTCCATACAGAAAGATTAGCTTTTAGCTCACAATCAGGTTTTAAAGGAGCTAGCTAAAAAGGAGAGACCGTCATTGTCAGTACATTACAATTTAGTGTGTGTTTCATTTTCGTTTCTATGCAATATTATTATATACAGCGAACATTATTATACTTTATGTATTTCTATTTCTATATGTCATGCCAGAGACAGAAAGTATTATGGGTTAGTGTTAGTATTGAATAGGTCGCTTGTTTGGCATTAGGCTTTTGTACTTACCACTATTTATGTGTAATACTAAAGCTAGATATATGAATAAAGCAATAATATTGGAATTTTTAAGCACCATGAAGTTACTTGGCATGGATTTCAGTTCAGTTAAGGCTTATCGTGTACTTTACCTTCTGTCTCCTTTACATAATAATAAATATCATGAACACCTCAATAAAATACACTACTATATGTCCAATTTTGCATTGCTCTCAAATCCCATTGCGTAAATTTTCGGGAGCACAGTACAATTTAAAGCAACTGACAAGTTCCTAACCACTACAGTGTTTCAAGGCGAAAGTACACATTTACTTACATTTATGAGGGGAAAGGGGCTGTAACTTTGATTTGATATAGCAAGAAAGCCGTAAAAATGATTTTCGGTTGTGAATAAATCTTTTAAAAACACCTTCAGATATAATTGCATATTGTCAGTTGAAGAGCCTTTTCCCAGGGCATGTATTATAGAGCTTTCTTTTCCCAGCAAACACTTTCTATCATCTCTGCCAGCTAGATCTTTAAAAAAAACTCTCGACAGTTCTGATCTGCTTTGTGAATTTTCTGTGAAGTTAAATATCTATAGAATCAGCTCAAGAAAAGCAATGTGAAGCATTATACCCACTATGTATTTATACGTTCTTTTATGTATATCTACAGTCCATAACTACTTTGAAGTTAAAAAACCCACTCCACTGCTCTATATAGGCTACATTATTGCGATATCGTGTGATGCAAAAAAGCAACCAAGGAAGAGTCGCTTGTTTTCCGCGATGCCTACAAATGCTCTTCTTAAGAACAGTTGAATAGAACTTGCAGCTGAAAGCAAGTCTTTGTACATAAATATCATGGTAGTGGTGTACACTATAAGGAAACCGTTATTGCCGTATATTTTCCTATATAGCGCAATTTGAGTGAATCTCGAATCCACAGGGAATTCAAGAAAGAATCGAAGAAGCTGTTGACTATCCCTAATGTAACTAACCACTTCATTCCCAACGCTAGTAAAAAGAATTACAACTGATTTCGCATTAATTTCCTTTCATTTTCAACCATTCATAAACATTCATGTTATGTTACTTACATACGTAGTGAATGAAGGATATGAATTGACACCAAGCAGCTGACACAACTTAAGAGTTGACTGCTCCTGCTCCTCCTCGGTTAGATAAATTGACCTACCAAAATGTTGACTGTTACAAACATCCTAAGGCCAATATTCCTAAAAATATCACACGATGACTTATATGTAGTCGACTTGTGTTTATCAAAACATGTGTCATGTCATTGTCATACGCGATGTGTGGTATAATTATTGCACTCATGAAATCCAGAATAATGATTTGCTATTAACTTACTCATCAATCAGTTCAAGATGGAATTTAGAATTAACTAAGGTGGATAGTGGATTGATTGTTTCTTTCCCTTCTAAGCATTTATAATGTACAAGTCATTATGATATATTTATGGCATATTAACACTTAATGCGGTATGTGAAGAGGTGATGACTATTCGCTTACATTGGCATTATTTGATTATTAATATTGACAACTCGAGTTAACCAATCACAAAAATAAGGTGGACTACATTTACAGGATCGAAAAAAAGGATTGTCAAGGGGGCGTGTCTACTCCAAAGGGTTAGTAAAAATGCTGTGGGGCACTATTTTGTTATGATTTGTTGTGAATTCAATGATCTTAATTTAATCCTAATCCTAATTTAATTTAATCGGTTGGTGTTTACTAGGTCCAAGGTCAGGGTGAAAAATAAAAAGTTCTTTTTTTGAGTTTTAGGAATTTCGTAGGCCATAATTTTTTTTGAAAGAGGCCTATAGTTACAAAATCTCAAAAAATTTTACGGCTATTTCATTTTATTCGCATCAAAATCTCTACGGAATAGTGCCCCACAGCATTTTCCATAAGCCACTCCACCTTGACAGTCTTTTTTTCTGACACTGTATATTTATATTAATAAAACGATACCATTAAATTATATATTTATCATGTTCGAAAACAAGTACAGAAGCCGAGAAGCCCCGGAAAAGCCTCAGGTACGCAAGTTGATAAGGACAATAAGGAGCTTTATGTGTAAGTATTATGCATTGAATTGAAGAAGGGTAGGTAAAGGCATACTTAATATTCATTGCGACAGTTTTTAAAGGTGATTTTTACTAGAAATATGTATTACATTTGACAAGATAATCGTCACAAATACATTTAAGATTACACAACAGAATTTCTACAAACTTCAAACTTTGCAAGCTGAGATAAATAAGATAACCGGAAACTAACCTTTTTTTCGGCGCGGTTTAGCCTGTTTCCGGCGACATCTGGCCGAATTGGAAACGGCGGCCTGAACTTGACTGACACTTGCCATCATCTTCCTGGTCTGTCTCGGTCTTGTCAGCAAAAGATGTGTAGGACGAATAATTGTTGATAAGAAAGAACGATAAGGCGAACCGGGAACCGAGTATGTAAATATTGACGAAATACAATAAACGTTATGTAAACAGACAGTGAACGCGTGAAAAATGATTACATACTAATAATAATTATCTTTTGTGTTTTGGTTAGTCATAAATTAGTAGGCTTTTGTAATGTGTTCATTTGACAGTCTGGTTCTGGTCTACATCAGGTTACGTGTTTATATTGAATTGGAGGTTATTTTGTTTAGTGTAGTGTTGTTGCTTTGAAAATTGAATGCACAATGGTAACGTTGTGAATAAATTGGAACCCGTGTCATGTCATAGTGTCAGTGAAACGACGGAAAGGTTAAGGACTTGAAATCAGCTTCCTGCATCGACTTCGGCGAACGATAAGAAAGGAGAGATGAGAACAAGTGTGCAAATAAAGTTGTCAAATAAACAGCTGAACTCCTTCACTCACACAATCAGTTGGTTTTAGGTGTTTGAAAGCGAAGATGAAGTCGAGACGGAAAAGGTGCTCTATTCTATTATATTGAGGTAACAACAAAACTGAAAACCTCAACTACCTTTGTATTTGGTAGATGTTGATTTACGGTAGTAACAAACTTGTGTTGTGTACCTTTACTTAAAGTTGTGTCTCTTTACTTTTCCTTTCGTTTGTCTTGAGTGTCAAGTGAAAATCACAAATCAAATTGAATTTTCTTTCCTGTCACGTCACTCCTATTCCTAATTCTTGACAACAATAAGACATAAGAGGGCAAAACGACAAGTTACAATCAGTACTACAGGAAGCAATGATGAATGTCAATGGGCATGTGTCCTTGTCTTTCTTGTATTCTTTTTATTTAGGTGTTCTGTTCACTGTTCACCAAAACTGTAAGAAATGGACTTGCTGGAGTTATATCATTTTATATTATATATCATATGGTATTTATATTCTGTGGTGTAATATACTTTAGTTATGTGCTGTTCTTATGTGTATAGAACGACAATGATTCTCTCACCAAAAAACAAACAACTTAACACTATTAGCACACTGTCATGTTGTGGTGTGGCGTATGAACTGGAACAACCTATTGCCCTTTCACTCAGAACTTGAACTGGACTTGAGTGGACTGGACTTAACTGGACCACACCACAAAGGTAAGTCAAAACGTGTACTATTGGATATTCTTTTGTACGTTCATTCAGTTCATTTCTTTCCTTAGTACAAACAAATAAAAGTAGAAGCAGCAGATGAGAAGAACATAAGAGACAGCACTAAGAAACTATCTATTGTGTATCTAAAGGTATGTGCAGTGCTGGTGCTTGGCTTTATCGTTTATACGTTACGTCTGCCTAGTGAAGTAAATATAAAGGTGAGTGAGAAAAGTGAGTGTGTAGCGGGAGCGGGTAGTACACATCCACATTGGCAGAACTCGGTGAGAGAACTGATTCGGCTTCCTACCTTAGTGCTTGGGTCTGGTCCAGCAGCAGGGAGCCAAGCCAAACCATCATAGCAATAGCAAGGTGAGCTCAGCTTCACTTCACTACTTCAGTTCACTCAGCCAAACCAAACCAGCATCAGCACATAGCATTTCAGTTCAACTCCTCGTTATGTTACGTTACTTTACCATTTACTTTACGTAAGTTCCTCTCAAACATCCTATCATATGTAGCTAGGTATGTTATGCACAGCAAGTGTATTTCGCTGTGTTACTCTTCTCCTACTCAACAACAACGGTATTCTTAATGTTCTACACAGTCGACGAATTTGAGATTCACATTTAAACCAATCCAGCAACATAACAACAACGTAACGTAATCTGTGTACAAGTTCACTATGTAACTTAATGTACGTACATTACGTACTTAAGCTCTAAGTAACCAAAAAACTAGACTACTATCTCTCTCCGTACTGTACTATATGACTAAGTTAATGCATGTCTATAACCCTGTAGGTAGTTATACCTCCAACGTGCATAATAATACGTAGAAATACAAATCTCCCCTCCCATCCTCCTTTACTTTCAATCCTTCCCTTCCCCAATCATCTTCTATCTATCGTCTACCTTTTCATTTACCTTATTCATTTTCATTACACACAACCTACTTCAAAGATACTATACTAAAGCACCAACATGTGTACGTATAATAAATTATTAACTACGCTTCTCTTTATGTGTCTACAATCACGTTACTCCGTAGTTTTAGTAATTACACGTCGTATGTGTACACAAGGAAAGTAATGTAAAACGTTACGTAAATATAGCACTGTAGAAGTAGTTACTTTAACTGGGGAATACAACACCACTTTTTTCCTTCTAATTGTAAATTGTAAATGACAATCGTCTGAATTGCTCTGTAGATCTTTTCACCTTTCTGTATTCAATTTTTAGCAATTTTAGTTTTGCTATGATGTTCACATAGCTATTTGTAGGCATTTTGTGCCATAAGCACTGTATTTTGTATTGCTTAATTTGCATGACAAAGGTGAATGTTACTGTTTTCCGACGAAATTAATGCTTAGCAAGGAAAGCAATACACACAAGGTAGGAGAACTTTTGAGCACCTTCATTTTATCTTATCTTACATACTTACCATGTAGTAAGTTTGTTTGGTTTGCATTTAAATAGAAATAGGCGGAACAAAAGGAACACTTTTGCTTTTCCTTAATCTGATGTCTTTATAGTGTTTCTCTTTATTGTACTATCACACGCCTGTACGTTTGCTGCAGTATAGTAGACAATAAATAGCTTCTTAATCCTCTTGCATAGAAACTGGAAAACTATTAATTAGTATAAACTGAAATTAATTTCTTTATTTATGTAGTTGTTAGTGCACACCAATTTCCCCACAAACACACTATCCTTAGTTTACAGTGGCACTTGCAACGCGCAGAAACACTTTAGTATTAAGAAGATACAGGTACAGTCTGACTGAAGGTAGTATTCATTCTCTTCTCACGACTCACACTGGTCTTTAGTGTTATGAGCTTCCCACCTACCTTTTCCAATCCTACCTTCTCTCGACTTCAATCTTTTATTACACATTACGCTTCACTCAATTACCTTTGCTACCAACTAATATTATGGCTTTGTTTCATTAGCAGTAAGCCGTTGTACAACTGGAACTGGAACTCTCACCTGAGTGCAAATACAATTTAAAAAGTCTGTTTTGATGACTGTTACACATTATGTTATTACGACATTGTGCATAATGTTGATGACTTACCTGAATTCATGCTCTATATGCCTTATGCAAATAAATACATACAAAAAGTATTGTTTATGGAATGATGTATACGAGTGTTTATAGATGACTAAATAAAGTAAATAGGTAATTCATATTTACAAGCACACTTATGTTCTAATAAATGCACCTACAAAATAGTAAGCTTATACCTATTTACAGTAATCCGATTTATTCGCAAATGTTATTTTGATTGTTCTAGATATATACATTTTAAATAGAGATTAAGTGGTATATTAACATACAATTATCTAACACTTATGTTCCACCAATCGAATTTACGAGTCTCAGATTTTATTTAACCAATACGCAATGCACTATATGCGTGTTTTATGTTGTGAAGTCAGTAAGTCATCTATATTTAGTGTTATGCAAACACTGCATGTTTAACTTTGTGGGCAGTAATGTTACATGTTAATAGCAATTTTAATATTACGTCGTTACCTATGCATTGTATAAAATGCTTTGTGCTATTATTGTAGTCGAGTTAATTAATATTCAATACTTGAAAATGTACATTTACATTATTACTTATATTTACGCAATATCTACCTACAAATTTGGTGGAAGCATTCCGTTGAAATAAAGTATCTCAATTCAGCTTAATCGAGCATTCAATGGCTAGGTAAGTTGATTAACTCATTGTGTTTAATAAAATTACATTTGGAATTTAAATATCCTTTGTGTTTCTAGTTCCTTTGTCTATTTCGATGACTTTGAAGTGATTTCATGGCCAAATGTAGGTATTGGTAATTATATAGCTCTAGTAATGAAAAGCGAAAGTGGAAAGTATGATTTAATTATGAATAGTAATGCTGTTTTAAAAGTCATTTATTGCCTTGTGGTTGAAATTGGAAAGGTGCTAATGGGAGGAATTTCTCTGGTATTTTATATTAAGTTCATAAAAATATATATGCGTTTAATAGGAACCCAAATTATATGCAACATGTGGCCTTAGTTAACAATTAAAATGGATTTTTAGACTTTTCTTTGTCACGTGTTGTATGAATGCATAACGCAATTCCACATTGAAATATGGTTAATTGAATTTTTAAAAAGGTAAGCAAATATGAGATTGAGTGGAAGTAAGGGCAGTAACAAAGTTTCAAGTCGTGAATAAAAACGTGAATAAAAGTTCGCATTATTTTACGACTAATATGCAATTTACATTTATATGAATGAGCCAATAAAGAATTAAGTTGAATAATGGTCATGTAAATACATAAATGAAATGTTACTTAAACAAATGAATGACTTACTCTAAATACATACAACAACGATCCTGTAGGAGAAATGTTTTCAGTACACACAAATGTTAACCAGTAACAAGTAAAACTTGAAATGCATAGACTTTATGTACCTATGTATTTATTAGCGGCTCTGCAAGCAAACGGTGTTCTTTTCCTATAGTTAAGTCCAAGACTCCCAAAATTTTCAGCGTCTTTGGCTGAGAAGTGTCTACGATGTGTCGCGAAGTGGTTCAGAATAATTTCACGACTCTTTGCTGGACAAAGTAACTGAAGAACTAAAAATGCTATCACGAGTACATATATTCCTGAGATGTTCCCTCACGCGCTACAGCTTTTTTTACTGAAAACCTGCCAACATTATACTTTCGATGATTTTTCAAAGCCACAGAGTAAATGTGGAAATGGACTTCCCGAAAAAGTTCATCTGCGACCTTGGAAAATCAGTAAATATAATAAAGTTTCCCAATTTTTCGGTACAAACTAAAAACTCCGTAGCGCTCACGTATGTAAGCGCGGAATAAGCTGATTTTATCCCAATATTTGGAAAACACATAACCTGTGATGATAATTTCTCCAGCTCCTTTACCTTTTTTTGTTATAAGGAGAACTTTAGACTGAATCATTCCTTGACACCCCTTAGTACACTCCCGCACTTTGAACTTTTTGTTTCGAGATATTGTTCTCAATAGAATGGAAGTAGGGTATTGGCAGTTCAGTTCAATTCTTTAGTAAAAGAATTATAGCTACTGCGTTTTAATTCATTTTGCTATTTACACGATATGTTACATTACATTATACATTACATGATATTTGATATTGGATATATATTATTAAACTATTTAAAATATTTGTCTACCTAAATAAAGAACTCATTTTTACCTGATTTTAGCAAAGGCTACTACTCTGTCCTAAAGGTTCACTAATTCCCAGCCTTATTTTATTAGGTAAATAATGAGGCAATTCACGTTCTTCGCAATCTTCGCATAGCATAATATGAAACCTCGTATGCGAAGAGGGACGGCCATTTTAAGTGTAAAATTCGTTGCGAAGTACTTGCGAAGTAAGACCATGCTTCGAGGCAGGTTTTAAACCGCAAACTTCGCTTGCTTGTGTATTTGCCTTTCGCGCTCAAGTGAAAACGCAGTTTGTAGGGTTACGCCATAGCCAAAGCACCCGGTCTCTAATTTTTATTTTGCTATGCTAATCTACCACACTTGGTGCGTTCACGCTTGTGCTTCGCATACGAGGTTTCATATTATGCTATGCGAAGATTGCGAAGAACGTGAGTTGCCTCAATCATTTCAAGTTATAACACCCATAAACAGAATAAGCGCCAAGACTGGCACTGCGAATTTATTTACAATGCTATTTTGGTTCGAATGTGACCTTGCTTTAAATGAATTTTCTAATCAAAGTTTTTAATTTTAGCTAAGCCGTAGTTTTAGATTTTGTCTTTAGGGTTCAACATGATGACCAACGGGTAACAGAGCTAATGCCAGATTTCGCAAGTTACCAAACACTGCTGTTTTCTAATAACGTACCTATTAAGTACACTACAAAGCCTTTAAAAAAGAAATGCCTCTTTTCCGACTAATCGTCAATAAAATTTCAAACAATTAACCCGATTCATACAGGAACAAAGTTGGCATGATGTAATTTTGATCGTTGCAAAGAATATGCGCAGTGATCTAAACTAGATCTACATATATGCAAATGGAGATCTCACGTACGATCTATGATCTTGAATTTACTTAAGAATTTAAGCAAAGCATATCAATTTATCAATGCGATAAACTTTTGTTCCCTTATTCTGCCGGGACTAGGTAGTTTACTATTCTTCTCTTAAGAGTTTTGACTTTATTTGGACAAGTCCACATTTAACTTACACAATCTTGTATAAACATACTCTACTACTGTTTTCGTACGGTATTTTAATCAATTGTTATTGGAATCGCTGTTGTCACTGTTATGCTGTAAGGAACTGTCACAGTGTATTACAAAAGTTGATATAGGAAATATGGTTAAGGAATCGAATCTGCAAAAGGCCGGCAGTAAGCCTTTTAATACTACCAGGTGCATTTATATATACATATTATGTATGTATAAGTAAATGAGGTTTACATATAGTACTTATCAGTATACTGTTCTTTTACCTTTCTCAGATAAGACATTATCTGTTAAGCATGTGGTTTATGCAAATGCACATATTATTATGCCTTCTTGGAATGCAAATATAATGCTATGTAAGATCAAATATAATTGCAAATGGTCTCAATCCTCCAATATAAGATAAGTCACAACACACAATGCTAGCTCAGAACAGTTAATACCGGTTGTTAGTTTGTATTAGTGTAATTATTAGCTGTCAGCCGATAATATGTAATTGTTATATCTTACCAAATCTGCTGTTATATCTTATCTATCAGGCATTAACATTTATCACTGTATACGTCACAGTCACAAGCATTTCAAGTATATATGTATTTAACCGTTAATATCAGGTATTATTGAAAATTAATTAAATAAGCATTTGTTATACGTATGTATGGATATTACTTTCACATGTCATGCATTACTAGAATAAGGGAACCCGATAATTGGAATGGTGTTATCATACTTGGCTTCATGTAGTTATATCATTTTTAAAGTGTGTTTCTCTTTTATTTCATAAAGGTACAATATAATTTCGAAAGTGTACTAAAAGGTTCGTGCAAATCTATTGATACCAACAAGTTTCCCAACAGTACCTTCTTTTCAAGCCTGAATTTGTTTAGTCGTCAGTCGTCACTTAATTGTGAGTAGTATGGTTCTTGTGCACTGGGATTAAAAATAACCCACCCCCAGGTTTGTATTACGAACTTTTAAGCTTTTAAACTGAAAAATTCCTGTGACGACTGCTTATATAATATACTTATGTACGTAAAATGGAAAAAATTGGTAATAATAATCGCACATTTTTAATTTTTACATTTTAAATTTCATTAAGTGTGGTTTTGTAGGGATGTGCCTAAATATACTATGAACTGTAGAGTATATTCTCAGACACCATAATTGAATGTTAATATTGGGAACATGACCACTGTTTTAGAATTTGACGTTTGTATATGTGTAGTAATAAGTAAGTAATAGTATATCTATATCTGTGATGTACACGCAGTACGTACTTACTCTACTTACACTGCTGTAATTATTTGTGCGAAAGTGCGAATATTTAGTATCGAGTGTGCCATAAATGCCATAAATACGACATGGATTTTATTTGCGGCATGCCATAAATGCCGTAAATAACCTACGATTCTGCGTAACTAAACAAAATTAACCAAATTACAGCATAAAATATTTCAGTTTATGTAGTTTACGGCAATTACGGCACGTCGTCATCAAAACTCATTTACGACACTCCGATTCTGGATATGCTTATCATAATTCTAAACCATGAATGCAATACTGAGTGCTGCATAATTATGAAGTTTTCATGAAGAACCCTGTTTAGATCAACTATGGAAAATAACTTACAATTGGTATATTGGTTAAAATTTTTTGGGTAGAGATTTTATTAAAATACCTGAAAACATTGCAATTTTCATCAAAAACAGTCCTGTTCACTTAGATATGGACTAGCTGTAGCTTTGTTGCAAATGACCTTGGTTTGTATTGGCTGAAAATATTACACCCAATTGGTTAATTTCCAAGAGCAGCCCTTTTTTCTTTATATCAAAATGCAAAATCAAAAAAAGTGGGATCCAGATTTTCACTTGTAGGAGCGCCAAGCTAACTAAAACTTACGGGTGTTTCCACATGTACCTATATGTAAGAAGTGCCAAGCTAATTTTTTGGACGTTTCCACATGTAGGAAGTGCCAAGCTAACGTTTTGGACGTTTCCACATGTAGGAAGTGCCAAGCTAACGTTTTGGACGTTTCCACATATAGGAAGTGCCAATCTAACGTTTTGGACGTTTCCACATGTAGGAAGTGCCAATCTAACGTTTTGGACGTTTCCACATGTAGGAAGTGCCAATCTAACGTTTTGGACGTTTCCACATGTAGGAAGTGCCAATCTAACGTTTTGGACGTTTCCATATTATGTAGGAAGTGCCAAGCTAACTTACCCTTACGCAAAAATTGCCATAGTTTCCTTATAAGAAATAATATGGTTATTGAGACCAATTCCATATATATTTCTTATAATTTCAATGCAAGAACTTAGCAAGTCCTTGCATGAGCATTATAAGACAGCTTACACACTTCTATCAAAGAACTTATATGAATGATACAGGACCACATTACATTTAAATTATAATATGTAATATGAAATCATCTTATGATTATCATATACTACCAACTATCATGCACTATATTGCAATATAAATGTTCTGAAATTAATAGTAAGCTGCTTTATTATTTAAAAATTAAGTTCGGAAACAAATACTGTAAATCAATGTTAGGTAGTGGTGTCAAAATGTGTGTTAGTGTGCGTACCTAGTGGCAGTATGAGTTAGAGGAGAAATAAAATTTCGAAAGTGTAAGGTAGATGAACTAGTGATGTTGAAATTAGTTTCATTAAATATTTTACAAAATTCTTTAAGAGAAACGTATGTAATTAAGCAAACTTATGTACAACAGATTACTTTACAGTAGCAGTTTCAACTCTTAAATTATTTTTTTAATTATGAAGTATAAACTGTAAATCATCATGCAAATCTTATCAACAAATCATAATCATATAGACATAATCAGGTAGTTTTAGCATTTCAAAATGAAAACTATTCGAACAAATCTTCATCATCCTCACTGCTATATAGGCCATCAGAATGTTCAACACCCAACGACTGTAAATGCTGCTGTATCTTCTGGCTATTCCCGTTGACCTTCTTAAAATATGTAGAGCAGTCATTACACTTGCTAGTTATAGCATGTCTAATTTGGCTTCTGCTCACATTGCCTTTGAATGGATCCAAATTTAGTAAATACTCTGTAATATACATAATTTTATTAAACTTTGTATTTCCAAAGCATTATTAACTTTATTGGTGAAATTACCAGTAATATCGTTAACACGCTCGACGTTAAGAGGACTCTTTTCTAAAATGACTCCCACCTTTATAAATTTTTACTGATTAAGTCATAAAGGATGTAATTTATGTGATATTTGTCGTAATGTAAACAATTGCTGGACAACTAGCTCACCATTTCTATTGTTGACGAATTTCTTCCTGAAATGCCTCTTTTTGTTCCAGTCAGCGAATGAGTTGCTAAGTATTTGTAACCAAAAACACCATGGAGTAGGACTCTAACGGCCTTAGAGTAGTCTTTTGTTGATCGTGGTATCAGATTGACAATACTTTCTCTAACCTTTGTACCGTTTCTCCCGAGTTCCTAATAAGCCAGCCATACATTAAAAGAAATAAAACACTTTTTAAAAACTCCATTCTTAAATTCTCTTTACAATATAATTTTCTTTTCCAGTGACCCGTCCAGGTGACTTCTTTAATATCTCCTTAATTTCTAGAATGTCAGCCTTTAAATCAGTACAATCTACAAAAAATAGATATTAGTAATTAGTCTTTAAAATGACACTAAGATTATAAAGTTGTTACGACCAAAACCAATTACGTTTTCTGGTCACCTGTTCGTTTTAAAACTTCAACTTCGTTTTCTAAGCTTTTATTTTTTTGAATTAGCGCTTCCAAGTCTCGTTTTAAAACTTCATTTTCCTTCATAAGTTCTTCAATTCTGACATTTGCCGTGTTTCCCGTTATTGATGACTACAAAGTAAACAAATATTTAAAATTGAAAAAGGAATGCCTAGACTTAATATTTTAATACATATATCTTTGGAAAACTAACGTCGGTACTACTCCCGGTGCATAATCGTGGCCGTTTATCCGATTGTGACGCTAACGTCTCTTCATTAGATTTTCTTAACTCAAGAATTCCACTCGAAAGCAATTTCTTATATAACAGGTAAAAAAAGTTAATGTTGTTATTTAGACATAAACTAGCTTTCATTATTTAATTACCTTTCCCAACTGAACAGAGAGTTTAGCAGATGGCTTAGAACAACTTGGGTTTGTCGTATTTGTGTATTGTTTTAGTTTTGTTTTGGCTGCCGTGTACGAGCCTAAGTTTCAAAAATTGTTAATTTATAGTTTTTGTTTTACGCATTCACATTAATGTATAACTGTGTATCAAAATTGGCTTACCCAGAACATCAATTATTCGGAATGGGTTGGTTCCGTCCTTATCTTTGACATCAACAATTGAGCCTTCCCTGAGACCTATTGCGCTTCCTAATATGTCACATTTTTTAAATATTCGGTATTCAGGACATTCTTCAATACTTACTCCTACAAAATGAATCATTTTGTATCACCTTTTGCGCTTTTACTTTTAAAGACGTTTTTTGACGAAATGAACAATTCAAATGGATTTTAATCTCATCTGATCCGTATTCACTAAGTATAACTTATCAAACATGTTGCATTGAATGCACTTTTTGATGTTGGTTGATGTTTGGATGATGAGCACAATTAAATGTTGCTTTGGTACCAAATTGAAATTTGAAATGTAAAAGAATGTGCATTTAAAAGAAGGTATGCATTTACCTCAATGTATATCCATCTGATCTCGCTTGCCTATTTCAGGAATTCAGATTCACTAAAATAAACTTATATATCATGGACAGGCATAGAAAACGATTCCTCGATCCCCATCACGAAGTTAAATGTCAAAAAAGGGTGAGTTAAATCAATACTTACAATGAATATTGTATGTATGAAATAAAATGCTAGAAAAACTTATCTTTGCCAATAGTTTAATTTTTTCTAGGGAAAACCATTTGGATATAAGTCTTATTTGGAACCCGATAGTTTATCTGACTCTGCTGATTCTGAACAGGATCAGCAAGGAAAAAGTGATTTTTCGCATTGTAATTTATCTGAAAGTGAAAACGAAAATGATTTTGCAAATTCTAGTATGGATAATGAAATAGGTATCTTTTCAAACAATCAATATGAATATGCCTTACTTTAGTTTCAATTTAGCACATACTCAATTGACTTATATGACTTTTTGGCTTTAGGTTCACAGCAAGCGGAAGAAAACAACAGTAAACATGGAAATTTCTCATGGGCTAATTTTAAAACCTACGGATCTAAAAAACTTTACGATGGAGCGCCGCTGGATTTTCAACAATCATATGGGTTAATATTGGCGTTTTCTCTGAGATTTGGCCTATCATTTGAGGGCACCACATCTTTGTTACAACTGATTAACGCTCACCTTCCCATGCCATCACTAGAAACTACAAAATACAAACTCTTTTCGTTGCTGAAGCCAATTCTCGATAAAAAGAAACAGCACCATGTTTGTAGTATTTGCAAGAGCTATATTGGAGAAACACCTCAGACATGCTCATGTTGCAACGGTAATGAAAATCCTTACAAATCAGAATCATTTGTCTCAGTATCGGTAAAAGATCAGCTTAAAGGGTTCTTTTGCGCTCATCCAAGCTACATTAGCTTTTTAAAATCTGACAACCAAACCAGTGGAAAGATTTCCGATGTTGTACATAGCTATGGGTATCAGAAATTACCTAATGCTGATTACCAAGTTTCATTGATGGTATCTACTGACGGGGTTCAATTATTCAATTCGTCGAAGCAATCACTATGGCCTATCAGTTTTCTAATAGCTGAACTTCCCCCAAGGGATAGAATTAAGCATCAATTCGTTTATACGGTGTGGGCAGGACTGGATCCGCCAATTATAGCAATGTTCGAACCTTTTATTAAAGAACTCAGTGAACTAGAGAAGAAAGGGATCACCTTACTGGAAACTGCTTCACAAAAAATAAATGTGAAAGTTAAATTACTACAATGCATAAATGATACACCTGGTCGCTCTAAGGTACAAGGACTTTCTGGATTAAGAGGAGAATCGTCATGTGGATGGTGCACTCACAAGGGTGAAATAATGGGTGGTCGTGTATTCCCAATGAAAAACCCCATGCCGCCTTTAAGATCTAATGAAATATTTGTTGAAAATGTAAAAGAATTAATAAGTAATAACTTTTCTGATCCTGTGAACGGGATATCCTCTTTGTCGCCCTTTTATGGACTCCCTAGTTTTGATATGACTAAAGGGTTTCCTATTGATTATATGCATTGCGTGTTGCAGGGAATGGTAAAGCATATCCTGTATCTTTGGACCTGTAACAAATTTAAATATGAGCAATTTTCAATACACCATTGTGTTGATACTGTCAACGATGAATTGAGCAAAATTAGGATTCCTCATTTCGTAGCAAGACTACCCAGACTGGTCGATGAGAAATTAAAGTGGAAGAGTAACGAATTTAAAAACTTTTTGCTTTACTACTCTTTGCCTTTGATGAAGGGAAAGCTAAGAAATGAGTATTATGTTCATTATGCAAAACTTGTTCATATAATATATGAAGCATTAAAAGACGATGGCCTAAGCAAATTTGAAATAGACAATTTACAACTTCTAATTAATGAGTTTTTGTACGAATTCGAATACCTGTACGGAAAGGAAAACCTCAGATACAACTTTCATTTATTTTACCATCTAATGCACTCGTATGAGCATTGTGGCCCGCTTTGGACTAATTCAATGTTTCCTTTTGAATCTAAAAATCAAATTATTTTACGCTTCATAACAGGAACGAAAGGTGTTTCAGATCAATGCATGACAAGATTTGCATTGCTGTCTGCACTGTCTGCAATAGATGCTCCTCATCCATTAATTGAAAAATTCCTAACACCTAATGAATATCTTAAAAAGTTTATACGTGGGTCAGATTCTGTAACGGGATTAGGTCCTGCTAAACAAATCTCCAAAATAGTTACATACAAAAACACCAAAATTCAAATATCTGAAGAATTTCGAAGAGTAGCTTTTCAAAATCGCATCTATACGTCTTTTGACTACGATCATAAGTTTCGCAGGTGCAATTCTGTGGTACAGTTGAAAAACAATATCATTGGGGAGTTGCTAAACATTCTCTATAGCGAATTTAACAATAGATTTTATGCCGTATTTAGACAATACGAGCATGAACATCTTAAAGTAGGTACGATAACATTTTCGGGAATATACACTATAAAAATCCCTCTAGAAAACAATAATTATATTATTTCTGTAGACAATGTTAAATGTGGATGTGTCTGTGTGAAATATTTAGAAGGATTACTGTGTTGCGTTCCACCGAATACCATAGAAAGTGACTAACTTTAAATGAATTCTACATGTTAGCTTTAAACTGTTACGTAAATTACTATTGTACGCTGCTTTGTGTCACGTAAAACTTTGTGCAATTACTCTTAGCTTCTGTAAATGTGTTTATCTAGTAAAACTGTTAATATTGTTAGGTACTCATTTATTGTACCACACTACGGAAAAAGTGAAACCATTACGTATTAAATAAAGTGTTCTTATTGAATTTTGCCCATTGGGTTTTAAAAATGAGTCATAATAATTTTAGTCATCTATCATACTTCATACACCTTAGCATGTATATTTTCAGCATTTCTGGTGCATATAATAGCAATAAAAATAATTGAATTTATATTGAAGACATATTTTACCATATCTAATTGTATACTATATTGAGTACTACTAAGTACTCAATATAAGAATGTGCAGGCAATTTTCTTGTAATTCAAATATAAGAAGAATATGCGACGGTTCATATGCAAATATTATAATACTATCTTGCATATTTCTTACCTAGAACATCTAAGAATGTTGACTGGGTAACCACGTATCTAAATTATAATTTGTATTGTGGCAAACATGTATAGAACATGCAAGATAAATGTGAGAACTTATCACACATAGAAATTGTATGTCATAATATATTTTTCTTATAAGAAATATGATACAAATTATATGAAATAATTTTGCTAGGCAACCATACTAATTAAATATAAGTTCTTTGATAGATCGTATAAGAATTTTACACTAGGGTAATGCATGTTCATGTAGTCATGTTAGCACTACCAAAAAAAAAGTTGAGATTATGATTCTACTTTTCCGAATTTGGAAAACTGCATTTTGCTAAATGGCTGCCGTAGGAGATTAGCCATTGGAAGTAGTATTTTTAGCCAATGAAAATCAATCTGAATTGCGGTAGGTGAACATCTAGATGAACATCTTATTGATCTTATCTCTTTACGATTAAAATGAGCAGTAAATACCCGCGCCATAGTTCTAGACTTCTAGAGAACAAATTTTAAAATGTTTCACAACGAAAATGTACGAAATACATATTATACCTACTCAAGACTCAAGTAAATCCATAAAATTTACTTAAGTGCATCAAATATCTATGCTCCATAGTTCTACAGAGCATATTATCAAATTGTTTCACATTCTTCATGTTTCAGTCTCAAAATGTGCAAAATGTATGTATATACACAAGTAACTTCATTATGTTGCGCAAATACATGAAATTTCTGCGCCATAATTCCTATAGTTTTGGTTTTCAACAGTAGGAAACGTAAATTTTAAAAGTCCAAACAGTCCAAAGTTTTAATCAAATCTTTGCCTACTTTGCTTTATTCAATCAGGCTCGCTTTTGTTAAGGCTTGCTGATAGTTTTTTTGCATTTCCTTTATGTACTATACATTATACATGACAATAACTAAATGCAAAAAATTTTGTTCAATAATAATAGTATCTGTGGTGGCATGCAATGCTATACTCAAAATTCTCGCTTGAACTGAAAATTTTGGATTAGTCATTGTAGAAAAGCGTGGTACGACTGACGACAAAACAAAGACAAAATTCTTGGTGCTCGTGTATTAGCTGCACATAATCTATACACCTATACACGAGCACGTGCGTCACACAGCTGTTCATTTCGATTTCTGCAAGCAATTGTGCATTTGTTTGTATACAAATCTTAGGGTGATGAAGAACATTGCGCCCTTGAAGAACTAAAGATTGTAGTTTGTTTTACTGTTAGTGCTGCAGAAAACAATAATGTAATTAATAAGCAATGACGCAATCAAATTCAAGCAGTGAAACTAAACGATAATAATTTGTGAATCTAAACTTGGCAATTGACTTTTTCAGTTATGTGTATTGGAACAGTGGGATGGGAGCATTGTAGGTAAGTGTATGTATAATTATTACTTTTTAGCAGTAATTGTCAAATGTTATAGTATCACTTTTGAAGAAATTTAATGCTTAGTAAACATTGTCAACATAAACACTACGTAATCTAACATTCGAAAAGCGGATTAGAATCTAATCAAAATCGCAGCAAGAGAAATTATTTGGTGAGATAGAATCATAACTTTCCTTAGTAGTTTCCAAATTACAATAACTAAAAAGCATGACCTAATTATTTTATTTAACATGTCGTGTTTAAAAATCCAACTACCCAGTTCTTGAATCCGGCATAAGTAGTGAAATAATAGGTATCAAATAATGTGTTTAGAAGTTTAATGCTATCAATGAGCGAAGGTCTTAAAAGGAGTGCACTTAATTGTTTTTAACTTATTTTTTCTGAATGTAAGCGTTTAGAGGGAACACTTCTAGGATTCAGTATTAAATATGGAAACGCAGAAAAGAAAAACACGGAAAAAGGCAATTCCTGTGAGTATTCAATATTCATTATCTATTTTCTATGTTAATGATGGTATACTTTTATTCAACTTATTTTTATTTTTATTTGGCTATACATGTTTCGTTTCCCCAGAGTGCAGCAGAACTCGATGAATCTGTCCCAGAGGCTCCTTTGCTCGAAGATTTTGATAAAGTCAACTTGGAAGAGTCGGACATTGTCTCACACAGTGATACTGAAGGCGGTGAATCAAAAACTGAAAATCAAGCTGAAGAAGGGGATGATTGTACACCGATACATTCATCTGTGGAAATTCCTACTACTGCAGTGTCAACATCAGATACCATAGATGAAGGAATAAAAAATACTGTACCTGAAGCATCAGTGGCAATTGTTTCACCCAATTCTATAACTGAGGATGAAGACAGTGCCGATCTAAATGTTGTTTCTGGGATTTCAAAAGTTGTAGAAGCTGTTACGACGCTAAAAACTGCTGAAGTCAAGGCAAAAATATATCCATCTCTTGCAGCAGAAAGTCTTGAAGAACTTGAGCATTCAACTGAAATAGTAGATCCGTGTGAAGAGGCACTACCGACATCACCTCTCAGCTGTGAGTTTTCAGAAGCGTACGATGTTATTGCTGCAAATGAAATTAAATCCAACGTGAAATCCATTGAAATTAATTATATACCACGTGAGCTGCTGCGTCCTTCCCCATACACTTCTTCTGAAATAAAGTCGTTGTACAATAGTTATTTACTTGATAGCAGAGAAGATAATGTTAAAGAATTTCTAAATACCGTGAAATTCTGTTATGACGGCTTTGAGTTGTACGAATTACTCTGCAATTACCTTCGAAATTGCAATCAACTTACTGCCTGCGAAAAGTCGCTTGCTACTCTGCGGGATCAATGTGACAATTTTGAGAAAGATGTCTGGTGTGTTACGTCAGAAACTATTTCTCAAAACGCTGTATGCGTGGATAAAAGTAATGTTTTAGCTACTCACAAGTACCACATATCAGCATTTGACACTTCAGTTTTTAACAATCTTAATCGAAATTTGAAAGAGATTAAGGAATTGATGAAAGACTCGTTTTCGTTATATACATATTCTGTGCAGCTTAGCAAAGCTCAAATAAATCATTTTTTCTACAAATCTTTTAATCACATTAATCTACAAAGTTTTGAAGTTCAGGGCTATTCTACGGGTTATCCTACGAGGGACATTCAATTATGTGCGCAGTTGTTGAAAACGTGTATTTCGGTTTTGTTTATTTTTGCTAGAAAATCAGTAACAAATCAATTATTCATTAGCGATATCCAAAATTGGTTAACCAACTCAGTATCGTTATTACAACGGATGGCAACAATTGAAGATAATTTATTCATTGTACACCACGTTATTCGATGTCCTCCTGGAGCTGTGGCCAAGTGGGCTACTCCACTTTTGCAAATTCCCACCATACCCATCCCTATTTCTGCTTCTGGTTGTGGTACAACTTTTGCCCATATAAATTTGGATTATGCATTGGTTGTATTAGCCACTATCCTTAACCCTGTTCCTAAGCGCGACGAATTTTTGAAGCAATATCAAATGGATGTGACCAATATAGTTGGACATTCAGAGTCAAACCATCAATGGGTTCTCGTGGATAGTGATGGGGAAGATGATCCTGAAGACGCATCGTTTTTCAAGGAAAGAGATCTCATTGCGATGCTGCAGCAGGTGAGCTTTATATCCGTATTTTTATCTCGTACTGTTGATTTTTTCACATTAGAAAAATATGTTAATACGCCTAGTTAGTTAAGTATTTTATGGTGCTAAAATTTTAATTACTTGGTATTATTGTGATTTTCTATTTTAGATTCCTTTTGATAGAATTTTTCGCCGAGTTTTATTCGTTTATCAAAGTGAAGAAGGAGATGACTATGATATAAGACTAACTTCAGAACAAGGTCTCCTGAAATTATTAGCCTTTTCTTGTCAACTTGTAGATATTCTTGGGGAGGGTCTTGTTAGTTATTATACCGATAGGTAAGTTTTGTTATTTTTTTAAATCACTATAAGTTGGTTATTTTTTTACGGAAAATCGGATTTCATTGTAAACTCTTTATCTATTACCCACTGTAGATACCGGCAACTTGTGAAGCTAATTGGAAGATTAATGCTTCATACTGTCCAATATGTTACCGAACATGTAGAAAACTTTTTAAATGAATTGCAGTCATGGGACAAAAGGGAGTTAATTTCCTTGGAATATGACTCGTTTTTTCTAAGAACTGTGTCAATTTTAAGCAGAGGAAAAAATGTAGGAACTTTGCAATTTCTAGCTGCGTTGCCTTTTCACTTTATTTCAACAAATATGCTATGGGAGATATATAATGTACTGACAAGATGGGACGTATTTGCCGGCAACAAAGAATTCAATGATAATATATCAAGCGAGTTTGAAAATGAACTGATCTCAATGCACGAATCGGATGGATTTTACTTGTTAACGGCACTTTCAAATATGGCCATTGCCAGAGAAGGAAAAGAAGCAGATTTCGTCAGAATTGTTACTCTTCATCTTTTTCAGGTTATTATACAATTTTTTTCGAGTTTCACAATAATATTTCGCTCCTTAATATTATTTGATTGCTTTAGTTGGTAATGAAAAGGGGTCTATAAATTGGAAATATACCACCTATTAATAATGAACATCAATTGCTAATTTTGACTTAAACTTACTTATTGTTTATTACAGATAGGATTTCTAAGCCCTTTAACTAAAGATAGCTGTTCAAAAAATGCTCGTGATCTCCTTTGTAGCCTTACTCAAAAGTATTCCGGTTTAATATCGGTGTTACTGCACACGATAAAGCCAAAAATGGATATTTTAGAAAAGGTAATAAATCATCATGTATCTTTTGTACTGTAATTTTAATTCTTTACTTGGAAAAAGGGAATTAATGATGTCATATAATTTGGCAGATGTCATTGTTCTTATTGAAAGAGCTTGCTTTTGATTCTTGGAAACCTGAAGAAATGGATATTAACTTACTGTCACATTGGTTGCTCAATTTTTCGGTGACCACAGTAGAAAATCAAATGAGCCGTTTCATCATACAGTCCATGAACTGGGATTTCGATGATAACGGGGAGTTATTTTTACCTTACGAGCTTCATCAAAAAGTAACTACTATTTGTATTGTGACTTTACGTTTACGCAATTGCATGAATATATACAAGTTTTAAAATGTATTAGACAATTTTAGGTATTACATGTATTTCCTTTCAGGTTGCCTTACTAGTTGTTGAGTTACAATGTAAGTGGGAAAAGAGTCAAAATATTCTTACAGAGAGTGTTAAACAAGTAACCAGAAGTACTGATGGGTACTTATTGTGGGGCTGGGAAATAGTCAATCGATTGCATTTGCATTTTTTTGATCGAAGTAATAAGTATATTATAGGACTGACTGACACATTAAAGGTTTGAATATAACAGAATATACTTAAAGACACGTTTATAAAGGTTTTGTTAATGGTAATGCTATTTTAAAATTTAACTTGTTTAGAGGCTCCCTACATTTGAAGGCAATGGCGAACTGGAGCCTTTAAGAAAATCTGTTGAAGAAAATAACCCTTTAGGATGTTTAGTAACATTACTGATCACCCCTTTAGGGCATTCATTGCCTCTTCTGTGTTCAAATGGTTTTGATCTTCTAGAAACATTGGTGCGACATTCCAAATATGAATTTGTGATTAATATGCTTTTCTACCTTACTCCGTTATTTACTGGTGCTAGAGATACGTTGTACAAACACGAAAAGTAAGCCATATATATCAAGCAGTAAATTATTCAAAAATGCATACATACTCGATTGGAAGTGCTTATGGTAATTTCATTTATGCAATAGGTTTCGAAATATAATGACCGTATTATTGGGAGCTGATTTAACATATGTCCGTATGGCAAAGAATTTGATAGTTGCAGATTTTCCTGGTCGGTACACCAGCATGTTGGGAGCCATGATTTCTGCTCAGCTTCATCAATGTGAAAGGTATCTATCGCTTATAACATTTGTATGGAAAATTGACAAAAAACATAAAAATTTTTATTGAAATTATTTAGATTAAGAACAACAGAAAAAAGACTTGTAAGGCTGTGGACGGAAGTTTTAACTAAAATTGACAATTGGAATAAAGATAACAATGTTATTTATCTGCTGGACATACTAGCAAAATATTCATTTTCTAGAAGCGACTGTCGGTTTTTTATTAAGGACCATTTCTTTTCTTTATATAAGGTAACATTATTAGTTTACGTAAATTCTATTCGTGCCAAGGCGTAAATGATTTAATTAAATTTAATTTAGGAAATTCCTAGTTCAAATCCATCTGGCTTAGCCCTTTTATTCAGTTGGTCACCAACTACTACTACATTGTTGCCTTCACCGTCATATCCCCAAATGCCTTACTTTTTCTTTTTAATACTATCGATTGAAATGGAAATGGAAAATAGCACTGGCTTTTGGAAATCTGTATGCGTTTCGTTAAAAAATCCAAAATGTTCCGTCGATTCAGCAGTCAAAGTATTTTTAACATATTTTTGTCATGAAGTTTATTTTTAATTTATTACAATTTGTTAATACGTTTAATTTTGTTATAATGCTAATATCTAGAAAGCATGCAGTTCTTCGAAATTTTTGACAACCGCAAACTTATTGACAATATATCGCTTTGCTCAATTAGCTTTGGATTTGCCCCTGAATCATGAACTTGGATTGCTAATATGGCAGAAATTTTTTCTTCGCTTTCTTCATAGGGTTGAATCTAAGTAAGTAATTTATAACACACCTAGTAATGTTAAATTATACGTGTATGTTCAATTCTTGACATAAATGAAATATTTCTGTTTAAATGTAGTCATCCTAATCGAAACGGCGTAGGGGAAAGATTTTTTGAAGGTATGATTAACACAGCTTTCCTAAAGAAGTTGAAGAAAAGGCTCCATGAACTTGTGGCGGCTCATACCGAAAATGTCATTACTTTGGAAGCTGATAATGCTTCTAGAGGGGAAGATAACTTGTCTACTAACCCTGAACTAGTATTAGGCTTTTACAAAACATGCTTAAGGTTTGTAAAATTGACTCTGTCAATCTTTTAACAATATTGTCAGTAGTTTCCCATTTCTGATATGTCACAATTTGCTTCTTACTTATGCACGTAGACATAAATTATGTTACGAGTTATTTATATACACAGATTGACTACAGCATTTACTTTATGGATTGAAGATGAACAACTTCATAAGGAATCCTTCTACGCTCCCGCTCTCCCTCCTCAATTCTTGCCGGATCGATTGGTCAATTTAATTGACGGAGATACGGTATCTAAATAATCAAAAGATAGATGCAGTGAATGTTTTACATAAATAAGTGTTAGTAATATGTAAATGTGTTTATCATTCAGGCTGACTGGACGGACTCCATCGATTATGATACATTGTTGCAATCAGAAAAAGATGCTGCCCTTTGTCACATTTCTTCTATATCCCGTAAGTGTTGGGTGGAAATGCCAAGAATAACAAGAGTCCATAATTGGAATAACAGCTTCAGCAGAAAAGAGGAACTAATGAAGCGACTCAAATCATACGACCAACCATTGAAACCTCCACCTGTACCTATATTTAGCCAAGTTTTGCCAGTTGCCACACCAGATATGTTCGTCAGCGTCCAATCAATGACGGAAGCAGTGAAACCTCATTTAATTGTTTTGAAAAAATTTGCTGAGTAAATCATAACATCAATAATTAAAATTTGTCCCATCAATCATCCGCAATTACAAAGAAATATTTTTTTAGGGCATTCTCCATGCGAATTTCTCAACATACTGCATTAGATTGCTTCTACTGTGAGATACTTCCTGACCTTTATTCCAATGTGAAAACAGAAGTTCTCGTTAACGCTAGATGTGGGGGTGCGAAGAAATGGAAATCATGTTCGGGTCCAGCTCATGTCGTTTTTAAAGTAAGTGTATGCCTTACAATTACTAGTTTTTAAAAATACTACTAGAGATAATTAAAATTACCTTCTTTTCCGGTGTAGTTTTCAGAAGCTAGATTGAATGAACGAATTGGTCATCAAATCCAACAAAATCGTGTGGAGTATCACTCTTTAATAAATGATCAAGGCATTCAGCCGCCTAGTGAAAGTGTTTGTATAGCAGCCGTCTTTGTTGAAGATTTTATCACGTAATGGAACATAAACTCAAGATTTATGATAAACATTAGTGTAAAAAGCTTTTCTGGTAAAAGTTAATTCAATTTCATTTTTTTACAGTAATGTAATTCTGCAGTACCGTAACTTTCCTCTTCAAGATCCAAATAGAGATAAGCTGCATCTTGTGGGAATAGAACTCTTTTACCTTATTGTTAAAATGTTATCTACAGAAACGGAATTCTATCCATGCACACGACAGCTTTTTTCTTCCTTTCTAGAAGTAGTTGGACAAGATTTTATATCTTCTGATCCACTTCAATGTAAACGACTAATCGTAATGTGTATGGGGAATCCAAAACTTGTCGAATCGTTGGCTCCACACATTAACCTGGCCAAGACTCCAACTACGTTATTATTAGACATTTATGAGAAAGTTGTTAACATTCCTAAAAAAGATGCAGATTTAGCCTTTGTGATTCTTACAAAAGTACGTGATTATGTGAATGTCTCATTTTTAATTGAAGGACGTTTCGTAGCTTATTAATTTAGTAATAATTTATTTTTTAGTTTGACATTGGCTCTTGGTTGAAAAGTACAAAGCCAAAATTAAGTGAACGATCACTACTGATATCTCACATGTGGAAGGCTTTGACAACAGAAAGCCGCAGTTCGGAGATGAGCAGTCTAATGGTCCACGACACATACAGGAACCATCTCAAAATTATTCTTCTACACGACTTTCCTCAGCACTACGGGGAAATTTTAAATTATCTATTGCTGGGTAGTGAAAAGCAATGTGTACCATTGGCCGTGTGGTATGACTTTTTTAACAGCTTGAGTAGGGATATAATAAAATTTCGCCCCGGAATGGATTCCTGTACTCGAAAACGTGAAGCCAAGAGGTTTGCTACTGAAGCTGAAGTTATTCAACATCAAGAGGTACCACTTGATGGAAAAATAATTGTATGTTAAATGTTAAAAATATGTCAGTAATTTAATTTTAACGCAATATATGTCATTTCAGTTGATCGAAACAGCTCATATGCTTGCAAGTCACTTAACTAAAGAAAGACTTTCTCATGGAATATATGGATTGTATCCCAAATATCGTAGTTATATTGACCCCTTGTCCTGTTTTATACAAATCATTTCTCATACTGTTGTTGCGTCTTCTTTGCGTAATTCTAAGGGAATGTTATCTCATAAAAGTAAGTATTCATTGCAAATAGTTTTTCAAATAAATGTGATAGCCAAGTACCTTTGTGTTATGATATTGACTTCGCTATATTTTTATTTAATGTAGTTGTGGAAGCCATCTGGCCAATCATTCGCGATATTTACTCACCATGGATTATGCCTTACAATCAGCAAATTATTCAGCAACACTGTTCTCAATGGATACAGCAAATGAATTACGACTCCTCAAGTGTTTTACTCCCTTGGATTAGTACAGATTCTCCACTAGCCATGGTTTATATGAACGACTTTACTGATTGTGTAATGTTTTTAGCCGAGACACTTCCTGGTAAAAATTAATTAATTAATTATTCAAATATTATTGGGAAGGAAAGTACATTTTTAGTTTTCTCTACAGGAACGTCTATCCTTTTTTCATATTTATGGAATTTTTACGCTGATAACTATGCTCAACCCGGAGTAAAAGATCATGTTCTACACGTAGTACATCAATGCTTTATTACTATTCCTTGGGCAATGTTCTGGCCTACTGTTTCCGATTTGGAGGTTATGAATAAGGTTAGTAAACACAAATCTAAATTCATATGTGGCTGGTCAACTGTAGTTTTGGTATACTTTTTAGGTTGCAGAAAAGTACCTACCCGAGTGCCATAATTTTATTGGCATTGTATTTGCTCAAGTCGATTGGTCGAATTGGATTCACAATTTACTTGTAGGAAATCAACACAATACTGCCTTAATAACGAAAGCGCACGCTATTGTCCTCAATTTAACTGTTCGATTAGCAAACGATGGTGTCGCCAGAGAGGTATTTTTCATATATTACCTAGTTGTTACATTACCACTTTCATCCATTATTGGTAATCAATTAATGATATGTACAAAATATTCAAGTCTCCATCATGGGTCTCGGTCATGGAGAAATCTCAAAATATAAAGTGGCAATACATTACAGTATCTTTACTTGAACCTATCCTGAATTGGTACGTAATGAGCGTTGATCCTCGTGTAGTCTTGAATTTAGAGTCTACTCACCATATGGATAAAGCATCATTAAAGTATGTGCCATAAACCCAACAGCATTATTTTATACATGTTTTATACAAGTTTTTTCCCTGTAATACATCAACTTATAAAATGTAAATACTAATTAGGGTTTTAAAAAGTGCATCGGGATATTGGAATTCTGCTGATTCTGATTCTACCGTTACAAAAGGATTTAAAGGAAATCTGTCCGAGTATAATAAAAAAAGATACCTTTTCGTTAGGTTGTATGTTAGGCTTCTTGTTACAGCATCATCGAAATATAAAAATCTTATTGGAACTCATGGAAAGCATTTTGAAAAAGCAGTTCGGGACATCATTGACGACATAGTCTGTGTCATGAGAAGATTTAGTAAAATAATAAATACAAATAATTTTTATCCATTTTTAAGTTTTTTGAACTGAATAATTTATGGTGATGAGATACTTAATTTCATTTCTTACTGTTTATTAAAGAGCATGAAGATTGCAGCCTTCAGTTGAAAGAATTAATTTCATTAATGTCTAATCATTACCTGGGAACCATAACTAGGAATGCTTTAATTGAATGGTGCGAAATGCATAAAGACGCACCATTGAACTTTTTGTACAGTGTGATTCAGTTAAGCTTTTCCACAAAAGTTCATCCTTACGTTACAGTTCCTCTTATTGAAACTTGTATCCGTCTTTGTTTTCACCACCCTGGTAAGTTATCCCTAAAAGTCAAGACTTATAATTTAATTTTTGACTGATCCATCAGCGAAAGCTCACATGGATCAAATAATGAATACAATAGAAAATAAAAATATAGTACCTATATAATATAATTTATTTCGACATGTAAATTGTTTTATAGAGTCAACGTGGGATGATATTGCAAGTGTTTCTGCTAATATACACGACCATGGGGAATTAATCAATTATTTTGATGTTTCATCTAAAGACGGACACTATCTGGTGCTGTACTGTTTACTCTTGAAAAGATATAATCATTTGAGTAGGGGAGAAATTGGTTCCATTACATTTTTAACCGATCTACTAAAAAACTTGAAGCCAAAGTAAGTGCCCTTTAATTTCTAGGAATAAATACCCATTACTGTTAGCTTTTGATTAATTTTCATATTCTCATTTAGGGAATCCAATGAAGCAGCTCTGCCATTAATATACTGTATAGTTATTAAAATATGTTCAGATTTACTACAAATGTCAAGTGAAACCGTTACCATTAACGCAAAGAAGTTTTTAAATAATTTTATTCACCATTTGTCATCAATTGGCGATGACAAGCAAGGTTGGGGTCTCCTTGGAGCACTGGGATTAGGAAAGGTTTCTCAGCTAAGTGTAAGGTAAGACATTTGTGTCATTACGTACATGTGTCTTCGTGAAGTGGGGGGGGGGGTTCCCATTTACCATGTAATTGCTGATAGGCTGAACTATTGAGTGTAATACCAAATCTTGAGACGGACTGTAACTGGTGATTTGAGGAAATAAATAAGTACTAATAAGATAAGATACTTTCTTTGCCGTATAGCATTTATCATCCAGTTACACTCACATCACAAAACTAAGAACAATCTATTACACTCGCTATCACTCCTCATTCTTATAGCCATTTGTCATTCATCAAGCCTGGTGACCTCTCATTTCATATCCTTCATTAACCCTTTCCACCGTAATCGTCTTCAACCCTTTTCCAGCCCTCAAACATAAAAGGCTAATTTGCGTTATTCAAGCTAATTAAAACATCGTTTATCTTAGTATACAAAAACCAATCCCAAGTATATCGATATATTAATAAATACTCCATGTTACTATATGTTACTATATGGCGACTATGAATGCTTACGTTTTTAAATAATAGCATATTTAATTCTATGCTTTGAACTAACTTGATGATTACTATATAATATATTAATACCTTGGGAAATGTGCTCTTTTTTGTGCAAAGGTTTAGTGTTAGCACTGATAACTAAGTAATATGTAAATAGATTTAATATAGTATGATCTTCGTAATGTTATAAGTTTTACTTGTCTTATTAAATCTGTAATAATCGACGATTTTTACAGAGGCCGATTGTTTGCTCGATGTCTCTCATTGTTCTTAATGGTTCAAGCTCCTGTGAACGCTCCAGTTAGGACGAAAGCACCGGCAGTAGGCCACTACTTGGAGGCCGATTCCGAGACGCAATCTGGGTAAATTATCATAATAATAATGTATGCTTGCAAAATTTAGGTCGAATGACTTGACTTTGTGTCTTAATGGTTATACAACGCCATATAGGTGTAAATAAAGGTTGGTTAATTCTGCAATGTGTAACTATCGAAAAAACTTGACAAGTGATGGTAAATGCATTGAATTATTTTATAATAAATACATAATTGAGAGAGTACATGCCAATATTTTCAGGAGCTTGAAACCTCACGGAGACCTACTGGCAGGAATTGAGAAGTTGGAGGCATTGAAGCTGAATAGACAGTACAATGATTTGCTCGAGTGTATTGATTACACGACAGATTTCATGAAGAATCCCAGCAACTCTCTATCAGACTGTGCCTCATTCGTGGAGAGACTAGGCTTTTATCTTTTTACCGAACCATTTCTTGTCAAACGTGCAATAAATGAATGAGTAATTGTAGACCTTATTACAGTAGCCCACTTTAATTTACGTACAGCTAAGACAAGCGATTAATTTTGAAATTATGCGTGTAAAGAATGGCGTAAAAAACTCCTTGCGCTGATCTAAAGTGTTTGTAAATTGCGTGATGTCGGAACTACTTTTCTGCTAAATTTTAACAATAAACAGAGATCCTTAATAACTCACGTTGTAAACTGATTTTTATTGATTTTTCCTTTTGTTTTAAGAAGATTAGTTATAGTGATGTTGCATGTGTGAACTTTAAAGAATGAGACACTAACAATGAGCAAGAAATTGATGGGAATAGTACACGGACGACTTTTAATCTGTTGGTCAAAGGATTGAGAGAGCTTTTATCTGGCTGGTTGAATTAGATCAAGATGAATGCACGAGAGCGTCATTAAAAAGTGCCCAGGTAGAGAATAAAGAATTCCGTCGAGATGAAAGAGGAAGTCAGCACAGTCACCTTACAATAAACACTCACTCGGGAGTTTCTTCTTCGCAGTTCAAGTTTTTCCTTCTTTGTTTTCTTTCAGACAGCGAAGTGATCAAAAAGTGGAAGGTGAATTAAAAATGTTTTTATTCACTACTGTTCCTTGTCTTTCACACTACACACTGCTTAGTTATAGCTAATTGTTATGGGTAATGTGCAGATTTATCAGTTGAAAGTTCTTTTCGTTGTTTCTGCAAACTGGTGCATAAAATAAAGGATTGTAAATCGTTATTGTATTTAACACAACTCCCTACATGACTCGATTTGCTCCTCTCGTTGTTATTGCTAGTAGAGCACATGTACTTTCTGTTTATTAGAAAACGGCAATTCTGTATTTGGTAATTGTTTTAGTTTAACTGTCATCGTGTATAACTACATGTCACGTACCACTAGATCCTCCAAAATAATTATGGTGCAAACTGCACTTCTTAAAGCATCTACTACTGCAAAATTAGATTTAATTGCTATGTGATGCTTTGTAGGTTTCGTGCATGCACAATTTACCTACACGCATAAATGTAAAAGTAATATGTATACACAATTTAGCTTTTAATAGTCGCATGACAGTTTTATCATTGCAGGTTAAACAATTTCTTTTCGCACGATTAGCGAAGACAAATGTGTGCCTACTTTTATTTATCATCTGTTTAAAGATCATGCTACTTATGTTTGTGATTTAGTACACTAGCAATTACAATTCATTTACGCTTTGCTGCAGGGTACAGCATAGGACTATAAACAATTATACTCATACTCACGTCTATAATACATACAAACACATACATACATATACAAACTGGTTACGTACTTTATAAAGTTAAACCAGTACAAAATGCAAGTCTTTAGTCTTTACATACATATTAAACAATGCTTGCAGTGTGTAATCCTATAGTGTCGTTGCTTTTGACTGGTTTAAATCATTTCATAGATACAGGAACATTAAATAACGACATCACAATCAATTAAATGATATAAGACTGTATAATATTCTACCCAAGGTAGCTAGATTTAAATCGTTATTACATTAAAAAGTTACAATTTAAATCTAACTACCTTGATTCTACCCATCGTAATAGAAGGATTATGGTATACCCTTAATTCAGGACGGTCAAATTCTGCACTAGCTATTAATGGTAATAGTTGGTTGCTTTAATGTGAGATTTGATTACAACTTCAGTTAGCTGGATTTCGGTCAGACTGAAGAATGGAGTCGAAAATGCTAATAAATTAAGAATTCATTCTTGAACTAAAAAAATAACGATTTGCATAAGAAATTAGGTTTATGTTTCGAGTTGGACAAATCTTCTGCCAATTATTAAGTAGCGGAAGCTACTTTATAATAATGCCCTTCACAATCTGTCTGTCTGTCTGTCTGTCTGTCTGTCCGTCTGTCTGTCTGTCCGTCTGTCTGTCTGTCTGTCTGTTGGCTCTATAACTCATGAACGGCTTAATATAATTCGCTAAAACTTTTTGTGTACGTTCTTGGAGTTCCAAGGAAGGTCCCCTGCGAAAATGGGTGTGATCGATAAATGACATCCACTAAAAAAATTGATTAGTATAGAGCCTAGAATTCCATGTATTACTAAAAACGTTAAGTTTGAGGACACAGGGTGTACCAAATATTGAAAAATTTTAAAATACGGTCTTCACCGTATAAAATTTTAAAATTGACTTTAACGCAATTATACGGTGTAACCGATCCTCAGAAAGCGTGCGCACACAATATAGGCTCCATTCTGGCTTATAAAAATAAAAAGATTTAGACTACTAATGGGAACGCATTTTAAAAATTTTAGTAAAGAGTGGAGGGCTTAATGTTATTTTATGGGTCAGAATGGAGCCTGCAGCGCTCCAGCGCGCTTTCTGATGTTCGGTAACGACGTATAATTAATAATTGCGTTAAACTGCTTTTTTGATGATTTTTATTTTTGTCAATATTTGTTACACCCTGTGTCCTCAAACTTAACACAGGGCTAAAAGTGTTGTGTAGCTGGAAAGTTCTAGAGAAAAGATAGGTGGCGTAAGTGGTGCATTCTTACTACTTATGTCATCTAACTTTTGTCCATGGGAAAATTGAGGTGCATTTTTAGCACCGAATTGAGGTGTTATAACTCTTGAAAGCTTCGATACATATACTTAAAATTTTTATATTGTGTTGCTACGGTTCAGAGGACATATGTGTCGCTTCTGCTACTTCATTAAGTGCATTGGTTGAATGGTTTATTTCTAGTATATAAGTAAGCAATACAGCAGACAGTAACTACTGCATACTCATTTACTCATCTCCGTATTTTATTCTCGTCTGTATATTTTCGAATTCCTGATTAGATTTTACTAAAACATAATCTATCAAAGTTTGAATTAAAATAGTAAATAAATAACGAAATTCTGAAAATCAAATGCTTTTTGGTATACTTTAGGTCATCATTTTTTCCAGGAAAGCAATTTCTATGTTTGCAAAATTTACTAATGAAATATTTTAAATAGATAATTGAACTGCTCTACTTCTGTATTGAATATGAACAATTTCAATGTTAAGTACTACCTAGTTTCTTCCTTCCATTTCATATGTAATATTTTGCATAGTCATACTTATTGGTTTCATTTGTTATGCAACTACTAAACTTTGGTATAACTTAATTTCTTGTTTGATGTCCTTTTGTTAACGAAATAGAAATGTGGAAGTTTCGAGTTTTATGAATTGAGTAGTCATCAAAGTTCATTACGGTATTAGAAAGCTGAATTTTTGACTACTATAAATGAGTTGAATGATAGATAGTGGTAACTATTAACTATAATGCATCACGTTATAAAGCTCGTCTCTTCTACAGCGAGCCACGATGTTTTATTTCTTACTTACTTTTGGAAAACCACATTATAGGTATACATAATGTAACGCACCACGAAGAAAATGAATTTGCTTGTTTAGCATTTGATTATTTGGTTAGTTAAATGAAACTAATAAATTCCGACGAAGAGTAGAGCGAAGTAGCTATCTAGTTATAGTTGTAGGGATAGAATAAATGATAATGGAATATATTGTATTACCATTCTCCAAAAATATGAAGAAACTGAGAATTGCTTTTATTATAAATCAATCGAGGTATCTGTGAAGTCTTCATTGAAGAAACTAAAGAACTTTCCTGTAAACAGATCTGGGCCATAAATAAGATTTTAAGTTGATGAGCCTCTTGTCATCTCCCTTTCCCATTTTTCTCATTTTAAACGGTAACTGCCGACGCTTTCGGCTGACTCATGAATAAAAAGTGTTCGCTAAGGCAAAATGAAGTTTTTACAGGTATAGGTGTTAATGTACATGTATAATACATACCATTGCAGCGTGCCGCATCTAAATAGGTATATGAATAAGAGAGTACTTTCATAAAGTTTACATATTTTGTGTTTTCCCCTATTATCTGTATGCATAAACTTATTTCTTATAATTTCTAGAGTAATATGACAAAGGATTGAACGAAATCTATACGCAGGGCTACGCAACTTGAATTCCTGCATACTTTCTGCATATAAAAACTGTGATATAGTGGTAAACGCATCTAATAATGCCATTTGTACTTAATCATGCACCAATGGTAATGAAATGAGAATTTCATACAAACCCTTGTACACAGTAATACAGAAAGACATTAGTAGCGGTTAGTGTTTAAGTACGTTAGATATACAGCTGTACATGTAGAATTGTGTTTAAGTGTAAGAAAGATGTTAGGAACCTTGTATGCCTTGACATTCAAGTTTATTGTATTATGCCTTAACTACTACCTATATCTAATTTCTCTGCTACTACCCATATGGAGGATCAACCTAGATGTATTTCACGATAGCGTAGCACAGAGAAGAAAAGTTTTGTATCATCACTCTGACTGTCGTGCAATCATTCTTATGGAGACGCAAGGCGATTAGGTTTTTTATGAGTCTCTTTGCTTGCTTGGTAGACAGAAGGAAAAGAAACAAAACAATTCATAAGTAATCAAATGCTAACGACAATTCCTAAAGCTAAGTATGAATTAAATAAAATTGAAATGCATTTTACTATCATACAGGCATACACTTAGTATTTTTAGTTACTCTATTTCATTGTTAACACACCCACAGCAAACACCCGAATTCTATTTTTACCTAGCTCTATGTACATGTAAGCGTGTGCGAATAATAAATTAGGTACACTACTATACCATGCATTACATACGCATTATAAATTATACACACTGGTTTAAGCCAATAACATAAAAGCAGAAAATTTTCACAAATCTGACAATGAGTGAGACATTATAAATTATTGCTAAAGCTCAGTAGGATGCCCCATGATGTACAGCAATTAGATATGTGCATAATACTTATCGTTAACTTATAATATGTGCAGTAAAGTAATGCACAAGAATTGAATCTCTCGTTCTGACTTTTGATTATAATGGTCGACCTAGATTTTAATACGGCTTGCATGCACCTACACGAAGGAGTGAGCTACGTATCTACTTGCGATCATAGAACAACACAGATGAAAACCTCGAAATCCTACAGAAGCTTGTATCTTTGTTAGATATGCATGTAAAGTAAATCAAAGTCTGTTCTGCCATGCGGGAGAATATGGATTCATAATATTGTACTACCTACATGTACTTATTATAAGTAAGATGTAAAATGCAGTTTTCTTATATGCCTAATCAAACTTAATGTCAAAAGATATATTCCTGTAGCATCTTTACTTTAGGTTAGCTTTTCTTCTAGTAAAACAAAACACGCAGCATGCAATCTTAACTTTTGAATTTAAACAACGGATTCTCATCTTATGCACACATATAGCCTAATACCTGCTTTGCTGACTGATGAATCCGTAAAATAAACAGAAGGACAAATATGTGAAGTAAAGAAAAGCACTGTAGTGTGCTTTACGTGCCTTGCACCTTGCATAGAAATAAGTAGATGCGATTTGCTTTTATAATTTACTGTAGTGTGTACAGTGGACATTAGTTGCTACATAATAAAATAAATGCAGCAACCTATTCGGTATCTTGTGTTGAAGTTGATTGTATAGTCATTCTTAAGTTGCATTCACTCGGTACAACTAAGATAATTTACTAATCTTCTATTTATAATGCAGGAGAAGAGAACTGAACAATGATTCAGTGTGCAATTTCATTTGATTCTGTAACTTATTGATGTTTGTTAAGCTACTGTATGACAAATACTTATAAATACATCCACGAAATAAAATTGTTAATAGTTTTACATGCACATTACTTTGTAAGGTACATGTACATGTACATAAAATAGTTTACTAGCATAATGAAAATAATGATGTAGTACATGTGTAATATAAGCGAATTACCTAGTTTGTATGGTGCATACAGTAATAATACATACGTGTGAATAGGATAAAGCAAGTTCGGAAAGTTTTCATGGATGACTTGGGAATAACAGAGGAAATCATTCTCACTCATCGTCAAAAAGAAGCTTTACATACTACTACAATTAGGTATCACAGGTAGTCCTACTGCCGTACTGCCTTAAATACAGAGCACCATAATGTACACACATACCTACATACGTACATAAGAGGGAGAGAAGTAAAATGTATGAACTTTTCGTTCTTTGGCTCAGTCACGGCAACCAAACCATCCAAGTCCAATTCAAACTGAGCCGAGTTCTATCCAAAACGATTTTTAATAACCAAGCTACCTCAACACTCTACACTGCACAAAGTAGAATGTCAAAACGATTCTGAAGAGAATCTAGTTAAACTTAAACTAAGTTGAGGCAAAGAATCAAAATCAAACGCACATCAGTCTGTCAGCACAGTGTCAAGATCAATGATAAGAATACCATACACGTAAAAGTTCAGAACATTTGCGGCATCTCTGCATTGCAATACCGCTAGTTTATTAGCAAATCGTCAGCAACCTAACAATTTGTCAAAAGTCAACCCAAATGTAAAATCTACACCTCCACATCAGAAGAAGCAAGGCCAAAACTAAACCAAACAAGTCAACAGGGAAGCAGAGTAAATTTAATCCCGAGGAGTCTCTCTGATTTCTCAAAACACATGGAATTGCATTCACAGCCATAACTTCTGACTTTGGGAGGGTTCAACTATTGAAACTTGATATTTTATGTTTAGATTTAACAACTACTCTAGTTAAATAGCTGATTTTTTTGTGTAAAAGGGAATATTACGTAGAATTACTTAGTATGTTATATGGAATTCATTATACAGAATACGAATAACATGATATTAGTTGGACATTGGTAGTTAAAAGTGCTCTTTCTTTCACGTTGACGTGAGAGCTTTGAAACTTTGAGAACTTTAACTTGTTCTGAGAACTGTGCAATTGTGCATTAGATTGAAAATCGAATAATAAGTATTCACATATCACATGCCTACACATCCATCTAATTTCTCTTTAGTTTTGAGCCAATCTTTTAATATTAAATACTTTTGTTTTGTTCTTTGGGTTAGTTGGCTTTGGCTGTTCTGTTCATTTGATTGTCATTATTAATTCCTGCCCCTGTGCACGTTTAGTTCAAACACTCTGACTTTGTCAGACTTGACTACTGTACTTGTCTTTTCTTCTCGCGTTGCCCTCGCCGTTTTCCAAGCCATCCTCTCCCTTTCATTTCCCACCACATTTTTTCTCTTATTAGCTGTGCGAACTCAAGTTCCTGTCCTGTACTCATCACACTATACATTATTAATTGCATAACGATATTGTATTGATTGTGTTGTGATGTGAGGTTAGGTTAGCTCAGATCAATTCACAAGTGTTACCGTATAACTGCAAAGAATGGAAAACTTGTCGTTTGACTGCAATAATAAAGTAAGGAAAAGTTGTTATTCTCTTCTTCCCAAGAAGTCTTACTTCATTATTTTACTCCAACTTCCAAACCAAACTAACGCTCATCAATATGACAAGCATTTTTACACTTGTTGCTAATATTGTTTCCTACCTAGCCTCGACAGATACCTCCCTACACTACTCACAAGCCAAAGAATAGCCTCTCTTCTCCCTCAATTTTCAATTTCAATGCAAGTTATAATATAAATTCAACTTTGCACTTCCGATTTTATTCACTTATTTGCTAGAATTGGGAAAGAACAGACTCTGATCAACGGACAAGCCAAATCGTGAGCTATGGTTTCCCATTTCTAATTCTCTGATTTTTATACGTTTGTTACGTTTCAAAAGTTCACGATATCAATATCAATTTTATTGCTTTACTCCAATACTACTCCGCCTAATACATACAAATCTCAACTCTTGATTTCATTTCGTACAGTTTCAGAAAAGTACTTAATGGCATAGGTATTGCAGTGACATAGGTATCAGTACGTGTTACACGGTGCAAATAAACCTACCTTCAGCAAAGCACAACTTTAAATTCAGTCTACGAAAAGTAAAAAGAGTGAGTGAAATCATTCAAATTGAACCCTCATATATATCTTCACAAATGTTTTGATTTCTTCGTCAGAAGTAAAACAGTCTTAGAAAATTGAAGATTGGCAATCCGACGTTTGACTGTGTTTGTGTGAGGCTAGTCATCATTAGTATAGGTATCTACATAAGTATTCCTGTTTATATTAAACAACAGAGCCGGAGAAAAATATGATCAATGGATCAAGAGTGTCCAGGAGGATCGCGGAGATTGTAATCATTTTCTTCATACTTGACTCACACGTACAATCCTATCATCTCTTCCCGGAAAACAGTCCGCGTAAGACTTAATGCAAACTAATTACTTAAATACATATTACATATTTAATAATCGTCCACTTTTAGCTCGAGCCAACTCTTACAATTTCTTTCTAACGGTGAGTTAGCAGGATGACTTACGCAACCAAAATCTCAATATACCTATAATATAGGCACCAAACAGTAACAATGTGTACTGGAGATATTGAACTTTCTTCCCAACTCAAGGTACCGAATTAGCCAAGACTAGTTTAGATATAAACTAAATACAGATAACTTGTTTAGGTATAAATGTGGTGCATTTTATGAAAGTACAAAGTCTTTGCACTCTTGCTGATGATAATGCATTTTGAAACTTTATAGTTTATAATACAAATATACTTGCTTAATAAGATGGCAAGATTTTTAATGTTAGGTATGCATAGCTATGACAAATTCATTTTAATGGGGCAATAGTAAGCTGCAGTAAGCTTAGTTGCCCATTCATTCCATTACAACAAATGTCAATCTTAAAATTATGGATCATGGAAGCACATGCAGCTACTCAGGTTTCCCTATATTAGAGTGTCATCATCTACATTGTGTAGTGTTACAGAATGTAGAATACAATAAACTCACGTGCAATATTGACTGTTTTAAGAACTACCTGGTGCATTATTTGGTTATAGCTTTGTTGAGCACTAATAGTACAAACAGATCATTTGAATCTTTTTTGAATTGCAGGATGATACTTATAAAATTTAGCTATCTATATGGATCTGCATTAGAATAAGATTGGGAAATGTTTCACGCGATTCGGATACGATGAAAGGGAATCACACAGCATTACATTGTTACTAATTTTGGTTCGAAATCGTGCACCACTCACGGTGCACACTTAGCAATGAATGTAATTATTGTAAAAAATATTCAGAGTGCGAAGTCGTATCGGCAAACGATACTGTATCTCTGCATGACCTTCCTTTTTCAGAAATCTTTCACATTGTCAGTTGTATTCAAATAGGTATAGTATTCCACCTAGGAAAAGATAAATCTCTGCGAGTACATTACCATTTATAGGAAGTATATAACATTATTTACTTATATAGTTTCTACGCAAGCTGTTCAGATAAAATTAGATTTATCTGGCAGATATGTGTAGTTTATACTACGGCCCTACCTTACTACTACTACTGATTTCATAGGCAAATGCTATATCATATTTCTAAGCCATTCCATAGTCAATACAAACAAATTGCTATATACTGGACTTAAAGAGCAAGCAAGAATACATTGTATGTAGTAAACGAAACCAGTTCATGAAGATTCTAGGGAGCGAGGTGCTCCGAGAACTTCCTAAATATTCATCATCATCAATATCATATTACAGAGAATAACGTATTAATAACATAGATATCTATATCTGTGTGACATAGTAAAGTTGAGTATTAGTAAAATCATATCTGAAGCAAATCGTTGATTGTCATTTTTAAATCTCAAATCAATAATAACAGCAATTTTGATACAATCTTATTACATTCGGTCTAACTGTTAGTTTTCTTAAAATAACAAACATAGATCGCCAATTCTCCAAAATCTATTTCAACCATTTCAATAGGTACTCAGTCTTAAATACTTAACTGAATGACCGTAATAATATTATCTCTATCAACATCTTGTATTATTAAAATGCCTTAGTAC
This sequence comes from Yoshiicerus persimilis, assembly GCA_020352615.2. NCBI lineage: Eukaryota > Metazoa > Arthropoda > Collembola > Entomobryomorpha > Tomoceridae > Yoshiicerus > Yoshiicerus persimilis. The sequence continues at coordinate 30,653,828 of CM036940.2, read as the reverse complement.
GTTGTAAATTACTGAAACTCAATTAAAATATATTGGAATACCAATGTTACTAGGTATATTTTATAATCGTTTCCTATATGACCATGTTAGGATCGCTATTTAGTTGTTCTCAATTACAAATGAGTTTTTGCAACACAAGAGTGATCTTAAATGGTTAAAAATAAAGATTGAAACTTGCTATGTAACCTTTCTTTCCATGAATAATCATGCGTGAATAAATAATAAAGAATTGGGTTACTTAAGCCATGAAAACAGATGCCGTAGAGTTCCATACGTACAATTAGATCTACATTCTGCGGTGTGAACGCAATATTGTAAAAGTGCAACTGACAGTGTAAAGGTCAAGAAAGGATTTCTGGCTTTGCACGATGGAGTTCAATGTAGGTGATTCTGACCATGTTATGGTATGATGTGGTATTTTTCTCAGCCAAGAACTTACCTCAATGATGATTCATATGCTAATTTAGACATGGGTAAATATAAACATGTGATACTTGTGTGTAAAGATGCATTCAGATAATTTATTTACAACAACAACTTATAACTATCCTAAAGAGAAGCCATATGTTAAGTGTTTGTCACATATCCACCTTTGTGCATTTGTAACGTTTGCGTTCTCTGCATTGTAATGCATTGGTGTATTGGTTGCAAGCAAAAATAATTCGAAACGGACTTATCAATATAAGCCCGTGAGTTAAATGCTGAACTTGTTCCCATCGAATCTCTTGTGAAGCAAGATGAAAACCAATTTCATGGTTACACGCTACTTTCACACTTAACATCTCACTCGGTCCAAATTTCTTAAATATATGCTCACAGTGTACATACATGTTACAGTCCTTAACAAAGTCTGTCAATGTTCGAAATGACTAATGAATATTAAAACCCTGAACTCTAAGATCAATTATTTTCCACTGAAATTCATAGAAAAGCTTTACAATTCAAATGCGATGTTGGAAATCACGCTTCATAAAATGTAAAATCGTCAGAAAACTGTAAGTAATTTCTACAGCATCTCATTTGATTTGGAACGCTTCTTTTTACAAAATATCCTATATGAAACATTTTTGACATCTTTGGTACGCGATCGCGATACAAAGGTACATAACTGGATAAATAAGTCGAACATTCTTATTTTATGCTCAATGACTTTGCATAGTCACTGTAACACATATTGGAAGCGAAGAAATGAATGGATGTTGATACACATAATATGTATAAGTTACAAGTGCACCTAGGGTTTAGCGACAGTTGCCCGTTGACTTGTCTTAAGTGGTGGCTCACATGTCATGTCCACCACATTGATTTCATTATTTTATTGCATTGCACTGATTGTTGGACCTATTCGCAGAATGTGGCAAGAGTATATTTTACACTCATCGCCAGTCGAGGAATCCAACCAAGCCGTTTTCTCAAGAGCAACCTTCTTTTCAAGGCTCTCGCAGAATGAATAGGAGCCAATCAAATTCTAGAGTTATGAAATGGACTGACAAAAGTTCTTCAGAAACGTATGGACCGCTGGCAAGAATTGTTTCTGGAGTTGATGCCGTTGCAGGCAGTTGGCCCTGGATGGTTTGCTAATACATGACAAAATTATAAGACTAAAAGAATTAAGGTGATTGTAAGTTTTTACTAGAAAAGCAAGTTCTTGGAATAATTTTTTTCAGATCTCATTACAATTGCACCATCCGACGATGGGCTTCGTGGGTCACTGGTGTGGGTAATGTACAAACGCTTCGGAAATGCGTCATAGCATGAAAAATAGCTTTGAGAAAATAAGTTAAGGTTACATTGAGATAATTTTTAACATGGTAAACATATTTTACTTTCTAGAGGAGTACTAATTTCCAATCAGTTTGTACTTACTGCAAGTCATTGCTTTGTTAATAAAATTTTCCGTCTTGATTCGGGAACAAAATGGTTTGTAATGGCAGGTTAGTAAAATAATGGGAAAATATGCTACAGTTAATAATCTGGTGTATTCCTTGCCAAAAGAAAATCCTGCTTTGAATTATATATTGGCATAAAACGGGAAAAAATTCTGAGAAAGTGCTTACTAATCATTATTTACAATTTGGTTTACAATAGGAGAATTTGATCGTTCGAAAACAGAAGGTACAGAAAAAATGATTGGAGTCTCCCGTATATTTGTTCATGAGCGCTTCAAAGAATTTGACAATGATATAGGTAGGTGTGCACTTTTACTTATTGTTAGAATAATTTAAATTGACTGACATTTTGAATTGCATGATTGCACATTAAGTGTGAAGTTGTAAAGCTCTGATGCACTGCATACTAGCTAACTAACTCCTTTTACTGCATAGAAAAGTAGTTTCTTTTTCATTGCATTAGAAAATTTTCCTAAATTTTTATTGCTATTACCACAATTGTGTTGTTATCATTTTCTATATATTTGCCAAGTATTTTTCGCAGCCATTGCCATTCACATTACTCGTTGGTAGGTAAAATTAATATTGTTACCTACATCCAATGTATTGGTAATTGACATAATATAAAAACGACGAGATAAATTGCACCATCACGACCTTTGTGATTGTATTGTGATTGTGATGTTCACATCGTATGGCTTCATGTAATGCAAATCAATAATCGTTAGTCAATTTAAACGAAAGTGAAAATATTTGCAATTTATCCCATTACCTACTGGTGAGATAATGATAATTTTTTCCGAATAGCTCTCGTAAAGTTATCAAGACCTTTACAATGGTCACCAACAATACGGCCAGTGTGTTTACCTAATGACGACGAACAGACCTTGTCATTCAACATGACTGGTCTCAAATGTGTTGCCACAGGTATGCCATATCTTTAACTATAATATAACTGTATATAAAATACGTGTGTCTGCACAAATGCACTACTTGTTTCCTTTTCTTCCTTCGTGCTTATCGTAATAACAGAAAAAAATGAACTTGAACTATTGCTTTATATTGCACAGGTTGGGGCATGAACTCTGCGCGAGGAAAACTTTCTTCAAAACTGCAACAAGTAAGTAGCTATTTAATGATGATTGATCACTTACTCTATGTAATACGTCTTCTTACCTTACTAACACATCCTTAATAGATTCAAATTGTAGTTTTATACGAATTTCATAAGCAGAACATTGCACATAAACTATCTACTTGTTTATCTACCTTTGACCATGAGCAGCTTTAAAGATTAAAAATGTATCATCCAATTCTAAGAGGATTGCACTTAACTACTAAATGTATGTATTACCAGTAGCTACCTGGAATGTACATGAATCACTCTTGAGGCATATTCTGCCGACGACGTGTAACAGTCAATAAATTGATTACCACTTTCTTCCATTTCACTCCACATTCACATTCAAATCATAATGCAGTGCTATCAATAATGGCAGTCGTATGTTTAGACAAATGTATATTGCAAATAGTAGTTCGGTAAGTATAGGGTGTTACCTGATAGCATCTCCAAGGTGTAAGATTAATTTCCTTACACTTCCCATAGCATTGGGCTAATAAAATAAACAATTTCCTCGTGTTTTGTTGTGTGCACATCCAGTCACAAACTTGACTGACATAGTGCACTCGGCAGCCGTAGCATAAATCGTAAAGTTGCTAAACGGCAAAAGAAGCATCATAAATAAGTCAGCAGCTTTTGTCTTGTAATTGTTGCGTAGTTTCTCTTGATAGCTCTTATCTATCTATTACTCTATACTACTATTACATTTTTGACTGCTGTACGTAATGTAACTTATAATTTATTAGCGGTATACCTCTAAATATTCCTGCAATACTATATTAATATGGCTATTTAACAGTATCTATGCTTTGTTTTTTAGTGTTCATGACTGACTATTTACCTAATATACTACTGTAAAGAACACGTGTGGAAATGGTACTTTCCAGGATCATCAATTTAGTACCTTTTATTAATATGCATGTACAACCAATGAAATTCATTTATCTGCTTGTAATTTGTTTGTTTGTCATTAGTCGTACTCAGTATAATTATTATGGCTAGCTAGTGTGTATTACAAGATTATTACGATTTGAGAGAAACCTTTGTCGGTAAAAGTTTATAGGTTCGGTATTTATTTTCAAATATGTACTTTTACTTGCTACCTGCATTTCTACTTTTGAAATAGGCAATAAATATTGCACTAAATTACTGTGGCTGACTAAAGTGTACAATTAATATAATAGACAGGAAAAGGAGTATCAATAAAGTTAACAGTAATAATATAGAAGAGATAATGAGATGTGATAGTACAAAGCTATATCTAGAGTTCAGTTATCGTTAGTTATTAACTAGGTACTTGTGAAACGATTTTCACATTGACACATGTTAAAGAAGGGGCAGGTTGTGTATACATAAAATGGGCAATGCACAACGAACTTACGGACATTAAGTGCACGATGCACTTTGTAGGTGTATCATATCATTAGGAGAAATTGAGAGTGATTTTCAAACATTTAAAGCTCACTTTTCAAGTTTCCTAACATTTAATAATTGCAATCCTCAGTAAAGTGTTAGCGTGTTCACGCTCATCATCAGGTCACAACGGGTTGCTTAAGGCAGGAAATTTGCTTATAAATTGAATGTTAAATCCTGCTGGTGATGCTTTTGCGGAAGGTGATATGTAATTAAGTATCGTTAAGACAATATAGATAATTATATATTTCAGTTTTTAATTCACCTACTGCCTGAAAACAGTTTCGGTTGGTATATATTTTTAATGTGCGACATGCAACAGAGCAACTTGCTTTTGAAATTTAAAGCATTAAGCAAATGTCAAGGCTAAGGACGCATAATAAGCTAGATTAAAGATCAGTTAAGTTACAGTGGACTAATTATATGCATACGATGCTTACGGCATGCTACACACAGTGTTACAAAAGTTGCTTTGATTCTGAAGCTTCTGTGTATGAATGAATTAGCTAGAACTGGTTTTTACACACAAACGAGAGTAAAATCAGCAAGTTACACATTTTATGTAGTCAGTAGCTTTGTCAATCTTGATGCGCAAGTCGACCATTAACTAATTGCGTTGTAAAGCTGTAATGCAAGCCAACAAACAGATAGTACAACATATTGTCAGATTAGTGCTTACAGCACGTTTGCGAATATTGTTAGGCACAAACTAATAATCGTCATAAAAGGTTTGTATCGTTTACTTTAGTTATCGATTGTGTAATTTCGTAGAATTGAAACAATAATGTTCATTCAAATATTGTAATCGATTTACTTACCTGTTAAGCATAGATAGAAGTTCATAGACGTGTTTTATGTTGATCATACTTCAGACCGGGATTGGAAAGGCTTTCTGAACCCACTGGTGGTGACTCATGTTTGTGTAGGCAACAATTGTACGTGGTTGTATTCGTGTAAAGCGTGCGCATATTATTATCAATCACTTGATGACAAATATCTAACAGAGTGATGCAAAACTCCATTATAATGTAGATATGTACCGTCTTTTCTCGAAACACTACGTAGCTACCTAGCTAGCTAGAAATTATTATAATGATGCGTCAACTTTAGCTGTCAACGTTTTTTATCAAGTCATTCAACTCAACTCATTGTAATGTACGACGGTAATTTCCATTATCTCGTTGTTGATATGTGCATTCATATTCATATATATTAGGTAAATCTAAAAGATGAAAATATGCTAAATTCTTATTCTTAATATTTTGCCACTACATTAGTAGCCAAATATTCTCATTTCCTTTTCACCATTTTTACTCTACAAAGAAAGCCTTCACTTAGTACAACACTAAAGTTTAGCGGCATTATACGTCCATGTACGCCATGTAGCTTTCTTATAATCATAAATAGTCAAAATAGTCGTATAGTCATAAATGCCCAAGTAAAATATAATCCAAATTGTAGCATTACTTATATGATTTTCTTCCAAAAATGCTCAATAAACAAAACAGAGCTAACAAGATTTATTCAAAATGCATTCACAAAACAATAGTAGTCATGATGTTTACATCCTAAAGTAATGCTGTGTGATTAATAATTAGTTTATTTCCTGGAAAACATATCCTGCCCTCTGCTATTAAAAGGATATTTTTATTCGGTAATAGTGGCAGTAGTAAGTAGAACGACTTCGGGTGTCGTATTCGGGTACAATACTGTGCTGTTTTGATTGGGGTCTCTTAGAAAAGTAATCCTACAAAATTTTTTAATCTCTCATACTCATTTGTCTCATTTGTCATTTGTCAAACCATAACCATCTTATGCTTATTAGAGTAATAAAAGCAAGCAATAATTTTATGTTGTATAAAACTGTACTATAAAATGAATGCGTGCCCAACCAATTTTTATAGAGGTACCAAAGTACCAATAAGTGATTGATTACAATTCATTTATTTCTTAAAGGTGTGGGTCAATATTCAGTCACAATCAAAGTGCGACGAACTGTATCAAAAAGCTTACCGTATAGGTATACGAAACCATCACATTTGTGCAGGGCCATCGGATGACAAGTCAAGTAAAGGAACTTGTGTTGTACGTAACCTTAATCTTCATGTATTAATCATGTTTTCTGTACGAAATTTCTGTACCAATATTTGAGTTTTTATGTTATGCAAACGTTCACACGTTCTTATATTTAAATTGCAGGGAGATTCTGGAGGTCTGATATTCCAATATTAAAGACAATTTTATACCAGCGTTTGGTTGGATGTTGTGTAACTCAATTTGTGACTCCGACTATTGCGATTTATATTTTGTTTGGATTTGGTGCATCAACGTGTACTTTTATAACTACACTTATGACAAAACACTAATATGTTATGTTGAATTGGTATTTATAGGTCCCATACAGTGCAACTACAGGGACGGCCGCTGGCATTTGGTCGGGATAACTTCTTTCGGATCGGGATGTGCTCGACCTGGTAACACATAGTATTCCAAATCTATGTCGTATGGTTATTGTGAAAATTGTTCATTAATGTGTAATGATGACAATTTTCTATGCCATTTTGTTTAGGTTATCCAGACGTCTACTCAAAGATTACATACTACTTACCATGGATTCGGGGTAAAATGAGAGCACATAGTAACTGAATATGTAATAGTTTTTATTTTTATATAATCCATAAAACTTCTTCAACCAAAAGAACTTCCTATGTATACTTACTCTATTTTTGTACCAAGACTACTGACTACTACTAACTACTAACTAACAATTTAGGTATAATGTGTTATTGCCCTTTTGTAAGCTTGTATTTTTGGAAATGCAAATATTAAGATCATAAGCATAACCAACTGGAGACATAAAATTGAAGTCCCAAAAATAACGTTCATTTTGTTCATTATTATTCTTTCGGGTTATTTGCCGGGTAGCACCATATACCACTTGCCCACGTTGTTATAACTTGTAAATTCTTTAAAGCCAAAGACGGGCACAGGTGATGAAAACTGTATCACCAAATCACCAATAACCCCACGAAAGCTTTACTGCTGATTGATGATGTAGATCAAGTGTTACCATATCTTTTCTTTGTTTTCTGAACTTTTAAATCAAAAGGCATATTTATATGATAATGGCTGATGTAGTTCTATATTTCAACTTGAGAACCTAAACTCTAAACGCATAATAATTTTTGTCCGCTTACTATATAACCGTGGTTTTAGTGTTTTAGACCATGAAATAGAATGTTCAAAGCGATATTTGTGTCATGTATTACGAACTGCAGCAAACTAAACTGACTGTTGGAATCACAGAATCAATTACTTATACATTTTAATCTGTTGTATTGTACTAAAAATGTGTGAAATAAATGTACTGTTTACATGTAATGGAGTCTAATTCTGTTCTGCATAGAAATAATTAACGTTAGGTCGTGCGTTATTTATTCCGTTATCCGTTTTCTATAGTGCGATCACCAATTTTCTCAATTTTGAAAACTAAAATAAAGTAATATTTAAATTGAAGCTTTATGAGCATATTATACATGTATGATGTATGTACCTAGGTATTTATAAAGTAATTTGATAGCCCATTACCATTTCATTACTTTCTTATGGACACTTGATGCCATCAAAGTCAGCAGAAATTTGATAGGTCACAAGTCGGGTTTGACAAATGATTTTTCATATTTTTCTAAAACATTATTTTTGGGCAAAAAAATTATTTCTTTCTGTTTGACTTGACTGTGATAGTAAAAACTTGGGGTCTAAATGTCGCGAATTCTGAAAGTTTCTCACTGGGAAATTCAATTAACGTCGATCGTTATGAAAAGTTTTGGAGATATTTCACTGTTAATATCACTTACATAATCCTAGTTCCAGCTGTAAGAGGGTTCAAAAATCGTGATGGCTGGAAGAGATAATCAGAACCAGTACAGAAACAACTATTGCCCCAGAGGAGGTGAATATCAAGCACCTTTTGTGGCCTATGTTGGAAACTTGCCCAACGGGATCGTTCAAGGGGATATAGAAAATAGACTTTTTAGCAATATCAAGACAAAATCCATCCGGTTAGTATATGACAAGGATACTGAACGTTTTAAAGGTTTTTGCTATGTGGAATTTTTTGATTGCGACTCTTTAGTGCAAGCATTAACTTTAAATGGGGCTACTATTGATCGAATTCCCATTAAAGTGGATGTTGCAGAAGGCAGAAAAGGAGGAGGAGGAGACAGAGTCGGGTTTGACAGAAGTCGAGGTGGTGATGGTGGTAGAAACTTTGGCCCTAACCGAAGTGGAGGTGGTCAAATACATAACCAAGGTGGTAGTTACAACTACAACAGAGGTGGAGAGGGTGGTGGAGGTGGATACCACAATGGTCCTTTTGTGCAACACAGCCATCATAATTATAATAACAACAGAGGTGATGTTCCACAGAGCAGTGGTAGACGTGATCATTCCCGTGACGGAGGACGGGGTGGTGGTAGAAACTATGGAGGAAGTTATACCTCAGAAAGACCTCAGCAGACTCAGCACCAACATAGACCGCACGAAGAAAACCGAAGGTTCCCCTCTAAACCTCGACGTGATTCTGAGGGATCGCGAAAGTCGGAAGAATTTAAGGAGCCTACTCAAGAGGATTTGGCTGGTCGTCCGAAACTGAAACTTCTTCCAAGAACGGTTGCTGACCCCATGAATTCACTGGCGAGTACCAGTCAAGCGTCTTCTATATTCGGTGGAACTAGGCCTCGAGAGGAAAACTTGCGTTCTAAAAGTGACGGTGAGTTAAAAAAGCGACGATGAGCTCAGAAATTATGTCTCTCAGATTTCAGATATTGACAAACTTAAGAATGTCTACTGCTAACATTGTTTACAACCTTATTACTCCATCCCTATCTATTTTGTAACATTATTGAGTTTACAGTATCTTAGCGATTTTGATTTTAAATTGAATGGCCGAGGAAGATTTCTAATCTACTGTCTACACGGATGGTCGAACTAAGCATATTGTATTGAATCATAATTTTATGAGAATAATACGTCTTTTCAAGTAAGCTTCAAATGAATAGGAATAGAAGTACAAGCTGTTTGGATAATAAATTCCTTTTTCTGTATCAATCTTTTGCAGAATATAATATTGTTGAAGACGTCTTTAATATTTTAATGTTTGCTTATTGCACAATTAATGCATAACGTAAATTATGACAGTTAAATAAAAATCATATAATCGTATTTGATGTACTTATTATATAATATATAAGTAATATTATGGTTAAGAAGTTATTTACTGCCGAAGACAAGACAGCGTGTACTGTCCTGCAATAAATAATTGCTGTCTGTACTTTTATCGGTAATATAATAAATTACCCTTACGAAAATTTCTTGCTATATCTAACTAATTCTCAGCTAGATTTGGTGGGAATTTTTTACAGTAGCATATTTTTAGCAAATTTTAGGTAGCTGTTTGCAACCATTGTGTTTTCAGTAGCAAAATTCTAGTTAGATTGAAGTAGCATTTTGTGGAGGGGGAGTTGCCATAGAACCGTACCATTGCTTTTGGGTTAGATAGCAGTGGGTTTAGGCAAGCACCTTGTGCAATGCAAATTTTTCAAAGCAGTGCACAGATAACCCATGGTAACGTGTATTTGTTATTCATATTTAAAAGTTGTATTGCATTGCTACATGGTATTTATAATCAAAAACGGCTAAAACTTTAACTACAAGAAGTGTGCACATTTTAAACTATGGAATGAATACGAATTACATGTCTTGTAAAGTTTAATTTCGTATTTTGCTGCGTTACATTCCAAAAATTCTGGCTAAGTTGTGTTGCATGTCGAAAAGTATGAAATAACGAAATAAGGGAACTGTCAGATAGGTCATTTCCTACGGGGTTTCGCAAAATGCATGGACACAAGTTCACGTATCTCTCCTGGACAAAGTAAAGAAACCAAAATTTCTATACTTGACTGAAATTCTAAGCTGATTTGGTAATCATGCGCGCGTTGCATTATTTCTTAAGAATAGAGCAGTTAAAACTCTTGAAAATGACTATTTCTAAGAAATGAAGCAGCGCGTAGGCATAATTGCCGAATTAGTTGGAAAGTTCATCCAAATATCTTAGAAGTATATTTACTTGTGATAAAATTTGATTTCTCCAGGTTCTTTAAATTGTCCAGAAAATTGGCGCTAACCAACATTAGCAATTTTCCGACGAGCGTACATAAATTCTTCCAGGATGGGACTTATTTCATAATAAATAGCTTTATAATTCATAAAGACAAATAAATATTTTTTAACCCATTTTGAACCTAACAGTAGTATTATTTCACTAATATTTGGCGACAGTAGCAAGAAACTAGATTTCTTAAATTAGCTAATTTTTAATAAGCTTTCAGTTAGAACAAGTAGAAATGGATTGGTTGTTCTGACTGAAATTCAACTGAAATCCGATTGCATACAGTAGAGTAAGTTATAAAATACTATCAACTTTTAGTTAATTTTCAGACGAATTTTAGTATGTAGCCATGGATACTTCTTGCAAATATCCACTAAAATTCTACTGGAATTTGGTTAGATTACATGAGAATCTAATCAAATATCAGTTGTCATAGGCAAGATTTTCGTCAATAATTCCCACCATATCCAGCTAGATTAGTTAGTGGGATATTTTCGTAAGGGTATGCACACCAACACAACACATGCTTAATTTAAATTTAACATGAAATGGTTTACCGGTAATTGCTTAGGCACACCTAAAATAAAAATTAATTATCAATTATTATTGTACTTCCAGACTTAGTAAGCGTAATAGGTGGCATGGGAAAAACTGGACTTGATTCGCTGGCTGGCATTGGATGATTGGCAAATTCGCATACAACTATACATGAATCGTGTGAGTGAATATGATTCATGATTCATTGATAACATTATGTCGAAGTCGAACTGCCGAAGTCGAACTAGCGCTGGGATCGCTGCAGTCGCTGCTTAATAATTTTCTCACTCATCGACACTTAAAAACCAGTCCAGTCACAGTAAAAGGGCAAGGATAGAATATTCCGCAACAGTACCTTTCCCATATGTATAATAAACTTATTTTTTAATATCGCTTTAAAAAAATTTCTTGAAACTGTTGGATCAGATCAGACAAATACCTTTGCAACCTGAAGATTTTAGTTCCCGTCATTAAAAAAATTATTGAGGTGAATGTTTTTTATTTGGTATTATAGGAACTGATACACCGGGTCGGGTCAACGCTGAGCTTTACACACTTGCATCCCTATAATATATGTGTTAGTTTAGGCAATGTGTAGACATTTTCATAAATGTCTTGGCTAAATGAAAATAACCGGGCTGTCTTCATGCATTTACCCTGTACTGTAACATATACACAACAACCACGAGCTATTTGCATGTCGCATGCATAACACCTTAAGCCTAAAATACCACCTAAAATAATTCCATTTATAATATTCATGGTATTCCATACATTTAACATATTCTTAGATTTCAAGTTGGAATATAGTAGTATCGGTAAACGTACACAGTATCATTTCCGGGTTTACTACATTTTTACTTTTTACATTGATATTGAAACAAAAACTAAAAAAACGAAATCGAAACTAAAAATGTGTACAGGGTGATTTTTTTCTGGGGCTAAATTTCTCCTAAACGTATAATGTATACAATTTGAAGTTTTGAATGATTCAGTCGCCCAAACAATATTCGATGTGTCAGAAATGTTAATAAGAGCCATTGGCATTGGGATTACCCAAGTACTAATAAACTACAGTAAAATCGTTAGAACAATATCAAAATATAAAATATCATTCCCAATTCCCAATGGGTAACATTTCGAACGCGTACTTTTTAGGGTACAAACTGAGGCCTCGAAAATCACTCTACTTGTTGGCAATTAACGTAGTAGCCTATAGTAGCCCTAACATGAAAGAAATTACAACTTTTGGGCAATAATAATAAGACGGATTTGAGCAAATTGATTCTAATGCATTGAGTTTACCGTTCTTAGGATTATTCATCTTTTTTCATAATTTACGTAGGGTGCATTGATAGCATTTTTTAATTTGCATTTCCAAGTATCACCTTTCATAAGTTTACTTGCTAATAAGCAAGTACCTTAAATTAAGTACTGTTGTCTGTGTAAGCAAATACGTCCATACATGCAACGACGTAAATACGCAATGTATAAAGTTCAATTGACTAATCTGGCGGCTTTACGTAATTCAGACAACAAGGTAAAGATAAAGCTTGGTATTGCATTGGTATGCATGATGTTGATGAAGTATGCTATGCAAAGATATTTGTGTTTCCTGCATGCTGTAAGAACTTATGAGAATGGCGCCATTTCTTTAGTCTGCCGCACTGGCGGAAAGAATATTCTGGTGCATTTTGGAGGCTAGATGAGGTGGTAAACCCAATGCGAAATCCCTGGAATCCCCTCGGAAACAACGAATCGCCATCGAATTTTCTCGAAACGTCATAATGACATCACGTAGAAACTTCTAGCAAGAATATTTTCCTATGCAGCCACCGCCGGTTTCCACAGCCTTCGATTTTCTTCTTTCTTTTCAAGTTGTCGTTCAGTGAGTTTGGAGCTGAGTGTTGTACTGGAAATATTCCTCTGGAAATTACTGAAATTTCTTCAACACAAACTACAACAGTAAGTAATAATAATTATTTAGAAAATGTTTACAGAATAGTTAATCTATTACAATTCACAATTTACTGAACTTGGCCACAATTCAATTTTATTTTCACTCCCCCTGATTCGACAGCTCAATGCTAATATCGTGCGGTTGAGGTTTATATTTATTTGAATTCGGAAGTAAAGTTACTTATAAAGCTTATTTAATATTTCAAAATAATACAACCTTTAGAGTTACATTGCTATTGTAATGTTTTCTAAGTAAATGTTAACTGTATTAAAATTATAAAGCAGGAATTCCTAGTTTGCTCCAACTTCTTAGTTCGAAAGAATAATTTGGCTTTTATTTCTTATAGATCATATATACACGGACAAAATGGCAAAGGCACCAGCTATCGGAATTGATTTGGGGACAACCTACTCTTGTGTAGGAGTATTTCAGCATGGTAAAGTGGAAATAATTGCAAATGACCAGGGAAATCGAACTACACCCAGTTATGTCGCATTCACCGATACGGAGCGTCTTATTGGAGACGCTGCTAAGAATCAAGTTGCAATGAATCCACAAAACACAATATTCGGTATGTTTTTGTTTTATTACCGTATTTTATACTTATATTTTAATTCCGGGAGGCGGTAGACAGTTCTGACGCTAGTGGTGGGTGATCTGTTTTCAACCGAGTGCATATATTTCTCATTTATTACATTACGGCCAACTTATATATATAGCATTTTGTTAATGGGATTGTTTGATGTTTATGCAGATGCTAAGCGACTGATCGGTCGGAAATTCGACGACGCTGCTGTACAGGGTGACATGAAGCATTGGCCATTTGATGTAATTAGTGACAGCGGAAAACCTAAGCTACAAGTTGAGTACAAGGGAGAAAAGAAATCATTTTTCCCTGAAGAGATCTCTTCAATGGTTTTGACCAAAATGAAGGAAACGGCAGAGGCCTACTTGGGCAAAACTGTAACTGATGCTGTTGTGACAGTCCCTGCCTATTTCAACGACTCACAGCGTCAAGCTACCAAGGATTCTGGAACTATTGCTGGACTTAATGTGTTAAGAATCATTAATGAGCCAACTGCTGCTGCCATAGCTTATGGCTTAGACAAAAAAGTGCGTAACCATCCTTTTTGTTCAAAATATTAACATGGCAGATTGATAACTTGGAAAAGCAAATTTTTATACATTTCTTGTCTTTTTTTGCGCAGGGCAAGGGGGAAAGAAACGTGCTCATATTTGATTTGGGAGGTGGTACATTCGATGTCTCTATCTTGACCATTGAAGACGGTATTTTCGAAGTCAAGTCAACTGCCGGTGATACTCATTTGGGCGGTGAAGATTTCGATAACAGAATGGTTACTCATTTTGTTCAAGAATTCAAGAGAAAGTACAAGAAGGACTTGACAACCAACAAGCGAGCTCTTCGTCGTTTAAGAACTGCTTGCGAACGAGCAAAGAGAACATTGTCCAGCTCTACCCAGGCCTCTATCGAAATTGATTCACTGTTTGATGGAATTGACTTCTATACATCCATTACCCGTGCTCGATTTGAAGAACTTAACGCCGATTTATTCCGTAGTACACTTGAGCCCGTAGAAAAATCATTGAGAGATGCTAAGATGGACAAAGCTCAGGTTCACGATATTGTATTGGTGGGAGGTTCTACCAGAATTCCAAAAATACAAAAACTTCTTCAAGACTTCTTTAATGGAAAAGAGTTGAACAAATCAATTAATCCTGATGAAGCTGTTGCATACGGAGCAGCTGTCCAAGCTGCCATTTTACATGGAGATAAATCCGAAGAAGTTCAAGATTTGCTTCTTCTCGATGTTACACCTTTAAGCTTGGGCATTGAGACCGCAGGAGGTGTTATGACAACTCTTATCAAACGTAACACAACCATTCCAACAAAACAAACCCAGACTTTCACAACCTACTCAGATAACCAACCGGGAGTGCTTATTCAGGTTAGTATAACATTAAATTACTGGAGGGAGGAGCATCACTAGATAACTTAAGTTACTTGGCCATCAAAATGGCTAAGTAAAACTTACATTTTACATTGTCTAGAGATGTTAAATCATCTGGTTTCATTATACGCCTGATGTAATTGATTAATTGATATATATTCTTAAAATTGTATAGGTATTTGAGGGTGAGCGAGCGATGACCAAAGATAACAACATTCTTGGTAAATTCGAGCTGACTGGTATCCCTCCTGCACCTCGTGGTGTACCACAAATTGAGGTTACTTTCGACATTGACGCCAACGGAATTTTGAACGTAACTGCCATCGAAAAATCCACCGGAAAAGAAAATAAGATCACAATTACCAATGACAAGGGTCGTCTAAGCAAAGAAGATATTGAAAGAATGGTCAACGAAGCTGAGAAGTACAAGGCTGACGACGAAAAACAGAAGGATCGTGTTTCTGCGAAAAATAGTTTGGAAAGTTACTGCTTTAACATGAAGAGCACAGTAGAAGATGAGAAAGTTAAAGACAAAATTCCTGGTGAGTGGTTTTTCGTTTCTGTTATCGAAAAATGAATCAAACCTTTTATTTTAAAGACTAACGAGCTATGTTCCATTGTGCAGAGGCTGATAGAAAAGTTGTTCTGGACAAGTGTAACGACGTTATCCGCTGGTTGGACGCTAACCAATTAGGTGATAAGGAGGAATTCGAAGATAAACAAAAGGAATTGGAAAAAGTATGCAACCCCATTATTACCAAGATGTATGGAGCCGGTGGAGCTCCTCCCGGTGCAGCAGGTTTCCCCGGAGCGGGTGCCGGTGCCGCCCCTGGTGGTGGAGCTTCAGGAGCTGGTGGACCTACAATTGAAGAAGTAGATTAATCCTCAATTCTTGTATGCATAAAACTAATTATTGATCTTCACTTTAGTTAAGTAAAAACAAAAAACCAACAAAAATCATTACTTTATACTTTGTAATTCAATTCAACTCGTGTATGCCATGTCGTGTATAGGTAGTTTGTTCTATTTCTGGTCCAGCAACACATAACAACTAGATAAATGTTGAATCCTAATTAAATGTGAATAGTACCTACCTATTAGTATTGAATTTTTCTTTACTAGTCCATCATTGAACTGTTTTGTCTTGTGGCATAAGAAGAAATGGTCAAGGCATGAATCCTATTTAGAATTAGGGTTTAGCAAATTGCCAGGAATTCCTCGTTACAAATGAATTGCATAAGTGATATCAGTCCCACTCAGAACGGTATATTTAATATTTGTTATGAAATTGTTGACTTTTTTCTCTGCATAATTTTTGTCACTTTATTCAAGGGCAGTTTTACTTTGTAAGTTTTAAGACGAATAATATTGAAAATGTTTTGAACACTTAACATGTGTGAATGTTCATCATTGTATGCGTGTTTTGATTTCTATAATTCTATTCCCGATAGACTTACTTTTAGTATAGACTTCTTGTCATCAAAATCTAGTTTTCATTGCAGGATCTGGCGGGATCACGATATATGGGTTCCTTAATACTTTGTATAAACTCGACATTTCTCTTGTTCGCATAAATAAAATATACTCGGAGAAATAACACAATTTCTATTATTTCTACCTAATGATTAATGAAGCAAGCCTTTTATTACTTTTTTATCATTAATAATACTAAACAACAATATTATTGCTAGATCGGATTTAAACACAATGCATAATAATATAATGGGAAAGGACAGCTCAGTGCAGCCAAGCTAGAGATCGGGTTTTCTACTAAACTTTTGGAAACTTTCTCACTTACAAAACTGCTATCCACTGTTGTCAGTAGCATAAAGCATAACTCCCAATATCATAAAATAAATGAATTCATAACACCCACTTCTGTCCAACCGCAACCCCGGAGGATGCTGGTACAGTGAACATGATCCAAGTAAGATATCGGACACCGACTGACAGTAGTAATTGGTAATTTATAAAAATTTTGTACAGCATAATCACCAAAGCTAGAACTACGACAGTAATAAAATGAAAAGACCTAAAAATCAATCTGAACTGATTTTTTACTTTCTGCATCGTATTGAGATACAATGGAGGAATAGTATGAATAGTTTTGTAGTATGTAGTTGATAGACAATCAGAGTGAAATCTTCATTGGAACTGGAAGGATGCAGTGAAGTTATTAATGAAGCCCTAGAGGGAATTTTCATATACGTACACACGTACAGCATTTACTGAATACTAGGCTTAAATACTATTTACATTCACTCTGTTAATACCTTTACAAGTTTAGAAATTTTATAAATTAAAATAAGTGTCTAATTTTTGTTTGAGAAACATTCAGAATTCAGAAGCACTGGTGCTGTCTATTGTGTTGGTTTGTTATAATGGTTATCTATGTATTTATGCAAGTCTATAATTTATGGTTTCTTCAAAGTTTAGTCATGTTTTGACACAATTGATCAGTGTTTTTCTGTACCAAGCGGTCCTTATTACATTTACCGTATAAATAGAAGGTTGATAATAAGCAGGAATTCTGCTTCTGCCATTTGCGATCTAACTCCCCATCCGTGTCATCTTTTGTGATTTGTTTGCATGCTGTCGCTTTCTTGTGTAGTCACTGTCGCTGTGTCGCTATGTATGTGTAGTCAAAATGGTTGAGGTAAGAACTTAGACTAAGAACTAAGAACTGGTAACTTTGTGTTGTGGAATAACTTTTGAAGTACAGTTTTCGACAATGTTTGGAAACAATTCCTCAGGGCATTTTGCAAATGTACCTCGCATATCACATACAAATACAATGATAGTGTAAATGCATGAATATAGATACATTTGGAAGGCAAATTGAGGCGTCACTCCGTAAAACGACGTAATCTCAATTTTTTCGTTCTGCACAATTGCAACTGAAATTAATTTTGGAAAAATAAGAATTTGAAATGCGTTGTTTTACGGAGTAGCACCTGAATTAATGAATTGTATGTGCTGGCGATTGATATCGTATGTGAAATAGATGAAAATAATCGTTTCAGTACCAGTACCTATCAATTATATTGCTAAGAAGTAAAAGTGAAGGAGAATATTATAGCCTATATGCAATATAACAAAAATAGTGACAATTGTTTGGGTTAGTATACACATTACCAAACGATTTTAATGCATGCAAATTGCACAGTATGATACAGACGTTTTTAGTGATGATTTACGTAATTTAAAATTGTAGTTTTGTAATACAGTACATGTTGTTATTTAGTGTGGTAAGTGAGACAGAGTCTACTTTTCGATATAATAATTTACTACTAACTATATAGATTTAAAATCTTTGGTTTCTTGTTAGCATTAGTTTACCAGATCAATTATTAGGAAAACTTTAACAAGTTCTTAAAGTTCCATAACACTGAGACAGAAATGACTTCAATATATTATATACTGTTATCATTATACATCATTATGCATGTATCATCATACATTGCAATGTTTACTTAGATAATATAATAATTCAATCTTTCCTGTAGAAACTCTAGTAATGAAGACAAACGTGTCTAGGAAATATAGTATAAGGTATTCTGCACTCTTGAAGGAAATATTTACAGAAAAATGGATTAATTAGGTTCTTAAATTGCATGTACACAAGGTTAAAGTGCATCATCGAAACAGTAAAGTGGCCACGTTACGTCAAGCCAGAAACGTGTATGTAAACATTAATGCATGTAGAGATAAGAGAGATAGATATATATTTCATATGCAGAAAAGTGTAGTTTGTTCTAGTTTATATAATCTAACAGAGACTGTGACATTGCGCAGGGTGGAGGAGCTAGAATAAAAAGAAAGACATGAATAAATAATAATGTAATTAAGATATGAATAATAGTTAACGTTATGCATTATTAAATACTACCTTTTGCGTTAAGCACTTCTTCAAACATCGTGGACTTCTTTTTGACGTTCGGTATACTGCTTCTGTTAAGGTAAACATTAATATGTCATTAATTTAATTATTTAGTTAGATAACGTATTTAATTCGGTGTGTACTGTAAAGCAAATACTGAGCAAGTACGTGCCTTAAGCATAATCACTTCTTTAAGCATGAATGACTTAAGATCACATAGTAATGTAGTTGTTAAACTTTTGATAAAATTGTTCTGACTATATAGGGACTAAGGGAGGTAATAGTTCCGTATCGCTGTAAATTACATTTACCTGATCGCATGGGGTAGTTTAAATGATCATAATGATTGTGATCCAATTTGCGTTCTTTAAAGTTACTACGACTTTCGTGATACATCCATCCTATCCCCTTGTCATTATCCAAGTTGTGTGGAAAGTAGTCCTCGTCCTGAAGGTCTGATTGCTCTCCTTCCACCTCGTCATGAGATTTATCTCTCGTGTATTCTTTCGTACTAGATTTGGAACTTGGAGCTACCTCCGAATTTTTTTCATAGGAAGATACACCATTCGAAGTCATAGATTCGTCTCTATTGTTTGGATTTACTTCAAATTCTTTTATAGAATCTATATCCAGAATGTACTTCTTGCTTGCTGGTAGTTCCTTCCAAGACTTAGACAAAGAGGCAACGCTAATTCGTTCACCTGATAAGTCCTCTGCATCCGGTATATCCACCCGCGTGATGTATTGCCGATTCTCAACTGATGCACTGTGACTACCTGCAGAAGTAAAATATTTACAAGTTTTAACTCGTCGTTCTTAGGTTTTCTATTTCCAGGAATTCCAGTCCTTCTGGGTGTTATACGAAACCACTTCCAATCAACATACTTTTGAATGACAAATTAAATTTTTGTTTGTCTGTCCCTGTGTTGTATTGCTGAACCAAATGAAAAGATAACTAGACTAAATACAACCTTCTGTCTACCACCTACACAATATCGTCTATTACTCCTACGATATTTCTTTACGGAAAATATATTTGTAAGTTTTCCCTATTACATTAGGAGGTAAGCTTATGAAGTATTACACTCTACTTTCTCTGCTTGTCTTTCTACTTTCTGACAACTATTCCTAAAAGTTATAATGGTACTCTTGAAACTCTGTTTTCTTTTATGTCTTGTCTGTTCCCACAACGAAGCTTTTTCGTAGCATATGTATAAGAGGGTAATGTTAGTGCTAAGTAATTGGTAAGGTTTGCAGATTTATTTACCAAAGTCCAAAGTCTTTCCCTAAAAGAATTCTCAAGCATAGTATTGTCTTAGGTAGCAAAATTTAAAGCAAAAGGAAACAATGTGGATATGAGATTATACAACAACATTTTGTCTACTTCGCTGTATACCACATTTAAATATCAATGTTAAATCTTTTACTCCTACATGGAGAGCATAACAAGACATGTACAGGCCACTAGCTCACATAAAAATGAATTCTTTGTTCTACAGATAATATATTATATGTGGCATAGCTGTTTGTACTTAACATCATAAAACACATCAGTTGTCTAACTAAATAGTTTAAGACATGTCATGCAGACAGTCGCGTGAGAGCGATTCGGTAGATGATAAAATCCATTAAGACCTGACATTTCAATTACCATTTTAATCACACCCTTCTTAATTTGACAGAGCTTACCAGATAATGCTTCACAGTACAATCAATTACTGTAATACTTCTTTGGCTATTTCGTAAAAAGTTTTGGACATGCAATAAGAAAGTGGTTCTAAAGATACATTCATTTAGTTCTTCCACATAAGAGATAATTCAGGGGTATAAGTATCCCTTTTAAATAAATGCATAAATTATGAATTGGTAGCATAACATTTGTGAACAAAAATTTGTATTGTTGAATAGCTTTAGTGAGGAGCTTGGTTGCATGCATTTTGTAATATTAAGCATAAGTGTGCATTTTTTGTCTCAGTTCACATTTCACATCCTTAGTCGTGTAATACGCAGTTGGTTTTATTTTGCCGAAGCTCTAACTTCAAATTGCTTTCAGTGGTTTCAGTGAACATGTTACTTTGCTGTTAAACGAAAAGTTATCTCTCCGTGATTTCCTAAAGTAGTTTTCAGTCTTGATGATTTGAGCATTGCAAAGGAAGTAGCAAATCTGTTTACTGTTACAAAGTATACATAAAGACAAAGACAATGCAAATCTATTGATTAAGACAAATCATGAATGTTACTTTAATTGAAAATATGTAGTAGGTGACGGTGTAAAGAAAGTTTATCTAAGACCACAAAGTCTTAATTGCAATCTCGATAAATTACTTTTAATTTTCTTTACCTTTAATCAAATACCTTTAATGAAAATTGCTACAACAGATGAGAAGCAAAACGCATAACGCATCCCCTAACATATATAGGTATACCTAGTTAAATTACCTCTATATAGCTTCATATACCACACGTAAAACGTTTAGTTTTCTAGTTCACTTTTTTCGCAATATTAAATTATAATATTATTTCTCTTTTATGTCATTACAATACGGTGCTGTTGAAAAAAAGGTTAACTATTAAGTGATTCCTAGCATGGCAAACCCTTGTTGGCAACAAGGGTACTTTTCTTGGTCAACAATTTTAATTTCCATGACTTAACTACTTTGTCTCTAAAATTGGAATTCACGATTGCACAACACAATTGCTATATTACAAGGAAGGTATCAATACCAATAATGAATTTTTCATAACCAGGAATTCCTTTATATTGCAACATGGCGATAGAAAGGAATATATAATGATATAGGGCAGTGAATACAGAAAAAATCTTGCTTCTCCATGGGTTAATCCAAGAAGAAAGTCACATACTCTTTTGAAACACACCATCCATGCATGAGTACACAATTTTTTGCTGTTTTTAAGGCTATAAGTTCTTCATAAATATCAAAGCTAGAACAGTATTTATGAGTAAATAAACCTGATCATAGCTTTTTAGTTTTAGTATGTATGTAATCTATATCTATGGCTTGGCTAAGACTAAATGAAATATTTAAGAAGTCATGATTTATCCAAATAAGGAAAAAGTGGATTTTCAGGATGACAGAGTCCGAGAAGAGAGCGTTGACTTGTAAGTGAAACTACCACTGGACAATCTCAAAACTGAATTATGCACACCGACAAACATGTTGCACATCATGTCTTGTTAACCTGCTTCGAACATCTATCTATGGGATTGTAAAATAAGTTAACAATGTTAATACTTGCATTTTTCAATAGCAAACTTTCTTGAGATTTGTTTTTATTCTACAGAATACTTTCTTTTTCGTTCATCTTAAGCTGAATTTAGAGGAATAATTAATTAAATTGGAGATATATGAGTCTCGACGAGCAAGAATGGTATCCAAGACGCGTCTAGTTTAGTTTTAACTGCCGCACTCGTAATACTTAAGTGCGTACACAATCCCTTCAGGACTGACGCATGCATACTTAATGTAAAGTAAGGTACACTCTGAACGGCCAATTGAAATGCTACTACAAGAACCATAGACAATACCACAAGGTAAGTCAGCAATCTTGACACTAACTGATAACTAAGTCTAAGCTCAAAATATCCTAGATATGTCTGTACTAGTAGTCAACTACTAGTGCCTTATTTTGGCTAGACGAAAATGTACTTTTCCTATATTGATTATACTTTGAAGACTGAAAGCAGAAGTAAATTTTTAACCCCTCAAAGCTTTATGCGCACAGATAAGAGGAATTCGCAAAACCATTTTGCAGAATTAGAAAAGAAGCAGGCACTGCTTAGGAAGTGTTCATACTTCTTTTTGTACAAAACTGTAGAATAGGATGCAAAATAAACAATTAAATGGTCAACCCTTGGTGTACTATCGGCAATTAGAAAGATTGAATAAGGATTTCTTGAGAACTACATTAATATACCTAACTGCTTACGATGACTTCCTTTCGCCATAATTTAATAGCTGATTTGTATATAATATGTAACTATAACTTTTAAGTAATAAATAAGCTTAGAATGAAGGATTACTTCAATTACGTGTGATTACGGTTTTCATCAATATAAATTATGAAAAAACTTCAAGGAGAAATAACCTGGGGGAAAGTGAGTCTTGAAGAGATGGAGAAAGTCGGATGAGAAGGGGAAAGTTATGCTTTACCATACATTTGTTTTGTGAAATCTAATGTAATAAATGCATTTACACAGGTAGTATTTGGGTAGGTACTTTTCTATAAATAAATACACTTATTCGATTGCACCATTCGAATGGTGCAATCAGAATACACTTTGTAACTACATTTGGAAACTAGAAAGATGTATCCTTTTGACGTCTGCTTTACTTGTGTATCCAAAATAAACAGCTTTGTGTGTTTGGTCGTCATAAATGATACAAAACCGTCAGCCTGTACTACGCAACATATAATTGAGCCATGTAATTTCATTTAACCAACCAATCTATCTTCATTTATGGCATTGCATATATTATTTCTTTGTGAGGGGGCTTTATTTTCACCAACTATAAACTAATTAGTGCAAAATGGCTGCCATCTACACTCCTATTACGACAGACTAGTGTCGGTTTCCTGCGAATATTGTGACGGTGACGCATTAGTGGCTTTAGTAAGTACTTTTTGTAGTGCTTGCTGGCAAATGCTACTATATTTGTAAGCACACCGTCGTAGGCGGTAAATGGCAGTTGGATCAACAACTTGACGAAGCGTTCATTTATGTATTGTTTCAATAGTCATTTTTCACAATATAAAGCAACCTTATACTTTTGGGTCAAGAGATTCAACTTGTCGTGATGAATAACACATAGTTACCTTAATTGCCTTACTGTACTATACTGATTTTGAGGAAACCACCCACATGTATAGAGTACATTTTTCTACGAATCAGTGCGAGAAGAAATAATGCTTACCGCTTACTATATTCCACAGTAATAGGATTGTAATGACATGTTCCGGTCCTGGCATTGTAATAAATACAATTAAAGACGAGCTACTTTCGCTTGTGCAGAAGTAAACGTTACTTTCCTTTGTGGCAACTTTTATGGCACCACTTTTGTAGGATTTGGATTTGTTTGCCCTTCTTTCGTCTCCAGATTTTTTCCAATCACCATCAAGCCGTTTCTGGTTGTATGCAGTACTAGAATTAATTCAATCATTGATATTACTGTGTTAAGTTTTCATGTAATACAACGTATCTTATTAGAGTTGAAGTTTCGCCACAGTATTGATAATAAATTATTACAATTAATCATGTAGTAAGTACTGTGCAATTATCGTTAACCACATGAAATGCTGCTTGTTAACATTCAAAGATTTCGGCCTGACTTTATATCGCCCCAAATGAGAATAACTTGATTCAATTCGGTATAACATCTCTATCTTTGGTCGCACAAAGGGAATTTAAGTAATAAAACCCATTTCTTGCCATAATATAAATTTTTCTGCCATAATAAAAGGCTATAGTATACCAATACAAATAACAGGTATAGTTAGCTAAAAATCAAAAACCAAGAAGTCTCAGAATTTTAATGACTAAGCTCAACAGGGTCCCAATGGGACACACATAGATATAGATAGTGTATTTCGGAATCCAATACAGCCGAATTCCCCAAAGGTATATCGATTACGAATCTCAATGGGACCCTGTCGAGCTTAAATAATATGCAGGTGTTAACGATGGAAAGTCCGATTGTTTTTAACTTTATTTCCCTTACGTTTGATTAGGTGAAAATATTGGTTCAGATATTATATCAAGTAAAATATACAGATATTGCAAATACCTTACTATTACTTCAAATATCTTTAGCCTGCTCTGCACACAAGACTTTAATCGAATCGAATGGATACAACAATTGAACATAATGTAAGGAATTGCATGCATATAATCTAGATCCGATTAAGTACTATCACAGTACACAGGACAGTATTTATTTAAATCGATTGGGAATTACTTTCGAAATTTCCACCAATATGCAACAAGTTTAATAACTTTTACTATTATAGGTAGGGCAAAACCATTAAAAGATAAGTACTGTTATACAACAGTCTACAATATAGCCGTCGACCGTAGAACTAATAGACGGTAGAGTGTTTACTGATTAGAATACTATTAAGCATTCATCAACATAATTGAACCCCCACTCAATATTAATAGCAACTAAAAGACAAACTGCCTTTTTGTTCGTACTTTACATTGTGTAACCGATATTATTAAATATCGGCACGATTTACTGGGAAGGCTCTGTCGGTATATCTATCCGTCCGTCCGTCTGTCCGTGGTGTCGTTTTGTCATAGTGGTATGGTGGTATGGTATAACTTTAGAACGCATTTACATAAATCCTACCGACTACTACTAAGTAAATTCGAAGAATACGGAGAGATTCAAGTACTACTAAGTACTACGGGGGGATTCGAATACTATGAAGTAAATTCGAACTCTACGGGGGAGATTCGGCTGCTACGAAGTAAATTCGAACAGAGATTTGAAGGATATTTAAAAGAGATTCTTATGAAAAGATAATTTGACTAAGGGGAAAACTTGATTATTAAGGTGAAAGCCCGATTATTACCTAGAAATTATTATCCCTTCCGTTCCGTTCCCTTCCGTAGGGTAGGACGCTTAATTTACCAGTATGTACATAAAGATGAAGATGTCAAGGCATATAATAATGGCAGCGTATATATAATAAAATATTATTTGTTGAAAATTTTCTAAACTGAAACGCTTGTTTTCGGGAAAAAGACATTTTCCCTAAAATGTGAAAACCTTCTCCATTGTTCTTAATATAAAAATATGAGAACAATGAGGAGGACCGGATTTTGTCAGTAAAATGATGATAACGAAAACACTAATGCATGGTAATAGCTAGCAGAACCCAAGATAAGTGATATTGTATAATTTAATCAAATAAACTTTTTAACCTCAACAATAGACACTGACGCAATAGTTTCAACCGTGTGACCTTTCGAAAGTACTTTCACAGTGAATGCAAATATAACTTAAAGTTTATGGTGATTTGGCGATCTATACTTGAGGGGTTTCTAAACAGTTATTTTCGGAAAGTAAAGCAACTGCACACACAAGTAGGAGGCTTACAATAATGCATATAATAAATAATTTGCAAATAACAATTATAACAGTAATTATTACTATTAATTGGGTAACGTGAGATAGAAATACAATACCTTAATGTTTTTCTTGTTCAGAATAATAAAGATGAAATTCAGAATCTGACCGAAAGCACCACTAAAAACGCACCCCAACTAGCACCGAAAATCTCGAACAGAAGTACCAACTAATATATAAGGAAATAGTGTGTGGACGATTGTAAGAAATTACCACTGTTTTGACTTAATAGGGGTGTATTAAGACATATTTATGTAAATGTTTAGAAATATTTGCACCATTAGTAATGGAAATTGTAATAAATTTTATTTTGACAAAAGTAATTTTGTAAATGTCTATTTCAAGTAGAAAAGAAGTTAGTATTTTCTTTGTCAGAGTGATATGTGCACTGTGCACTCTACGTCGTCTTAAAATGGATAATCGCAAAAGTCAGTCTTGCCTAACAAGAGGCTTCCGAGATACTTATCAGATTGCTATTTGTGCTCGTTTTAACCACTAGAAGTGTACATACGGTTTGCTTTCATGAAAGTCTTCGCGTTGCGTGCACACAGTGCAAGTGACTTCTAAATCAGAGGACAGATCTGTTTCAAGTTAAAGCTTACGACTTCATTCACGACGTTGTGTTGCAGGATCCCGTTCTAAACAAGGGTAAAATGAATATTTGTCATACATTGCCATACGTTTTCATCCATATTGCCAGTTCGTGGAGATTACTATTTTTATGTGCTTAATTTCGGAACCCTCTGTAAACATTGTCAGTTAAGATTGATCTCGTAGGAGTATCTAATTAAATAAGAAACACTTTAATCATCAAATGCAATTTAGTTAGTCGATTAGTAAATGACTTCCATTAACTATAATTGTTGAAAGAAAGATACTGTCGAGTAATACAAGATTTAGCCAATTTAATTTTCAAGATTACACTACTACCGAAATAATTGCAGTTTTACTGTTTAGGAAAGATAAGAGCTGTGCTATCTGATGTTTACGTTTGCAGAGCTTTCACCATCACTAAAGAAAGTTTTAATATTATTAAAGAAACGCTTTTCTGTTTTTTGTACATTCCAGTTTTCAAAAGGTCTGAAGAACCCATTTAATCTTGCATGTATTTTCCTTTGTTTGTTTTGCAGACCGAAAATTACTATGTATTGAACTTAATTACATATTATGGCCGAAGCACAGGAAATTGTGATCGTAAAAATATGTATGGTATTATATATCTAATTACCCACGAAAGAATGCATAAGTCATTTCTTTCAGTTATGCCGACAACTGAACCAACTGAATGACGAAACTGGAAACACTTAGACGTAAAACATTCAAGGTATACACAAATCAATGAAATGTTTTATTTTGAGCTAGGTACTTCCAAATTTGTAACAAGTATCTTTATTGCCTAAAAACCATTGCACATACGTACAGAACGCCTGAACCGATTAGGATTAATGAAGTATTACTAAACGTGGGGCTCGTGTTCTCTAACAAAGGAAACGTGTACAATACGTACACATGTTAGGCAATAAAGGTCCTTACCTAAATAAAGGCCTAAATTTAGAATCTCCAATTTTAAAACGCTCTGAATAGCATTGAGCTAGTTTGCAGTTGACGAAGTACTATAATTATTATTATTAACTACTAATTTGACCTTTCAGTAATAGTTCAATTTGTCACGACTTTCCTTTAGTATTTCGGAAATTAAAGTAAAAATGTTGTAATATTCATCAAACTTTCCTTTTAGACATTTAGTTTTGTATTCACAAACAAGTAGTATGCAGTCGTCAGAGATGAAACGGATGCGAGAGACGGAGAGTAAACATGGAGACAAAAATTGAACAAGCTTAAAAGGATATAGCAAAGAATACCATTGCAAAACTAATTTAACTTTTACATCCTGCTCGTGCTGTATTCTGCATCGCCTAAATCTCTGCGACGAGCAACTAGTGTTGCACTACCTATAAATGACCTATAAGTCAGAACTTTTGAAGCACCCCTAAACATATAAGTCAAAGAATTTTACCTTTCCTCTTGTAATTGATTATATGAATTGCGTGTTCAACATGTACTGCAGACGTTTACTCTTTTGTCTTTAGATGGTACAGAATGCATATAAATGAGGTACTCACTAAAATAAGTTCTCTTACTCATAAGGTCTCCGAAAAGTTTTTAAAATATCTGTACTCTGAGTGAAAACTTGTTTGCAGTCTCAAACGTTCTTGTTAGACTTCTCATATTCAAGAATTTAGAAAGATAAGATTATTTATTGCTTTCCACACTTATACGACTTAATAAATATTTCTAAATCAGATAAAATTCTTTAAATTCTGGTTAAATTACCTATATACCTTTAATGTGCGGGAAGGTTTTATTGATTTTGTTGCAAAACTTACTTTTAGAGTAGTATACCAGCAGAAACTAGTATGATAATAGTGTGCTAGTATTAACAACCACAGTAGAACATAATTTGTATTTCATTGCTTCGTCATTCATGTTCTCCCTTTCGTGTCTTCCAGCTCTAAAAATAGTGAGTTTCTAAATATAAGTGGGGAATGGAGCAATAAAGTGTTATTATGTACAGCATAATACCTATCAATATGTAGTAGTGGTGAAGCAAGACGGTCAAAGCAAAGAAAACTCTAAAGCGATCCATCCGTCATTGTAATGTAGACTTGTGAGATGAGTAGAATACTATTACAGAGTAAAACTTGACAGAGCGACAGCAGAGTGTACAAAATATTAGCAGTCTACTTTACTTTACTGATCTAGCCAGATTAAAAGACAATGTCTAGTTAGCTAAATCCTACATGCCGTAATGTTTAGTAGGGCTTTATTAAGCGTATATGTGTCTTGTCAAATAACGCAAAAGTATTTTTGTAAATGAGCACGCATGAACATAATTGAGAATGTGCATTACTACGTGGGTTTGGGTGGTACCTTATCTTAAGTTATGACTTGACTTATGTCTTGTTTTCACTTTACCTTTCGCTGAACTTAATTCTCTATGAATCATGCTACTTATCTTTTTATGCATCAGCCAAGAATGCGAAGAGAAAGTAAAGTCGAGTAGATAGATTGATTTATATTTATGCTTCGCCCAAAGTTAAGCTGGCTAGGTTTGCCATGCGAACTCTACCAGCTTCTTGTGATGTAAAATTATTTAGTGCCCGCAGTTATGATATCTCTAACTATAATTCTCCGTACAATTCGACGGAGAAAGTACACAATGATTAAAGGTACAAATAAATTGTGAATTTAACGAATATCACGCACTTCTAAGTCACTTCTAAGAGAAACAGTATAAAAATTCTCATACTCTCTTCACTTGTGTTGTAAGATGATATTTATTTTCAGGTATTACTGCAAGGGGGCCCGGAATGAATGAAAATGTAACTTTCTTTCACTTTCACTCTTAATAACTCAAAACTACTAACAATAGAAATATTTTAACACCGTTGGAGAATCAGCAGTAAAAGTGAGGGAAAGTTTCATATTTGTGAAGAATGAACACATAATATTTCCGGCATTACAGATAATCTATCTATTGTAATATATTTCCTGCTTTGCCCTGCTAATTGAAACACTTTTTATCTAACGGATGTCCACGAATGGATTGCTAGCAGTAAAGGTAATATTGGACTATATGAATGTCTTGATTGCTCTTCATATTAATTTAATCTACAGTTGCAATAAGTTACAATTGTATCAGTAATAGTATAATTACCAAAACACAATTCTGTTGCAACAATATTCATGAATAATCTTAAAGATGACTTGGATGTCTTGTTTGACTGACTGATTGGATAGATACAGTAAATAGACGCACCTTCCCATGTTTAACTATCTAAAATTGATTTCTATTCAAATTAAAAATGAGTACGGGATTTCATTGTTTACGCCACACGACAGGACGACAGGAGGTACCACTGCAATCATAATATAATTATAAGCCCTTTCTGAAACACTGAACTTGTGTGCCAGTGTGCATGTTTAGTTCAATAGGTCAATACTTTGAGATATACAATGCACTACCAAAACTTTCACTAAACTTTCACTTAGTTTCACCTTTAGTATGGTGCTGGTAGCTGCTCCGTTCTCCGACCGTATGAACAGAAAAGAAATTACTATTTTACCTTTAACTTGAAATTGCTGTTATCTCATCAGTCTCATTTACTTTATTGTTTCGGTTATATAAATCAGATTTTGCATACCACGTATTAATTATCATGAGAAATTGTTTACGCATTTACCTTGATTTTTTGCATGTAGTGTTACTAGTATTACAGACCCACAAGCACAGCTCAGTTAAGTATATCTCGATTTTTATTTTTGAGGTCATTTTAAAGCTAAATCTACAAATAAAAGTGACGAATAAAGAGAAAGTCATGTTATGTTGCACAGTAGGCAACATGTTCAGTTCGACCGCTTGCAATGCAAAGCTTGATTATTTCCTCCTCTGTCAAAACAGACTTTTAAGGCAGAACCGCAGAACTAACTTCAAATAGGTTCGATACGTGTTATGTCAAATCTGTTCATTGACTTGAAAAATGAGAAAAGCAGCCAGCAGATTACTATAAATGTAGATGAATTATAAAACGATTTTAAAAGGGATAATAGACTCCTATTAATAAAGGACGTGTCCAATGACGTATCGATGTCTGTCTGACTCTGACTTAGCATTTTCGCTACGCAATGTACAGTGCAATTCAGAAGCTGGAACAACAGGGCACTGCATATTTTAAAAATCCATGTATAGGTATATAAGTATGCACTTATGATGTTTTCTTAACCCACGTAAGTACGTAATAGACTATTACGTACTTACGTACTTACGTACAGTAATAGTATACTATGCATTTTTGATATTTTCTTAATCCATGATGTAAAACGTTTGCTATGCATTTTTGATGCTTTCTTAATCCACGTCCCACATATGTAATATGTAGGTATGGATTTTTTGTTTTCTTAATCCAGGCCCCACGTATGTAATACGTACGTATGCATTTTTGATCTGATTTCTTAACTCTTGTAAGTAATATGTATGCATTTTTGATGTTTTCGTAATCCACGTATGTACTACCACTACGTACGCATTCTTGATGTTTTCTTAACCCACGTGTGTATGTAATATGTATGCATTTTTGATCTTTTAAAAAATCATTGTATGTATGTACTACGTATGCATTTTTAATATTTCTTAAAGTGGTTTTGCAGAACATCCAACTGGTCAGGCTTAATAACTGTTAAAAACCGTCATCATTCATTTAAAAGAAAAAAATCGGTTAAAAGTATTTTAGTTTACTATTTTGCCTGAAATGTAACAAGAATTGCTAAAGAGAAAGCATATAAAAATTGTAAATTCAGTTAACTACATCACATCGTAAGAAATGACACACACAGCGCTTTGCGCAAGATACTTAATATTTTAAAGATTTTTATTATTTCATTTTCCTCCTTATAATGGAAAGAGAACCTTTTGTAAAATATTTTTTCAAACTGATTCTTCACCCTTTAGTGCTGCTTTTTCCGAAAGGAACAACCTAAGCAAGTTAAACAACCAGATTTTTAAGTTTATATAGTATAATTAATTATTGTAACTGTTTGTTTTCAATGCTTTTATTACCTTCTGTTAGTCTTGCCCTCCCACCCGTTGGCTGACAAAGCACAGTAGAACAGCCGGCACAAATTACAACTGATTGGGCATGGCTGAACACGGTAGTAATTTTATAACAGCCTACAAAAAACAAAATGAATCAAACAACGGACAAAAATTCATGACATGACAAGAACAATTCATTTAATTCTTATCAAGAATTACTAAGTGTAAAATCTTCCTGTTTACAAATACGTATAGGCGGCTGTTAATGAAAATAGGATTATTGATTGGATGATTAGCTATTGTATTAGCATACAGTATTGAATTTTGAATAGATGGTAAATACTTGAAAATTGAAATACACTCTAATTAGCAGCAATGGTAAAGTAAATCTAAAAGCATTTAGAAGAAAATGTTGGCAAGAACGACACAATAAAGGTTATTATTATATTACCAGGACATTTAACATCCATAAAGTAAGAATTAGGATGTTGAACTAATCGCTTTAGTTTATGTTTTCTTCTCTCCTCTTCCGGGGAAGGGTGTAATAAATCTCTTGCGAGCTGTGAAACAAATTATTCGTACATTAGACTTAAGATCACTTTGCTTTCTATATACCTCTATGACTGCTTCTGTCTAACTTTTCGTTTTCTAAAATGTCATCAAGTACGCCTTACTGTAACTTCCTCGTCATACCATCCTAACCTTCAGAGGCTATAGATATCTCAAATTACTGTAATATAAATTTGCAGGAAATAGGGAGGTTAGGATGGTAGGACTGGGAGGGTAAGAGAGCCGGGTTCATTTTTAGTCTCGGGAAAACCTGTTAGGTTGAATAAAGTGAAGTTAGGTTAGGTATTGAATTTTTACCTATATCCTAATGTTTAATAAACCCCTACTGTGAATTTCAAAATCTAAAAGAATTACGTGGTTCACTTACAGTTGTTTTTTCATTTAGTTAGGTTAAGATCAAGTTTGTCCTAACCTAACTTAACCTCCCTCTACTTAACCTAACCTGAAAATTTTACCGATACCAAAAATGATACAGTTATTTTTACCCCAGCTAACCTCCTACTCCAGGCCAGCGGCCAGGTCTCCCTAGGTATTCTCCTGCAAACTTATCAGGCAGCCTCAGGTCAGAAGGCTACGAGGGTATGGAGGCTACGATACGATAGGGTGGTTTGGAGGCTATGATAGGAGGGTATGTCAGGGAGGGTAGGTAGGAAGTTTGGAGTTTTGATTCACCGCTGCCGATGTTGCCTAAATCCAGCCGATTTTGTTTATCGTGATGGACTGTGCTTTATCTCTACCTTATCAGTTATCATTTTCCGTAATTGAAAAAGAGCTTTGCAAAATTAGTGATGACTCTACAAGAACCGCTCTTTAATTCCTGGAACCAACTTTAAGTTTCTGCAAGATCATAAAATATCCTAAAACTGCAAAACATGCTCTACACAGCTATATATGCAATCCTATCCATATAGTTTTAATGGTCTATATGGTCATGATTTCAAATCTTGGGGACCTTTAGAAAACAAATTATCATTCAGTTTTGAATTTAGAGTCAACTAAATAATTAAGAATTAGAGCTTCGTCTAATCTTTTAAAATTATTTTTAATTTCCCCTTATTGCAAGAAAACTACAAAGGTGAAAATTAAGTGTCAAGTGTGATATATTACTTTCATTACTCATCAAAACAATTCAAATCGCAAATACATTAAATTAGTAAATAGGGTTGAAGACAGCTTGCTATTGAATATGCATGAGATTTCATATTTATAATTATTCGATCCATAGCGGAACATGTTACTTGTCTTCCCAAAATATATTTTATGCATCGAATTCTAACAAAATCATTAAAACCATGCCTAAAAATTACTGAGAAGTCGGTATTTTGTATGTAAACCATGCCGAAAAATTCAAATAACCGCAAATCTGTTCTCTGTATGTTGCTTGTTATGTGTTATCGTTTATAGACTATCCTCCATTATACTGCCTTCATGCCATGCTTTAGCCACACTTTAAATAGAAATACTCACAAAAATACAACTTAAGTTGAACATTCGTACTTTGTATTATAAAGTTAACATATGGAAATAATTTTATAAAATATATGGCATAATAATTGATATTATAAAAGTATTAAATTGAAAATACTTACAGGCATTTTGAACTCGGTTACTACGATGTAACGGCACGATCTCTTGACAAATTCCAAAGAAGTTGAACTCTCCTATTATTCTTCCTACTCTGCACTCAGAACTCACACAACAGTCGGAAAGTTCATGCTCGCAGTATGCAGCGGTAATGCCAATACAAAACGAAATCCACACGATTCAAACAAATGCATGCGCAAACGTAATGCAGCCGCTAATATTAGCCGAGCCGACGAATACGAAACGAAAAATAAAGACAAATGAAGACAAGCGCAAAATAATTCCACTGCAAGGTCCATCTACCGTCTAATTTTATGAAAGTCCAAAGCTAATCAGTGCGGCTGCAGCCTGTGCTCTGTGCATTGTGAATCATATTAAGATCCGACGCTGTCCCCAATTTAATATTAAAAAATTTCCCTACTTTTGTCTTTAATAATTTCAAAATTAAATAAATAAGTGCAAATGTAATACTGTAGGTAGAGTCCGCGTTTCACTGGCTAAACATCTAAGTGTTGAATTTTTAATTTATCGATTATCGGTTCATTTCAAACTGCTGTCTTTTTACCTTTTTTTCGTTCTTTTTTTGCCTACATTACTACATTTGCATTTATTTACTTAATTTTGAAATTATTAAAGATTATGGGAACTTTTTTGATGTTAAATTGGGAACATAGTCTGTCCTTAAAGATGGGAATTTTTGTTAAAATTTTCCTATCTGTCGTATATTGCTAATTGTAACTAACAGAATGGACCACTTAATGGGTTGTGTACTACAATTTTTATTATAATATATTATTACTCTTTCTTTCAATTTCTTTCAATTTAATATAATACTACTAAGATCTAATACTACGATAATACTACTATTGGATTTTCATGACAAACAGCACCGAATGTGAACAATTTGTGATATTGCAATAGCTTTTAGAAAATTAGAAATGCAAAGCTTATATTTTTATTTTGGAAATATTTTTGGAAATTAAATAAATTGCGGCGGCAGTATGGCGGCGAATGGTCCTGCACCTGGATGCTTGCTCTACTACTTGGCTTGGCAAGGCATGTAAATAATGTAAATATTATTTATTGAATCCGTTGACGGGTTGACTGATTACCTTCATTTTTGAAGATGACCTTCTTTAGGGCTCAGCAATAAGTTAAAAAGCTTTGAACGCATTTTATCTCAAGTCATTCAGGTGTCATTGAGTATCCAGACTGACGGACAGACACAAAGCAAAATTCTGATGCACCGTTCCAGTCTCTGTGTGGCAGGTCTTTACTCAATAATGCAACTACTGTACTCAATTGGGCCGTCTGTCAGTGAGTGAGTCAGTGTGTCAGTGAGATACGCTGTAACTCAAGAACGGTTGGTATTTGAACTATTTTGGTATCTGTTTCCACATTATGAAAATATAGGTTCACCTTATGGACAGGTTAGAAAATTGGGTTACACCTTCCCCTTAAAGGGGGAGGTTTAACTGCTAGTACTATACGTATGTTGTGTGTATGTTTTGGAAGCTATGTGCATGTTATGGTATGTGATTCTCATATGCATTGGCGATCCCTATATGTCGTAATCTACCCTGGTGAACCGTACATGTATTGAAACTTTTTTCAATAATTTGAAATAATTGAAACTTTTTTGAATAATTTGAAATAATTGAAACTTTTTTCAATAATTTGAAATAATTGAAACTTTTTCGAATAATTTGAAATAATTGAAACTTTTTCGAATAATTTGAAATAATTGAAACTTTTTTGAATAATTTGAAATAATTGAAACTTTTTCGAATAATTTGAAATAATTGAAACTTTTTTGAATAATTTGAAATAATTGAAACTCGAATAATTTGAAGTAATTGAAACTTTTTCGAATAATTTGAAATAATTGAAACTTTTTTGAATAATTTGAAATAATTGAAACTCGAATAATTTGAAATAATTGAAACTCGAATAATTTGAAGTAATTGAAACTTTTTCGAATAATTTGAAATAATTGAAACTTTTTTGAATAATTTGAAATAATTGAAACTGGAATAATTTGAAATAATTGAACCTTTTTTGAATAATTTGAAATAATTGAAACTTTGTTGAATAATGTGCACTACTGTGCTACAGCCATGTTGAAATGGTTTTATGTATTGGCCGTGTAGTGGATTTTTGGCATATTCTTCCTTTCTTTCCACGGTTCCATATCATTCACGTGAGACACATCCCGCTAAAGTTGATTTTCAGCGGTCCAACTTACAAAGTTACTAAACACCAAGTTTCATGTACTACTAGTGAGGTTTTGTGACTGACAATTGTTAACAAATATAAAACAAAGCTAGCCATAAGAACTGCCGAACAACTGTCATTATTACTAACTTACCTACTATATTAAACCAACGACGAAATTGGATATCAAAAGTTAATCTAAGTGGTGAAAAAATTAATGCTAAGAGCGAAGGGTCAGAAGTTCAATCACACAGGTAGATATTCAAGACTGGTAAGAAAAGTCTATTATTTTTTATCTACATAACATCAAAATCAAAAGTGAAGATTAAAATATCCACGGTGTACAATGTAGAGGTTGTACGTAATTCCATTGAAAATCTTAAGTGCACTGCTATGATTTAGGTATAACTCAACCTTTGGATTTTGGATTATTAAGAAATTATAAAGTAAAGCCATTAAGTCAAACAGTGGAAACACCTTTACAAATAAAGAACCAGTGGAAGTCGGAATCGGCAGTTAAAACTACTTTGAAAGAAGTATTCTGTTTATACATAATCCTCAATCATGGATAGTAAGTATTTCCTTTCTAGTGTACGAATTTTTAAATTATAGATAATTTTTTACAATGCGATAATGATTGTTCAATTAGTGTTTGTTAACTTGACAATTAAAGGGGAGCCAAAGATAAGCGAAAAAACCTCATATGGATTGGAAAAATTTGTAATAGACGGAAATGAAGCAGTCCAATTTAAACTAAGTAAGTAAACCTAACACTTAAAAGCATCAAAATTTCGAGAAATTTTTTGGGCCAAACAGCAAATCAATTTGAAATGATATATATGTTCTTGTGATTTTAAATAACTAGAATATAGTAATCAATTTTTGACTTTATTGTTTTACAAAGTTCGGGAAATGAAGGATTTGGACGACAAAAGTTTAAACTTTGCACCAGCAATGTGTCATCAAATTTTCAACGAAGGGTATGTCCATTACTTTATTTTCTGCAAAAGTTGACTGTTCATAAAGTTCAAAAGTCCCATGCATCAGCATGGTAGGCAACTCCAAGACTAATGCTTAATTACGTTAAACACAGGATAAACTTTTAATGAATGAGTATTGATTTTATTTAAGCTTGCACTTTGCACACAGTACTTGCTGCTGCTGAAGTGCTCTGAAAACGTAAAACTTTACTAAAGAGCGCTACCTAATCAGAAGCGAAAAGCTACGAAAAGCGAACGGAACGGGTTTATCTTTCTGTTAGACTGCTAGTTAAGTTAGTTAGCTAAGCTAGTGAGTATTGAGTATCCAAAATATCTCACGAACGCATTGAAATATTTTGATGAAACTTTCAGTGAGTCTTCTAGGGACCAAGTGTAGGTTCCCTGTCAAAAATGGGGCCAATCGCCAATCAGTAACACCAAAATTGTGACCTAGTTTCTATTCAAACCCGTATAGTGCGTATAGATATGATTGATGTGACAGACGTACTGTGACGGTGTGTGACTTGTGTTAAGAATCATCAATAATTCTTAACACAAGGCCCCAAATTTATTTCTGCTAAATACGACTGTCTGAGATTAGCCTTCAGAAACACAAATATTAACACTTAGGTATCATAACGCATGTCAACTGCGATTTTTGTATAAATTTTCGAAAAACCGTTTTATACTTTTCGAAAACATTCGTACTTTTTTGTATAAATTCTATAATTCTAACCTTCAAATAAATTTGGTCTTTATTGAAAAACTTAAATGCAAACTTTGTTTTCAGTGTTATCTGTATCTTTTATTTTGCTTACGCTAATGCTACTGTATTCTAAGCGTTTTGTAAATGGTTTACTTGTTTGTAGGAATTAGCCATTAGAGATTTTATCGATTGATTTTTATTGTGACGACTAACATCGATGTTTATTTTGCAGGGAAACAGTATTTGGATATGAAAATTTAAAAATTAAACTGTATTACACGGCTGGCAGCTTGAAACCCTTTTTGGATATTAAATATACTAGAAAAGTTACCAAAGAAATGTGTGACGGTGTTGAGGTACTTTCTAAGAATTGTCTTGTCTGATTCCGGTCTTTTTAGACATTAAGCACTAAGCACTATGATAACAATAAGAATTTACGGAAATATCAAAAATTGTTACTCTATTCGAAAAATGTGTTGGAAAATAATTATTGATGACACATTTCAGGCGGACAACATTTTAGAGAAGCTAGAGAAAGTTTTGCCCCCTGGATATCTGACTAATTTGGACACTTTTTCGAGTTTGATTGAAAAAGACAGTAAATCTTTCCGTCCTATGGGAACTCTTCTTGATTCGTTCACTAAGCCATTTGAAAGACATATCGCTCATAAAACTTCGGCTCACATGAATGGCTCTGGAGCAAAAGTTGCGAATGGAATGGAAGATAAAACTTTTGAAATTTATGAATGCAGCGCTCAGTGTACCAAATTTGACGAATATCTTAAAAGCATGGAATCCTTCATCTTGTGGTTCATAGGTAACAATGGAACAATTATAAACATTAAATATCTAAAGCGACAATCTTGGCAATTGATGAGGCTAATGCTAATGCTGATTCCTAAAGTTTTCTATTTTGTGTCAGATGCTGCTTCATTTATTGACATTGATGACGAAAAGTGGTCCTTTTTTGTCTTGTAGGTCAAAGCCTTATATTTTATCATATATTTATGAAAATGATTAGTTTGTTATAACTTATAACTACTTTTATTTTCAGATACGAAAAGTACAAAAAATCAGAGGGCGATTGGTGTTATGCATTTGTTGGATACTCTGCAGTTTACAACTTCTATTCTTACCCGGAAAATATTCGCCCTAGAGTTGCTCAAATGGTAATCTTGCCCCCTTTTCAAAGGCAAGGTTTGGCCGTGAACCTTCTGTCAGCCATATACAAGAGGTACCGCAATGATCCAAAAGTGAAGGAGATTACAGGTACAAAAATGATAAATATAGATGAATGTAGATAGAGAATACAAATAATATACGTATACAATACACAGTTTTTTTAGTTTTTTAGACATATGTAGCATGTGTCCGTATTACATGCAAAATGCAATAAACAATTGCTGACTAATATCTAATACCAATTATGTCATGTAGTTCATCCATTTCTGATCCACCTGGTGTTGGCATGTATTTTGCATGTTACTACATTTCACATTTGGGAAAGAATTTTCCAAAGCATTATTTCATTTTTTGTTCGTTTTGACTTTGATTTCTGTATTGGATTTGCTCGTTTCATGTTTACTCATGTTGACCCTTTGCATTTATTAGTGGAAGATCCTTCAGATGACTTTGAAAGACTTCGTGATTATGTTGATGCTCGAGATTGCTTACGGTTAACTTCTTATTCAACAAATTTCCTAAAAAATGGGTTTTCTGCCGAAATGGCTGACGAAGCTAAGAAAGTCCTCAAAATGACAAAGGTGGTACATTTTTTGATGACGCATTATAAACCTATAGCCTATACCTAAATAATTATAATCTGTATATTTTAATGGTTATATTAAATCATTTTAGAGGCAATCGCATCGTGTTTACGAAATCCTTCGTTTACGGATAACTAATATTAATGACGAGAAAGAGTTTAAGGAATTCAGATTAGATGTAAAAAAGCGTCTCAACATACCATATCAGGTTGGTATTTCAAAATATTTATTTGGAAATTGAAAATTACAAAAGTATGCAATACTTATTTTCTAGTTTACAATAATTAATTTCCAACATTAATACCATTACCATTAATATACATATTGAATTCTAAAAATATTCAGAAACAAGAATCTGATATCAAAAGGATGATGAGAAGAAGATTCAACTCGGCTGAACTACAACAGGCAGCTCAATTGGATGATGCCTCACGGAAGACTGAGTTGGAAAGCAATTTTCAGTTGTCATATTCTCATTATCAGTACATTTTAGAGCGATTGGAAAAATACGCATCCTAACGTGAAACTTTTGAGTCCCATTTTACTTGATTATGATTAGTATTTGATACAACTAAGACTTTTTGAATAAGGGGTAATCTTAACTACTGTATACATTATATTCAAATTGTACAAAAACGTTAAATCTTATGAAAATCCAACAAAAGTAAATTCTAACACTCAGATTTGAACATTTTATTAGGTTAACAGTTTCTTTTAATTCTGTAATATTATAGGAAATTTTTGAATAAATTCGCAATTTCATTTGCGGTTCTAGTTAAAGAAACATTTGTCAAATTTGTCAACATTGTTACTACAACTCCTTTAACAGCGTCATCCGATTTTGCAACGCATTTCTCTCCCAAAGTTGACTCGAAATTCTTTGGAAATTTTACCAAAAGTATTGAGCTTGCTCCAATAGCATTGCCGCCATGATATACTGTAACCAAGTCTTCAGTTTTGCAGAACAAACACTTTTGTATAGTATCCCCTACATAGAACCCCATGCCATACAAATTGTCGGAAGGTGCTCCTAAGAACAGTGAAATAGCTCTTGGATCCCCTGTCCACAACTTTTGAACGGTATCTTTTGATATGTAGGGAACGTTTTTATCTGGAATACAAAGTGGGCTTTTTAAATTATGAACTGTCAACAATCATTTCATATATCATTTTGTGTAATACTCGCTTATTTATTTCCCTACAAAAGTTGTCAATTAATTGACCTTCCCACTCTTGTTTCATTCTCATAATTTTACCCCAGCAAAGAAATTCAATG
This sequence comes from Yoshiicerus persimilis, assembly GCA_020352615.2. Lineage (NCBI taxonomy): Eukaryota > Metazoa > Arthropoda > Collembola > Entomobryomorpha > Tomoceridae > Yoshiicerus > Yoshiicerus persimilis. The sequence continues at coordinate 30,613,050 of CM036940.2, read as the reverse complement.
ATGTGTGACTTCCTCAAAGCGGTCTTTAAATGCTTTATTTACTTGTTATGACTCATATTGTGGATCCAAAATCAATTTAGTCAGAAATAGACGTACCTTTTTAGTAGGTATCCCATTAACATTAACGTACCTTTTTGAGTTTTGTTGCACTGAAGCGAATAAAGTAAAATATGGGCAAATTGCATCAAATCGGTTGTATTTGACAGAAATCCCCCTCCTGCCCACTTATAAGAGTTGTCGACGTAAGGCGAATTATGAAGAACCGCATCTTTATCTCTGCTGTAGTAACTATTTGATTTTGAAAAGAATAGGGTAGTAAGAGTACGTTTAATTTGTTGAAAGCATATATAATGCTGAAAGAGCAAAATAAAGTAATAGGCAAGTTATCAAAGGAGTTTATAATGGTGAGTGATATTAAAAACATAAAAACAAATTACAACCAAACATTAAACAAAATTGCCATCAAATCCTGTGTTCTCATCTCCACAAACTAGCACCAGCAATGATAGATATGGAAAGGTGAACCTCAACCCCAACAAAGCATTGCGCATTCCATTGATTCAATCAATGTATGTATTTAGATATGGAAAAGGGATTATAATATGTAATGGACACTATAATTAGAATAGAATCAACTAAAAACAAGTTTGTCAGTTTGTCTATTACCGTACTCTGTTGTAAATGATTGGCTCATGTTCGTCGAGATAAGTATTTTTAAGTCCCCAGTTTCTAAATGCTATTTTGGAATACTTGTCGAATGGTTTATCCACAATTTTTTCAATTATTGCAGAAACTACAGTAAACCCATGACTCGTGTACATGTATTTGGTACCTAAACAAGGAATAACTTATAATTGAATTGATTAGTAAACTTGAAAATAAAGAAGTATAAAAATCAGAGACAATCAATGCAGTCCCTATCTATAAATGTATTTAAAATCTTTTTGAATCAAGTGTTCCGAATGTAAATATGATTTCTGCATCTGATTTCTGAATTCACGAAAGTTGAAATATTTCAATTTTCGTGAATTACGAAATGTGTACGGTACGATTTGAGCACAATTTATTCGGAAATAGACATCAATTCGTGACTCTACCTTTTCGGAATTTGTATATACCGACGGGAATGCAGAAATCAAATTCAGATTCGTAACTTGTTAACCTGGCTCGTGGAACAATTCATCATTTTGAAATAGCTCCAAAGACTTTTCTAACGAATCAAAATGGTCACGTATGAAATATTCTTTTTTTGACATTTCTGTTACAATATTTTTATCTTCTTTCTTGTCGTAGTGCCGGATGCCCGACAAATGTGACGTTAAGTGCCTGGTGGTTATGATAACCTGAAAGATTAATAAAAGCCATTTTTTATGCAAATTAGAAATGTGTTCTTCCTATATGTACAATATCAGAAGTACATAGGTGCACATTGTAGTGTACTGTAAAATACGATTTGAGAGATATAAAACTACTATATCTGAAATAAATAGATATGTACTATTATTAACTTGCCTGCTTTCCATCAACGTATTTAATTGGAAATTTCGGTAAATATGTCTGTATTGGGGCATCCAAATCAATTAACCCTTGATCCATTAGTTTCCCCAACATGGCAATGGTCATTGATTTACTAATGCTTGCTATCCTCATTATCATTCTGGGATTCATGGGTACTGAATTTTCTACATCTCCGTAGCCAAATCCTATAAAACCCGCATTATATAATCTCACATTTAAGCTAGATATTTAACAACAGTGTACCTTTCTCCCAGATAAGTTTTCCATTTACAGAAACGCCCACTGCTAGGCCTGGCAAGCCGTATTCATCACATGCTCTTCTGCATAAAGCCGAGGCTTTTTCTATGGCATCTTCTAATGTCTTACTCTCATTAAGCTCTGATTTCCTTTGATTTCCGATCCCCACATCTTTGCATTCGTGATTTGATAGAAGAAGCTTTTTGCTTAGTGGTGCATTAGTTGCATCTTTATCTGTAACTGGATTTTCATTAGAAGTGCTGTTGTTCTTACTAAGAGCTTGATGAGGAAAGCCAAGCAAACTGAAGTTCTCTTTCCATTTGCTTTCGCCTCCATAAACTTTTGCTGCAGCTGCGGTTCCTAGTAGAGCACATCCCAAGCCTCCAAAGCGGGCCAGATTTTTCCATTGCAATTTCTATTTACAGTTTACATATTTTAGTTATAATATATCCGCAACAACATACGACCAATTTCGGAAGTATGGCATAATAAGTAACCGTTTCTAAGTATGAATATTATAAGGCCATCACTGACATCAGACAGACACTTGGTTTCGCTAGTGTACGAAATGCAAATCTAGGTATGCCCATATGCAAATAGGATTTTCTTTAAAGCCGGTGTCCTGCGTAAATCGCATAAATATGTCTACTACTGTAGTGTTGATAAAATCAAACACAAGACACAAATACTAGAATACCATCCTTGTGTTTCATCATGCACTGTCAATCACCGAATGAGCCGTGAGCAGCAATTGTATACTTTGTTTATTTCAGTACACTTTGAGAACTGTTCTCAAAGCAGTTAATGAATAATTTAGTACAAATTCATTAGTCTCACTCTCTCACTGTCGGTATAGTAAAGTAAACGCCAAACGCTATCTCATCTTAGTCATTCAGGTAAAATAAAATTTTACCTTATCTAGATAATGATAATTCTACAGCAAACCAAAGCCAAAAGAATGCTCAGTGCATATGAATGTAGGAAACTATGAAGTATATTTCTCATTATTGTCTCGAATCTTCCAATTCCAGTCGTTCCACTTCCAATGTCACTAAGTGACTTTAACTAACCATACAAATGTATATATGGGTAATATGTAGTTTTCTAGGCACATCAATTGACGTCACTTTACACAAAGTTTCATTTTGCTTGCGCAACTCAACTCAAGGCTCTATATACATATATATAGGTAGTCTGTGTGCCATGAATGCATGCATAGGGATTATTATCTTCTTACCTATTGTGCATTGTTAAATTGCTAAATGACTCAACATCTGACCGAACCATTATCTCATTCATGCAATGAAAAGGAATATCATACGTGTACAATACATTCACAATCATAAAACAAATTAGTGCCACATTTATGCAAAAGCACACTTGAATATAAGTCATATATTATAAGTAGTCCTTCAACTTCAACTTTTTATTGCAATTATTCACACCTATATTTATTCGATTTATTCTATGAATTGTAAGTTGTATGCTCAGTGCTCATTGCTCGCTACAATATATGATGTGGACATTGGACATGTGAACATGTGGATGTTGAAATGGAATAGATTACAATAATATATTGTAGGAGTAATGTATAGTACTTATGCTATACTTAACTTAAAGTTGTAGGAAACTTACCTTCATAGTTTCTCTTCTCTTCAAGACGAGTTGACTTCCCTTTGTCGCTTTCTCTTTTTGATATTTTCACATTAGACTTCACTACTTCACATTAGTATACTGTGGAAGTATTTCACTTCAGTGGAATTTGTATTGCTTTGGCTGTTTTTACGAGGAACACCTGATTGAGGTAAGCAACAGTATATGTATAAGTTACGTTTAGTTTCAGCTTTTAAGTAGAACTAGGTTAATATTTTGTATTTATTCTTATATATATATATTCTAATATCGCATACAATTGGCACGTTTTTGCATTTTCCTACACCAATTAAATATTTGAAGCCCTTATTCAATGTCAAACTGTTCCTAATATAAATAAAGTATGTCTATTTTAGAATCCTACTTTTGTAACTAAGTTCCATTTGCAAATGGCAAAATGCAAAGTAAATCTTTGCTTATATACACTTAGATTACTCTGTCTGTATGTTGCTTTAACAAAAATAGGAATGCCAAATGTTAAGAGGAGTTTGCAAAGTTCCCATTAATGGAATGCGCACAGATCCGCATTTAACTAAAAAATAAAAATAACCACACTTTTATAATATATAACTATAGATTTTTTACCCGATGACAACTGACAACCACTTTTAATCTTTCCAGGGTTGCAAAAATTTAGATTTCATTTGAAGATATCGTTTTTAAAAATCGAAATATAGCAAATCGCTCACTCGCTCGCAATCGCTCGCTCTAGCAATCGCTCGCTCCTTTTGTAGGGTCACAGTCACAGTCACAGTTGGTGTGTATACGAAACTTGATAAATGATAAGTTTGTTATTGTTTACCAATATATCACCGATACGGTCCGCGTGATGACCACAAAATGAGCTTGTAAAATGAGCTTGTAAAATGAGCTTGTAAAATGAGCTTGTAAAATGAGCTTGTAAAATGAGCTTGTAAAATGAGCTTGTAAAATGAGCTTGTAAGATGAACTTGTAAAATGAGCTTGTAAAATATATGCAATATAATTCAAGACTCAATAATAAGGCAATAAAATGTTTACTTTTTGTTATAGAGGGACAACAATTCTATTTACAGAGTATAAAATTCTATTTGGAGTATTTTCTCACTGTAAATCTGGTCTTTGGCTGTAAACTTGTATATCAGAAAAATGAAGAATTCTCTGCCGTATTTTGTAAGTGGAAAGGTGGTGAAGGGATTTGGTCGAGGATCTAAAACTTTAGGAACCCCAACTGCCAATTTTGAACAATCAATAGTAGACCTTCTTCCTAACGACTTACCGAAGGGAATATATTTTGGATGGGCCCAAGTGGATAAAAGTCCAGTTTATCAAATGGTTGCTTGCATTGGATGGAACCCCTACTTCCGAAATCAAATCAAATCTATGGTAATTTCAGTATTAATGTAATAAGCACTTCTGAGGAATCAAACCTCGAACTCTCCCCTTTATTAGCTAGTAACTAATTGTACAGAATACTCGAAATCTTTATCTTATTAACAAATGTCAGAAAGACTGAATATTAGGTACCAATTACCAATATACCAATAGTGGTTCTTTACTTATTAATTCCAGTATCAGTAAATATAAAAGACTTAATGTGCTCAACACTGTGTTAAGGAAGGATAGTAACTATATATACGTAGGATTTGTAGGAGTTAGGAACAGTAGCTTACTCATGGAAAATCAAATAGAGACTTGTAAAGAGGACACATTTGTAATGAGACACTGTAAATTGTAAGATGATGGGGGTTGTACTTTGCACTGTAGTACAGTAATGTACAGTAGTTGTAGTCAATATAAATTCTTTAGCTTGATAAACTAACATTTCAGCATTCTTATTCTATATACGTCATACGTCCTACATATAATATACGTACACCAAAAAGTATTATTCAGTATTCACAACTAATTTCTTATTGATAAATGCAATAACCATTTATAAATAGGGGACAGGGTTATGTTGAGATATTACGACTTTACGATACGAGGAAAGAGGCAGTAGCACAGTAGCAATATATTAGTCCAATAAGTGAAATAAATTGGAAAGCCGGAAAGCAAAGTCTTTTGCATCTCTGCCTGTGGTCCACTGTCATTGTAATAAGAATTATTTAAAAGGGACTCTTTAGAAGCTGTATATCGTAAATAAATTACAAGATTTAGGTCAGAACCATAAAATTCATCTAAAGTTCAGTATAGCTGGACCCTCAGAGGAGGGGAGAGAAAAAATTCCCATGAAAAATGAACACACACAGTGAATAATCAAAAATCTACCAATTGACATTAAAATTTAATCCTTTACTTTATAATATCTTTAGGAAACGCACATAATGAACAACTTTGATGACGACTTCTACGGCTCAAGTCTAAAAGTCTGTCTTGCTGGCTACATAAGAGATGAATTGAACTTCACAACTATAGGTAAAGGCAATTTCTGCATTTGTAAATAAATTTGGGATACGAGATATGACTCTAAAAGAAGGGGTTCATTGAAAATGTTTTCATTGCAGAGGATCTGAAAGACAAAATTCGAGAAGACATAAATGTAGCCAAACAAGAGTTAGCGAAACCGGAATTCGTACAATTCTCCGAAAATAACTTTTTCCAAAAGTCTTGAAATGCGTATTTAGTAGTACTACAGTCTGGACGCAAACAATATATTGGTGTCGGATAACCCTCTATTCACGAAAAGTGCTATTTCCATTACGACTTAATAAAATTATTTCTTAGGAAGAACCAATACCTATACCACATAATATGATCTGATCAATTGAACTTTAAAATGTAAGTCGCATTAGAGAGTTATTATTATTAAAGTATTATGAGTACTTGTAGTCTACCTGAACATGTATAAATATTGTCATTCACTTTAGCTAAAAATATTATAATAATGCATAAATTGAGAAATCGTACATTGTCAATTTTTATTTTTCAAGAATAAACGAGAATTTATAATCATATTTCTTTTTGACATTTAACTTTAAAAAACGACAATCATTCAACCTCTGACGGTGGGAATAACTTTAATGATACAAAAGGGGTCTAAATGGCTTTTGGCATAGAAAGGTATAATATTTAATTACGCACTGTAAAGATGCTTTTATGACAATACCGATGCCATCCGATACGATAAAACCATTTGTTTTAAGTAGTCAATACGAGAAGGGGATAAATTCGAATGGGAAGAACGTTGCAGTCAATTAATTTACTTATCGTACTGTACCAACAGGAGCGACTAAATGACATTTTTATATTGGAGTAAATTCAACTTATAAGCTAGTAAATCTGTTCCTCCAATAATAGTTCAATAGCTTAAACACTCGTTCCTTCACCTGGATTGTCGTTCTTCGACACAATTGTATATTTTGCAGTAAGGAGTCTTCGCTTAATTTCTTCGTCTTCCGGAAACAGAAGTTCTCCTTCCGTAGGCAAATCGCTTTCATTTGCTTTGACTTTTCTTTCCTTGGGATTGGTAGCCCAATGCTGTATGCGACAACATAATGGCACTTTTTCCCTTCCATTTATCTGGTGTAAAAAGTGTAAAAAAGAAGCCATTTAGTCTGTTGATAACATATTTAATTTTAAAAAGAATTAAATCATCATTTCATGATTTGATTTAACTATTTACCAGAACATGAGCATAAAATTCTTTGTTATTTATTGACATATCTGGTCCAGATATAGGAAATCTCGGCATAATAATTGCATAATCTGGAACATTGACTTGATTCATACGCAGAGCCGAACGAATGTGTACAGGTTGCAAAGTCCAACTTTGTTCTTTATTCATGGGTACATTTAAAATCATCTTTGATAGCATTCCAATAGTCTAGAAAAGTATTAGGTAATGACAAAAATAAATGACGATGCTAGTGAGAACAATGTCAATCTACGCAATTCATTATAGAATATTACACAACAAGGTAGTCGCGCTTTCTAAGACCTTAATATAGATGACCTGTTTGGAAAAAAATTATATGAGCTATTCATTAATACCGTTAAAGCATATCGGGAACTAAATGTTATCTCTTCAATGCTTGCTTTCCCATACTTTTGTACATTTTCCTCAGACGCATACACAGCCTCTTTGGTAAGAAGTAACACTCTAGCCTTATGGACACATAGATTTACTATTTCACCCGGCTGGCCAAGATCTGAAAACAGATATATGCAGTTATTATAATTGGCACACACCAAAAACTCCACAATATGATAAATTCAAAAATATCAAATAGAGCATTGACTAATCAAATCAGTCCAGTCCTAGGAGCCTGAGGAACCTTTTATGAAGGAGTCTCAGCTGGTGCCTGAGTGAGGAACCCCACAGGGTTCCAAGAAACTCTAGGAGGTTCCCACGTGGCGGACATGCAACAGGGGAACCTCAGGAAGTTCCTCAAGGACGCCTAGGTTGAGAGGGTTTCTCAGGAACGCCTGGAGGTTCCTTCCTTGATACCTCGACAGGTTCCTTGATGGAACCTCGAAAGGTTCCTTGATGGAACCTCGACAGGTTCCTTGATGGAACCTCGAAAGGTTCCTTGATGGAACCTCGACAGGTTCCTTGATGGAACCTCGACAGGTTCCTTGATGGAACCTCGACAGGTTCCTTGATGGAACCTCGACAGGTTCCTTGATGAAACATCCACAGGTACCTGAAGAACTTCCTAAGGTTATAGTAGTTATAGTAGTTATATAGTACAATTTTCTTGACCATTTAATTTTTATTGGTGCTTACCTTCCACATACTTCCGTAACAGCACATTCATTGAAAATTTCTGAGGCTGATTGGTTTGAACAACCCTGTACTCCCAATGTTTTCTCCTTAGAGAAGGAAATCGTCCGGGCTTTCTTAAATAAGCTTCATGGACTCTTTCAACAACAAATGTTATCGCCTAAAATTTTTAAAAACATGGCGATTAAATTAACTTGAAATTTAAAAAAAAAGACACGCAGACGCAGTGTTAGATTTGATTATGACATATTTATTATGATAATATGAGATGAGATTGGTGCAACCTGTGGTACCACAGTTATAAAATAATAATAAATCAATTAAATCATAAGAGTAAAGAATGCCAAATCGCCATCATGGCGTAATTAGTTCATTACCCGAATCGGTTGAATTGATTCCACAACATTTAGATTGACACCTCGTCGCCACAAGCTCAACATTTATTTGCACGACTTCACAGAGAATAGCACATTTAACAAAAACTTCGTAATTCTTTTTAAGTCTTCTAAAAGTAATAGTTTCAAGAAAAACCGGAAAAACAAAGTTATTTAGTTTGTCTTATTGATCAACTCGTTTTATATATTCGCACGCAGTGTACACAGAAGTGTTATTGTTGTTTTCAGAGTGCCCCTATCAATTTCGCCCCATAAAGGACAACCCGATTGGAGGATTCAAACTAAGATTGCCCACCTACTGTGTGCTACTAGCAGTGGTTCTTTCGCACGACTATTATCATCACTCGGTAACGGAAATTTAAAGTAAAGGCCGCCTTTGTGCTGAGCGCGGTTGAACATTAAAAATTGGTTCACAAAATAATAATAAACTCCCGTTTACGGATAATTTACAAGTGCAAATCGAAGTCAGAATAACTGAAAAGGAGAAGCACTAATGTAAGTAATTTTAATTCATTCAGTTTGATAGATTCATTTAGCAAAATAAAAGTATTTTGCACCTTACAGTTAGTATTGAATGTTTGGTATTCTTAATGGGTCATTGCTACAAAGCAATAATTTTTTAAAATTAATTTAGTAATGCCTCCGAAATTTGTAATTTTTGTTTCTGAATCCCGTTCATTTTTGAAGTCAGCATAGCCGAATTGGTTAGAAAAGTTTTTTCCATCCGAGTTGTTGCATCCGTCGAAAATTATACTGTACAATACAAAGTTTGCCTTGCCCTCATCAACCCATTTTCATTCCTGGCATTTCTTTCTTGAAAAACATTTTTCTTGAAACTTTTGGATTCGACAAATACTTTTACAACCTGGAGATTTTAATTCCGGTTATTAAAATAATTAGAAAAATTTTAGTAAGCCACAACGGAGAGAGAATTGTTTTTTTTATTTGATTTGGTATGCGACATTGCGACATAGGAACTGATACAAGGATACAAGGTACAGTTTTGCACTCTTGCTTGGCCTCTCGGGCCGGGATCTCTTCTCTGTTGAACAGCAACATAGAGCATAATATTAAAGCATAAAAAATGTTCACACAAAGTTATTGAATGATGCTAGCTATAATTCGGAAAAATGATACCTTGCTTGAATGAATGAGTGTTTATTAACATGTCCAAGTTGTACACATTTGTCGGAACAATAAAGTTAACCATACAAAATCAGCAATTCCAACATAAACTTGGCTGCTGCTCTTCTACCTTAGACATCATTACATATAAACCATAATACTACTTAAATTAACTAAATACATATAATTGTAGAAACTTCAACACATAGGATCCAAATAGTTAACAGTAAACAAATTCATTTTTTCGTTCCATGGCCAGTATATCTTTCAGATCATTAGTAATTACCTCAAGTGACATATCATCATAAACAAATTTACGAGGAAGTTTATTCCATGCAATTGCAGCAGAATGCATAACAGATTTGCGTTTCAACGCAGTTTTACAATTATTCAAAATACAGTTAGGAACAGAACTGCCCCGAGAGACATTAGACAATTTAAACCAATTGGAAGTACCAACATATAATCCATTTAAACTTTTCCATACAAGTTTTACACAGTAAATATGTTTTCTTTCTCTAATAGTATAGACATTGAATGCTCTTAAAGCATTGCTAATAGCAAACTTAATCTTATTCTTCCTTTTTACTACACGTCCAGGTTTACTGTACTTAGGGTAAAAATAATTCATAACAAAACGATTAATTTTATCATCTATACTCTTAAGCTGGGAATCAGGCTGGGTTGCCCACAGTACAATTGCATAATCAGAGATTGAAATAACAAAAGAGTGTAATAATTGCATTATTATTTTTTGAGGTAACAATCTTTTTAATCTATAGAGCCTGCCAATAGCGCACTTAGTACGCTTATCTACAGAAGCCAAGTGATCTTTGAAATTAAGATGTGGATCAAACCAAACCCCTAGGTACTTGAATGAGTACACTCTATCTATCTTCTGACCCATGTACATTATATCATCTATTATGGCATTATCAAGTCCTCGGTCATTCACTTTGTGAAATATCATCATTTTGGTTTTCTTAACACTAACAATAAGTCTATTTTCTAAACACCAATTTTCTAGTCGCAAAAGGTTATCATTGATTTTCTTTATAGCAACATTAACATTACAATTACTTGTCCAAATTAAGACATCATCAGCGTACATACAATAGTTGACATCAAAACATTTACCAATGTCATTTATAAACAATGAAAACATGAGAGGACCAAGTGCAGAACCAGCACCACATCCTGATTCAACAAAATATTATAGCATATTATTATGTAATTGGAGAATTGGTGCAACCTGTGGTACCACAGTTATAAATAATAATAAATCAATTAAATCATAAGAGTAAAGAATGCCAAATCGCCATCATGGCGTAATTAGTTCATTACCCGAATCGGTTGAATTGATTCCACAACATTTAGATTGACACCTCGTCGCCACAAGCTCAACATTTATTTGCACGACTTCACAGAGAATAGCACATTTAACAAAAACTTCGTAATTCTTTTTAAGTCTTCTAAAAGTAATAGTTTCAAGAAAAACCGGAAAAACAAAGTTATTTAGTTTGTCTTATTGATCAACTCGTTTTATATATTCGCACGCAGTGTACACAGAAGTGTTATTGTTGTTTTCAGAGTGCCCCTATCAATTTCGCCCCATAAAGGACAACCCGATTGGAGGATTCAAACTAAGATTGCCCACCTACTGTGTACTACTAGCAGTGGTTCTTTCGCACGACTATTATCATCACTCGGTAACGGAAATTTAAAGTAAAGGCCGCCTTTGTGCTGAGCGCGGTTGAACATTAAAAATTGGTTCACAAAATAATAATAAACTCCCGTTTACGGATAATTTACAAGTGCAAATCGAAGTCAGAATAACTGAAAAGGAGAAGCACTAATGTAAGTAATTTTTAATTCATTCAGTTTGATAGATTCATTTAGCAAAATAAAAGTATTTTGCACCTTACAGTTAGTATTGAATGTTTGGTATTCTTAATGGGTCATTGCTACAAAGCAATAATTTTTTAAAATTAATTTAGTAATGCCTCCGAAATTTGTAATTTTTGTTTCTGAATCCCGTTCATTTTTGAAGTCAGCATAGCCGAATTGGTTAGAAAAGTTTTTTCCATCCGAGTTGTTGCATCCGTCGAAAAATTATACTGTACAATACAAAGTTTGCCTTGCCCTCATCAACCCATTTTCATTCCTGGCATTTCTTTCTTGAAAAACATTTTTCTTGAAACTTTTGGATTCGACAAATACTTTTACAACCTGGAGATTTTAATTCCGGTTATTAAAATAATTAGAAAAATTTTAGTAAGCCACAACGGAGAGAGAATTGTTTTTTTTATTTGATTTGGTATGCGACATTGCGACATAGGAACTGATACAAGGGTACAAGGTACAGTTTTGCACTCTTGCTTGGCCTCTCGGGCCGGGATCTCTTCTCTGTTGAACAGCAACATAGAGCATAATATTAAAGCATAAAAAATGTTCACACAAAGTTATTGAATGATGCTAGCTATAATTCGGAAAAATGATACCTTGCTTGATGCTACTAAATATTAGAACATTGGCTTATTAGTATGAGTATGAGAGTGTGTATATATAATAACTGCATGATTTTTATTCGAAACATTATACATACATTAGAAATTGTACATTAGAAACCCAAAAATTGGCAACTGAAAGGTCAGTTTTCGTTTTTGACGTTAAAGGGCTAAATGCATTAAAAGTTAAAAATACTGAAAATATATTCACATTAAATTATAAATACGACATGGGAGAACACTATGCAGTTTTGCAATATTTTATTGACGTTTGGTGGTACAGTGATTAATTGACATGACTGAAAAGGAAAGGATGAAATACCAATATTCACGCTGAAATACAATATCTGAATTCTGAAAGTGTGTATTTCGCTATCAAAATTCAAAATTCTATGACGGGATTTTTGACTCATGAAATTGGCATAGAATATGAAAAATTACGTAAGATTTGACAATTCAATATCTTCTATGACGGTTGGGTAAATTGGCTGAAGGATTAAATCTCCCCTTTCTTGTTTTCGCTTCGATAAGAATCTGGGATTGACGCTTTACGAAGTTTCTGGTAACAGCTTCTTCCTCGTCACTGGAATCACTTCTTTTTCCAGGGGGTTTCAGTTTGGTACTGTCTTCAACTTCTAGTTTTTCTCCTGTATGCTCTGCGTCACTCCGTTCTCGCTCTCTGGCTGTCATGTCTAATTTGCTGGCATCTGCATTTGATGGATGACCTTCCATGGCCGATGGTTTCCTAATTAGGGAAGGATCCAATGCATTTAAATCTGATGATGACATTAGTCTAAACGACGGAGAAAGTGTTGACATGTAGGATTCATTTTCAGAGAGGTAGTCTTTTTCTAGTAGCCCAGTTGGGGACATCTGAGAAATAAGTGTACTCTCTTGATCTTCAAAAATTTGTTCAATTTTGTCAAGTATGTATTTTAGAATGCAAACAATTTTTTCCCCAGCGGATTCAGTGTTAGGTTTTGATGGTTTTAATTCATTATTCTCACAAATTTCTGTTAATTTAGTTGCCATTTGATCCATAATGTTTGCGTATTCAACTATGGTTCTATCCATCTCATCTCTCTGTCTGTTAGTGTTAGTTATTTCAGAATTGATTTTATTTCCTCTTTCATTTAACTTTTCCCTTCTTAACCCTCCACTAAACTGTAATTGTCCGAGTTTATCCAATAAAAACCTTTTAAGGAGTTTCGCTTTCCTTACTTCGGATCGTGCGTATTCCTCTTGCTTCTCCAGCTCTTTGGCATGTTGTCGTTGTTCGACAAATCTTATTACAATTTGTGCAGGATCTGATTCTCCTGTCATTTCTGCCAGTGTATTGTAAACAGACTCTATTGTTGTTTGAATTTTCACTTCACTTTGCTGAACCGATTGGTCTGCTCCCAAGTATAAGCCTTCTGTAATACTCGAATCTCTATGTATCATATGAAATTTTGGATAAGACAGCCTTGCCCCTATTGCGTCCATTTTTTCTCTTATTTGTTTTAGTTTAAGTCTTGACTCATACAGTTCCTGTTCTCTTTGGGAGTATTCTTCAATTGTTTGGTTTTCTACCTGCAAAAGTCATAATAAAATTGGGGTAATGGTAATAACTTCTTGAGTGAAAGCTTTCTTTTATACATTATAGTTACACGACAGTCATTCTGCATACATCATCAATCATAATCATGTCTGTCGTGCCTTAGCCTCTATTTTTACCCGACTTAGCCGCTATGGATCTAAGAATACTTGTCTTTTATGTATAGTCTTTTCTGTAAGTAAATTGAACCTCTGTTAATCGCATTCGAGCAAATTTTCTTGCTTTTAAGGCATCAATGAGCACTTGATCAACTCTGGAGAGTTCTTTATTCTCTAATTCAATCCTTTGCTCAAGCTCCGTAACTTTTATATTGCGGTTGAAATTTTCTGTTTTCAGTATTAACATCATATTTTTGTAACGAGCCCTTATATTTTCAGCTTCAATTATCTTCATCTGCATGGCTGCAACTGATGTCTCTATTGCTTTCAGTTCCAGGGTCCTATGATTTACCGAAGAAAATGTTTCAATTGAACTTTTTGTTTTTCACTTAGTCTAAAATATTACAAGTAATAGAAAGAAATGTGAGTAATTTTTGAAGTACCCAGGATTTTCCTTTGCAGTCTTTCCACTAAGCAATTGCCGCAGCCCTTTTTCCTCGTCTAAAATATTCTTCATTACTTCGTTCAATGATGCCTTTTTATACTGTAGGAGATTAATTTTGTTTTTGAGATCCCCTATTTTGCATTCAAAAATATCAATAGCTTGAGAAAAATTTTTATCTTTAAATGAATGTGCATTCTTTTCGCCACCCAAGCGTTGTGAGATGTGTTTAAAGTAGTTTCCTCTGTCGCTTATAGTTGCCTTATGTTCTTTCTTTAGCTTTGAACTATGATCTCGTAATTTTTTAAGGCGATCTTCATTCTTTTTTAGCAAAGCTTCATTCGACTCGTAATTAGCTTTACGTTCCCCTTCTACAAGATGAATCCTTTTTTTCAAATATGAAATTTCAGTGTATATAGCTCTGTGTGCCTCACTAACAAATATATTTTCATAAGAGCTGGATTTGACTTTTTTAGGCATTTTTGGCTTCGAAATTGTGTCTCAAGATACTTTAAGTCGCAAAAATATTACGCAAAAATATTATAGGAAGCTTACGTTCTATTGATTAAACAAAAGTTGATATTTTATAGATTTTAATCCAGCATGCGCAACAAACGAGCTGCCCAGTCACCTGGAAATCCTAGAAAGAGGGGACGAAAGGCAAAGAATGAAGATGATGACGAAGTAGATCCGACTGTCAATTATCATTTGCAACATGGAGATGAAGATGAAGATTTACAAGCAGGGTATAAAGAAGAAGGTGGAACAGAAATCGAGGGTATATTCATACCACCTATGCGAAAACGAGATCTTCACCCACATACTGGAGAACGACTCGTTATAGAAAAAATTGTTTGTGAAAACTTTAAAAGTTATGGGGGAGTGAAAGAAATGGGACCATTTCATAAATCCTTTTCGGCTATCGTGGGCCCCAACGGAAACGGGAAAAGTAACATCATTGATGCTATGCTTTTTGTCTTTGGATACCGAGCAGCTAAAATAAGATGTAAGAAAGTGTCCGTCTTGATTCACAAATCAGAAATACTTCCTAATGTGGACAGCTGTGCCGTAACTGTACATTTTGTCAAAATTATTGACAACGGAGAAGAGAACAATGATGATTTCAAGGTAGTACCGAACTCAGAAATCAAAGTTCTAAGGCGGGCGTATAAAGATAACTCCTCTGCCTACTGGTTGAAAAATAAGCGTGTCAAATTTCAAGAAGTTGCTGCCTTCTTAAACAAAAACGGTATGCAATCCTACCAAAATAAGCTAAATGGCTTTTTTCTTTCGTGTGTTTCAAAGAAATATTTATTACGTTTCCAGTTTTATATGTTTAGAATCTATTTTTAGACAAAGACAAAATACTAAATAGAATAGTTGTAGTTTACGTTTTTACTCTTATCCTGTTTTTGCGAGACAATCCTTCTATAGTAGACGAAAAGTTTAATATTTAAAGCGGGTTATCTTTCATTGTTATTTCAATGCCTATCATGTAAACTATGAGCTAAACTGTGCAAATATTATTTCATTTTTAGGAATTGATATCGTTCACAACCGATTTCTTATCCTACAAGGAGAAGTGGAATCTATAGCACAGGTAAAGTGTATATTCAATCTTGTTCACTAAGTTCACTAATTGAATTCTAAATATTTTGGATTGCTTTGATAGATGCAACCTAAATCAACAAATGGTCATGACGCAGGCTTACTTGAGTTTCTTGAAGAGGTCATAGGCTCTCACCGCTACATTAAGTGCATTAGTGAATTGACTGAAAAGTGTGATATGCTTAGTTATCAACGGGAAGAAAAACTCCAAAGGGTGGATCTAGTAGAAAGAGAGAAAAGAGCTATGGCGGAACCTGTCAAAAAAGTATTTTATTTTATGGCTTAATTTAATTATAAATATTAGTGTTTTGGTTTATAACGATTTCGTATCAAATATATTGAATATCAAAAAATGTATTGTGGGTGTTTTGAGATTACGATAACTGAGGGCAAAATTTGTTTCAGGCCAAAGACTTTTTGAGAGATAAAAATATGGAAAGCAAAATAGAGCATACTCTTTGTCAAATTCACGCTTATGAAGGAAGAAAGAAGTTTTCCGAGAAGGAAATTACAAAAAAGGAAATTGAAACAAAGATGGTTGAAGTAGTAGAACGCTTAAAAGAAATAGCGACTATAAATAAAAAGCGACACGATGATTTTAAATTGGTTGAAAAGGCATTCCATGTAGCTGAAAAGAAGTTTGCCAGCGCCAAAAAAGCGATGGACGACACTGAATCAGAGTATATCAAAGTAAACCAAGATTTAAAAAGAAGCAATGATCAAAGAAAGAAACTTAGTAAGGATTTAAAGGAAAAAGAGACAGAGCTAGAGAAGCAGCAAAACACTCCGACAAATTTTGAAGACGAAATGAACAAACTCGAAAAGCGAAAAATTGTGCTCAATGAAGACATAGAAAAAGAAGAGTCTTCTATTCAGGGTGATATAAAAGACGCTGAAGACAAAGCTGCTAAGAAGGCTGCTGAGCAGCAAAAATTGCAAAAGGAGTTTGGCTCACTCAAACGGGAACGTGATGCAAAAAAGTCAGCGTATGAAAAAGCTGCTAAAGATCTAGACTTATACAAATGTCAAGAAGAAAATGCCAAGCGAATTTTGGAAGAAAGGGAATCCGAATTGCTTGAATTAAAAAAGAAAATCGCAGACAAAGAAAAGCAAAACCGAAGCAGTTTTGGTACTCAACGAGGTAATCAATTGAGTTCTGAGCTAAAGGCAAAGCAGGCAGAAGTAGAACTAGTAACGAAATTAGAAGTCGATTGTTCAGAAACATTTGCAACACGACAAAGAAAATATCACGAAGGGAAAGACTCTCTTAAAGGCGGATCACAAGATAAAGTATGCCACATCTAAATAATGTCTTTAAACTAATATTATTGAAACTAAAACTAATTGAAATAAAATTGTGTATTTGATTAGGTTTACACTTGCCTTCTAGCAGCAAAAAATTCTGGACAAATCCCTGGTATGTACTTTTTGTTTACATTTTTTTAATAATGCAGTGTTCCAACCCCTTTAGGAGACAGGAATAATTAAATAAGGGATTGAGATTGTGGTTAATAATCAATCACTGACAACTATTAGATTACTATATATTTTAAGTCACTTTCTTGGTCTTCATCTTTAGAGAAAACAATTAATGAAATACAAAATACTTTCATTTCGTTCTTTTTTATAATTTACAGGTTTCAGAGGGAGGCTTAAAGATTTGGCTACAATAGACGAAAAATACAACATAGGTGCTTCAGCCGCATCATCAATTTTGGACTTTTGGGTGGCTGATGATGAACATGCTGCCCAAGCTTGCATTGACACTCTTAGGAAGAATAACTTAGAAGCTCAAACATTTTTGGTTATAAGCAAAATGAAACATTATCTGGATTATAGTCGCAGACCATTTAAGACACCAGCAAATTCTCATCGTATATTCGATTTGCTTAAAATGAGCTCTCCGGATCTTGCCTCTGTTTTTTACAAGGCGTTTAATGATGCTTTAGTAAGAACATCAAACATAAATACTGTTTCATTACTTGAAATGTGTCGTAAAAGTTCATTTGAAAAATTTAGATAGCTGACGATGTTAACACGGCTACTGCAGTAGCCTATGGAGGACAGCAAAAATTCCGTGTTGTAACATTGACAGGAGCCATCATACAAGCTTCGGGTAACGTCCTCTTTATATTAAGAGCAGCTAATTGTGCTTACGGTTTTTCACCATCAATGCCTTTTGATAAGTGCTTCAAAGTAAAGGGATTAGTTGATGTCTATTCAAATAAGTAATAATGATCAAGCCTTATCATTGTAGTTAACCTTTGCCTCGCTTTGTTATAAATTCCAACTTTAAAACAATCGTGCCATTCTTCCTGAGCGTTTAAATCTGATTTATTGTAGCTCGAAAGCTGTAATTTTAATTTTTATGATTTTTAGGATCGATGGTGGGAGGAGGGAGACAACCAGTTCCTAAGTTTAATTCTGGAATGTCCAAGGTCATTGCAAGCAAATTTACTGCAGATGACGTACAGAATTTGAAAGATGAATGTGATAGCGCTGCTGCAGAATTATCTCAGTTAACAGAACGAAAGCGAAATTTGTTAGCAGATGTGCAGAGAATAGAAGATGAAATCAAAGAGTTGAAAATTAAAAGTGGCCAGGGGAACAGCGAATTAAAGACCTATATGGATTTGCTTCCTTTAAAAGAAAGTAGGCTGCAGCAGCAACGTGAAGCTTTACAGGAAGCGAAAGTTATTCCACAAAAACTAAAAGAAAAAGAAAAATCATGTGAACTTCTAAAAAAGCAATTAGATGACATTTGTGAACCGTACGATGAATTTGATTCGAAAATTAAAAAAATTGAAGAAGCAATATCGGAAATCAGAACTAAAAAGATAGCTGCCATTAGGCAAAAGCTAGACAAAAGCTTAGAACAAAGAAAAAAAGTTATTGCCGAATTGAATAAGCTGTCAATAGATCTGAAAAATGCTACGAAAAACAAAGCTAAATTAGAGCAACAAATAAGAGTGCTAACAAAAAAGGTTAAGGATTTGGAAAATTCCATGAAATCAATGGCAGAAACTAGGACTGCATTGGAAGAGAAAGGTAAAGAGTTGAAAAACGAGCAAGAGAAAGCAGAAGAAAAGCTTGCTGAAACGCGAGAAGAATATAACCAGCAAAATGCGACAGTCAGCGAATTAGACGGTGAAGAAAAAAAACTTAGTAAGAAGAAAGTAAATTTAGAAAACGACATTGGTAATATTTTAAAAGAAATGAAGGCTCTTGACCATCAGGTAAAAGCTTTCGTGGGGAGCCTTGATACAATAGAGCTTAAAGATATACCCGACGAAGAAGTTACCCCGCTCATAATATTTCCAGATGAAGAATTGGAAAAGATGCCCGTTAAAGATTTGAAAGACAAACTTTCAAAAATAAAGCATAAACTCCAAAGAGAAGCACCTAATTTGAACATTCTCAATGACTATATGATGAAGGTGTGACGAAATTAACATGTTCCTTTTTCTTACTTGTTACAATCTCACAGGCATTGTATTGAAATGCTTACGTTTATTTTAGGTTGATCAATTTTTGCAAAGAGTTCAAGAATTAGATGAAATCACTAAACGTCGAGATAAAGTCCGTGAACATTTGGTTCTTACGACTGCCTATCGACTGCAGGAATTCATGGAGGCCTTTGTCCTAATATCATCCAAGCTCACTGAAATGTTTCGTATGATATCCATGGGTGGTGATGCCGAATTATCGCTTGTTGACCATACTTCCCCTTTTAATTCTGGAATTGAATTTTCGTAAGTGTAATTAAAAAAGATTCATACAATAATAAGTTAATGGCTTAGTAAAAGTATATGCAATGCTATAATGCTTGCCACTTCTACTTCTACACTATGCATTTTTTTTATTTTTAGCGTAAGGCCTGCAAGGAAAACATGGAAAAAAATTTCAAACTTATCGGGTGGAGAAAAGACTTTGTCATCATTGGCGCTTGTATTCGCTCTTCATCATTATAAACCAAGTCCATTTTATGTAATGGATGAAATCGATGCTGCACTTGATTTTAAGAATGTTTCGATTATAGCCAACTACATCAAGGTAATAGTTACTCCCATATTGTGTTCGCCACAATTTTGCTGTGGGATTTTGCAACCTAGCTCTAGGGTTAAACTATCGAATTATTATTAGATTTAAGTAATGTGAAGAACAACAGTGCAAAGTTATTATTTATAATTCGGCCTTCACGTTTTAGCATGCTATTCCAAACGTATTTATCATTGTGTTTCATTGTGGCTATTTTAGGACCGGACTAAATTCACTCAGTTCATAATCATTTCCCTGCGCTCAAATATGTTTGAATTGGCAGACAGTTTACTGGGGGTGTACAAAGTTGACAACATGTCGTATTCCATCCACATCGGCGTACGACGTTTGTTGAATCAGTTGAAGAGTAAAACCGGAAGCAATCTACCTGATACCAGCCACATGGAAGCCAATGATGAAGCCAAAAAGGATGATGTGCAAAAGTCGAGTAAAGGTTTATTAGACATTTCAGGGATCAGTGCTATCACAGCAATCACAGAAGGCGAAAGTGAGGTTTGCGTCAGACGCAATGAAGTTATAGAATCGGAAGACGATAGTATTCAAGAGTCACAAATCAATCAGATTCCGGCAACTCTTTCGCAAAATGGCCCTTTGCGGGCTGAAAATAACATTCGCCCTGAAGTTGAATCTGCGGAGCTAAGTAGCAATGAAATGGATGTCGAAGAACCTAACAATACTAATAATACTACGTTGAGCGACTCTTTACATTCAGCATTGGATGAAAGTTTTTAGAAGCATTTTCTTATTTTGTGTATACCTAGTTTTCCAAAATATTGAGTAATGTTAGTACAAATGTAGTCTACATTGGACATCTTGAATTCAAGACAATTTTATTAGTCTAGTTATTAAGCAGATACGGTTTTAAGTTTTATGATTTTTTAATTCATGTACATAAAGGGTAAGTACGCTCCTTACAGTTAGTGGTTGGTAGTAAAGACGTATTAAAACATTTAAATTGCTCCCCAAATCACAGACCTAAGGCATTTATTATCATTAGTATAATGCATGCATTAATTTAATCCTTTTGTAATAGATAAACTTAATGTGAAACTAATTTTATTTTGCATTATGCTCTACAATTCATGATATACATTATACATTGTATGTACAGAAAGGAAATTTTTATATTTATCCATGGTTTGTGCACAAATATTTATGTGTATCCTCTGCATACTCTGGCATTGTGAACATGGCAATAATGACACTTAAAGATTAAAAGCATTTTGTACAATGTTTGTATTAAAGGTGATCAAATAAAAAATTAATTCCTAGAACATGATATGCAAATTTGAAATTGACAAGTAATAGCAATTAGATGATTTATTACTTTACACACATTCAGTTCATTCTTTGTTGGCTGCTTTGGCTTATCCATTACCCATTCGTATCTTATTCATGTGTTACTGAAGGTGCACCTCGATGCTTCTATACAAGATGGTTTAATAATGCCCAAGCTTGACCAACTAACAATAAGGTGAATACCAAGGTCGATTGTGAGACTCTGACTGGTTTTGTTCTGCATTTATATTGCGGCATTATGAGCAAAAACATTTCAGGGATTCTTGCTCTTGTAGACTTGACTGATCTGGTGCCGA
Organism: Yoshiicerus persimilis; assembly: GCA_020352615.2. Taxonomy (NCBI): domain Eukaryota; kingdom Metazoa; phylum Arthropoda; class Collembola; order Entomobryomorpha; family Tomoceridae; genus Yoshiicerus; species Yoshiicerus persimilis. Next base: position 30,591,511 of record CM036940.2, on the reverse strand, counting down.
TCAAAGGGGGTTTAGCTAAACTGTTGATCTTTAATTTCTTTGTCTTCAACTCACTCAAGAGTGAATAGGATATAATATGATGATAATATGATGAAGTGCAAGGGATAAAGATAACAAGGCAAGCAATACAACAAACTGTATACAAGAAATATATCTTTCGCAGCTCTAGTCTTATACACACTGCAGACTCAAGTCAGGGCCATTGTTACTTCTCAGCTAATTCATTCCCAGCAGAAGATAACAATTCGCATAGATTGTAGATACACTGATCCACTTCCATAAAGTGGACACATCAGTTTCTTACAATGAGAAAGAGCTGGTAGATGTGATCTTGATCTTCTCTCGCTTACAATAACATTTAAACACAGACTGTTTACTAAAAGAAGTCAGTAGGACTAACAAGCCTTGCTGACAACTGTCGTGGTCGTGATTGTTTTGTGCGTCTCAATTCCTTTTCTCACTGCGGCTGTACCAGGATTATATCTCACCTATTGAAATACACCGAAAATGATAATTTTCTCATTTTTTCTATTCTCTTCTTTGCTTTCGGTTTCAATAGGACAAATCTCATTTGGAGATGTAAGACTAAGTTTGTTTTTGTTACCCACGATTTTCCACCCAAAAAGTATACTGTGAAACACGTAATTCCATAAAATTATTTTTGTAGGATGGAAGAGGTGCTGGGGTTAACCAAGGATCTCTGCAAAAATTTGATATAGTGTTTGAAGATGCGCCTACCGTAAATTCTCCAGCGTGTCAGTCTCCTGAACAGGTATAATTCTTTAAATGTTTTGTAATGTTTGATAAAACATTTGTTGAAGAAAATCATAGTTCCAGTTGCATTATGATTCTGAAGTTTTTCCTTTTTCAAAAGTGTTAAGTAGAGATTATGTAATCCCTCTAAGTTCATGTAATATTTTGCAACGTGAATAAGAGATTCAAAGTAAAATTATTACCATATGCTTATTGTCGGTCATTTGACCATTGAATGGTTTCATTTTCAGCGGCCTGGGTTATGTAAACCTCTGGCTCAGTGTGCAATTTTCTATGCAGAGATTCCATCTCTCTTAGAAAGACCTTGTCAAACTCAAAATGGACAGAAAGGTGTATGTTGTCCGACGGAAAATCATGCGAAAGCTAAACCTATACCCCCCGGAGTTGGTTCTGATGGAGTTCTGTCTCCTCCTCCCATTCCAGATATCCCACTACCCAGAATAAGTATTGGACAAATCACAAAAATCGCCGATGCTGGAATTCAAAAGTTCAAACAGAGATTAGAGAAAGTCACGGATATCCTGTTCAACAAAAAGGTACATTTTTCCTAATTTTTAAAATTTCTGTCCAGCCTTGTTTGTCCTTGTGTTTACTGCATGACGCAAACAGTCTATGTATGATATATGTTTACAGAAAGCAGCCATGCATATGCACATGCAAATGCATTATTATTATAAACTGTCCAATTGAAATAGAAGATATGCTGGTTTTAAGAATAGTCTTTCCCTGCAGTGAAAAAATGAAACTTCATATAATTTTTTGCGTAGCATTTATGGTTTTGCTACTTTCTATCTCTTGATAACTATACTTATTGCGACTAAACGTGCTCATGATTATTTTCTTAACCTGCAGTTACAATTTTCTCCTAACTATTGTGCAAATCAAGATTTTGTATTTGTAAGGATACATTTCCTAAAGCAATTGTTTCTTTAAAATAATTAAGTAAGAGAATGGTAGAAGAACGTGTACTAGTTACAAGTTAATAGCAAATGGAAATTCATCGTAATGAGAAATCATTATAATATTTTTGTTCTGAATCGATATCGCTAAATATTCTTGATCTTGCCTTGTCTTACTTTAGCTTCTCGTGCATGCAATATTATACAGGTAACACAAGTTTAAATTAAAATAATAAATTTTATATAAATGTATGTCATGTAATAAGGTGCAAATTCCACGCGGATCTCCTAGTGCGGCTCATCAAAAGTTTTTTACTACTACAAATGCTGTTTTAGAAATGGGAAACTCTGCACAAATTAACATAGAAGCCTCTATGAGTCTTGTCAACAGGTAAAATCAATTATTACATGAGGCACTACTACACGACTACCACATAATGATATCAATTATGATTGAAAGAAGTATGGAAGTTAAAAATCATTTCATTTACAGCTTCAATTTGTCTCCACAACAAGGAACATTTTCATTGCCCTCAATTAGTGTCAGAGGTACCTCGATCGAAAACACTTGCCCACCTGTTTCTAAATGCAATCCTAACTACCCTTACAGAACTATGGACGGAAGTTGCAACAACAAACAAAATCCAGATTGGGGTAACGTGATATTCCTTCAATGCATATACAATTCATATCTATTAAATTATGAGAAAATTCATGCGTAAAAACCGATGTACTGTTTCTAGGATTATTATCCTGAGAAAGGGCATTAGTTAGTGAGCAAGTCTAATGGCATACTTATAAATAGTGGATATATTGCATATTGCATTCCCTCTTAGCTTATCCGAATGTTCTATAAGTTGTGTTATGTCTGCATGGGTACTTTTGCTTAATAGTTTATGTAAATTAAAATCATGTAACTCGTTTCCATTCGAGTTAATAATATTCAGATTGAAAATACTACCTCACGGCAAATAAATTACATGTATTTTTTGCTAACTACAGTTAGTGAAGGGTGAAAATTGAATTTTTGCAACCAGATAGTTAAAGCAATTTACTTAACTGCATGCTAAATCTTAAGCATGACTCATTCTGCATGATGCTACTTACGTATGCATAATTATTAATACTATAAGTGCTTATTGTAAAAAACAAATTATCATTCTTCGCAATTATAATGTGTGCAGCAAGATCTGTTTTAGTACAGATATGTTGTGCTTGTGTCTAGTGTCTGTGTAATTAAACTGATTTTTATTTTGGTTACCAGGAAAAAGTCAGATAGCCTTGCAGCGTATCCTGCCACCCAAGTACGGAGATGGTAATATAATTTATACTTTTTGCTACTTATGCTAGTGCTATTGACTTTTACATCAGAGTTTTCTCAATGAGATATGAGTTTTTATATGCATAAATGGTAATGTACAGGTGTGAGTTCTCCTCGTGTGCAAAGCTCAGGAGGACCGTTGCCTTCTCCTAGACTCATCAGTGAGAAGTTCATCCCAGACGAAAATAGACCTTATGCAAATCTTACGCTCATGACGATGCAATGGGGTAATAATCATAAAATGTTTAATGATCTTTGAAACGGAAAGCATTTTCTTACGAATCCACTTGTAAACAAACTTTTGCTTGCTGTTATTTAATGCTCAATGACAAAACTACAATACATTGTTGTGTATTTAGGTCAATTTGTAGACCACGACCTCGATCATACCCCTATCGTTAAAGGAGAGAATTCTACGGGTATTTCATGCTGCCAAAATGGACAACCTTTGCCACCCAACCTTCGGCATCCTGATTGTTTTCCTATAGAGATCCCTGCAGACGACTCATTTTACCAAAGCTTTCGACAGCGCTGTATGGAATTTGTTAGGTAATGACCAAATCTGTCTTTGTACTTCGTTTTGTATCATTAAAATCATTACTCATTAATTTAAATTGCTTTCATGTTATTTGCACAGGAGTTTGCCTGCCCCTCGTAAAGAGTGTAATTTAGGACCAAGAGAGCAAATGAACCAGATCACAGCTTATATCGACGGATCTAATATTTATGGTTCGAGTGACAAAAGAGCTCGGAGTTTGAGATCAGGTGTGGGAGGAAAATTGCTTACTCAGAAGAACAGAGACACCAATCTTCTTCCCGCTAATCAGAACGAATGCTCTGAACCTGAGACTGGGCATACATGTTTCAGGGCTGGAGATCTGAGAGTTAATGAGCAAATCGAATTGGCTGTTATGCATACAGTGTGGATGAGAGAACACAACCGAATTGCAAGCGAACTTGCTAGACTCAATCCTAACTGGAATGATGAGATTTTGTACCAAGAGGCGAGACGAATTGTTGTGGCGGAGTTGCAGCATATTATCTATAATGAGTTTCTTCCTTTAGTTTTGGGTCCAGATTATATGCGCACTTTTGAGTTACAGCCAAAGCCAAGAGGACACACGAAGGTCCGAATTTTTTTCTAAATTACTACTTTCTAAAGAATTTCTGGAAAAGCCATTTATCATATCATTATCCTGCTTAATATGCTAATAAATGTTTTGCTGACGTATTTTTTAGTAAGCCATTCTCAGAATTCTATTACTTGGCGTGCCTACTTGTAACCTTCTTGTTTGGAACCTAATTTTTTTCATTATGTATTACAATAGATTTATAATCCTGATACTGATGCAACCATAACAAATGCATTCTCTACTGCTGCTTATCGATTTGGTCACACACTAGTTCAAGGAATCGTCAAGTAAGACGCAATTGTAACACGCAAATGTTTATCCATAGATAGAAGTACCTAAGTTCAATTTGTGTGATTTTTAAAATAATGTGTGTATGACTTGAGGAGTATGTACCATTTAAATTCACTTGTACATGTAAATCTAATCGGTAATCGTTTGGCTTTCAAGTTCAAGGAGATGCAGCAATAATTTTACCCCTTATCTATTACAGAACTTTTAATCAATTTGGAGCTGTGTCTGAATCGATTTCTTTCGAAAAAACCCAATTTGCACCTTTTAAAGTGTATGACAATTTTGACTCATTGATCAGAGGATTAACTTCACAAGAATGCCAGCGTTTTGATCATTTCGTATCTGAAGCGGTAATAATCTTCCTTACTAAATTGGTGGATGAATTACATGTGTTTGACAGCATCATTTAATTGTCTTTTAGCTGACCAATCATTTGTTTCAAGGAAGCTCCCCCTTCGGTTTAGATTTAATGGCCTTAAATATACAGCGTGGAAGGTAGTAGCTTTATAAATTTTTTAGCATTTCTTGACACAAAGTCAATTATTTCGTTGAAACATTTTCTTTTGTTGCTTGCTCATTTGCAAGTTTTGTAGTCTTAGTTATTAGTCAAATGTCATACAGTCATTATAGGGTTAATTTTTTAAAGGGATCACGGCTTGCCTCCGTATAACGATTGGCGTGAAGTTTGTGGCCTACCAAAAGTAAACTCATGGGAGGAATTGGCTACTATAATGGACCCTCAGGTATTAAAATATCTATTGAGATCTTTGCTAAAACAAAACTTTGGGGTATCAAGCAATTTATAATTAATTTAGTCGGCCAGCATTCTTCGTCGTTTATACCAGTCGGTGGATGAAATCGATTTGTTCGTTGGTGGAATCGGAGAGCGACCACTTCCTGGAGCTATTCTGGGTCCCACTTTTGTTTGCATTGTTGGAGACCAGTTTGCCCGATTAAGAAGGGGCGATAGATTTTTCTATGAAGAAGTTACAGCAAGATTTACTGAAGGTTTGAGGAATAAATTCATTAATACGCTTTCAGCATTAATGCTAGTAGCTTATGTACACCAAATAGATGCTTCAATATAAAGCTTTCTGGTGAAGGAACCTGTAAATAATTTACTAATGTTCATTTTTTAATGCAGCCCAATTAGATCAAATCAGAAAAGTCAGCTTAGCTCGAGTTCTATGCGACAACTCCGATGACATTACCGTCATTCAACCTCTTGTTTTTCAACAAGCGTCATTTTTGTAAGTTTATTATTATAATATTGTCCTGATATACCTAAGTAACATTACTAAACTGACTATGAGGAGGTACAGGATTTCCAAGTATAATTCTTTGCGAATATGGTTCTAGAAATCAAAGACAACCCTGTAACTCTGAAACGATTCCCAGCTTGGATATGAGATTCTGGACGGAGAGGCGTAGAGACGGTCAGAGACAAAGAGACGGGAGACGTAATCAAAATCAAGGTGGTTCAAGAGGAAGACAATAATTTTTAATTTGTATTTCCGTTGCATAATCTTATAAATTAAACTTGGTATACGGTTATATGGGAGCATTGTGATCGTAGAGGTGTTTTGTTCAGTGTATTGTTGATCGTCATTATTGCACTGCATTGTAAGCACTGCTTTTGGAGGTCATCGGTATGGGTTAGGAGGAATAAAAGTATTAGGATTACATTCGTATTATATTTATATTATCAACATTAGGTATCTCATAATCATGTATGTATGTGCAGGTCAATAATTATTATGGATATTGGTGTAAACGAAATTAGCCATAGTATTTACAGATACTTACGTTTAAGTCAAACTTTTATAGAGTAGGTAGGTGAGCCACTATTTACTTTTGTTTTTGAATTGCTGGACTTAGTAAATCAGTCTATATTTAACTTTACTGTTTCTGTTTCTACTCGTATATCATTAGAATTACATATAGCAGTACTACTTTTTACACCTATTCCATGTGTTCCCACGCGAACTGAACTGATCACATAAAAAACTTAACACTTCATGTAATTTGCCTTTTATGATGTACATAACTAAACCTATTATGCATTAGTATTTGATGTATGAATAAACTAACGGTATGTTTTGTACTGATTATGAAACAAGTTACCTCTACATATGATTAGCACTATAGCTCAACATTTTAACGGATTTACTTATTAAGTGCTGCAAATACTTGGCACAATATAAATAACTTCAGCATCTCTGTGTCTATAAAAGACTTCAATTCATCAATAGCATCTGAACATTATCTGTATAAGCAGTCGAAACATAAAGTTTTTAATATTTGTATAAGTGTGTCTTTTATACTCTTTGAAGTATTTTCAATAATTAAAATTTTCCATGATTTTACCACTTCCTAAATATTGTTTAAGAATGTCAATGTGCAAAATGAAATGTTTGCACACTTTGTTACTTATTTTGTTTTCAATTTTTCCATTTTGTAAATGCCAAGACGGAGTAGATGCAGGGCCCATGGATCCCTTAAAATTAGGATTGATAGATCCTTTGGCCTTAGAAGTCGGTGCAACGTATACTCTAATGATTCCCTTAATAATATTTTTAATTGGGATTTTGGTGATCCCTTCTGTATTAGTTATACTATTTCTCTTTGTAATTCCTCTTCTCATTCCAAGTACCGATAGAGTTGGGATTCCTGGAGGAAGAAGTTTTACAGATAATCCATTCGTTCAAGTGCCAATGGAAATAGGCAAAAGAATTTTAGAGTCATCGGAATGTGTTAACCGAATTTCTTGCGAAATTTCATCCTCTTCCAGATCTTCAGAAGGCTTCTTCGATATTATAAAAGATCTCATTTACCGGTAAGTTTTTGTAACTTTATGCATTTTGCCATACAATTTGACTTTTTTTCTTTGTTGATTTCATTCAGGTTATTGAATTCAAGGACAAATTCAAAATCGCACTCATTCCGTGTTCCTAGATCTGAGAAAGATGAAAGTGTATGTGAAAAATATTCTTGTAAATTAGGAGAATTCTTAAGACAGTCTTTGAATTTACAATAAATGCTTTTTGCAATTTTTGCTTAGATTAATAAACTACTAATTCATCCTTTGTAATTTCTTGTGTTAAGATTAATATTTGACAAATAAAATATTAATACATAGGGTAATGCAGGCATAATGCTTTACAACAAAATGAAAAGTATTGTTTCTTTACATTATGAGCTATTTGTATCCTATTTGCAACAAAAATATCCTGAGATGTGAAATCAGAGGTTGAACTTTAAAATGCATTAATTAAGAATTGTTTACACACAACTACACTCGTTTTACATGGACAAAGCCGGCTTCGCGGTCCAAATATTTAGTTTTCACCAACAGCCACCATATAAAATACAATTTGTACAAAATACCTAATATAGTTTTTGCAGTTCTTCATTGCGCCAACTCATTTATTCAACGCACCATATACTTCGATACAAATAATCTTATCAGAAATCACTCTGCAATACTTATGAACTCTTTTGAAAACTTTCGGCAAGAGTTTAATATCCATGCTGACAGATTAGGATTCTTATTGCTTCTAGTTATAACACGGTTACTTTAAGTTATCCAAGGAGTTGAAAGGATAATAAAAGTAATGGAGCGGTGACTACTGGAATTTAACTAGAGCTGAACGAACAAACGTCCTGAGAATTTAGCGCCTGGTCGCCCTGCTCTGGTCAAGAATTCAGCGTCATTGTAAATAAACGTCATCAATGATTTCACAAGTTCACATTTCACTTTATTTTGAAATAGATGGTATAAATAATAATTTAATATAATTCCAAACTGTAAACTATTGTATATTTAGGATGTAGACTGGGTAAAAGTGGAGTAATTGTATTAAAAATTTTGTCCGATAGAGTTTGCAGATAAATGGATGCAGTTTAGTGTGAGTAATCCAAACGCTTCACTTTAGAATATCGAATGGAAATGGCACATCTAATGAATTACTAAAGTAAAGCGAACTTCATCCTTTGTGAAACGCACACTTGTTCCTATTTGGTTACGTTGACTTTGTGCACCTGTACAGGTGTCACATGCATGCTAACAATAAGGTACACATTGCTTCTTTTCCAGTTCTGTACATTAATAAATTTGACATACACGCGTTATGTACTTACGGAGGCATATTTTACTTACTGACGATTAGTTAGAAGTGATACAAGATACAGACAGTGCAAATAATAGTAAAGCAATTTCGGTGATGTACATATGAAGGCAGTCTTCTCCCTCGCCAGAATAATTAAAATGGAACCAAGTTACAATTTAGTTAGTTTCGTTGACTCTTTCTAACATAATGTTACTTCGTCTGGCTTCAGCCTACACGGCATACATGCATTTATATTTGGTATTACCATTTCATACCCAGATAATCTGCTACCGATAATTATGTATGCATTTTAAATCACTTTCCTACTTATTAAGCATTGACTGGCTTTACTCCACCACTTGACCCTACTAACTACCGTATTTATCGAATTAAGTCCCCCTGTCGAAATAGATCCCCCCTACGAGGGGCCCATTACTATAATTGGTAGAAAACGGATAATTGAAACAATAGGGCCCCTATCGAGATAGCTCCGACAAACTCTATGACGATATTGGGTATCCTTCGGATGAAGAAAAAATAATTGAAATTAGCTGATTTAAATACTTGGCGATTTACCATTTCTCTTTTCCTAAGCCATTTCTGTACAGCAATTCTCATTTAGTTATTCTAACATTGCCAATCTTGTAACACTGGACTGGAATAACAAAAATCCTGTATGATGATTACAAAAATGCTTGCTGAAACAATAAAGCCCTCATCGAAATAGCTACACCCTAACTGAGGAAGTATTTCAATATTTCGTATAACTTATTGCCTGGAAATATAGCTTCTTTGTGCAGTTATTCCGGTAAATACGGTATTAGGTAACTAATACATAACGATTTCAGTGTAATAACAACTACAGAAAATTCGTGCAAATCATCACCTCTGCCAGACTCTCAGACAAAATATGATGACAGGCTTATCCATATCTATCCATGTTGATCATGATGTGCAGATACTTATCCCTGCCACTCTGCATAATACATGCGATCTATAAGTCAATATTACTTACTGCTTTGGTATTTATCAGCAAATTGGGTTTGGTTAGCCATATATACGATGAAAACCCACTATTGAATAAATATATGTATATTTATGTAGCTAACCCAAACCAGCTAAAATGTTTCTTTACATTGTGGGAATGGTTGAAATGGGAATGATCGCGAACACTTGTCTTGTCTGTGTCAACTGTTGCAGCTACACAAGTATATTATACATACAATGGATAGTTCATAAGTAATGTTCACTGTGAACACTTTCAGTATCATTAAAATTATCGGTGAAAACAGATAAATAGATACCAACCAAACGCACAGGCAATGTCTGCATTTAGAAATATGTTTTCAGAGCTTAATGTATATTGTACAGTAAAAGTAGTCTTATAAGGCAGAATTCTATTACCACTTTTATTTATTTTATGCAATAATTTTAGATTAAATAAATAAATTGAGTCTGAAGTCAATTGAGACTACGAAAGATAAGATAAAGGTATTTTTAATTTGCAGTTCATCATTTAGGTAATTGATGAATATATAAAACTGTTAACTGCCTCAAATTGATTTGCAAGTCGGATTACTTAAGTCTTATCAGAAAGCTATTGCTACCGAAGCACCTATAATATTTATGTAGTTTGGGTTGAGATAACTTCCTTTTTTCATTCATTTAGCATTTACACTAGATATATGAAATATCTGTAAGCTTATCCAACAGATCCCTACCAGGTGCAATCTACTAGTTATCTGTTAATCACAGAGACATTGGTATATATTACACTCTTCTATTTAAGTTTACCTATGTACAAGAAATACGGTATAATACAGTATAGATTACCATATTATTGTATTTTCATGTGCGAAAGTGGTTAATTCGACTATTATAAAATATTTTTTTTACAAATTCTCTTTTAATTGACTTAATTTACAAAAAGATACGTAGAATAATTATCACAACTATGAATGAGTATTATTTCTTCTCTTCTTGTTCCAGTCTTAAATTTGAAGCCGCTATTTTGGCTGCCTTATCTTCAGCTTTTCTTTCCATATCCAATCTTTTATCTTCCTCTGAATACTTAATTCGCAACCCAAAAGTTACCGTAAACCATCTGCAACAAATTTTTAGAATTAGATACTAGATGTTTCAGGATATTAAACCTGTAAGCATATAGGATATGCCTATGCTTACAATATATGGCATTATTTACTAGTATGAATACTTTGGTATATCTATGTTTATAGTGTACTTAACACTAATAATCAAAGCGAAAATGCTTTCAAAGAAATAATTTAAAGTTAATATTGCTTACATGAAAATGACCAAGGGAGGAACTGTCAACCCTACGGAAACCAAGAAAAATGCCCCTGCAAAAGAATATTTCGTGGCATCGTAAATGGCACTGTACATGGGATTTGCAGGTAATGGTGTTAACGAATCTACTGTTCCTATAAAGGAATTCACTTTTCCGATTTCATCTCTTGCAATTATTTTCGAGATCATGGACCTCGATGCTATTATCATTGTTCCATTTAGAATATCGACCACTGGAGCTGTAAATCACAATGATAATGATTTTCAAAAATCGCCATTTTCTAACAGTTGTCTATTCACAGTTCTGGAATCGGGATTAATGAATAATATAATGAAAAATCTTACCAATATACATCATGAGGCTAGTTGTAGTAAAAGCGTATATTAAACTTGCACCAATTTGGCTGCAGCAAGACAAAACTCCGATAGCAGGGTCTGACAGTTGCATGACCTTACTTAAAATCCCCATTGAAATCACACCACCTAAAAATGATATTTACTATTAGAAAAAATTTCCAGTAGTATTAGTATTTTCATTGCAACATCTACAACAGTTTACACCATTTACCTAAAAATGCGATTAGCATTCTGTAAGTGTTGTAATAACCGAAGTCTCCAGAATGCCAATTTAGTTTATAACGTGCAAATATGTAGAGAATACTTTCTTCTCCTAAAACGTAAATGAATAAGAAATGAGAATAATTGAATTGTAGCAAGAAATTTTCTTTCTATAGAGATAAAAGTGAAATCGTTTATACCTTGCATTGGAGCCATTGTACAAATGAGAACAAAAACAAGCAAAAAGAGATGTATGTGAGCTCCATTGGGACGTACTTTGAAAAATGCTTTAGCAGAGTCAATAATGTTTCTAAAATTGAATATATCTTTCATGATTTGAACTTTGCTGGTGCTTTTCTGCACATTTGGATTTCGTGTGTTACGAATGAAGAACAAAGTGAACCCGAAGGCTATTAGATCCAAACCACCACCGAGACCAAATATAAACGTGAATCCGTAATCATTTGTTCTTAAGTATCCTCCGAGGGCAGATCCAGCAGATTTTCCGAATGTTCTAACCGCAGTGAGAATTCCTGTCCGTAGAGTTCTATCTTTTATTGAAGTTGTGTCCGTGATGTAACTGTAAAGTGCCATACTTATGGCTGTCCTCCCTCCAGTCAAAGCTATGGGAAATGCGCCTATAAAAGTCACAGCTTCTGCATTCAACTTTGGAAAGTAAACACAAATAAGAAGTCCCATGTATCTGAGGATATATCCAAGCATAGCTAGTAAAAGAGGAAGTTTTCTTCCATAAATATCACTCCAAGCCCCTGTTTCACAAAATTACAAAATTGTATGTTTCAATATGACTTTTGCTGCTCCTTCTGCTTCTTCTTAAACCGTTAGAGTAGCCTCATGCAAATTCATATTTAGTTTTACATATTATTATGGATTAAAATGTAAAATATTTACCTAAAAATAAAACACACAAGATGGGAAACGAATTGTCAATAACTTGTTTCCAGGTATTTAATGAAGAAATAATTTCTTGCACTTCTTGATCTTCGTCATGAAGACTTCCAGATGCAGTTGTATTTTTTCTAAACGCAAAAACATGACTGATTTATTCAAGCATCATTAAATCATTATCATAGTGACATCCTCATCATCACAGAGTTTCCAAATTATTCATTTGCATAATGGTTACAATGTGATTTAATTAATTTGTGCTCATTTACCTTGCTTCTATCAGATCACAAATTTCTGAAGAGTAGCCCATATTGATTCGGCAAGCTCTTTCTAAGGCAAGATCTGTAGCCATTAAATTTCCCATGAAAGATGCGGTCATGTGAACAAGAAGAGCAGGTTCAATTGTCATCAATTTAATCCCTCGGATTACTTTCTGCCATTTTGTTTCCTCTTCCACATCGGATGCGGAATCCGTTCTTGATATAGGTCTTGTATCCGAATCCATGATTCTGTCTACTAATTTCAATCTGTTTTTTGTTTTTTATTTTTGAAATTGAAAATATATCCAAAATGGATTTTTGATGGTATTATAGTGCAATAATAGTTAAAGGGAATACCATACTCCCCATATGTAATGTGCTAAAAATGAAATACTACTCAGCATATACTGGAATCTTGTAATTTGGTGGAAATAACTGAAGTGCAACTGCCCAGTCGAGGACCGGTTAAGCAAATTTCCTTAGGATTCATTTTGCCAAAGTATTTATATGCTGTGATTGATAACGTGCCAGTTTATTACTTGACTGTATAGTGATTTGACAATTTTTGGTATTATCGCAGTATTAAAATCTTGCATAGTTTTCCCTTATATGTTAAATGTTGATAGCTCCATAATTGATCGTTTATAAATTTATCCTAATTGTGTGTAAAGCCATAGGGTGTATACACATTTTTTCGGCGATAAGTTATTAAAAGTGCGACGAAGTGTTTCCTATTGTCCAATATACTACTTAGTAGACTACTTACATTAATATATACATTTATTATTATATGTATTTAAACTTCATTGAATGATATGAGATATATCAAGTACAATACGGATATAATATATGTGACTGCAATGGGTAATGGCTGCAGCAAGTATGTACATTTGAAGCATATATAAATTGACTAGTAACTTGTAATCTAAAGCTTTTGAAAATCAGACATGAAATATTATTCTGCATAAGCTGGAATATTACATTGGCAAATTGACATCTAGTAGGCTACGTTATTGGTATGTATTCAACGTGTGGAACATTAAAATTTAATTTTTTATATACAGGTTATGTACATTGTACCTAAAAGTTACGCGATGGCGAAAACATAGACGCCCATCCATTGACATGTATTAAATGTATGATTATGTCTAAAAATGAGATTCTCGATTTTGTAATGCAGTAAAAATTGTTATCAACTGATTATCTTTGACTTGAGTCTAAGTAGATACGAAAACAAACAGTTTAAACTTTAAAGCCCCAAAGTGTGTACGTGCTTCTGTACACGTACTGCCAAGCTACCAAAAATCATTGAAGAAAAGAGATAATTTTTAGCGTTGGAGATGTATATACGCAGGCAGACGCCCAACGTGAGAAAGCGAACGTATTTGTTTATATGAAAAATACATTGCTAACTGTCAACTGTGGCAGCGAGATAAAAAAATTAATACATTGTTGACAAGGATCTGTCTCATAATCTCCCATTTATTTTATTGCCGCTTGGGAGTGAACTACCTCTGATATTTTAAAGTTGAGGTCCATTCAGGAGAAACACATGTAGTAATTGATTCCAAGGACTGTTGATTGAATTGCCAATGAACCAGTATATATAAATGCTGTTGGTGTGATTGAGAACTTCATGTGTCATTAGCCACTACCAAGAGCTTAGTGCCTGTACCTCTATGTTTATTATCAATGACAACTTGTTATTTCCAGTTAGCATTAGTTCTTGTGTGAAACTTCTTTTGGTACACTTATTAGTGTGAATCCTTTCCCAAAATTAGTCTGATTGTAAAGTAGGACGTAATAAAGTTCATTCTTAGGTGAATATGAGTTTAGAATGGATTGACGTAGGGGATCGTTCCCTAATTCCATTGCTAGACGTAAGTAATGCAGAAAAGTAAAAGCTGTCTATCTTGTAAATTCACTTTAAATATTTTTAATTTAGATAAACAAATAGCAAACCCAAGTGATATGTAAAGCATACGTATACAATGTATACATGTGGTGGCATGGAAAACCTTGTTTCAGTTTGCGTACGCTGTGTGGGTCAAGTTCTACTACCCTGAAGTTATTAAGCACCTGTCAAAGAAAAGGCAGGTAGACAATCTGTACAGATTTAATAATACTAGATTGGTTATTGATAAGATGGAAGGAAAATCTGTTCACCTTGTGAAGAATTTGGCTTCAAGCTAGAGATCAATGAATAACTAATAATTAGTGGAAACTCTATCAAATACATAATTATAAGGTGGAAAACCACTTTGCGATGTGTTATGAGTTTCATTTTCTTAATGCTTTAATGTGTTGTGTTTATCTGCACTGCCAGCACATCTGTTCGTAAAAATTATAGCAATACAATAACTGTAAAGTGCGGGGCAGTAAAGCAGTATGTCTGCTCAATCACGTAACAGTACACCCACATGTGACAAAAGTTGATTTTTTCTATAACATTGCAGTGCATTACACTTGCAATCATTGATATTCTTAAAGTATTTACTTGTTACATTGAACCAAAATTTAAGCGAATTACTGGTATGGTATAATCATAATCATATAGACCAAACAATAAGTACATAATTGTAGAATCCTCTTATAAACACACCTACTTAATGTACGTATAACATTTTAATATGTACGTACTAGCTACTGGCAAATAATAATTATCATTAATTCTACCAAAATTTAACACAAGGCTTATCAGCATGGTCAATACGCTAATATATTTATTCAAGACGTAGCCCCAACATCAATTACACATACTTAGGTACCCTGAACATTAATATTTTAATCAGAATCAGTGCAAGTAGGTACTTGGACCGGACTGCTTACAGTCACAGTGTGCTTTCCAACTTCATTATGCAATACCTATGTGTATTCTATACGTTTGTCCTATGTTGAATAGTAACTATCAAATGCATAAACTATTCAATAATTATGTACACTTTTGCAACTTAAATTAAACACATCGACCAAATATTCTTTAGTAGATCGCAAAATTGTCTTCAATTACAAACATCGATAAATAGAAGATAACTGATTCTTAAGTAATGTGACTGACTAATTGCCAGGTACTGTCTGCCACTTGCTTAGTGAGCATTGCTACACTTAGTAATGTTCACTACCAAAGAAGAAGGCAATAATGTTGGACACCAAAGTGAATCTTGTATATCTTGACGCTGAAATGCACAAAAACATATACATACATTCCTGCAGAAATGGAGAGGGCATAGTATTCAGAGACAAAAAGTCTGGTAGCTAACATAGGCCATTGGCTTCCTGTCATTTTTTATTTTCAGGAGCCGAGGAAGCATTGCCGAATGCAAAATATCTTTTCCTTAATGGAAATCTATCTCTAATGTGAATTGTAATTACGTAACCTCATGCATGACACAAAAATGCACGCTGAAAAGGTAAGGTAAACTTTCAGAATATGTAACCACAATGAAAATTTTTGAAGTAATAGTAGAACCTCCGTGTACGTTGGACACAGGAATCTCCATTAAACAATAAACCATTTGCAAAACGCATATAAGACGGTAGAGGAAACAAAACATTAAAAACATCTTAACACCAGAATGAATAATTTTGAAAGGGAGCCTACACTTAGTCCCTAGAAGACCCACTGAAAATTTCGACGAAAAATTGTAAAGCATTATTGAGTTATAAACAGAGTAACTAACAAACAGACAGACAAACAGACAGGCATTGCATATCCATACAGTAGCTTCCGCTACTGAATAAGTAAACAAAACCTAAACCAATGTGTACAAAAACATGTATGAACTCTTAAACAAAATGGAATTATTAAGAAAAATGTGGTAATACTGCACACAACTTGAAGTACAACATTATGTGTTTCCTGAAAAGGGTTTAACTGCAGCCACAAAAGATATCAAGACTTTGGGATTTTGTAATTACTTTAGAGAAAATTGTGTAAAGAAAACCACTTCATAGAAAAAAATCAACTAATCTTACTCTTACTAATCAACTTATCTAATGTTTATAGATTGAAATATTTAAAAAAATATATTTTGCAACCTTTAAAGGGAAATGGCCTACAATACTGTAATACATATTCTTCTATTTAGCAAGTACTATTCAAAAGCAATTATCATTCTGTCTGCTATCTGTTTTCTGCATTTTATGCTGACGTGAGACAAATCCTGTCTGCATAAAGTAACTATGTGAATTCCTAAAATAATGCTTAACAATGCTTATTTAATGGTTCACTAAAGGAATAGCAAATCAGTGCTGCTGCCTATCAAGGAACCTGTCGCCTGTCACGTAAATCTAAATCACTTATCCGGCAATTATTTTAGCCATGCTTTCAGTGACGGCATTTAAAGTTCAAATTCATTTCACAGCAAATTATATAATACTACGCTAATTCACAATAAGCTGTGTTAGTGGTTGACAGAGGGTTTTACTATGCTTATGCTTTCATGTTACTTTTAGTTCATATACACTGAAGGTGGTTCAATTAGATACCTAATCCAGGGAAAAATAATGAAATTTAATTTCAAGTATGAAAGGATAACCTCGACATAATTTAACCCCAAAATACTATATCATAAATTAACGTTTACTTGAAAATAAAGAACGTAGTTTTTTGAGCGACCAATTAAACAACAATGACTTATTAAATGGAACAATTTTTTAATATAATTACGAGAATTGAAGTTATGATTTCAATTCAAATATGCAATACTTTCTGATTTTGTTTACGGAGATTTCCAATGTGCATCAAATGTGAGCTATCCCTACCATCTCATTGATGTGCAAGCAAATAAAATCATTTCAAACGAAATCAATGAAAAACTAGCTAAGGTTTTTGTAGTAAGCGTAAATACTAGTTGAGCTTGGGTTTCATTCAATATTGCGACTTCCTAGCTTCCTTACTCTTTCTATTACTGAATATTATTTCACTTAAAAACCGGTTTATAATGACAATTCTCCGTTAGCTCCTTAAGGTGTTTTACTATTCCCTTGGAGCATTTACAAACAAGGATATAGCCATTCTGTTAACATTTTTGTATATCTTGTGATACTTAGCTTAAACCCAGAAATAATGTTAAAATTGCTAATGACTTCTATTTTTCCATGGTGTGAGTAATGTTCTTGCTTTCACATTGTCTTGATGACACTATCTACCGCATAGAATATATCACTTTCATGTAATGATAACATTATATCCAACGTTCTCATGTGATAAGGTTTAATTTGCCTGCTAAACCCTTTTCTAATGGAGTACTTGGCACAACATTTCGCTTCTCCTAATCACTAATGGTACTAATGGATAATATTCAATTTATATAAGAAAAATATCGGTAATGGTTAACATTGTACCGAATTTGACTGAGAAGATGAAAGTAAAACCTGGCTGAGAATTAAACTCAAAATCATCAGATTAGTATTAACAGTATTACTGCGAATCAGACGAAGATAGTCGGACCAAAAATTTGAAAACCGCATACCTATACATAGAAGATATTATGATATTTTTCCCCTTCTGTTGGGTAATGTAATCCAACAGGTCAATAGGCGACGCCGTGCGCAGACACATTGCTGCGCCCTGGTTCAGTACCTTTTGGCCTATAACCGGTAGCCCATAAATGTATCTTCTAAGTAAGGAAGCTCTCTCTTCTAAAATATTCATGTCTTCGAATTAAAGGAAGTTTTGTTTAAGCATTTTTATGTTGATACTCCTATTTCTTAGAACAATTTTAACAATCTAATTCCTTTCTTATTCATTTAGCCATTCGTTGAAAATGCTGTTAAATCATGGATTCAGGATTCCCAGGTTTGAAAGTACGTAATCTACATTTGTTTTATTACGTAGAATGTGATGTATAAGGTAAGGAAGAAATTATTAAGCTGTGCTACATCTTAATTGTTTATCGGCCTAATTAAATTGTCGCAATTACTATAAAAAATAATCTTAGCGCTTTTGTTCTAAGCCTTCTCAAATTAACTAGCTTTTCAAAAACAATCGTACACGTCTGCAGTCAACAAGTGAGCTGCAATGCTAAATAAATGAAGCTCTCACTAACCCCGTCCAGAATTAACAAAGGAATCAATTAAGTAATTAGGTAAAGGAAGGACTTGTAAACGAAAACAATGAATTCGCGAATGAAAATAATTATGTAGAACGAATCGAACAATTATGGATTACAAGTTTTTGGAAATCCCAATTATTAAAAATTACAGACCTCGGGGAGTAGTGGGCTTGGGTCTAACTTGTTTATACAAGTTTTTGTAATTTGAAAATTGAACGCAGATATACTATTTGAAATGTTAACTCGTTTAGATACTGAATGCGTAAAACCAACTGAAGGTCGACTATAGAGCCGTACGTATGTATAATTCCACAATGAAACATGTTCTTTGCGTGCTACCATGATACTTCATTGGAAGCGCATAAAATTCGTTTGCAATTATTGTATTATAATCAAAAGTAACCAAGTTTGTAAAGCAGTTTGTTTGAGTATTCTCCCTATATAAATCTAAGTACGACATACACAACCAATAACAGATTAACATATTTAGATGCGTTAAGCCTTTCGCATTGCACAATATAATGATACAATTGTGCAGAATTGAATCCTTCTCCTTCTCTTAATATTGTCTTACCATAATTATTCTATTTTTTCAGAATCTTAATACACGGACCTACTATTTTCATTCATACCAAAGATTTGTGAAACGGTATTACAGAAACATTTTCATAACAAGTCGGTCGATTACTAACAAAGTCGATTGACAAGGATTTCATAAATACTTCAATGTTTTTCCTGCTAAAGGTCGACCTTTAAACCTAATGAGACACAACTTGTCATAGCATTTTTTATGAACTGTAGGTGCAGTAAAATTAGACATCACCCCTATGTTTTTGCTTACAAATGCTGCATAAATGTATGCATTTCTAAGCACTTATTTTATTTCGGAAGCTTCCTGTCCAAGACTTGCAATCTTTATCTCTGAATGTTTTCTTTATCTTTCATACAAAAAAGCTAGTCCAAGGCTCCGCTTCCACATGCTTGCAGTACAACATTTGGGAAAATTTCCTGGAAGTAAAATTCCATTCGATCATTGCAAAGCTGTAATAGATGTCAGTAAATTAATTTGAATGTGTACCTAATAAATCCTCTTTCATTCTTTGATCTGGTGTAAATTCATCAAGCTGCATATGTACCAAGTTAAAAGTGTATGCATTATGATACGGTTGGCTGCGGGGAACAATGAGTAAGGGGCAAGAGCATATAAGAAAAATAAACCTTCATCTTCCACAAGTTCTGACACTGTCTTGGTTTGAGTCTTGTTGGTTTACCCTATCTGACTGTCTGGCTTTCTAGTATTTGGTGTAGTGTGGTGGTTGTGGTTATCATATTAGGTAGATTATGTGCGCTAGGAGCAACAATGCATAGTTGGGTTGTCCAAACCGACTAGACCACTAGTTAGTTGAACGTTGAACTTCAAATACATCCCCAACACAACTCATTCTCTTCTTGAATCCCTTTACCTGAAAATTCAGCTCGAGATCAAATCACACATTCATTGTAGTAGTAACACCCAAGGCAAAAGCAAGTTCTGCAAACATCAAATCTTTCAAAATACGCTTAAAATATTTTTCATACTGAAATCTGCAAATTAAAAGTAGACTTGTTCTGAAGTTTTTAATAAATATCTGCGATTTTCTGTGATTTTCTCTTTTTACCGGTGTCCCGTGGTTTTCCGTTTCTCTGCTCAATTAAGTGGTGTCAGTTATTGTCAGAGGAAGTGTATTCAATGCACATGGGGTTTCATGGTTCCTAAAGAAAATCTGCATGTAATTCGGGAATTATATTTGCATTGGTATTAGCAAAGCCAAGAAGAGTGTTTGTGATTGAGTGTTTTTAACAAGGAATACGGAATAGAGCAAGGATGCAGAAATTACCATCAGCGCTGCTTGGTTTCGGTTTACTGTTTCTTGTGCTGGCCGTCGTTTTCGGTTGGATGATCGGCCCGCTTATCATTGAGGATCAAATTGCTCAGGTGATACATTAGTGCAGTTGGCTATGTACCTTAACCTTTGTTAATATAAATTAAGGCTGTTGCTCTCGCTGGCAACTTTTTTCTTAATGGTTTCTCAGTAGTCTCAACTCCTTGGTGTGTTAATTTGGCACTCGGCACGATATCCACTCTACTTATACATCCAAGCCAAATTATTTACGACTGCACTTGTGTGTATTATCACTATCCTGCACACATATGCCATTAGATATACTCAGTATGTTTAAATATAAATTGCTGTAGCGTACGGTTTTCTTTCCGTACCTTTATATAACAATGAGAATTCGTACGATTCCACACTACAAGAATGTTATCAATAGACATCTACTTTAGGTTACCGTTGAGCAGTACTACTCATTCAAATATCGTATCATGTACCTGCGCCTAATTACGTGCACGTAATTCTCCTTCACTGTTAGTAATTGAATATACTTCACATAGAAATATATATAAATTTGTCTGCAAAAAGTAAAAGTTCATATTGTATTTATAACTTTCGCTTAATTGGCTACTGTACATTTCCTGTATGGGCAAAAGTTCACTATCTGTATCTCTAGCTCTATGTTAGGTAATAAAATTATTATTTTAAAACCAAATCAATTTATATCTCCTTTATGAACTGCTCAGCATTGTTTTATTGGTTTTGCTTTTAAGAGAAATTAGTACAGTAAGATGTCAATGCAACACAACTATAACTAAGTCAAGGGAAATACATCTAATTAGAGAAATTGTATTTTTATTGCGTACTATACGTTAACAAATGATTTGACACTAAAACAATGCAATTTCTAGCGGTGTATCCTAAAATTTTAATCTTTCATTTCCTAAAGGTAACTTAACTGACAGTTTTCACATAGTTAGAAGAAAAGAATTCGTTAAATTTTGTTGCCCTTTTGAACTTATGTGAAGAGAAGGAAACGGGGACGGAATGAATCAGGTTCATGTATGTAAAGTCAGCTTCAGTTTTTGTTTTTGCTCGTGACAGGAAAAACGTAAGCTTCTACATTATACTGATGTGATGGCACATGTATACGGTGCATTAGTATGTGCAGTAATCGTTTTCTTGAAAGAAACTGTACATTACATTGTGCTATCTGCATTGACTACTTATTCGCTAGCCTTTGAATGAAAGAATATCTGTAGATATTGCTGTAGCATATATTGACCATATGCATTATAGCCATGCATTTATACAAAAGTGATATCATTTTTTACCTTGACAGCTGTACAAATGTAAAGTGAATGACAAAATCTTCCTAGTTCATAACCATACTTCATATGCAGTTATTTCTGCATTTATTTACCTCAATAACTTTTGGAGATACTTTCGTATTAACAATACATGTGCATCTAACTATGTGCTTTTAATTTTAACTATCTTAAGTGTATAGTATAGCTTCAGCGAATTATCTCGATAGACTGGGAATGTAATGCTAGCAGACTTAATCGTAATCGAACAACTTTTTGCCATCAAAGAAAACCTGCACTGCAGCTGTCTCCTTTTCTTCTGTTGTCTTGTCAGTAGGTAGGCAAGCTTTGCTAGTGTGTAGGTGCAAGATCTGTTATTTAAGATTTTAAACCAAGCATTATAAGTCTAGTCAGGTGTGTGCTCAGGCATTCCTTACAATCAAAAGACTTATAACTTTTAAACGTGTTACAAGAAGTTGCAATTGAACAATGAGTAATAGAGGGTGGCTTAAACTGCATGTATTATAGTCTTTGTCTGAAGCTATCGTATCTTCAGGTGGTAGAGCAACTTCGAGAAATCGATTGGGTAAGTAGGTTATGTCTGCCATAGAGAATGATTTGGTATGACAGTTTACTTTAAGCGTAATGCAAGTTGAAGTTTAAATAGGACTTGCACTGCTTGCACTTACTGTTTATTATTCACAATTGCTAAAAATGTAGGTACCTAATCTAATCAAAACATGTTACCTATCATCATCTCACATTTTATACCTTGTTATTTGTAGGCATGGATAAAAATGTAAAATGCGAAGCACAAGCCAAATGCTCCACTTATTTGAAATGAATGAATCTACTTGACAAACAAAAATAGTAAATCTGATATCTTAATAGAATTGTACTTACTTTTGCTTAAGATATTATTTCTAAAGCGAAAATCCCCGACAAATAAACCTCAAGTTCTTCATCACTCTCAGTTAGAACATTTTTTAATTTGCAAATTATAAGTGAAAATAAAAAAATTATGAAGACAGACATTTCCTCAAAGAAATACCGTAATTACAGCCTTGAAAACTGCAATTCATAAAATTATTAGTATATGTAGTAGTAAGGAATGTAGTAGGTATATTTTCTAAAGTCTATTAGTAATTCTCGGGAGGTATAATGTTCACTGTCACGTCTAATACTGCATTCAACCAACTGATGCTATTGATGATAATTATAATTATAGACTTTAGCCGACTCCATTTTATATTATCAGGAGGTTCAGTTGCATCTGAATTGTCATTATTAAAATAAATATTTTGAGTATTCTTTCTTTACGGGACTTCAGTATATGAGAGATGTTTTCGAGTCATTGCTACTTTTCTGTGAGGCTTCTGCTTGATAAAATTACTAAAATCCTGTTTTTCATCGGAGATTTTTTTGGTTTTATTTTGATTATAATGTCATATGATGCTAAATTTCTTTACATTCGTATCACTCATTTCAGTCGGAAATTGTATTCTCTATTTTTGCAAATAAGGAATTGACCATATTTTGCATTCCCTAACCATCTACTTAACTCTCTACTCCTCTTTATTCTGTCATTACGATCATTATTTAGATTCTTCCACTTGATACCATTGACTATGTTCTTAATTTTATAAGTTTGGTATTTGAAAGGCTTATTTTCACCATTCAAAATTGTAATTCAAATTTGCAACAACCACAGTTAGGATAAATACCTCTGATGATTTATACACCTAGCTAATTCATTATTTTTGGGTTTCATTGTTTTAACAGCAAACTAGACTGTACAACGGATCATACGCTTGGAGAAAATGGAAAGACCCGACGAATTTAATGTGGATGAAACTGTACCTCTTTAATGTAACTAATCCTGAAGAGATAGAGAAAGGAGAAAAGCCTATTTTGCAAGAACTTGGTCCCTTCGTTTACCAGTAAGTAGAGCGAGTGATAAATATCATGTAAAAACAAACCGTTATAAAGTTTATTACTAATTTTACAATAGATATTACTATCAATATGCAATTACATCTAAATCAGTCTTAAAAATCCAACTTTTACTTGTTCGCATTACAAACATATTTTTGCAAACCTACAGAGAAAAACGCTACAAAGTGAATTTATCAGTAAATGAAGAAAATGATACGATTAAGTATCAGATGCCTGTGTGGTATTTCTTTCGAGAAGATTTGTCGAAAGGAACAGAGGACGACCTTGTTACTGTAATCAACATGCCGCTAGTAGTAAGTCCAAGCCGGTTCTTTAATCATAAATTTCTTTGTCAACTGTACTTATTCAGAATTAAGTCACAACAGCTCAACTTGAGAATATATATTACATATTATAAGTTTACATTCAAGATTAATAGCCTTGTCACTAACCAAACCAAATATCACTTGTTTTTGTATCTATGATGCGTGCGTGTCTTTTTGTAAACATACTACAGTTGTGTGCATGTACTGTTTACGCATCGTTGTCCACGTTCAACTACCCTTTACGTCAACTTACAATGAACTACTTAATATTCTATTTTTTACGATGCTTAATTGATATGTGGAGGTATTTCTAGAGTCAAGAGTACCGCAGCAATAGTATTTAACTTGTAATGGTAGTTCTTAGCACGTTCTTTAGCATTTGTAAATAAATTCGCTCTATTTATTTCACATCTTCAAGCTTATCTGATTGTGTAGATGTACAAAAATAATATGAATGTATGTACATTGTTTTAGTTCCTATTGTATGTAGACTAGTAGTTTACTTTATTATAGTGTTTACCTACCACGCACCTCATACTAACAGTACATTGTTTTTACTGTTTGTAGGGAATCTCTCAAAAATTATCTGACTTCCCAACAATGATACGCTTTCTACTCGGGATGTACATTATGAAGTTCAAGGAAACTCTGTTTATTAAAAGAAAAGTCAAGGAGATGCTCTTTGAAGGATACTATAGTAAAATGGTTGAGGAAATTCAAACACTCACTGGAGAGACTGTTTTTGAAAACAATACTGTTGGCTTGTTTTACGGTGTAAGTACACAAATATACCAGTTCATGAATGCTATATAATTATTAAGAACAATAATGTTTGAAAATAGACTGCAGAGATTAGTACATAATTTACTTTCGATACAATTGTCTTGAGATGCATCGTTAGCCTCTAATTAACTGCAACAAACTTTTGTTTTCAGAGAAACGGTTCTGATGAAGGTGTAGTCGAAGTGCACGGAGGCAACAAAGATTCTTCACAATTTGGACAGCTGGTTTCTTGGAAGGGCGGCAGCGAATTGGAATTTTGGTCTGGAAAATGTAATGCAATCGAAGGAACAGACGCTTCATTCTTCCCCCCATTCATCACCAAAAAATCGATTTTAAAAGCTTTTAACCCTGATCTCTGTCGCTCAATTTATGCCACATTTTCAAAAGATATAGTATACCAGGGAGTTCCTGGTTATCGTTTTACAGCTCCTCAAGAATTATATGAACATGTTAGTAAAAACCCAGACAATTTGTGCTTTTGCGTCAATCCGGGAGAGAACAATACAGGGTGCTACCAAAAAGGAGTCATGACATTATCAGTTTGTCAACATGGTAATTGTCTTTAGTAATCTTTGGGGAAATAAATGTATGCAATACTTAGATTGTGTGTTAAGCTATTATGCAGACATTAAATACTAAATATTTTGGAAAACTTTTCCGTTTTCAGACGCCCCAGTTACAGTATCCAACCCTCATTTTTTACATGCCCCTTATTATCAAAATAAAACCGTTGGATTAACTCCTGATCCAGAAAAACATGAAACCATGGTTGATGTAGAACCGGTACGTTAATATTCTTCATTTGCTTACACAATTGATCTTGAGATTTTTGGATTCATAATGAAAACTTGTATTGTAGAACCTTGGAGTTGTCTTACGAGGTTATAAGAGAGCTCAAGTAAATATAGAATTGAAGCCAGTATCCGGTGTCGATGGATTCCGTAAAGTTCCTTCCTTACATTTTCCTGTTTTGTGGGTGGAAGAGGTAATATTCTTTTAAATATTATAAAAATATAAAAACTGCAATGTAGTTTTTATGCAAGAATCTTATTTTTTAATTTCAGTCATTTACCGTTGATGATGAAACATTTGGAGTTTTGAAATCCAGTTTCATGTTGCCAATGCGTATATTTAAAGTAAGTCGATGGACTGTGATGGGTGCAAGCTGTCTACTTGTCGGAACAGCTATATCAATTTTCGTAATTAGAGCTCGAAAAAAGAACTATCATATATAAATAATACATTGTAGACTTAAATATTCAATTGTTACACATGTGATGTTAGAAATGTAGAATTTTACTATATATGCGAAAAATACGAGTTTTATGTATCTATGTAGTATATAGTGTGATTAATTAGATTACTTGAAACAACACTACCGACAGCGATATTATTACAACCTACAAGTGTACTTATTGTTAGTAAGTACTACGATTAGGACCTATCTTCGACTGAAGGATTGACAATCCATTATATTAAAGTAAATAATTACCTAACTATATAAGTCTTTAGGTATATCCGGAGTTATTGAGGATAAAATATTTAAGTCGGTATGTGCAAAGCAGAGAGACAACCCAGTTTACCTATAGAATGTATTCAGCGTGAAATATGATGTAGTGCACACAAGATATGGGAACTACTACTACTATATTGTAATTTGAAACAGTATGAATACTATACACAAATAAATACTAGGTTAAAAAGCTGTGTGTTTAGTACTTGAATATCAGGGGCCAAGAAAAAGAAAAATGCTACTATTTTTGTTTGTGGACAATTTAATCTTGTAATTCAGCCATACAGAGTTCCTTCACTATCTATCCCGTTTCAGATTTACACATTCTTCACTGTCAATCCGAAATTTCTAATCATTTAATAAACATGCTCTAATTTTTTAAATGAAAATATGTGCTTGTTTCCTTATTTCAATGGCATTGTTATTTGAAAATGGTAAAATATTTACATTTCATGTAGTCTTGGAATAATGAAAAGTGTAAAACTTAGTACCACTCGGAGTATAATGTCATCGTGCCGTAAAATATTTTTTGATGCCGCAAATGCCGTAAATTCCGTAAATGTCGCAATTGCAGTAAACTACATAAGACGCGGGGAATATGCTGTAATTTAGTTGGCATTAGGTTATTTACAGCATTAACGGCATTTACGGCATGCCGCAAATACCTGCCGCCTTTACAACATTTACGGCCCTTTACGGCATGCGGCATTTGCGGCATGAGGCACTTACGGCATACGACATTTACGGCACACTAGGCTTTCTTACGACCAGAATTACCATATCATTTCATTTATTTTGAAATTACCATACTTTACCATTAACATTTTATTAATTTATTTTGCACCTCTATGTAATTATTTGAATTTTAGCCTAATAAATTTTGAAGTGATACCCTTTCTTCGGGGTTTATTATTTTGGATGTGTTTCTTTGCTGTAACAAAATAAGTTTAATATGTTTATTGTAAATAAATTCTCTCTACTAGGTAATACAATTTACAGGACAAGCTTATAAGCTTTATATAACAATAAAACTTCGTTACCCTTGCTTTGTACATGATTTTAGAGAACACGTAATTCCACTCTGGATTGAAGCGAACCTCTGGATACATAGCTTTGTGCTTCCGTATGCAATTTACTCCTTTCATTTTACCCAGCGTTATAAGTATACTCATAACATACTTCCTCACTATTACTGTATAAGAGAAAATAAATGTATTACTTTGCGTCATACATTGTATAAGTAGATTCTAAATGCTCCGTATACCACACATATCCATTGTATGCACACATACATTCCCCGTTTCTTCAAAGCACTGGAGTTTCTCCGTCCCCTCGGTCTTATTTCTTTGCTATATGGAGTATAGGGCGAACCCTTATAATACTTATATAAATACAACACATGTATAGGTAGGGAAGGACCACGATTACGTTGTCGACCCTGCTAGTTGTATAATGCTGCTATTGTACTACTGCAACTTAAGTTTCTTTGAAAAAATTGTCGATGGTCCTCTGTGTTGGTTGCCTACTCCCCTATCTGTCTGTAGCCAGAATTTAATGTGTAGAGGTACCTACTTATTAAAGTTAGCGAGGTACAAGCCGTAGAGACAGCGTGCATGAGCATAATTCGGTGTAGTTGTAGTGCGGAGTGAATGTAGTTCTGGTCTGGCGGTTCTGTCTGTCTGGCGGTAGCTGTGGCTTGAAGAACATACATTTCTTGTCCAGGAGGGAAGGGAAAGTCCCGGTTTGATTTCCAGGACTCTGTGTCTCCGACATCGATATTTTCCAACACCAGAGCCTCACAGCGTCATAAGGATATCCAGCTTGCTCTTGTCCACAACAGAGAACTCCACGTAAAACGGAGTTCCGTATAGGGAATTATCCTATTGTTCACCCTACGAAAACAACTCCTTTCCCAGTTCAATACAACTAATTTCGCCGAGGAGAGAGATACATATACAAGAGTTACGCTTTATACTTAAGTACACACAGCCACGTACGTCTACACGAATTCTAACTTACTTTGGCCTTAGTCTACACACATACACACGTACTACACAGTTTGACAAGATAGTGAAATTCTACTACAGCAATTAAACATTAAAGTTACTCAACAATCGCCAGGGGTATCCTAAGACAGTTAAAACTTGTCATATCACAATTTATTTCATTTATTTTATTTCTCCGTCTCCCAAAATCCGTCTCCGAATTATTCGCACAGGTAAGCTTTTACTTTCTCTAAATATTAATGAATAGACTGAAATGTATAGGGCTATAGCTAAGGTGCAGCCACCTACTCTGTCTGTAGTACAGACATGCGAGACGCTATAAATATAACCGAACCCACTCCTTTCAAATATATGCACTTATGTGAGGAGTGGTCAAATCAACTGATCATGACTCTATATTACTTTATTTTATTTACTTAGGTACTAAACTTGCTACTAAATTCATTCATCAATTAATAAAACTACGGCAGAATTTTTTTATGGTCAAATCTTTCAAAATCGTCGGATTACACCGACTTGGATCGTAACTTTAAATAGATGCATTCTTTACTCATCTACTAGGATGATATTAGCTACTACAGATTATGATTTTACAATATTACTGCAAAATATTTCTAATAAATGCAAATGCAAAAGCTATGAGCAATGATATCTAGAACCTTTGGAAAATATTTACCACTATCTCCATCTTATGAGAATCAAGTTATCGTATGAGCAATGCAGAGTAGCTCTTGCTTGTTTCTCATTACATTAACCTAGAATATCATTTTAAAATCTACAATGCCAATTTTTAAATGGTGAATTATTCTATGGAATTTTAAAATCTCTCAAGAAAACGTCTTGAACGTGCACATACTAAGATGAGGTAGACTAATGCAATAGCTGCAATTCATCAGTAAAAGTAATTAACTTAAAACTGTCTCTGTCGACCTATAAGTCTCTGTCGGATTAAAAGTTCTGTTTTACTGCTTTTGAAATAGTTTTTAAAATAACGTCTACAATCTTCCCGTGTGGTACTTTATCAGTAACCATTATAAAGTAACCATTTTCCTTAAAATATTTAGAGATACATGTTCTTTAAAGATCTATATCTATGTGATATTTAGCTAGCAATGTGTTGATTTGCATACTATTAGTTAGGTAGGTTGAAAAACACTTGAACTATATAGTAATTATTACTATATGGTTTAGTAATATTTCTAGTCTTGGTTTTGCATAGGGTATACAATATCATTACAGCTTTATCTATTCTTCTCGGTTAGCAGACTAGTAATTTCATTAAATGAAATATTTACTTAACACATTAATTACCGTAAGGAACATTTTATGCAATATATTTGTTCAGCTAATTAGCATCAATAGACGCACAATATTATTGTCTTAACACTTAATACCTTTGAACTTTGAAGTTGGGAATTTCGACTTGACACAACAAGCCACGTATGACTTTTGTACACGTACTCAGGACTCCTTCAAGGTGTAATGTACGTAATGTGTAAAGTTCACATTGTTTAAAGACTCTGGTAAGGTATTTACTTACATATTTACCATACCCAAGCTTTTGTGTTGCTACACTGTTGTTTATTCATACGTCTGCATATGCATGTTCTTGTTTTTGTGATGTTTGGTACACCTAAATTTGTCCCCTTATATAGGTAAATCTTAAAATCTAACAATTGAGTGTAGCTATCATCTAAAGTTAAAGCCTATTTAGATGTTTTTTACTATTAGTGATCTATTTCGTGTAAACGAAATAACCTTAAAAATTATAGTTTGGATTTATTACAAGGGTAGCAGGAATAATTTACTGCAAACAGTTTTGAGAATCTGAAAATGCAAAATTTTAAAAATGTTTTGAATGCGAGCATGTATGTCGTGCAAAATGGCAGTAGCAAAAATTAGTGTCAAATATGTTGATATACTGAATTCTCACAATGCAAAGTGGAAAATATGTAAGACAATGATTATAAAATAGACTTTATTAGTATTTGTAGTTGGTGAGTAATAATAAAATAAATATGTTCTTCATAATATGTATACTACTGCAGAAAAGCAGTACAAAATATATTATTATTTCTTTACCTTCCACATGGGAATTTGTTAGCTTGACTGAAAAATAAAAGTATACCTATATGTAGCGTGTCCACGTAGGTTTTGTGTATGTACATTTGTACCGTGTTTATATAGCAATGATACATAATATCGTAATACTGTATATTTTATACGCAGGTATACCTCCTACTTATCTATTATTTGATTCGTTTCAAGTTTTTAATAAATAGAATATCAGGCTGTATTGATCTGAATCAAGCAGACATGCATAACTAAGAAGGGATATAGTAAAATGTTAACACAGGCTCTTGCAGTATGTTTTAAAGTGGACTTAGCATACAGACAATAAAACTACTTCAGAGGACAGACAAATCGAACCCTTCATGTTTTCATTGTCAGTCCTCTTTCCGCAACACCTGTTTCCTTTTTCCTTCCTGACTCAGTCTCTGTTCAACGGACAATTCAATTCGTTGTAATATCTTCATGGTACACATATAGATAGAGATAGAATTTGGCTTAATTGCAAGTGAAGCTACCCTATTTAAAGGAAAGTGAAACACCAAATTGAAGGCTTTTTATATGTAAATATTTTACGTAAATAACAATGTAACAACATACAGCGAGTGTGCTGCTGAGATACAATTTGTATTTACAAAAATTATCAGGGACTACCAAAAATTGATTTTGTAGAACGAAAGTCAGCCTTTTGTGCCTGCGTGACAATTCAGAATGCATATTTAAGTAGTTATACAATATTATTTACATACCTGATGTGACGTAGCAATCGTGTTATTCTTTATTCCTATTGTAACAAAAGGACTATATTATTAGTACTGGCAAATATACTAGTAAAATGCTGCATAGGTGTATGCATAATGCATACATGATTCAGTTTACAGCAACAGTATACTGCACTAGGAATAAGAAAAGACTTGTTAGTAAATAAAGGTGGGTACTACATTAATATAGGGTACTACTTATTCATTATAATAGGCAACTGCTACTCTGTATAGTTGCGTATGTAGTAATATTAGATTGTTTGGTATGCAATGCAACTATCTGTAAAACTCCTTGGTCTGTCATGTGCGAAATAGGCACCCGAAAAAGAAAAGGGCGAAAGTTGTTCGATCCGGTGCAGCAGATACTCTAAAGGGTTGGATTGACTGATAGAATCATGACGTGACATGAAACTTCCAAGGGACTTTTGTGCCGGCAGCGGAAGTTCCTCAGAAAAAGTGCACGAACGGGCCAGACGAACGTCAATGCAACGGTTACATTTCATCGCTTCGGTTTCACCGTCTGTCAGTCAACTAGTCAGTCTCCTATCGCTGTTTATCCATTCTGCCAGAAGAGATCCATCCAACTTGACATGTCTTAAAATCTAACGTAAGTTTTTAATATTTTTCATCTAAATCAACGCATTTATTTTTAACCTTTCAATTTAATCTGCTTTTAATTGAAGAAATTATCTTTTGCAAAATTCCCTGAGATTCTTTTGAAGAGCCAGCTTCTGCAGACAGAGAAGAACAAAGCGGAACGGTGCACGTATTTAGACTTCTTGGAACAGTTCTCTACGGAAAATCTGTATGGAAGACTATTGATTTTGTTGTTGGCTTGATATTTATAACAAAATTTCGATAGTCTTTCGCCAGTATTTTCTAACAATTCATCGTTTGCCAGCGCAAGACTGGAAAAATTGACGACCTGAAAAACTCAATTCTAACTGTGCCCTTTGTAAGCAATTCATAAGAACAGCCTTCGATTCATTAAAACGATGTAAATTATGGTATACTGGATTGGAATGTATTTTGTGTACACACCATTGATACTTTCCTATATTATAATATCATGGCATTATACTTAAATATGTTGGGAAAATATTTAGAAATCAATACTCGAAAACTTTCAACTAAATTAATTACTTACATACTCGGCATTATTTATAACAGAATTTATAGCATTGTTGTTAATTCTATAACAGTTCTTTTATATATTAGTTTTTATATTGTGAAATGCAAAAATAGTATGCACATATCATAAAGAACATAATATATTACATAGTTGTTTTATGTATTTATGTGTGCCGTATCTTCTCTTGTTTTATTATTATGTAATACTATGAGAGTTTATATCACAATTACAATCGTATTTTCCATAAGCAATACAATTAAGGCTATTACCACAAGATAAAATATAATCGTTTGTTATACCCTACCAATGGAAAATCACCTTTTCAATTTGCATACTTTATGCATTTAACAGTTAATTTGGTGAATTCGGTGAATTCGATGGTATTTCTATAAACTGAAGTGGTCATAGCAAACAGGGGACACACATTTGAAAACATTGCGTATCTATTATTAAATTATTAATCATATGTGCGCATATCCACTTAAATTATCAATCATTTTCCAGCAAATTGTACTTTATACATATTGATTTTACTGCTGCGTTAGCAAATAAACATATTATATCAAACACAAGTGACTTGGTGGATAATATTAACCCATACCTCCAAAATTATTGCACACAACCACACAAATGTATACGGTAGTTTCTATTTCATTATTTCAAAGACTAAGATAGGAACTTAAAGCTCCTTTTAGTACCCATGAACATACAAAACGTGTACGATACCATGTAATACAAGAACCAAAATTATACTCATTTAATTTTGCGCTGTATTTTAACAAATGCACATAAAGTGGAGTCGTGCATTGTTTCATAGTACATAGTTCACAATAGCTTGAGTGACATGGTAAACAAAATACTCTGAAAAATCCAGATTATGTGGAATCTACTATAAATGGATGAAATGTGAATTACATGATATAACTGAAGCAGTAATGTAAAATACCCATATTTTAATAATCCAAAACAGATCTTCAGGAAAGTTCCATCTAGGTATTTATATATCACGTCTACTTTACAAAGACTTCTCTTACGGCCAGTTTGTTAGGAGAGGCAGACAAACATAGATAACTGGATAAAGCACAGAAATGAATGGTGAAATACTAGCTATCGTTTACAACATAATGTTATCTTTAATTGCAATTCAAACTGTGTATAGAGGTTATATGTCTATTTATACATTAAACGTACTTCATGTAATAAAAATAATTAGGCATATATACGTGCTTTGTCGTAATACGTCAATAAAAATGCGTTAAACTTAAAACTGGACGTGTTTGAGCTGTGCAGATATATTAAAAATTGCAACTTATTTCTCCAATACTATCAATTACTACAATAATTATACCTACCTAGTCAATAACCCAAATAATGTAGAATGTACACTTTGGAATATACTTATACCAAAATATTTTGATTTGTATAATTTTTTCACGGATTTCTCTTCAAAATACTTATAAGTATACCTTCAGAAAATCAGGGAACTGACAAAAGAACAAAGAAATGTTTAATTATTCTTCGAGAGCAGTGGAAAATCTAAAATACTATTATTTTGACAATTGCCTTCAGAATTGCCAGCTTATATTTGCTTACATCTAATATTATTTGATGTATTATTACTAAAACATATAAGATGTTTTTCATTGGTATGCTTAGCAATGGAATATGGGCAATCATTGTATTCAAATTGTAACTAGATTGTTCATCTATCGTACTCATTGGCCAAAATGATCTTTCTGGAATTTGCTGCAGTATTTACGGTCCCGCCGGCCAAATTATTGTACTTACAACTAATACGTATTGCTTCAGATTTGGGGTTATACCACTGGTAAATTATTTGAATGTATAATTGGCACAAATTCACATGCAAAATAAATAATTCTCCCTACTATAATGTTGCATACGTCAATAAACGCTTCAGGTTATACTATCTGATTACTACTAAATGAACACAAAGATGACGTATATTCTTTGCTTGTTGAATGCAAGAGAATGTACCTGCATAATTGAAATGGACTTTGATTCATATGCGTATGTCAATTTTATTACTTACAAGAACTTGCACTTTCGTACATATCAATATTGTGTTACTTGCATCACCCGTAACAGCCCAAACAACACAGTTGGTTTGTTTCGGTAAATTCTTGTTTCTGACGTGGACTCCAGATTCAGAATTAAATTGAGGCTTAAGCTATTTCAAAGTAATAGGTAGGTACAAATGTATACGTAAATCATTGCTGTATTCATCATATTATGTAAGTATCCACATAGTATATAAGTATACCTCACATGCGTCACGTTTGTACGCATCAAAAGTAAGATACAAATATAGACAGACTTATGCAACATAGTTTCTGAGAAGTCTGAAAGATGCTGAAACTGCAAAGATAATGCCCTACCAGACAGTCATACTGTCGCAAAAAAATCTTGAGTTATAAGATCTTAAGGAACCATGGACGTTTTCTAAAACTAAAAGACCTTATTAATAGATTAAGCTAAAGCATAACTTTTTGATAAAAGAAAGTGTAGAGGAACCTAGAAATTATAGTCGAATTGAACATGAAAATTGAAATTAATCAATGCTGAATTATATTTTTATAATAATATAATTATTTTCAATACTCCAGCATACGTACTTTTGTACTTAGTATTATGAGATATGATTCGCATAAGTATTTGGTTTGACGCGTATTCTTGGTAGTACTTAGGTTTCCAGCCTGGTTTACCTCTGTTGGACGTTGGACCATATATTAGATGTACGTACTTCTTCACAAATGTTTTATGTTAGTTTTTATGACCATATGTTTGCGTATTCTAAATGTACCATACTCCCACGGAAGAAATGATCAGTCAAGCTTAAGCTTCGAAAATATTGGCAAATAATTTTTATACCAAGTTTTTGTGCTATTGACAATGATTATGTAAATCTGTGCCACTCATTTTGATATAATTGTGCCTATTGTCTATCCAATTATTAATAATCTAATTCTGACCTTATAAACAGTACATGAAAAACGGGGAGACACTGAAATAGTGCCAGTTGAATGTTGAATTCACAATGTTGTTCAAGGTATATTGAAAGTAAACCAAAACAAAAGGATTATATTTAATCCTTGATCTCAATAAGCATTTCGATCAAAGAGAGTTCATGCTTATGCGGGCAAGATAATTTACTGGGTGATGAGCCTTTTTCCTGGAAATGGCTAATTAAGATGAAATTGCAATATCAAAGTAGGTATCTCCACATAGATAACCTATTTATTAGCAAATATGTACACTGAAGCCTTTTATTACATGATGGTCAGTTAATTTTAGACAGATTAAACCCGATTTGTAATTGAAAATGCAACACAGGTTAAACAAAATTGAACTTACAGGATGGGATATTATTTTACAAGTAAAATTTATTAATAAACACAGTATTTACTAAAATATAGTAGTAGTAATTATGGCAAATGCTAATTTCCTCTTCCGCTTCAATATAAAAATTCCCTTGTAAACGTTAACAACATAAACAAATATACGAATTAGCAAATGTTTTCCGGTGATAATGATAAATGTGGAACTGTTCCGCATGGTCCTCATTGAAATTCCTTTAATTTCTGGGAAATGAGTAGCCTTCATTTTCCGATATAATCTGACTGAACGAATCCATGACGTTTGTAATGGCCCACCTACAATATGTGCATTGTTAATATTGTTATAATTATGATAATGCATTCAATTATGTCATACACAATGACATGGCTAATCTTCAAGAACAGTCTAAATACGGAAGCATTCCATACAGAGTTACTTAGCAGGTTAATAGTGTTTCGCTGAATATATTGTTAGTCAGAATGAGATTAATGTACAATGCGTCAATAAATCGTAGGGTAGCCATACGATTGTTTATTTACAGAAGATATTTTCATGTGGAGATTTAACGTTTCCTTTTTATGAGTGTTCAGAGAATTGCAATGGATGTGCGAAGAAAAAGAAAACCCAATTTGCAATGTAGGAGTATGTCTGGCCTAGTCAGTAATCATCCAAAATAGGAATTTGTCAAAAAAGAGCTTCATACACTAAGAATTCATCGAAACTATTATGTCTCAGCCCAGCTATTACTGCATAATAGGGTAAAATTTTATTTTATTTTAAACTTGACTCATTTTTCTGTAGACCATCGACCTGCATAGGATCTTACCCAGATTTAATGTGCACCAATAATTCCTCTGAAGGGATTAGAAGTTGAAATGCAATTTCATATTTTAGTTGGCGATCGGAGTTTCTGAAGTTTATTTATCTTGGAGTATTCTGCTTAGAATTTGCTATACCCGTTGTCATATTTTATGTGCATAAATCCTGTAATATTTGGTACATGAAAGGTTTGGTGCATTGAGGTGCACCGGTACATGTATTACATTAGAAAAACCTCAATCATCGGAAGGAGACAGACAATTAATACTGATTAGCTTGGAATGTTGATATGACTGTTTGCAGTTGAGGAAATCGTTTTGCAGGAAATCAGGAATCAATGAAATTCCAGGTCATGATCTAACCTAAATCAATTGCAGTCGATTTTTTGTTAGCAGTTGTTTGGACAAAATATGAGGAAATCATAAAGTTTACTCAAAATAAATGGAATGTTTGACGAGGCAGATTATAGGTATACCGAAAAATTCCCTAGTGATAATAACTCTACCTAAAATTGCAATGAATTGATTTGTACATACGTTTTACACTTTTACATATGGTTTTAGGGTCTATCTTAACATACCATAGGCATGTAACACTTACGTTCTCTATTAATGACGCATCTAGATACACAGTAGTACATGCATGCATTACAAGCTGGAAATCCCTTTTCACTTTCGCTATCAAAGGTTTTATTACTCCACAAGTCCACAGTATAAGTATGATGTATTATATGATGAACCAAAATTATAAGGAGTTTTATATTGGCAATTATATAGGGATGCTATTAAAGTGTAATAATATATTTGTAAAGGATACTGATGTAAGGTAGTAATAATATTTCAAGTTACAACTTTAAGACGTTTCCATTCATGCTTCAAGTTGTAAATTGGCTTAATTAGTACAAGGCTCGTTATAATATTGGTATGTATGCATGTTAGGCTAACCGTGTTTAAACATTAGCGAGAGTAATTAGTGCCATTAAAGGAAGATCATTCAACAGCCCTTTTTTCACGTGGTAGCCTGTAACCACCTGTTCATGTGGCTATCACTATAAAACGCAATAATGCATTTCGCACAAAGTGATAACTATATAGATCGGCACATCAAACTGATCAAACTCTCACTCTGAAATCGTTGGCGTGTATAAGCTATCGCTATTATTTAAACAATGTGCATATCTCATCTTCATGTACCACATATACACATTACTCTACTATAAAAGTGTGTGCATTTTCTACAGTAATAGTAAATTACTCTGTACTTACAAGATGAGTCATTACGGCTAAAATCATGCACTATTTAATACAGATTCATTCTTCGTGAATACCACAGTTGAGCCTCCACATTGAAGAAGGAAAGATTATCCGTGACATTAGCCGTTCGGCAATTTTGTACACGACCACTCTCTTGCAATATTGAGATTCTAAGTGGCTCTTCCAGCAGTTCAGCAAATTCAAGAGATTTACAACAATAAAGCCAAGGTTTTTAGTGTATTTAGGACAACTTGTCTATTTAAAAAATCTTAAAAAGCAAGCAATTATTATTATCTCAAGAAAAATGAAATTAGCAATCAGAAATACAAATCTGCATATAGGTTTCTCTACCTATGTAGTACTGGTGAGTTATTTTCTTACACTTCAGAATTTTGTTGTAGAATGTTTGCTCTTATGAAAAACAGCAAGTGAAATAACCTTTTTTATTAATTTCAGGTGTTTAAAGTCTTAGTTTGCTTATCTTTGCCTATTTCTGACGATTATTATGTTGAGGATGAGCCGGGTGCTATTCAGTTACATTCCCTGCAGTAAGTTTGCATATGCAGACACATTTCATGTTCTTCATACAAATTGGAACTATGTTTTTTGAAATTCAGTTTGGAATCTAACAAATTATTTCTTTTAACAGGTTTCCATTAAATGTTGTTGATTTGCCAAGTACAAAAATAGAAACGTTTTTCTATCCGGATCACATTCAAAAAACTCGACCACACAAAAGGCATCATCAAACACACGACCGATTGCCAAGTGAATCTTCAAATATAGAATCATGCTGTCCCTCCGTGAAAGAAATCGTTGAACCACTTGCTGGAAAAAACAGATCAGGTTGGTACATGATTTTATGTCAACGTCATGGATTTTCTTATCAGAAATGTAGGCAGGGAATTAATTGCTTCATTTAATTGATCTATGAACAATTACATCATCATTGCAGTCACTCAATTATTTCAAGTGGCCAATCTGTTCCCTTTTGATAATTCTGTTATCTCTTATAACTCCTCAAAATTGGCAGTCTGGTCATTGTAAATTCCACAGATAGGATTTATCAATCAGGGAAGTTTTGTTTTTCTATTAAGCAACTTAAACGTTTTATTCGGAATTTCCAGGTGATTTGGTGGAACTCTACCAGACAGACAATGTGAAGCAAAGGTTCTATGAAACGTCATGTGACCCATCCATTGTAAATGAACGTTGTCGCTATTTGGACAGAAGACATTTGGCTAACAGCAAGTGTGAGCAACAATACTCTTACTCATACGCTCTCGTACGGGACTATGGTACCGAAAACGATGTTAATTCTGGATGGAGAATGGATTACATACAACTGAGAAGTGGCTGTGCGTGCAGGATTCATGTTCCTTAATAATAGTGAAGTTAATATCATCAACTTTATTGGAAATTTCATAAAGGGATTTTACCCAAGTATGCTAGCGTCATTGAAGTGTCCTGAAGATATTGTGTCTTGGAGCATCATTGAGATATAGTTATATTTCCGACATGACATGAGTATTGCGCCTCCTCATTCTCAGAATCTCATACCAGTCAAAACAATTGTTTCTAGTTGTACATCTGAGAACACCATCTCAGATCAGTATTAAATATTGTTATTTTATTTATATTTACTTTATATGCCTCTTCGTAAACCAATGGGTTGTGTTGTGAATTGTTTTTATCAATAAAGATGTTTATCAAACATTAACGTGTAAAATAGTATTCCATTCTTCAACTCACGTGTTTCCATTTTGTTGCTTAAAAATTAAAAATAAGCCTGGATAATATGTACTACTAGGTTAGTGCTAAATGCAAATTCAAATTGATCCTCATCCCGTGACCCAGTGGACGTCAAATTAATTAAAACAGCGTGAATTGCTTATTATGAACTGGTTAAATAATCTGCGAATCTTTAGCACGTATTACTAATAACTATGGTATGATGAAATCTGTGAATGTGTTGCATAGATGCCTAAGATGCGTTTTGACATACAAGGATATACATATTACAATTATCTTTGGGTCATCTTGCTTATTTTGCATTATAATATCATGTTGAATTCCTTTTACATCTCAGTCTAAGCATTTTTATTATTGTTATACGTTTACTTCAGGAATTTTAACAATGTTGATTCTCAATTAAACTCGCTTTGAATATGACTGATATAAAGTTGTAGTAGTAACTTATACATTTTAGTATGTAAATCTGTAATAATATTTTCAAGTTTAATGCTGTACTCCGGCAAAAATTCAAAGTATCCAAGAATGTAGACTCATAAAATCATATATGATTCATAATAAGTTATTAACATGTAGGTGTGCAGCAATAAGCACATCATAATATTACTGCTTACTACTATTCAGAAAATGTTAGCAATAGTACATCTATTGGTTAGGTGTAAGGTATGCAGTTTTGATAATGAATGTAAAAGGCAATCATAAATAATCACAGCAGTCGGTTATTAATTAGTTTCTTTATAGCATGCTATAAAGAAACTAATGCTAAAGCATTTTACTAATATGATTGCGATCTAAGTGATCACATTCGTCACACAATTAAAAATGCAATATATAAATGCACGATTGCTATTTCGAACATATTATATGCACGTTGGGTTAATGGGCAAGAATTATTAGACGATTTGTTTTACATCGTTACCAAACATGTCAATTTATTTGGACACTTTCTGTATGTATGAAAGCCTTAGCTCTGCAAAATGATCATTAAAGTTTTGAGCCAGCACAGACAAGACAACTCAGTAGTTAAGTATGATAAACAAAGTAAAGAGCCTTCTGTCGAAGTATTATACAACATCACAACAACGATTTTGTGCTACCTCGAGGTAAAACCGCAAGCTGACGCGAGCAAAGCTGTAGCGACTCTGGGGTTACTCTTCTGTTCAGCTAAACATTTTGTAGTGTACTAAGAGTGTTCCTTTGTATTTCGATGTTCTATATGTCTCACTGATGCACAGTGTATCTTAACACTCTGCAAATAGAATCTGAAATTTTGCGTGAACGCAAAAAAATGTATTCTCTAAAGATGAAGTTTGCTTAAATACTTAACTAACAAGTTTCCATATGCATAAGCTGATGACTATTGTAATTAATTTTAAGATTAAAGCTACATGCATAGTGACACAAAACGACAGAAACATCTTCTACAAACGTTTTGATTATATATTTTCAAATACATTTTAGGTATTACTTTTCATCTCATTAGTATTTTGTTATTCAGTGCTTAATGGAAATATGTATTAACAATGTATTCATTGTAGTTACTAATTAAAATAATGAATAAATATAATTAAACAATGAAGTATTCAAAGTAGGTAAGAAAAATTCCCCATGCTGCTATTTTTAATTTCTGTTTACAATATAGTATGTGTCATTAAATATTTTTATACTTTAAGCACTAACAAAGGCACTGGTATTTCATTTGGTATTATAAGTTCAATTAGCTAAAATGTTTTGGTAACTGGTTACATCATTTGGTTTTATTCTAGTAATGTGAAAATGTAAAATAAAGGGATGATAAATGCAATGGTTTCAATAGAAAAGTACGCCTTTCGTTGGTTTAGTTCACAACCCACATTTGATTCTGTTGTGGATTCTGCCTATTATATCCCATGATTTGGCCACAAAATTCTCCGCACATCCACTCAACCTAATGGCCACTTCGGTTTAGCAGACCTTCTTTTACTTACACAATGAACAATGTATTTACTCAACCGCGATATGTTCAATTCAATATTTTCAACTCTCCTTTCTGTATACCTATAGTCAAATGTACAATATTGAACTCTAAAATGCACAATGAACTGCCTTACTACTATTCTACTATTAAAACTAACTATCGTTACTGCAAGTACAAATTCATACATAAAATAGTATAGCTACCGATAATTCTATTGGATACATTCACTATTTCATTCATACATTTACGTTACATTTGTAACTTTTTAAAGCTACTGATGCTGCAGTACTGTAAATCGACAAGAAAGGATTACTTTACAAACTTACTACATAATACATCTTCAACAAAGGCTATTTATCCGTATTTTAACTATCAGAACAATGTACTACATACATTGCAAAGTACAAAATGTAGTACCCCAAATCTAATACATCGCAACACTAACAGTGTACATCAGCAATGAGATGCACGTACATACTACATGTAAGATTTGACAAATCATTTACACATATCCAATTTAAAATGAATCTTTTTAGTACCTTGAATTTTATCATAAAATATGTGCAATGTGGTACAATATGCATATGTAATGTGTCCTCAGAAATGTGCTATTTTAATGTACAAAACCCTATTACAACACTGTGCATTCTTAATGCATTTCTAACTATAAAAATTTAATGTCAGTTATTTTTAGATAGTCTACATTTATGCAGAGTAATAAAGCATTGCCTAGTAATCCTGTGCTCAATGTGTATTATTGTTAAAGTCGTTGTTAGCGTGGCTTAACGCATACTGGCATACTACATTCGAATATCCACAAACTTAAATCTTCATCAGAATTTAAACAATGGAAATAGTTGTAAAGTGCAACTCATGCAGAAGAATTGCTTGTTTGGCCAATAGCAACACAATTCATGGCAGAGTCTATAAGGATGAAGACAAAGACTGTCTAATAGAACAACACTTTATTTTTTATATTATGAAAAACTATTGTTATTGAATTTTCAGCTGTGCTGTACCTTAACTTCACTGTCAACTTTTCATTCAGTCTGTGCCAACTCACCATAGACTTATGCCATGGAATAGATTTCGATACAAGTAAAAAACATGCGAGCAAATCATGATTCGAAATCAGCAATTCAGAAATGGGTTAAGAAAACTGTAGTCAAATTAGCTAAGGTCAATACATTATAATAACTGATTGGCTTGCTTGAACAGCTACAGGGGATAAAAAATTCTCCGTATTGGTACTAATGAAAGGCTACTGCATTAAAGTGAAAGTTACAATCACTACTAAAGAAAACATGGAGGAAAACTTTCAAACTAGTTGTACAACGAATTTACTCATAGCCTTCTTATTCTTAACAACTTCACAAGTACAAAACATTTTACAATTGTGTTTGTACGTAAGGTTGAGCACATCTTTAATATTTTCAGGAAGTAATCCTTCTCAAAATGCAGTTGATTTCCATTGTTATGCACAGGATTTATCCATTTTGTCGGGTAACTACTAAAACTGATCAGTGATAAGTACGACGTATCTACGTGAAATATTGCAAATATTATTAAATAGGTAATATCAATAAACAAGCAATAGGTGTAGAATACCAAATTTTGTAGCGCACGAGAAGATGAAGATAATGAACAGTAATAATTAATTGGGAGAATCGTTAATGAATCAAATAATATCCCCCGCTTCACAGATTCAAATTACATGTAGTGTTATATGTCAAGTATTCTATTAATTGAGGATGTATATCATATTATTATTTGCTTGCTATAAGTATTATATCATTATCTTTGTAACCTAATAATATGACTTGTACAATATTGACTTATAGTTAGTTATTTGTCTCTTTAGCTATACATCGAGAGTGCGTTTGAGTATTAACGTTATATGGGAGAATGGTTTGATGTCGGTGGGGGAGGAAAAGGTAAAGGCAGAGGAGGTGAGTTGACAAAATGTCCATTGGGAAATAGCCATAGCCGATCGCCCAGTACCTATAAAGATAAGGTTAACACTTTTAGACAATAAAAACATGTAGATATTTATGACCATTGTAATTGGTTTGCATGAAGTGGAGAAGAATAGAATTGATGTGATTGTTTACCATAGGCCGGGGTGAGACGAGACCCATTGCACTGTAATACTGTTGGGCCGCTATCTCCAACTCACTTGTATATTTGCGTTTCCACTTTGTACGACGATTTTGAAACCAGATTTTTATCTGAAAAAATGCAGACACAGATGTCACAGATTAAAG
Organism: Yoshiicerus persimilis; assembly: GCA_020352615.2. NCBI lineage: Eukaryota > Metazoa > Arthropoda > Collembola > Entomobryomorpha > Tomoceridae > Yoshiicerus > Yoshiicerus persimilis. Next base: position 30,547,782 of record CM036940.2, on the reverse strand, counting down.
TGTTAGCAAACCAGTAGAGTTCTACTTGTAATAGATAACTGGCTTGTTGTAAGTAGTTCTTAAGCACACGGAAGGGATATAGAGTGTTAAGGATGAATATTAGAGCTTAGGGAACGTAAGAGTTTGGTTTTGATTGCATATAAACATATTGGGGAAGAATCGATGCATCACGTAAGTGCAGTTGAGTTGAGTTGAGCAGAGTAAAGGAGGTATGTAGCGTAAACCGAAACTAAAGTTGAGTAACGAAAAGTAATGACAACGACACAAGGAGCGTTGTAGTTGTCGCATCCAATTTCCGAGTTGTATTGGATTGAATGTGGAGGGATAATGAGTGCAACTATCTCTAATACTCTGCTCATTACATTAGACAGCCATAGTAGTTAGTCAAGTTGCTCACTCACTTGAGTCTCTGTCAATTTCAAACTTCTGGCCAACTGCGATCTTTTAGCTACTGACAAATATTTATTTCTCTCGAATTCCGATTCCAAAGACTTGACTTGCTGTGCCGTAAAGGCAGTCCTCGGTCTTTTTTTCCGCTCTTCCTTCCCATCTCCTCCTGTGAATGAGAAATATCAGCATAATAAAGTAAGCATTTCATTTCTCGGGAGAAATAATGGTACTTATATTTAGCCAAGCCAAACCACACAGCACTCGCGTAATAATATACTAATCCAGAGAAATATAATATGTATAGGATCATTCGTTTTAAGTAAATACCATTATCACCACTCCATTCACATAAATCCTTCTGGCTCACTCTCTGATCTATCTCCTTGGGCTCATTAGTGTCGTTTAATCTCAAACATATCATGCTTCTGAACACTTACGTTAGTTGCTAAGAAGACTCCAATAAATTAGACAACTTCCACTCTTGTACATACATCAGAGCATTACAGATTGTTACTAGTTAGTCGCATGTATCATAAACCACGTACTTATGCGCAGATAGAAGTATGTGCACTGTTACAAGCCAAACTAAAACAAGAATGTCTCACACTTAACTTCAGATACAGATAATCTCATTCACTGTGCAACTAGTTTCCAATGAAATGCATTTTAAGTGTATGTTATTAACAGAGGAGTTTAGTTTGGTTATGTGGTGCTTCTCTCACGAAAATTGTTCATCATGCGGTTATCTGAACCATAAAATTTCTATAACTCCAACCAATCATCACAATCCGAAAACGCTTGTGAATCATCCATAAATCATCTTTCTTCTATAGAACACAGAAGAGGCAGGCAAGGACTGGCTAGCAGTTGTTTAGACACTTTTATAACATCTGTGCAAAACAAAAGTGCAAAATATTAATATATTAGTATAAAAACAATGCAATAGAGTGTAGAGGTTAAAAAATTCTGAGGAAATCAAATTACTAGTCTTCTATGCTACGAACTACAATTAATACATCTAATATTACATGCTTTAGTTAGAAAAATACAAAAACAAGGTAATCCTCAACTAGGTAATAATAATATTTTCCTAGTTGAGGAAAAAGTATAGACAGACAGACAGTTAAACCAGAAAAGAAAAATCAAACTTGCTAAAAATTCCAAATTAAATACATAAGCGCAGTTCAGTGCAGAAAGCGAAATAATCTTTTAGATTTGCTGATACCACAATATAGACATACTCCTTTGCTTTTATTCCTTAAAAAGCGGATTACGAATCTCATTGCATAATAAGAGGAGCCATAAAGCGATAAATGACTGAAAGCTCGAGTGACTCTCATCAGAAGAAGGAAAGAGATGTCTGTGTGAGACAGACTCTCTCGTTAGCATTTGGTGGAAGTCGACCAGACGAAGTCAGATTGCAGATAGAGCAAGGCAGACGTAACATCTCAATAGCCTTGAATACATAGTTTCATTTGCTAATTAATTAATTAGACTAAAAGCCATGTAATTAAAGCCCATCTCTTGTGGTCTCTGGCATTACAGCGTCATTAAGGAACTCCTATAATTTTCAATAGCTCACCGCCAAACCAACATCATCATTAAGACCAAGCTCATTCACTCACTGAATTTCCCTAACCATTAAACTTACGCATATCCATCCTCTTATACATTTCGCTTTAACTAAAATTACATCACATAATCCACGTACGCCTTTCTTTAGGTACTGTTATACTATCAGATTCCTCACGTCCACATTATCCCTATTTCCAGAAAAGGTAGCTAATATTTTTAATTAAACCGATTCTAAAAGTTTTCTTAGTAAACATCTCTGGTTCAACGAGTTTTCAGGTTCTAAAAGTGTTTGACACGGAAAATATTACATTTGTAGTGAGCGACTACAAATATTTATTTCAAATTTGCTACCCTAACGAAGTTTTACTAGAATTTTTAATATTTTTGTTGAAAAAGTACCCACTGAAGTAATGGCAATCGCTGTGTGGATAATGACTGGTATACAATACTAATGAAAACAACATAAATACAACCCACAATGTACTAAAAGGGTTATATAGTATGAGGAATAAGTGCATTATTAATATTGTCAAGCCTGGGGAGACTAAGAAGATTAGAGATATCTAGATTTGGATGTTGTGTTACATAAACATTATTTTAGGGCATTCGTTTCGTGAAAGGTCAGAAAGTTAATTCCATAAATAGAATGTAGTCAGTCTTCATTTAATAATTTAAGAGCTCTGACACAACGCTGCGTGCTGAACTCTGGGTACGTCCTACTACGACTGTGAGTTATTAATGAGGAAAGTTCTCTTGAGAGCAAGTACAAGGGTATAACTAATTGTATTTATAAACATTATCTGTATAAACAAACAAACTGAAAAATAAATTAGTCCGGTTATTGAAATGAATAAGAATGACTGCCATTTAGTCCTGCTGTGATGAAATGTAACTGAACTACTAAATTGGTAGCAAACTTGTGTATAATTTAGGTGAATTAAGTTTGCTATCGCAGTACCATGAAATATATTATTAGTGTTTGTAATGGTACTACAAGAGAAATAAAATATGAATGTAAACAGTAGTTTAAAAATACAAAAGTAGATGATATAAAATATAAGGGATCCATTAAAGTTAACTCTTGGTTTAGAATTACAAGCAACCATGTAATTAATGAGTTACAATATTTGAGTTGCTACGTACTTAGATAACAAGCAATAATTTACAATTAGTAAAACCTCAAGTGAATGGTGAACCTCGTAAATGTAAATGATCAATCTCAAGTTCTAATTAAATAGTAACCATAAAAATAGTAAACTTAACATTATAATTACTAAATAACCCAATATTAGAGTACCTACACCTATTAGTAAGTTTATAAGCAATTCCTTTCTCTGCAATAGAAAGAGCATGAATACAAATGCATTAAATACACCACATTTCAATTAGCCTGCTCAATTGTCTGCCTTAATTTCCTAGTGTAAGTAATGATTTTATTATTATGGTTATTATATAATAAATGCATCACTTATACAAGTACGACTTTGTTTCCAAGTAAGACTGCTATATTGATTTCACGACTACAAGCGTCTCATTTCATAAAGAAAACCATCATCATTAACAACCGTCATTATACTTATTAGTAATTAGTAAGCACAGAGGCAAGACAAAAGTTCACACGCGTGCTCTTCTCTCCACTCTACCAGCACTTAAATTCAGCTAATATCATCCGTAATGAATATAATAGCAAGAAAATTGTAGCAACTGATCTTCATGATTATTTAATGTGCAGTTTATTCAATAAGCAAAGCAGTGCCTGCAAAGCTTATTGACAAGTTAAATCATTTTCTGTAATGTGTATTGCATATTTATTCAGAATCTACACAAATACAATTATGCACTTGCTAAGAAAAGCAAAATCAATTAAAAAATTATATTTTAGCGTTCACACTTACACGTATAATTTCAAAGAAACGTAATTTTATCACAGAATTCATGTACAACAGAATTATGAGTTACAAACACGCAACATCAATCCTAGCACTCGACCCTACGGCTACAGCTACATATAAGCAGAAACGAAATTCGGTAAACCTCCTTCCACATTTTCCATAAGTCTTTCTTATCGACTGTTCTGTTTGCAATTGTAATGTAAATGTAAACGAGAGTAGTAAATTCAACGACGTAATTGTGTAGGTGCATACAATAACCTATTATGCATATTTGCTTACTGTTGTGTTACAATAATTTCAGTACGTATTGTAAATGTCTTACGAGCAGCATAGCTACTTAAACAGATGCATTTATGTGTGTAGTACAACGTAGAAATTGTAATTCATTGATTTTGGTACCTGCATGATCCATTCTTATTCTGGTTTATTTAAAACGGAGAGCCATAGCTATAACATGTAAAACAAATTGAAGTGAATTTACAAACCCAATGCTGAGTTCTTATTCTTGTTAGCTGAAGGTTTTGTGGCCGGTAGGGTACAATCCCTAGTGAACTTATATTTTTACATAAGATTATACTGTTGAAGTCAATCTTTAATCTCTTTTCCTCCTTTGCTAACAAATGCATTATGTTGATATTGTTTTTTAGCCTATCTACATAATGTTACGTTAGCATACTAACTTAAGCTTTATTTAACGTGTTGGAACACAAAATGAAATGACTAACATGTAATTTAGCTCATACTCTATTTGATTGTGTGATTTAGCATGCTGTATTATGTGGTGCAGATATGTTCAACCGGCTAGCATATTTATTATATGGTATACATATTTACTTCCCAATCTGCCATTTACTCAAGGCAATCTTAAGGGAAGATCTGAATATTTACCTAGCATTAGCTACTCTTTAAGTCTCAAGTACGTATATCTCTATTATAAAGTTGAATAATTTATTTGTTTTTTCTGTTATGCAGGCTTACCACATGATTTACCTGTGCTGCGACTTTGATGTGAACTTAAACTGTTAGTGAATCTGCTTGTGTTTTACCAAGTTTTTATGCTTAAATTATAATTGAAGTAACATGATGTAAAAATTATGAAAAAATGTGTTTACAAGGAGGTAAGAATTTATAAACATAGCGATAATATGATTGCTTTTTAATGAATTTCTTATCTGCAGAAAAAAACATGGTAAAAATAATATTTACCTTTGAGATTTACAGGAAAATTTAATGGAAATTTCCCAAAAATGAAGACATGCCAAGTGACGTGAAGTACATAGGGAAGAGAAAAATTATAATGTTTACCTACAGTTTAGTAGGTATTAAATATTGAGAGTCAGGAAAGGGCATCAAATAATACATTAGCTTCAACTCTCAACTACCTTTCAACAGGAGCAAGGAAAGAAGTTTGCTAACTGTCTATGTATTTATTTACTACCGTGAGATTATCTAGTTAATTTAGGTTGCATTTTTTGATAGATAATCATTTATTAGTTATTATGGCCATACAAGTAATACTAGAAGTTAAGTACTTTGTTAGCAAATTATAATGTCGTAATACTTAAGGAAAATAGATGCTAGGTAATTGTAAACAACAACTTATAGTCTTACGAGTTATAGTACTCAAAGGTTTAATAAACATTTTACCACTTTACATGCAAGTAGACATTTCTCAACCAATAATCTGGTTCCTGCCTCGTCAATTTGCTATAGGATCAACTATAGTGGTAGACAATCGGATAAAAATTGCTCTAGAAATAGGACAATCAATGATGATGAGATGAGGTGTGTCGCCTTGTGAATCAATCTTAACGAACAAGAGTCTTATCTCTCAAATCTATCGATTACTTATTTATGTATAGACGTTTCCTTCCACTTGCTTGCATGTCCATCATATCTATCTCGTACATGTGCGTTGTGAATACATCACACAAGTAGCCAAATAAGCCTACCTTATTTAAATCAAGATGAAATTAAAGTAGCGAAAGCATTGTTCATGTCAGAACACATACAAGCATCAAGTCTCATAGTTAGTTAAATAAATCAAGTCCTGCTTTCCATCTAGCCAGTTTACTAATTTGTACAGTATACTATAGGTAAGTACACATAGTAATATAGCATAGCTAAAAGAAATTTTTCCTTGTAGTTTGAGAACAGAAAACTTAAGGATATTAGTATAGCATTGAAGTTGCATATTAAAGCTACAGTCTACAGTGTGGGTGCAATACAACAATTTGGCTATGAAAGCACATTTGTATTTCATTAAATTTATTCTCTTATGGATTATTGCATGAAGCGCCTACTTGGCGTCTAGTTAGAGACTCTTCACAGTATGCTTAGATCTTGATTAAGATAAAAAGTCAAATGTAGAATTCACAAGGAATCAGTCCTATTAGATGAAATGCCCACCAAATGAAAACGCAAAGTTACTTTGATTGCTATAACACAGCTGCACGGTTTTGCATAAAAAATAATAAAACGCAGCACTCAACGAATTCTAATTCAGTCAAGCGGTAATGAAAACTACTTTTAACTTTTTTAATTATCCAAGTAAAGTTACGATTGAAGCTTAATAAGGGCGTAAGTAAACTGTAAAATCCAGTGTAAAATTGTAAACAGTAAAGCTAATTAAACTAACAATTACCAAATTAGTTTAAAACCCCGAACCACTTAAAAATAAAATCAATACATGAATACATGGTGGTAATGAAATTTAAGTTAAAAAACTCAATTGCGACATGATTATGATAATACGCTTTTGTTGTTCTGTTCGTGTAATGAAAAATCAAAAAGACAAATGCGAAAAAGAGAGACAGGGAGACAGGTGCTGAGCTGAGTGCGTGAATTTTATGAAAAGCTGAGACTTTCGTCCATGCAATGAGACACACGAAATCCGAATAAGCAGAACATGACATGAAATGACATGCCAGAAAGTTAAGACGACTCCTGGAATAATCATGTCAGCTCAGGTGCAGAAAGAAATAGCATAGTGTGCAAATCAACCCAGAAAGTTAATTATTAGTTTAAAAGGGAGCCAACAAAGCATTTGTAAAGTGACTAAAAGCTACCGTCTTGATGTTCATGTTCGTCCTCGTCTTCTTGAGAATTATGACTTTCCATTTCCATAGTGGAGTCGGCATCATCAAGCACCTCCGTCTCACACCCACCACCATCACTACAATTACTACTTTTATTTAATATGCTATCTATGGTGAAATCACAAGATTTTCTCTCCATTAATGTAGAGTGTAAACTCTAAACTGGGAACTTTTGGACTCAACTCTTCTGAACTGGACGAACTTTAATTAATGAACGTTGTTGGTTTTATTGATTTGAATGTTCGGGCGTAATTTTATTTATTTGCAACTTATCTTTAGTGGATTTAATACGAGTCTTCGATAAACGTGAATTTGTTAAGAGGGGAATAACAATTGTTACAGTTTAACTTTAACTAGATCGTGTGTATTTGTAGGTGTTCAAGTATTAGGACAAACAAATCTGCACTGATGACGGAAACTATCTAAATAGAATTTCTGTGATGATTTCAAGAGATTGTCTAATAGAGATGTAATGAAGCAGGAAGGAAAACTGTTGTGAATGCAAATACAGCTAGGAGAATGTTGTCTTGTGCACCATGATCACAGTGAAATGAAAGAGTCTTTGTTTAATACTTACTAAAGATAAGACTAGGTAGTAAAAAGGCTGTTCGCAGTGATTTGAACGAAGTGATAAGTATCAGTGAGGGAAATGGTACTAATGAAAATGTAAATAACGGAAAAGATATAATTTAGTTGGATTGGATTAGTTAGTTTGAACTTGCCAAGTGTGAAGTGAAAATGGAACTGAGAATTGGATGAATTCAAGTTAGGAGCTACGAAATTTTATGAGGACATGAGACAGGACAACTAAATATCCATAGAGTACAGATACAGCCAAACCGCACTATTAATATATCTATAGGGTTAGCAGAAGTAAAGAAAGCTGAAGAAAAGAACATAAAAGAAGGAAGAGTAAAGTGGCTAATGGTATGCTGCTATATATGCATAGGAGATGAGGAGTATACGAAGACTTCTTCTCGCCTCTTCCTCCGGTTGCCAAGAAGACTTGAAATTTGTCACCGAGTTAATGAAGAGGAACGCTGAGAATAAATGATTGCGAAATGGGGAGATAATGAGTCGTCAGCTCCCGTTTCACACCCTCGAAAGTAATGGTAATTGGCTTTCTACTCGGATTACTCCTAATTGGCTCTTCATGAAATAAAAATATTTTTGGATGTGCTTTGCTTTGCTCTGCATTATACACATTACGTTATACTTATTAGTGCGGCATGACATGCCACAGTCTTATCTGCATTCTATCTCACATCTTATGTACGTACATTACATACTCTGCATTATGTGCATTTAGTAAAATAAACAGAATAATATATATCTACATATTTAGCTTCACGCTACAGATGCAGATACAATAAAACGGTAGAAGATACTTACACTGCGACTATGCTATCTCTATTCTATCTGCATTACACGTTGTTTCAGACTATTTACGTGCTAGCCTAACTATTTTCAAGTTGCCTGTACAGACACATACATAGTTATCTGTATAATAGTGAGTAAGTGTCCTGAGTTGAGTTGACTGTCTTGTCTCTTCGTATCTTCCCTGCTAATGATAGACGATCTGCTTTCTGTTCTCTCTCTTCTGTTTCTCCGGCGCCATCCTTCCTATTCACCAGTTTTTTTCCCAACCCGACCCCACTTCTCCTATAATTACCTTCGACAACAGCGCAAAATTTTCAAGGAAGTCACCCAAATGATTATTGTTATTATTATTGACGGCTCTTCCCAACTCCTTGCTGTACTTGCCTTCTTCACCACATTACAAGTCTTACGGAGCTGCTACCTATCTCTTTTATGTCTGTGTGCCTTTTACTCATCTTATGCTACATAAATATCCTTATATCTCCACTATCTATCTGTACATGGCTAAATGCATTTAATAGATATGTTCATCTTTTCAGTCAGATATGATGTGCTGTTGTGTTGAATCGTTCAATCTAGCTTCCCTTCTCTCGGTTTCAGTCAATAAGTACCTAGTAATCTTTTCCTTATAGAAAATATGTACCAAGAGATATAGTACTCTGCAGTAGTAGGTGAGTAAGTAAAGTATTATGTACATTAGATGTAGTAATTCATGCTACAGAACACATTTTAACATAACACACATCCTATTTCTTTACCTCTCCATTCTAGTATACACTACATAAATAAGTAACTAAATGCTAGATCCTAAGGAAGTCTCATAGATTTCTTCGTGTCGAAATACCAAGACTCCGTGCCTTTCTGCTTTCGGTTAACTTTTCTCTCCGTCAGTTCATTTCTCACGTGAATACAAGGAACTGGCCTATGTAAAGCAATTCAGTCAGTCAAGTCAAGTCAATTCACAAGCCATGCTATTACTATGATATCCGAAGTTCTTTTCTTCCTCACTCATAGCCATTCATATAATACTCCGTACCATATCACACTAATACGTAATGTGTTACCAATATAATAGAATGCATGTGTTCTTTCCTTTATAGAAAACAAAACCATCATACATGGGTATCTCTGTCCGACGAGCGACGACCGACCCAATGGCCAATTGCTCTTGATACAAAAAACACATAATACTTAAATTTCCATGCATAACCTATGTTTTTCTCCATTTCGTAGACATATTAGGCAATACGTTATGGTAGTCGGTCTCTGTCTTTACATACTACGTAGAGATAATTGTCTCTGGTCATATCCTTAACCCAACCATAACCTAAACCAGAACAACCATGTGATGTGACGAGTACTTTTTACTTTAGCCTCCAGTCCCAGTCCAACTCCAAACCAAGTCTCATCCAACATCATAGTATCACATACCTAAAGCATAATAACTTATACAAGCAGCAACTTTATTAGTTTAGGTAGTTCTATGCTGTGGAAGTTCAAGCCAAGAGTCGAGGAAAGAAAGTCTACATTCAAACGCAACGATAAAAAACAAAACCACCATCAATTTTCCCATATCACTCATCGGAATGTATCAAGTGCGAATTTTATGGATGGACTCGTGTTTGATGCTATCTAAGATAAAGGAATAAAATCCTTCGGCAGAACTCAGCCATGACCATTCTCATGTGCCGTGCCAAACAACACTATAAAATAATGCATACTCCAAACTCAGATATCTACTATCTACATACTAATAATACAAACAACGCAGCATGGGGTACATAACAATAACCACGAACATAAGCATACCAAAACGCACAACTTATTCATTTCACCCAACTTGTTCTACACTATGCCAGCAAGAAAGTACGCTATTGTAGGTACTTATTAACTTATGTATTTAGCACAGAAGAAGCGATATAGATTGTGAGTAGGCTACTCATAATAATCTTTGACAGGGCAATGAGTTAAACTAACTTAATGCATATGTGTCATCTTGCTTCGTTTACTTACCTAGAGCTCTGTTCCCTTCCTGCACTCCCCTTCCTAAACTATGATTCTCCTCTTCTCCGCTCTATCTTTTCGTGTTTTCTTATGGGAGGCTCGAATGTCAAGTCAAGTCAAGTCACCAACTACCACTTAATATAAGTAAGACGAATTTCAGTTTTATACTTTCAAGATCGCTCACTTTCAGAACTCATGCACTTCCTGTCCTTTCGGTTCTTTTTATTAACTGTTTTTCCCATTTATCATAATCTTTTGTACACGACTTGCTTTCAAAAATTATATCCTTACTTTTCAGCATTGCCCCTATAAATATAGGTTTTATTACTCCTTCGTATTATTAGAAGTAAGAAACCCCAACAGCATTGTATGGCTCTGTACAAGAAAATATTGCATTTCATTCCTTGCAAATCATATTATTACAAATCATATTTCTACAAAATCCATCCATCACTTCAAAGCAAAACCTCACTTTAAAATTAGGAAAATTAAATCTTCTTTTTAAATTATTAAAGTATTAAATATCTATTAGTAAAAGTTTAAGTTATATTATTTCACTAATAAATATAGACAGATAAATACGTTTTGTGATGCAAATGTTAATTTTCAATTACCCCAGTGCACCATATTTTTAGTCTTTAACATTGGTTGAGGGATAGAGGAAAATTGACTATGGATTTAAAAATTATTAGGTGAAAGTAATAACTGAGGTCATAAGCTAACTGGCTCATTGAGCCACTTCTCGCCACCCTTAGTCACAATAACCATTAATCTTTATCTTTAGCCAACCGAAAGCAACGACACGAAAGTCGAAAGGAAAGAACTATCCAATAAATTAATAGAATGCCCAACAAATGTTGAGTATAATACGAAGTAATAGTTATATCGAAGCTGTACAAAAATATACCTTATACTTATATTGCACACTGACACAAATATCTAGGTACAGTATGTAGTGAATTGTACCTTATAAAATGGTATTTATACAAGAAACGTGTATCGCCAAGTGGAGTTAATTGAATGCAGACACAATTAATGAATGGATAAATAAATATGATACGATTAAATTCTTAGTATATTATTTGCAGTGTGTTTATAGGCATGAAATGCAAGTAGACTTGAACTTGGCTGTCATTTATAAATGGTTGCAAAGATAATTTATTTGATTGAGAATATGGGAAAATCATGTCTATACAGAATTTAATAATACCTGTATAAAGGAATGATGATAGGAAATTACACACGAGCATAATATCGTATTGCAGTGCGATTTGAGACAATTTGGTAGCTCACTTACGGTGTCATTAGATTATATCACGTCACGTTACACGATACTTATCGGAGATAGAGAATCTGATGCGGTCGCGCAAAAACAAAAACACTTACTACTAGCATAGTGCAGATAGGAGATTGTAGCACAGCAAGTGCGTAAGTTTGACTTACTTGAGTTCACCACAGAACATTATCTAAACAAGATAAAGTAGTAAAATAATGAATAAGAAATTCATATCTGCATGTTATGGTGGATTTAGAGTGAAGGTATATCCGTTATTACTACGATAGTAAAAGTGGGTACATAAAAGACAGATGATAGTACATGAAAGCGTAAACGGGATAATAATGGAATGGATGTATGGATTTAATATATAGTAATTGTAGTAATGCAGTGCTATTAGAATAAGGAGTGTGTTTTTATGTCATGGCAAGTAATGTAACGTGATGTAATGTAGCATAAGTAATAATAAACTTTGTAGAACGATAGAATGAAGTAGTAGTTGGTAGGTAAATAGGTAAGTATAAATCCCAAGATATCATCATGAATGACTATCATCATCATCAGTATAGTGTGTACGTAATGGTAAGATAATGGATTTCGGACAGTTTGATACGAAAATTTGTAGCAATTTCTAGGGGAATTCGATAATTAGGAATGAGTAATGGAACATGTGGCTTGCTCTGACTTGCCTTTCCTTATATCTTTGTCCTTATTTTATATCCTAAATATACTATTCTTCTCTCTTCTGTAATTCCGTACTCTATAGTTGAATTGCTCGAGCATCAGATGTGCTATGTAGTTGTTAAGTATTCGGATGTGGTCATGCGTTATAAATATAACGGAAAGAATGACTATTTAATAACCCGGTTGGCAGGAAAATGAGGCTTAAATTGGCCAAATGATTATATGCAATTTTAAATCATTATCCCGAAACGTTAAAAGAGCCCAAGTCCCATTAGTCACCCTCCCAGTCAAGACACAACCCTGACTCGGTTCACATCACTTTCTCTCTCGTCCGTCTCTTCCACATCATCCGCAGTATCAATTCGTCACCAAAATATCCAAATCACACCGCACACAATGTAAGAATCTCAAAACGCTCCAAAATTCTTCAAAGATCAAACCCAAAACTTCAGAATTGTCCATGACCTGTCTTGTGTCGTACTGGCTCTCATCTCCTATCTGTTACTTGTGACGTGACTGTGACTCAATCTCAATACCATACATTAATCAGCATAGAACGTAGTGTACTAACTAAGGTAAGTCAGTTATCATGTCCGTGCAAACTGTAAGCTTGTGAAAGACTTTTGTGAATGCGTGGACGCATCCATTTCTACCAATGAGTGTTCTTTACCCAAAGCCAGAACTACATTACATTACCCATGTGTTTACGTGTGTTAAGTATTAAGTCAACCTTTTCTGTGCTTCAACTCTGTGTACATACATGTTCATTATAGGAACTCGGCTAATACTTGCCTTAAATAAATAACTTAATGTATTTCCCCGAGTTTACAATTTCGAAACAGGAATGAATGTCTATTTTCGTTAAAGATCGATTTTGTGTATTGCGAGTTGTCTGCACTTGTTTAACCTTTACTGTCTCTGTCATCACATTGTTCAATAGCCTTTCATCTTCCTTCAACTTTCAACATCCTCTCATCCCTTTCCGCCCATTGTGATTTCATCTCCATCTTCTCTTTGTTTCGTCTGTCATTCAATTCTTTAGTATTTGTACCCATTGTTTTTCTCAGCACTGTTTTTTTCTCTCGCACCTCTATTACAATTACCAATATGTATTTACAACGAAATCTATTTGGTATTGATTTTCGACTAAAGTGCACTTGGGCATTCAAAGAAATACTAAATGTTCGACTAATGGTATGCAAAGCAATTTTAAAATGCAAATGCTGCTCGCTAATAATCACTTGATTTCTCAAGAATTCCTTTTCTCTTCAAAGTTAACTGCGTAGTTAAGTTCAATTCAGACAGTTCGTGTAGCATTCAACTGTTATTAACGATTATTGAACTGTAACAAAGTGTCCCTTTGGCTTGGCCTAACTTCCATTATCAGTTTCAATATCTCAATCTGGTTACACCATCTAACCTCCTGTCCTAAGTATCGATACTTACATTATTGCATCATTACTACATCTACATGCTATTATTGTATCGTATCTCGTACAAATTGCCAAATTCCCAAGAAATCGCCATTGTAATCTTGTACACAATCGAAAACTCGATGCGCATTCATTTTCAATCCTACCCGATTGGTACTTTTTATAATAAAATGTTTCATGCTACAAACATCGTTGCAAAATCAAATCGACAGATCAATTTCATCAAATCCGCTCATAATTTGCTATGCTCCTGACTTTTGATCGTGTTATATTTGGTAACAAATCATTTGCAACCAACATTATCGTTATGTTAACAGTTTAGCCGTACAATTGCTCCAATCCAAGTTTAAGTAGGCAAATGCCATTTAAATAGGTATGATTTCTACATTTGCTACATTTACCATTTACCAATCATTACTAATGCTTGGCCATGTATTTTTATTGTGTTCAACCCTTGATTGCTTATGACACTCTTTACAGACTGTAGCTTGTTTTTAATGATTGTAAACATTTCTATTTCTTTCGGGATATCAAATTTAAGAATAATAAACATTTACATTTTGTATACGGATATAATATTTCTTTGATGTTTATTTTTTTGCAAGAATTTAGAAACTATTACCACGAATCTTAGTACGTATCGTTTTTTGCATTGTGTTAAGTAGTCGGAAGGAACTGAAAGTTGCATAACGTAATAAAGCTGTAGTTCCCAGTAGTCGAAAACGCCATGGTTTGAAAGAGAATTGACAGGGCAGACACCATTCTTCCCCTAGAAGCTAAATAAATCAATAAGTCGAAAGCTGACATGACAGCCGGTGTGGAACATCTCACACGAAAGAAACAATAGTGACAGGACTGAAACAGTGCCAGGTTAAAAGCAAAAGAAGAGCGCATTAGCTATGTACACGTAAGCTGCCTAGCCTTTGCGCTATATATCTGGAGACACTTTTTTGTATATAGGTAAGTAGTCAATAAGAATGAGATAATATCTAAGCAAACTATGTTTAGTTTCTTTAGTAGATAACTGAATAGGATATTGGCACGGAATTTGTGTCGCAGTGGAAATACAAATAGAAATCTGTTGTGCTCTTGAATATGACTATAGAGTTGGTGTGTGGTGCATTGCATGATTAGTAGATATATCAGTCGCATTTATTGTTTGTTATGTATATATTTACATTGATAATGTGGAGCACAACACGGAGGAACTATCGGGACTATCTGGGCCGCAAGTGTGACTGGAGTGAATTCATATCTAGTTAGCACTCCAAAGTGAATTATAGATACAAGCGACGAGACAGTAGTGGAAACCCATAACTCTCACTCTCAGCTAATCTTATCTGTTCCAGTTAGTTAAGCAAGCCGAGTTTAAATATTACTTATCTGCATGCGACATTTGCAAATGATGTCGTTAATATTTGATTGGTTCTTGAGTACCTATGTACCTTGCCTTATAGTCAAAAGGCTACTGTGTATGAAAGTAACGTGTCTATTGATGGGCTAAAATGATTGAAACAAAGTATTACTACATGTGTCCACATTGCTAGCATATTATTTGCCTTAATAAGTATTTGTTAGTGCTATTGAACAATCTTGGTGTGTGTAATGTAAAAGTAATGAGATAGGCAGATAGCTATTAATGGTGCATTGCATGTAAGTATTGGTTGTTTTTCTGCAGATAATAATATTGTAAACTTGTAAGTACCTCAGGATCTTATTTGAAATGATTATATATGGTGTACGGTGATGTTCATCATGATAGCAATAAATAATTCTAATATAAAGTCGCAAATACCATAATAAGTTGGCCGTTATCTGATACAGATAAACGGTTAGCCCAGTCAAGCACTGTATGCATTTGTAATAGGCAGTAGTTATCTTATTAAATATTAATACATATTATAGAAAATCTTATAAAAATACACATCTGCATATATTAAGTAGTTATTGATGTAGAAAAGGATGGATCGTGTTATCTCATTGCATCTCTTAGCATAACATTACATTACATCACATCAAAACGCATCTCATCTGAAAGGGAGGAGAAAATCTGTTGGAATAAATTAGGAGCCATATGTAATCTATTGGGTTGGTTCGGCTTGGGCAAGTGCTGCTATTGGATTGTGCTCTTGGGTCGTGTCGTGTTCCATGTGATAGATTATACATTAACCTTCTGTTCTTCTCCTCACTACTAGGTTACCTCTTACCTTACATTTGCAGGCACACATCTCTATTCCTAATATCGCAATTTATAACTACTCGTAGCTTACAGGATTCTTTTTATGCTTACTCTACTGTAACAAGAACAATCACAACGCAAAAATGCTATGTGAACGTACATACTCCCTTTTTACAAAAATGTGTGCAGTAATGGCAAACACATATCCTATCAGTAACATAATGTCATGATTTTTACATTTAGTTTGACTTGAATAACTTGCCGTGATATGACGTGAGACGTGAGTCTTCTGGAACAGCGAAGAAAACAAGAGTATGCATAAAAATAAAAGCGTGCATTCTGCAACACTTCTTGAGTTTACGATTTACAAAGCATAGCATGAGAGAACTACAATATGTACATATCCGGTTATATGGATCTACATTAGATCTGACAAAAATGAGGACTAAATAGTAAACATGTGTAAATACAGAGGTACACATCTGAGTATTAATTTTAGCTATGTGCCTAATGGTGTGCTTAGAATTAAAATTGACGTAAGAGAAATTGTATGTGAGGAATGAGATTTGTGAGCTGAGGAGAGTGGAGTGAGTTAAGGTAGGAGAGGAAATTACACGTGAAAGAGCGCTGTGAGGTTTAGCATGAGGAGTCTGGCTGCACGGCATGTTTAGTTAGTTGATGATGTGTGTTGTGGAGCAGTTCGTGGATTTGTCTGGAGTGTATCTAGAGTAAAGTATTGATCAAGGAAACCAGGCGGGTGTATTTCACATGGTCGGAGGCCGTAATGAGGAGGGCCGGGAGGAGGGACTCGCCAACATCCTCTCCAGCCAATCGACTGTGAGAAGAAGAAAAACTGACGGACTGGCCGTCACCCAGGCGCCTTTCTATCACTCCTCGTATCATGAAATGTGCCTGTGTTCTAATGATAATTACTCCCCAGATCTCATGATATTCAATTGAATTTTTTCTTTCTTCTTTCGCTCTCAGTCACACACACCACACTCCAGTCTTTCGTCTCGTCTCGTCCTCGCTCATTTCCAGTCTTCGTCTACTGCCTCTTAGCCTGGCAGTCGTCCTCCTTCCTCTCCCTCCGCACTCTCTTTGTATCTCACACCACAAACACATATTACTCATCAGCAGCATCTTTCCCAACTAACTTTAAACAAACTTATAAAATTATCGTTAAATAGAGAGATTGTGTACACTATTTCATTGTGTTCCTTATAACATATATCTGTACGTCAAGAAGTTATTATCTTCCCTGTATATCTCCACCACGTTATAAGAGCATACAATACTCACTGCACACGGCATTATTAATACTTCTACACATACGTAGTCGTATAATATGCATGTCATACCACATCGTAGCGTAAGCATGCAACTCACTTATAGCAGTATGTCTGTATAAAATATACATTCTTGAGTTATTGCACAAGTAACATTACTTTGGCATGTCGTTACTTTATTCTTGGCTTAACTTACAATACATTAAACTCACTTTGTTCTTGCTGGCCTCCTATGCCCTGTTCTGCTGGACCGAACTCTCGCTTAGTCTTACTGCCTTATTTTAGTTTGTTGTTGCTGCTCCTAACTGCTGACATGGCACGCAACGCAAGTCAAGACCGTGCATCTTGATCTTTGTTTTACCTTATGACAGTATGTTCAATCTAATCGTAAGTAGGTATTTATATATTATCGACACATTTCAAGGAATACGTAACATTTTTAAATAATCTAATCCCAAGGTACTTACCTATACGTTATGTGTACATGTACCCCAACCTAACCACTCCAGAGAGAAACAGTCCAGACTAGACTTCAGAACCGCCTCTACCTGCTGCATGTAAATTCGTGCTATCGTTACCTTCATTTCAATAATCTTATATCTATGCACGTCTTGTTCATTTCATCGTCATGCACGTGTGGTCCGACAATACTACACCAAGGCATCAGTTCCAGGTATTAGAGACTTGGTTATGTAATAAAATTCGAAAAAGGTAAATGTCCAACTTTCCAGTTGATTTTAACTTTGCTTTTCAGTCTGTAGTAGCTGTGTTGCAGTTTATTAAAACTGAAATTCAAATACAAAACTCAACTCTGACCTTTGTTCTAAATCACAAATTCTTGGCTTAGTAGTCAAACGAGGAATTACATAGGTAAACTGTTTCTTGGAACACATCAGCATCTTTATCTTCTCGGTACAGCATAACCATAGAAAAAGACAAGACAGTGTGAGACGTTTGATTTTTATTGTGAATTGGTGGATAATCTTTTTTCCATGTTTTCGTCCTGTCCTCTAATAAACTTCGATCCGCTGCATTTATCTGACTCACGAGACTAAATTGGCTCCATTTTTTCTTGACTCCCTCAATTTCCTCTAAAAATTCGTCCGCTCCTTTCTGTGTATTAGTAAAAGGTAGAATCATATGAATCACGAATTCTCTTTGGCTCCGTCCATCAATAGTCCGTCAAACGAAACCAACCTGCCTAGACTTGACTTGAACTTCGCTTGACCGTAGTGTAGACTCTTTTCTTCACACTGCTATTGGTATGTATTGTGTGCATGGCAAAGGAAAACAAAGCAAGTCAAAGTCAAGTCAACCCAAGCATATAAGACGACCTTATATCTTTAGGAGTATTTTTCTTTCCATTCGATTATTATTTACTGTATCGAAGAACAGGAGGATCAATCGAAATGCCTTTGCATGGTATTGCAATTGCATGGCAGTGTGAGCAGTAGCTTCAGTTGAGTTGGATAGGCAGCTAAGTGAATAAAGTCATGTCGTATGTCAGTTTAATCTAAGTAGACACACATCAAATGATTCCACCTATCCATGTATCTTCAATTGCGATTTTGCATATCAGCCTTTTTAATGTAAGCCATTTGGTAGCAGTTAAAGTGAATTTTGAAGGCTAACATACTAGCGTGCATCTTGTCTTGTCTGCATTTCTCGTCAGTAAGAGATTCTTGTCTGAGTTATTGCGAATAGCTTATTGACTGACTCAACTCAAACACTTAAGACAGCTCACATCATTTCACAGATCTCCCTATCTATCCCTATCATGCCCTATCATATGCCAACACATTTGATTTTAGTGTGTACAGACTACAGACACTCTCTCTTCGCATCTTTCCTCTTATTATGACGAGTTTGCATCCACAGAATTATTATCATGTAAAATAAGTGTGTGTTCAGAAGATTTTCCATTGGAAGAAATCACTAACGAAGGCACTAATGTTCTTGACATGACAATACAATAGTAGGTTCTATTGTACCTCCTGCTATAAAATATGCCCGCAGACTACAAATTTCAAAAGAGACGTGTCTCGCCACGTTCAACAGAACAGAGAATAAATCTGAAATGCTAAACGGTAGCCGCCGAAAAGAAAAAAATCGATTACTCCTACCGTATTAGTACTACTGCTACAAATTCAGAATATACGTTGTTTGACTATGTAAATACTAAAGCAAAGTTGAGAGTAACTCTTCATTCAAAAGTGACTACATAATAATCATAATAGTAGTAATAACTATTCCAATTGATTTTAATTGCATACTTAGATAGTACATAAAGACAGTCCCTTCTTCCCTGAAAAAATAATCTAGTTCGCCAATCACACTCTACCTTTCATTCATCTAGATATTCACTTATCTCTATTTGTTTATAGTTTATTATAATTCAAGTTATTCAACTGCCACTTGACTGAACCCAACTCAGTGATAAGCTAAATTATAATCACTGTGCCAGACCAGACCATACCAGGTAGTTACTCAAAGTATCCCTATAGAGAATATCTGATAATGCTTTTAACAACTTGTACACTTTTCCGAATATGCATTCCCCCACTACTATTGTATCTAACTAATGCCCAGCACCTGCTTCGTGTATTTGATTCATTTAGCTTTCCACCTATTTATTAAAATAATACGTACGCTTAATTCTATACCTTCTTAGAAAATACTGAGTAGTAGGTAATAATGGAATTGTGCATGCATCAGACTAAATATTAATACTTTTACACGTAAGCATGTTTTACATCTACAGGTAGATATTAACACGTATGACGATTGTAGATTGTACTTGGGCTACTACATCGTCATTTGGGAAGAAGATTATTACTATTACCGTATTTACGTAGGTACATTACTATTTAATCTACATATAGGTACTTTTGTGTACCGGTAAGTAGTGTAATGTAACGCGCATCAAACACAAGGAATAATTACACATGATAGAATGTGCACAGTATCAGTATACTGTGTTATAGTAAATGAATAGCATGCACCTATTAGAGTTAGCGTGAAAGTGCTCAAAAGTCAAAACTACTACCTATATACTAATTAAGGTATTCTGGCAGAGCGAGCTAAAGTGGAAATATGATATATTAATCATTCATTAATGATACCCCCTTCAATTCCCAGAGCTGCCGACAACTTTAATTCTTGGTAATTAGCAATATATGTTTGTTTCAATTTAGCTAACTAATCTGCCTACGTAACTGCTTATGTAGCAGCTAATGGCTTGTAAAACACACATACGTAACATATCAACATCACAAAACACAGAAAAAAGTGGCAATAAAAGAAATGCAACTCTTTCTGTGTTCTTTATGGACTCGTTTTACATCTACCTACCAGCAATTAAACTTTAAGGAATCATTGGCTTGAAAATATCAGATAGAGAATTTTGCACGTATACCAGTAATTATTAATAGAGTATGTACCATATTATTTGCATTGCATTTCAGTCCCCACTAACCAGCATATCCTTTGTTATGCAATATGCATACGTTTATTGGCACGGACATATACGTCTCACTGAACATATGTAAATTGTTTGTGTACAATACAAACAGTTCTGTAAAAAATAGTCAACCACTTCTTTCTCAGTACATTGCAAGTAGTATATGTAATGGTCCCAATAAGGAAACTCATAATCAACTCTTGAATACACAGTGGGACAAAGTAATAAGCAGAACCATAGTGCAATTCAGAGTGCAGTGCTACACTATTCTAAATCAGGCACCTGATGCATCAGATTACCAAGTCATGAATTGTTTCAGTGTAAAACTTGCTATTATGGGTAATGCTAGTATTCACAATCTAGGTGATATGGATTTACTTAATATTGTTTTCATTGTGGTTTCAGTCGTTTGTATTACAGAAAACATAGCAAAACTGATTTCAGTTTACTTAAAAAATTCTATATTCAATACTCTATACTCCGAATGCTGAGCCTTAGCTTATGAGACTCAAAAGTCAGAACGTTGGGCCAAGCCTGAGCTGAAGCCAGTGCAAAATAGTTTGGTTTGGGATTCCCGTTGGTTGGTTGAGCTTGGCTGAGGTTCGTTTATGTCCCAGATTGCGTGTCTGAGGTATTTTATGGATTAGCGTATCCTCTCATGCATGAAATCGCAATCGGAAAGACAAATGTCCCATTTTCCATCACATCACATCTATTTTTTATATTATTAACATTGTTGAAGGTGAAAAGTGATTTCTCATTATACCCCCCTGCATTATTATAAAAGCATCCATCTGCACTCAATATATCTGTAGCTTTACTTAACACTTATCGTGAGATTTGAAGGAACAGCCAACTTACAGTTATTTTGGTGTATTTGTATAACATTACATATTATTATGTTTAATAATACAGAGCTAGTAGTTTTATAATACCTATTCATACATGTTGTACCTATTATGTTAAGATTGCTGTTACTATTTATTACGACAGACTGTTGTATGTAGTATTAAGTGGTGTATCTCCATTGTGTACATAGCATAAGTGCATTAGTGTATTGTATTGATAAGCATCCAACAAGTTGTATGTAATCAAGTGAAACATGCATTTTCATATTGTGCAACGCAGGAGAGTTGTGTGCGGTAATGTCTACATGTGGGTAGTTGTTGATAGTAAAACAGAACACATAACTTGAATTCTCATAGCGAAATCGAAACAAGGTGATGTGTGTATTTGTATTTACATATTGGTTGAGTCTTGGGTGAGGTCAACTTAAAAGGAACACTATTTATTATCTGTACACAACTACGTACAGTTTTATAGTTATTTAGGGTTTAGTAACTCATCACATCACCCATTAATTCATAGTCATGTTTCCATCATATATTATAAAATTATACACAGTAAAATACGTGATACATATCAACTAGTGCCATCAAACGTATCACAATATCGTAAGACGAGTTCTCATTCGTGCTGCTTGCTCGGGATATGTAACCCATTCATGTTCCATCGTTGCACATTGCACAAGATAGTTGTAGAGCAAGAGCCAGAGTCTCTAAATACATGGTATCCTGTATTTAGAGGCATTTCATAGAAAATAATTCCGTGCGATGAGAGGAAAACCCTTAATGACCTTATATTAGAGGAGCCCAACTAGCAACGTAGTATTTACCTAGTTTTTCAGTTAACAATAATATTATGTATCTTCCATGTAAGAAGGCTGTGATTTGTGTTGTTCTTCATTTTATCGCATGATATCTAGTTTTTTACGATAATTTTTATTTTCACACGTAACTACTGCAAATGCATCGCTACTTTACCTCCTTTTCCACTGATATAGACAGATATATCCTACAATTCTATTTAGTTTCTGTTTTCTGTATACTATTGACTTTGAATTGCGGTACGATGTTCTAACTATAAACGTCAAAGCAAAAACTTTTGGATATTTTTATTTTGTGCAGTAGGTATATAATTACTCTGCATAAGTATAGTTCCTATCAATGGCAGAATAAGGATAAATTCTAAACTTTCATGGTATGACTGTAAATGTAATGCTTGCATGCATATAGTACTATACGGTGATCTAAATCCTTCAGTTTTTCTGCTATTCTTTGAAAACGATATGAATCTGGTGGATTTAGTGATGCCACTTGGTTGAGTTTGCTCAGATTTATTTTTTCAATTCTTCATTTTGTTCAGACTGAATTATTTGTGGAAGGATGGAGGGCGCTTGAACGTACTCTAACAATATTATTTATCTTCAGAGTTCCGCTGGACTTATTTTTGACGAATGGATGGTTCTAATGATATGGACGAAAATAAAAAATCTACCTCCATCGTTGCCTTCCACACTTACATTGCACAAAACAGTAAAATTGTTAGAAACGTGTCTTCTTGTCTCTCTTTTAAGACATTGTTTTCATCTACCTTTAACTATCTACTACTATATTTTTGGTACCTTCATAAAGATACGGTGTCCATAGCTATACACCTGTAAAGGAAACTTCTAACCATCCGGCATCCATCCTTAGTTCGGCTCAGTCAATAGAATATTTCAGAGTAGGTATGGGGCGTGGATGCAATATTATTTTATGATACAGGTACTTATGTCTGTGCAGTATCTATTCGAGTTGTAATTTTAGTTTCTACTGTTAGAAAACTTAAGATTGCATATGAAATGCGAGACACATTTTTCATCTACTAGGAATATGGATCATGAAGATATTAGACGTAACGGCGGTTTGAATATTTCAAGTTGTTTGATAATATGATATTAGTTAATGGGATTTGGGAATTGGGATTCGGACTGGAATGAAATTTTTTGAGAGGAAAATTTCGGGTGAGACTTGGCTAGGTGGGTTAGCTATGGTTGCTACAGAATTTTGTGTGTCGGAGCAGAGGGCAGGTACCTACTTTTGTTGTACATATACTACGGACGAAACATAATTGGGGAGGAAATTATATAGTGAGAAACTCGGGAAAAAATTCGGTAGAGTAAAAGTTTAATGGGGAAACTCAGAGGAATATCGATTGATGCTTCGAGCCACACCTTGATAAACTCCATGAATAATTTAATTCCCAAAGCTTGGTTGTCTATAATTTGAGGGCGTCACCTCCTCCGTTTGTCCTTTTTATACATTTATGAGGAATCCTCACAAAGCTTTGCCTAAAGGTCCAGTTCACTTGTCCAGTCCACACCAACTGAGTTCACTTCAGCCTAACTTTTCTGTGTCATGTCCACTACATCCGCTGTACATTGTCCGAAACCCGCCTTTCCCAATAAGACTCTCGGGACCTAACTTCTACTTTGTTTTCCTATCCCGAATTTGTCCCGCTCTCCCTTTTACATGCATAAATTTCATATTTGTAGCCAAACCGCCTTATTAATATTTTATAATACGAGTATACCCTTCTCCTTCCCCTTTCCTTATTTAGGTTCGTCTTCTTCTCTGTAGAACCTGCCTGTTAGTTATGGAATCATCCGTTGTGGTCCCGTCCACAATACCCCATATGGTATTATTATCATCCAAGTAAAAGCAAGAGTCGCTTCTTACACATGAAAAACTGGTTCGTTCAACTACATTGATTGATTGTTCCTTTTTCTTTTCTAATTTAAATACAATGCGTATTCACAACTTTTAGAGTTATCTATAATGAAAAGGAGATGCACTGAATCAAACCCAGACCTAACCAATTCCTGATAAAAATACTATCCAAGTGTGCTATGCATATAAAACAAGGATTCACTGGTAATAAACAGGAAAGAAAACACTGCATACATAGTCTGCATGAAAAATAAAGAACCAGGAGTACTTAAACAGGTCCTTGTCTGACTTGCTTGCCTCTAGCAGCACTTGAGAAACTAAAATTATCCAGAAATCATTTTTCAAATCAACCGAATCGATCAAAACAGTCTCGTAGGTGCCACAATCCATTTTACCACCAATCAAAATCTTGTTCAAATGAAATTAGTAAGTTTCTTAATGTATCATTATGATTAGGTATATGAACCACGGCAGTAGTTGTAGTTTTATGAGTATCTATTATGCTCTACACAAACACAACCCTTGCCAAAGAAAAACAATTACATAGGTACCATAACGCGGTGCAACATCCATTTTCTAATTGTACACATAAAAGCTAATTGTAAATAGATATCTTCAACTCATTAGGACTCTGGTTCAGACACCTGCTTTTTGCACAAGTATACGGTAGTTTCTCAACATTTGAGACTTAAAAAATATTTGTAATTCAGACAAGGGAAATAAAGGCCAACTTTAACCATATACTGTTGTAATTTATGTATTTAAAATGGCAATTTTCAAAAATTGAAATGAATATTCACACTCTTTGTACAAACAGATCTGTTTCTGGATGTTCGCTTGGATGTACCATCAAATCCTGCATATGTCCTCATTTTGTAGAAAATGTTCAACAAATTTAGCATCATTGGTAACTCGTTTTCATTTGGTAAGTAATCTCTCAACAGAAAATATGATACGGCCAAATGAAATGATGTAAGTGAACAAAGGAGTTTTCCCTCTCTCGAAGCGGACTTGAAGCTTGTCCAGGAGGAAAAATATTGAATGAAAAAATGTTCCCAGTCAAAATAAACATAATTTCGCTCATGCAAGGTTAATTTATGAGAACGGAATAAAATTGGAAAACCGCCTTTTGTGTATTGTATAGGTATGTACCTGGTTAGAATGATACAGTGGATAGACTAAGGCAATTTTTGCTTGATTCTAAAGCAAGCAGGAAAAGATATACAAGGTAAAAGATTCTGACTATTTTCTGGAAACAAAGACGTGTGGTTTGCAGTAAAAAACGAAAGAAGTCTGAAGTGGTAGATGTAGAAAGAATTATTGTTAGCTTGCGTTGAGTCAGCCTGAAGAGAATAGAGGCTGGCTGCATGGCTGTCTGAAAGACTGAAAGTTTTAGCATGGAATAAATTAATGAAGAGGAACGAAGGGATGTGTTCAGAGGTGGACTAAAGTTAGTCAAGTCAAAGAGCACTACATGCAAAAGACCTATAAGCTATTCTGTTAACAACATTAGCTATGCAACGAAAATAAGCATAAAGAGCTTGAGCACGAGATCTGGGTGTGTCCCAATCGTGACTTAAGGGTCACGGACGGGCTTAGGTCAAATTTAGGACCCACCTTACAAAATGGACGTATTCATAGGTGTCTGGTTGAGTTTAACCAATTAGTAGCTTGTTTGCGCTTTCTAAAACTCAACTTTACAGGGGAAACTCACAAAAGGGAAGAGAAAAGGGTAGAAATGAAAAAAAGATTTACCTAGCGATATGGATAGACTTAAATATATAGGACTTTTGATTCGTTTTGAAATATACGTGTACGTATGGCTAGAGCAGACTCAAATTCAAGTCAAGTCAATGCACTAATAGTACTTTCTGTAAATCTGTATTTTTTGTGGTACGCTATGGTTAGAATTCAGAAAAGTTATTATGGTATATGTATTGTTAACTACATGAGACAAAAGTCGTCTACAACGCAGTGCAGCGATGTACACATAAAAGATGAACTAAATTCAAAGAAGAGAGCAGAAATTGAAAAAGGTGACGTTGACGGTGATACGTAGAGAGCGAACCGAAGAAGTCTGATTGTGAGTTTACAGTTTGAGCAAAAAATAAAAAGAAGAGCAAGACAAGTGAAGCCAAGAAGTCAGTATTGTTGTGTTCAATTCTATTTTCTATTGAATTCACTCGAGCTGTTATGCTCATTCAGTATAGAACTGCGCTGAGTGAGATGCTAAAGCCGTGCAATATCAGCTAGCAGCTAAGTCAGCAAAGGTAGGGATTCATTCGACACTCTGTGACAAATTTACTCAGGAAAAAATGGCTTTCGCTCGACATTTTAATTTTTCCAGCAGAGAGGATTTTTTGCTATGGAAATTTTCCACACTTGGTTGGAGATCAATTGTTCTCAACGGAAATGCGCCGTCTTGCTTTTTTGTCCATCATTTTTCGGTATTGTAATTGAAGATTCCATTGTTCACCCGGATTTCCACTCTTTCTGTGTATTACTACTGCAAGAACACTGAGCTAAACTCAACTTAGCCAGCTAAAACTCTCTTCTGATCAACATACACTTCTACTGTCCTTTATTCAATTCTACTCCTTTTTTCAACCATCTCTCTCTTCGCTTTCAGTCTTAATGGATTTCGGGTTGGCAGTCGCAGGGCTAGAGTGCCTACCGAGCCAAGTCGATCACTTTACTCACTTTACTCTCTAATAATCAACCAACGTATCTCGGAAAGTGAGCAAGAGTGCTTTACCTATAATGTATTTCTACGCTATTCTTTCAGAACATCACTACTTCAATCCCAAACACTTCGTAACTGAAGTAGGCGAAAAGCACTCACTCCCATTACTATTCCAACAAAAATCTCTGATGCCATCCCTCAACTGAAACATCCATTCACAATTCAAGTACTTCATAAACAAAAATATTAATAAGCATTAACTAATTAGCGATTTTACTATCATACTATTGCTATTCCCAATTAATATTGGTTATGAACATCTCAATAAAATGACTGAAAAAATGTGTTGTAATTTTTACTTCGTTGTTGCACTTTATTGCATTTTAGCAACAATAATTAGGAAAAAGTATTTAATTGCTTGCACTAATAACAAACTGAAGACTTAGATACCGTATGTATGCATATCGGTTGGACGATTAATGTACGATTAATGCACAATTAAAATGACAGGATGGTATAAATAAGGCAGATTAGACATGCAGTCACTTTGAGTAAGCATTCGGGACTAAACCACAGGAGCCACATTCCAAATCAAATGCTTCTCATTGACTACTTAAAGGAAGCCCGCAGAAATAATTCTACGCTTTACATTAGACACTGTTGCAAAACAACTGTGAAAGATAAGGTGTTTTTTTGTACATTTGCCAGTTTCTTGGTCTTTACTCTGAGATTCACTAATCCGTCATGTCACATTTGTCTTTACCGTTTTTGTAGAGTGAAAAGGGAGAATAGAGGATGCGATATAATAAAAGATGTATCATGCCCACAAGTTTTCTACATGTGTTATTACTTTATTACTAACTGCTAGAATATATTATATCTAGCATCTAATGATGAGTACAGTTCTTTAGGATTTGGCATTTCATACTTCGTATTGCAATACTAATGCAGAGAAAAAGACAAAAGGAGATTTACAATAGAGTTGCTAATGCACGGAGACAGTGTGTTATTTTCCTCCGTCCCATTAGATATAATGTTTTGTGCTGTACAATTGAGGCTGGGAGCTTTGAGCTTTGGTTGATTCACTCATCTACAGTAAATTTGGTTGCAGAACAGCAATCCTCATTGAAATCTGTCGGTATTGTACTGACTCGACTCACACTGAGCTCTTGAATGGCTTTTTTCAGCCCAGCCGCACAATGATAATTTCAAACATGCCGAAATCCAGCAGGGAGTCAACTTAAAGGCCAGTTCAACCTAAATCACTGACAGCACTGCTATACACTTGCAGTGTGTTCAGAGGTACAGTATATACTTATGTAAGTAAATCTAATCTCCTTGTAGAGAGATAAGATAAGACCTCCAGAGTAAATACTCCCTTGTCTTGTCTTTGTTTTACACAATGGAGAAAAGCTTCTTGCGTCGCAGTCAGGTCGGTGCGAACACAAAACAAAACACTAAATAAATCTAAACAAACATTTCTATTGACACCTTTAACTACTACTCACGTTGTCAATCCAGAAAAAAAGGTAAAGAAATGGTAAAGGCTCCTGGTGAACTCTAACCTTTCCTTCTTGTTAAAGGAAGCTCTATTTTTAAATACACAAAACTGAGGAAAACAGTTCTTTTGTGTGATTTTCTTTTGCCGTGAAACTGTTTGTATAACTATTAGTACGTACTTCTACTTTCATTACGTAAAATGATTGTATAATTTTCCATGTAAATTAAATTAATTAGCACTTCATTCATTCAGTTTCACTTTACGGAAAGAATGGTACAATTAGCATTGAATGGCTAACGGATTTTCTAGGAGTAGTTACTTGTTCTGTGGTGTGGCAAAAGTGGAGTTCGTCGTTAGTTAGATTGTTAGTCACTCGCTTGTTAACCACTTTGGAGAAAAAGTTATCTATTCACTCAATTTAACTGAGTTTATTTTCTCACCGCTGTCAAGATAAGAGGTTCGCATGAAACACAAGAAATATATTACAAAGTTTAAAAAACTGCCTTCCCTCTAACCAACAAGCTCAATGAGTCTGACTGCCATAAATGTTTGCTTTGCGATTCCCGTTTCTCTGTCGGCAATTTCTGCATGTTCAATTGTAGTCTGTAGCTACTAGCAGGTAGTAAAAAGACGCTAATAACAATAATACTGCGCCCGTAATTTGATAATACGGTTTGATATGGGCCATTGATGAGATAATTGGATTGGTGCTGTTCCTGCTATCATAACTAACATATCACAACATCACACACAGCTATACTGCAAATGTACACATATATCAAATAAATGCTCACTTAAAATCGACTACAGATACTAACTAACCATTCATTCTTCATAGAAGTCAGTTAGGGACATAATAATGTCTATATGTAACTTGTTGTGTTCATATTATATGCATTTTCAGAGAATGATTGAAATCTGGGAGATTATTAGTCGCGTTTTCTATTATATAGTTTATTACAGCTGTATTATATAGCAACTATGTGTAGTTTAAGAGCACCCACTCTAGACAACTCTTATTAATTCAGTACACCATACCAGCAGTAAGCCCTATGGTTTTTGTGGGATGTTTTCTTTTTGGTTAATAGTTGTAATGTAATCATGACTAATATTACTACATAATGGCACTTGAAACACTGGCTTTTCAGTTAATGGCATCTACTATATTGTTGATACTATGGCCATATAATACACCGTGATAATCTACTCTCTCCTATAATAACACTTTGTTATAAAATTAATAATATAGATACTAAACATTATATACATATTATTACCCATTTACTGACAGGCATTATTTACTTGATTTAAAGTGGAATCTTGCAGTCATAAAATTATCTCATCTTCTAGTAAGTAGTCTTTACTTTACACTTTCGTTAGGTTATTATAATTTACTTGAACTTGTACTGTCCCATGAAATATCAGCGATTGAAGTAAAACATAAAGTTTTTCACTATACCTATTTACCTATGATACATTTAATGCGATACAATTACAATCAGCAAGTAAAATATTTCTTTACCATTAAAACATGTATAATTCTAAAGTGCATTTCTTAAAATATAGAAGTTCCTATCATTGTGTGACTTACAAAAAAGGTTTACCCAATCTTTATCTATCATATTTAATCATATGCATATAAATGATTTATATACAATTTCTTTTAAGGTATGCAAACTACAAACCGATGAAAATGCACTAAAGGTTTAGTTAATAGAAGTAAAGGTCTAGTTATTTACAAAGCCAGTTATGACCGCATTTCCTAATTAATATCATTTCAATAATTTTCAATTTCTGTTTTCATCAAAAATATTCTGGCAAAACGATGTTTTTTGAGGTTAGTTGTACCTAGCAAGTAATAGTAAACAAAATAATAAGTAAGTCAATAATAGTAAGACATATTCCAATACCAATGCTCAGCACTTCTTATTGCCAATATGGTGACAATAATGAAAGGTAATGTACCTACAACTTTACTTAAAAATTGTTTTTATGTCCCTTGTTTCTAAAATTACCTAGCTTATTGGCATTATTAACAGTATTCCATTTTTTGCACAGCTAAATGTACCCGTCTTATGTATCTAAGTTCTTCATTCATCAAAGGTAATCTATTATAATGACAATGACTGAAAGTCAAGGCAGAGAATATTTATTGCTTAATGATATTGCACTATGCTTCTGTAAAATATAAATCATCAAGAAAAGCAATATTAAAATGGTACAACGGATGAGGGAAGAATTAGGTATTATTTGTTGTAGTGGAGCGATAGAGGATTCATGTGTAACTTTGATGTTGGGTGAAATGTCAACTCCTTCGCACCGAGGGATTCTAATTTCATCTATTCTATTGATTGAAAGACAGGATAATTGCATAGTGTTGTCAGCGTTGACCACATTAAGTTGACTGCACACAGGGTGCTATAATAATACGCTTTTACTGGATTACGCATAAAGAAAATCAATGATGTCCCCTTCGCCCGGGAACGAGGAACGCAGGAGATTAAAAGAGGGCAGCGTGCGTGGAGTGGCAACAGAAATAGAACTCTAGTAGAAAGCACATAAGTAGACGCATTTCTTACGGTTGAAAGATCGGGCACAATAGGATGGCAAATGATGATACGGGACACGCGGCTGAGACGGAGGGTTGACATGGAAAGACCCCCGTCAACCTGCCATGGGAAAATTCTGCAGGGAAAACGGGAGACAAAAGAGCGGCTACTCCTCAACAGGTGGTCTTCATTTATCATCTTCATTCAGGAAAATCTTCGTCACAGCTAAAAATAAATGTTCTCACGTTTTTTCTTGATATCTGCCTTTAAGACATCGTAATCCCAGCAAACGTCCAATGTGAACTGACTAAGGTAAGCCAAGAAACGAACAGTTGACTAAAATGACAATTTTAAATTCATAAGAAGATTTGTCATCACACAAACATCATTTGTATGCACTTGCTATACTGTTTAGTAACTTCTGTGTTACATAGTTTTCCTTTTCGTTATAGATACTACAGATGATTCATTATTCTAGTCTGGCATACCAAAAATTAGGTTCATATTTATTATTATTATTATCGTTATGTGTACTGCTTCGCTGCGGTAACCTGTAAGACAGTATGTTGGTTTTGCATGTACCTTTTCTTCTTTGTAGCATGAACATATAGAGTGCATTCAGTAGCACCCAGAGTAATATTCAATTCATAAAGCTAATAATATAAGTATAAAACTTAGCTCACATCATGCCTATTAAAAATTAAAGCTTATAGTGTGATCACAGTGATCTTAAAGTAAATGGATCGCATATACTTTGTATGTAATTACCCAATACAAACAGGGTATAGATTTGTTATATAATTTACAAGCGATATAATGCAGTAGGGCTTATTGAAGCTTACGCTACTTATTTACTTATTGTTAGTTAGTGTAATGTAAGTTGGTAAATTTGCCTGCGGTAGTCATCGTATCGTTTTCCCAACTCATACAACTTTCTTTCATTACCAAACTTGATAAGGGACGATAGATGTACTTGTCTTCCTCCTCACATTTATAATGATAGTCTATTTCTATGTACTGTGCTACGTAATGTCATACAAATAAATAGTTATTACACTTGCTAACTAATAATATACACAGATACAATGCATACAGGAACCTGTGTACAAAGGCAGGTGTTTTGAATTTCTTTTTGTGTATATAGGAACATAAAAGTGGACATAAAAAGTAGTATACGCACTTGTCAGCACATTACCCTTCTTTACGATGCAGGTAGCTTTATAAGGACAAGCTGAACGAGACTAGACCTGACTATCCTTAGCATGATGAATTAAACTTCTAATTTTGCTCAAGAGACTTAAGTATTATGCTGCTTCTCTTAAAAAATGGTCTCCTTAAAGCTCATGAACATAACAGTAAGTAATAGTAAAAAATAGAATTCTCATGTTTATGAATGAGGCAAGAGTTTGCCTGCTTATTAAACTCACGGAATATTTCGTTAGAATGAAAAGGTACCTACTTATGCATGTATATTGCGATAATACAGTAATATAAGTCATGCTGTTGTGTTTTAAGAAGGACTGGCTATAAATCAAAGTATATCTGTAGTAACTAATCATACATTCACTTACTTACCCATGCATTTATGTATAAATCGTAGAATACCTACCCAAGTGTGTTCATACCTACAGAAATGCATAATGGTAAATGCTCTCTTTTGCTTACGTAAAGAGCGGCAGAGGAAATGTACACGAAAACGGAGTTTCAAAGCTAAAGGGTAAATAATCAACTTGGTCAGTTAGTGGGAAAGGCAAAAGAGTTGACTGTATGCAATCGCTTAAAGTTGACTTGACTTGAGTCGGCCAGACCAGCGACGAGACGCACGAATAGATCGAGATGAAATCAAAATAAATTGGCAGCATTCGGTGGTGTTTAGGAGTAGTTAGGATTTTCCTAGACGGGAAATTTCTGGGCACATAATATTAAAGTACTATGTGTTTTATATGTACAAACATAAGCATCACACCTTTAGCCAACTATGGACGGCTAAGAAAAAACTGCGGCTACGCTCAGAGTCAGACCAGTTCATTCCAGTCAAGACAAACCATGAAAAGGAGACTTTAGAAACTCTACTTACTAAATGTAAATGCTCAGCTAAGAAAAACTTTTACGTGCAATGAACATTTGTTGTGTGTACTTGTGTAGAGACACTTAAATATATAATATTCAGTTAGCAAAGCAACTTTTGTTCGGTCTAGTACATCTAGTACATATATGAAACGTACCGATGTTAATGTCTTACGGAAGATGCAAAGCTTAATAGCAGCTTGTAGCTACACTTACACATAAAGATAAAGAAACACAAATACTAAAACTCTTTCAGAAGAATGAGATGTACCGACTCTGAGAATACATTAATGTGAAAGCGGCTTATACCACGTACAAGTCCAAACAGAACTTATAATAATCCCTTGTCTTTGTAGCCTGTACCCACTAAATATAGAGAAATCTCACATGGTACTACCCAAGTATAACAGAATGCAAGCAAGTGTATCACATAAGCTTAAAATTGACTATTGAAAGGCATAGAAAAATAAATAAGTAAGTAGAAAAGTTTTCTTTTCTTAACTTGGATGTTGTATACGTATATCTGGAGTTTGGCTTGGCTGGGATCCGGGATTGACAAGATTTAGTCTGAACGAAACGTAAAGTAAGTAAGTAGGATGTGCCCGAGATGGGATGTAACTTTTATTAGAGTTTTGAATATTTGTGCTGTGCCGTGAGGACTTTTCTAGAGACATTCATTCGAAGCACGCACCAACTCCTTCCAAGTCTATAATTTGGTGGAGACACAATTTCTGGCGCCTTCTCACGCCACAGCATAGCAAAGCATACATAGCCATGCCATTCATTCATTCATTCATGTATGCAGCTCAGCAGAGTTAATGGAACCCAAAAACTTTTCGCTGACTCACTCTTCAGAATCACCCATGAAATTGACCATTTTCCGCTTTAACTGATTGACAAATTTGTCTTATTGGTTGACGAACCACCAATCTTCTTTTTGACAGCCGGCTTCGTCTCTTCTCTTACCTTTGTCATCATTCAATCGACACATTCCCCACACAATCTCCCAATAATTCAAATAATTCAGTCCATATCACTCAAATACCCGTAGATAACTAAATCATTAATATCCGCAAACCAGATTTATTTACATGAATCTCGATACATATTTATTTCCCACAGTTTCCTTTTGTTCCCCACTTTGCATTGCATTGCAATATAAATA
Source organism: Yoshiicerus persimilis (assembly GCA_020352615.2). Classification (NCBI taxonomy): domain Eukaryota; kingdom Metazoa; phylum Arthropoda; class Collembola; order Entomobryomorpha; family Tomoceridae; genus Yoshiicerus; species Yoshiicerus persimilis. The sequence continues at coordinate 30,513,606 of CM036940.2, read as the reverse complement.
GTGGCATTCAGAGTTGGTTTCGGTTAGCACATCTTGTATTATTTAGACTCAGACATGCAAAATGCTTGTAGCGTATGGAAAATAGTCCACGAGGAGAGACCAGCATTGGCCTTTCTGTCCTTTGCTTATGCTTTGCTAATAGAAGTAAATCGTCCTTTGAATTGAAGAGAACGCGAAGCCAGTAACCACTACCCTAGAAGTATGTATTGTATTCCATTGTGCTCTACTGTTGCATTGCATTCATGCCAATTTTGTCGTAGTCAAGCCATATACTTAGAATCGCAATCGAATCTAATCCATCCCTAACTGTGTATACAATACACATAACAGCCTTGGCCCTTTATGACACAAATTCTACGCAACCACATCATTACCACAATTACCACGTCAACTAACGCTATGTACATTCCTTTGTGTGTCTACTTATTGTTAACAGGTCCCAGTTTAGATCATAGCAATACACTTCCATTTACTACAGAACACGTACCTACATAAGTATACATACACTTTTCCCTATTCACTTGAATTAATTCACGAAACAGATACACAACCTAACTTACTAATAGTAATACGTACCTACTAAAAAAGTGCCCACACTATTTATTCATTATCTTCGTGTTTTATATTGTAGTAAATCATAGAGCAAGCACTATATGGATAGTTACATTTCAATTTCTAAAGGTCACAATCACAATACATACTACAAAGTACACAACCTACAGCAAAACAAAAGATTTATTTCCACACCTACAATATTCGTGCATTCTGGTAGTTTAGGTATGCATACTTTACACTTTGCACATAATAAATAAATGAGTAGTGTCTAGTGTCTGTACTCTGTACACACTAAGCTATGCAGAAAAAAATGTTTTTATTCGTGCACCTCCGTGTCGGTGGATAAGACAAGAGTTAATTTACTAAGAATAAATGTATGATACAAACAATAAGCATTAGAGACAGGTATTACTCAATACGAAGGGTTTGCAATTAAGGAAAACTAAGTACCTGAGTGAGTTTTATTATTACCGTGAATTGTAAATACTAACTGCATCTGTACTGTAGTACACAGAATACAGGATGTATTATTAGCATCGATTAAGCAAAGACATAGAGTGTGTACGTGTAGGTAGCTGCTAATTAGACGAAATGGGTTAGCCTGTCCAGTGAGTGGTTCGTATCATAAATGAGTAACATTGAATAGCTAACTACTATCTAGTAATGGAAGTGTGTAATGCGTAATAAAAGAGAAAAGCCTGCGATTTCCAGAAAAATGGGATTAGTATTTAGTTAGTTAAGTAACACGTAAGCAAGTGGATTGCATAAACTGGGAGTACATGGAGCATAGGATGGGAGACGACACGACCTCACTCACAGCCACATTAGCAATTGGTGTGAAGAAAATTCTAAAGATAAGAGCTACTGAAACCAAGAAATGGTTTGTTTGCAGCAGTGGTGCATGCAATGGGTAGAGCACATCCTGATTCATACAAAGCCAGAGCCAAGCCACATTGCGTTACATTACATTAGAGACATGGAACGTAGCGGAGGCATTGATCGTATGGCAGAGGCAGAGCAGTCAGACCACAGGAGCCACGATGCCCAGTCCCAGTCTCGGCCAGTCCAGTCAACTTCCACCTATTGTTATACTCATTTGCCTACTCCGTGTATTCTCTCCTGCAAACTCACCTCACATCATACAAGCCTCCTTCATACGTATTTCGTATGCACAGAGAATGAAGGAAAGCACAGAACTACGAGTATCACATCACATCAACTACCTATACATACAATCACTCAATTCTGCAAAATTCTGCAAAGGCATGTCATGAATTGAATGAATTGTTTTCCTTGTAAACTACATGACTGTTGTGTTGTGTTGTGTAATGCTATTTTTTCTTTTGTTGATATGCACGGATGGATGATGTGTGTAGTAGTGTGGTGCTACATTTATGCAGAAAAGCATTGTGTGGCTTCAGGTATTGTTTTCATAACTAACGCAATGAGGGAATGAAAACGGAAGGGATTGACAAGACAAGTCGTGAGTTACTCCTGAGATAAAGCAAAGTCAGTGGCGGCAGTTTGGTGGCCAAGGGTTGGACAGACGACTGACCTGACGTGATTTTTCCAGGTGGACATGGACATGTGACGTGATCACTCTCCGCGTGTACTTACTTCCACTTACCAATTGTTGCCTGAAGGCGGAGTCAAAGGTAAGGATCGAATGCCAGGTTGCCTTAGGTAGGATTAGGACTCTCCTAGCCGCAAACTGGCTGGACAGACGGAAATAACACCTATCCAAGGCAGACTGACTGTACTTCGTGTGTACTCACAGATTCAACAGAAAATTGTATACGTACTCACGTAAATACCTGGAGAAGGCAGACAGCAGACATTCCCTTGAGAACGTAGACGTATTAAAACGTAGTAGGGAAAAGTAGTAATTGTGAGTAAAAGTTAAAAGTAGACTGGACTGGCCTCAACTCATCTTGACTCCTATGTATGTGTGTTTGGTCTAGGATTTACTGAGTAAGACGAAGTACACTTACGTGCATTTATGTATGGCATTTATGTATGAGAATAATGCGAGTAAAAGAAAAGCAGTAGGAAAGCAGTCGACTTTGTTTTGATTTGATTGTACGTTAGGAGGGATTGGGTCGGAGAGTCTTGGAAGGAGTCCTGCAGAAGGTGGTAGCGGAGCAGACGAAGTAGGTTGAATCCGTAGCCAGTAGTTTAGATAAAAGATGAGGAGTAAGTATAGAGTGGATTTGCCTGGTAGACGAGACAGAATCACGAAGAAGAATCGGGTCGGGTCGCATAATGATAAGTTTGATCAGTGCTTCTGGCTAGAAGGGTAGGGGCAGGTAGGGCCCTTTAAGGGTCGCACCATCGTAATTATGACTGGGAAGAGAGCATCCACCGCTACGCACAGACCCAACAATTACAACCCACCAATTTTTATATTGAACCTGAAATTACCAGCCGCACGGTCAAATGAATGGCGCCGTCTGCCTTGAGGCATTGACTCCAACTTTTTCTGCATATTTCGCCAATGTTAATTACATAAGGTTGTCTAACGTGTATATCCAAACTCATTAGCTACGCGATATTATGTGAAGGCTTCCTGCTACTGTTCGACCCCTGCAGATCTCACACATTTATCACTATGCCTTATATATTATCTCAGGAGTATCTCTCTACGCAGCTCACTGCACTTGACCATCTTCTCCTCTTTCACTCTCCGTGAATTATATCGCTGCTTTCTGATATCAATTATACACACCACATACGTAAGTCTGCTCTGCATCTCCCATGTACTGCATTTATTATGTGCAACTATTCCAACCACTGCCTTTTGCTACTGCTTTTCTGCTCTTTGCATTTCTCTGCATGTGTACTCATACTTTATCTCTTTGCCAACTAGTACTCGTAAGTAGTAGCTCCGTCCGCTCTGCATTTTACATATTAATACAAGTATATTAGTGATACTCACACAAAGAGTCCCACACTCGCTGCAGACTTCAGACTACTTTACATTTGCTTTACATTCACGCTCGCTCTCCTCATCTACAAATAAACTAAGACGCGTCTGTCTGCTGTCCCTTTCATTTCATTCTGTCTAATCTATTCTCTAATTCTCTGGCTACTGGACTTTGCTGATTCCATTCCCCAAAATCAAGCCGCTCCCACATCTCCTTGTGGCATTCGAGCTTTCTTACTTTACTACAGTCCAGCACTAATAACCACTCACTTCGAGAATGATGCCCACTACTTACGATTAGCTACTTACATCTGCATACACATACAAATCTACATTTCCCCTGTCGTTTTTTGCTTAACTGATTCACTCACTTTTTATTTCTTCCTTATACACACTTGAACTCAAAGTCACTCGCTGATTGTGGTCACATGTGCAATCGCTACACAACTTTCAATCCACCTGACAAACTTTCTCATGACATAGCTTCTGGCTATTTTTATAAGGTCAAATACCCTGTCCGTAGACAAAAATGTAGCTAGTGACATAATGTCACATTTTACTGTTATCATTATGATACGCCTTTTACGTTACAATGATATGCTACACCTGTATATATAGATAAAGTAAAATAATAACAGGTTAGTTAAATCATGTAGGTGGTCTTTAATCCAAATGGTGTAATAAAAGAATTATGATGTGATGTAGCATTCTTATAAACGCAAATGTATCTTCCATTTCAGCAAATCGTAAAATTATCTGAAACTTTTGCCAAAAATAAATGATGTTTTGTGTGGTTTAAGATAGAAATGACACGAGGGTTTTGATTGACTTAAAATACAAAAATCGCATTTTACCATAATAACGCGAAACGAACTGAAATCTTACCAATATAATTCTAGTGAGCCCTAAGAATGTGGAGAAGTAAAATTACAAATTAAATAAAGCCACAGAAGGCGAAATTTCCATATAGTGTACACAGTAAGTAAATTATAAATAGATTTTTATGTAGTCTATTAAAAGTGAACACGTGTGTAGTACAAATAAAACCATTTATTTATATTCATTAGTACTTTTGCTTACTAAATACCTTGACTTATTATTTCATTATACATGCTATGTGGCATACTAATCATAACTTCACAACCTCATATCTTACCCGCATAAACTTCCTAAGGATTCATATGATAAAAATAGTTTTCTCTGTAATGCTGTGAAAATAGACTCCAATAAAAATAAAAATGCAACCATAGATTCTTTATTTTCCAACTGTGAGCAGTCGTATTCATAAAATTGTAAATAAAGGAATCTTAATTTTTCATAATAATAAACTGGGCTTATTGTTTTGCGGTTTGGTATCAATTTCCTCGGTTCTAATACGAGGGTACGTTTTACGACTACTTTAAAATGCGTTACACACATTACAGCCTTGCTGAACCGACGGTGGAGTGTAATCTCAAAGACGGACTTATTTTACTACTACGTACACACAGGGATAACACATCAATAAAGGTGATTACATACAATAGAACAATCTTTGTAGACTAGTGAACTTTATTTTATCCGAGAACTAAATAAATGAGGGAGAGAATGAAGGGAAGAGATTCTACATCTTGAGCCAACGTTGAGTTGCCCACCTAAACATATCTGAGAAATGTAAAGCAGTAGGGAAGGTGTGTCGGCAAACAAATAATTGGAACACGAATGAAAAATATCACATGCAAACGGCACACATCTGATAAAATTTTATGGGCCCTGCTGTTTTGATTTATCTCCGAGTGAAGTAATCATTACGGTAACTGTTCTCTTCTGTTCTTTTCACTCTGTAAACTGCTACGAGTACAGTGCACGTTGCGTTGCACAAACTATTTATGAAGTACCTACGAATACAAGAATACGACATTCATCACTGGCCATTCGGGTGCTTCCAGATGACAACGGCCTGGAGCCAAACCTACGGAACCTATCTTAACCCTGTATTTACATATTACCTATAAGAATCTTCATAGGCACTTAATACAACGTTATGTACCTACCCACTCCACAAAGATTACTACTTTGTAACTAAATAATATGTATGCGCCCCAGTAGGTTCCGTTTACTTTCTTAGCTCTTCACTTGGCTAATAATCTTTCGCTATCCATTAGTCCAAGTAATAAACTACCAAACCAAGAAGTATGTACATACCAATTCATATTTCATTTCTATACAGGCACTACTGTGTACTCACATCCTACTTTACATAACTTTGATAAACAGATCGGGAGTTGATTACTGGACAGTAAACACTGTAGAGACATTCCATAAATAAATCTATTATTGCTGGGTTGGTACTTTTGACTTAACAGCGTATTCATTCAAGTACCACATGACAACTCCAGCTGTGCTACTGACAGTTTCCCCGATAGCTTCACCCGATTAAATCACATTACAGTTATCAACCGCATTCATTTTCCTTCATTGTGTAACCAATTGTATGTACGTAATTTTGCTGTGCACTTTTAACTGATTGTCAGGATTTGTATAATAAACTACTAATATGTAATATCAAGCTAATTCGGTAACACTGAAATTATCTAATAGCTTAATACTATACCATTCCCCACGTAATTTGTAATAATTTGTACTTAGAAATTTCCTACGGTACGTCAGGCTTACGAAACAACCCGAAACAATATGTTTTGACTCTTGTAAGAGAAAAGAGATTTTTACATACTCTTTTGTGTGGCCAAAATATTTATTTAGCTATTATTGCTTCATTTGTACTCTTAAATGGCACAAGTTGTCTATAGAAATAAAAGAGGGATTGATTATGGGGACACTAAAGGCTTTGCCAAAAAGAAAAATCCCGTACAATTTGCAATTAGGTATGTATATTTCTTACTTAGCAAATTGTGTGTTATAAAATTTTGAACTGTGCCATTTGAAAAAAAGTTGTTTTTCAAATGTTTAAACTATTTGTTTCAAAAGTTAATCTAAACTAAAATTGTCAAATTTCAGAGGTTAAGACAAAGTAAAACGGTCAATTTTTAAAATCTGTTACTGGGGTGCACGGTATGCTTATTCTCTTACATGGTCGAATAACTAATCCATGGAAGAAAATGAATTCATTGTGAAATGAGAAAAATATTCATGGGGAAACTGATAATTATTATTATTAAGATCCCAAAAGTATGCGTGTGGAAGTGCATGGTATTATTTTATGCAGTACTTTTGTTTCGCGTAGCGATTTCGTACAGATGCATTTCTTCCTATAATTATGAGTACATAATCTGCCTTGTCTCTTGTCTGTCGCAGTTTTGTCATCTTTTACAAAGATTCCTTTCCATGTCCACACCTAAGTTAGTTGAAACTAAACATTATTATATTACACTTGACGTAAATTCACGGTGACACGATAGGAATGTGTTTCGTTGGCTCCTACTTTCGTCAGCCAAGCTTAGAGTGAAGTTGTAGTACATAGTTGAGGGCGAATTAATTTACAGTCTATATCTGTGTTTACAGTGTAGATCAAACAGGAGCGGCTGGATTACAAAGTTCGCATTCTAATAGTCTATCTAGGGATCTAATCCCGACCATTATCCTCACTACTTTGACTTCTCTAACGAGTATATTTATTTACGAATCTCAAGCTTATCGAAATAGAACTGAAAACTGTAATTTGAAATTCTGTTGAGATTTTTAATGAGAGGAGGTAAAAGTCAATTGGATGGAACGGACAAAAACGGTCGGATGTGAGCAAAGGTTTAGAAGCCAAGAATACACTCCTAAATCTTTATCTTTGTATCTACCACATACATCGTTACTTAACGTAACAAATACAAATAGGAAACCATATCTACATAATAAATGTATATATTTAGTTTGTTTCTGTGTATAAATATGCACACACGATAAGAGAGTCACGTTAGATAGATTTACATTCCTAAATCAAAGTTGGTGGCTTGGTTTGGCTTTTCGAAACTATATACAGTTATATCGTAGTTGTTTATATTATTAGATAGCTGTTGATATTTTGGAAGGGAATCAGGCTATAAGGTTTACTGTTCACCACAAAGCAGTGTAATAGTGATATAGTGCAGACATAATTTATATTACGTGTTCTGTACGTACCTAGAAGTGCTATGTACGTACTAGTGAGTATATGCTGTCTTAAAATAGGACAACTGAGTCACAAACATGCATAAAGCAATAATTCGTAGTTAAAATACAGAATGTACACCTTAAGTGTACAGTAGGGAACATAAAACCTACAATCAAATAGTATCTGCGCGAGTACTATTAAAATCTAATATCACGATATTTTGTAGCATTAAGAATCCAAGCCAAAACGAAAGAAGAAAATAACTCTGTTTATGGCCAACGTGTGTCTGTTAGTTGACTTGTCTCGACTTGACTTACTTGACCCGCAGCGAGCGTAGGATGCTAAATGAGGTAAAAATGTATAAAAGTGTGTGAAGACTTGACAAGTTGGTTATTGAGAAACTTTTGCGCTAAAGTTTGTGTTTTCCTAAAGAAATTTCATATTATGGATGGGGGATATGTCTACACGTAAGTAGAAAAGGAATAATGGTTTCGCTCGGACAACCCTCTTGGAAAATATAGACATTTTTTCTGGTGAAAATGACAGGCTGGTCTAGCTGACTCTGTCTGACTGACTTGACTCGACTTGTTTTGCTGTGGACTGTTTAAATTCAACCAAACTAGAAACTAACTTTTCTATTGTTATAAGCTAGTACAGATATGTACGAGCAGTTGAACTGATACTGTATCGTGTACATCACTTACTGGTGAGCATAAGAAGTAAATAATACTAGTGCAGAACAGAAAAGTAAGAATAAATTCTAAGTATTAGTACAGTAAGTAGGTATTAGAAAGAAATACACAAGTGAATCATGAAATCGATAGAAGAAAGAAATTATCTACGATATTATTTGCACTGCTATTGTATTCCAGTGTGCATAGTTGAATGTTTAGTTTATTAGTAAGATTGTATGTATTTTAATGGAGGAATACATTCGAATGAATGTAGACAGATGCATTATCTGTTTTATTCTGTGCCAAGTAGTACTGTGAGATGGGCAGTTGTATGTAGTATGTACTTTATCCTGCACGCACTTGCTTGCTCCGTGGAAAAAACTTTTCATATCATGTTTGTGTCTGCCTCAGCTTTCAATTGAAGTCTTCGTCTCGAGTAAAACTAGTCTTGGGACATTTTGTCGGAGAATTGGATGGAGTCTCATAGTTTTTGTCCGATGAAAAAAGTTGATGTTGCTCATTGCTTTGCTTCGTTTAGCTCTTTTCTCTTACCATTGCATTACTGCACGACGGACGGACACTGCATTGCATTTCTTCTATAACAGTCTAAAACCTATTCTCACTATAACATAATACATACAATATCTATAGTACATATTATAACTACACCCGCAAGAACTTATTTGTTATTATACCATTTTTCTTAAACCTTATAATACATAATATGTAGAGAAATACAATGCTATATGCATTTGTAACTTGTAACAATCCTATTACTAAAATTCTGTACTTCTAATCCCTTCAATGAACACATACACTTTTATTGCCCACCTTTGCATTTTATTCGTAGCATATAGTGATGTGTTGCTATGTATGGAACGAATGGATGGATTACTACAGACGATTGATTATATGATGAACTTAGAATACGAAGTTACAGAAAATTCGGTACGAAATTATATTATGTGACTTTGTGTACTATTGTTATTGCTGTAAAATAGGGGACTATATAACGCAAGAGAAGAGAGAGTCCTTTGGCATACACGACTTGGGATAATGATACGGAAGGAGTCTATAATCATTATGGGAAGACCTAGAATTTGAAAAGTCTCCACGACAATACAGTAAATTATCCGTGTAGGCCATACGAGCTCGAATGCAATGCAATGGCAAGAGCAAACTCAACTCCTTTCTCTCTTCTAGTTGTGCAAGTGGGCAGTGGGCATAAACACTCTTCTCAAATGCTATTCCTACATTTCATATTAAAGTGGTCGATTGTAATTTCTACTACTACGGACCTCTCCAAAGTCAGTAATATGCAGATAGATAGTTACTTAGGTATAAGATAGGTATAAGTGGTAAACATTTTGTTCTTTTCATACTTTGCTTTTATATGTCTTTGCTAAAGTCAACGAATACGTCAACTTTACTACAGTTTCCAGCTTACTAAAGACGTAACCAGAGTAATGACAAAAGAAATATTTATTCCTCATTGTAGTACATGAATAAATAGCAAGTTGCACACAAATTGCAGTATTCAACGTAATTTTTAAACTCTTTCTTTTCAAATTTTCAGATTTCAAGTGTACTTTTCTCCCTGCCATTCAGTTTGCTACATTAGCTACTTACCTAAGCTAAATAAATAGATTGTTGCACACTTAAGTTCAGATCACATGCATTTCCCTTTTTAGCGAGCCAGAGACTCACTTATGGAACCGTGTTGTCTGTCCGTACCTACGTATGTTAACACCATAACTAGAAGGCATTGACTAATTTGCCCTGTTACCCTGTTTTACCCTGTTTCTACATATTGAATAAGATTTTTAGAAGTAAAATATAGTACACCGCTTCTATGACTTTCTTAATTGTGTTTTCCACTTATTGGAAGCGCCAAGCTAACTTTTTCGTTTTCCATTATAAGAAACGATAAGCTAACTTTTATGGTATTTTCCATTATAAGAAGCGATAAGCTAACTTTTTGTTTTCCATTATAAGAAGCGGTAAGCTAACTTTTTCGGTGTTTTCCATTATATGAAGCGGTTACCTCTTTTTGGGTGCTTCCCATTAATGAAGCGGTAATCTATCTTTTTGTGTGTTTCCCATTAGATGAAGCGGTAATCTATCTTTTTGTGTGTTTCCCATTAGATGAAGCGGTAATCTATCTTTTTGTGTGTTTCCCATTAGATGAAGCGGTAAACTTTTTAGGTGCTTTCCATTATAGGAAGCGGGGAACTAATTTTCGAATCCTCATAAACCCCCTTGTAAGTTACGATCTCATATTATCCATAGTTACACATATATGTTGAAGTAAATGGGTCATTTTGAAATTAAGATTTGCTTTACGATTTCGAAACATTTCAAAACAATGACTGGTCACAGGTCAACATGTTTGGCGCGCACAATGCTTTCAAACGAAGAGGCAATTAACCACCAATGTTATGACGGTTAGCTTTTAATCAAATGGAATTATAAATAACCTTTAGGATGTTGTTTGCAAGAAACTATCTGGTTATTTTTAAGGAAAGAATGTGTTTAATTTAATTTTTAAAATACTCCCGGGATAGTATTTTAACCTTGACGGTATAGTACAGTAGAGTTTTGTATTTTGGATGCTCCAGCAGTTGTATTGAAAGCATTTGGGATGTGGGGAGACATTGGGGTGGTGATGAGGTATAGGTATTGTGTATTTTTATTAGTAGTATTTTATGCAGCCATAACAAAATGGGATATTTCTCAGCTTTGATACACATATCCAAAAAGAGTTGAATCCACCTACGTATACTATGTTACTCGCAGACTATAAATGACGATAGAACAGGGATGAAGATTTTAAGCTCAAGTTAAAAAGCTTCTATTGTTCCCAGTCGTGAGTGTTCTTTTGTCACTGGAAGAGCACAAGGCAATCAATAGCAGTTCAGAAAACTTGAATCGTTCAACTTGAAAATCACTGCTACTCTTTCAGTCTATTGTCCTCCTTCACTCCAGATAATGTCCTCGATGACAACATGACCTCACGCATGCAATCGCTAATTTCAGCACCCGAACTTCTCCATACTTTATAAAAGAGACTTATAAGGCTTCCTCATTACTTAGTTTTTCTCATTTGAAGACTTACTATTTATTCTGTGTGTTTACTAACATTAAATTTTATTTATTCTAACTTATGTATTAGGAGAACAGCTTAATAGCATAATAACTCTGTCACATCCCGCCTACCTAGGCTCGGACTCGGGCCTGCATAGCTAATGGAAGTATACCAACACATGATAACATTTTTAATAAAAATATATTCCGTAAGAATATAATTTGAAATGATTTATCCTAAACTACTACATTGAAGAAATCTGTACGATTAAATACTACACAATTTTTAGACAAATAGAATTTTATTTTGAAACGTGGATGTGCCATTACCCATTACAGTATTTTCTGAATAATATATTATACCTAGTCTGGGTTTGAATATTGATTTAATTTGGGTTGTAGAACAAGAGCAACAACGCGTTTTGAAATCGGTTCTAACATTTGCCCACTACTGGCTAAAGTATTCCCGTTTAGAAAAATTCCTTCTGTGCTTGACTACGAAATATTTTACATTTATTTATAATCTTATGGCCATATTTCTGTTAATGTATTAAAAGTGACTTGATTTGGTATTTAAGTTTCTATCTGTGAATTGGATGTACATTTATCTATTTCAAAGAAACGAGAGTTGACTTGATACTGAGATTCTGAGATACATACGCTGATAAATGGAGGAGAAATACCTAAGTATTTCCTTTTAGTGTTAGAGTGAGATATGCAAAGAGATTCCACCAAATGCTCATAAGTAGTATGTACATAATAAGAGTAACGTGTAGTGTAAGTAGGATGTTGGAGTCCGTAGTAAATAGTTAGTTAGTGGAATAACACAACATCATGCAAATCATTATCTCTCGTACATGCAGATAAACAGTAACTCCACTCCACGTGAACATCCTAATTCCCACCAACATTACAACGCAAGAGAACAAACAGCACAGAGAGAGAACGAGAAGCAAAGAATACAAACGAAGCCAAGTTAAGCCAAAGCAAATCCACCTTAGCTCAAAGGGGTGAAATAAAACACGGTAATATCAATGCATGACATCATGCACGGATCATTTAGATGATTCGATCCAGAGGGAAGATAGTACGAGAAAAGTTTAGCATTTGTATGGCATGCAATGCAACACTGTTTTATCTGCAGTGTATCTACGAGCGAGAACTTGTCCTCATAAATAATGTCAAAATACGTGGATATTAACTTGTCAATATTAAACAAATCACTCTGATTGAGAGCAATGCAATATTTATAATCAAACTGACTGAACATGACTGACTGAATGAATTCGATTAGAGCCAAGTCTGTTCATATAACGTAACAACTAAAGGAAAACTCCTAAACAACACAACAGTTACGTTAAGCACAGGTAATCTTCAGTTTTATTATTATTATTATGGTATTTATGGAGGAACTTATACTAACAGTATCCATTCTAGATACTTGAAAAGGGAATATATTTTTCTTATATTTATCTTCCTTATAGCAAATTCGTAATATTTAAAACCTATAATATATGAGGTATTTGGCTCTGTAGGAGGTAAATAGAGTAATAAAGAGGATCTGACCCAGTATTTTTTGTCAGTGGATATTGTGGAGTGTCTTATTATAGTTATAAAAGAATTTTCTATTGTATTTATACGATTCTGTAGAAAATTGCTTATAAGTTTGTAAATTCGCGAGAAGAATGGAAAACTACAAGTAATTTAATTTAAGTACATGTATAGTGATAGGCATTTAGTATGTAGGTATGTGTGTTTTATGCATAGTCAGAGTAAGTAATGTGCCAAAGTTGTTTTGGCCCTTCATTCATTCATTCATGCGATGCTTTTTGTTGACACTATGTAATTATAATGCAAATGACCTCTCTAGCACGTAGTTAAATGTGTGTAAACGTACACATAATAATGCGAGAGTCAACTCATTCATTGATAAGTTGTAAAAATTTGTGAGAAAATAATAAAGACGAGGCAATCTGTCGATTAGTTGTATTGTAGTGCGGCTCAGCTGATTGCAAGCTTTGAATGAAATACCATTCATTAAGTATGTACCTTTACTTTTACTAATACTCCTGCTTGGACACATATAATATAACTTATAACTGCAATTAAATTACATTTCATTATATTCAAGTTTACGTTATACACAGGGCTCTCATTACAGAGTCTTCTTCGTTTTCCGCTTTGCTGTGGAGAGACTCGAGTGGAAAAACGGATAGCTAAATAGCAATGTTAAAATAAATTAATCACTTCGAGAAAGGCATTTATAGACTAGCTAAACAACCAGAATCACTCATTGTTCTGAAGGAAAAAACTCACCGCTCCTGTATTAGCCTATACGTTGACGGGAGTAATCCATCTGCACTAAACCTACATATACCTATAACTTATACTTCAGTAGGCACCTACACAAGAATCATAATCTACACTACACTGGTTTGCCTGCATAGAACATACAAAGGTACCCAATAGAACATAAAGAACAGAAACTTAAACATAATGACGGATCTGTCTCTTAAAAGAAGACAAAGCTTATATAAAAGCTCCTACAGTGTTTATTACTACTTAAGTACAGAGTATAAACCTATAAGTATATGACTTATTTTGCTTATGGGAAAGAATACCTCGTTGTATTGCGTTTTGTAGGTTTGCCTTTTTCGTTCATAAAGTATTATGCATGGTGTACACTAGGACAGCAGAGCTACAAAATGCAAAACATTAAATAAATACCTCAACAAAGCTGTAAAGATTTTGGATTTTTTACATTTGCCATGTTATGTATAATATGCCCGAAGGTTTACCATGTTTAAAGCAAACAAAATGCTTTGAATGGATGGCTAGAGCTGGCTAAATAAGTAAGCTTAGTTTTGCAGTGTCTTACTTATGTCTGTGTTTGTAATAAAGAATTATGTGATGTGATGAGAATGCATTCTAAATGTTTTTTGCATTTACTGTGTACATTTTGATTTTAGTAGATACACAGATAACTATAATAGTAGTTACATTAAGTCTCTGATTCATGTCCTATTCTGTGAATTTCACGACAGAGCAGCTCGACAGAGGACACGGTTACTTATTATTCTTCTGCTACCTTAAGTAACTAAAACTGACTACCTGCAAATGGATAACTGAGTGTATTGTATACTGTATACATATTTAACACGTTCATATTTAGTCGACTAGAAACGTGTGGATATTTCGCAAATCCGTGATTCTCTGCATATAAAATTCTAAAAATAAGATTCCTTGACAGAAGAGATGTTTAGATAGAAAAGTGTAGTCAGCACAGAGTACAGAGAGTGTGGTTATAGATACAGAGAATAGGAATAGAATTCATGACAAGAGAAGACGAGACAACAAGACAACTGATTGTGAGTTTCTCAAACTTTCCCTTTGCTTCTTCTTCTCTTCTCCTCCTTCAACAAAAAAGAACGTTTCATTTTTCATTGCACTATAAATTTTTTTGTGTCTTCTCCCACGACCATAAAAATGTAACATCTATCATCAAAAGCAAGCGGCAGCATTAAATATATCATACAATCATCATACATGTACATATCTCCTTGTGTGTATCTACTACGTAACATTCTAATTCTTAACAAAGTAAAGGTAGGTTGTACTCGTAGCTAGATTTACTCTAGATATACCGAAGGGTCTTTTGCCCATTTGTTCCAAACTCAAGTAAGTTGAGTATCTGACGGGAGTTTTCTTTAGATGTATCTAAATACACACATCCTCCTTACATTTATAATATACTGAACCTTTTCTTCATTAAGTAACTATACCTAGTACACCATTTTACACAGTAACAGTCGTATAGAAGTATCTTATAATCTTCTTCGCACAAAATAAACTACAACTCGGAGTGCATTACAAATATACATAAAAAGGAGAAGTTACCTAACTCCATGTGTGTTAGTAAGTTTATACCATTTAGTATCTACCTACTTATTTAACATTTAAAAAATAACGTAATGTAATGTATACTGCTCGTGGAGCGTTCGACGGTTTAGGTAAATGGTAATAATAATAACTAATCGTCCTCAGAAGAAAAGGAATACGGATGCAATCCCGAGAATTTACCTGCACCTTTTAAATAGAATGCGAGGTAAAGATGCGAGTGTGGTTGGTGAGGATTAGGGAATAGAAAAGTAGCGTGGTAATGTGTTGTAAATGCAATACAAATAGAAATATGATGAAGGAAAGGAGTATATTAGTTTAGAGATAGACAGAGAAGACATGTATGGATGAGAATAGGGAGTTCATCTTTGCACTCGACACATATTTCTCCTAGCCACCCGACACAAATGAGACAAATGAGCATTTTAAGTTTACCCTGCTAACCAAAGGTCTAAAAGGTCTATTTAGCACTATTGAAATATTTAACTTGTCTTGTCTTGTTCGCTCTAATACCTTCTCTTTACTTTTCTTCACCAGGCCGAGAGATGAGAGACCACAGCCCGAGCAAACGATTTTCTTCTCTCCACTCACTCTTACTTAAATAGATTCATCAATCCTAATTATTTCTTGTATAATTTACAAAAACACTTTAGGCATGAAACAACCAGACCAATCTACTTACAATTACTGCTTCTTGTTTCTTGTTTGTTTCTTCATCTATTTTACTACACTACCCACTGAGTCTTTGACTCTAATAGCCACAACAATACACTCTTTTTCCTACCTTCATTCCGCATTCTTATTCCATTGCTTTACTAAATAAAAAATCTTTGGTCTTTCAAACCGTGTGGAAGAAATCATTACCATTGTCAGAAACAACACGAATACTGGTAATTGGAAGTTCACAATACGCATAATTTGGATGAATTAACCTACAGTACATATCATATCAATATTTTAAGGGAATAAAAATCTCTTAATTGTCAAATAAATTAAATATTATACTGTACCAGGTCATTCAAGTCTCTGCGCTCAGTATTTATATTTAAGTGACTACTACATTTGGTATTTTTCTTCAGCTATGTCTCTGTGGATTGTAGTTGTACCTTCTTTGTAAATTAAAATACCATTGTTGGTGGTTAGAATAGGGAGCTGGAATAAATAGTGACTTGACTGGGTGAAACTGGAATTACTATGTTGTAGAGTCAGACAAGGTAGAGATGGACAAACAATTACCGCACCAGGTAGGGCAACAGAAAAGAAACTGTGCAACTTTTAGAGCCACGACCAATCTAATTTAATCCGCCAATACGTGTTTTGTTTTTGTTCCAGTCCACTACTACATTAAAGCAGATGATATAAAAATCTAACTGATCAACTTATACCTACTTCTATGCATGTTTGTAACAAATCTAATTCAGTGGTCTTGTCCGTCCAGCCAAGCACGTATTCTTAGTTCTAACATCTAATTTTTGACAGACAAATCAAATTATTATAGTTGGACCTTACTACATTCTCGGGTAGGTACCTCCCTCACTTCAATTCAATCTACAGTAGTGTTGCCTTACACAAGATTTCTATTTCGCTTATTCTCCGCTCTCCAACCCTACTCTTGGCCTACACAGTTTTTCATCGCATATCCATTGCATTAAAACACAACGACCACCAGGCAACTTTAATGTAAACTACGAGCACTGCTTACAGGTACTCGGATTTTATACATTCTTATTTAGTCGAGAGAATAGAATGGTACAAGGTTTCCTTTGCTTTGGGTTGGACTGGGTATACAGTGAGCACAATATAAAAGTATGCATTTAAATGTTCCATCTGTGTACGTTCTGCAAGCAAATCATTCACGCTAGCCGTCATCAAGTAGAATTTATATAGAGACACGTACGTAGATATTAACTCTGGCTTTACTCACTCACTCACACAATCAGTTCATTACATATACGATGTGCTATGTAAATTTACTTTTACAGTGTTCTGTTGACTGCGTGGCAGTTAGTAGAGTACCTAACGAAAATACTCTCATTTGATCAGCCTTGACCACGTCAACCAGTTTGGTTTGGCCAACCAAACCAAGTAATTTACCACGATTGAAAATGTTACAAAATCTTTCGTGAGTTGATCACGATGTTCGCGCGACACCATTTACTTCATGGCTAGTTATTATGTTCCCTCACAATAATCTTTCCATTTTACATCCCATTCAAATGCATTTCAGTGCATAAAATCACTTGCCATTAATTTTCACTCAACTATGTACTATACGAAACATACGAATATTTTTAATATAGAAATTCAATAGCATGCCATAGTCTTACAAATATAATCTTGGGTTTAAGTCTTAATTTCAATAGACTTTTATGAATTACATGACAATTCCAATTCCACCTATACTACACACTACTTATCACTAAATATTCTCAAAAAACAAAATATTTACCAGAGTCGCAAATATTGCATTATATCCACATTCCCACAATAGAGGAATAGAGGACTATCTCAATCTCATTACATACGATCATCACCAAAAAAGATAGGGAAGTGTAACATGATTATGAATGCAATTGTGGTGGTCAGTTTCAAAGAATACTATAATTATTGTACGATTATGTGCACACGAATCATAGAAGTTGATTTTCAGTTGATTTAGCAGTAAATATTTGACACTTGAATTCCAAAACCAATACAGAACTCACGATTTAGTCATCTCCATTAGTATAACTACATCATAGGCACAATTCGAGCAAATCAAATCATAAAGGTTTTATGAGATAACCGAAGCACTGTGTTTACGTATCCACAATCATAAATCTTGGCTAACTTATCCAGAAATGAAAATATTTTTTACTTGCTGCTATATTATGTCTTAGTAGGTTTGTTAAAATGCTTCGAAAACTAAATTGAATATCCTTACGATTAGGTCATGTATTCTGCTAAAAGAAAACGATACAATTACACAAAAGAATGAGAACACCAATGTAGTCCCGCGATATAAATGGAGATCGGCTAAGCTTCCCCAATTCTATTGAAAACGTTGACAAATAGGAGGATTAGAGTGTTAACATAACACATATAATACATTCTATTCTTATACAATGCACTGCTCTTAAAAATGAAACGGATAAAATGAAATCAGGTAGATTTGTATAACGTACAGCACTAAAGGAGGCATACTTGTAAATAAATGTCACAGGGATATATGTTCATTTGTACACACGTAAGCATTGCTGTGAGGATATGGTTTATATTTCATTGAGGTGAGTCCTGTATTGAGTACTTGGTAATCCCATGCTCATAAGCATGTAATAGTATAGGTAATAGTATCATGGAGTTTTCATTTGTCGACAGACTGCCTGCTCCTGTTGAATTACGAGTAGGAAAACAAAAGGTGCATGCGAGAAGGACGGAAGTGAGAGCTCAAATTACAGTGCTAAGGGTCAATCAAAGAGGACAAATCCTTACATTATGTAGTTGGCTCAGTTAGAGCAAAGGTCCTTTGTGTCCTCCACGTGCCAAAGGGTTACCCGGGTCAGATGCCCTGTTCCACATCCAGTCACGCCTACACCACATCCATTCACCTGGACTGGACTCACTCAAATATAGGCTACCTTAGAGTAATAAATCTATGTGTGTAATAAACTAATAGAAATGTTGTACACACCTATTACTGCAGACTCCGCGGCAGTACATGGATGTTTGTATATAGAAACAAGCGTTTCTCTTGGCATAATACGTTTTCATGGTATTTGAATGAATGTAATCATATTTTATTGTGTTTTCATATCAAACAGTCTCCCACACATGAAAAGAATTATATGAATATACACAATACGTAATGTACCTACATTTAGAAAAGCAAGCAATGCAATGCCTTCGTAACTTCTAAGCAAACCACCTACAACTCAACAGTCACCCAACATCTCCAACTGTTTCCTGACTGACGCGTGCTTTTTATGTACCTAACATATTGCACATAAATAAAATTCAAATTCAATCACATTGTCTGTTTTCGTTTAGGGTTATTTCAATTTCATCAACCCCCTCGCGTGGACTCAACTCATACATACCGTACTTTAATGTAGTATTATTGTACTAATATTACTATGCTGTGAAGTATACTAGTGAAGTGTTACTTTCAAAGAGGAGTAGATTACATATGTACATGCAATATGTATTCATATTATCTGTGTACACGGGGAGTGAAAAGTGAAATAGAAAATGGAACCCTGACCCTACTTATTTGAAAGGAACGAGGCACTTATCGTGTACGTAATGTAATGGGGATATTTATGATATTCGTTTAAATGCTTTTACATACATTACCAATACATCACAGAACTCAAGTTCCTACGATTTTAGTCTTAATGGTTTTCTGGAATAGCGGAGCGTGCGGAAAATTGCCGGATCACAATACCTATCATGAGTATAAATAGGTTTTAGTTTTGGTTGTGATAAATATAGTTCTGTTAATAGACGTAGTATGTGCATGCTTAAAGAAAGCGTTTGTTTACATGTACACTGAGCTGGATAATTTTGGTATGAAAAGAAAAGGGGCAAAGGGACAAAATTAAGTAAATGATTTCTCTAAACTGCTAATGAATAATACTTGTCGCATCAGTATCAGTAATGCGTAAGTAAGCTAATGATAGGCCAAGCCCCGATAGGGAATGATATGGAAAACCGAATTCCCTCAAGCATGATTCTAACAACCGAATGCATAATTAATCTGAACAAGTTCTTCTTAACTACCGTGTCCATGTACACCGTTCTAAGACAATGAATTATTGATGCTATTATAGCAGCACATAGTTTGTGTTTTGTCGAGGTATACGAATGTACATACGTTTTGCGGAATACGTGTTAGTAGAGACATACACCTAGAAAACGCTACTTGAACCAGCATTAACTCCCTTATAATGTAAATCCTCTATAGCATGTAAGTATCTAATCTGGCATATATGATATATGTAAGCATAATAATACTAAATACGTATAAATAAGAGCCAGGCCAATCTGTTTTAGTTTTAGTAAGGCATGGCAATGGAAAGGCAGAATACATAAATGTTTGCAATGTAGAGATAGTGTAGATATGAGCCCTTATTAAGTTTAATTTCCGACAGCAATGAAATACCATTAAAGTTGCAAATGTCTCTGACTGTAAATACTGGTTAAGGTTTCATTTGGGAAAAATTACAGAGATATGCCTATTGAGAAGGCGTTCACCATGATGAAATTGCAAATTAAATACGCGAAGAAGGTGTAGTTATTCTTCTGTGTCTCTTATGTTTAGTGAATACATACATAGTAAGTGAGTTGTGTTGTTACTTATCTTCTCTAGCGTTTTGTTTTTGTTTGGGCTGGCCTCTACTAACTTGGCGAATTCAAAGAATCTTACTGTTTACTTGTGTTACTTGATATGATATGCATACCTAGGTTGCTTTATTAGTATATATGTACCTGTAGGTACGCAACCAACCTGGCTCTATTCACTGGCTTACTCGTAATAACGAAATAAAAGTAAACTGGACTAGATTCAAATGAACTATCGGAATAAATGATTAGAATATTCTCTAAAGTGTATAGGTACTGAGCTGAAGGTACTTTACTCTACTTAAACAACACACATACGGTCAGTGCAAAGCAAAGGTACAGTTCTGTTTCAAAGACATACATAAATGAAGGGCATGCAAACAAACGGACACTCAAACGAAAACATATGCATAATAATTGTGTGTATTGTAAATTTGAAATCATATGTATTCAAATGTTGATGAGAGTTTAGTGAATTGTACATGGAAATCCAAGTGTATGTACATAGTATAATGTATACAGTACATAAACACATATAAGAAGAATAATATATATTATGTATACATGTGTATGCTATCTGTGGATATGTAAGCGGTGCTACTACTGTACTGACATGTCTAAGCTCCTGTTTTATTCAAGCGTTTGAAAAATTGATAGAGGGTTAGGATATAATTAAGGAGAAAAGAAAACAAGCTTCTCTGGTTGGTTTCCATGTCATGATAATTCGAGCAAGTTTTGATTCTGATTTGATGTTTCTGGGGAGGTTTGTTACTTTACCTTCATTTCAAATTCTCTTCTTTCAATTTATACTGTTTCTCGGTTCTTTTCAGTTTTCTTATGTACAATGCATATATACCATGCACTATGTACTGCACAAGCACAATTAATACCACTAAGCAATGCATTTTATAGGAAGAAATAAGTATTTGCTTATTTGTGCTGTGTACACTACTACTATAAGACTTTGGGTTGCTGTTTGACATCCTTTGGCAACATTTCATGTCATGCTTCCCATTATCCTTCCAAACATCCCAGACAACATCTAGAAACACTCTTGAGACCCTCAACTTAATCTCGAGTCGAAACTTCACTAGATTTCACAACGAAAAGATAAAAAACCAATAATCAAACGAATTCAAATAGTTTCTATTAAATTATCTATGGTACAAGTTGATACTTGCGCTTTATTCGCAAACTCCTTTCAAAACAAACAAAAGGGAACATAACGCAACAGTCGTTTGCAAGCTGCAACCTACAACTACAACCTACAACTGAACAGATAATCGACTTTATGCAAAAAATCTAATTCTGACATTTGATAGTAATTTACTTTTACTTCCTCGCTAAGTCTAGTCAAGTCGCTAACTTAACTGTAGCTTATAAGTGAGAATGCTTCTAAATAAATATAAAAACGAGTAGGAAAAAATTCTGGTGAGTTAAGACACGATAGAAAAATTGCAATTTAACAATAATGCTGTTCTGTATCCCTTTTGACTTGACATTACTACAGAGTAGTCTATTATGTGTCAGTCTGTGTTTGGTCATGCCAACAATAAGTCAATTTAGTGTAGCATTTTCTATGTATATGCGATTCTATGCACATATTTATTCGGAGTGTGTATTTATGTATGTGGAAATATTTTTCGTTAATAAGAGATAGGTGAACAATTTCTTAAAGCGCCTGGCATGACTCGGTACTGTATTTATCCTTCGTTCAGTATGCAAACCTTTATTGTAACAAACTAGATAATGTGAACTACATATCTGCAGATATCTGGTGTATTTACTTGCTTACCATTTTGGCTTTTCTTTTAACAAAACAAAATAAAAGACACCAGTCAAGGGAAGCCAGTCTGAGTGAAGTGACTTCAATCTTGTCTAATGGCGTGGTTTGGTTTGGTGTGGTGAGCTATACTTTAGAAGGCCGAATGCGGTGGCTGTGGTAGTGCTGATGTAGGGTTGAGCTGATGACAAGATTTTGACATGCGAATCCCAAGGCATGGAATTGCCATTCCCAAAAGGAGCTTTGCAGTATTCTATATATAATAGACACATAGTACCTACCTGTGTACACAGAAGCTAGAAACTGGAAAATAGTATTTTATACTTAAACTGATATTGATACTATTTACTATTATCTTTCGTACGTGTATCGAATCAAAAGTAAATATACATCCTTATTCGTATTACTACGTATTTGTATTTGTTTGAATAGATTAGAATCCATGGCATAATATCGACATAATATAGAGTTGCATAGATAATATTCGTTTTCCAGGTCTACAGTGTTATTTACTTTTGTATTGCCATACTGTCTGCAGTGTGCAAAAGAGATTCGTATTGTAACAGGGGTTGTTTTGTTGTGTTCTGTAGATTGTGTAGAATAATAAGACGAAGAATGTGATGTTGCAATTGGGAACAGTCGAGCGAGAGTCGAAGAGTGCGAGATGCAAGAGAGAATTGAGAATGTGAGGGTGAGGTGAGAGAAAGGAGGGGGACTCTCAAAAATGTTCATGCCATGCAATCTATTTAACACAATGAAATTCAAAGACTAAAACAGAACCAGACACAATAACTTTTTAGAACTGGCTTAGCTGTTTAAATTAAACTTGTCTATACTACAAAATAGACTGCATGCAATGCAGATGTAATAGAATCTCTATTGACACTATGCACTATGCAAATAAATATATTTGAAAGTGTTAATGCATCAAAATCCTTTGTACTAATATGTGCCATTATGTCCATTACATTGGTATCGTGATGATGATGTTATGGTATTTACTATTTACTACGCACATAATTGCTATGAAGATTTGTTTGCAAAGCTGAATATGCCAGAAGTTGCACTATAGATACACTTGTTGGTATAATCGTAGGATTCTAGAGCGTACGAGTGAAGTAGCTACATAACACTTAATTCAGGAGTAGTTATACATTATATGGTCCATTATATCATTTTAAAGTACGCTGGATTGTTTAGAAAAGCAAAGGATACAGGGTGTTTCCATATACGTATGAGTGTCTGTCTATAGTGTATCTGATCTTTGGCAGTTGGATTTGTAGAGAGAAGTAGAAGAAGGCCGGATGGCTATGGCTGTTATTTAGTTGGAGTGGAATATGGAGTCTTAGGTCCATTTCGTAACTTTCTGGGGGTTGATTAGAAATGGAAGGAAGGTCGCATCCTTGATGTTATGTTGGCTTGGCTTGGTTTGACTTGATTGTACTTTACTTGGCTTTGGTTTGGTGCATTAGTTAGGTTAGGCTAGAATGGAGAGACGCACGCTCTCCCCGCTGCTCCTGTCTTCTCGCCTGTGTAATTTCGCACAGTCTGTACGTCTATTCTATTGATGATGAGCACACAATGTCTCCCAAACTACACAACGAGCGAACCCGACCCGCCCAACCAAATTATAGGGCGAAAAGCCAACTCGGAAAAAGTTTCCATGGAAATTCTATCGGCTCTACTCCCACACATCTGCCCTCTCAGACTACAGCCCAGCCAAGCTCCACTCTCCTCTACACGACACTATCCAAAAGACCCATTCAATACAATCGACTACAAGCCAAGCAGCACATGCTGACATACACTCCCTCGCATCAATTGTGATTCCACCAGCCAAGTCAGGCACTCCATTCGACTACGCTCACTCCTCTAACTCAAACTGTCTATATTTCATAAACCCCAAACAAAACTAATACGACTTGTCTTCGTTAAATTCTTTTGTCAATTTATAAAAAATATATCTACACACATTTACATTCACTCACATCATAAGCCCAAACAGAAGTTTCCTTCTACAGCATCGATCTACAATAGCTATATTACTAATGTTTGCTTTTACCATCTAAAATCTACAACTGTAAAGCATTTACTGACGTACGTCGAAAATACAAATCTACATAATGTATTAAAAGTATTTAGTTTATTTTGAAATTTTCTTTTCATGGATGTAAAAATTAACCAATACAAATAATATTAATGTTAAACTAGCATAAAGTAACTTTCTCTGTGAATGATTTTTGAACGCTACAGATAGTTCAAACCAAAATTACTGTAGCATTAGTACTAGCATATGTAGCAAAACTTGGAAAAATAAAATGAACTGAAGGGAATTTGAAAAGAATTTTACATTTCTGCAAATCAGAAATAAAAGTGTTAAGGGTTTTTTACAGATCTGGTATTGTCTGCAAGAATTGTAGGCTTTACTGAAGGAGAATTAAATGTAAAGTGGAGGAGCTTTTGGAGAATTGTTGAAGACCAGGAAAGAATTATAGGTTTAAAGTTTAGAGGAAAGGTAGAGACAAAGTCGTAATGAAAATAAAATTGTATACTGATATTAATGAAAAACGTGAATTGGTAGGGTTGTCTGTTTAGATTGGAATGGAATAGGTGCATTAGAAGCAGAAAAGTAACAGCACATAACGAAATGAGAATCATCCTTTAATCCCTTAGCTCATTACATACGGAAAGAACAATACATAAATGAAGATAATAAGCAAGTAGTAAGTAGCTTGCAACGGAGCTCACGGAAACTCATAATCTCGTAAGAAAACTCACAACACATCCATAATGGTATTATTAGTAGTCGTAATACAGAGAGTATATCGTGTTCTATCGTCTAAACAGTAGTTTGTTGATACTAACTAACAATAAGTGCACGTAATGATAATATCCACATATAAAGCCAGTTAAGTATAGCATAGATATTTGTCTGAAGACATAGTACATGCTATTTGAAATTATCTGCTTGCATAAAGTAATCACATGGAACCTAATATAACGTAACATAACATACATACACACAAAGTAATCAAGCTAGAGGCAGAAAATTGAAAAGCAAAGCAACTCGCAGGTGAGCGAGTCGTTTATCAGTCGGATCAACTCGAACATAATAAGAATCGCATTTACTACTTACAAAACATATTTGATGATTCCATGAAGAATTTGAAATAATGCACATTTGCTCTTGTTGCTCACCAAACTCAACATTTGTGTACTTACTTTATTTGAGTTTAGTTCACTTGCGTAGTTTGACGCTTGAGTCAATTGTTAGCTGAGATACTTTTGGCTTCCTCTCGTCCATTTATTAGAGTGTGGCAAAATTTAGTGTGGAATATGAGCTTATATCTTTCCTTCTGCTGTTGTGTGGCTGTCTGCTTTGATTTATGCTTGTATTGTTGCGATTCTTATCGAGATCCATTTTAGTAACGGGAGCCATCACATTAGTAAGTACTATTTGGCGGAAACTGCTTGAGTTCATGTACCGTAAAAATCAAATCGCTTGGGAGACTTGGGACAGCTCTGGCCGCCCACTCTTTCAACTTTTTTTCACACTCGCAAATACAATTCATGCAATTTCAAATATAACTATCCTATAGCAGCATATACAGCACACACTCAACGTGTATAATGTATAAAGCAACCCAACCGATTTCACATTAAGAAAAAATTTCTACTTGTAATAGAATAGAGTTTTGACTGACAATCACCTTTATGCATTATTTTCTGGTGTGGTCTGCTTATTTCTATTTTCTATAGTTTAAAACTCTTTAAATGCAATTTAGAGACTACACTGTGTAGTAGTATACTCCGAACATAAAACAACATACAGCAGATAGAATTTATTTGTATTCCATTAATTTCTGTTCTCTTTCTATTATATGTGTTGTATACCTAAACAAATGTATTTGTATCTAGTATATTCTGTGAGCCAATTATTTCGCATTTACTATACCTTTAACTTATACTATACTAAAGATGCATACTCATATCAGAAATGAAAATACAAATGTTTATACTACATAATAACACATGCTTCTATATGAATACTTAATGTAAATGCATACGTTACGTATATGTGTAGTAGTGTAGTATATTTAATAGAAGCACTTAGTCGTTGAGAGTTTGAATTCAGTTGTGAATAGATATGCTATGTGGTCTTAGTCGGAGTATCTGTATTTCGTATGGTTTGGTAGTGAGATTATCTTCAATTCATAAATTAAAAACCAGTTTTGTTAGAATTACAAAATAGGATGTGATACAAGGAAGGTGTAAGTTAGTTGGCTGTTGTTGTAGTACGAGGAGAGTGTCTAGTCTGTTCTGAACTGGAGTGAGGGAAGAGAAAGATGGAGAGAATGTGATCTGGCTCATTTAGGACAATTTTTCGTTGGATGGAATGGAGGTTGCTGTCTGCTTGATATAAATCTACGTAGTGGGAGCACATAGTATCTCTGTTATGCATGATTGCCTCTGTGTAGAGTCTACCATCTACCTAACATCATAAAGCAACACATGTAGAAAATGTACCAGTTAGGTTAGTAATGAGAATGAGCAGCAAGGGAGAATATGAGTCGAGGAGCATATTTGGTTACGTATTGATCGTAAATTAGGCGTTAGAGTGCAATGGAGTCTGTTGATATGGAAAGTACCTAAAGGACTGTCCCTAAGTACTATAGATGAGAGATAAAGAGAAGGAAGCACATGTTTGTTAACCTACATTGTAAACAGAGAGGGAATAAAAGTGAATTCGTGGAATTGACTGAGAACATCTTTCTCTAATAAGATTGACTTTGGTTTGGTATGTGTACGGTAGTAATGGCAGAAAGGAGTGAGTGTGAGTAAACGTTGATTGGAAATGGCATCGTCTGATTGTTTATTATAGAAGAGTTTGAGAAAGATAGGAATTCGGGGATGAGTTGTCGTGAGTTGTCATGAGGAGGATTGGTCACGATAGGATTCATTCAGATCTCATATCCGCTGAGTGACGTGGATCGTTTGTCTCTCGTTTGCATGATCGGCATTCCCTATGGTATAGCTTACTCCACAAAAAGGTTATCAACATGCAAACGAGGAATGAAATGGGAAGTTGAAAAAAATCCAGTCATGTCATGTCATACAAGGTTAACTCCCATGTGTCAATCATTTTCATTTCTCTCTGAGTTTCATCATATTTCTTATGTAGGCTCACCCTCTCCACCAAAACCAAACTTCTCTTTTTCTGTTCCTCACTGACAATGAGCCACAACACAACACGGCCAACTAGGCAAACTCAACTCACTCACCAAAGCCAAGCAAGTCAAGTCAACTCAAGTCTTGCCAGGATAACCAAACCAAGACATACGTACTCACAAGAACATTTAGATTAGATAGACATTCTCCAATTTTAACAACAGAGCACAAACTATCTCGAAACAATCTCTCTCCCTTACCTACTCGATTTCCTTTCACCTTTCCCATTGCTTAAACCTACTCCTCGTCAGTCATCCGAGCTCCAATGTAAATACAAATATTATAAAGTAGTAATACTACTTTGTGTCATATCTCCACTAACAAACTACTCACCTTGTACACACTGCTATCTAAATTCAGATATTGATTTCAATCCTTATAGTGCGTATTCTAGTTAACACGATAATATCTTCCACTCATACTCAGTCTGTATTGGATCAACCATAGTATCACTATCTACACTACTTACTACTTATTAAGATATGAAGTTATTAAGCGATAGCACTTTATTACCTTTTGTGTAGGTACATGCTGTGTAGATTAGACTATAGTGGGTAGTTACTTACCTAACTGTAGTTTTACCATATCTATACTAGTATAAGTAGCACCTAATGCTTATACGGCATATCATTGTGTAGGTTTTACTCGAAGGAAAGGGTCCCTGCCCAACAGAAGTCAATTCAAACGTCTGTCTATCTATGTCTCAAAAAAATAATATCACTTTCCTTCTACTAACAGCTTTAGAATAGTTGTATTGCATTGGAAATACATGGAAGTGAGCAAAACTGACTAAAGCAACTCATTTCCGTGTCATATCTTAGTCAAGTCGTGATATACATTGCCAGGCAGACATCAACTGTCGGAAAGACAAAGGATATCCTTAAGAAATGGCAAAGCTGCCACGTCAACCCAGACAAGCTCAATGAGAATCAACGAAACCACACTCAACTCATCGAGTCCCGTAGTTACCTAAACTTAATTATTTCGCTTGAACCTTTCAAATGTGTGTTGTCTAGTCTTGTCTCACTGACAAAGGTCTCACACTAACGTACACAATGGAGAGTAATCGTTTGGGCGCAATAATAGTACATAGTATGTACACCAATTCTCAATTGTGCAACTCAGGTGACAGTTAGTTGGTTCTTAAACGAGCGAAATCAGGTTTCTTTTATTAAAAGAGAGTCTAGCAGTGTGGTGTAGTACTTGCAGTCACTCTTCGCGTTAAGAGATCTTTGAGGACTTTAAGAGAATACTTTTATGGGTATGTATATGTAACTGAGAGTATGTATGTACGCTACGGTGTAAATACGCTTGCGATACCTTTACGTGTAAATAGTGATGAAAACCCGAAATACTGTTACATGCTAGTAATACAGTATGTATTAGGAATATATTTATATTCTGTTCTGACACTGAACAAACCTGTAGACAGCAACAATGTAATAGCAGTGCTTTGTGTTTGTAAATGTGATTAGCGATTATAATTTCACAGGTACAACAAGTCTGTGTGTAGTGCAGAATGAATCGGAACGTTTGTGCCGAAGGTGTTGCTTTTCTATATATACAGACACATAAGTAGTAGTTTTGCCTTGTTATGTTAATGCATTGATACTAATATGAAATGCCCCGAAGTGATTACATGTATATGAGTAGGAGAGTAGTAGCTTAGTTATCTGCCAACAATAAATGCTTATGTAGAATGAATTACGTTATGTTTGTTAGTTGGTACCAGTGCGTAGACGTATGTAGGCAGAATCTGTAATTAATTGGCAATATGATCAAAGGTACGTTTACCTGTCACTCTATGCTACACATAATGGAAGTAGGCATGATGATAATGTGGTAATGTAAATATATATTATTGTGTCAACATCGTTCGTAGTAGGTACACATAAATATACGATTGTAAGTAATAAAATTATAATGATATGATGAAATGATGAAAATGAGGTACTTTTAAGTGCATGAATGTAAAATGAGGAGCAAGATAAGATGCTGAATAAATTGGCAGTTCGGATTTCATTCCTCTTTAATACTGTGTCTATAGCAAATTAAAACATGAGTGGGGGGAGTAGAGAGAACAAAAATCCGAATATTTGAAGGAACTAAAGGGCTACCCCTCTGATGATAATATTAATCATATAATATAATATATGCACAGAAAGAGTCACACACAATGTGGAATGCGAATGCACAACCTTGTTTACACACGGAATGTACGGTCTACGTGAGGAGCGAATGGTCTTGGTGATACCAATGATACTGGTACGCTTGGTGACCCGGAAGGCCAGGGTGCGGGTGATGAGGGGCAGGGGGGCCTGGAGTCTGGTGAGGGGGGGCTTTCACTTCCCACGGTGACACCGGTGATGAACAACTTCCCTGCAAATCACAACCAACAAGTTTTCGTCAGATTTATCGTTCACTAACAACATGCACAAATTCACTATCACCTCGCTCAATTATTCTGTGCCCCAGTCTACGAAATGAGTGTAAAAGCGAAAATACTCGTTTCCTTATTTGTTTACATGTGCAATGCAACACTATTATAAGTATAAATACCCGCTTTCGATTTCTATCATCAGTCCACGTGAAAGTATTTATCTCTCCAAGAAACAATTTACTACCATTACATCCAATTCAAGAAATGTGAAAACGTGATAATAACACTTATATGCTATCTAGCATGATCGATTGCAAAATTAATTGCGTTCTATATCTTGTGTCTACCATAGCATACCACCTGCACATTTAAACTGGTTAATTATATCTATAGTCAACGTATACTTACCTACATGTCTGATATATCTTGGCATGTCTTTTACTGCTCTACTGAGAACAATGAATATCCAACTGGGAATACCCATGTTAAATAGAAGTCCTAGTAAACAATATAGCTACAGATAGAACCAACAATTCTGCGGCTACAACACAAATAAACAAAAAAGCTACAGTAGATAAAGGCGAAGTAATATTAATGCTAAAAGATTTCGTGCCAAATGCACGTGTGGCCAAGGGATCCCGTGTTTATATCTAAAAGGGTCGTCATATTATAGTCATCGCCAAGGATTTGATATACTAACGTTCGTAATATAATTCTTAGCAAGTTTTCCTGTTATAATATCTATATACGTACCTATATTACTAACGATAAGTGCCAAAGCTATGCGGCTGGCTATCCTTCAAAGAAACATGAACTCTTATATTTGTACGACCGATATACACTGAAGATATGAGTACATGCAAAAGAAGGAAGGTGCTATGCTGGCATGCAATGCAAACCTTGAGTTAGTAGGCCAGCGACAACAAATGAAGAACCACACATGAACTAATTTCACTCGCCTGGACAGAAGGACCATCGAATCACTCTAGTTTTACTGTTCTCAGAATTGCAGTTCTTTTTTATACTCATTTCTGACGTATATCATATGACTCGAGCTGTCTTACACACGATGATGCATATCATACGTAAATTAATTCAGCGAACTCCTTCCGATATCCACAAAATGTATGCATGAGTGACTTTCCTTGCAAAAATCGATTCGGGTGAGAACTTACTACCTTCCAGGTAATTGGACTCTTACAAAATTAACTAAGTTTCACATGAACTCTATCTATATGCACATTTCGCTTAGAACTCCATAAATATGTATCTGACCTTAATGCCAATTAAAACAACTGAATCACAGAATACGACGAAGCACACAAAATAAACAAAAGTCGGAGTGTTGACTGACCTGAGACGGGTTGTTGGGATTTGGAGGAGGACTGAGGTCGCCAGGTTGAGATGGGAAAGAATCAGGTGGTTGAGGGCTCATTGTTTCATTTGAATTTTCTTGTTGTTGGGTGGGCGGTTGGTTGGATCCCGTTCCGGTCTGAGCTTGGGCCGCTTTCATCAACTTCTTGTATTTGCTCCGCCGGTTTTGGAACCAAATCTTTACCTGCAAACATAAGGTCACTTGGTTATTAATGGTATTCTGGATCAAAATCAATTAAATAAACAGTTTGGCTAAGAAAACGTAGCATAGGAGTTAGGAGTTTGTTCTGTCAAGTTTTAGCAGGATGCACTAAGGATACTTTATAACTATTGTTACAAACTAGGCAATAATAGGTTACACTATTATTGCGTTGCGTGCGTCCTTCAACAATTTACATATTCCACTCTGTGATTACTGCCTTGATGTTATGTGATGTGATGACTGAACTTATATTGTAAGCCCATTGATAAAGTCGCACCGTAAAATATTTCATCCGTGAATTACCAAACCTAATCCTTTATTAGTGTTTACATTATTCTCCTCGTCTATTTTTAGATACCACATTTTCCCATGAAAACAAAAGTCGAATCAATCTACGTTGTAGGGATATTGTTATACCTACATGGCAGTCAGTCCTGAAAGCAAACCTACCTAAGCTAAAACGTGTTACTGCAATATTTCGAATAATTGATATTAACTACTATATGCGAATACACAGATTATTACAGTGTACCACAGACTGACCGTGAGTTATTACTATTACCTACCGTATATTGCATTTTATAATGCTGATGGATTTTCATTCATGTTGAATTTTTTGTTGTCGCAAATATGAACCTAAATTAAGTATCTACGTATAAGTTAGCATAAAAATATGTACATGTAATAGTTGTTCAAGATAAACATAACTCAAGGATGAAACTCTTGTGCATTAGATAAAGAGTCAAAACCAACTCATTTCATTTGACCAGTCAGCAGACCACTGCCATATCATGTCAGAAATGACCAAGACAGGGTAACGAAGCCACCACACCAAACCAAAGCAAAACAGCAAGACAATATTGTATTATAAAAACATTTACATATGTATCGCTGTGTAATTTACATAGTTCAGGGATTTTGGTTTGGTAAGTTGAGATGGGATGGACTGAATCTTGACAGATTCATTCATTCACAACCCAAGCCCATCACATCATAACCAACAAAAAATCTGCCAAATTCGTGATGTTCATTTAGAATTGTCCACCAGCATTCTTAAACAATACAATGTATACTATTGTGTGCGCAAAGTAAACACGAATATGTTATGCTGTATGGGACATGGACAACTACCTAACTAAATATAATTTTGACTACGGTATACATTGAATTGAAGCGACCATTTATGTTTCCACCTTAGTATTGGTATATGTGAACATGCAAGTAAGCTCGTATAGCTTACGAGTATGCAGGCAGAAGATAAATATATAGTACAATCAGATTGCACAATGTACAGTAATAGAAGCATAAAATTTTTATGGCCCAAGTTGACTCGTAAACCCCACTCGCGTGTTTGCATAAGATACTGGAAACAGTTTTCTACACTAATGCCAATTTCAGAAGTAGCTTAGGGAATGTAATGGAATTTTAACTGAAGAGAATATTTTATACATGTATGTTGTTTTAGACACAGAATGAGTTGAAGTGAGTTGTGCAATGGAGTCTGGGAAGTGCTATTAACGATTTCCAAAATATGTGTGCGGTTGAGAAAATCTGAGAAAAGCTTTGGAAGATGCAAGCGGCAGCTCCTAGCCATAAAGTTGGCAAGCATGACAAGATCTAAACTAGGATTTGTATTATTAGGGAAAAAATCAGATTTTCTATTCGCTTGGCCAGGAGTTCTTGAGAAATAGTCTACTCTCTAAAGTGACTCTGCTTTATTAACTGATGTGGGTATGTGTACTGTGAATTTGGTTTCCTACTCATTTCTATGGTCAAAGGGAGATGACCGGGACATCACATTCGCATTGGAGATAAGAGAATATAGTTTGGAGCTGCGTTGGCATAGAGTACTAGGAAAGGGGCCTTACAACGGAAGGCGCGGCACCATAAATAAGGAGAGATGCAGAGAGCAGTGACGTCGGGGCTGACCTCACGGCAAGGCGCAGGAAGGTACGCTCTGCCAACAAAGCGAAACTCGCGATGACCAAAGCAAGGCGCCTCGACCAGCAAATTGTTTCCCTGAGATCGACACAGCGGAAAGATGAGGATGCACCCGAACAGAAGACTCACCCTCGTTTCCTGCTTGGTCTATGCCATGATTGACACCCGATCAAAGCCCTTCTTGTCTCGCTCCGACTCGGCCTGGCCTGACACACGCCCCGACATCCACCACAGCAGCAAAATCAAGCAAAAACTGAAATCCACGAGCGCAGTCGAGTGCAATGGACGGAAAAACGTAGCAGATGCACCTGCACGGCTATCATCATCTATCATTCGCCTAACCAGCACAAGAAACTTTTTATTTTTATTTCTGGCACCATTTCTATCTGTCTTGTCTTGTCTTACTAAATGTCTACATCTATTTCTATTTGTAAACATGTACAAGGTGCTATCTGTACTATTTACTATCGCATTTTCACATAGAAGCTGCAGATACACGAGAACTTCTTAAACATTCGTCCCCTTACCCCTGCCCTTTAAAACAATCAGCGAAATCCCATTCTGTCAGGTAGGTACGGCGATTGTACCGACATTTCTTTATACCACAATAATGCAATGCACTACATAAATACTTAGAGACACACAATAGAATTCCTAGTACCTAATAAAGCTAATGTTTGTAAGCACGTAAAGAAGTCACTTTACATCAGCTACTACTTACGTACAACATACGTAGTACTAAATGTTATATAGCCAAAGCAATTGTTTAATTCTCACAATATTTCTGATGAGAATCTTTCCCAAACATGTGGGTCAGTTTTTTTCTCGCGTCATTATTTCTTGTCTTATCATATCTCACTTTACCAGCTCTTGAGCATCCAACATTTGCTTTTTCTACTCGACTTGCATTATTGCTAACTACCTTGTAAACTAATGTTAGTTCACTTGACTTCCATTCTTAGTACCTCATTCCTATATACCTAATATATTTTCCCACTTGTAAAACCCACTGTGTATGCCAGTTAAATCAAAGCAAGTCAAGTTAAACGAACATCAATAAATTTCAACGTAAGTGAGTAATAAGTTGTTTGCAATACCATAAATAATACGTAACAAAACTGAACTTAACTCCATTATAGTATACAACAGTAACAATTAGCAATGCTGCAAAGAATAGCAGAATTAATAAATGAGCTTTTATAGTGATTAAAACACTTTGAACTCTTATCGGTGCTTGTATCAATGTCTAATGCTGAATAAAACATTCATTAGAATTACAAGTGAGCTAAATGGTTGTTATTTAGCGCTACTTCTAACTTGAGCGTACAAACAATAACAATTAAGATACAATTCACTGTAATATTCTGTGATGTATGTATATTTAAATGAAACATGTTGGAAGTTACAGTAGCTTCTGTGCTGACTAATTGTAAGATTAGCTGACCAAACTTTGAATGAATTACTACTGGAAAAGTAAATTAACTCCGCACACTGGTGCAGTAGATAAATGAAACTATAGCAATTAGAGACAATCTGTACATTTAGTCAAGTGAGACGAAGATTCCATTATCACTCAATCAAGAGTGACTCTTTGTCTTTAGATTTAAATTGAGTGAGGCAAAGCAAGGCTGGGATGGATGGAATGGATTGTGAAGTGAATGCATCCTGAACACATGTCCGTCGCTTGCAAATCGGGTTCTCAAGGAAACTCTTGATTCTTTTTTGTGAGTGCAGAGTAGCGGAAACTATATTTTCAAGTGGGACTTTTTCACAGCTTCATTAGGAGGGTCGTAAAAGCCCTCGAGGAAAAAGCACAAACGGCGCCTGGGCGGGTTGCTTCCCTTTCGATGATCGTAACATCCTTTGATGAGCTAAAAAAGTACTTGTACAAAAACCTGAGCTCAACTTCTCTGTCTGTGAATTTCAGAATGCTACATTACCTTCTTCAAATGAAAATTTTATTTTCTCTGCCGAATACTGCATTAGCCTAAGTACTACGTACGCAAGTAACACAAAACAGACGCGACTCACCAGTCTCCGGTGACGCAACCTCACTCATTAATCCCTAAATACATAAATGTATGTAAAACAAAACACTAATGCTCGTCATTCAATCCTGCTTCCTTCATCTCCTCAAAAAACATCCTCTCCAATCACCACAACACAATCATTTTCGAATGTCGTATATTTAATGACGCATTAGTCTCTAAATTGCCGGTTCATAAATTTTGAAAAATAAAGTTTAAAGTAGTTTTACAATGATTTAGATACATGGGTAGCTTAGTTAGAGTTAACCATACTAGTTTCTGCCTTTGTGATTGTATTTAGATATTGTCTAAGATAGAAAAGGAAAAGTGTCACAAAAGAATTTATGTAGTGTGTTCTGTTCATGTTTCCCGACGTATTAACAATGTTATTGGTTTTATTAAGAAACAATATATGTCTAGTGCAGCACGTTCAATGCTGAAAGGTTGAGAAAAAAGTGTGGGATGACTAGTGAGATAGAATCAATTAGTGTAACATAAATAACGACATGGTTGTCTTTAGAGTGGGATATTGACTGGATGAGACAACAAGACAAAATTTACAGATCCGATGGAGTATAGTTGGGTAGTCCGTATAAGTAGTGACTACTACGTACTACTCTGCGGTGGGGTATAGGAATATCTGAAGGGGTAGTGCACATTGGAGAGTCGGCAGAAGAAAAAAGTGTCTCGGTGGTGACAGAGAACAAGGGAGGTGTGACTGATCATTTGTTGCGAGACAAGGCCGAGCAAAGGGGCCCAACCCAGGCGCCTTGAACGTCCTAAGGGAAGAAACTCACAAAAAATCAGTACACTATCTTCCGAGAAAACCCCAAATTTCCTTCTTGCTCTGCCGACAAAACCACACACACTTATATGAAATTATGACTATTATGAACTGCGATTATGATGATGCAATGAGCCCTTAACCCTTTAAAGCCCACAATGATTACCTCCATAAATACCTGAGTAGGCGATCTGATATGCAGTTTGTTTCATCTCTGCCCTATCTACGACTTAACTACCACACTGAACCATAACCTAGCCAAACGAAAGAAAGAGCACTCTTATTATTGATCGATTAGTGTACGCTTTAACATCTGTCTTTGGTTTTATGGGGCAACCTACTGTCTCTTTGAATTTATTATTTGCTTCAGTTAATGTACATAATACTCGTATCGTCGTCCCTATCTCTATCCATCTATCCGACAATTACAACTGAAACTGAACTTACCTGACCCAAACCAAACCAGCTATCTGGGCCCATCTAGTTTTATTACTGTACCAGGTAGTCAAATACATACATCATAATAATAAGTGTAGCTCCAGGTATCTATTATGCTTCTATCATTCGGTAGTGTGGATTGTGTACAATAGTACAGATACAAACCGTAATAACATGACTGACATGCTCCTTTAATTGTTAGCGATAGATAATCGCGTACACAAAGGTTTCCTTTACAACCGATTAGATTAGTGAAATGAATCCGCTTATTATTTCCATCCGGGTAAACTGGAACGAACCGCAACATTAGTAAACATACTACATAAGTGCATTTGGCCCGTGTTTGACTTGACTTGACCCTGGACCCTGCATCATGCTTTGCTGACACCACTTGACTTACCTCGAAGAAAGGAAAGATCATTTTCTGTTATCCCTTATAATGTTCTTGCCTCTTGCAATCTTATGTGCATACACACTTTTATCTATATATCATTATTATCCAATGTTCATTTAATGTGTGTACCAGTATTTTAGGATTAGATATACCTACGGTGCCTACTATGAGTTTTTGTAAATGAAAGAGACTTGGTATGAAGTACGAACTATGTGGGAGGGTACAATTCACTCGTAGTCCGTCTAACCAAGAATCCTTCACTCAAAGAATGAATGTTACACTTGCCTTGCCTTGGCCAGACCAAAGCAAAACATAGATGACTACAAGGCATTAGACATTGAATACATAAACAGAAAAGACTGGATTGCTTAGCTCACTAAGATTGTTATAATATTAGGTATATTATGTCTATACTTATGTAAGATATTACACACTAATCACAACATACTCGGCTATATCGGTGGAAATAGAAAAAAGTATAGCTGCATATATTAAAAGCATCATTATAACATATTTTATGTAAAGCTGGACCGAGATGGGATGGATGGGAGTGAGTGAGGTGACTAGACAGAGAGCTTTTCCTTGGCAAAGCTGGATTTACAAACCCACAAGTGTGTATAAGCTGTCAAAACAAACGTGAGATAAGGTTGAGGACTGGGCACAGGATATGCATGCATAAACCATATATGTATGTGTCATGCATAATATAACAGGCTCGGAGCTAACTACCTAGTTCGACCTAGAAGTACCTACGTGTACTCACAGTGAGCCATGTTAGGCGAACCCACATATAGATGCAAATAGCCAAAACAGTTTATTATACGCACCTGTACTACACTCAAATAATTCAATCTATTAGCATACGTGCAAATAATAATAGCAATGAACATAAATACCTGAAAACATTGCCGTAAAATACACAAACAATACGGAGAATTTCTCTAAGCATGGGGTAAGGCATGACGTAAGTATAGTTATTTCTTCTAACATACATTTTTATAATAGCCAGCTAACTTAAAGAAGAAAAGACAATTTTTAAAGACAACATAAGGTAGACGCTGCTTTGCTGTAAATATACACTCTACATATCCTTACATGTAAAAGGTAATCGTATGAATATGTTCCTACTACTAAGCAGAAATGCTGAAATAAAGCTACAGTAAACTTAGCATTGATTTGCTAATGTATCTAGATACTGTGTTCCCTTTGGATTCTAATCTAATCCTCCACGTGAGTTGACTCTAACCAAACGATGTGCACACCTTAATCGGAAATAAGTGACCAATCAAATCACTCGATACGCACAAATCTAATACAAAATGCGCAACGTTGCGCATTGTTTATTTAGTATTTTTAAAGTTCTATATAACTATATATGTGTAGATGCTTCAAATATATTTAGGATTGAATAGGATATTACTAAACATAGGTTTCCTTTTAAAATTCATTAAGACTAGGCTAAATAGCAAAAAGTGATGTGATCTAGAAAAACCGGTGAATAAGAAACTCGTCTCTATGCTAAGTGTTCTCCCTTGCTTACTCCTTGGTCACGTTTACGTTTTTACGGAGCCATTACAGCACATTACAAGGAAGACCAGACCACTGGCTTTTTCCTCCTGACTGAATTTCATTCAAAACGAAACTTTTTTTACTTTCTTAGAGATGCAAGTCGAGTTAGTGGGATTTTTTCAAGTAAGCTTCTACATATTCAATTAGATCTGACTGGTTCTTCCCATTGAAAAGGAATTCTTGAGTAGAAAACTAGATGTGAAACTGCGAAGGAGACGCATACCATTGGGAATGCAAAATATTTGTATGTAGCTCGGTATATTTGTTATCTACACTTATAAAATATTGTTTTATCATTGGATAAATGTGAGCAGTGTGAATTGTGGAAGCCGACGGAAAGTGTTCTAGATGATATTCTACGAAATAAACGAGCTCTCTACAAGACGAGAAGACGAATGTGTAAAAGACGCTCAGAACAGAAAAATTCTAAGGTACTGTGAACACAAAACAGGTTTCGGATCATGTATACGACATGGCATTGCATTACTTACATAGAGTTTGGAGCAAGAGTAAAAGTTATACTGCTATAAGTTGAACTCTTAAAATTTCAGTTTAGTATCTCTGAGCAAGTTTATTGGGCTGATTTGCAAAGATATGAGTTATGATTTGATACTAGTATACTCTACATCAGTAGCAAAAAGCCTCATATTGGTATATACATACATGGGTAAACTAAAACAATGAATGTGAATCTCGCTGATGTGTACATATATCAGAATAATATATGGATTAATTACACCCATTGATATACTTTTATACCTCTATGCAAGGAAAAGCAAAAGGTTGCTTTGTCTTAGTTCTAATCTAATCAAATGTAGGTAATGTGGCAGTTAGCATTTATACGATGTGATATTATTACAAGAAACTAAACTGCATCAAAAGAACCTACCTGTAATAATTTCCATGAACTGTAAAGTATAAAGTAAGACCAAAGGTACTCGTTAGATACGGAAAGAGTTAACTGGAGAATGAATTCACAGCGAGATTTCAAAATCCACTATATAGAATTATTAGATGAAAATAGAAATAGAACGTACGAGTTCTCCATTATTACTATTACTACTAATAGTGTAATGGTTAGAGGAGATCGTTTTCAGTTAACTTAAGAATGACTACTCCCGTGAGTGGATTTGAACGTAACGCAACAGTACATACATAAAAGACAAGCTTAGTAAGCCAGGCAAAACCAAGGGAAGGTATGAAATAATAATAATAAGTACACACTACGTTAACGATAAGAAAGATTTGTATAAGGATGAAAGTATATGAGACGTTTCTTCCCCTCCAGCGGAGACGTATGTTTCAAGACGAAACAATGGAGAGTAGGGAAACGAAGCTTCCGGGGACATGGCTACGTAAACACCTGTTGTTGTCCAAGGAGAAGAAGAAACATTTTTTTCACTTGTACAATACGGCCAAAATATTCATTCAATTAACGTCATAAAATTTCTCACCCAGAGAGCCTTGCGATTTATCAATGCGCAATGTAGCAACAATACCACAAAACATACTCCTCTCTTCTGGCTACACTAAATCTTACATTATCAACTACACAATGTAATAAACTGTAGCTAGATACATATATTAACCATAATTGAGCACAGGAACGGACTTAGTGAGTATGTTCTGCTATGTTGTACGTGTAAAAAGGTTTTGCGTAATATGCCTGTACAGATCAACATCGTCTAGGATTACAAGACAAAGTCATTAACTACTTACAGAATACTACTGACAACAGCTTGGTGTAATCTTATGTTTCGCTTAATACTTTGCTACTATTTACTACTACTACAAATTAGATATCTTTGACTTGTTTTCCTTTACAGCTACGTGTATCTCCCTTTGTATCTTTACTCTGTACTTATTAGATAATGCAGCAGCTAATATAACAAGTATAATGTACGACTATCATAAGTTAAAAGGAAAGAAATGCAATAAGGATAATTTCGTTAACGCTCTTATGATGTATAGGCGTTGCTGCTAATAATAAAAATATTATGATCTCTACTCGTTATAAAGAATTCTTGAATAGCATTCGATTTTCGTATACTAAAGATACAGATATCACTGAAAAGTAAAGCAATTGATGTATACGTTTAATAACTAATATGAATTACAAAGGAGCATTGAGGCAATATAATAAAACTACTGGTATGACACGCAATTCCACCTACGGTTTGCTGAACTTGATTCTATAAAGATTTTATCTACTTTGCATTTGATCCATCAATCACATAATATATAATAACACAAGAATCTTATTGTTTTTCATCAAAGGGTTTTCGTTCTACTGGTTTAGTTACGATATGAAAATGTATAGTATTATTAGTAGTACATCTTCAGAAAATGTGATTCATTCGTTGTTAACGAGTATTTGAAGGGAATAAAAACAAGCCCACTAGCTACAGGACAGAATAAATAGAGTACAGTTCACTAAACTGCGTTTTGTGTACAAAAGAGAAATGAAAGATTGAAAATGCGAATGAGGCAAAACAGAATTGAACTGAAATGATTTGGCTGGGTTGCTTTGCTTTGCTGCTGTCTATTCTCTACTTGACTTGGATGTTGGTTTGCATTATGCACATTGTACTTTGTACTAGTTTCCTTCGTGTATTGTATGTATGTGTGTACAAGAAGAGAATAGGCATGTAAAATGTAGATAATGTAACATAATGTAACAGAAGAAGACAAGTTGCACAGTAGAGCAATGCACAACAGTAGAGTACATGAAATGAAACAGTATCTGTGTGCATTGTGGATGATGAGTGGACAGGACACTACTGGTATGGTATGGCATTGCAATGCACAGCAATGGCAACTGGTTGGTTATAGAATTCAGAGATGAGAAAACAACAACAAGGCTGGTCCTCGTAAGCGGAGAGTGTCAGTTGGAGCCCTTGTTTATGATGAGTCGGCAGAAAGAGACAAAGGCAGTTGGTAGGATCCTTTGAGAAGGGCTACAATACACGTTCCTCTTATCATGTCAGCACTCCTATATTGTTCAATTATTCTCGGAAGGTCACTCTCTATGGACTCTCGTCTATTCAAACTAAAGTACGTTCTAGTACAAGTAAATATACCTACGCAACAATAAAGTACGCTAGAGTACATCACCAACTCAACTCACTCACTACTGATAATATTCTAACAAGCATATTCGTACTAACCCAAACCAACGATCATAAGATACATATTAATACATCCTACTACTACCTATCTTGTATCTACATAATTCTAATTGTATTTCAGACTCTGTGCTATATTCTGTATGTTTTATGCGCCAAGAGTGCATAGTGCAGAGGACAAGGGTACCTCACTCACTCACCTCATCTCAACTCTCCATTCCATCATCACATCACTTACTATGATCTCTACTCCGCATATAAGCTCTCAACTCCAGTTTCTATGAGTAATGTACTTTTCTATACTTTTATACCCCATAATACGTAGTTTACCTCTATACCATAAGGTATACAATTGTAGTACATACATATTACAAAGGCTTAATAAAATTTATACATATAATGTGATTCTAATGCTTTATCCACCACTCTGGATGAAAATACATGGTTTATAGTTATTTACTAATTATGATTTTTCTATGTGTGCTTGGTTTAAGGTTTACACATGCGATGTTAAGAATTGTGTCTAGTGTACAAGCATTAGTGGTTGTACTAATGTAGCTCAATATCTAAGGTGGAACGATGTGCTGACTGACTGTTACTTATGTGTTCTTGAACACAATTCTTGAAGACGGACCTATTGATATGACACAAAGACGAAAAATCCACATGATGAAGCAGGTTGATAGCCGATACATTTGTAACTACGGGAGTGTACGTGTAATTCGAATACAAATAATATTAACACTAGGTACAACAATGCAGAGAAGAAACTCTCTTTGCTTTATCTGGCTGTGGAATGGAAATAGTAGATATAATGTGAGAGAAGCAATAGATGTAACATTCCCTCCTACATCACTCAATTCACTCGAAAACTGTATTATTCTTTTGTCATGGGATTCCCTCAACATCACCTATTTTCTATTCTCTTCAGTTCTATGCTTGCTTTGCTTAACTAAACTTCAACTGGCTTGGCATGGCATAACTAGACTTCACTGACTTACAATCGTATTACGCACTACATATTGTGCTCTGTTCTTGAGTTTAACTTGAGTTTAGTTCAGTGAGGAGGACTTTGAGTTCCCACGTCTGTCTCACGTCATTTTCCTTCCATTACATTAACATTACTTATGTTATGTACTACAATGCTCGTAATAATATTATATTACAATTATTTCTGCTCGCTTATTGTTAACTTACTACGAACGATAACAACTTTCAAGAGTAGAATACTAGAATAATGCTCACAACTTACAGTGATACAATTTTTCTATATTCTAAATTTTTATTCCGGAAAGCAATATCGTGTATTGTAAAAAGTACGAATTGCACTTATGATTCATGTAATATAAATGCATACGTAGAATTTTTTGTGTGTTAGGTATACACTGCCTAATGTAAAGGCAGAGTAGGTGGTATGATGGTGTGGTATGTAGGAGATAAATGTAGATATGTATCATATCAGTTGTACATGTTGTAGTAGTTATTATATCTGCCTTTATATTCCACATATAAAAACGTAGTGTTGATACATAAATATGTATGTGTTTTGATATCAGTTAGATATACTGTAACCTTATAGGAAAAAAAAACGAATTTGCAATATGTACAAACACTGCAGTGTATTGTAGGAAAGCTTTCTTAACAAGTTATACTTGACATCCCACAGAGAGGAGAATAGAATAATAAGGTGTTCTTGGCAAAAACTGCAGTGATGTGTTGTAAGTATGTAAGACTTGTAAGTTTCGTTTGGTTTGGTGGTTTTAATGGGAGCTCGGAGCTACCCAGCAAAGCTACCTTATCAGAAGCCAGGATCTTTCGTCCCTGTCGTATATTACGCTTATGTTGTGTTGTTCCTATGCAACACACGATTATTAAGGCGAGAAGTGTTACAGTTTGTCTTTATCCAGGCAAACCAACATAGGTAGAATAACTTATATTGCAGCACGGCATATGTACTACGATAAAATGCATTCTGCTCTGTTTATCTGCATGCTTTACCTTAGGTTTCCTTGCATTGCCTCGCCTTCTGTTAGCATTGCATTCATCAGAGTGTGTACGAGAAATAATAATAATAACCGTAAGACTTTCAAAGTTTCATACATAAAGAATACCTATAACAAAGCAACGAGTTAACTCAGAAATTTTAAGCAAACTAAAATTGATATCTACTTTTATTATAGAAACTCATACACAGAGGGTTTTCCATTCTGTGTGCTTGAACTCATGTCTCCATCGTAATGTCTACACGCTATATGAACGCAGGTATAAATATCCCACATCTAGGTACCCACAAACGAATGGTAAATAATATTATGTGTTATGATGTAGGTAATATACTCCTGACTTGACTTTATTTAGTGATATGAAGTGAGAACTGCACAAATAACACATACTCCACTACAGGGAATACATGAGCTACGAAATGTATTACTAGAGTAAAATAATGGTAGTGAGCAATACAGGGGAAGGCAACGGCATGTCTACTCAAGTAAAGAGTGGTCATGCCGCGAGACACAAAACTATCCGAATTGATCGTTACCACATTGGAGTTGAGTCAAGTTAAGATTAAAACTTCTTCAGGGGAACTCATAATTTACCGTGCAAATCCATTCACTGCTTCTGGTTACGGTACAAATTATTTATGCTTGTACAAAGTTAAATAATGATTCGGCCTTTTTTGTTCCTTCCCTAGAATAATGGACAGAATTCGACTTTAGAGGCTTCCCATTCTTTCCTATTGTCCGGTAAAAAATCACAGGAGCTTCCTCTCTTCTCTTAGGGACTAAATCAAGTCAAACTAAACCTTCCTCTCTTCTTCCAGGCCCTATTCAAAGACACAAGACGAATGTACCTGTCAATACTACCAACATACTGTTGATAGAAACTTTCGAGAATCCATTTTCTTCGGATTAACCATCTAGACATTATATATAGCTACTCATCGGGAATAAATGTAATACAAGTATCTATAAGGCGTACAAATTGA
Organism: Yoshiicerus persimilis; assembly: GCA_020352615.2. Taxonomy (NCBI): domain Eukaryota; kingdom Metazoa; phylum Arthropoda; class Collembola; order Entomobryomorpha; family Tomoceridae; genus Yoshiicerus; species Yoshiicerus persimilis. The sequence continues at coordinate 30,468,841 of CM036940.2, read as the reverse complement.
AGGTTTCCAACTAATCATAACTGCCTATAAGAGATAATTCATACTTATCAATATTATCCCATTTACAATGAGAAAAATCAATTTAGTCATCATTACCAATACCCAGAATATCATTAGCACAATCTTTTGCGCGTACTACTTATCCTCAGACTCAGACTTACTGTTTACAATTACACTGGACCTCTTTGGAGTACAATAAATCAAATGAATACAGATATTAAGTCAAAACATAAGCCAGAGGCATGATTTAAATTACCTCCTTCCAAGATGTCACTCCTAATCTAAATATTATCTCAAATGATTTCTTGGACTTTTATGCCTTTACGCTCAGATCGGTAAACTAAAAGAAGGTAAAACTCTAATGTTAATAATGCTTGCAATGTAATTGGACATTACAAATATTTTCGTAGCAGTTGTAAGTAGAATTTCTAAGACACATCACATAACAACAAAAACAACAATCACAAGGAAGTTCTTAAAAGACAGATTGCTCCTTTGGTAATGATAAACCTGAAATCTGTGATTTTTTCAGTGAGATAGCTAACTATAAAAATAATTGTGAAATTATATTAAAGTGGTGTTCTTACCTGTGTCTGTGTGAGACCAAGAGAGGCAGCTAGTTCGGCTCTTTCAGGTAGAGCCAAGTATTGAGTACGTTGAAAACGACGATTCAGCTGCTGTAACTGCAGAGAAGAATAGATGGTCCGGGGTTTCCGCATCTTCTTTCCTTTTCCATTGAGACGTAAACCTCCGGGCTCTTCTTTCGGCTCTATACAAAATTCATAATATCCCATTCCTCATTATTAAATAAATTGAATAGTTCTTTCGGGGATCTCAAGGGATGAGACAAGGCAGGACACAGGTCGCAACATTCATTCATATATCATAAGATGTATTATTTATTCATATCTAAGCCCTACCTCTACTCTGCCGTATTAACGGTGAGCAAACAATACATGCGATGGGCAACTACTGCCCCATCATTATTTACTGATCACCCGCTTTGTGATTTTTAAACTGGACTAATTTTTTTATTTGAACATTCGTGTTTTAATTATCGTCTCATGCGATGGCTCCCTATTGTTTACATTGCCGTATCAAGATATCCACTCTCGATACTATTTACTATATCCACATCATTGTATGTATGCTACTGCCTTTGTCTATTTGTGTAGTACCATCCTTTTATTTGCATGCGCAAAATGTGAGGTATTGTTTAAAACGTGAACTTCTGAACTCCTGTAAATTATTGATAAGTGCTCAACCCATATACTCTATTAAATTCTAAGGACTACAACAAACATTTCATTTGGATTGTCAAATTCTATCAAAACGCAACTATGATATGTCAACTACTACTCTTTAGTAAGACAAACAAACTATCAATGTTGTGTGTTTTCACCTAACTAATGATATAGATGTGATCTTTACCTGCCTACTTGTTGTCATTCTACTTTATTATGTACATCAACGATGTATTTTTAGTTTGCTTTGCTAACCTACACTTTCACATAATATGATGTTTGATCTTATCCACTTTGAATTATGTTTTGCCCAACTCATCACGAGAAAGCAAACATTGAGTCATGCGATCACATTTTATTCGCTTAACTAGTTAATCAAAATTGTCAGTTCAATTCAAATAACTTGCTTAGAATACTCCCCGGTTGCCTTACATTACCAGCCAAGTAAATCATAAAATATTCAATTCTCAAGTCATTTAACAATTCATTAAGTGTTCATTTAGCCTTAAGAACTCTACTGCTAGTAAAACTACTTAATAATTCATCCTTATCAAAGGTTATCAATGTGTATTGAGAAGATAATGGGTTTTAAATTCAGTAAACATTAAACGCTATTATATTACTGCGCAATGTGAGTAATATTGATCACTCAATGTACTACAGATCATACTTTCCTTTTGAAATCTTAATGCTATTTTCAGTAATGAATTGTGTTTTAGATAAAAACTACACAATTGCGTTTTGCACAAAGATTAAATCTGGATGGTACCATTTAAATAGTGATGAATATACTGAGTAGTTTATAAACACGTTCGGTGAATTACACGGTTTAGTTAGCAAATAAAGGATCTTAAAAGGATCTTGGAAAGTGGAAACTTAAAGACAAGATAGTTGAGTGTTCCATTGTCCATGAATAATTTAAAACTAGCGATAAGACTAAGGTCGACAAATCAGCACCCTAAAACGGTATTTGTGTGATTCTGCAGTGAAACTTTGAAAAGGTTTTAAGAATGCACCAAAGCACCACAGAAACAAATTAAATTTGAGCTATCTTGTGCACTTGATAATTTTCCGCAAGTTAATTACACGCATGGAAATAGATTCCATCAGAAAATTAAGGCCTGTGGAGCTCACAGAGTAATTAAATTAGGCACATGCCATGTAGGCAACGATAAACTTGAAGTTTGGTGGTTCAGTTTAGATTCTTCAAGTGTCAAGTCCAATTTACCGAAGTAACACACAGTAGAGTCATAGTCTTTAATTTTTCACAGTTTCACTTGAGTCCGCTGTAGCCACATTGGTAGTAGGTGCATAATTAACAAGGCAATCCAATCGAAAGTGGTTCTAAGTTAAATTAACTATCAATTTCTATAAATACTGTGTTAACTACATAACGTACACAATGATCTCCTGACATGGCATCACACAGTTGTTTCTGACATTTGAGAATGTATGATTATCTGGAGCGCTGTCATTTTCCCTGGCATTTGAAGATGTCAGGAATTCGCAGACACACAAGACAATTTTGACACAGTATGAATTAGAGGTAAAAATATTTGTATTATTTGTAAAATCTTACCATCTTTAGGAGGTGAGGGTGGGGGGTACGGTGTTCCCAAGTGATAGCCTGCATGTGCATAAGGGTTTTGTGCCGGGAAATATCCAGAACGGTAATTCTGTTCTTGATAAGCAGCTACGGCGGCAGCAGCCGCAGCTGCCCTGTACGAAGATGCGGGTTGATGGTTCATATCCTCTAAAGTTTCACCACCCGGACCCGGAACCGGCGACAGGCCTAGTCCCGGGAACGGTGTGATATCTCCAAAGTTCAACGTCGTAACGACTTAAAGAACACACAGCTGAGAGAAGATCACAAAAATTGGGTGCACGTGAGAGCAATTTACACTAATTGCACTTAATAGGAAAACCGACCGCAGAGTGAAGGGAACGAATTAGGAACCAAGCCAGGGCAGCTTCAACAAACCAAACCAGGACGGCTAGTAGTGCTAGTAGAATTCAACTGGCAGAGAACTCTTTGCTATTACGCTCAGTACAGAGAGACGACGACTACAAATGGATAGAGATTGTGATTGCCAGTTACAAAGCCACTTCTTGCCTCTATATGAGTCTCCTGGCTAGTAAGTTCGAGTTGTACTCAAGCTGCTAGTAAAGTAGTGATCTGATCTCGGTGCAAGTCGCATACAAACTGTAATTGCGATTTAGAGAAACTCTTTGAGCTAACTCTCAAGAGCCCCCTTAGTATCCCGGCAGCTCCTCCTTCAGCCAACTCTTGGGTTGTCTTCCTGTACCTGACTCCACCTTGGCCACAACACCCATTGCCTCTGCAACTAGACTTCCTCCGCTCGTCCTCCTCCTCGCTCGAATCACACACTGCACCAGCACTCGCTTTTTCCCTCGACTCCTCTATCCTATCCTATTGTGTTCAGAGTTATTCCATTTCTGCCACAGTTACTACTCACGCTCCGCAATCCTCAGCTTAGTCAGTCGTTCCTTAGCCAAATTCTTTCTAATTCCTTTACTTTTCTTGTCTTACTTTACCTGACACTCACCACGTTTCCCAAACCGACAGTCAGCATTACAATCCCATAATCCCAGGCTCTTCTCATCTTCCAAGGTGTGCTAAGCTTAAGAACATCACTTTAATAGCTGAACTAACATCACATCATTCGCATCAGCAAAAGTAAACCTGACTTAAGTTTAAGGCAACAATAATAATACTACACAGTTTACCTACTAGCGGCAGGTACCTCTGTGTAACTCTCTTATATGTATCTTCATACTTACCATTAACCATATCGTATCGTAAGCTTACCATGCACAAAGCTTTACCACAATGCTTTACAATTCAATCAAGAATATGCCTCCTTAAGACTTCATCGACAGGTCTCAGTATATTTATGTACAGATAGATAGCTATCAGATACCAAAGGAAGTCGTTAGTGTATTAAAGAATTTTGCAAAGACATTATGACCGTATTGTGCTCGGGCTGTATATGGTATATTAGGTAGTATATTATGCTTGTACATGTAATATGCCTAATCTCTAAGAAATATAGAACGTAAGTAGGCAGGCTTAACTATAGACTTGAATTCATGACAACTCAACTAACACAAGAAAGAACAGTCTGACAGACAAACAATTCAACCGAGAAGACCTTGTTGACACCTCGTTTTTCTGTTCTGTTGCTTTTACATCCATCCTATTCACTACCTAGTGTTATATCAACTACACTAAGCTCTCTGATGAACACATGTTTCTAATGCCATTTTTCCATTTCACCAAACCACTCATATTTTTTGGCTTTCGGTACACGCCCAGACTAACACTTCCACTAGTACAATTACATTTACATTGCATTGGCACCACGGCTTATCATTATTAGACTGGCGTCCGTCAACCAATCTTCTAATTAAAAATTTGTCCAGTTTTCTATACGGGCATCAAAGCAAAAAACAAAACATGGGCTGCGCCCGCTCTAACAGACTTCATATTATCCCTGTCTCCAAGCATCCATCACTCTGAAGTATAAATATCAAGTAGTTAGCATGAAATGATACTATCCATTCCTAAAGTTTTAATGATGTTTGTGGACCACCCTTCAACGCATCAAATATTAATGATCTGAATGCATTAACGCTGACAAGATTAGATTAGATCACACAGCCAAACGAACTCACCAGAATCATGTGCTGGAAGAATTCACCTCTACTTTTGTACATGATGCATGTGTAACCTAATATTTGTATTTCCATTAAAATCATTAATAAAATTCTTAATACTTACATCACCTGAAAACGATGAACTTATATGTCTAATTACTCCACTGATTTAAAACTTTGAAAAATGAAATTTTGTCACAAACTGTAGCTACTTAGTAATTCGACATATATCTTTGATTGATGCATGTAAAATGAAGTCTTACAAAAGACTTGACTTTCTTTACTAATTAAAGATTCTAATAGGGATATGTAAATTATTTTGGTCTTAAACGGAGATTATATCAGATGCGGAGTCAATAGTTAACACACTCATTGTTAGTCGATTCTCTGCTATCACTGTCTATTGATTACAGCAAAAAAGTCTGTTTTAGTAGTTCAGCTCAGTGCGCAGTGTCTCGATCCTTTAGCAGTTCAGCACTGCAGTTTATAACTAGTAAAACGGAAGTTGATTTAATGGAAAACAAAATTTCTAATTAAAATCCACGTTTGTAGAAGCATCTCTCTGAGTGTAATTTAATGGGATAAACTTGATTTTATTACGCGCTATGAGATGAATACAGAAAGCGTAGCTTACTTTCTTAGAATAATAATACATCTTAGAAATGTCAATTTAATTGGTAGCTTAGCAAATGGTAAATGGTAATACGGGACTTGGATTCCAAGAATATCGTACTGATTATCTTGCTTTTGTAAATGCATGCAAATAATTAGTTACGTAAAAAGTGATTTCACACGGACAATCTCCCGTTTCAAGGGGTCTTATTAACCATAAATTACCTCGGGTAACCAATTACACTTTTAGTAAGCCAACGAAGGCATATAGAGCTAATGGGAGTATGAAATGCAGAAAAATAGGGCATCAAAAACATACCTCTACAGTATTGAAAGAAATGCATGATTTCCCAAGCATATTATTTGCAAAAATGCGTGCTGTCTGGAATATTCCAATAAAGAACATGCCCAATAGATCCTCTCCCTCTAAGCAAGAAATGGGAATATCCTACTGCATTATGCAATCAAGAAAATGGGACACAAGTCTAATAATGAAGACAAAGTTTGGATTTGGAATTCACTTATTCAATTCTATTGATCCCCTTAATAGACGCATTTAAACCACTAATTTTCTAATCAAGAAAATGCAGAGCCATTAGATAACTAGACAAATTCTACTTAAGGAACCTTCTTTAATTTTAATTACCTTAGTGCCAATTTCTATGAATGACTCCTTGAGAGCAGCGTTTCAAAACGAAACAGTAAAAATGCTATTTAGTTTTATCTTCTCCAAACTCTACTTTTCAGGTGACTAAAGTTAATGGGAAGTTGGTTGGCGTTTTTAAACACTTGACGAGTTGGTGAAAAGTTGGTGGGCACAGAACTGAGTTGTTGGAAAGTTAGAGGACGAAGACGAACCTACATTGTTGACAGTACAGTGTGGAATAATAATGCCTTTATAGAATTTTTGAACCATTATTAACTGGTAAAACCAAGGCACAACCATAAGGTAGGCTCTTCTAGGTTTTCATGGTGGAGGTTTGTCTGATTTGTCTCAAGTTTCATAACCAAGTGTAGAGTTCATCAGACTTGTCTCCCTCTTATTTAGAATCATGAAAACATTAAATGATGAAGGCTGCTGCTGATTGTTGAATTGACGACATTGATGATATTAGACCAAAATGATTGTTGACGTTGACACATTCGTCAATACGATTGAATTTTTATCGTTTCATTTTCAATACTTTCATTAAGCAAATCAGCAAATGTCAATCGAATTTCCCTTTAACTGGTTTGACTCCCAAAAAGATGCTATGGATAGGTATAATATTATTTCCTAATTCTTCAATAGGTCAGCTAAATGCCTCTTTTGATGGCTGTGGTATTGAAAATAAGGAAATACCAAGCTTGGCTCAAAGAAAAAACTAACAGCAAGCCGTAACAGAAGCGAGTCAGAGTCGATAAAGCAAAGTACCTAGGTAAGAATTTGAATAAAACTACCGATTTATTGTAGGACTATAAAATTTTACGTTTCCACCAACTAAAGCGCCAATGCCAACTGTATAGGAACTATGGCGCAGATATTTCATGTATTTAAGCAACGCAACGAAATTACTTGAGTAGATACATGCATTTTCTACATTTTCGTCGTCTAGAACTAAGGTGCAGAGACGTCGTGTATTTGTTCATTTGCTATAATGAATTTAATTGTGTAGATTATGTGTATTTATGTTGTACATTTTGAAAGTTTTCACATTTTAAGATTTTGTTCTCTAGAATGATGGCACAGAATTTTTTTTTTAATTGCAAATTTTTGTCAAACGTAAGCTAATTAATTTTGTCATGGTGACACTAAAATCACTTAATTTTGTCATGGAACACAAAAATTATCAATTTTTAATAGGAACACAAAAAAGTTAGCTTACCGCTTCCTATAATGAGAAGCACCAAAACGTTAGCTTACCGCTTGCGTCCTGTAATGCATAACGCCCAAAAAGTTAGCTTACGGCTTTCTACAATTTAAAGCATTCAAAAAGTTAGCTTACCGCTTCCTACAATGAAAAGCATACAAAAAGCGCTTCCTATAATGAAAAGCACGCAAAAAGTTAGCTTTCCGCTTTATTGAAAAACACAAAAAGTTAGCGTACCGCTTTCTATAATGACAAGCACGCAAAAAGTTAGCTTACCGCTTTCTATAATGAAAAGCACGCAAAAAGTTAGCTTACCGCTTTCTATAATGAAAAGCACGCAAAAAGTTAGCTTACCGCTTCTTTAGTTGGAAGCAGCAATTATGAATGTCGTAGAACGGTGTACTACTATACTTTTCATCTATATAAAAGCCCTATTTGGCTTTGTTTTTCAACATAATGTGGAAGCAGAGTAAAACAATTTTTACTAAAACGCTAACAAACTCCTAGAAGCGGCTTTTCCATTTTCCTGTCTTATTCCATATACAATGGTATGTAAATTGGTATGTAGATTGAATATTTGAACAGGATAACTAATTTACAAATAATAGCATATAAATAATAGTATTATCCTAAACCTAAAAGTTTTGAAGCTTTAGATTTTGAAAGGTAATTCTTTGGGCATCCAAAATGACTAGAATGCTTTACAAAACTTAGCAAGAAATATCACACATAGCTTTCTAAAATATTATTTCGCTGCTTCATAACGTGTATGCACGAAATGTCATTTCGCAATAGCATTTCGTTGTTTCATAAAGTATAAGCGTGAAATATCATTTCACTGCTTCATAAAATGTATGCCTGAAATATCATTTCATTGCTTCACAAAGCTGTAGTATTATGCAAGATTGACTAGAAACAGTGTAATACATTTTGAAACATAAAAATTTGTTGCTGTTTTATTCCACATAAAGTGGAAGCAGAGGTAAATGCTTTTTACTACTGCATTAACCACCAGAAGCAGAATAGTAATTTCACACCCTTTTTCGACAGGGTTTTTAACCAAGTCCAAATCCGAGGTTTTATCCAAATTGGTCAATGCCTTTGAGTTATGGTTAGGGTTAGGTTAACATACGTATGTACACACGGACAACACAGTTCCATAAGTGAGCCAATGGCTCACTAAAAAGGGGAATGCATGTGATCTGGACTAAGTGTTCAACAATCTCTTTATTTAGCTTACGTAAGTAGCTAATGTAGCAAACTGGATGGCAGGGTGAAAAGTATCCTTGAAATCTGAAAATTTGAATAGGAAGAGATTAAAAATTACGTTGAATACCGCAGTTTGCGTGCAACTTGCAATTTACTCGTGTACTACAACGAGGAATAAAAATATAAACGAAGTATTCTTTTGTCTTTACTCTAGCTACATCTTTAGTAAGTTGGAAATTATTGTAGTAAAGTTGACGTATTCGTTGACTTTAGCAAGAACATATAAAAGCAAAGTACGAAAATAAAAAAATGTTAAATGCTAAAATTATACATAAAAGCTTAGTTTTAAGGGGAAGTCGTTTGTTGAAGACAAATACTTAGAATTTTACTATTTATGAAAGAGTATTATGAACAATAACCAGGTAAAGTCTTTCATTTATTACCACTTACCAACGGCGAGAGATTTGCCATACAGTTGTGGAATACAAGGCGGATTTGAAATGTACAGTAATGAGAGTTAGTTGTATAGGTCTCCAGTAAATCACAAAGATTTCTTGATCATGCAATAATGATTCTCACATTCATCACTTGTGGAAATTAGAACAACTTATATAATATGTAATGAATCTAATGATGATATTGTATTGTAGTAAGCTTGGTTTATTTAATATTGGACTCGTTAAACTTTCTATCGTAAAATTCGATTTCTAAACATTGCTTAAGTCGGTTATTTGATAATTGAAAGTAATTTTGTTTTTTAATGTTTCATATTTGAATATTATTATGTTATCCAATTTACAAATGAATTTATTACCCTGCTGAATAGTTTCTTTGCTTACACATAGATTAAAAATTATGCTGCGTTTACAATAGCCAATAGTCTTGTAGAGTAATCATTGGATTGCTAATGGTTCATAAAAAACTTCTAGGCAACAGAAGTGAATTGGTAGGCTTCTTTTCAAAAGTAGGATTTGTTCAATGTTCTTGTCAATCCAATTGATTGAGCTAAGTAATGGTATTACCACAGAAAAATACTAACTACATTGATAATATATGCATATCTGTATTTACATGAAATGTTTAGACAGTTGGAGAAGTAGTTTAGCAACATTTAGCATTGCGTACTCTGTACTTTGTATTTAACTGTCATGGGCTGAGAAAGCAAAGAAGTTTCATGTGATTGATGCATGTTTGTATGTGAATCATACTTTGGAAAATAAAATTCAACATCGCTTTGCCTTCTTTCTGTAGATAAGAAAACAGTTTTCATTCGTTACAATTTGCAGAAGGTGGTAATCTGAAAATGTTGTAGCACGAATGGCAACCAATAGCTGGAAACTAGTAGAGCCAGAATTGGCTAAAAATGGAATAGTCTTTCGTATACATCCGTCCTGCAGTTATGTACTGTTCAATCTAAAGGCTTTTATTGTAGAGAAGAATGTCCTATCTGTGTAATTAGTACCTACCGTACATATGTATGTACTGCCAAGATATGAATGTGAATTACATCAAACTAAATTAAATACACAACCTTTTGCCATATTAATGTAGATAATAAAAATAATACCCATAAAATTTTGTTAATCCTTAAAACATTACGCAGAAATAACCTTACAGATTTAGCAGGATAAAATGTAATAAAAAATAAATTTAGAGTTTTACAACACGCATAGTACTATTTTCATCACGTTCAAAATACATTAGAGCATGCTTTTCATAAAGTGTATTGGCTTTTGAAAAATGGAGTCGATTAATAACTTAAGGTAGCCTACATACTTGCAACAAATTTGTTTTCAAGTACTTATCTACTTTTCTGGTATTCGTTCGTCATTGTTCTTAGAACAAGTTTTACTACCTAGATTAAATATTGTCAACATTTATACCAAGATAACAATGAATTTTCTTGCTACTCAATCGTCTTCCAACTTAAAAATGACTTAGGTAATATTGTTAATATAAAACCCAAATCACATGTAAATGCCCCTTTGCTTTCATGATTAAACATGACACTCAGGCGCATTATGATAACATTTAAAAAAAACAATTTCAGTAATTACGTTCTCAGAATAATATGATATGATTCCGTGAACTCTTGGATCAACGTGTGGAATAAGTTTTGTCGGCTGCACTTTATGTACAAATGTAATATGTAATATGGCAATACCAACATACCAAGGTGCAATTAAAGGCAAAAAATATCACCTGAAAAATATTGGGAAAAGTAAAGTCTGACCAAGATTAAGCAAATCTGTTTCCTGCACATCAATCACAATGAATGAGTCTTACAATTTTAGTAGTACAAGTACAGAGAGTCTGTAGTAGTAATCTGTAGTAGTAATAAGGTAGCATAGTCTTGATTTTTCAAGCAATAGTAAGAATAGAAAGACTGATTAAATACACACTGCTGAGATTGCAGTAAAAAGGGTACTTAGATACTTACTGTTATTACCTTCTATGTTGATTGACCAATGACACAAGTCAGTTTTCATGCGTAGATCGAATATACTTTCCTCCATAATTTGGTTATTCTGTAGAGTTCGGAACAAAGACCAAGTTTCATGCGGGGTTTGTTCATATCATATATGGTCAGTTCGGGTCACTGCAATTGTAATTAAAATACTTAACTTGTCGTTCTATTTAAATGATCAAATGTTTTAATAATAATATTACGTAATAATATTAATCTATCTATGTAGTATTGCATAAGGAAATATACATAAGTAGTAGTGCTAGTGATCCTGTGAATTGCTTTCAAACTTGGTTTTGATGCTGCAATTATGTTTATTGTATCTGTTGAGCCATGGGACTCAACTACTCAACAGTTTTTTACATGGATACAACAGTAATACAATATCAATCAAAAACCATGCGACATAAAAGGCACATTTGACAATGAGCAAGGCTCACTGATATGAGTAACTCTTTTGATCATGAAAACATAAAATAAGCAAGGCTATGTTATGTTCATACTACAAACTTAGGTAGACGAACTGGTTGTCTTGCAATAGATACTAAATAACAGAAAGAAATGAAAGAATGAGAGCTGAAAAGTGTGAAGAAATTTATAATTTCACGGTGGTCGGACAAAAGAGTCTGGTGAGTGGCGAATCGGTAATTGTCGCAGGTCTCTGAGGTCATAATGAGATCGTGACTGACGAAGATAGAAGAAAACAGAGGCGTCCTCCATTCCAGCCCCGGGGAGTCCTGTGACGACCTGATTTCTTCTTACTTATTTTATTCTCGCATATCAGCCAACGAAACGAATCGAATTGTCAAACTTTAACTCACTCTTATATGATACACTTATTAAATCTTACATCGTTCATATGATCCTTATTGGTCATACATTGCTGCATTAGATATTCTTTATTACATTTGGTGCATTGTATTGTATGTATATGTATTTAGTATATGGTCCATTTTCCATCAAATTGTATTGCCAGAAACTTTTTGTGCGCTCCATTCCAACATTCAGTGTTAATTTGAATATTGATTGTGATTAATTATAACCCCATTACATCAGGGGTGTAAGGACTTTTATATCATTATACAGGAATTCACTTTTTGGAAGTTCATTTCAAAATCTCTTGCAACTGGGCCAAGTGCAGTAAAATCTAAATAATAACTTTCAACCAAGTTGATTGCTTATTAAATGTTTGCTCGTACTGAAAGAGTACTATGATTTTACCTTCTCTGGCAGTTCTAAATTTTCACCCCCTCCCCAGTAAAATATCGATTTTATTGATATCTATATCTGGATATTATAAGTTGTTTAACAAAAAAATTTTTCAATTTTTTGAAGCATATCATTTGTGGCATACCTATAAGTAAATATGTACATGTACTAATTATTCAGTAAGTGTGTGTTGGTGCATATAAATCTGGGAAGCCTTATTATTATAAAATGCCCTCTCTTCTTTCCACAATCCCCACTTTTTAAAGGAGAGGTTATTTATCAAATGACATGTCATCATATGGGATCCTGATGTATGCCAAATCCTTACCCACAACAGGATCAGCTAATAAGGCTCTTTTTGATGGTAGGGATGATGAAAATGATAAAACCAGAGAAAGAGGTACACAAAGGAGCTATAAAACTGATTTGTGAAGATGAATTCGATCTTCCAGCCAAAATTGCGAACCTTTTGGACGTGTTGCAAAGTCTGGAAGTTACCCATTTCGGTCTGCATCAATTGTCTAGATCTTCATGTTTATGGTTAATGTCATTGCGGAGGAAATAGTGCTCATTGATGATTTTATAACTAATTGTCATCAAAGCCTGGAGTGGTTATAATTCACCATTTTTTAATCTATTTCGGGAAAGCTGAGCATGGGGAACCTTCAATCTTCCCAGCTTGAAAAATTGACACTAATATCCGATTTTGATTATTCAAAAGCAGTATTCTGAATTGATAATCGATAATGATTCTTTCTTGAAGATCCACAACTGGGTTAATTTTTGATTGTGTCTACAGCAAACGGGTCTATGAAATCGGTGAACAGTGAAGTGTTAGTGTTACCGAAATCGAAATGAAAGTAATCAAACCACACTATTTATGTGTCAATTTTAACCATTTTATGCAAGTTACGAACTACACCCATAACGTCCAAAGGTGGTCCACAGTCAGTACAGTAATGATAAACGTTATTTCTTATTTACCTACAACACTGATAAAAACGGTGCTGTCTAGACCTAGACGGTGCCTGGGTGCCTTCAGTATAATCAGGCTGTAGTCTCACTGTCACCAGAGAGAGAGTGCTAAAATTTTGTGAGCTTAATGCAAAGTATTCATATTAGTTTAAAGATGCAAGATTATTTTTTTATGTACCCAATATTGCCTAAGACATAATAGGTGGTGACTACCGTAAATTTTTGTTGATCGAAAATTCTTAATTTAAATACAGCCCAAGTAGCAACACTTGCACTTTCTTTCAATAACAAAATAAAAGGCAGATGATTGCATTTTTTAGTGATGTGAATGTTGAAAATATTTTAAAATTAGATTGCTTTGTTTGCTTGCGTACGTTTGTACGGAATTGGGTCATTTCGTATCATTTACAAAAGATTTACTTATTTTTATTAGAAATGGAAAACTTTACAGTAGCATCTTGCGGTGATCACTTTTCTTTTTCCATTCATGGGACACTCTTGAGAAAATGTACGTTTGTATACTATCCATTCAATACTCATGTGTGTCAAGAGTATTAATGAATTAGGAATTAGTACTTTTCATGTATTTTAACTAAGCTTTGGAATTACAATCTAGTAACTGTTATTACAGGATTGTGCTGAATATGTCAACTTAATTATAAAGTTAATAATATTAACAGATATTATCTGAGATTACGGTATTCTAATCTGAAAACTTACTTTAGTATGTACGTAACTTTACTTTAGAAATTACATTTTCAATAAATAAATGTCATGCATTCAAGAAAGAAGCATGTAAGCAATAAGTAGCATAATAGGAGAAGGTACGTACAGGTAGGTACTAGGTAGGGTAGCTGCGCTGCGATCATTCCACTTGACTAAAGGATTGCTCATTCACCTGGCTTTGGGTAAAAGGAGTAAGGAGATCGTTATGAGCCACGACCCCGATGACATCTTCTTTCTCGAAAGTGTAACTCTGGGGTTTTCAATGTTGTTTGTTTTGATAGTCAAAACAGATCTTTCCTTTTCGCAGCTGGCGGTCTGAACGCTATCATTCAAGTTTCTTCGTAGTTCGTAGTAGTCGTTAAAATTGTTATCATTCTTTCCAGGGCTTTTAGGTGATGTAACGTGATAACGTGCAATTGTCCAGAAATTCAGGAAATCCGATCCCCGATATATATTTACATTGCGAGTCCGAATCCTGAACCGTTGCGGCATCGCCAAACGCCAAAGGACAAATTACTCGTAAGTTCTCTTTACATTTATTAATTTATTGTTCGCTCATCACCCGAATCAGTCACCTATTGCCCGTTTACGCCTATTGACTACCTAAATGATACAGTTTATTCACTTAAGTGTTTATTGTCTGTTTTTATATGATATATCTTTCTTTGTTCATATTTTCATTCATAAAATCTGTGTGGGTTGCATTTTGCATTGTATTACGTGTGACACATGTTGCAAATTGTTTTTACTTTTACATAAATCTAAAATAGTTTCACAATTTTCCTGTCATATAATGGTATGATACTCTACTTATTTATACGTGAGCGCATGTTTCTCTATAACTCATAATGTAAAACTGTTGCTCCTAATTATAATAGTTGAGTTCGAAAGGCTTTCTTTACTTTACAATATTTCTACTTTGAATTTCTTTCTGAGAAATTCTAATACTGAGAAATGTCTTTTCCTGAGAAAATCTGAAAAGTCATTTGGAGAAGAAGATTTCAAGTTATGGCTTATTAAATCTGTGAGAATTTTCTGGTGATTGTAGAAATGGAAAGTGTCGCCAGAATACCAGAGTTTTATTACATCTGAAAATTACGGATTTTAGAAAAATTCAGGTCGTTCACTTTTATTTAGCTGTATTCTTCAATAAAAGTACTCAGTGGGATTAGATTTTAGATGTGAACTTTGTCCTATTAATAGGCATGAAAAAGAAAATAATTGACACCTAGTTTGCTGCCGAGCCGTGCCTACTAAATGATTTGGCTACAAATAATTGGATATTATATCTTTTGTTTTAAAACAAACTTTTCGTTTTCCATGAAAAAATTACACACAGATTAATTGCTGGGTTGACGCATCAGATAAATATAGGTTTTCACTATGTTAACACCCATCTCTGACAATACGTAGTCTATTTTTATAAAGCTTTACTGGAAGCCAGAAACTGGTCTAATTTATCTCTTTAGAACCATGATCCATCATTTTTGTGTGTACCACTTAAGAATGATCTATTAAGAATGGTATCTTAAAACTATCGTTGTCAAAAATAGATTGCTATTCAGTCAGTTATTGTCAGTTGGAATTTTTAACATGATCAAATCATTTGGTGAATAGCACTTTTAGATTTTTCACAAGCGTAATAGTAAAAACTAACGCTTACCCTCAGTCACATTCACATTACATGCATTCATAATTCATTCGGAACAAGAACATTTTATGTGTAAACTAAATATTGTATTGCAATGTTGCGTATGCTAACTATAGTAGGTATTAGCAAAGTAATGAGAAACTGAGTATAGTGCACTTTAGGTATGTAATGTGTACCTTACCTTCCTGTACCTACAATACTATTGGAATGTATTTTTATATGTACCCACTACCTACTATGCTTTTATTTATGACTTGTCACTAGCAACGGATTATGGAAGGGGGTCAAAATTATATACATAGCCAAAAGTCGAAATCAGGAAACCCGCAAATAACCTTTCACTTTAAGTTAATCACCATCACCATGCTATTATTTTAAGTCCCCATGACTAAATATAGTGCTAAATTTTAATAATTTTATAAACTAGTATTACAGACTAGTTTACTACCTTTAAGGTTCATTCAGAGCGTTTAGTCAAGAGATGTCGATATGAAATTCGCCGAAAAAGAAATAATATTTCATGAGAGCACAAAACGATGGGATCTTATTTCAGTACTTGAGACGGTTAAATTTTCAACTTTCCCGGAATTTTTCTGAACTTTTCTTGAATTTTTGAAGAAATTCCAGAAAAGTTGAAAAGTCAACCTTGTTCGATTATTATGAAAATTTCAGGAAAAATCACTTACATAACATAGATTGCAGCTGTGAAAATATTACTTCAAAAGACAGTTTTTTGCGGCTGGGAAAAATCCGAATCACCGAAAACCGGGCACATTTTTGTACTTTTACTTTTCACCGAATTATTTGACCCACTTACCTTCAACCGATTTTGACCAAACTGGAGACTTCAATGTAACTTTGTATTGATTGGTATCAACAGTTTTGCTGTACTATTTCCGGTTCTTCCGGAACAGCTCCCGACAGAAGATTCGTAACACCCTGTAGATTGTCGCTGTGAAAATAGTTTTTCACAAAACTTTTTTTCCGGCCGTAAAAAATCCGAATCACCAAAACTGGGCAAATTTTTCGACTTTTTCTCTTTGCTGAATTATTTGACCCACTTATTTTTAACCGATTTTGATGGAAACTTGGATTTCAATGTAACTTTGTACTGACTTTCGATTGGTGTAAACAGTTTTGCTGTGCTACTTCTGGTTCTTCCGCTATAGGAGGTACCTTAGTTTGTCGTCACGGTGTACATATACATAATAAGTTAAGTACCCCTTATGTATTGTTTGTCTTACATCTACGCTTCCTCTCAAGTACTGGAATAAGATCCCATCGTTTTGTGCTCTCACGAAATATTTTTTTTTCGGCGAATTTCATATCGACATCTCTTGACTAAAGGCTCTGAATGAACCTTAAAGGTAGTAAACTAGTCTGTAATAGTTTATAAAATTTAGCACTATATTTAGTCATGGAGACTTAAAATAATAGCATGGTGATGGTGATTAACTTAAAGTTAAAGGTTATTTGCGGGTTTCCTGATTTCGACTTTTGGCTATGTATATAATTTTGACCCCCTTTCATAATCCGTTGCTAGTGACAAGTCATAAGTAAAAGCATAGTACTGTCTAGCAGGGAATGTAATGTGACATTGTCTGTGTATGTATGCGAGAATAAAATAGCAGTTAAGTTCCGCTATTTGTGTCATAAGTTCGCAACACATTCATATTCGAGTTACCGTGTATGCAAGGTGCTTTTAGTTGTCATGGCCCCTCTTTCTGGGGGTACAGGTGGCGACTTCCTATTTAAAAGTGGTTTCCAGCTGCCAGTTTTGTCAGTGGAAATGTCTGTAAATGTCGGCAAAAGAACTGGCAGCTAGAAATTTGTTATATTTACCATGGCATCACCTGGTATTTAAAAGCACCTTGCGTGTATGTATGTAAACAGTACTGGGCCCACTATAGCTATATTCTTTTTCAGTTGATACGTATACTAGTTGGTTGATTCTAAGCTGAAATACGTATACGTCATTATTTATTAACTTCACTGTTTGATGGAGTTTCTTAGGTATGGTATTTCAAGTCTATTGTCTTCTATAATGCGTACCTTGTAAGATATGCTATTATACCTGATATGTGTCCAAATAACACTCAGCCAATCAATATTGACACTGCTTTCGCATTAAGTCATTTAGTTTAGTGGACAGTTACTTCGAATAAGTCAAGAATTTTACTATACTAGCATTCTTATAAATACCTTTGTAGATACTTTAATTCTTCAGCCTTTCACCTATATAGGTATGTGAAACCTTGAACCTACTGTTGTAATAAATTAGTAAGAACTGCGGGCACCTTGATGTGCACAAGATTTTGTACACAACAGTCGCTAATCTGCTGACTAGCTTCATAATACCAGGTGATGCCATGGTAAAAATAACAAATTTATAGCTGCCAGTTTTTTACAGACATTTCCACCAACAAAACTGGCAGCTGGAAACCACTTTTAAATAGCAAGTCGCCACCTGTACCCCCAGAAAGAGGGGCCATGACAACTAAAAGCACCTTGATAAAACTAAAACAATCAGTCATTGACAAGTAATTTGGAATTTGAATTATTGCAGGAATCGGCTAAAACAGAAACACTCGTTGGAATTACGGTTACAAACGATGCATAGAGGAGTTCCCTCTGGAAAAAATAATCGAGATGTAGGTACAGGTGTCCGAGCTTTTGTGCAAGCCAATCGTACGTCTGCGAAAACAAAAGTGCGATCGTCTCCTGTGTTTCATGATGAATTACGCTCTGACGATTTGCCAGAAAGCGTTGTTAAGTCTGTTAGGAAAAGTGGCATTTTGAATTTGTCAAACAAAAGACTAATAAACGGTAATTATTTATGGACATATTTTTATTTGTATGGTGGATTTTTTACTATAATGTATTCAACATTTACCTGAAGAGCATTTACCTTGCCTTCTCGTTCCTTAAATGCCAGTTCTGTATGTAATTCTTTGGAATGTGGTTTTCCTTAAGGTTTTTGATGAACCCTGGGGCTTAGAGTTAACTAATAATGTGTTCTATGATGAATATATGCCATGCTAATTTAAAAGTTGTAAATAAGTGCAATATTGATTTCACGATTGATGACACGTAAAATTGATTTCAAAATCACTTACTGAATAAATATGCTCAACTTTTCATTGACAGTTCCGTCCAAGGTGTGGAGAATAAATGATCTCGATGAAAACGAAAAGTCTGCTGTAAGTGTTAGTTTGGACAATCCTAGTCCAGAGAAATGGTGGGAGTTTGTCGATCTTGCCAAGCTGATTATAGCCAACAATTATATAACCGTAATACCCAAAGATGTTGGCCAACTTTTGACACTGCAAACATTTGACGTAATAAAATTACTCATCACTGGAATAATATTTTTATGATTATATAAGGAAAAGATCTTGATTGCGTTTTTATTTATCCTAGGCTCATGATAATCAGTTGGAAGAAATACCCGAAGAAATTGGGGGTTTGGAATATCTGCAAAAATTAGACCTTAGTAGGAATAGAATAAAATCGTTGCCTCATGGAATCTACAAACTCAAAAGACTAGGAGAATGTAATTTCAGCTATAATAACATAGAAGTACTTTCTGAAGACTTGGGAAATTTAAATTGTTTACGCCATTTGGTAAGATGTTACGTTTGAATCTGTACTTTTACAAAAATCATGGCGAGGTTGGGAAAGAATTTTAATTTTCGGTGCCCTTTTAACAAATATAATTTGGAAATGCATTGATTCATTGATATCATTCACTACAATGTATGTTCAATTTATCGAGAACTCGGGAATAACTTAGCAGTATGGATGAATATCAGGTTTGTTGGTAATTTACATATACATGGAATTGCCAAAACTGATGGACAAAATGCACAATAAGTGATATAAATCTTTCTTTGCAATTACGTCATTTTTCTCTAAAAAGTCGGGGGTGACGGAAAAAACTTAAAATGGAAACTTTTAACCTATTAATACAGCCTTTTAATAAAAGTATGAACTGATGACGTAATAATATTTGCAGGATATTTCTAACAACCATTTGACATCGCTGCCGGAAGAACTTTGCATTTTGAGCTTACTAACCAATTTAAATGTTTCAAAAAATCAACTAAAGCAGCTTCCTAGTGAAATAGGAAGTCTCACTGGTACACAGTACATAACGCTTAATCGGAATTATAATCATTCTCAGCCAGTGTTTAATTGATAAAAATTGGTTACATATTTTATTTTATGCGAAAACCTCCATTCAGGTTTGCGAATTCTTGATGCATCTGAAAATTGCATTACCTCTGCTCCCGCGGGGATATCGGATTTAGTTCGCCTGGAAATGTTGTACCTGCAACGTAATCAACTGGCACACCTACCTAATGTTACCAATTGCAAAAATCTCAAAGAAATTTATTTACAGAATAATGCTTTGCAAGAATTTCTTTCAGAAGCATTTGCTCTTACAAAAGTTCAGATGATAGATTTACGCTGTAATAAAATCGAAAATCTCTGTATTGAAAAGGACGATTTAGAATACTTGGAACGTTTTTACCTGGACAATAATGATATTGCAGAGTAAGAATTTTCCATTCCTTTTGTATTCTCCAAGTAATGGGTTTGAATATTAAGATACATTATTTAAACAGACTTCCACATGGCCTAGCAAGGCTTCAGTCTATAAAAGCTCTGACTCTCGATGGAAATCCACTCCGAGGAATACGATTAGATATTTTGCAAAGGGGTTCTCTTGAGCTTCTGAAGTATTTACGTGATAAATTTAGAATTAATGATGGTGACATGAGTGTTATGAGCCCTCGAAGTGGGAAATCTGGATTTGGCAATCCAGATTGTGAAGCAGGACCAAGAGGGGCAGTAAATAAGGAAGAGCTGGAGATAGACGAGCACAAAATACGAGCTACAAGAATATTACACATTGTTTCTCAAAAAGTAAAATTTCTTGATAACGATGTTTTTGAAATGGCAGCAGCCGCACAGGTTAACAACGTTGACCTCTCCAAAAATGCTCTCATGCAACTTCCTCAGTCGTAAGTTATACAACAGAATTTGTTAACTGTCGTATGCTATATACGTAAAGAATTTTTTTATTCCCTAGGTTTGAACACGTATGCGAATATCTCACCGAACTAAAGTTGGATAACAATTTTCTCACTTCACTCCCAGTGTGCATTGGCGTTTCCTGTTTTCGACTATATTTTTTGAGTTTCCAGAGTAATCAAATTGAGGATTTGCCTTCTGAATTTGGGAATCTTAAGTGTCTTCGAGAGATAAATTTTGCTCATAATAAGTATGTATACTACGTTGTACACTAATGCACCAATAGCAATACTAAATACTCATACAGTGGACATGAAATTTTCAATTTAAAACAATTAGATTCAAAGCTGTACCAACATGTGCATACGAGTGGTCAAAATTGGAAATATTGATAGCTGCTGGAAACAAAATAGAAGTGTTGGAGCCTGAAAATCTTATGAAATTCAAAATGCTTGGAACATTAGATGTTCGAAACAACAATATAGCTAAATTACCTCCAGAGCTTGGACTTATGACTCAGTTAAGGTATAACTCGCAATCGGTTCATTTCAATTCTAGAAATTTCAGATTTTGTGTTTGTATTACTAACAGGACTTGGTATTTTAATAGGTCCGTAAATGTGGAAGGCAATGCATTTCGAGCTCCAAATTACCAAGTTATATCCCAAGGTACAGACGCGATTCTTCGTTATTTACAACATCGGATTAAAGAGTAACTTAGTGTACGTTAAAGCAAGAGCGACAACGAGGTTCTACTTTAGAACAATAATAAGTTACAGGTTTGATATTATTAAGTATTGGGCTTAAGCAATCATGGATTACAGATACCTCGCTTTGCATGCAGTAGGTAGTTTACTTCTTAAGTAAAAATAAGTCAGCCTAATCTTCTAAAGCGCCATATGGATCTCATTCTTCTAAAGACACGTCTGCCTTTGAAGTCAAAACAAACATGCTTAAATGGCTTCATTGTATAAGGTCGGTTGGAATCTCCCCTTACAATTGAAAATTTTCATGTGCACAAATTGGGAAGTAATAATTATTGATTATTACTGATTACATCAGCAGACCTGTGTATAAAATTTCTAGAAAATTGCACAACGGTTCTTTGGAAAATTGAGTTAACTTTTCATGATATAGATTACCATCTCAATTCGTAGTGATTAACTGATCACTGTATTTGTATTAAAGTTTGTATTAGAACAGTTCAGTAGAGCTGTGTTACGAAGTTGTGTTACGATAAAATGAAGCCCTAAAAAAAGAGTTCAGCTCTGCAGTAATTGTTTACAATTAAAGTTTCAAAAATATTTGCATGTACAATTTTCATTTACAGTTTATGATCTTAAAGTGGCAAAAGAAGTGCAGTTTTTAAAGATTGATTAACTAGTGTTTTTAAATATGTCAAAGTCAAAGTCTGATTTCAAGGTTCAATATTGCCAGTTAAAATGTTAAAACATGCATCCAGTATTTTTAATGTGCCTTATTACAGTTTAAGCTTTTATATGTTCCTGTTAGCTAGTATATATATACATTGTTAGAAATAGTACAGTGTTTACCTAAGGCGTCCTTATTAGCTGACGAACCGGAAGTAGCGGTACAGCAAAACCATGAAGATTGGTAGAAACAAAAAATTGTTAAACTTAATATATCCGCAGTTATCAATTACCCTGGTTCTCCAAATTTATTTGGCTCTAACTTTTACAATTACTATTGTTCGCTTTTTCAGGAGAGTTAAACTATTTACTTTTTTAGTTAGCTTTACAACTTCCGGTTCTTCTGCTACAAGGAATTAATCTACCCTGTATTATAGGTGTTATTGTTACTCTACGCATAAATTTTATAGATTTCTAGCACATCTTAGTTTTTATGACTATGACCTAAGACATGTTATTGAAATATATGTAAATTGAATTATGAGAAAACCAATTTGCTTAAACGTTTATGTACAAATGAATGTCATTTTTATTATTAAAACAATGCAACATAAATTAAAAAATCCGGTCTTTGGAAATCAATGGTTATTATATAGCTGTTCATTTATTCTCCCTCGTCGGTGTTTCAATTGTTATGCAATCCAGCTAGTCAGTGTTTCTTGTTATCCAGTCCACAAATGTAGCTATATTAGTGTACACACCAGGCAGATTTACCCTCCCACTATTTTAAAGAATGGGTCCAATAGTTCCAATAATTATTTAAGAATTCGACCTTTAAAAATATTAAAAATTTTAATCACAAGTTTAAAGCAAAATGTATTTTACCATCCAATGCCCCAAGATACCAGACCAACTAATGTGTATTGGCCATCAACTTCAGTCGTTAATGATCCTCCTGAGTCACCCTGAATATTAGTTTTAGTAAATTGTTTAAATTAATATTGCACTTTTGTATTTTCTTAAAGTTATATCGAGTCTAGTAAAATGAAATTACATACCTGGCAAGAATCCCGTCCTCCATGCTGGTACCCTGAAGCAAAAAGCCATAATTTAGTTAAATAAGTTACTCTTGTAAATATAACACTTTAATATTACCGAAAGTATAAAATTAGGCATACTGTCTAATTTTATTCTTTCGTCATTGTTTGCTACGTCTCTTTGTGCGTGGCCTCGTTCCATTCTTAGTACAATGTGCGTGCATGTAATACTTTGTAATACTGTTAAAATCAACTACCTGCACAGAGAAACACATCGTGAATTGTTTCCCTTCTTCCAGCTTTTTGAAACATGTCTTGACATTTCGCCTGTGGTAAAATTTCGACATCTACTTCCTGTAGAACTGTCGGAGTGGCCGTTAATCCTTAAATAGAAAAACAACATAGAATGAAATTTTGTAAACCGTTCAAAGTGAGTGCTCCCATGTATGTTTGTCTCAGTATGTGCTTATAGAAATGGAATCTGTCGTTTTGCATGTCAACAATAAATCAATTTATAGATATTTTTTCTTTAGTCAAAGTCAATTTGAAGCGTCAGTAATAGAATTTCCCACCTCCTGCCAATCCTGAAAATAGAGTCGAATTATAAATATATTCATAAAATGATGTTTCCATAATGGTGATATAATATAAAGTTCACTTCTGCAGTTTTATCGACTAACCATGTTTTGTTCTTCCCCACCCTACAACCGTTCCGGACTTTCCTTCGAAAGATTCTCTGTATTTGGGTAAGCACACTGGAACAATGTGTTCCTTATAGTGAACAGTTCGAGATAGTTTCAAAAGCGCAATATCATTACGGAAGTCAGCTGGGTTGTAATTTGGATGAACCTATGACAATACCGAGAAATATGTAACGTACAGACGGAGTGGTATTTAGAGTCACCATTTTAGCAAGGAAATTCCCAATGTGCTCCAATTTCTACTCTAATTTGATATTTATTTTATTTAGATTAGATTAGAAAAGTGTTTTTTAATTGTACCTGTTGAATTATTGCTTAACATATTGTAAGTGCTACATACAGGTAGTAATTCAAATCTAGTTTCAAAGTTTCCGTACCTCTTTTTTCTCGACATTATAATCTTCATGGGGAAATCTCTCATTTTGTTGTCGAACGTTCCATTCACCTAATCTCACTTTCAAACTGCTTGTTGGAGTACTGTTAACAAAAAAGGCGTTTTATGACCTTGTGTTTAGGAAATTATTTAATTGAGAAATGATTACTTTATTGTTACTTTTAAGTTGCGAAAATACGTACCTGTATACACCTGTACATTGACCAGTTCCAAAACAATACGTTACAATTACAAAAATATAACTTTAGATAACATTATCAAGTAATAGGTTCTTAGGACATTTTCTCATGGCTATTTTGTTCCTCTCCGATAAATTTTACATTATTACATCTACATGATCATTTATCATTTCATGCTACAGTACACTAGTACTTAAGTGTGTAGTTAAATTGCATTCAGGAATTTGTAGTACTTAATGAGATACATGTCTCTCTTACAGATTACACCAATTTTGTAAGCATTGAGAAAGTGTCCCGCGAACATGCTTTTAGTTTTGATGCTAATAATATCTATTTTAATATTTAAAATTCAGTTTACAATGTGCAGCCGTAACCACCCAATGGTCGTTCAGGAGAGCACCTGCAAATTAAAAAGAATACTTAGCTTAGATTCAACTGGTTAATACTATAGGAGTAAGTAAGTACAACGTAATTACTTAATGCATGGAAGCAACGTTTATTTAAAGTCTACTTTATGTTTTAGACGTGTTTATCAGAGTTTTCTACGCAGAACGTCTGTATATACCCTTGTCTGCATTTATGAGCGAGGATGCAGACAGGCTAAGGCAAACGACATTGCAAAGTAGATTAGATTAAAATGCAATATAAATAGTAAGAGTAAAATTTAGAATTACCTCCACAGGCAATTCTTTTTGAGAGAAAGCTCTGTTTAATGATTGCTGCTTGCCACGGATGAGAACCAAAATTGCTAAACAAACAAATTGATATGAGAGTTGACGAGATTTAGAAAGAGATTCTCATTAATTCCTATTTTTTATTTGATTAGTAGCACAAAGCATATATAATAGTCAGTTAAGTAAGTTACCTGTCTTTTCCACCAACTATACGGTTTGAGCGAGTGTAAATTTGGCCACATTCTATGAAAAGATGAACACAGTGAAAAATAAAGAGGCATTAATAATTACCATGGATTATGTTGCGAATTATGTGCACTGTGCACTACTAGCACAATCCATATTCAGATTGAGGTTGGTAAGGACAAAGCTATTTAAAATATAGGGTACTGTATTAAAAAGTAAAAGATATTCCCCCAAAGCCTTGACAAGTATGTAATAGTAATAATTTTATTCCTCGTGCAACCACCACAAAATCCTACCTTAACTTTACTTATGGTTAGCCCTTTAATCATTTTAATTAGTGCATAGGTGTGTATACAAGTGTACATACATTAGTGGTTGTAAGTTTAATGGAGAACCAGACCAGCCATCATATCAGCCAAAAATAAACACCATACCATGCAAAATGTGCAGCCTTTGTGTGCTTAATGAAATTTTATAAAGACTTGAGAGCGTATCATGTTACCGCTATGTAAATAGGCAAAGGGACACGCATTGTATATAATACAATAATAGATCTTCCTTTTATTTACATCTGTATATACCACTGTAGGAAAGATAAAAGACGCTGTGTATAGCCAACAAATCTTGTAAGGTCATAAATGTCATGTTCAGCATAATCATAACTCAATAAAAGACTGTAAATCCAATAGAAGACTCTATTTGCATAACTTTCTTCTTCATTTTTAAATAAATTGCAATTTACTGTTTAAATATATATGAAATTGTGAGTTAAGTAAAGTCAGTATAAAATAATCTCTCCTCCGTAATGCTTCATAGCAACTTCCGGACTTTCCTCACGATGAAAGTTGAAAAGTTTCCAAATTGTTAAAGTATTACTTATACCATCAATTGAGAGTTCCAATTGAAATCTCATTTCAGAGTTAGCTACTACATTTATTAATATGTTTTATTTTTGTATTCTTAACCTTCAGATTAATAGTAGATTTTAGCATCATTGATAAATCTATGGACAAATCGCATTTGCATTTTAATCCCAAAAAATATTTCGTGTTCCATAACTTTCACAGTTAACGTATTGCACGAATAATATTAAGTATATTGCAAACGGGAAAGTCCAACAAATGACAACGATAGCAAATTATTAAAATGAATTAATAAGAAAAATTAGAATGTGTCTCTGAATAATATTCATCATATCCTGTCCATCCCTTAAAGCCAATAATACATATATTGTGGCTAAGACTAATTATCTTGCTAATTAACGTAAACTTTATAACGACATACTGCTGTGCAAAGCAGTGTGAACTATAAGGGCATCATATACTGTTATGATGTTATTAGAATTATATTACTAGGTATAGTTTAGTTGCTGTAGCCTGAGTAATTTTGATATAATTTAGTAAATGAGCCATTAGAGCAACATGTTTCTTAGTCAGTTTAAAGCAGTAATGTTTTGACAGTTCAAAGGGCGTTGGTTATTTAAAAGTAATTTCTGTGTAGCCACTTATGACATACAAGTGGGTTTAAGTTTAGAGCAGAGTAGTTATGACACACAGCAAGTACGTTTTGAACGAATTAAATCTTGACACTAATTTTTAGCTTCTTACTCGATAAGCATTGTCAACTGTCAGGAGATACATACGAAGAATACGAAATAGTATTTGTGTGTTATTTACGAAGATAACTGCATTGTAAACTAGTTGAATTGTTAAATGGAGAAGAGTGACACTCTCATGGAAGCATAAAATCACATTGCAATCTTGTGCAAGTAATATAAGTTTTGAAAATTCTCCTAAATAAAAAGCAACGCTTTATTTGTGCGTATAGCTATAAATTGTGCATAGGCAGTGTTGTTACAGGATAGATACTTAAATAGGTATAAATCTAAGTAGGTGTATGAATCCCTGCAGATAAATAGAGAGATTATTCTCCTATATGTTAGTAGTCTAGCGTTCAGCTCTGTTTACTCTATAGTGATGCACAAGAGTGAAGTTCACTAAAAAGTCTGCCGGATGTGACTGTGGACTCCCTAGAGTCACACACGAAATATTATCAGCTGCAGTACAATGCCAACGAAACAAAACACCTATCTCAAATGTTGATGCTCGCAATGTACAGGGAAGACAAGAGCGAACAAAGAACTCTGTAATCTGCATGAAATTATTGTCTCTTAAGTTTATCTTTGTTTTTATTGAGGTATGTAAGCAAAGCACACAGCATACGGTAGCAACACAATACTAAAGGTCCCCTAATCTTGCTAATATTTTAACATTATTAGTGTAGATAGACCTCAGAATAATGATTGTCGATATCACAAAAAATCTAGAGCACTCATCAAATTGGAATTGTCATTTCATTGTTTCTCACAATTTCTCTTAGTTATAGTTTTTTCGGCACTATCCAAGCAAGTTCTTTGTTCTACAGATTAGTATCCATGCTCTGTGCTCAGTACTGCAGTCAAAACTTCTCATTATTATAATACATGTAAAACAAGGAAAACTGAGGTCTGCAGCTTCAAATGTAAAAATGTTATGCTACTTGAAAATGACCTTTTCCTCCTACTAGTGTATGTCAAGTTTGAAAAAATCTAAAAATAAGCAAATATTTAAAGAGGTAGCATTTCGTTGCGTAATAGGTTGTCAACAGCTTTGTGGGGTTAAAAATAAATGAGAGTTACGTGTGTGTCAGTGTTATGTAAATGATCTCCAAGATTAGATAAAACTACGATGAACCTTAATTACTAGCCTGGATTTTTGTATAAAGTGTGATTATATTTAGTATTAGATTGGGTTGTATACAGTGTGAATTTGGGATAGAAGACAAAGGTTGAGATTTTCATTCCAGTCCAAAATCAAGCAAGTCAAGGGATAGCTTAACAAGGATAGGCGTTGAAGATTTTTCACTTGAGACATCCAGAGTTAAATCAACTCATTTAAAGTAAGCAGGTCAGAGGAACCCGAGCAAAACCAATGTACTGTATGCATACTTTGTAGCCCATTCGTAGCACAACAAAGCGTGCGTGTCCAATGCATTGTGAAGTAAAGAAAAATGTGCTTAGAGACCCACACAGAAATCCAAGAATAATATTTTGTTAAACATAAGACACCAAAACATGCATAGAACCTGTGTTGTTTACGTGAGTTATATATTATATCCCTTTGTACAGCAACAAAGAAAATCACCAAAAACGACTATCGCTATCCCCAAACTGCAACAGGATAGAAGGCCCCGTGTTGTGTTATAATACAAATGATTGTTATTTAATCAAGTGCAATTTGAAATTGTCATATTTTGCAGTGAACATTAAGGTGTGCTTAATAAAAAAGTTTAGATTACCCCTTGGGCTGACGCTCAGCCTGTCAGGTATGCTGTTATTAATAACAGTGGGCCGAGATTGGTGTTTATTATTGTTCGGATAGTCAAAGTCATTTGAAACAGAATAAATATCGTTGGGGTTGGGGTCATAAGGAGCCGTGGTGATGACAGGAGGTAAACTACTTGGTTTTCCTGGTCGGTACTTGATGACATCTGAGGGATAGAGTGGGTAAGAGTCGTCAGAAGAGAGAGTCGAGTGAATACTATTGGTATAGGGCTTGTAGGTTGAGGGACGGTAGAAGTTATACGAGGGTCGGTTGAAATATGGTTTCAGGGCTGACATTGGGAGAGGCCGATAAGGATCTGGTCGACTAAGAACCGACGAGGATGGAGATGTGGATGGGGAGGATGAAGAATACGGCCGCTGTTTGTCATAGCTGCTCGAGTGATACAAGTCGTACGAATAACTTGTGTTACTGCCCGATGCTGTAAAAAATCCCAGCCGTAAAATATTCAAATACACGAGTTTCCTTTGAAAGCCTACATCATAATCATACCTAACGCCATGTGCCTGCTGCAATAAATGTAACGAGCACAATTAGACTCTAAAGCTTGAAATTTGTCTCGTGTTTGTAAGATGGGAGGCAAATGGGTCAAAAAATAGGCGGAAATGAGTTAGGAGAACTTGGCTTTGGCTTCTCTCTGTACTACTGAATTAGCTCGCCTTTAACTAGCGGTACTTTAAACTCAAAGTCGTTCTGTCATGTCTCTCTTCCAATTTCTCGTGTCATCTATCATGACGTTCTGAATTCTAATGGTGAGAGAAGTGACAAATTGCTGCTAATGTTTTACACTTCCTCCTTCTTTACATTTTCTATTCAAGCCTATTGTGTACATCTCAAATTATTTTATTCACCCTTGTTCAGTTAGTTTTATACGATCATTCTAGTTTACGGTAAATGTGCGTACACACTTAGCATTTCTTTTCCGAAGGAAATAATGATAACGCACATTTGACTTAGAAGTTGGCTTTCATAATGAAGTCATAAAATGTACTATATTTACTAATAAATTATAAATTGATTCGTGGTCTGTGATGTAATTCTATTTAATCACCAATTGTAATCAGTAATCGCGTCAATTCGATATGTTTTCGTCTCTAAACTATTAAGCGCATGAAAGTAAACAAATTATACGTAGTAAAAATTAAGTTAAAATAAAGAAACCTAAATTTTGATTGTCAAATATTGTAAATTGTGTGTAGGTACCATTATGTGTAATGTAAATAATCTACGCACTGCTAACTCTTTTGATTGTGAGTGTGTCATGTCAAAATTCTAGTGTAAAAATAAGTTTGGCTTGTCTGAGTCAGTCGTTTTCTTTACGCTGTTCAGCAGTATTAGTACTGCTTGGTGCATTGTCATCAAATCAAAATATACTTATAAATTGGATATAAACAAGCACAGGTGATACTATGTAGAAAGTTTTCATGTGCCATGTAATGTAACAATACAATGTTTGCTGAATGAATAGTAATCACGTTCATGGCTTACGCTCTGCTTAGAACACAAATTCTATGCAATTTTACTATTACCTATAGCTAGTAGTATCTATGATTATGTGTAAACACAGTATGCACGTAGGTATACACGATTTAATATTTCCATCCTCATCCAACTAACTGCTCGCTTGATACGAATTGATCCAAGTGAGCTTAAATGTACAACTAACGTAATCGAAGTTGTCACGCGGTGTCTTTTCCATTAGTTACTTGGAAAACAGTGCTTAAACCACCTACAACCTTAACTGATGTGCTGTCTACCCTAAATACCTCACTGACTCACTTCTCCTTAGTACAGAACAATAGTAAGATATTTAAACAAACATAAAACATACATGACAAAACAAAACACAATGCGAGAAAGAAATCAATGAAATACAAAAGTACAACTGTTTCTTCAGTTGAATTTCTTACGTGGATTGTCCAAAATACCAACAGCCGCCGTTGATTCTGACGCCTTTTCACGTGGGACGCAGCAGCTCCAAATCATTCCACCGTTACATAAATCAAGTGGTTTAGATCCCTGCAGGACGCACGACACACTTAGCCCACAACCGTACATTTTACCCGCATGCCAGCAATTTTGAGGTATAACTGAAAGAAATCATAAGTACATTAAACATTTTATAAAAACAGCAATCTTTTCAGTATTCCTTCTTTGTGTCAATGTGTAACTGTGTTTTGTAAAGATAAATAGTTGTAATCATAATAATTAACGGATGAGATACAGTTATGAACTATGATTTGTCAGCTAGGTAATTGATGATAACAAAAACAGTGATACTATTAGGACGAGAATTGGAATTATATTGTCGATTCGAAGACTATTTCCCTTATTGTTGATTCAAACCTGCAAGTTGTCTTGCGTCCTCGTTAAGCTTAGAATTGTTTGAATAAAGAAGCTCATAGATCTGCATTTTATGTTGCAAATCAAGAACATCGCCTGTAGAAGGGCTGGTATCAAGCATATGGCTCAGTGTCACATCATTTTTGTTGTCATGATTGTGACTAGAGTCATATTGGTGATAAGGACGATAACTATCATCTGATGGAGCTGTGGAAGTGTAAGGTTTCGTTTCATATTTTTCGTTGGAGTTGGAGAAAAAGGAGCCTTTTGTTTTATGATTGTTGTGAAATCCAAGGCGATCATAACCAAAACGGTTGGAATCACTTTGTCTATTGGGAACTATTGTTCCTTTTCGATTGGAGAATGAGTGGCTAGGCTCATCAAATATAGCTGTTGGAAACCCAAAGCGGTTATAGATGACTTTGGGAGTGTCACGGCTATAGGCTCCTCGATCTGTGCTGTAAGAACCGGTTGTCGATGATGCTGAAGATGACATGGTGCTGAAATAGTTTTAATTTCATACATGATTCCAGCAAATGCTATTTTATTGGTAAATGCATTGTGGTGACTGTAAAAAGTAGGTTACAATACCTGGAAGGGTAAGAATCTCTAGTATTCCTACGAGAATTGTAATTGTAATAGTCTTGATGCGTTGATGATGATGAATAGGGATAATAACTACTGCTAGAATTTCTAATACTGTCATACTTTTTGGGATGACGAGAGCCAGAATAGGGGAACTTCACATCACCATTTAATTTGTAGCTATAAGTATAATCTAAGTCCGTACTTCTTAGAGGGGGGAACTGAATGCCCATAACTGTCATAAACACAGATCCTATCACAAAACTTATGAAAGCAACTTCCATCTCCATTGAATGTCCTTTCCTCCTGAATGGGTGACGAATTCTCATTTTGCAGTAATTTTCCTTTACCAGTGTACACGGTCACTCAGAATACGTTTAGCACGTTTCCTCTATTATGAAGCATACAGGGAGAACTGTAAGGATTCACTAAAACGTTTAAAGAGATGCACTTCCATTTTGAGAAGAATATTTGATTTTTGTTGACAATACCCAAGTTGATTAACCAAATTGGTCAGATGAGGTAAGTTGAACTCAACATTGAACTTTAAAATGTGATTTGCAGGAATATTAAATTAATAGGCCAACACCTGAACGGATTTGATGGACTCAATTTGTTGGAAATTATCGTGTGAATCAGAATCATACATATTATTGTGATTCCTATGATGTTATGAGTATGAATTCAATTTCAGTGTGATGTACTTTTAATATGAATACAAGTAAATGGAGAGTTCAAGTTGTTTGTTGTGGTATTTAATATGTGTATCTAGAGTGGCCGTATTGCAGTTACCAACATGACCGAAGGCAATAAAGGAAGTGTGATAACAACAATGGAATACAAAATCTCCGGAAGTACGCTCAGAGTTAGAGTAATACAGAACTTGTAGCAACACAAATTATGTAGGTACACATCCAATGTACTGTACTTGTAGATCGGAGTCTTTAAAGGATGGAAGGTGTATTGCACTCGACGAACAACAAACACCGACTAACCAAATCAAATACAGAAACGTAACTCAGAGGCTCCTGTTTTCATCTCATGTTTATTGTTGAGGACAAAGACGGGGACCTGACTGACTTCAAGCAAAACGTAACAAGTGTCAACAAGATACTTGGCTTACATTAAGAAATAATCTGTTCTTCTAGTCATATAATTTTACCCCCTTCAACTCTGGTCTCTCTCAATGAAAAGCTCTCTTCTAACCCTTCACCAACATAAACACCGTCAAGTTATGCACCACAAATACGACCACCTCTTCAGTCAGTCTGTGCAAAAAACTCATACTAATACAGTTTCTTTTTAAAGCTGGTTATGTCTATGTCGTACTCTATTCTCATTTTATGCTCACTCTATGTAGGTGCATCTGTTTAACTTCTATCAGTATCATTTAAAATAAGTACTGGTTTGACACACGCGGGTGAACACTACTACTATAGTACAATAGAGACTTTATAGATACACTGGCGAATATAACTAAGTGTATATTGGTTTTTGCACATTATTGTTCACCTTACCGTAATAATGCATAAATATATATGCCTGTAGTCTGCTTACCTATTTATGCAGGCAGACACTTTTGCAAGTTGCACCCCCTGCTTTCAGTCCACCCGGTTGACGAGATTATTAAGGTTATAAATCACCTATAATTCTATGTATGATTCACCCATGACTAATGCATTAATAATTTATTAAAAGAAGTTGATAACAGCAAAATTTTTATGTAGATTGTAAATGATAATGCTTTAAATAACGTAGTACTGTGTGAAAATATTCCTGGAAGGAAAGTCCATCTACGAAAATAATCTTCATAAAACTGGTCTTTATTCTTATGATGGGGAATATCTACTAAAGCACTTTTCCATCCAACTGTAAGCATTCCTGAGCTGAGCATTCCCTAAATTCCATTTGATATTTGAAAACTACCACGACTACAAGGGAATTGTTAATTGTAATAGTAAAACTACAGAAAGGCTTCAAAAATTTTCTTTCTGAGGAAGTGAGCAACAATTTTAGAGGGTACCCACTTTATCAGTCATTAACTAAGGAATTAATTCTGTTTCTTTGTTGTCAGAAGATATTGCATTAATGCACTATTAAACAATAGTTCGTATATATTTGCACTACTATAGTGGGAGATTCCTATACCTAATTGGGTACTTTAAGATAGAGGGACACTGGACCTAAATATGTGGTGAAATGGTTGCTGATAGTACAAATATCGCTATTAATTGACGGGATTAACACATCACTTTACAGATAATTCGTCGCATTCACCACTTAAAATAGACCACCCATGTAAATGCAACCTTCCAAAGTTACCACTTATTCTCTTATTCGAAATTCTCGCCACATTGCTAGATTGATAACATTGTATACAGCGAATGTAGTATATTGGGAAATAATGGATTACCCGTTGAATTTTCCAGATTACTAAATAGAGTATCCCAAAATTAAAAACGTCTCATTTTGAATCAGTTACAGATTATGCCTTTTTAAGTTTATTCTACTATTCCCTATTGGACAGCGCTATGTTTGTCTTCGTTCTGTGTCGCCTGGAAGCATATATAAATCACGAAGTTGTACTTCGGTGGCTAAAAACTTAGTTACAAATACCCCACTATTTAAGTGCAATGGAAGGCAAGGAATCTGCGATTCTGCTTCATTGCCATATGCTGAAAATTTTTACTCAAGTTTCGGTTACAGAATGTGGCAAATTTGTCAGCCAGAAGCTCACTAAAGAAACCGTGGTTTTAGTTTGATTGTATTAAATCGTGTGGATTATAATTCAAGTCGAAATCAAATTTTAGGGTTTGGATCGGTTATAATTTTTGTAAACCAAACCGTTGCAATTTGGAGATTAAAAAAATATTTTCACTAATTCTATTTGAGTCTTGCTTTTCCATTCTGTTGCCTCTATACCCATCGGCTTAGAGCAGTAAGGGAGCAGATGTTTAGTAAGTGATAATTTGATTACATTATACCTAAATCACACTTAGAGGGGGTGGAGGTAGGCAAGAAGTCTTCTACCAAGTCCTACAGCATTTATAAAAATTGAAGTCTGTTAGATTCGGTTTCGGTTCTGTAAATCTCAGATTTGCTTTACGGGTCAGATTTGAGTCATTTGAGTTAACGCTCATTGGGAGTGATCGACTTGTGATACACCAGTAATTACCTTTCTTATCACAACTGCTAATTTAGTAGCACAAATGTGGAAGTGACAGAAGCACAAGTGATTGATGAAGTGCTATATGTTTATTTGCAAAAGTCTCAATTTAGTTCGCAATCATTGACCCATGTCAGATGCTGGCAATTGTTATCTGGCAAATAATAATAATTCTATTGTAGGAGAATTAACGTTAAACTAACTGCATGTTTTCCGATTTAAATAGTATATAGATGCAAGCTGCATTTAATGATTCTCCTTACAACATAATAGTTTTTGTGAACCAAGAATGAATCTCTTTCCCTATCCATTTAGCTACTTTATTTAACTTCAACTACTTTAAAAGCTCAACAACTGCTCATGTTTAATGAAATTTTTTGATACAAAGATTTCTAGCTAGAGGGCTTTTGTTTATTGCACCTCTCCAGAAAATTATAAGCATATTTTATTTCACTAAAATTTAAACTGTAGATTTTATAGACATAATATAAGAAAGTCTTATAGAAATCCGATTATGCAGATTAATAGTCTCTTTGGAAAAGATAGTTTCATCTTTTAGCATTTCAAAACAATAATGTTTTTTGTTTATAATACTTTTACATGTCGGCATGCAAGAATGCAGAATTTGCTCATTAGTACGAGCATATAATAAATACTTATTCAGAAAACTAAGAGAATCAAATTGGTAATTAGTCATTCCTAAGTACTAAATACATTTAAGTGGTTGATAAAGAATGTAAAGTAAGTTGATAATTTTACATCCCATCAAGCATTAATAGATTACTTGGGTTTAGAATTCTCTAAAGCTTTTCATAATCAATTAAAAGCATTTGCATAAGATCATTATGAATGCAACCTTAAGTAATGGATTTCTATATTGGTTTAATTGTATCGCCATTGTTGACTGCATACAGGTTTCTCTGGATTCAGACTTAAGTTGTGGTATTCAGTGGCAGACGTTGACTTGAATTGAAATGAATGCTTATTGTATACTAGAAACGTCCAATTGTACATGGTATTATGCGATATAACAAGCAAATACAGCAACAAACGAAAATGCAATACCTAGGCATTGATTTTACACTTTCGCTTTCAGAACATTTGCAAATAACAGCATGAGGCATCCATGAAAGTTCTTTAACACACTCATATGTGCAGTGGAGCGTAAATTCACTAAAAGTTGCCTTGAACAGTAAAAGATTAGCACAATGAGCAAATGCAAACTCTCGATTTTCTTGATCATATCATTGTCAAATTGTGACAATTTTATTGCATTCTCTACAGATTACAGAACAAACTGACTATTTATTCCTTTCTCACATAATCCCAAACTCTTATTGTCAAAAGAACGTTAAATAAGATGGAAAACATGAAAATAATGTAACACAACAATTGTGTGAGATTTTATTTCTCCTGATATAGGATTAAGTTCTCTGTTACGTAGTGTACCTTGTACCTACGCGGATTTCGTATTCAAAGCTAAGCTGCACATTAGCGTAGCTGTCTCTATCATTAGAAAATTTGTCTAACGTGTGCAGCTGAATAAATAGAGAAGACATTTTCAATCATGGCACTCATGAATAAACATAGTGGAATTGGCAATGACAATGAATAAGAGCAAGTCGAAAATTGCTTTTGAAACTAATTATGGAATTGGGTTTTGGGTCGCTATTCGACAGTAAAACGCCCTTATTAAAATTGCTAATTAACTATGAAGGAATTCAAATGGTTTGAAAAGAACAGGTGAAATGCCAAATACATACAATACCCATCCAAAAATAGACCTTTGCTACTGTTTTTGAAAAACTAGCTAAAAGTTAGTAGCACAAAGTTTTCATGGAATTTTATAGAGATTCCCTTTATTAAAATGCACTGTAGATAGAAAAATAATTGCAATAAACTAAAACAAGAAAAAGGTACGCTTACCAAACATTCTCCTCCGAAAATCAAGAAAATCAAACACTGGCATTTTTGAATGAACACTCTCCTTAATGATGATTCCATTTGGATGTGGAAGTAAATGCGGAGGAACTGGCGGAGGAGGTGGCGGTGGAAGAGGAAATTTGTTATCCATTCGTTTGACACTGAAGCTCTCATTGGAAAAAGTTTTTGTGATGACTTCCACACTATTGTCAATAGTTAAATTTGATTTTCCATGAGCAAAGGAGTGGTTATTGCGGGTAGACATAATAAAAAACAAAAACACAGAAATAACGATAAGGATTGAGTGAGGGGCAAGAACCATGATTGGTCTATGACGGCCGGTGATAAAGCTGACACTGACAATGACTACATGGAGACGAAAGAACTGTGACCATGTCTTGTGGTTTGAAGTTGAGCAAGAGTGTGATATAATTACTATTGACACGCAGAGTTCAGCCAAGTAAATGAATTGTCGAGTGAGATCGAACGTATAAGCTAACTAAAGTTAATTTAAGTCGAAGGTAGGTTTGAGGAGGAAAGGAAGGAGTATTGGATCCGAAAGCGATGGCACGGGTGCCTGTGTGTTTACATGATACTCAACTCTGGTAGTCGACACTTGGATGTTCGACACTCACCTCAATTGAAATTAAGGCAAAGCAAGACGAGTTGCAAGCTAAATGCTTTCAGCCAACTACACAATACCATTTAAGTATTTTTAAATACGTAAGTAAGCAGTGGAGACGGAAAGATGTACTATAACTATAATACATGCATGCGAAGGAAATTATTTAAAGTAGAATTGCTTTGACTTGATTTATAGAAGCAACAATTACAAGTGCAAGAGATATTACACGCTGTTGTGAAGGCTAGTCTTATGTTAACTTACTGTGGGTTCTGGTTCTCGCTTGGTCCTTACAAATTCGACAGTTTCCTTCGTATACTTACTTAGCAAACTCTATTTGGGGTAGACCAAGCTTGAAGTGAAAGTACACAATGTATAACAATCAATTCATCTGACTTGGCTAATACAATTTGTGTTGTCAACACAAATGAATATACAGTAGGCTATATGCAGTCTGCTACACTTTACGTTAATAGCATCTTTGCTACAATTAAATTGCCAGATTATACACAAAAGAGCCGAGTCCTGCTATTCATACTTTTAATCTTTACATAAATATATAGGCAAACAATATTCAATACAAGCTCTTATTAGTAAAGCCTGAAGAAGACAGCCATCGTAATGGCTTTAATTTACTGCTATAAACATTCAAAAGCCACGTCTCTGTAATCTAATTCAGACAGCTTCGTGTAAAAAGACTTGTGAAACTTGCTACGCTTAAATTACCAGATTTTTACTTTTTAAATCTTACGTGGAGAATAGAAATTTTCTGTCATTGTTGCTACTCTTTGTAAGTTATTTGATTCTTTTCTAAGCACATTAATAATACTTTTAAATACCTCATTTTATTTAAAGAATGTGACATAACAACTGTAAATGTTAATACGATAACGAACAATGCGTTTGCTTTACAAAAGTTCATGATGTCAGCAGTCAATAAGGCTTTTCCTAGAAGCTAAATGTAATATGGATCTATTATATTACAATCTAATTACCGAAATTTGCGTTGCCGAAGAATGTAGACGTATTCCTTGAAGATTTACCTGATTAAAGAAGTATTTTCAAACGTGTAGGTAATGCCTGCCATTTTGTAAGACAAGATATAAATACAATATGATGATGAAGGATTTGTCTTATTCGATGAAAATTCCTAGACTTCTTTAACCTAAAACGAAAACGCACGAAAAACAATTTATTTTATGCTAAGGAAAAGTTATCAGCAATGGAATTGTTCTTAAATTGTAATATGTTGTTTTCCAAGTCTCTAATGTTTACTAACTTTCTGTAAAAATGCAATTAAGTGACCAAACAATGAAAAGGTGTTTTTTGGTAGAATCGTGTTGGCGAAGAAAAGTGAGAAAAAAGTAGTCAATGGCTTATTATACTTGATTTATTTGTTTTACGGAAAATGAAACACGCAAATTGGCAAGGCTAGATTACGTTTCCATTGAAAAATAGTCACTGTGTCATTGTCTATGCTAAAAACCAAATAGTCTGTTGTCCATTCTACATTCAAATCTTACTAGAAGGACATTAAAATGAAATGACATAAAGTAATGAGGAAAGTGTTTCCAATTTTTCAATAAAAAATAATTACACAAGTGAAAGTCAATGTCAACATTGGTCAATCAGGTAGGACCGACATGTGCCTATACTAGTACTGTTATATTACATTATTCAAAGACAGTAATAAGATAACATTGTTACAAAAACAGCATCTACCCAAACCTATAGAGTAACTTTGTGGCACGCCAAAACTGAATACGGTTCTCGACGGTCAATAGTGTCGATTACTTTTCCTTACAAACTATTTTTTGTCAGTACTTATTGTAAGAGTAAGAGTCTTTCGTATTTACTATTTGTAAAAAAATATATGTCGTAAAAAGTTAATAAACGAAACAAAAAGAAGCACATTAAGAGATTATTTGTCTATTGAGGTTTTGTGTAGCAGCCTCTGATTCCAAGAATGGCCACTTTACATACAGAATTGTAAAAATAATACAAAAACACAATTTAATATTTAAATGTGTTTCTTAAATGCAATTCACTGAAGAAAGTGTTATTCAATGGATCCTGCAACTTTACAATGGTTTACAAAAACTCTAGCTGTATGTACTTATCTACTTACACATCACAATAATATAATGTAAATCATTACTATATCATTTTATTTTAGAACCAAAAACTGCGTTTTACTGCGAAAATTTTCCCAATCTAGGGCATTGAAAAATGAAACAGCAATTAGTAAAAGGAAACAAGTCAACATTCTTAAATACATTTTGTATATACAAATAACTTATTCAATTTATTATTAAATAACAATCACATTCTTAAACAAGGGACCTTAATAAAGATACTTAGTCTACGTTATTACAGTATTAATTTTCTATTAGGTGCATTGCAGATGTGAGTACGACTCTTTTGTTTCTTCCTGAATACTACTACATATAATATTGCATGATTTCGAGTTTTGTTGACCATAAGCTTGGTTATGGTGGTGGTCCGTAATGTAAAAGAAGGTTTACCCGCTGTAAACATCGTTATTTGTATTGAGTTAAAACTTGTTCAGTATGCACATTCTTAAGTGACATACAAAAATAATATAATCTTCTTTTGAGGATAGTCTTAAAAGTTTTCTAGGCCGATATCTGGGCACGAATCCATCTCGCTGTTGTCGATACTTTATGGTAAATTCCTGGCTGACGATCCACCGCACATCCGAAACCCGCTGATGTGATCCCGGCAAGAGTCCACCGGCCATCATCCAGTGTCACTGAAAAAGACGAATTCATTAACTTGCATGTTGGGAATATCACGACAATTTTATGTATGAATCATTCAAAGTAAAGTTTACCAAGAGGTCCTCCACTGTCTCCCTAAAAGAAATTAAATATAAATATGAAT
Source organism: Yoshiicerus persimilis (assembly GCA_020352615.2). Classification (NCBI taxonomy): domain Eukaryota; kingdom Metazoa; phylum Arthropoda; class Collembola; order Entomobryomorpha; family Tomoceridae; genus Yoshiicerus; species Yoshiicerus persimilis. Next base: position 30,428,720 of record CM036940.2, on the reverse strand, counting down.
ACAATTATTATATTAAGTTAGTATTAAATACATAGTACTAATTAAAAAAGTAAACACTTACTCATAATTAGTACTAAACAATATGTACAAATAAATAGATAAATTTTTAATAGCCAAATGGATCAGAATAATTTCACCAATGATTGGCATGGCTCTAAATTCACTAGCTTACGAGACACGCGTCCATCAGTCCATTTTTATGTCCAGCACAGAACATTTCATCGTGAAGCTCGACACGAATGTGTTTCTGGTGATGCCATCGCCTGCACTCATAATTGTTTAAGATGGGAACTAAAACTTTCTGTAAAACATTTGTGCCAGTTTTCCCTGAAATGCAAAACAAGAGATCCACAGCACATACATTTTCCGGCCGGATTACATTGCTTTTAATTACATTTTCATTTATTACCGTAGGAAGTATCTGTCTTTCCCCAACCGGCGACAACCCCAACTCTTCCTTCGTAATTCTTTTCATCTGGTGGTAGGCACACTGGTAAAATGTTAGCCTTGAATCTGACAGGGCGGTGAAGTCTCAATAAGGCAACATCAAATCTGGGGGAAAAATTATAATAATTATTTTTATGTCATTCACAATGTATGATAATTTCTAATCGTTATGATTACAAACAATAGAGTATTGCTCCCAAGGACTGCTCAAGAAAATAAATTACCTATCCGGTTGAGTCAACATGTATTTAAAGCGCGGATGAATAATTCTCTCCACAACAGCAAAAGATTCCTCTGGTAATGGCTCAAGCCATCTTCCAGTGTCCTTTGTGTCATGCTCTCCTAAATATACTGTTATATCCGAAAGCCTGAAAATGTTAGTAAATAGAAAATTAGTTTTAACCTTTTAAGTGATGTAATACCTTAAAAAGAATATCGATATCATATAAAAGAATGGGATGCTAACATTCTAATTTTAGGTTAGTGTAGCCGAATTATTTTTTAAAGCAAACTCACAAATAATACCATACTATATCACAGTAGATTTTAGAGGTATGAATTTATTTTGGTGTTACCGGGCACGATGAACGCAGTGAGCAGCAGTTACTAAATAATAATGATTCAGCTGCAATTTTAATGGTGATAATTAGTGATTGGACTGACAAATAAAATAATTAACTGAATGGATCTATTTGATGCAGTTTACCAGAGCGCCTCCACATTGAAATCCCGATATTCGTATGTGAGCCTGCCAAGGCAGTTCCCCAAAATTTGCTGTACTTCCACCGATGATACGCTTCTGAGCTGCTAGTTTTTGAATACCGCACTCTAATTTGAAACCGGAAATATTTCATATTAGATATTATCACTACATCCACTACTATTGCAAAATTGATGTTTAATGGTCAGTGTCCTTCATAGGTACCAATATCGTAATCAGATACAGAGAGATCATTTGTTTCTACGAGTTCTTCTTTTCTCAAAGCCTGCATAGATGTTGGGATATAGGAACTGGCGCTTGCTGTATTGCTGAAAATATAACATCATCTAATTAGAACAAGTTACAATTAGAAAACACTTGTATAATTAATTCTCATTAAATGTTAAAGCATTTGACTTTCGAGGTTATTCCTCTCTTGTTAACTTAATATTCCAGTTTCTTTATCACATTTAGTAGAAAAACGAAGGGTAACGGTAACCTTACTGTTTCACAGTAGGAGCCATTGTCATATATAAAATAGATAAACTATCTTTTATCAATTGGAAAATGTTTCGACTTAAGTAGGAAACTCGTGCAAATCTTTAAATATATCCACAACAAAAATTGACATCAAATACCATAGAATTAGTTAATTACTGCCAAATAGACACATAATACATACTCGCCTGAATAAAAAGGTCTGTCTCACTACTTGATGCATCGGTTACAAAATAAGCTTATATAAGGACTCTATAAAATTTCCCTTTAAATTCTTTTGCTTTTTTAATAAGCTCAATAAAATCAAATGTTCAATTATATGAATTAAAGTTAATAATGCATTGTTCAAGTCGCAGACTTAACCCTAGAACCTCTTACTTGTATTAAGTAATTTAATGATTTCGATGTTAACACTTCACGAAGTAGAATATTTAAGGTAGAGCATAGAATAGAAAAGTAATTCTTCATTGATACTTATGTTTGATGCTTCAGAAATTGAAAATACGTTTGTAAAGCATGGTTTCAGTAAAGCTTCGAGATGATTTCAATTTTTAATGCTTGTGGAGTAAAAACTACCTCTGTACAATTTATTTCTGTTATAAACATTAAGAAATGAATTGCAGATGTCGATGACAATTGATTGCAATTGTTGAGAAAGAATGCTTTCAGATAAGAAACACACCTGCTAGTGCTGGTGCTTCCGCAGCCGCTTCTTGTGAGCCAACAGAGAAGAGCTAATGTGCATCCACCACCTGGACAATTTCTTGCTGATTGAAAAACTTGAGGAAAAATGCGTGGAAAGAAAAACGAGGCATTATCATTACGACCTGTAGAAATCAAATGAAAATTAATAATAATTAAAACTAATATAATACGAACAGATAGATAAAATCCTTGAGGTAAAGATTGATAAATATAAAAAGTGCCAGTTAATTGTAATCAAAACTAATAAAATTTCCATTAAAACTAAGAAGTTGTCCTGCAGACATAGAGGGGTCAATATTCATTATGTTCCACTTAGGAATTTACGGATAAGTAATAGGAATATAATAGTAAATCACCTAATTATGGTAATTTTCACCACTAACCCAGTGCCTACGTAAAAGTGGGTCATTTCAAAGAAAAGTAAAATGATTTTGCTCTCATTTTGCTTAGTATTGGGATAATGATTGGGAATATGAGTAAAAATAGTATGAATTAAGGATGTGAGTCAAAGGATTTGGAAAATAGTGACAGTGTAGGTATGTAAAGAGAAAAAGTACCGTTGCGATGCGGACCTCCAACAATCCAGGAATGAGAGAGACTGAAAATCCCAACGAAGAATACAATTGAGGTGTACCTCATGATCTAGTTTTGACAGAAGGAATATTCAGCGACTCAGTCTCAGTCTTGTCTTTGGGTCGTCTTCGTCCACACAGTAGATTGCTTCTCTTGTCACACTACCAAGCTCTTCCGATGTTATTGCGGCGTTCTTGTGTCGCCTCAGTGGCTTAACTGTTCATGGGGAATGTAAAAATAAACATTTTACTACTTGTCTGTCATGATTCATTACAACCTGTACAAATTTCAGATCATATGAGTCTGATCACTTGCCTATTCCTTTACACCAGAAGAACATGTTCATTATACCGTATTTACAAATACATAAAGGAAATTAAAAGTACATAAGATAAATAGTATAAGTACACAGATATTTTCATTTCTATTCTCTTAAAATCTGTGCCACACATTCTAAATAGTAGTAATCTACATTGTAGCCTGGAGATTTGAAGAAATCTATTTCAAGTGCGCATGGAAATGGTAGAGCACACAACACGTAGGTACACATGCTTATATAGATTGGGTAGCTTCACGGTGAGTATCAGCATCACAGTTCATTGGAGCCCAAATCTAGGTGAAAAGTCAAGTAGTCCAGTAGAGACCTGTTTCACTGTTCTCACGAACAGAAATGAACAAAGTATGCAGATGTTGTACAGGTAGGACTGCCGACTACATCTCTACAATATTTCCATAAGCGTATGGACTATTGTTATTCCATTACTTTTGCCTTCCCTGTCGTCACCATCACTAGCAATCAAGTTGTGCCAGCCAAACCACTTTTGATTCTTACAGTTTGCCTTCATAATAGAGAAGTCGTAGTACTAGAAGCTATTAAACTGGTAAATATCTATTCCCTGTTGCATTGCACCCTGCAGCAAATCTTCTTTACGATTCCGTTTGTTTTATCTAAGACATGAGTGACGTAGCTACTTACATATCACTAAAAAGCTCCATTGGCCTTTACGTCCACACAACGCAGCTACCTACGATTAGCATACCTTTTATGTGAGAGACATTTTTATTTTAGCAAGCCTATGTATATTAGTATTATTGTTGTAAACAATCAGCTACCTATTGATACTTACGGCCTACTGTACTACAGATGCGCACAATAGAGTCTTATTCCGTAATATTATGGTTTCTATCAGCATATCACAAAGTATTTGCGTCCACTTTCCAATCCGTCACGAATCAACTCAAAACTGTCACTTTTACCATCACGAAAACAAGCTTTTGCTTCAATATTACGTCCCATTTCAAATATTTTCTCAGCCACACACAACATTCGCCCGTAATCTGACAGTACGGGGTACTGAACTGAAATAAAGTACCTACATAAGTCACTTTAGGATATTTAAACCACTTTTCTAGTTTCTATCATGTCTAACGACAGAGTGCCACATCTATTTTTCATAATGCACCACTAACAATTATTCCTATACACTACAATAGTGAAATTCGGACTAGAATTTTATTTTGTACGCAAACAATGCACTCACTGCACTACAGCACAAATGTGTAGTTGCATTGCATGTATCTCTCTGCGTGTTCAGATGTACAGCAGTTACGACTTTCCATCTCGTTACTAAATGAACATGACGACTTACCTTCGTTTTCCTATTATACCAAAGTGGGCCGTAACGACCAGTTTACAACAAACGTAATTATTTTCTAATAAACTATAAACTTTATCCTATTCTGTTTTACACTTAATTTTATCAATACTCGTTGTTCTATGCCTTGTTAGCAGAAAGCGAATGTTATTGAAAATGAAAACATTCATTACGTAGATATAACCATATATAATCTACAGATGTACTCCACACTGATACCTACTATACCTATGTATATATATATATTCATGAAAATAACATAACTGACCACAATTATTCCCAAATGACATGAAGAAAACAAATAGAAAATACAGGGAATGCCCCCATACAAAAAACTGCCAAGTGCAATTAATCCATAAAACACTGATTTTATGCAAATTAGGGTGCACACCCTAAATTGCAGATCGAAAATACATGCATAAATGTAAATAGTAGTAAATTAGAGATTTATAGTCGATTCAGCAATGAAATAAGATACTAAAATCAAGTAATAATATATAATTTTCTGTTAAAACAACATAGAACATCTGGCAGTTGATAATACAACACTTTTTCACTTACAATTAGCATAAAGTGGTTGACCCACACTTCAGTGTATCGAAAATGTGTCTTCCATCCGTTCATCTCAGGTAAGGAGAATAATCGTTAGAAAAATGTCTGTCGGCATATATTATCTTTCGAATAAATGTCAAAATCAACTTTTGCCTTGCCTTCCTCATGAACTGCCTCTAAACAGCTTATGGAAAAAAATTGTTCAGAAGGTCACTTTCTTCGTTAAACCATTTCACCATAATCTCACAATCCATCCTTCACACTGCACGTTTATCAATATTTTAATTAAGCACAAAGTTGAAATCTTACAGAAAACACTGTTAAATAACTTTTAAATGTCCCTTTACACTAGATGCACAGGCTACACAATCAGTGAAAATGTTTAAGAGACGATGACTCTACAGCGAATGTCTTACTGACACTGCAGTGCATTTGAGTAGCCATCGTCTCTCGAGTGTAGAGAATTAAATAAGACAAAAGTGTTGTGTCCTTATAACTACTAAATAAATATGTAGAGACCATATATAATAAAAAAACATGTAATACAAAGACAGTGCGGGCAAAGTACCTAATACAAACACAAATACAACTTGCGACTACAACTGACAAGTAACTACAGGAATGCTAATACAGATTGCCCAAGACGTGAGACTAAATATTTAAACAAAGCAATTCAAGAAACGTGTAACAGCTCAATTGGAAAACTAAATGCTTATACGAAGAACAAACTATTCCTTTGCATTTATCTGTTGCTGTAAGTTTAGCAGTAATGCAAACGCTAAAAACTTTCGCTGTCACTTTTTGCTTGCAGTGTATCATTCACTAGGCTACTGATATCTGTTGAATCTGCACTGATATAATGTAATGTATTGGCAGTGTGACTTGACTGAGAGTGGCGACAAACTGGGCCTTCTCGTTCTTTCTTTGTAGTGCTCACATTAAAGATAACTGCATGAAATGAAACAATCGCAAGTATTATGAACGTGAACGGAATGTGGGCTACCTTGCCAGTGCAATTCACCATCACGAGCTGACAAAACAAACCAAGACACTGAACTTGCCTGCCTTAACCTAACTATCAACGTATCAACATGAAACAGGGAAAAAACTCAACTTAAAGCTTTAATTCTCTGAAGGTAGGAACCGTAAATCAAAGAAATTAATGCGAGAAGCAAAAATTGCACTACCACATAGGTAGTTAAAAAATCATGCAAATGCATTTAAGCATAATTGTAAAACATTGTAAGGCTTACGTACAATGTTGCGCTGGGACTGCTTATGTACTGTAGTATGTGTACCAAGTACCTACGTGTTCGTACACACTGATTGTAAATGAATTCGCGAGAGAGAAAAATTACATATACTAAGAATACAACAACACACACATCAACCTATGCAATTTTCATTCAATGTTCTTATGTATGTATTTAGTAAGAGATTTGTAAGTTAAGAAGATTCGTATAAGCGCATTCGCTTGTATATAACGAACAAGAAAGAGTAATTATCAGGGCATATCGCCTCACTCACTCAGTTTGATTCTTTTATACCTGTCAAAAGTGTTTACAACTATTAACAGTAGAAAAAACAATAACTCTAATAAGAATGCTCTTAGATACCTACACATTTGCAGTGTAATTGCAATCACGAGTAGAAATTAGTCTAAAATAAACACACACACCACGCTAACAATTTTCCTAGCTTTGCACATGAAACAATCTAAAACTAATCCACTCATTACCTGGCTTGTCTCACTGATATATAAACCCAGACTCATACAATAATTCTGAATAACTCACTAGAAAGGTCAAGTGTTTGATTTTATTTCATAACTTATGAGAGCTAAACGAAAGGGAGAGGAGGTAGTGCATTAGAGCACTTTTAATAGATATAATACAAGTAATGTTTTCTTTATTACTGAAGTTACACTACTACATACGGTACCTATTGTATCAGTCTGTGTTTTCAAAGAATCTGAACAACAGTTCAGTGCCTACGTGATAACAATGTGCCTAGCTAAGTAAGTAACTAACAACCATCTCATTATAAGAAAGATTGTTGCTAAGTATATAGGCACGGAGTACAAATTCACTTTTCTATGTTATTTTATAGGTATATATTTTCCTGTTTTGGGCTGGACTCCAAAAGTAATAATAAAACTCTCCAACTTCATACCTGACGAGTGATCTGTATTATGCTACTATTATTTTGGCCAATTACTCCTCATTTGAAATGAAATTCGGATAAGAAATCATGTAGCAATCGAGTTCGTATGATGTGATAAAGAAATAATATATTTAGAACTATGTGGACGTGGATGCAGACTCCAAACTAGACAAAGTGTTTCATATGGAGTCATATCCTCTGCTATTAAATTTCATTCATTAGCTTGTGTGATGTGATGTGAGCGGAGACCTCATTTCTATTATTAAAAGTTTCCTCTCTACATTTTTATCATAGCAAATAGATAGACTATGGGAAATACTCTTATCTTTATTACACTACTACAAGTAAACTAAGTACGTATTTGTACATGCGTATACAATATATAACAAGTATTACTTTAATAAAGTTTTATTTATTATACTACTATAATTGTAGACATGCATACTATCAATAAGTCTGTGTTCAGTAATAAATTACTGTATGCATATTCTAATGTTTAAGTATCAATGATTCTCTCTTATACTTAGGTACATAACTATTACAATAAAAGCAACAACACTATTTGCTTTGTCTTGTTAGCTTTGTGCTGTAAAGTAAAAGGATGGTAAATATATACATTACTATCAAATAGTAGTATTAGAATAATAGAATGTGACTTAAGTTTTCATTGAATCACAAGTTGGCAAACTCATTGAGAGTTAATTAGAAGCCGGTCGCGAGTACACTCAAATTTACTTGCTCACTCACGAGGACTTTCTTCTTTGTAAACAGCAGTTGCAATGCAAAATGCATTGCACAAATTGTCAACTCATCAGCCGTAGTACAATGTTAGTGCAAACAGTAATAGCATTACATTTAAATGAAAAGGAAATGAAACCTGTGAGAATGAAAGGAAACTCGAGTTACCTTAACTTCATTGCAGATAAAAGGTTTAGGAATAGATAGCTACCACTTACTAATGACTATGACAAGACTACGAAATTACTAACTGTTGTTGCCTATTAAAAAGAACGAATCAAGTCAAGTCAGCACTTAATGGCCTAGGCGTCGTCGTTACGATTCCTTTATTATTACGAGTGAAGTGTGTAGTGTGTACAGAACAGAGAGTTGAATTTGAATTAAGTTGTTTGAGATAGCTAAAGTGCTAAATTGAAGGGAAATTTTATTTCTGTTGTATGTATAGACTGAATACAGGTATTTTCGTCTCACAAAGCAATTTAAATCTGAACAGCTTTGCTTTACATTATTTTAATATGTAAATATAGTGTGGATGCATGTAAATGGCCATCAATGTTAAGTAATGAGTGAATATGTAGTAGGAATGTAACATGTAACTCTACCACTACTGTGAAACAGTAACAATAAAGTAAAAGAAAGCGGAAACAGGGCAAATACTTGCTAGCATAGTAATTAATACATTTATACAATACACAGCAATTTAACATACGATTTGTTCCTCTCTGCTGGAAATGAAATGGGCAGTCCTGATACTGCAACTTTTGCACTTTACCCAAAGATAACTAATATGGAGTTAATGGTTAATAATACTAATGCAAATGTTGATGCTCTCATCCCATGACTGAGTAGAGTTTCGTATTAGTATATGTGAGTATATAGTTTAATGAAGCTGTGCCTGCCAGTGTTGAGACTCTTTCTTAGAGAACACCAGAGTTATGCCATGCTGAAAAAATTAGGGTCATTGAGAAAGTAAAGGAGCCGGTTTCACTTCACTCGCTTGCTCTCCGTCATCTCGAATCAGTCTTCGTTCTTAACACTTTACCACTTGAATAAAGATTCGATTATACTTTAATGGATAGCAAAGGTGAGTAAACTACGTAGAAAACGCTGCAAATGCTCCAATGCTAGAATTCATTTCACTTGCGGTTCAATCTTCATTTCTAGACTATTTTTTACCTCAGTAACTTTCTGAAATGCGATTGCGACTGCATGGGTAACTTTTTTCAAAGACAATTATAGTAATAACGTGCTTCGTTTACTTGCTTCTTCTCACCTAACACATAAAAATCCTCTGAAAACGCAAGTTCCTTTGTTTCATTGGTCAACTCCATTTTCTCCACATAAATATTTATGTTAACCTTCCACTCGTGTCGTTTTACCTTGTCAAATAAAATATCATTGTACCTAAAATCTTAAAAAATTAGAGCACTCATTTTTCTGTGCATCATCAAAGCAGTGGTCGCTACTTAATTAATTGCCACTTGCACACAAGATTCGCTATTTGTCAGAACAACGCAGTTCATTTTCGAAATTTTGACAAAGAGTCAATATAACCATATATAACATAAAAGCAAACAAATTAAACATACTGATATAGCTTCTCATTAATTTATTGGTACGATAATGATCTAACTTTAACCAACTTTACCTGTATATTATCCTAATATAAACTATTTTGACTATTCCTTAAAAACTGCATCTGTCCCTCAACCTTATCCGCGACCTTGGAGGTGGAAAGCTCCCAACTCTTGATCAATTTGTATACACGTGGTTAACATTAAAAAATTAGACAAAATCATTGGGAGATACCTTTAAGTCAGTGATTATCCAAAGTCCAAAAACTATATGGATTACTTAAGCTTTTTGATTTGTTTACCAGACAATAATCGCCATTAGTCATTATTATAAACTAGTACATAGGAAAATTCTTCCCAGCCCCAACCAGATAAAAACACTCTTGTCATGTACATGAAATTACACATATGCAGGGCAGGGATGTATCTGATTGTGGAAATGGCGCACTACAACAGTACCATTATGAACTAGTTATTTTATCAATAATTTTTCCAATACGTCATCAACATAGCTCTTAATGGGTAAGAAATTCTAAAAATATGCTAGTACACCACTAAACTGGAGCAAAGAAGAAATACACGAAAATACACAAGTGTTTCTTACATGTGTTTATTTGTAGCTGTTGTACAAACTTGCAACTCCTTCCACGTTGTTTGACTCATACCCACTTTTTATTGAGATGACTCAATATTCCCTTAAGTACATTTTAAAATTGGTATCACAATTGAATTAGGAATCGGCACAGAACAAATTTCACTACTGAATTGAATTTCCACACTATTTTTGTATCCGAATGAATTGGAAACTGCACAAAGAAGATTTAGGTTTGGACAAGTGATATAGATAAGAGCATTGTGTGTTTGCACAACAGGTGGATGGATTGACAATAGCACAAACAATGAGAATAGGATGAAATTAAGAAAGGTTTATATTGGAAGATTGTTGGCTTGGCTGATGAGTTGGATGTCAAATCGTAACTGGAAGATGAAAAGTGAAATGAAGATTCTAATAGTTGATTACTTATGTATTGTGTAGGTTCTCCTGTTGATGTGTTGTGTTTGCTATTGTGCGTTTGAAAGGAAGTTTGTTTCTTGTCTTTATATGTCGATAGAATGGAGCTATCACTATCTGTTTTGTTTTTCCTAGCTAGTTATACATATTTACTAGTAGTGATCTAGTGCTGAATGAGTGACTGACTTGACTACATTACACTCTGGTATGGATGATGTGGTGAAGAGGAAGCTTCCGCTCTCACTGACTGACGACCATCGAACTTGACCTTTAATTCTGCAACAGAAGAGAAAACGTCGTCCTCATCTTTTGCAACTTGCCTCGTCTGACTTGGCTTCGCTGTCGACTAACTAAGTGAGTATCTGTGAATTCTAGCTTATTATTGCTGTTGCTCCAATGTGAGTTGCTGCTGCTGCACTGCAGTCTCTATACTTTTACTGTATTTATGTGTCTGTGTGTCATGTCAGTATCTATTGTATTTTCAATTGTACAGTAAGTAATAACATAAAATAATGTTGTCTTGCTTGTAGTGTAGTTCAGTGTGGTTGTAGTATATTTAATACTCACGCTAACTTTAATGCATTTGAACATTTGGTTGCATTTGTACCTATTTTGCCTATCCTTATAATATTAGGGTATGCATTTATATTAAACAGAAGGCAAAGGTATAAGTTAACAATAGGTTGAATGTTGAACTTGTATAGGAATGCAATATAATGTAGTTTATGTATAGTTGAGTTGATGAGAAGTGAAGTGTAGCTAGCTGCTTACGACTCTCCTTTCTCCTTTTTGCAAGCCTTTTGTTCCTCCCTCGAATTTTGCACAAAGGAGCTCCTGCTTGCTTTACTATGCCACAATATTATCACAATCACCACACTACTGCTTAACTAACCACGATCAAACCAACACGGCATATAATAGGAGGAATAATAACGACTCTTTGAAAGTGAATTTGATTCTGTAGAACATCTAATGTAACTGTAGTTAAACGAGAATGGGTATCTCATTATTGTTGTACTGACTTGTTTCGTCTGTCTTTGCTATCTTTGTTCAGTCCCGACCCTCAGACTTAGCCTAGCCTTGCCTTCATTTGACAAGTATTACCTGTTATTATGCAGATAGGTACCAGACCAAGCGATCGCCGATATTTATTAACAGCCTTAGTTTTCTATCTAATAGTTTTACAGTAGTGTTAACACTTTACTATTTTATTGTCATCACATCTTGACAGATAACACGAAGCTGCTTCGCATTGTTTCTCAATTATTTCTATGTATTTAAATTCCTTTTCCTCTAACCTATTTGAGGATATGACGTTTGAAGAATCTGCCTTGTCTTATAAAACTTGACAATTGTCTGTTCTATACATTATTGTAATGGGAAAGGAAAATTAGTGTAATTGTGTGTTTGTGTGCATAAGCAAATTTTCGACATTTAGTTTTCCTATTGCAATTACAATGCACATTTGCATTTTAATGTTTACTATATACCTACTACCTTCTTCCAAAGAATAATTGCCCGTTTCCTTTGAATATTTACTAATTACATGTTGTCATGCCTTGCCTTGTCATTGTCATCTTTTTGTAATTTATGATCACGTGCCAAAATAAACTTTGGTTAGGGTAACACATGCCGAAATACTTTCCTTAAAGAAAAATTGAAGGATTAAGAGCAGATAGTTAGACTGGCCACACCACAAAGTCGAAAAGAAACGAACCACAGAATGACAGTAACCAATGTCATTTGCGATACAAAATGTATGAGTATGGGAGGGACTGATACATCTTCCCATTTTCTGTTAACTGAATGTTAATATATAACAGATTCTACAAGTAATCGTAAATGTAATGTAATAACTAGTCTTCTGTATCATTATCAGTAATACCTATGTCTTTTCTTTAGTGTAGGTCTGTGTTAGGTTACATTGGGAACGAGTAATTCGTATGTATATAGATGAATGAACAACTTTTAGTGTAGGTAGCTAAGGGGTTGAGTTATGATGTGAACATTCTGATTTCATGGATGTAAAAATTTGGAGCACATGCAATAAAGCAAAAGTTAGCTTGTGATTTCAAAGATAAAGAGAAATTTGCACAAAAACAATTTGTAACAAATCGCTAATGGTTTAGCAGATAGCCTGATACGAGTGAGAAATTAAATGTTTAAATAAGCATACTAATCTTTAAATCCTACCTTTTACCACCAGCAATAAAACATTTTTCTTGCCTTTTCAACCACCACATAAACGTTCATTTCCTTTGTTTGTCCTTCATACGCATCTTTGATAACTAGCAAAAATGCTGCGTCTTAAGAAAAATAGTTGAACAGGAAAATATTCATTACTTTGTATTTGAACTTTTACTTTTACAATTTCCATGAGTTATCGTGTGATCAATCTATTAGTATAATATATCTAATTCTAATATCACAGAGGCTGAAAATGTATCACCTGCCAAGTGGGTTCCATTTAAATTTGCACACCTTAGTAAATATTTTGTCATGACTGTGCAAACTCTGTAATTGCCCACCATAACGAATGAGTTTGTTTACATCAATACCATTATTGGTAACGTAGGGTAGGACGGACTAGCTTAGAAGGAATATTGGCGAGAGCCAAGCTGTCACAATCAGAAAATAATATCCTTCTTGTTATGAATATGAATTAACAATATTAGGTAAGATGGATGTGGTAAAACCGATTTATGAGATTCGGAGATGCTTTATGTGAAATGAATTAATGTAACTTCAACACGAATACTGAAGCCAACTTATACAGTTACGTGCATATAGTAACTGCATTAGGAAACAGGATAGAAAATGAAGATGTACGCAGGTACGCAAACTACAAAGACTTGTAAAACGACTGATTACTTTTTCTTTCATTTCATTTGCATAGTCTGCGTGACATGATGCATGATGCATTCATAAGTGTAAATAACCTATATACACTAATCATTTTAAAAAAATTATGAGACACTTTATAATTAATTGGAAATAAAAGTACTACCCCAGTCCCATCAAACAACCTAAACGTTTATTAATGAGTATTTTTATAAGTCAGCAATGCTATTTTATATCTTGCTAGCGTCCTTCAATAGGAATCTGGATGTCTGCTATTGTCTGAAGCTTGTTGTGCACAATAGAAAAGAAATTTTCTCACGAAAAGGAGAGCGAATGCTTATTATTATTGTACGGGCACATGCTAAACCTAGAAAACTGTGTGGCTCAAATCATTCACACGCTTCATCGAGAAAATTGTTTTATCACTCTAATCTGCTCATGAATATAAAGCAAATTAACTACTGCTGTTATAGGTGACCTTTTCAATTTCACGTCAATATTCACTATTCACTTACTCTACCATATCATGCCGTCTTTTTTACAGCTAGCAATAAGCATTCTTGAGAAACATTTCGAAAGTTGTACTGTGATAAATTTCGTGATATTTCGTTTCACTAATACATGCACTTCTTCCTATAATTAGTCAGTTAACAAACTTTCTGCATAAATTCCACATATTTGCTTACAAAGTTAACGACATTAGTAAATAAGCAATGCTAGTGCGACAATTAGCAATAGCTTCCTTATACTTATTTAGTCCAATCGAAGGTTTACGTAATTTCCATCTACTATATGCTATACTGCAAAAACAACAGGTTTTCTAAGACTCATTTTTCGTATTAATGCATAATATAATAATAACATGTCTTTTCATCCCACCATTCTCACACCTTAATATTCGTTCGGCAAATAAAAATAATATTTCTCGGAAATTTTCTTTTTGAGTAACTTTGCTTGGTGAACTTTGCTATCAAATTGTAAGCTGTTTAGGGATGCAGAATCACCAGTTGTAGTATATGCATCAAAATGAAAATCCTTTTAGCAGGGAATAAATAGTAATACACATACTGGTAATACAATGCTATGAAATAATGAACTGTATTTGCCTAAAAATCATGAGTATAAAAGTGGCATTTATTTTGGATTGCACAGATTTGGAATTTAAACTGCAACATTAAAGCAGTACAACAAAACATGGCCGTAAAATGATTTATTTTTGCTATAATTGCACAAACTTAGCAAAGATTGCTATTGCTAAAGTTTAAGTGCCACTGTATTTGAATAATGCACATGTATTGTAAACGAGCCCTTGACTCAAAGTAGAGCACATTTGTAGTAGGTAATAAAAATTATTTTTCCTTAATTAATAACATTTGCATCACATTTACATTCAATCATTCTCATCCAGCTTTTAAATCTCTAACAGGCACACTGATCATACTTCTACAAGCGAATTTCTACAACCAAAGCATGCGATACAAACAGTCCACAACACAGCATACTTTGCAACAAAAACAATAATAGTAATAACAACAGATATTTATACACTGGAACGAGCTAATAAGTAAACTAATTAACTGTAGGAATGGATCTTGTACTTGAGACGAGACGAGCCACTGTACTTTACAAGAATTAACGCTCTTGCTTCTCATTTTTCATTTTGCTAAAGTTGTTTAGACTTCTGAAGTGATCTAAACATCTTTCGTGTCAATTATATAATACGCATTTGTTCCATTGTCCCTAGATTCACTGCCGCAATCATTCCGAAAGTCAATACGCACAAGTTTATTCGAAAATTGTTCGGTCGCTATATTTTCAGTTCATTTCACACCACACTTGACAAGAATTAACAAAACAAAACAGTTTTCATTTCAAATTCATACGTTCCGCATTTTCACATGCACACACAACACATAGCATCAGCATTGACGGGTTTGTAAATATGTAGGCATCGATTTGCATCAAAAATCGGAATAAAATACAATAAATGATCAGATCAGGTGAGGTGATTTCAGGTCAGGTTAGGTGGAGTCCTTCCCAAATGAAGGGATGGGGAGGGCTTACCAAAGGGATTCATAATTACAATGAATGATAATGTTTTAGTTCGGTTGGAGCTATGGCACAAGCACATCAGAAATGTCTCATCACTCCACCAACATTCATTCTCTTTAAAATGTCATTCAATCTGCATCTCAATCAATATGATCAAAGACAACCAAACCAACCAACAGCACACTTTAACAAACTTTATGTTTAAAACAACGATGACATTGATATTAGTTTTAAAACTAGTCAGTAGGTATATTGGCACTTATCACGTTTTCTGGTAGGTATTTATATATAGTATAATAGCATTTAGTAGTCTTAATTACATTTACATGTACAGGTCTTGCAGGAAGGATTATTTTCGTTACAATATAGTGTAGCAAGTCACGTCTTAACTCATAAATCTATATTAAATTCCTTTAATTTGGTTTCACCAATATAATTATTCATAAATTTTCCCGTGTTCATCCAGATTTGTATTTTCTGAGTTAAAATTCTAAAAAAGTGACTGGAAATTCCCTAGTTTTCTTGTTACATCTCTTTATAGTCTAATACTATTTGTAATTCAAAACTAGTATTTCAGGGAACGAAAATTCATATACAAAAGAACTAAATATCTGTACATTTGAATAAGGCTTGCTTTTGCCTTTTTGAAAGATTTATTATAGGTACCTAAAAAAAGTAGTAATGCATTGGTAAGGCGGACTATAATAGCATAACGCTCTCTTAACAAATAACATGATATTTGTGGCTTGCCTTATTAATTAAATACCTGTAACTGTGTACTAACAAATTGGTACCCAACGAAAAATTGTCATTTTGTCATCAAATTTTACACAAAATCACAATATTGGCAATGTGTTTTAAATGTAGTTAAATAGAAGTTGCGTAGAATAAAAATAGATTAACTTTAACATCACTGATTAGACGGTTAAATATTTTCGAAAGGATAATTATTTAAGTAGACATTATAACTTGCGAAACTAAGCTTTGCAGCATTGTTAACCATTTGCTGCATAGGAAATCCAATCTGAAGTAAAAGCCACGCGATGATATATTCCGGGTTGTTGTCTTTGAGCACATGAATAACCGGCAGAAACTATACCAATCAGGTACCATCTCCCTCCTTGCTGTAACCTAATAAATTACACACACATATTATTATACATAATATACTTTCAATTATATAATTATATAAATTTTGATTATTTTACTGTAATCCTCCGCCACTGTCACCCTGTAAAAAATTCAGATTTACATTAAGACTAACTTCGAATTTTCATTTAAATACTTCGATTTAAAACATTGTCATCGATTTTACCTGACAGGAGTCTTTGCCACCATATTGGTACCCAGCACACATCATTTCGTCGTAAATTATCACGTTTATACCCTTTCCTTTGTGCCAGTACTCACAATCTCTGCTTTCTATCACAGGAACATCGACTGCTTGGAGAGTTTTGGGTCTCAACCGAGATCCTATATAATTTAATTATTTAGAATATATGCATAAATAACTCATACTCATCTCAACAAAATACACATACCTGCTTCTAGAGCTCCCCACCCAGTGGCCCAACCGTACTGGCCATGAAAGTCACTTCCCTTCTCAGGAAGACAAATCGGTCTTATATGTGGCAAATAACTGATTTTTCTATCCAGTCTTAATACTGCCACGTCGTATCTGTCAGCCTTTGAAATTAAAATATGTAAACAAAACAATTGTGATTATTAGGTAATGTAGGTTTAATATAGCTAGTTCATATAAATTGTAATCCAAATGGAAATTACCTGAGGTGTGAATTTGAAGTGAGGATGAACTTTAATATGTGAAACACCAACAGTGATTGGAGGATATGGTTCTGAATTTGAATTGAGTACATAGTCCCCTAACGTTACAGCGACTTGATAAGGTGAAGCTCTAAATGAAAACAAGTAAATGTAAGATTATTTTCGTTGTACATTGACTAAATGTTAATTGAAGAACATGCATAAACACTTGTAAATTCTACAACATACATAGAAAGCAACTAAAGCAAGTAATATTTGATATTATCACTTTGAGTGCAATTGCCAGTGTTACCATCATTATTATTGTAACAAATTCAAAGAACATTGATGAAAGCTTAAGATAACCCTAATAAATATACTTAGGCATAATGGTAACACAAAGTATAATATTCTTGTGATGACTCCAGAATATTGTAGCTACGCTTGTCCCAGCGAAAGTTCCACTTTACAGCAACCAAGTCTACATGCATACGTATAGACACTTACTTAACGCTAGTTACTAAATACGGAATAATGGTACTAACAAAATACTAGGAGAGTTATAGTAAGTAGGTTTAGATACATAAATATTGTTGCATGAAGAATTGGCAGATATAATACGTTTTGTTGTGTAGTAATATCTAACAGCAGAACATACAATACAATTAGTACTCAAGTGGAAACAAAACAGCAGTTATAAAAGTCGACTCCTCAAGCGTGCATAGCTTTTGGTACGATGATCCTCACTAGAAGAAATTCTACAAAAGGATTTCGTGCAAATGCAATGCAATAAATAATGTTCATGAACATAGTACATATAATTACAAAAAATAAATAATTGGTTAACGAGTAATTGATTGGATTCATTTTGTTTACTTTGCCACACAATGTCCAGCCGTAACTACGTATCTATCCGATATTAAGCTTCCTCCGCATCGACTGGAACCCACTCGGATGTAAGCCTGCAAATAAATATGCACACATGTCCATTTTAGTGTTTACATACAAATATTTGGCAATAAAATCACAATCAGAGAATCAAAATCGCTCATAACAAAGCAGAATAGCGGCTGAAACAGTTCTTAAACTGCACCCATAGTTTACACCTTTTTAATAAGAGGAACGGGAACCTCAGAGCGTGAACAACAAACTATTGTGGTACATATTGGTAATTCTATATATGTTTACTGTGCTATTTATTGTTATATAACGATTGAGCATTTCTTCATAGTCAGATGAATAGTAATCATAATTGACTTACTTGCCAAGGGAATGATCCAAACCCAGCTTCCCTATATAATTGAAACATAAATTCACGTTTACAAAACTCATGTGTGAAAACAGAGATGCCAATTTTTGTGAAATAACTGTAACACTACTCACCTTCCCCCGACGATTCTTTCTTGAGCTCCTAAATTGTCTGCTGCCAGTCCGCATCCTACCATTGCGTTGTTCAATAAAAACCATATAATAAAACATGCGGTAATGCTAAAGATAAGGATCCCTCTCAGTTCGAACAGTCAGAGTCGGTTCACAACAAAACAATTCAGATCAGACGCGCAATATCAAAAAGTGGACATGACATTCACAGTGACACACTAAAGTTAGTACATCGCAAATATCTATGTCTATATATGTACAAATTAAAATAATATTAAAGGACCACGTTCAAAGTTATGATAACATATGGTCCTTTTGGTCTTTGGTAAACTGTTTTCATTACATCACCAACCAACCATCTCGAAAGAATGAACCGGTCAGCGGTCACATGTTTACCTAATAACATCTCAGGCTTTGTCAACAGGTCAAATTAGTATTTCATAAAAAGAAAGTCCCAGAAATGTCATAATTGTCAAAAATAAATCGTCATACAACAAAATACATTTTTCATCAGTTATCTTACGCGGATCATTTTGGACTGGTCCATAATACTCTGGTATGGCAGGCGGATCTGTGGGTGACATTCCGATTCCACTTTTGACGGAACTGGCTGTTCTTTGGCAGCATGCGAAAAGGAATCCCCCGCAACCCTTTTCAATCAGTCCTCCACTGAACCAACAAAATAGGAAAAATTCACAAGATCCTGAGTAGCAGACCTTTGAGTCTCCCCACAACAACTTCCTCGTCGCTCCATGCGCTAAATATTTCACATAAAAACAGTATAATTTAAAGTGCCATTAAGTCTCGACTTCTATGTAGCCACACGCATTTCTTGTTGATTTACTACTTGAATCATGTAAGGATGTCACCTTAACTTTGACGCGTTTACTCATCCACTCGTGCACTTAAAAGATGAAGGTATGCATCGTACATGACACATCTATAGGCAATCAACTATCTTTTTATGCAGACAATCCAGTCTCTGTGGCTTAGTTCAGTTAACAACAGGCGCCTACGTCTACTTCTTCTTAATCACAGTTTTTTCAACAACTAAGTTATACAATTTTACGGACACTCGTCGGACGACCAGTTTTTACTCCTCTCGAGTCAAAGAATGCTAGTCAAAAACTCTGACGAATTCAATGCCCAAAATTTTGACACTGCACTTCTCTCTAATTCCTATTTAATCTCCAAAATTATGATTACAGAACAAGAGAATCCTTTCCTCCTCCTTGTATTAATTTTCCCTCACAGACTCACAACTCACAATACGTTATATAAATGAAACGTAATAAACGAGCAAACTTGCTGCTCTGCCACATTATAAATTCGAAAACAAAATTATGCAAATTCAGATTGCTCTTTATTTCGCATATTAAAATTGTTCCCCCTATGCAATTTTGTGCACATAAAACTCGTATTTCTTAAAAGCAAATAAAAAGGCTTACTACTTTACGACGGTTGTAATACAGAGCATGAAAATTCTTGTGCAATAAAAAACTGTCATATTTGATGGTAATGAGTTAGGAATATGTATCTGTAGTTGCACACATTGTTTGAATAGTGGATACAAAACTGAATTAGGTAAAATTCTGTGTTTGAGATTCCAATTACAAACAGTTGTGAGCACATCGCCAATGTATACTTTAACGTACATGTGAAGGGCTGTGAATTTTAAAGATTGAATATTGAGCGTGGATATGACTTGCGATAATCGAGAATGATATGTTAAAAATGTATTAAAGCAATACAAAGCATCTGGATTGGATGTGATCCAGGTTGAGCGTGACCACAGGGATGCAGATTAAAAGATCGAATTGAATACTTGCACATAATCAAAGTTTCATCTCTTCTAAGTTCTACCTTGATTCAATTCCCTGGTTGAAAATCGAATACTCACTGCGCTTTGTCTCATCTTATCAATTAAGGTTTAGCAATCAGTTGATGGCTGTAATGACACCAATGATTACATAGTTAACTCACTTCTAGGAACTACATACCTACTATTAAATATATTATAGCTTAAACTGACATGCCTACTTACACAAGCCAGCGTACAACTTGGCATACGAGCAAATATCTTTTAGTATGTGCTTTGTCACAGTTTTATTTTATTTTTATTACAGCAGACCTATTAAAGAACTTTAACATCTCTTTAATGCATTCCAATGCGTTAGCAGAATACGAATTCGAGAAGCATAAAAATTTTTATGTACACACAACGCTGCTACTGTATGTAGTGTCCATAAATAGTTCACTACTTATTTCTGCTATTAATATTACTCTATTTAACGATTTTAAATTATATTGTATCGAAAGTGACAGGAGGAGAAAAAGCGTTTGCTTCTACAGCCGATGAAAATATTTTGGGTCCATGTCTTGAAAAGGAAACTAAGCCAACTGTAAAAGTCTTAAATACACCCCACATTCAATAGTGAAGTAAAACGAAGCATAAGTATGACATGAGCATGGCAAAGGAAAGAGGAACTTCCTATCTGATGAAATAATCATATAATGGGATAAGTGCGACAAATCACTCTGACAGAACACACGAGTTGGCGACGGACAAGACGGATGAGCATTTACACTCTTTCTTTTGCTTTGTATTACTTTATGTATGTGTTCTAATTATGTATGTATACATGAAAGAATTTGGTTCAATAGCCTGTGTAGTATAAATAGAGTTTAAGGTCAAAAGCCACTTGAAAACTACACGTTATAAATAGTTGCCACTTATGAATGTACAGTTGCAGTTGGTGTGGCAAGGCAATGTCTAATGCGTGTGTATCATTTATATCAAGTCTAAAAGGCATGCCTTTTTTGCCTGCGGACATTAAAAGAGTAAGAAGTGAATGCTATTGTGGTACACAATTCCTTGCA
Organism: Yoshiicerus persimilis; assembly: GCA_020352615.2. Taxonomy (NCBI): domain Eukaryota; kingdom Metazoa; phylum Arthropoda; class Collembola; order Entomobryomorpha; family Tomoceridae; genus Yoshiicerus; species Yoshiicerus persimilis. The sequence continues at coordinate 30,407,186 of CM036940.2, read as the reverse complement.
CCTAGGGACATTATAGTAAACAATTGCTGCATACGTAGGGATATTAAGGACTTATTTATATGCATCTCGATACAAGACATTCTCTTTTAGGTTAACACTACTATAGTTGTTTTATACTGGAAACAACCTTCTACTTATGTAGAATTGTGTTTTTTCATGTACGGGAAGCATGCCCTATCAGTAATACCTACTTTAACATGTCACCACCTTTCTAGAATTAATCCAGTTACACTAATGCACCCACTAGGTATTCAATGAATGTAAAAGGCTTGACTCCAAAATACAATACAATAATACACTCTGTTTGTAAAAATGCTACTAAAATAACGCACTTAACGGTAATTTCCCAAATAGAAGTAAACGTTTTCTTAAATGTACCATAAAAATAATACTTATGCCTTGAGCATCGAAAACAAACTTAAATCCTAAGTATGCACATCCTCATTGCGTTTTGGGCTGTTTTAAGCTACTTTTTATGTGGTACTTAGTCCTAAGTGTGTAAATAGGGAATTTGAACTTACAGTGATCATCTCTACTGAAAAGAGTCCTTTTGAATCGATGAAGAATGCTGGCAGGAGTGGAGCTGTGATTTTCGTCTTGGCCTTTGGTCGATACATTGGATCTCTGCCAGGTGGATGGCACAGGAACAGAGTCGTCATAGGATGTAAATTTAATTAGTGCCAAAGCTGACCCGGTCAGCACAACTATGGTCACTATCGGCACGAGTCGCATGACTCCTCTCCTCCCGTCTCTGCATCCAAAACAAGACACATACACTTACACACACTGGAACAACACAAAATATCCTTCCGTCTCAACATTCTACTCTTAATTACATTATGTCAATCGTTTGTCTCTTTTATGATTTTTGGGGAACGTGCGGGTAATTGTTATTGTCTTTAGTGTGGATGCTAGTACCGGCAACTAAGCATTCCATCCGGATATCTATTAAAAAGATATAAAAACAGGAGAAGACATTTGCAGACGGAACTTATTTATTAGTTTAATAAATGGCAATGGTGAACTCGAATCAAGAACTGTCGAGCAGATTGAGAACAGAACAAGAGACCGTGCAAAAGTTCGAGTTGTCGGATACGCTTGGTTACACCGCCTTGCAACAAGCGACCGACATATTATTTTTCTTAAGCTATACGCAACTAAACTACTACCCTAAACTCATATATTTAAAAGTACGTATTGTGAAGATGAGAACACTTACCTACAGACTCAGAAATTTTGCTACTGTAATTTTATTATCACAACTTTACCACATCCCAAAATCAGTACAATAGAGCAGTCTAGATAATGTAAAGGTGTATACAACATTCATTCTGTAGTGGCCAAAGTAATTCTCAAATCTATCTCCACATAGCCCTCCTGTACAATGCACAACACATAATACAATATCAACTTACCTATTTTCACTTATATCTTTATGCTTATAGTATTTATTTGCTATTTGATATGCTGAGTGACGTAGTTTTACTATTTTTCTTACATTATTACTCCCTTGCTCTTGTCTGCTCTGTCTGTTGTCCGTGATCTTTAAATCGTGCTAAAATTGCAGAGCATCACTTCTGAACTTAACTTGTTTCTCTATATAAAACTTCTGACTTGCATTGTATTCCGAGGAATTGCTTGCTGATTTACTCTCTTATAGACAGATTTCCTATTGTGATAATCACTTGAAAACAAACCAAAACTAACAGCCTTGTAATTGCCTACCCTAACTTTGAAATGCTGTACAATAGAAAAAGAGAATTGCACTATTTGTGTGCACTATGCTGACCATTTGCGTTTGACGGGTCGTCTAATGCAACATCAACCAACAAAACAGTTACTTTTTTGTCTGACCGCATAATTTGCTAAAGCTATTACGTTACACTCGCTGTACAACACTTACTTATAAAACTTATCATCCTTTCTTATTTTCCACCAACTTGTACATTATTGGTTTCAAGTCTGTAGTGTGGTATGTAAGCGGTAAGAGAAACTAGAATATTAAATTATAAAATATTAAATTAGTACTACTGTTTGTGACTCCTTACTTGTGCACAATATGCAAACTTGACATTAGCATTACGTATGTACGTAACATGCTTACACATGTACAGCTTTGACTCAGATAAGAAAGCCAAATACATAAGCATTTGTATTAGAATCGATTCTTTACTAATAAGTGACCACAACTATCTAATCTATCATATCGCATCAGATTTCATCATATCTCAAGCTGAACATTGAAAAGTTATACACACAGCATGTGCAATTTAAGAACGATAGTTAGTTTCTGTATAAAATTTCTTTAAGAGAGATTAATTGCATATTTTTCTGATCGCAAACCTTTAGAGTGCTATCTTAAATGGACATTGTACTAGGGAATGGGTAATTAATAATAATGCTAGTGACTATTAACATGATGTATGATTGTTCCTAACAACCCACAGTCATGCAGGTAAATTATTTATTTAAGTGCAATCAACACGTAAACATTAGAATCCAATCCACTTCACTGTACTCTCTGCTCGAGTGTAATGCGAATATATTCATGTCATTAAAAATAATATGGTGGTAACACTCACCATTGAATGAAAGTGAGAGGAATCCGAAGAAGTCGACTGGTAAGGTGTTCAAAATTGCAATACAAGTACGTTATATGCACTCTGATGATATAAACTACTTACTTAAGTGCCTACAGTAACTACAGTTAGGATTCTACGTTCTGATTCTACAGAAGGGTGCATCGGAATTGCTGTATCGCAAATACACAGTGTACTATATAAAAGCAGAGCAGGACAGAATACGGATAGAACGTGATACTCGTAAGCGTAAGTATGTTATGTGCAGGTAGTTATTACATGTAGAGCCTGCATAGAGAAAAAGTAATGGTAATAGGAGTAATGTAATGCTTTAACTTCTATTATCCATTAAGGAGTGTGTGTTGGTTGTGTGTGGGTCAGGAGATTACATGAGATGCGAATTGGTGTAGGTAATTGTGTGAAAGAGAAATTGAGCAGGTAAATGACTTCCGGATGACCGACTGTAACCTTCCCCTCTTATCATATCTATATATTATTGCCATATCTACGGCCTTTGCATTAGTTTCCCTTCCAAATGACGATTATTTTATCATATTGTTACAATTCGTCTCATTTAAGTACTCCAGTTCATAAATGTAATCTGCTCCACAGCCGACTCACTCTCATGTCAATCGAACAAACCTTTCTTTTTGCAATCAAACTATATATTATCTCAGCCAAGCAATAAATCACATTCATTCTTGCTTATAAAATAGCTCAATACAGTCATATAGGTATTTAAGTATCGATTTTACCAACAATTAAACTGAAAGTAAAGATTGTAAGAAAGAATTACATTAGTTGTAAAATTCTTTAAAAGACTCTCTCATTCCATTATTATTTCTGAGTCAAATCAAGACAGTCAGAAGTTAGAGCTATATTATAGCTGCAATGGAAAAACTGGGTCGTTTCGTGATTTGAATAAGAAACCTATTTGACAGAAGTTGGGGATAAAAGATAGCTGAAGTAACATTACATTTGCATACTCAACTGATACAGATAGGATAAGACAACATCTATTTGTTCCCATAATTTTCTTTACTCGTTTTCTACCCGTATTATTACTGACAGTTATGCACTATCGCAATCACTATCTCCGAAGCACTAAAGATAAACCTTCCTAATGAATATCTACATGCATATAAGCTAGAAAAATGCAAACAACTGTACCATTCTAGTTTAACTCAAGTTCATCAATTACTCCATATACGTAAACTACAAACATTAAGGTTATATCCAACATTTAGTTCATTCTGCAAGTTCTACTATCTACACTCCACAAAACCTATCTATTCGTCACGTATTCTAAATAATCTAAACTAAACTATGATAATTACAGGTTTAACTCGTAATATGGCTACACATTTAATGCAAAGTTATTTATTTCTTATGTACATTTATGTCTAAAATGACGCGTATTCCCCATATTTATTCCTATGTACGCATACACAACAGCAGCAAAGTGTTTCTAATTTTCCATGTAGAGATATTAAAGTGCATTTAATAATATTATCTGTCTGAGAGGGGACAGCTGTGTATTTACATCCATTAACGCTTGACGACGGTACATCTCAATTCATTATACAGTTCATTAATAAGCAATAGATACACGTTGAGATTAAGCTTCATAAACAACAATTACGACTGCACAAAAGTAAAACCAAAGATATTACTATACAATTAGAGACGGGAGAGTAATGTAATGTAAACTAGCTGTAGAGAGAGAGATGCCTAGTTAAGATAAGTGCAAGTGAACTGAACTGCCTGGCTAACCAATTGTAAGAAATAATAAAGTAAAACTGATACCATGTATTAGCAATAGGAATAGCCAATATTCAAATGAAAGTTTGTAAACGTCACACTATTATTATTGTACCATTAGCAAATGGTTAGCTATTTAAATACTGATAGTAAGTACGATACGGAACGAAAACAGAAATAGTAACTGAAATGTACCTGATGAAACGACTTTGGGATGGTGAACACTGAAGAAAAACATAAAAGACATTTTCACTAATAAAACTAGCTGTTATTCCACCACAGAATTATTGCAGTTTAAAAAGACATTGAACTTCATCTGTACAAAACATGCACAATCGCAACACAATCACTTTTATTGTATAATGAGGAATAAAAGAATAAGTGTGTACGTACAAGTACATGCAGCCACTAAACTGGTTTCAATGGGTTAGATTTGGTTTTCTGCTATTCCATTCTAATGTCTATGTTTTTATTATTGTGCATACGGCACCATTTGTATTTACAATTACCTACAGATTCGTATAACACAATGAACTATTATATCTGTTTGCAAAGTTACAAGATAATCTTCCACTTTCACATCATCCAATCAAAGTCACATCACATCACATCATACATGCAAATCTACACTGCAGCAAGTAAACGTCTTTTCCCCTCTGTCATCTAAAACAAAACGGAAGGCATTTTCATTTTCAAAGAGCAATTAGAGAAGGATAATATTTATCTGCAGGTACACATAGGTACCTTTCGTTAAATTAACTCGGGTTAAGATTTTGTCTACCACCATTATATATTACCATGTCACATTCACATCAGTTAGCTCAAGCGAAGCGTTTGTTGGTGCAAACGTTCGTGTAATGCAAGGCAGGGTATGATATTAGTTATAATTACAATGCAAATACACACAGCGGTACTAAATCTTCTATTGAGGTCAAGCAGATGGACAATCACAAAAAATGTTCTTAGTCTCCGTACCATACATTCACTACCTCTTCACGTAGAGTGCAGTAATATTCTTGCGGTATATACTGTTAAGTATTTATTTATTGCTTATTGAATCACCTTTCATTTTCTTTAAATACCTACTTTCGCCTCTTCGCATCTTTAAACATGTTATTCTCAGACAGCTGGCAATCTTGTATTATATTCAGGAAATGACTTATCTAATCACAACAAATTAATGACACAAATCAATCAATCATGACGTGACATGACAAGAAGGGTTGATGAATATTTTATTTTTAGTTGCGTATCATCAATATCATCACATGTTTTCATTCATGGTTTGTAAAATCTTTATTTACACACATATGTCATTCAGTTTGGTTTACTAAACAGGGAATCCTCTGATTTGATTTAAACCAACTTGACCATGCCAACAATTCATTCATTTACTTACATCTACATCACACCCAGTCAACAAAACTAAAAATGAATGTTCACGAACTTGAACTCATCGCTTTCAAAGTGCCCTTTCTCTTTCCGTCAAGATTACCATCTTGACTCATTCTAGTTAACTTAATTCATTTTAAGTTCTCTATAGTATTAGTATAAAGAGCTACTACTAGAGTCTGTCAGACTCTATGTAGGCATAGAAATCCCGAACTGATTCGACTTTGTGTGCATAACTATCCTTAGTATAGAATATTTTGGCTCAATGCGAAACCATTTGGATAAAAGTGATCGTTAGCCGAGTGAGTTGAGTGGGATTCAATTCCATTCTAATAAGTAATACTTGGTCTATTACTTATTCTTTGTACTTTAATGTAAATGCTAGTAAATGGAATTGCCTCTTCCTTTTTACATTTGTTACTTTACTCCTATGCTATCCATACTACACAACGCTTGTGTACATACCCACGTTTCTCTGCTTACATATCGTATATATTAAAGTTGCTACGTTCCCCAATCTTCAATTCATTCCTTTTCTTAGTCATAACTCTCTTTTTGCATGGACTGACTGTTGTGAAAGTTTTGTTTAGTCACTGTGCTTACGTACACATGTAACATCTGTACTCTTAGTAGTATATTAATATTTTTCCAAGTTTCTGTTTTTTACATCTCCATTTGTAAGTATGTGTATAGTAATCATATTCTTCTAGAAAGATTCAATTATAACACAGAACTATGTATATACCTAATGTTTTAATGTTGTATACTGATAAGGATAATAATGCATCATTTAATTCATGTTCTCAGACAACACTAATGATAAAACAGCCAAAAATATCCTAGCGACTAACAATTTCGATTAGATTTACTTTGCATTAGAAAATTATCTGATATCGCTACATTGCTGTTGTGAGTGGCTAAAGCTAAAGGTTCGACTGGGCATTCCGATGCGTACTATCTAAGAACAACAATATTTAAAGACGATATTTTTGTAAGACTAATAGCAAAGCTAATCACTGGCATTCATTTTAGCTGCCAAGAGTAAAAGTCTACGTGCTAGTTGTTTTGGGTATTGACCTTTACGGAATCATAGGCATGACATTTATCAGATTAGCCAAGTACATGTAAGTTTTATTAGTATCTACTCGTTCTATTATTATGTGCTTATTTAATCATATTTAATTAGGTCTGAGTATTTAATATTCTCTGATTATAATATTAAGTTAATATTATAGGCAAATAAAATTATCTGATCCGTTTGATATCTACTGATTTTTAAAGTCATGTCTATTGATGTTACGTAGTCTACCGGCTATCAATTAAGTTGTTATGTGATAAACTGTCCACTTATGTAACTATCTAAGGCAAACATGGTGAATTCTTTGCCGAGTAGTCTCGATATTCGTGAATACAAATTTTGTAGAAATACAATAAAATAGTCAGAAGCATACAGTAACATTAACCTTCGACAATTGTCTCCAGTGTGCTTTTAGGATTATTACATAAGAAATACCAATTAATTATCTGGACTGGAGATATATAATTTCTAATCGCAATTCCTTGGGCAGGTATTAAAAATATTAACGAAGTGGTTATTGCATGCTACTGCAATTGCTGCGTTAGAAATAGAAATGGAATTTAAGTTGATACAATGGAAAACTGTCTAATAACACCACCTTCAAAATGTACTTATGGCATAGGTTAGCTCTCATAATTATTTTGTCCTCAAAAAAAGATTTTTTCCAAAAAATGTTGCTTGCGTTGGTTGCTTCAGAGGTCATTAGTGCTGAAGATTTAATGAAAATCCAGCCTATTCAGATACCACTCAGAATGAAAAAACTGCAAACTTTAGATATCAAAATACGTTCCTTCTAGGTTAATGTTGAATCTGTATTTTAATTCTGAACTGTGAAAATTTGAATTATATTTTGTTTATTAGGGCCTATTGGCCTATAGTGCAACTGCAAGATGGATTGAAACCAGTAGTGTGACAAATTATAGGTCAAGGAAAATTCAAAGGATAAAGTTCAAATACATGTAGAAGGATTATGTCTACACTTCTGCCTGGTTAATGTTGTTCCTTTACACCTTACCTTGGCTTGGATATAACTACGGATACACACGCACACTTAAGTTGTCTACGTCTGTGATTCTCCTAATTTACTGTTACTCTTTGGTTTAGTGTCATTTTACCAATTGCCTTCAGCTATATCTCTATGTGCTGTCTATACCACAAAGTGGGTACATATTGGGTGATGCATCCTGCCACGCACTTATTGCATATTACATTTACTGTAAAAATGTGTGGCTGTACAGAAAGGTTGGTACGCATTGCGCGTTGAACTGGACCTTAAATATCAAATACTTAAGCCAAACAAACTAAACATATATTTCACGTAGATATCGAGTTACTTAAACTTACATACAGATCTATGTGCTCAGACAGGTGTGTAATATTTACAATATTTATCTGTATCTAGTATAGCCGGTATTAGAGATACCGGCTATACTAAAGGAAGTTTACTCAGAAAGGATTGTGTATTAGGTTTACACAGGCATGTACGTACAATACAATGTGCAACATTTCTTCTCACACGAGAGCTAGAAGAGCTGAATGATATATTCAAGCCTTAAATCATAACTACATTGATAGAGGATGAGGAAGATGTGCCACATTCAAGCAAGAGCATTTAAACTTGGAGTAAATGGCACTGGGTTGGGATTTAGGATAAAAGTCATAACATAATTTAAACACCTTAGCACAACTATGAAAGTGACTGTATTAGTAGTGATAATGCGTTTAAGTCTAACTATGAAGAGAGCACTGTGAAGGACACAATACAACATATAAATATTTCTACAGAGTTTAGACTTGCATTCAAAGAATATTCTTCTTGATGTCCTCCTAATGGAAATGCATTCATAGAAGAAGACACTTGGAGTCAATTCAACTCTATTATATCTGCCTACACAGAGACCAGCCCAATGCAACTTTCTGTATTGCGTTCTTCTGTCTTCTCTCACTACTTATCCTCACTTTTCTTGGCTTCACTTGTCTTTGTATAGTTAGTTTATATTTTGGCTCTACACGACTACTGTCTCCTCTCTTCTCGTCTCTGCCCTAACAATAAGGATAAGAATTCCTTATCTGATGCTCATTCCCTCCTTCTTTGTGTTGCTCTTGCCTTTGCTCTCAATCTACACTTTTTGCATACTTTAGCTAAGCATCCTCGCTAAGGATGTGTAATACAGCAGTGCATGTTTGTAAATACTTATGTCCTACAGTTGAGGAGATAAAATACGTACGCAACGGAACGCATCGCAAAATAAAAAAGTAAACTCTAACGACAACACTACACTGACATCAACAGCCCTAATCCCCAAATGTTTACATTGCACACACACAAACACATGCCTAACTAATCCACAAGGGAATACTATAAATTAATATGCATACCCAACAGACCCAAGAATTCACAGCACAACAACTATCGTACAATACACCACCTACACGCCTGCATTCTTTCTCTGTAGGACACAGATTCTCAATGAAATCTAATAAGTAATTGTCGTCTTGTTATTCAGAGGCAGCTATTTATTATTATACTGCACCACTAAACATACAGGCCGCCGCACGCAATACAACGCAATCTTTCCGCACAAAGAGTATAACAGTGCAGTTTCTGTATCTCTTCTTATCAGAACACTTTGTACAAACTATCAAAACAAAAAGAAGTACGAAATCTCTGTCCCCAGATATCTAATACCGACATCTCTAAGCATTCCGTTTCCTATAAGAAGATTAAATATGCATTCTTAATCAGCTTTTCCTAACCATTAGATTTTTCTTAATCTGACAATATTTGCAACCTTAATTCCATTGAATTTGCATTTAAAACGGAAAATGCAACAAATCAGAGAAGTAAAAGTTCTAAAACTCATGATACGTTTCATGTTTATGTAAATCTAATTGTATTACGAGAACTTCCTTTCTAGCACGCTAAATATTCACAACAATCAGTAGAGTACAATTGAGACTGCAGGAACTAAGTTACAGTCGTTTGTTTAAACAATTCTGCACGCAAATGTGTGCACCAAAATGACTTAATTTGTGTGCACATATTTAAATGTTTAATTAATCCGGATGCTTTGTAGAAACGTTGGTCACTAAGTAATTAACAAGTTTCACTAACTATTTAGAACTACATATAACACTGTGCAGCATACAATTTAGTGGTAGTTACTTATTCAACTCTATAGGTACACTCCTCTTTAACAACGGCATGACTGCGAAACTCTAAATGTAAATGAATGAGTATATTTGTAAGATTACGAAACAGTTGAAGATATAATTTTTGCACTTATACACACAATCGCTTAAATAACCGATAACCAAAACTAATAAAACTTACGATTTGAAATGCTGTGTTGTTTGGCGAAGCAATATTAAGGACTTTCTCAAAATACTAGACAAGTATGACAATATCTACTATTGTAATGTTCTATTGAATGAGCCGGACGGAACTGTTGTAATAGTTAGTACAGTGGTGTCACAATACTGAAGTGCGTATCCAAGTCCTATTTGCATGAATATTGAATGGTTATTTTTGTCTACTCGGAGGTAGTAAAATATTTACGATTTTTGAATGAGATGATACCAACGTGAAGTGCCGCCAGATTAGACGATTTTAGGTACAATAGAGATTTTTCTTTTCCTCGGAGATCTCTCTTCGATTTCAAAGACATTGCTGACCCGGAATCGCGACAAATGGAAACTAAACCAACCAGTGTGTTCTCACCAGACAAAGCACCAGTAATACTAACTCTTTGAAGACTGGCCCAGTCCGCTTCTCGTCCGGTTTTATTATATGGGCAGATAAACAGACAGTCCATTGAGTTCTGGCTCAGAGAGGCACAATTTCCGTCTACCCACTTTTACATGCAAATGCTTGACTGCTTTGTCCACTAACCCGTATAGCAGACTAAGTGCCTACTAAAGTACCTATCTGTAGCATAATAATACACTTACTTCATAGCCATGTACACAGAAATGCTATGCCTAGAAAGCAAACGAACACAAGTCTAATAATAGCCATACCGACAGTGAAACTTGTCAAGTGATTTACTTTTCATTTCACTTTTAGTCTTATTATTACTGTACATTATACACACGTGAAACATTCCTACAGTTTCATTTACATTTACTGCTTCCAGACAAATCAACTCTTTAAAGGCAAATAAATGCATGCCAAGTCACTGTTCTCTAATAGCCGTCTTGTCATGTCTGTCCATTTACTGTTGTTGATTGCCTTTGCGAAGGTGGTCAGGTACCTATTGCATATTGCATTTCTATGAAAGAATGCCAGCAAGTTTTTTCTTTACGCATAAGTTGTTGTACCTGTATGTATTTTTATACGAATAGATTCTTTCAAGTATTACGCTAACATAAGTTTTATTATGACCGCATATTCAAATCAACTTCAACTCTCGATTACGAGTAAATTCACATAATTGAATTAATTGAATTGCAGGAAATCTATTATTAGCTCGCTCTTTCAATCGCTCATTTCCCAAACTAACTAGTAGTTCAACGATACCAAACGTCCTTGTCATTTAATTATGTCTACATTGTGTTACTAACTTTTAACCACACTAAAGACAATAATCGTATTAAACTTTATCCTTTAGATACCTTAACTGACGTGGTCCAGGAATACCTATCTGATATTTATTCCTAATGAATCAAAATTACACTTTGAAAAACAAAGTTTACTGTAGACGTACAATAAATTCTAGGCAGAGAATATTAATAATAATTTCTTATATTTGCGTATTACAAACATATATTTATATGAAATAAACGTACCTTAGTAAAGATGGTTATTTAGTTTCATTCCGTAAAAGAGTTAAGGACGAAATTGTTTGCTCCCCTCAACTGCATGCCCAATAATTTTATTCGTATTTTCCTCAATCCAAAGGGAAAGGATCCTTGTTAATTAACAACACTAAAGAAAATCGAAAAATATGAAGGTACAGTCATGTCCTGCCCATGCATGTAAAGTACAACGGGCCCGATCAATGATGCGTGAAATAATACCGGTGAAGATGTCTTGTTTCCCGTGCACAAACACAATTCTCAGTTGGTACTAATGATCATGCTCTCTGATTGGATTACAAAAAGGGGATTAAAATGATGCAAGCCTTTTTGTGAGACGAAGACGATTGATAACTTTTGAGAAACCGCAACTTGAGAGACGAAAAAGGAGACAATTTTCATACACTTTTCCACAACTATTCAATTGAAGTTTCAACTATGACAAATGGACTAGAATTACACACATCTTGGATTTTCATGAGCACATTTGTAACTGTATTCCTTATTTACGATTTATACTAAGTGTACCAACTAAGTAGGTACCATACCATTTCTAAAAATTGGTATTATCTATTAATAAGTTAATGTATAAAAACCCCTCGATAAAAATACTTCATTGATTTCCTTGATTAATTTGTTTTTTTTGAATAATGATTTGTTAAATGCACCTGTCGGTTTTACTAGTTAGTAGAAGGAGCATTAAATTAGCTAAGGAGCTGGATGAAGTACCACAGGAACCTAGCTACAGCTACAGATACAATACAGTGAGAGAAGAGAGAGGAAGAAATGCCTTTGTCAAGTTACTCTACCACTCTGTTCTGCAGCTGTATACTAATAGGATGTGTACAAAACTTCAACTGATGGCCTTTAGGAAAAATCTGCCGAGCATACCTTCTCCACCTTGGCAAGGTAAAGCAAGAGAACATAAGAGACCAGAACGGATTGTGAGCTGAGGAGAGCAACTCCATAGAATTGCCACAACATATAACATACTACTGCCACAGTTCTACTACAACGGAATACAGTAAACTATATACACAAATTCCCTTCCCCTTACGAGCAATCCAACTTTAACTCCAACAAACTCGAAGACAACGACAAAAACTCTCACTCATCTATACTAGTCATATTAACATGTTAATGCAGTACATACCCATGAAGAAACCCTGTATACACTGTAAACACAACCAATAGACATCACAAGACGGAAATATGCACTTATAGAAAGAAACCTTACCTTTAATTCTATTTACCATACTACCAATCTTTACTTCCAATCTATTTGGGTACTTGCTGTACAAGAAGGTGTTTAACAATAAGTGCATTCAATTGCCTTAGAGTGTGTACCAAATATATAAACAATCTCTTCGTACCAATAGTTGCGAGTACACAACTTGTAATTATTTATATATTTGGGTCCCGCAGATACTAATAAATCACCAAAATCCAAATTCCTTTCACTCTACCTTTTATTTTTATGCACTTGTTCTATTGTTAATACCGCTAAACAGAATATCAATATTTGATTTAAAAATTCATTATTCCTGTATTTCAGATGTTGAGTTGAGTTTGGGTTGTCTATACTAACATTTGTAAAGTAGAGTCAATTGGTACCAAAAGTTAATATTATGTGGGCTAAGCACTAAATATGACAACTTGTAGCCTCAAAATGGCAATAATAATTACCTATATACATTGGGCCAAATAGACTACTACATAACAGAAATGTGTGCACGAACTTTACCTTACCGTACTTTTCATTTCTTGGCTTTGAATTTGTGTGCTGTATAAAGCATAGCAGGCTGTCTGATAGGTAGGTATACGGTGTAGGCCACAGAGACATAGATGAGCACATCAAGATATATCCTCCAGGAAAACTTTCACTTTGGATTATTACAGTACATGCATAGGAGTACAATAGCGTTAGCATTAGTATTCTCAGGTCTTCGGCCCCACAACAACACAACAATGACTTGACTCACTCACTCAGCTCGTATGTGGTTAACTATAAGATTTTTAGTTGGGATATGGTTATGTACAAACTCTATAGCATATAAAAACAGAATTAACAATGGATACATACATACATAAAGAGATATAAAACAGAATAGAGAATTGAAAGACCATGCTGAGCCAGATTTGTATAGTATTGTATTGTAAGTCAGTGTATCTAAATACTACTCGCTTACTAACTTAAATTACTACACTACTATCTTTAGTGGTCTGGTACGTACAAATAAGTGCATATTGCATACACAGCTATTCTACAATCTACTTTTACACATAATTTAGGCATGGTTGCTATTATATGAACTAGGTATGCAGAACAATAATACTAGTCCATCCACATCAGCAAAACAAAAGATTGTCTCCTTTATCTAATAAATCACTACATCATGCAATCTTTTGATACGAAACATCGCCATCTCCTCCAAGGTAAAGAAAATATTGGGCAAAAGTGGTCCGAAAAAATTCTTAATCTGGGCTGAATACGGCGAGATTAGTAAATGCGCGTTATATTTTTACTTTATGTTGGTCCAGTCCATTTTAGAACTGATGTAGTATTACTACAGTTTTTTAGAGTAATGTTTACATTATAAGTATAAGAAACTTGCTTTAGGATTTCTTTTTCCTCGCTTTTGGTTTGCTTTGCTTTCCTACCTGAACACTTGACTGTTTCTTTAACATCTATTACATTACAATATCTTTCTTTTTCAACATCCTTCAGTGTCCTTGCCTTTCTGCTCCAGGCTTGATAAATTAAAACTCACTATAGCCGGATAAACCTAATACTTAACATTAGAGCTCTCTTGCCCAAAAAATCCCTTCCTGATAAATATTTGACCTTGTCCCTTTGCGTTGCTTTAGTATATATGTAGTGTAAGTGTGTAGTGTGCATGTAGTATAGAAAACAGGAATTTCTAAATACTACTAATGTTCAACTCCTACTTTATATACTTATTAGCTAATCCCTATTATCAAGCTTCGCTTGACTGCTATTATTATAGCACCATTTTACAATTACAACTTGTATTTTCGTATTTTACAATTCTCACATTTAAACATTTACCGTGTACAACCTTATTTTGTTTGCTGAAATATTTTAGTGTAGTGGTATGTAATTTCAAGTAATAAAAGTTACAAGTTAAATACTGTTTCATTTCGAATGACAATTTTCCTTTTGTTTGTGTCTATACATTTTCCTTTGAAAAATTCAGTATACATTTCAATTACAAGTTAAAAGGTAATTATGTATGTACATACAAATAGTTATACTGTTTGTTTAAATTTTTGCATGATTTTGATTACATATTAGACATGTCGCTCTCTATGTTAGTGCTATGTCTCTGTCATCTTAGCACACGCTTTCTTTCTCGAAAACAATGAAGACATTCACATCCGTTCTACTGGCTAATTGTAAAAATTAATTGAGGTTACTTGACTAAAGACTCGCGTGAAGCTTTAACAAATAATTCAGTGCTTTCTCACGTTAGATCCTATCTGATGAAAATATCAGAAAAAGGGGAAGTCAAACAGGGAACTTCCTTCTTTACGACGTTTTAAATAATAACAAGTGTGACGAGGTATTAAAAAAGAGTAGCTAAAACATATCAGTAGCTACATCATAAATTACACTTTAAAGGTGTACCTGGGCAAAGTAACTACCTTTTCCATACTTCCTTGAATGTAGTTATGAATGACTTAGATAGATTATAGAACGATAAGCAAAACTCAGCAAGAGTATATAAAAAGTATTGAGATTTTAATGACAAATGTTTTCACAGCAGCTCGTAAACAACTCAGATGCATATTTGTATTCGTTGGTACTAGAACAGAGAAAAAGCAATTTTACTTAGTACTTGAATCGTTTTCAGTTTAACCTCTCTTTAGTTTAACCTAGCTTTGAGAAAAATTACCATACAGAATCCTGTTACTCGTTAGCCAACATTAGAAACAGTTTTTAATTTAAATAAACGGAAAGCATAAGTGGTCATACATAGTATAACTCAGTAATATTAGACATAGAAAAATATTGTATTACATATACCAAGTATGCATTTTCTTGTTCACTTCACTTACTTATGGTTATGATTCAAGCCCATTGTCATTGTCGAACGGTTAGGTATATTGAATTGTATGACGTTTAAAAGAGAATCGGATAGGGCTGTTTTGTATCTACGTCTTGAAGACGCCAAGATGAAAAGGAAAGTATCGTGCATCATGTTATAAATATTATAATTCGTCAGTGAGAGACTACGTAGCATTGTTTTACGTAGCATGTAAACTTTACCTGGTGCAGTATTTGTACCTCTACAAATATTACATTGTGTTTATATTACATGTTATGCATATTGTTTGACAAACATATATGGGTTTACAAACGTATTTCTAATGTGTCCTAAAGATTTGCCATGTTAAGGTACATTAAGGTAAGGCAACATGTTTAGATAACATGGAGAGATGAAATTATGTGTTTTCCGATGATCAACCAACATTATTAATGTTGCCTGCATTCTCACATCATCGCTTTCTTCTTAAGTAATCATCCCTCTTCACTTTCGTTCTTGTTATTATGTACACTGTTGTTATATATACTTGCTTATATCCCTCCCAATTGCATTTGACATAATATTATAAGAACAACTTGAAAAGTAATAATTGAGTTTGGCCAACGTATCTTTAAGAGTTGATTTGATAGTTGAAATAAACTGCCTTCTTACCATACCCTCTCATCAGTTGGGCGAAAATAGGGCAAAGTTCATCGAATGTGAAAGTGTTGCTCAGCTACTGCTTTGCTTGTTTTACTATTACCTCCTCACTATTATTTTACGTCTAATATGTGCATTAGTTGTTAATGTTATTATCTAAAGGTATCTACTATTTGTAAATATTACATTACATACCTAGGTCCATTAGCACTGTAATATTACATACTATAATCAGTCGAATATGTAAGAGAGAATCATTCGACTGCATCTCCGACGAGTTTTCTTATTAATTGTTCCTGCACACAATCTGTTTACATTGATTGTTAACTCAACTTAACTGAAGCCAAGTCAAGGCAAGATCTATGCTACCAAAGTTACATTACATGTATCAAAGTAGTTTCATTTCGTCTACTTTGTTATGTACAATAACTATTATACACTATTATCGCATCTCTATGTACAAAACAGCCCTATACACAAGTATTACACCATTATCATGCATCCACTATTATCTCTCTCTTTAGTTTACTCTGCTGACACCCATTACTCATGCCATACATTTACTCATCTTCCTCTCCCTTCATTCAGAACAAATACCTACAAATGATATCCTCAGCACACAACACACAATAACTCTTCCGCATAAATTATGTCAAGCCACACTAAAGCCTGAATATCATTACAATGTATAGCAATTGTGACTTAAGAGGCTTAGTTGTATAGAAGTACAAATACTCTATAGTAATGCAGAAGAACAATTCAACTTCGTTATTTTCTTATTATTCGCATCTTGCGTTTGCTTGCAGTTTCTAAATTATTAAATACAAAAATTTTCCTACAAGACAACTTTGCAGTACGAATACAAATGATAAATAAGCTTGCCTGTAATTTTTGCTTTGTTTTTTAATCCTCAAATTAATGATACTCATTTCATTTGTTTAATACTCCTTGCTTGTGATAATAATTTTTGATGATTGAAAAACGAGAATGAGCAAAACTTGAAGACTGGAAACATCCAGATATTGAATTCAAAAGTGAATACTCTCGGGTGTAATTAGCCATCAGTGTCAGCTACAGCATCGCAACTCATACAGTTGTGCAATTAAAAAACAAAACAGCAACGGAAAAATTCCTTCCTTTCCCTGTCTTCCTGCAGCTGGAAGATAGAAAATCACTTAACTAGCGACAAACATGAAATCTTTTGTTTACGATGAGCACACACTTCAAAATAATAATGTGGAAAACCTCTGCAGTGTTTGAACAACAGTGTTAATTCCTGTAAAAGCATATGCTTTGCATACACATACATACCATATGCATACATGAATAAATAAGGAAAACACACGGATGCTACTGTTGCAAGACTCCAGCATCCTTGTGGAATTGTCTCTTTAAAGAAAATTGAAGCAAACACTTCAAATAAATCTAAGTTGATTGGAATAACTACGGATATATATCCGTAGTTATTCCATATGTTTCAAGTTGCTTAGAGTTTGCAAACCCATGATCCGATTCGTGGTATTATGCAATTAGCTTTTGTGCAGATTCCTCTAAGCTGAACTATTTTTTCAAAGTTTTTATATCATGGATGCATTTTTGAACAGCATTTATAATTTTTTCCAGTCCAAAACTGTAGATCAGCTTTGATGTTATATCATCTACTTATACTATATACGACGGATGAAGTAGGATGCAATAACTATTTAGCGTGGCTTAATTAATCTATTCTCTCAAATAGTAGATGTTCTCGTCTTTATTGAAGCCTCATTACTGACACAAATATTGGATACAATTCATCAATATTTCAGCAGACTTACGGATTTATATTTGACTAACATTATTAGAAGATGGACTAAGGTAAGCGCACTTAAATTACACTTAATAAAATGTACTTACAATGTTACGTATATGTTTCGCGTACGTATACATACGATAAATATTATAGTGTTACTTTTGTCTAATGAATATTGGCGTGGCTGGGTAAGTACATTGGACTAGCACGTTGGACTAGCTACTTAACTCACTTTTTCATATCTGACTGCTACTAAAAAGAAAATAAGAAATTGAAAGGAAGAAAAGAAAACTTAATTTTTTTGGCTGTTGGCAGCAGGAGCAAATTCAGAGACATATAGATAGACACTAGTCAGTAATGCAATGTAACACAAATCGAGTCTGTAACAAAATTAATAATATAATGTAGTAATCGTTAGAGAATATGAGTATGTGAGTATGATATGAGATGCCATATAAGCAGTCAACTCTTGACAAGGTAAAGGGCAAGTTCATGGGGATCAATGTGTGTGTACTTCTTGTATAGCAAGTGAAGTACTAACTACAAGTACAAGTTATATACTTATAATATCATTGTTCAACCCTCTGTAAGAAATGTCTATACGGAGCTTCAATTACTGACTGTGCCAACATGTTTGCCAGCAAAGCAACTCTCACATCACAAGTAAATATTTCTTAAGAATAACAAGAGTTACAAGTGAAAACCAGCAATAATAATTTCACTTTCAGGAAAATTTCTCAGCAGATCATTCAACAATAACAGAATGTAATAAAGCTGCGCCTATTACACATTTTCGATTACATTACTTAGGTTTACATAGTCGATCTCATCACCGCATTTACTTATTATCAATGCAGAATTACAATCATTGCAGTTATATATATTTGCTACTTCACCTAAGGCAGTTAAGCATAAAAGTCATCTTTCATATCTGCAAACTTGCAATGTGTATGATGAATTTGTTGCGTAGTAGAGAGCTAAATTTTTATTTTTTATTCATCTATACTTTTACATGTTAGGTTATCTTTCAGGTATTATGTGTTGGAAATTATCAATTAATATGATTTGAGTACCTTACTAATCAAGTAGCAATCATAACAGATTTTGACATCCTGATTTCACACGCTCGCAATCGCAATGTGCAATATTCCTTTTGATATTTTTTCAATTCGACAGCCAACTTACAAAGGGATAAGAAGCTATTAGTAGATTTTTCATCGCGTTTTTGGCTATTAAGGTTGTTAGCTTTAGATAATTCAACTCCAATACTCAAATACTATAGTAGCACATTGAATAGATGTAACATTGGGTAATTAACCGTACGCAAAGAGCCTGGTTGAATCTTTATACCCCGTTACATTTTGCAGTTTTGAATATACCACATACAAAATTATGCAACTATCTGAGTAGTTAACATATTCTCATTCTAATCAATTGGAAAAGAAAACAATTTTTAACCTAATATGTGTGTATCTGCTGGCTTTGTAACATTGCGGTTCGTTTTCCCTTTTATGAACAAACTGTTGTAGAGGAGATAATTAATACATTTACTATTTATTCCATTACTCATGGTAAATAGACAACAGTTGCATTTACCTTTTAATTTTTTCATTAAGTTAGTTATTTGCTATTAAACTGTGCAAATCAAAACATGCAAACAATTTCTCAAAAATCAATATTGAAGCTTTTATGGTAGGCAGTGACTTAGTGACGTTAGCATAAATAAATACTTTCTAACGAGATTTTACATACCACATTGCTTACAGATGGAACTTCAGAACTTATCTACGTATCTTGGATTAAAATGGCAGGGTAAATATTTATCTCTTATTATATTCATGTTTGCCATTTGCAATACACTTCCTTGTAGACCTTAACCTTGTGATTTTAAAATCTAAATCTAGCTTTCTGCAGTAATACAGCATTTAACACAGTTCTTACATAAAGGCACTGGTATTACAAGCTATCATAATTGAAATGAATTACCGAATATAGAAATAATATCTGGCTTTGCTTTGAATACATAGCAAGCTAAAAATTGACTATTACCTAATAGTGTGAAATTGCCAATACTTCGTATGTAATTGTGGTTCAGAATTTTCACATACTTGTACGCGTTAAAAATATGTGCTTGTATTTGTCCATCTAGTTTTAGTTGGTTTACGTCATATTCAAGCTTACAGTAAAATAAAATGACACGACAACTTGCTTCCTTGCCCATGACGTTTTTTGAAGAAAATCATTTTCTTGTGATTTGTAACTACCTATCCCTGTTTTGATCCAGATAATATGAATCTTTGTTAGTAGGGGAGAAGGTGAAGGTCAAAGAAATCACCTTTTCTTGTTAACCATGTCCCTCCTGAAGTAGTTACCTATATAGGTATATGTTTACCCTGACATCGTCTCATGGTCTCCGGCCTCGAAAGAAAAATAAACAAATATTAGTATCTATGTATATATATCTTGAACAGAAAAAGATCCAAAGATGTGTGGTTCCGAAATTACAAAAGTACTGCCTTGTAAACTGATACCCTTAATATCACCCTCCTTCCGGTGAAATAAATTACTAGTACTAAACACAACCAGAAGAGACATTCGATTGAGGTAGCATTATTTATTTTTTATAAGTGATAAGCTGTCATATTATTTGCCATTGAGACGAGACTCGAGACATAACAGTAATAAGTAACCACTTAAACAAGCAAGCAAGAAAAGCAGTTAAGCACTAATACAGTTCAAAAGCCATAATTCAGAAAATCACTAAAGAAGTTTGCATTATGTGTTACTATCACACAAACTACAATGTCAAATTACATTACACCTGTAGACATTATTAATAAAATTGAGAATGTTACTTATTTATTGATGTCTATTGGGCGTTAAAAAGCTAGCAAATGTGAAATGATATGAATATCTTGTGACTGTGCTTATTTACTACGGAGAAAATTGACCTTCAAAAATACTTTTGATTGTCATTTTACGGTCCAAGGATAAGATATGACAAATTTTTAGTGATAAAAATGTGTAGAATTCAGATAATATTGCATTGTTAGTGATTTAAAGTGAGTTTACACTTATTTGATTATCAGATATACCTGTATGCTTTTAAGTTACACTATCAGGGTTTAACAGCAGAGTTTCCATTGTTAAACTTCATGCGTAAGAGTAGTACTTACAAAACAAAAATTTTACTGTCACTGTCAACTCTTGTTACCAGAACATTTGTATATGAAGAATATATAAGCGATGCTGGTCCTAAGGGAAGGGGATCTCACAAGAAGGCTGGCATACTTCCTCAGCTTCTTTTGAGTCTGTGACCTACATTTCTTTTCTTTCCTTAAAAAACAACGCGTTTACTACAAAAGCGTCCCATCTCTCTTTCAGTTGCACGTTGCAGTATGTGTAACGTGTAAGTAATGGTCTTATAGCTTAAGTATAAGCATCAGTACCCATGAGACCATTCCTACCGCGATGTGTAATAATTCATTGGAATCTTTCGACCTTAAGCTATATCTTGTCAACAAATACCTTACAAACTTTGCGGATGCAGATACACCATGTCTTTCCGTTTTTAAACAATAATGTGTAGCAACGGAAAACACAGCTTCAGAATGTATTACAATACATTACAATGAAAACTTGACGAAAGTACGCATTTACTTTAAAGCAGCAGTTTGATTTCATTACGATTAGCACAGTTAGTGCTTTTCAAACTGACTACACCTGCTTTTGTGGAAAATTCGTACATTAGTACAACAATAGATTAACATTGCAATTTTTTGAGATACATCGCCTCTGAATCAAACAACAACAATAGCTTCGAAAAGCTACATTTACTTCGACACATGTTTCTCGACATGTATGACTAATACAATTAATTTCCATACTAGTTCTGATTAGCCGTCTTCTACGGATGAATAAGCTCTTTTTATAAACGTTTTCTATTTAGATAAGCCTTAGAAATGAATTATAACCTTTGGCGATGTCTCCACGTATTCCAATTTCTGCTACTCATTTTTTACTTTGACAACCATCATTCTCTCCACTACCACTAATGAATGAAGTGTCAAGACTACTATTTCAGCATCCACTGCTCTTTTTGTAAAGCGGATTACTGTTTGATTCAGAGCTATATTCAGACAAAATGTTCATCTACGGTAAGTCTGCTTGGTTTTGATTGGGTGAAAATATGACTGCTAACCGGCTAATCTACGGCAGCATTTCGTTTTCTTTATAATAAAATGTTTTCCAAATTCGGATAAGTGGGATTCTCATCATTTGTTGGTTGTCCTATCATAGCTAATTATATAATAAAATTATTCTCTTTTGGAAACCTTGACATACGGGAATTATGATTTTCTTACTGTTTTGCAAAATAATTACATGAGATGCACCGAAAAAGAAGTGATGATAAAGCATACAACTGCATTTAACTTCAATACACAATACAAGAATTTATTAGCTGAATAGATTGAGTTGAACAAACACTTTAAATTCAAAAGTGATTTTGAAAATGTATATTCCGTTTAGACTGTTGGTTGTCATTTATTCCTCTAATAAATACTTCTATCGTGTATTGTGTATTGAAGTTAAATGCAGTTGTGTCGTGTGCTTTATCATTTTATGACAACCACAGTCGAAACTGAATGAATATAAGCTGTGTACGCAGTAATTGTAAACCTATATACGGAAGTAATAAAATTGTTCTATAATAAAAATCGATGACCAAAATACTTATATACCTACTATGTAAACCGAAGCACCTAGCCCTTAAGTAGATGCAAATTGCTAAAACTTAATTATTTATGTTGAGGCCTAAGGAATTATTCTTTAAGACTAAAATAAGATTTTGATTATCCTAGTAAATTGATGATAATGCCGAACTTCATATGCATTTTATGAAAACTGCTCTTTTTCATTTACATTTCAAATTGTATTGGTATTTAAATATATACAATGGTAAACTGACAATAGGTTAATTAACAAGATAACAGATAAAATAAATTATC
Organism: Yoshiicerus persimilis; assembly: GCA_020352615.2. Lineage (NCBI taxonomy): Eukaryota > Metazoa > Arthropoda > Collembola > Entomobryomorpha > Tomoceridae > Yoshiicerus > Yoshiicerus persimilis. The sequence goes on along the minus strand of CM036940.2, from coordinate 30,384,069 downwards.
ATTTATTGTAATGTTACTTCAAATGTTTACTTCCTCACATTTACATAGTATGCATACATCAAGAATATTCCAGGTAAGAAAGCATTTAAAACGCTGTTAAGACCCTCTCTGGCAAACAAAACTAGACCAATTCAAGGTCTTTATTCGTTATGCGTCCTCTAGTACTGTTTATAAAATATATAGTTGCCTTCAGGAAGGTATCAGTACTAGTAAGCCAATGTAGAGTTTGCAGAGTCTGACTTTTTCATGACATACTCCATGGCATACCATGCCTACACTAGAAGTACATATTAAGCGTAGCGTGGTGAAATCATTGGCAGAGCTGAATGTTTTGCCATGAACCCCATTCGCACTCCGTCTTTATAGAACCCACTGTCTTCTCACTCACAATTCACTTAAACTCTGTAGATGCAAGTGAAGGTTTTCAACTCACTTATATTCTACAAAAAACTTCAAGCGAGATAATACTATGGACTTTAAATACGCACCACGCTATTTCAGCGCTGCAGTTATGTATTTTTTACGATGATTTCGTTTTAGATACTCACGATTTGTTGGCTATATTAATATTGCATTGGAAATACTTCGCACACCATAATGTATACTTAGCTACATCGAAGTACTGAAACGATTTGCATTACGTCGATATTTTGCAGTTTTGCTTTGACAGGGTCAAGTATCGTTTAGTAAAATTGAAATTTTAAAAATTATTTGATATCGAAAGAAACTGTCGGAGTCATAAATCACAAATAAAGAACACGTCAAATATACTACAAAATGACACCTACCTAACTTGATATCCTAAAAATTTCAATTAAAGCACATATGTCACAAGTTTTCCCAATGCCTATGATTTGTTAATGCTTTGTGAAGGCATCATTTGCTTGCTTTATATTCAATAAACATGCACACAATTGTCATTTTTGTTATCGATTTGTGTATCAGCATGGTTTATCTTATTAGTATGCTAATTTTTCGTAGCAGACGCTTACTTCAAAAGAGCTACAATATGCTATTAATTATTATGAAACATCCATCATAATAAATACTTTTGACTAGCAGCCATATCTATAAGCGTTGTATTATGCACATAGTACTGACTTTCTGACTCTTAGACACACTACTCTAATACCAAAATATGCACAATTTCCATAAAGTAGTAGAATGGATTCTAAAATATTTATTCTTTACCTGTACCTTTGGATGCAATCCGCAATACTGGTTGGTATCTCATATACAGTATCTGGAAATATTGAAAACTACTTATCTATATACGCAAACATACAAAGTAATATCTAATATGCTTATGCAGCAGTATATAATTAAATTGTATTTGGTGACTGTGTTTATGTTGTAATAAATACTTTGCGTGTGCTTCAGCTCAACATCTCTACTAATTGAGTCATCCAAGTTCTGATAAATTTGTAGGTGATCAAAATGAAATTCCTGGTATAAACATTTAAAGTATTTCGCAGTATTATAGATAAAAGTTTCACAACAGAATAAACGTATCCTGACACTAAATTTACACTGCAGAGGTGAACAAAAATCAGCACAACATAAGAACAATTATATAAATCCATTAGGTATTATTATACTATAGGAGGAATAAGAATAGGAACAATTATGTATGTAAGTGTATTAGGTATTAGTAAATAGGTCTATCCTCCGGACGGTGAAGCCATTGGGGTTAAGAGAAAAATCAATTTACAATTTCATTAGGGAATCAAAGTAAAATGTCATCCAAGTAAAAATGTCACCCACGAAAAAAGGTCATCTACGTAAAACTGTCACCCAGATAAATTATATGCAAAAATATTACCCACAGATAATTTCACGCATATAAGTTATTGAAGTTATTATTAACTTACAAAGCAAACTTATTGTCCAACTTGCCATATAAACTTATGGTCCAACTTACCATATAAACTTACAATTCAACTTGTCATATCAACTTACCATGTCAACTTATGGTCCAACTTGCCATGTCAACTTATGGTTCAACTTGTGTCACAGTAAGGTTCACATTTACATTGTCTTCACATTGTTATACTGATGGCCGTCGGCAGTGTTATGCTTTTATCTTCTTCCAAACTACTGTGTGACTTTTACACTTGAAAGTACATTTAGTGTCTTCTCTTTACGCTGTGATGAGTAAGCCAGTCCTACTATTTTACTTGGGGGAGTTTTAATTTTTTACTAATTATGGTACATTTTTTGAAAACGTAACCCACCAATTAACAACATTAACATTATTGGAATATATACAAAAATTTAATTTCTAATTCGTAGCTATGAAGGTTTAGGAGAAGTTAGTGAACATCCGAATCATCAAGAATCGTGGTTCCACATTATGTATAAGATGCCAATTAGATGCCATCAGTTGATGTTTGGTTGCATACTATATTTAAAAACACATTCATAACATTGATGTTACATCCTCTCCAGCATCATAATTGCGCCGCAGCAGTGCTTACATGATAACATTTCTGCGTGTATAGGCAGAAGATCAAAATCAAAACGATGCGATATGAGAGGATAATAATAATATGATAATATATTTAATACACAATATGCATATTGCAATGTAATATAGTTTGGCGCAGTGATAATAATTACTGTTATTACATAAAACAATGCATATGACGAGACTTTAAAATATTTTTGTATAATCATAGGACAGAAATACATTTTCGACATTTAGAAGTAGTTTGGGCCGCATTATAATCCTAATAATTGTTATTATGACGTAATGCTGCAGACTTACAATTTCTTACTAATGATGTAGTTCGTTAATGCTGGATATTTCAATTCTTACATAAGAGTTGTTTCAGTGGAAAGGAGAAGTAGAAACTAAATACCACATTAGGAACAAATAGGAACAAATAATATTTGTTTATATTTATAGACTCAAACAAAGAACGCATATTATGTAGCTTGTAACCCATGGCTCATTGTCATCGACCACCACGGAGGTGACAAAGGGCTCTGGATATATATTTTTGAAAATTGAAACTGAATCCCGAAAAGCAAGATTTCTGAACTGTTGCTTTATTTGAATAACTTCATGAATTTTTGAGTACATACACCCACTTGCAATATTATTAGTGTAGTAGTACTAATAGAACTACTACTACACACCTAGTGTTTGTTAGTTGCTCATCAGATCATACATATAGGTACTAGGTACTTGAGGCTCTAAAAGTATTTGGAAGATAATAATATTTCTTATCACATTGCAATTGAGGATGTATAGCAATGGCAACTTGGCAGCTGTCGGATTACTTCCCCTGATATGCAGGTACCTTTACAATAAAATCAGTAAAAGGGGTTCCAAGAATTGGCATTCTTTTTTATTAGATCTACGTACGAACAACTCTCAGACAATTTGATTTCATCCTGCATCTGTTATCGAGGCAGTAGAAATGAGACTCTTCAACACTATTTTTAACAAACTGAATAAAAATGAACATCTCTATGTATACCCCTTATACAAAAACATTTATTGCAGGCATAAGGAGATTACTTTGCTACTACTTTGTCGCATGCAATACTCAAAGCAGCTCAAAATTCAGAACTTACAGAAATATATAGCCTCATATCATATCTTGTAAGCCATTAACTTTCCATGAATCAAAGGTTTGCCTTCGAGCCTGGATATTGTACCTGCATCAACCAACCTCTCACAATATACATGTTATATAACTCTTTACATATAATCGTTATTGTAGCTTGTAGCAGTCAAGAGCAGAATTGAGAATATTACCGAATAAAAGCAATATTGATATTGGTAAATTCACATAGCCAGGCAAACAGAAAATGATAAAGCAAAGTTACGATTAGCTATTATATCTGCAATGGAACGGCAGGAACGAGTAACGTGAGTACTAGCTAACCAAACTAAATTCACTGCTTGTGTAAATGCCAGGCGGAATTGGCGGATGCCTATAACATACCTATACAGAGTCAGACCCTTAAAACATTTAAGGTTAACTAGTTCTTTCCAGTTCTATAGCTCCTAACTTTTAGCAAGTTCGTTCTTTACAATTTCTGAGACCAACTATAAGGAAAAGAGTTGCAGTAATGCAAGTAGTCATCAAATTTTGCTAAATATCTACGTAATAGCAGCATTAACAAGTATATTATGTCGTATTCGTATAGTAATGAAATGAGTGCCTACTTACAAACCTGCCAAAACTGCCACAAACGTGAAGAACTGTAATAATCGCTGTGTTATTCCTAGATCCTAAAGGCAGAAAGCAGTAACTGAAAGGAAGATCTATATTAGCGTAGAATGTATTCGTCATATGCATGCACTACCTATTGTCATGCAAATTTAATTGCCATCATCATTAGTTTTCCTTATATCATTCATCCAGGTATTACAAAATATGCATTATTTCAATGTATTTTGCATGATTTCATTTTCATTTGTTTGTCATCATTGCAATTGTTCAGGTTTACAATACAATAGGTTTTAAAGTACTTCTTAAGAGTTTATGACGCATATGCATATTAAATGCAACACAAATACATAAAGCCTTCACATGATATTAATAAACACAAAAGTTGTCATTATCAGCATACTTGCCATACAAATTCCGTACACCATGTACTACACAGTTATGCAATTTAGTATATCTGTAGTGTAAAAAGTAATATTATCTTTTCAACATTGACATAAATATCTTTAATAAACGCATTAACGCATGCAAAAATATTTAATGAAGGCGAAAGGAAATACATTAATGAAATAGAAACCGAATTACTGTCAACGCTAATTTTGGTATCGAATGAAGCACACGTAAAAATGTCAATAGCTATGCAGGATAATGATAAGTGCACCTAAGTAAAGCCCTATGGAATTGTGTTTAAGAAAGCAGTAAGCAAATGTAAGAAGCTAGCCAAAAAAGCCCAGAGAGCACCATCCCAATTATTGAGGGACCACGCACACGGGAACGAACAGTATGCTGAATGCATAGACAAAAAATCAGACGGCGTAAGTGTGCCCACGCCAAAGGATTTCTCGTCTGTGTGCTGAATGTACATTGCAAGTCGTTTTCTATGTGAAGTAACCCGTCGTATGCGTGTACGAAAAGCGTTCAAGTACTAAGCCAGTAGATACTAGTAGTGCAATTGCATCGGAAACGTAATATTAGGCTTTTTATGTTTACCCACAGCAGTTTCCCAAGCATAGCAGTTCCAGTAAGGAGGAAAAGAGACAAGAGAAATCTCCACCAGCCAAAACCAAGCCAACAAAATAGCAGGGTCAGAAAAATTGGAATTGACTGTTGGAACTTGGAAGTGGCCAGTGTAATCAGTAGTGGCATGGAATCATGGAACTATGAAACAAGAGAAGAGGAGAGAATTGTGATTAGTGTTACCAAACAAAGGTAAGTTGATTTAAGCAGATTGCCCCTAGAGCAAAGCAACTTGTGTGAAAATGTAAAATTATTGTGGTTTTGCCTTGTTTGCACTCGACTGATGATAGGATGATACTACTCTGTTTGTATGAGGGAAGGTTGGCGGGAGGGATTAGACGAGCAACTCGGCGCAGAATTCTCGCCCCATCTCTTTCATCTACGTGTAACATAGAGGAGTGAAGACGAAGCAACGGGAGTAAACATCCAATCTTTTCGATGCGTGCTATTAAAGTGCTGATTAAAAATAGAAATATTGGAGTTTTGTCATTTTTTATGAAATATTTGTCGTCCGAGATGGTGTCTGAACACGTTTTGCCAGGTTTCATAATTTTAGAGAGTGAAAAATAGTGCGAAAAGGGAGTCGAGAGTTTTGAGTGCGTGAGAGTGGAGGGATGACTTGGCGTGGTCGATGATGGATCCGCCATGAACTGGAGAGGATTGAAACGACGAAAGATCGTAATTTTGGGAAAATAATAAAATTTTTTACTCTTGCCTGCTTTGAAATCGTCATGGGGACAAAGTGAACAGTGCGGTGAACTGAGTTTTCAGCGGCCGTGAGCCGCTACAAGCGGCAAGGCTCACAATTTTCATCAGTGAATTTTCCGAGTTAATCTGAGTCTGTCGTCAAAATGAGTAAATTAAGTTTTCGGGCCAGGGCGCTGGACGCCAGCAAATCCTTGCCAGTTTACTTGGCCGACGAAATTCCGGAAAATGCGGACTGTTCTCTTATTAACCGGGCTGTTCCGCAAATGCCCACCGGAATGGAAAAGGAAGAGGAGTCGGTAAGAATTTTAATATTATTTTCAATATTTTTTACTTCATTTTTAGCATCCATCTTTTTGTTGTTTGGCGTCTATTAAGACATGTGGGAGGTTGTTGCCGGGTGATTTTCCCTCCTTTTCCTATCCCTTGCCAGTTTTCATTGGTGAATTTACCTCCATGTGACTTCCCGCCGGTGTTTAACACGTCTGACAATGCTGTTTACCTTCAATATTTTGGAATTTTTTATGCTAATTTTTGCAAAATCGTCCCAAGTGATCCCCTATTGACAACATGGGTTTTCTACACTGCTTTTGATGTTTATGGATGAAATAATTTTATTTAAATATATGAAATCATTGACAAACTTCCATCGGTGTCCAATCGAGTTTCCTTCCACTTTTTATCAGTTCAAAAGTCGGAATTTTTTTGTCCAGAAGACAAAATTAACAAAATAATGAAATTATGTCCGTTTTCTATGAATGCTTGCTACTTTATTATCTCATTACAGCTGATGATTTATAAATAAGTTGTAAACTGTTTACAAATCCGGTGTACCTTTTATAGTAGTCGATGAAGCTAGTTAAATTTCTGAATTTAATTCATATAGTTAACTCTGCTGTGTTCACTTTTTAAACATGTAGATTATAAATGAATATTATATTAAAATCGTTATTTTTATGTAGAGAATTTCTAAAAGACAGAAAAATGATCAGCCGGTAATAATATTCATTACTAATTTGTATTTTATATAAATTATAGCGTGGGTGGATTACATAAATTAAAAAAGAAATCGTTTCAATCAAATTGTTTGCTGATAGATTAATATTTAGCTGTTATATTGCATACAAATAAGCAATCCTAATATTAGTAAACAAATATCATATGTTCATAATTGCCTAGCCTGAATGTTGATATTACATGATATTACGATATTTTCAAGACAAACCTGGTGTTAATTTTAAAGTGTCAGTAAAACAGCGACAGTTTAGTTATTGATTTCAGTGGGTCAACGTAGATCACTGTTAGTATTCTACGAATATTAGTGGCAATTGGAAATAGTTGATTAATCGAACAATCCTGGTCTAGTGTACTGGCTTACAAAAATAAGTTCACAAATGTGCAAGTAGAAATGTAACCCCCATTTTAACCAACAACACGAAATCCAACTTATTGCAGATTTTAAAGTACTAATTCATTTTGATGTGTCCATTCTTAAAACTTAATGCCATTTTTGCTGTTGGTTTTAGGAACATCATCTGCAGCGGGCCATCTGCGCGGGGATTGTTATTCCTACGCCTGAAGTTTTTGATTTGGATGACCTCGCATATTACAATACCTTGTACCCTGAAAATTATAAAATGCCACGTCAACTCATATACATGCAGCGTAAATTGCTATTTATTTTAAAATTTCCAATTTATAATATTTACTGAATTTGATTTCGATTGTAAAATATTTGTTTTGTGCGTTTAGCTTTCTCTATGGAGGCAGACATTCCAGACTATGATATGGACTCCGACGATGAGCATTGGGTAAATATGCAAGCGGCCAAATTAGAGTTGACCCCTCAGAAGGTAAGTTAAGCAAAAAACGACATTTTTAAACCCGAAATACGTTGCCAATTATTCCAAAAGTTTATTCAAGTGTTTAACAAAATTGTAATATATTTAGTTTGAGGAGATGATGGATCGCCTGGAGAAAGGAAGCGGTCAGACCGTGGTAACTCTTCAAGAGGCAAAAGCCCTCATAAAAGAGGACGATGATCTCATCATTGCCGTATATGATTATTGGCTCAATAAGCGACTCAAAACGGTACTGATGTATAAAAGTTGTTTCTTATTTAAATGAAAGTGTCAAAAAGATTTCATTTTTTATTTGTAATTTATTTTGTCAAAACAGCAACACCCGTTAATTCCTCAAGTAAGAACTGAAGCTCGATTTGGAGTGTCCAATCATAATCCCTACATTGCCTTTAGAAGACGTACTGAGAAAATGCAGACACGGAAAAATAGAAAGAATGATGAAACTTCGTACGAAAAAATGCTCAAATTGAAACGTGACTTGTCCAGAGCAGTGACTCTTCTCGAAATGGTTAAACGCAGAGAAAAATCTAAAAGAGAACTCTTGCATTTAACTATTGAAGTCTTTGAAAAGCGGTAATTACTATTCCACTCCACAACATTTCACTATAAGAATACATTTTATTCATTATATATTATTACCTATATATTACATGTTTATTCTACGGTACGTAATAAATTTAATACATATTTTATGAACAATATTAGATACCAAGCTGGAGACTTCAATGGACAAATAGTTAATGATGCTTTGCAGCAACGTCCTCCTCGTCCTGCATTTACCCCACTATTCCAGCCCAACTCAATAGGATGTTGGGGTAAAGATGACCCCGTTTACGCCACATTATCCCGGAAAGAAAAACGCCAATATAAACGACGGAGACACAAAAGTGCTTCAAAAAATCAAAATCTGAACACAAACGCGTCAAGTTCGGCTACTGCGTTGAACTACACCACATCTTTAGTAAGTTATTTTTCAACCATTACCATTTGAATAATTATTGGAAACTGTATTTAACACCACTTGCAGCTGTTATAAAATTCTACATTGTGATTAATAGACCTACCCTGAAGGAGAATTCGCTAGTTCAGAAGAAGATGCAGCTGCACCTGCGTCTCCATCTGAAGGGGATGAGGAGGAGGAGGGGGCTTTTGCATTTAGAAGACTAGCAAATTGTAGATATCACAAGGTATGCTCCTGTTATTGTTGAAACCATAAGGCCAATGGTTGAAATTTAGTTTATGCAATATATATTACAAAAATTCATTTAAATTCCTTTTGTAACAGCCAATTGATAGTGGATCCCAATCCCCACCCCAACCTATAAAAGTCGAGAACGGAAAAATCAATGATCGTCTACTACTTACACCAACTTCCACTCCTAACCAAGACCTCGGACATTCATACCTTGGATATGTTCGTCGGCGTCTGGGGAGAGGGGGACGGTAAGCCATGATATTTTACTAATGGTTATACATCATAATGTCAGATTCACAGAGCGGGTTGGATAACCTGCCCTTCATGGGCCTCCAATCCAATCAATCGTGTAATCAAAATTTCAAAACATCCGCAATGATGACCAAACGCGCGAGTATTCCATGCCATAAGTTGTATAACTATTGCTTACTGTTTATTTTCGTCAAGTGTGTTATATATCTAAATAATGTTCTTTTAAAAATACAGAATGGTGTTGGATCGGATACCTGAATCAAGGCTTAAAGGACTTGATCCAGTCTTTCGACAACAAATATCGGCCACAAATCCAAATCAAGGCGTCGATTCTCTTCCACAACCAAACTCTACCCGACTTTTTCAGGATACTCCTTCGAACCCAGTTGGCTATGTTCCTACCCCATCCACTTCTACATCTGCTAACGCTTATTCATACCAGCAGAACAAGTTAGTATTGAATACGAATTAAAAATTGTTACACTTTGTTATTTTTTACGTGCTTTTCAAAGAGTTTTGCTGTCAATATGTATGTCTCTAATGAATACAAATATTTTTATTTTTTCAGTGTACATTTCCGACCTAACCCTTATGATCCACCCCGACCCGAAGAAGACAGTATTGATTATAGTTCAGATTCAGATACGGATGAAGACAAATATGATTCTCTCTTCTCTTTGAATTCTGAAGGTTTCCTCGGTGCAGTAGTTGCAAAGGGTGATCGTGCGACAGTTTTCAGTGTCGAAAGTCTGCTTTCGGAAGCAGCTATTAATACTGATCCTTTACCTCTCCATGTAGCAAGTTCTCCTGGTAGATCAGTTTTACTGGATGAAGAAAATTCCATCGTAACTGCAAACTATCTCACAGAACTCGAAAGTGAGGATCTCAGCTTAGATCCCAATACTTGGATTTCTGAACTTGAGAGCATGGAAACAGACGAAAAAGATTCCTTGGATCAAAGCTTACTTCATCCGTTAAGCGTAAATCAACAACTCGACAACAAAGCAAACTTCAGATCAAGCCGACCGTCGTCTGAACCTATGGATGTAGATAGCGATGTAGTAATAGTGGATAGTGATGGAAACAATTTTGAAATAGAAAGAAGACGATTAATTGATAAGGATAACAAAGAAAATGATAGTGTATCTAGGGATGAAGTTGGGGATAATACAATTATATCGGAAAATGGAGACGGTGTTGAGGACTCCAGTGAAGATTGTATAATAGTTGAGGAGCCGAAAAGCTCCGTTGTGAATTCTAGTCGTGGGGTGAGTAGCAGCAGTACTTTATTAGTGGATACTATAGGAATGAGTGGTAGTGATGGACATGACGTGAGCAACTCTCTGTCCAAAAACCTCATTGATAAAAGTCGGACTAACTCTAGCAACAGCCAATTGCTTGGCAGCAAAAATTATACTGGAACGCCTGCCATCATTCGAAGACTATATGGTAAACCTCGTAGAACTGACGGAAGTAATAGCATCACTAGTAAGAACGAAGTGCTACTCAGAAAGGGGAATGTAAATGGAGATACTGATGTGAGCTACCCTAACAAATTTAATTTCAATGAAGTCCCGATAGAACTCATCTCCGGCGGCGAATTCATTCCGGACACAGACAATAATGTCGAAACTATGGAATTCGGTTTGGGACGCAGCTCTAAAAATCTCCATTTAACCGTGAACAGTAATACGAGTAGTAACAACAATAGTATCAGTATGGTTACTTCCTCTGGACCTGGTCCTGCCAAAATTTCCCTTTCAAACGGCCCCACTGTCAGATCAATGCCCGATTGTGAGCAAGGTAGTGTAGTGAGGTAATACCCTCACTGTTGTGCATTAGTAAATATTCAACAGCTTTTGGAATAATCAATAACAATACAGCCGTAGTAAAACTCCTCAATTTCTCCAACTACACAATATAAAGTTGAACTTGTCTATAATGTTAACGTCAGATTCACATCACTTTTCACTTGTTCATAAGCCTCATTTACTGTAAAGCAAGTTCTGCATCGTTCAGGAATCATTCAGTCAGTTGCGGTCCTTTGTGAAACTGACCTTATTTCATTTCTTTGTTCGTTTGGTCATGGTTCGAACTTCCGAACAACTCTGGACTGGGAAAATTTTTACACATCACAATAAATAGAGCTGGCCGAAGCAGAGCAAAGTCACTGGGTCGTTATTAGCACCATGGCTCTGTATCAACCTACACTTACACAACAAAGACGACAGAAACCGAGGATCGGTATCCTAAAACCTACGAGTTATGGAAATGAAAGACTACATAACTGACCGGAGCATAAGCAAATCCAACAGCATTCTGTCAACTGTACTTCGGTACGCAAACCAAATGGGGAGAACGCCACTACCTTTTACTGAAAGTCAATTTCGTTTTTATGAGACCAGACTGCACTATCGAAAGAATGAATTTTGATCAAAATAAAGGACCGAAGACTCGTCAACAAATAGCAATGCAATGAAATTTAACAAAATTGTAATAGAATAGATACTGAAATGTTTGTTTTGTTTATATAGGTATTCTTATTGTGAGAATACTCTTTGAATTCGACGTATGATATAATATAAATAACTGTAAAACCAACCGTAACCAGAAGTCCAGAGGGGTGCACTACGTTACATACAGCAGTCTTTGTAGTATTTGAGTATTTTGTAAACTGTTTCTTGTAAGAGTTGGCCCATGTAATCGTAAGTCAATAAAAGGTAAACTCGTACAAGAAATGGTATTAGTTAGGGTTTATATTATTACTGTAATTAATTAATGATAAAAACAACCAACGCAAGTAAAACATGTGAAATATACATAATATGTTTTTCGTTGAGCCTCGTGTGTTCAGAATAGTTCAGATTCGTTGTGGGGATTGTGGCGAATTCGTCTCTTGTAAAATCACTTGTCGAAAGAAAAAAATCAAAATATAGAAGTGGAGATAAAGGATTTTCACCTGGTTCTCTTTGCTAGGCGTTAAGTATATTAGACATAATGTTACTCTTATTATTACTAGCTGATTAATTATTACTAATAACACTTAGGTAATTAAAAATTATTCAATTGTACATACATAGATAATAATCTTGTGTGTAGACATACTGTGATCACATTTAGGTACCTTTAGGTGTACTGTAAATGGAATGCATGTGTATGTGTATGTGTATGTATTGTATGTAAGCGAGAAGGTGACGAAGAGATGATGTTGTATGTGGAGGTGTGTATTATTACAACGTGTAAATGTGGAGTGGACAGTCATGCAACCTCCGAATAAGCCGACTGACTCATTCTGTGTGCAAGTGCATAAACTTGCAAATCATATAAAGGCCAAATTTTTTACTTACACTTCAACTTACCTGCATTCTGGGTTTTTAATTGCATTACTGTACCGTAAACCTAATAATATCAATTATTACAACTTTAAAATCATTCAATCAAGCTAAAAATTACAGAAGAAACATGACGTAAAAATTTGAGCAGATTGGCCATCGAGTCTTTTGCGCTAAATTAAATCAGTACTTCATAAGAATCTTACCGCTGAACATAATACAAGACAATGTAAAAGATACGCTTCTCAATGTTTGCGTTTGTTCATTCGTTTGTTGCCCGTCCAGAGTTAAAAAAACTTGAATTCAAAATGAAAATAAAGTTTGTATGGAATGCAACATCAAAAATCATTCTTCAGTTGAGTTGTCACAATTTTTTTGCATTTTACTTTTTCTGTATCTGTAGGTCTTAGCATGGGAACTTCCTTTGGTAGAGTCTGAGTCTGAAAACTAATAAAAAACTTCTTTATTCTTAATTTCCATTCACGTTCGTTCGTTTGTATTGTATTGGATTGGGGATATACATAATCTGGCATGGTACCATTTATTTGTTACGTGAACTATTAATATCTTTGTTTCATCTTAGTGGACCACCTTCTTGTTGCCAAGAAGGTCCCTGTCTGCAATGCCTTAGTAGAGTTTCTTTTGGCTATAGGTTGGCAGGTGTAAATATTCAGGATGAGATTCCGTTTCTCAAATGGAATACTTATCCTAAATTATATAATGTAATAGTTTGAATACAATTACATACTATACAGTACCCTATCTGCTACACACACATACCTACTTATACTACTCTACTATACTTACTACGATACTAAACCTTACTACAACCACATCATAATATGGCCACGTCAAACATAAATATTCGAGTTACGTTTAACGTTGATATAGGTAAGTACGTTCGGACAGATTTGTAGTGTATAAGTATGTACCTAAGTGTAAGTAAGTATATTTTATATATAGTGCATGAACAAAGTTTCCTTCTCAATGTAAATAGGCCATGCACGCAGAAGATTTGAATGGCAATCGCTTACGAACCATGTCTACCGATATACTAGATATTATAACTTATCTTTAGCTCTAACTTACGTATTACGCTCGATCATATTATGATTACTGTTTATATAGCACAGAGTAAGTAAAAATCATACTTGTTTACTATCTGTATGAAAATAATGTACTTATGTATATAAGCATCCGCAGACGGTTGACACGATTGATTGTGTCTTTATATAATACCTAGTAAGATTGATGATCCGTTTTTATTACGATTTATGGTACTTTACAAATACCTACACAGTACTTACCTACTTACCTATTTATACTATTATGGGTTTAAATTCAATGAATCAATTGATTACGAAATGTATGCGTTTAAGTGATATTTTTGTCCATTTGACATATTTACGTACATAGAGTCATTCATAATTGACAACATCCATACGAATTCATTCTTTAATAAAGAGCGTCATTATTTGTTGTGTTGCATACTTTGGCGTTTGCTCCTCACTCTGTCAAACTATTCATCACTGTTTATACCAAATCCACGGATGTTTTACAGAACTCTTGTCGTCGTTGCATTTTATTGACTCTGGCTGGGGATGAATGTAGTAATAGTACTACTATAACCTGTGTAAGCAAACTACATTTGTTTCACTTGGCATCAGTTGAGGTAGATTGCATGGCATATTAATTGAAAACAGAGTTACTAGAAGTCACAATAGAAAAATATAGAAGAACGGACTGAAACATGCAACTGACCGACCACAATGGACAAACATTCTATTCCAAAACAATGAAATGATGGATGAGTTAACGGATAACGGTGAACTGGGAAGTCAGAGGAGCATGCACAGATATTATTATGCAGCTACCTTTCATTGTGATTGTGACATGCCATGCCAAGCCAGAGGCTGAGCAACAAAGACCAACCAGCAATGCAGCAATCATCTCCATCCGTTTACTCGACTTTTCTCTCTGACGGGCTCATGTTTACAAAGTCCATGACATAACAGAGGTTATGGCTTTGGCATTGCTCTGACTTCTCGGGCTAAGAATGGCAAGGCCATCATGTCATCCTTACATCCTTATTGCATAAAAGTCTCAGTAGCTTACCTATGTCTCTGTCCTGTCTGACACTGTCACTGTTTTCCTCCACAGCACTACTCATACTACCTACTCTATAATACTTAATTCTCTGTAAATACGTATTGTTGACTAGTAGTTGGTCGACAAATACGTACAAGTTCGCTCCAGTTTTCATCTGTACCTCTTCTTTATCCAAAACAAAATGACGCACCAATTGTTTTTCATTTCTAAATGTAAAAATTGGTAGAAAATACTAGCTCAGTGTGGTTAACATAGTACAGATAATTTCTGAATTGTCAAACTAGGTATTTATACAGTCGACTTCATATAATACACGTTTACATGATTCTATTATCAAAGAACAATTAATCATGCAATGTATAGATACCCTGCTTTAAAAATGCTCGAATTACTGACTCAAAAGTGTTGTTACATGAATAAATTAATAATAGTTATTGAGCATATATAGAGATGTGTAATTTGAAACAAAACGATTTGAAAGCGAAAACAAACTTCATTTTAAAGTAGATAAAGAATAGCTATTCATTCAGTCCCGGTACATGTTTTTCATCAACGAATAAAATAAAATCAGGGGAAAGAAATAAAGTTACAGTCTAAATGGGAAAGAAATTGCTGTAGTTTAAGTAGTTTTATGTATTAGGTAGATATTAACATAAAGCTCATTCTGATAATATTACTTATTTAGTTCAAAAAGTGGAGATATGAACAGCAAATAGTTGAGTTAAGAATTTTTCGCTTGGCAGTTTTGTAGTGAGACGCAGGTAAATAGTACAAAGGATTCATTCTTGGCTGACTGATTGGAAGTGGCTCTGTTCTATTCTGCTCTGTATATGACCTACAAGCTCTTTTCGATTTTATTAGCATTTTTACAAGCTACAAAATAATAAGATGGGTCTGTTAAGTAATGATATTTGCAATGCTCTCCTGCCTTCCCGACTCACTAGCTTAAAACCATTATATTTTACTGCAAGTCTAACACAAGTGCAAATGTAGTAAAGCGTATCATCTGTGAATTAGTATATTCTTAGCTGAAGTGCACCTATGTACTTTGTTTTGTGTATGCAGACATAAAATAACTTGTGTATGCGTTTATGCATCTTTTACTATAGTTTTATTAGTTTTCATAAGCCAAGCAAACCAATTATGATTCTGGTACATAAAATGTACACGCACCGTGGGCCTATTAAAGTAGAAAAGTATTTGTATCCCCATCCATCACTTGCCTTTGGTTAATCTTGTTAGGTGAGAGGTGAGTAAACACTAACAGATTTAAGAACTAAATACAATGATATTCATTAGGTAAAAGGTAAGTAATAGTTGTAATATATAGATCAGTCTGCACATCACATTGGACATTCAATGCAAAGTAAATATCTGTCCATACTTTACAATGAAATTCAGTACATCTAAATACTAGAACAAGATATAAACTACTGTTGCCTTTTAGCATGTAATAAAGACAACCATAGAATGTGTAGTATAGATTAGCCGTAGTATAATGAAGATTGAATTGAGTATTATTCAAGTATCACATGAGAACTTCTGGCACTTAGGTATGTACGTACATTACATTCACAGAGGAAATCAGTAGTGTATTAGTTAGTGCGTGGTCTGCTCTGCTCTAGTCTGCTCTGTTAGTACTTCTATATGTGTTACAAAAGGAGGTACATATTAGTAACCAGTTTGTACTGAATATACTGCTACAATACATGTGATGGTATTGTAAAGAGAATAATACGTCTAGTAACGGCTATTTTAAACAGAGCTAACTTCTAAGCTCAACAGTGCAATTAATGAGAGTTACATATACGCAGCTCTTCGGATGATATGTATTACAAGACAAGAAGAGTCTTAAGCCTTAGCAGGAGTTTACTTGAGCCGAAAACTTAGCATATACTATACTATAGGGTTTTCTTAGAGTAGTAGTAGTGTGACCGGTGTAGAAACATAAGTATGAATGTAAATGTAACTGATATAACAGAATTGCATATATTGTATGTAGAGATGGGGCTACACCAGACCAGAGCATGTTGACTAACTTGTATAGTAGAGTAGAGAGGATTATGGTAGCCGTGCTTAGCTTAGGTCCCAAGGAGTAAGTATGGTTGTTGGTAAAGTATGAATTGAAGAGAATCGTTTGTGAAGGTGCATCACTCACACGCTACAGCAGGTAAGGTAATACAATTTAATATTACTAATGCGTACCTAAATTGAGGGCTGTGTTATTGTGGATGGTGGAGTACATGGAGAGAGATAGGAGACGGAGAGGAAAACAGAACAGACAGGTAAGACGAAAGATGAAGACGAGAATGGAGATGCTCAGTGAAGTCAGGACTGAACTCCACTCTCAGATCCCAAGTTGCTGTACTCACATCACATCTCGTCTCATCTTTTGCTTTAGAAGAAACGAAACATCTCTTTTTCGTTAAGGTTTAGGTCATTCCTCTTGCAGAAGTGGTTCACTCACATCACATTGCACATTGCACTTGAATTACAATATAACTTCCGTAGTAACGTAACGTGATTTAACTCAACACGACTCATCTCTCCTCAGCACCAACTTGTACTGTGCATCCCAATACAATATGTGGCATACTCATGGATAAAATCACGTGAGAATCTTTTATGTGCTAAATTCTATAGTGTTTTTGTTTGGTTGGTGCAGGCTCGTTTTGTTTTCTTTCGTTCATGTGCGAGTTCTTCGGCTGAGAAGAGTTAATGTGCCGGTATTTTCTTTTTCTTTGCCCCGAAATGGAATTATTTCTCCTAACAACAAGTTCTGATGCGATCCTTCGCTCCTCTCAAAACTTGTGCCACATATGCAGCTCCTTTTTCTAATGTTCATGCAGTACTAGTGTTTCCTTCGGAGCTGTTTTTCTCTCACGTACAAATACACTCATGCCTCATAGATTTATCTATGCCATTTACTTCGCTTCACTCTACACAAACAGAATTATTCAATTAACGCAATAACCTCGAAGTGAATGAGCCGATCTTCAATTCACCCATTACTTTCTATAATTGGATTCCGTTTTACCTCATCACACCAAATATAACACACTTGTGCCACTAAGGATAATGGATCGCTTATGTTGTCAACGGATGAAATAGGAAACCACCTTTGACACACTACCTACCTCATGAATTGCGAAGTAGGCTTTTATTTGCTTATGACACAATTTTATTTTATCGTAAGTTCCTATACTGAATAGTGTACCGTAACAAGGTATAGAATCTAATACATTACTTGGGAATAGATACCAACTGTCATGCGATGCGGAGAAAGAAAATTCGCTTTACAGACATAGCATATTTAACCTTGCACGTGTCGCTATGAGAGTATTCAATGTATTTACGTCGCATGTTGCCTACCTACATACTTTATGAGTTTACTTACTACATGTAAGGAAATTATAACTTTTTTAGCTGTTACTTAACAGAAATGTTTATGATTACATATGTAGGGCGAGTCATGCATCCAACTTTAATCCTGTGGACTACGACATTAGCGGTATTTTTCACGGTGTCCTCTGTCCACTCTCAATCATCTTATGAAGGTAACATTGTTCATTAATAAGTTTTATAAGTTCAAAAGCATTTTCTCTAGTACATAAATTTAAGTCATAAAATATTGTTTCAATTAGCACATGCTTATCATTTCTACAAGCAGCTTCTTCAGACTAAATTACCAAACTAGATATTCAAGTAGAGATTACTTTATTACTCTGTTAGATGAATACACGAAATAAAATATTAGCACTTCGCCAGAAGCTACTAGATCCACAACTAATGGATATAAATCTATTAAAACTAGCCATAAAACAAATCATAATCGTAAAAGAGGAGAAAAGTATTAAATAGAACCGTTTCTGTCAGTTGGCAATGAATTTGAGTAAGATATCTGAAGCCCATATCCTTTCCTGACAATCACAATGTAGATCTAGCTTAAATATTTCCGTTAGCGAAATAGTAGTGAACAGGTGCAATACTCACATAGCAATCATTCCTCATCACATTAGATACTTGTCTGAATTTTTTATGCACCTACATTAGTTGGGCACAGGATCAGAGAAGCTGTACATTTTTCTTTAATGTGCTGTAAGTGCAGAATTGATTGTATTTATGTATGTATATAGATCTGGTGTACTGTGTCTGACGTATCTTGCCAAACCTTAGCTTGTGTACTGGTACTAAATATGTAGGTAGTCTAGTGTCCACTCTTATGGAGGTACGTGCTTATTAGTACTAAGCTTACGTAGAATTACTACAGATATTACTACTGTAATATACTCTCTCTGGTTTGAATAAATTGAACCGGTCCTGTAGACTTGCCCATGGAAAATGTTGAACAGTCACACTAAAGTAGTCCAAACGACTCGAATGTGGTCCAAGTAAATAGTGAAGATGAGGTGGACATTGAAGTCATGATTGAAAATTGAAAAAGCTGATTCACTTTTCTCCTAGATACATTCATCAATCTCCTTCCTAACTAATCAACACGACAACAGATGCAAGCAAACTGTTCACAAGTAGCTGTTAGTTACTCGTCGGTGCATCTATTTTTTCCTAAATTGCACAGTAACCGTAATGTACATTGATTGTGGTTCAATCTAATTGGATTGTTTACTTGAACAAGTTGCTATCCTGGCAAGTAAATCTGTACTTGTACTCAGCATTTCTTCGCATTATCGAGTTTTGCTAATTTGGCCTAGTGAAATACAAATAACGAATATTTCCGGTTGAAATGCATCTCTCTAACCATAAATTAAGCATTATCTATTCATATGACTTTATTAAGAGAGAAAATGTATACGCAAGTAGTGTGTGCCTATATATACTTACGTAGGTACCTGTTTAACATAAATGCTCACTTCTCTGCTGATAATGATGCATACAAGACTCAGTACCTACTTATCTAGTATACATGGTATTTACTATGTGTTGAATCTCACAAGTTGAGTAAATACGAATATGGTTATTACTATATGGAAAAGTATGTCAATTCTACATGCGGCTTTGCATACTAATCCCAACAAACACTGCTTTTCGAGGACGCAACCTACAAAATTGAAATTATGAAAGATTTACTCTTTGTCTAGCAACTTCAAGATCAGTTTTAGATCGCCACAATTATGACGCCTTCTTTAGCACGATTCTTTTATGGGAACTTTATATAGATTGATATTTCTATTGATAGTAAGAGATTCTAAAGATTATAAAAATCTTCTCTTACCAGTATTTAGATAGTATCGCCTCCTTAAGTATTCACTCACCAGTAAGAACAATAATAGAAGTATTAAGTCGTCCTACAGTCGTGTTCCCTAAATAGAACCATGAAAGATTAATAGCGTGATGGCTATTAATATCCTTTTAGAGGCACTAAGATTCATTATCATTGATGTGCCATGCAATATTCCATGAGCACTAAAAAGTAATGTCCCTTTGAGTTATATAGGTAACTACCAGTAAATGTCCATTGCTTTCTAAGTCTTATCTTCCCGCTACATAATGTAAGTATCTTTTAAGTAGCGAATTACTTTTATTACAATTCTATTGCTTTGGCCTAACTTCACTTTAGTAAACCATAGATAAACATGGGCAGGGATTTCGTTCCATCAACCAAGTACTACGTGTGTGCATAAAGTCGAATATGTGGGTTAGGCCAGTGAGTCGATTTGATAACTTCTGCTAAAACATTTTACAGTACTCTACCTTTGTAGTTTATAATGTCTTATGCACAATGTGTGCTCCTGGCTACATGCACATAAAGTGTGTGGTTTAATGTTCAGAACAACAATGTTATGTGATGTATGAATGTATGGCAAACTAGCCTGTAGCGACTTGCTGGTTCTATCTTATTGAGTTCTAACTCTCAGGGAAACCTCAAAGAAGAAGAACAATTCAGAATATAGGTAAGCGTGTGTTTTTCAGAATGGGACGCTTCGCTGACTTCATTCCCGTTTTACTAACTCTTATTTTTTCATAGCCAACTAAAATTCGGTTACCGGTACACTTAGACAAACCTAATCCACAGCTCCGTCTGTCTGTGTTACATTATAGGTACAGGCTTCTATCAGGTGTACCGTCCTTTATTGCGTTTCCACAAATTCATCACGTAATCCAATTGTTTGCATATAACATACTTGCAGATCCTTTGCACATCGTACATCACTGTTACATAGATTCGTGTTATGTATTCAGAATACGTATGCATCATGATCAAGATCATTGGATCAGAATTACTCATCCAAGTGCATCAGTTCACCTTCAAAGGCAAAAATCGCTCTCCATAGCACATCATGAATGTAAATCTCATCGTTACTATCACCTTATCGCATCATAATCACAATGCAAACTATGTATGCAAGAAAATGCAATTTATTCTCTCTCATAATAAAATACAATACCAAACCTACACTATCCACAATATAGTACTTCTACAATTCGCTAAGCTTCTGTACACACCTGCTCTTTGAGATAATAACTGATTAGTGTATAGCCTTACCATAGCATAGGCAAAAAATCCATGATGTTGTTTACAATTAAACATAAATATGTCGGCAAAAATAGACCTATTTAGCTCAACTCTGATAACTATAGCGTACATGTACACAAATAAGGAACACACCCAACAATAAATAATGCATTCAATAATATTTTCATTTTCGAATAATATTATTTGTGTACTCGGTATAGATAATCACTGAAATAAAATGTACAGGGAATCCGTAAACGTATTACTATTACAGTCCTTACCAAAGCTCTCACGGAGGAAGTGCCTGGTGAATAACATTATGATTCATATATTTTATAATCAGAAGTGATAGTCATTAAACTTTGTTTTCCACTTTTCCAAATGTTTGTGCGGGCAGTTGGAATACAATCTTTTCATAGTTTGAGTTCTTATTCAGAACATTTATGTACTTATACATTTTGTACGCTAACCTAGGCTTAGGAAAGATAAATTACAGCCACATGGTAAATTACTCTGCCTAAAGTCCACTGAAATACAATAAGCTTAACGTGCAGAGTTGGTATCTTCCTTATATATGTATGTCAATGAATCCATCTCCTTTAGTTTTTGTCTAGTCTGCAATTGATAAGCGGTCAAATGCAGTTATTATCGCTTAAATAAATTGAAATTAATAAACTGCTAGCTATAGATATTTGAAAATGTAAACGAAAGAGGATGTCCTACATGAAGCAATACTTTACTTAGCACGCAGTTTCATTTATATTTTCCCATTCATTTAATGAATCACTAGGATGTTGATAGGAAGACCGCTTGCTTGTTTTGCATGGTGATTAGGCTTTGCACATAGCGTATCAATAGGTAGGTACTTATTCTTTGCATTAAGCATTAACTGTGCAACTAAAGGTTTTCTTATTAGTAATGGTGTATCATATCTCAGTGTGCCTATGAATTCTTTTTATAAAAGCTCGGAAAGGCAAGCCGTTAAAATACATAACGAATTGCTTGCACAAAGGGAGAAGGTTCATTAAACTTATAATTGCTTTGTAACTATTGTGTTGCTGTCCCCGGAAAACCATTTAAATACATTCAATTAACTTTAAGTGTTATTATTCCATCCCGTAGATTATATTGAATTGATATAAGAATTTCATTATCAAGGATAATAGAAATATAATGCAAGCACTATTAGTTTAAATGTTTCAAAACCCTATTGAAAAAGACACAAAACAAAATACCCCAAAATTTAATTTGGCACAATTGATCTTACCGTTAATGTTATTGGTGTGCTAATAGGAGAAATGGGAATGGGGATAATGTTCTAGTTTATCAAACCTAAGTTGAAACAGTCCAAAGTGAATTTCTATTAACGGATGACGCAAATAGTTGTAATCAATATTGATATTGAGTAAAATGAGATTTTAATTTCTGGAAAAAATCATCAGTTAGCTCAATTGATTGAAATTGTATTAAAATGGTTTTAATTAAGGAAATAATGCCAATACTAACCAACATAACAGTTTTATATATTTTAGTAATTCTAGTTTTTGGGGTTACTCTGTCTAGTCCTGTAACTGCAATCTGAGTGTATTAAAAAAGTTTTAATTCCTTGCATATCCCACACACGTTGCAGTGCTTCTGCAAAGCCTTCTGATATACACGCTTAAAAGACATTAGAAGAGGTACGTAAACGTCTTATCACAACAATAATGTAGCGTTAAAAGGTACACAGAACAGAATTGCAAAGTGCAAACAAGCTGAGTGAACAAAGGAATAAAAAGAAATTCAGAAACTGCAAAGTCGTAATGAAAAATAGTTAGTAGAATGCGAACGTAGAGAGCAAATAAAAATGATGTTCGTTCCTGCTGTGTGTAAAAATGTACAGCGACCAGTTCTGGTAGAGTTGTTAGTATAATAGTGTTATTAGTGCTCACCTGAATGAGTGAGAGAGTAGATATCTCACAACGCTAAACGTTTCTCTGATGTAGGTACAGGTAGTAAAGCGAGTGCAGTAGTACAAGCATCGTCTTTGTGAAGATCTGCATGCATATTGCATATGTGTGGCATACCTACTTACGATCTGTGCTGTGGAATGAGCAATGCCGTGTTTTGCTGTGGTTGGCACGTAATGTTATGGCATAGCTACATAGAAGTGTACATGATAGCGTAAGTAAGCTGAGTTTAAATATCAAAAGAAAACTAAACCAGCATGAGCACTTTTATTATATATTAGGCTAGGCTAGCATTTTCTACTATGCAGAACAGAGCAGGAGAATGATGACATCGCATCAGGGAAAGTTCAATGAAACATGGAACAACACAACATTGATTGTGTGAGTAGTAGGAAGGAAAACTCAGGACGAGTACATGCTTATACAGTCAAACAAAACCATACATTCTACTTGGTATACATACCAATTGGTATACGAGCTACTACTGCACACTTAAATACGTAGTAAATATACGGAACTTTTATGTATAGCTGATTGTGTTATATGCTTATAAAAGTTATCAAGTGGTAATTCACTAACTATTTAACTATAAGCGTCGTAAGTATGTATGTATGTACATATGAAATCTAACTAAACAGGCAGAGAGGACAACACTGCAAAGCTAAAGGCAAGGGACTCTCGATCAGTTGAATAACGTCGAGTTGACTGTTTTCTTTGTGCTGTTAGTTCGCTTCCTTACTTTGCTTCGTACATCACAGCTGCGACATACTTTATTAAACTTTCCTAGTCTCAAAATGAATTTTAGAAATGAATTTCATTCTCTAATAATTCACTAGGTGTGAGTAGGACCATTTACCATTAGTACCATTAAGGTCGAATCAAAAGTGTCGTTCTCTTTCTGTCTTTATAAATTAGGAGAGTGCCATTCCCCGGCCTAAATACTAATCCTACAATCAGTATTAGTAATTGTTTCTTAGGGTGCCGATTTGGACAGATCGCGATAAGGAATAGTTGAGACTTTACAGTACAGACATTATTAAGTAATTTTATTGTCGTCCTGTCTGACGTGTCGTGTTCTAACTTATTTCTGTTTACTATAACCTCAATCCTGTGTGTGCTGTCGTGGTTTGGTTGTGGTCCACGTCTCAATTCTGCCGTTTACACTCTGCTGTCCTCCATAACATACATGTAACACGTTCTTTTCTATACATTTATCTCCACAGAATACCTTACTGTAATTCTAATGTAAAGTAGTGCTGGTGTTACAAAGTAACACTAAAGTAACAAGTACTGAAGAAACGCAAACTAAACTAAACCAGGTAATAATAATATCATAAATAAGTGTCACCAGAAAATCTTTTGCTAATACTAAAATCAATGGACGGTTTTCATGCGAGCGTATACTTATTAAGCTACACTGTGAGATTCTTACAAGTTTTCAGACGGTTGCGTTTGGAAGTAGCTTCCTTTTATGTTTAATGTCCTGCTTTGTCTGTGCTCTTGTCCCTTCCGTTGTTTGTAGAACCGAATGACCCGTTAAGTTAAAGAGACATTCCTCTCCTTCTCAATTCATTCTATTGCATCTCTCATTTTAGCCCAGAAGTATTTAACCTACTTTTGTCCCCTTCTTAGTTCTCGGTAGTGGTAATAGTGTTGTAATTTCGACAAGTCTGTTCCTACCCTTCTTCCTTTGATCTACCTATATACATATAGCATACTTATATCATACCTACCTTGCTTATATCCACTAACAACGTTATAATAGTTTCGCTGAGTACCTAGATTGGACTTTAATACAGTACAATAGTAAATAACGTGCACGTATTACATGAGTATCATAGCAGAAAGAAGTGCTCCATCCTGAGCGTGTCAAGAATTATTTAAAACGAATCCTAGATTTAACTTCCAGTAGACAAGGCACCTTATACATTCATGTTAAATAGAACTGCAATGCATTCGTTACATTACTTACTAAAGATAACAATGTAAAATTTTCATTTGATCATAAAAGATAGTGCAAGAGGGAACAATTACCTAGGAATTCGTAGAAGTGGACTCAATCTTAACAGCTTTTATTTTACACTCAATAAGTCAAAGACGTTCTCATCTTCTTTGTTCTGTGCATACTGATGGCACTACATTCTTCTTAAGCGTTTACTTTCAGACTGACGTGGTACAATAGATTATGTGTTAATTATAGTATATAGGATCATTGTAGAATTGGTTCAAGTGCCTGTAGCAGTAGCAAAACATTTATTTTCTAAGTGATGCGTATTATTACACATTCCGGACAGGTAGTCGTTTGTATTCTATTTACTATCAGTAGTTTCGTATCAGTCACTCAACTTGTAAAAGCTCTCTCTACCATACATACCAAGTATATCTATTAACGATGGATGGATAGGTAATAATAATATGATAGGCTAACGTTTCCTAACGGGATTTCTCATCCACCCGTTTTCTTCGTCCTCTTATTGGAGTGCATTGGATATTCCGTAAACATACTATTTGTTCTTCTGGTATTGCATTTTCAAGTATTTTAGTAACTCAATCGTTTCTATATGTCAACTTTGCTTTTCTATAGCTCCACGTTTCATTGCTAGTGTTACTAAAAGCAATTCCAAAGAATTCTGTTTTTTGGGTACTAAAAAATTGAACAAAGTGCTTTATCAATATTTACAACTCAATTGCAGCTTGCAAGTAGATATTTTTAGTAGGTAGTCACAAATGCATCTCATTGCAACACTATGCATTTATTGTAATTTGGGTTGCTTATCTTAAGGTACTTTGTTATTGTATTGGGTCATGGGGAGACTAAGAACTAAATTGGTCTTTAATGGAAAGTGATAATGCAGTTACACAAACTCATTTCTGAGAACACTAATTACAAGTCAATAAAGCTAAAATACTACTGCCTATTCCCAATGCACAATATAGCTTGTACAGACATCAACACATTTGTACAAAATACTAGTAAAATAGCGAAGGGCAAATAGTAAGATTTGTACTTAATAATGTAAACGCTAAAGGAATGAAATGTGTGAGCTTGTAATCAAAGTAAGTATTGAGATCTCTAGATTAACGGATACTACACAGACACAAATGATAAACTAATGATTTGATTAAAAACGTAGTAAAATTATGTTTATAGCATTCTATGTTAAAAGGAAATGTCTGTCTGTTTTACGTATGCCTCTGTATAATCAAGACGCAGCAATGCACATGATTCTAGTTCTTCCATGTTTAGTCTCGTGTTTACAATTTCTTTGGTTGCCTACTTTAGAGATAAGTTCTACTTTGCTAGTAAATTATTTAGAACTGCATACCTAAAACAGACTGTTAGGTAGTTTGGTTTTGGTTTTCATACAAACGCGACTGATTGCAAGCATTATTTGTTTTACTATGGTGGTGCATAAATGCACAGGTAGTAAAACTTGCTGTTGTGCGACAAAACATGAGATAATAATCAAGCGAACAATTACAGTGCTCACAATAATGAGATTTTTGTTTCGGATATGCATTGTTGAATAGGTAATGTAGATAGTACTTTTGCATTTACAGGGAATACAAAAATGATGTTTACTACCTGTGTTCATATTTTAGGACTGATCGAGTGAACTGCATTAAATTTAACAAGAGCGTGTTAGAATTAAAACAATGATCTTGTTACATTGTTCGCTTTATGGTTTCGTTTCATAATTTATAATACTAATAATAGTTAAAAGGTTAGAAAAAGAGCAATTAAAACTACCTGTATAACATCGAGATGTAATGTGTAATGGAAGGAAGCTACTAAAAGTTATGCAACTGTTAGGCAATAGTTTGTCAGTAAAATGCTGTGGTTACGAAATGACTAACTTTTATTGATTGTTGAAGGTTATTACAGAAAACTTCGGATAACACCGAAAGAATGCACATCAGCTCGTCATGAAAACTTGATTGGGGTTTGTATGTTCAACTTGGAGTGTCAAGAAAAATCAGGAAAAGTAATTGGAGCTTGTGTGGATCGTTTTCTATTTGGGGCTTGTTGTTACATAGCGGATTACAAGCCAGAGGATGATGAACTCGATTCCTCTGCAGCAGGAGAGCACAATGTTGTGTCAACCACAACCGAGTTGCCAACAACAAAGACAACAAGCAGAACTACGACATTTAGGCCGGAAGTCACTAGTACAGCAAGAAGCACAACAGAGGCATTCATCCGAGTCACAGGTTCAACAGAAAGTCAAGAAGTTGCAAATGTATTTACTGCAGAGCGTCCAATCCGCTTTCCAATTCGTCCTCAGCTGGGCAGTTTTGGTTCTCGGCCTACTAGTTTGTTTTTTGCAGGAGTACCAGCGAACAATGATAACAATGAAAAGGTGGGCCCACTACACGTTTTTGACTCTATTGTGTCAAATGGAGAGCGCACAACTTTACCTCCTCCCGCTAACTCTACTCCTGTTCTTCCTCTCCTTATGGAAACTTTCTCCAGTGTCAGCCCTCCTCTTGATATCAGCAATTATGGAAGTAACAGTAATCTGCATAATACGAATGGCCAATTTAATTTCGGTGTGGAACATTCGACATTGAGTAGTACCCAAGAAACATTTCCTCCCCTTACAACGACAACAACAACCACTCCGGCACCGGAACCCCCAAAGAAAAACGGTTTTACTGAACAACCGATGAAATTATCAACATTTATGTACGTAGATAAAAATGCCATTAAGAATTCAGGTTTGAATTCCCCCAGTTTAATCCAAAGTAGTACAGAAAGTGACGGGGATGACGAAAGCACTTTACCAGTCGACAAACAGACTACAAATTATGAAAACGAAAATTTTAGTAATACTGAAAACATTTGGTCCATAGTTATGCAATTGAGTAATGGCCAAATCGCCAATACTGAGGCTGCTCAACAGTTAATGTTTGAATCAGATAGTTCTTCCACAGAAAATAGCATTCGAAGACCATTAAGACCGTCCATTTCACCGTTTTCGAATATAAATAAGTTTTCCAGTCTGGACCCAGATGCAACCACAACGAAATTCCATTTTGCTGATGGGAGCAGTAGTAGTTTAAGTAATATAGTGTCACTTTCTAGTAGTATCCTGAATAAAAACAAAGATAGACTACCCCTACCTAGTTTAGTATTTAAAGATAAAACTACAAATACGGATAGCCTGTGGAAAGTCACAACGGAGTCGAGTGTCAGCGAGCTTGGTAGCTTTAGTAGCACTAATGCAAACAAAGGTCAGCAATGGGTTCCTGCAATTTTCCCTACTAATATTGTCCGGATCAAAACGACAGAAAAACCTGAAACAACCATGAGACCTTGGGAGTGGGCCTCTTCTACTTATAAAGTCCATACATTCAATTATCCTGAAACGACAACAGTATCAACATCCACAAGTACCACTGCTCCGTCAACTACGACCACCCCCAGAACAACGACCACTTTACGGGCCAGACCATCGCCAACAACAGAGCCAACCACTACAACGACGCCAGCTACTACAACGACTACAACAAATAGACCAAGTCCCACGACAACTCAAAGGTCAAAACCCACATATACTACAACTGAAACACCTTGGACTTCTACTACCTTAAGAACGAGACCGACTATGCAATATAGTTCAATTTTCAGAAATACCTCTACCACGGTGAGTTCTGGTGGGGGAGGCCTGATAACTTGGTCAGGTATAGCAGAGAGTAAAGTTACCTATCCTACTACGACAACTACGGAAAAAACTACTCCAAGACCTAGACAAACTACGCGAAGGACAACTTTGTCTCCAATCAGAATCACAAGTGAAAAAACTACGTCTACGACAACCAGTACTCCAAGAACCACAATCAGACCGCAATCGATAAGACCGAGACCAACCTCAGAGCAGTTTGAGTCTTATAGTACATCTAGACCGACGACCGTGCAAAAATACACCAAATATACTTTGCCTCCTCGCTTAAAAAGCAAACCTACTCCGTTTACAACTACAACTAGTACAACAACATCGACGACAACCACAACAACTACCAGCACCACAACGACAACCACTCCTCCGCCCACGACAAGAGCACCTGTAAAAACAACTAGTGTAAAACCTACCAGTAGTGGCAATATTAAAGAAAAGGATAACAGTCCGTCTATGTTAGAGGATGATCTGGATACAAATTTGGATGACTTTGTCAATCAGGTAATGATGTCTCTAATTCTTAGCTTAGTTTATGATTTCCCAGGAAATGGAGCATTAATGTGGAATGCTATTTACCCTATACAGGTTGTGCAAGGTATGGCCGGAAGTTTAGACGGTTTGGATTTGGACGAAGTCATTTTACCGTCAGTTCAGTCGGATGGTGCGCCGCCAACTCTGCATCCCATGCACGTTCTATCTGATCCTCTATTTCCTCCTTTCCCACTTGTGGGAAAAGTTCCTCTCACAAAACCATTAAAAAGCAGTACAGGAAAGCCCGGAGGGAATAAAATAACATCGGAGAAACACAAAACAACCATAAGCACCACTCAAAAACCTTTAGATTACCGGAAAGGTATAGAAATACTAATGAAACTTATGATTAATACCCCAGTAGTGTACGTTTAAGTTCTAGTGATGAGTAATGTAATGAGTAGTCGTAATTTAAGATATTTCAACTTACCGTTTGAGTATCGGGATGCTTTCATGCGTTTTAATGACCTCGTAATTTTTAGATTGCGGAGTAAGAAGCATGGTAAAGTCAGGAAGGATTGTTGGTGGAACTGCAAGTCAATTTGGACGTTGGCCTTGGCAAGCATTAGTTAAAGAAGCTACCTGGCTTGGATTATTTTCGAAAAACAAATGTGGGGGTGTTTTGATATCATCGAAATACGTTCTTACTGCTGCACATTGTCAACCTGGATTCTTGGCTACTTTAACTGTTGTTCTCGGGGACTTTGATATCTCCTCAGAAGCTGACTCTAGTAATGCAAATGCCATAACCAAGAATGTTCGCAGAGTAATTGTTCACAGAGATTATAATGCCCAGACTTTTGAGAATGATATCGCCCTGTTGGAGCTTGAGTCGCCTGTTGACTACCAGCCGCATATCGTCCCAATTTGCCTTCCAAATGACGACGATGTGTTTGTTGGAAAAACTGCTTGGGTCACTGGCTGGGGTCGACTCAAATACGGTTAATTTCAAATGAATTAAAGAAATACAATTTATGCATAATGAAATATATCAGAAACAAAAAAAGATCTGAAACCTATGTAACACTAAGGTTAATAATTAATTACTGGATTTTGAATTTTATTATAGGCGGTGGTGTTCCTCAAATCCTTCATGAAGTTGATGTGCCCATCCTTAACAATGACCACTGTCAAGAAATGTTTCAAAAGTCAGGTCATTTAAAGGCAATTAGGGAGAGTTTCATCTGTGCAGGCTACGCTCAGGGACTTAAAGATTCATGCGAGGTACGAATAACTTTCCTGTTGCAAATATAGTGTGCTTTTTAAAGATGTTAATTCCTTCCTCCATACATTTTCTTTCATGCAAGTGTACTGTTGCTTAATATTCATGTTTTGATTTGGTAGGGAGACAGTGGTGGTCCATTAATGTTGAACAGAGGAAATGGCCAGTGGGTCCTTGTTGGAACAGTGTCTCATGGAATAAAATGTGCTTATCCCAATCTACCGGGGGTTTACATGAGAATGACTTTCTACAAACCTTGGATTAAACGCGTGACTACATCTAAGACTTGAAATTATTTAAATTTAGCTATAAATAATAATTTTAAATTGTGATAAACGAATTATTGTCAAGTGAAAATGAAATATCCTATTTATGAATGTATGCTTACAAACATTTGACATGGCAGCTTGCAACATATTTATATCATTATTGTGTATATTTGTAAATAGAAACTTTGTATCTTTATGAAAATGTTAAGTATTTTATATAAGCGCGTGAGACAATGTAAGGAGAAACTAAATATATTCAGTGTTTATTAAATACAATAGTATACCTAACTGTTTCTGTTTATACTGAAGTACGTATGCATGTATTTGTAGGTGGACATGCAACTATTTGTTTTTGAAGTCTGTACAAGGAAATAGTTTAGAGTTGACGAGTGTATTGTTTAGTGCTTTGCGGATTTTGTATTTATAACGTTGATTTTTTAAATATTTATATGCATAACATAAAGGTAAGAATGCTTATTTACAAAACACAGGTAGTGAATAGCCAAATGATACTACACAAGACTAAACTTGTATTTGAATATAGATCGCACACTAGTATGATTTCATTGATAATGCCTTCAGTTTCATTTCAATTGATTCCATAAGCCACAGGACGCAAGCATACTATGTACCTAATGTATTAGATTTCTATCAAATGTACCTAGTAAATGCAAATGTAGCCTAAAAGAACTTGTGCGTGTTCTTCAATAAAAAAGCAATTTATACGTTTGTAGTGGATCTAGTATGCATAATGTTTTTTTTTCTTTTAGTGCAAAAGCAAGTTATGCAATTCTACACGGTGAGCGAGAAGAATGAGCAAATAAAGATAGTGATTGATTGATGATAGAGATTCTGGAACAACGGATAGACAAATAAGATGGAACATGTCTGTCAACATTACTATTTACTTATAAAACAGAATGTAGCTTTGAGCTACATAAAAATCATGGGAGAAGCTCTGACTTTATACACATTTCATTTATCTATTTATAAATAAACCACAGTTATGACACATAAAACCAGACTACAGGAAATCTTATGAGACAGCACCTTTGAAATGAGAGCGAGACGCGAAATTCACCAACCGAATACATATTATCCTGTAGTATACATAAACATAGTAGAGTAGGTAAAACCTTTGTCATAAAACAGTTAAAAATCTAGTAGTAATCTATAATGATCTTCCAGTAGGCAGTCAGTACAGTTGAGAGGAGAATTTGTTCGTATATGTAGTAGTAATAGGTAGAGTATAAATAACGAGATACATTTCCCTGGTAGAATAAAATCATGTAAATAATTGTAGAACATTCTTGGCACTGATGCGTACTGAAGTAAATATTATAACTTGTAATGTAATGGTTGAGATGAGTATGTTGTTTTGATCGTATTCTTCATGTAAAATGAAACAACATATCTGTACATTGATATCGAAGTATTCTGGTATGGCTCCTTGTATAAATTAATAAATTAAATAAATAACAGGGTCTGTTCGGTCCACAACACAATAACAACGCTGAAGTGTAAGGGAAGCAGCCGGGTGGGGATTTCCGGTCCAGTTCATCTTGTCTTGTCCATATTGCTACATTTGATCACAGTGTTGAGCTCACGTCTAGTAGAGTATGAACGGGGAGCTATTTTTACTATTTTTTACTAACTTTTACTAACTCTTATGCGTTTTCTAGTTTTCATCTAAGGCTAAGGGTCAACACAGGTACTTCACACTTCAGGTACCTACGGTCAGTTTTAGTTTTATAAAAGGGAATCCGCGTGTCCAATATACAACTTGATTCAAATATTTTTTCATTTTTTCTAATTCGGAAAACCAGACTCACTTTTGTCAACACAGTTAACTAACCACTGAACTAAAGGTTGTGACGTAAATGAGTACATATACATTTTATGAAATGACTCACTACGGCGGTACTTTGGTCCTTTATCTTTCCTAAATAATTTATATTTTAAAACTGCAGAATTTGATTTATCCAATTTCGGAATTCTGCTATTCTTGTATAAACCCCGGGCTGATTTGGCTCGGCGCATCCTATTCCCCATGAAATTACTCCTCCTAATACCCATCGGTTGTCTTCATCCTTTTGCAAGCTGAAAATTGAAATATACAAAACAAGTTTAATATACCATAAATGATTTTACCATGTTACGAGTAAATTATATTGAAAATTCAAGGTTACCTGAGAGGACCGCCGCTGTCACCCTGAAAAACCAAAAAGAAGTTTTACATTAGAAATCATTTTACACAAGATAGTTAATTTTTAGATTAACAAAATTGATTTTTGGACGCTACATACCTCACAAGAGTCTTTGCCTCCATTTCGCCACCCAGCGCATATGAATATATGTGGAATGTGTTCAATGTAACCAGCTGCGCGGTACATTGCCTCGCAAGCTTCATTTGTAATAATTGGTACCGGAACTTCTTGAAGACGTGATGGAAGTGGTCCGTCTAAAAAGTTATTGTCGGTTCTTTAAATGTTCTTGAAATCAAATTGTACACATGAATACAAATTTACAAAATTTTACC
This sequence comes from Yoshiicerus persimilis, assembly GCA_020352615.2. Taxonomy (NCBI): domain Eukaryota; kingdom Metazoa; phylum Arthropoda; class Collembola; order Entomobryomorpha; family Tomoceridae; genus Yoshiicerus; species Yoshiicerus persimilis. The sequence goes on along the minus strand of CM036940.2, from coordinate 30,350,747 downwards.
TTCATAAAGTCTTCCCCAACCAGTTACATAAGCAGTTTTTCCTATATAATCTGCGTCTTTATCTGGTACACAGATTGGAATAATATTTGGTTGGAAGACTACTGGTTCGTAAAAGCGCAACAATGCTAAATCATATTCGAATGTTCGGGCATCGAACTGAGGATGAGTCGCAACGATCTGCACTCGCCGTTCTACATACCCATACGGTTCTTTCTCCTCTGATAAATCGAATTCTCCAATACGAAGAAGCAAATCAGTCGGTGGTACTCTAAATTTAAGAAAAACAGTAAATACTTGTGTCTTTTTAACCTTAACCATTTGGTAATGTGTATAAGTACAGAATAAGGAAATTTTAAATACTTTTCCACGCAATGAGCAGCTGTAATGGCCCAATTTTCATTCAACAGTGCAGCTCCACATTTATGCAAGTAAGTCGATGTTCTCCATTGTCTCAAAGAAATCTGAAACAATTCGTAATTCAGTTTTATGGTAATGAAATTTTTTATGTGTATGCAAATTGTTATTCATGAGTAATACTGATTAACCCACCTGCCAAGGCCATTTTCCGTACGTAGCTTCTTTTCCTCCGACAATTCTGGATGTAGGGAAAAATCTTCGTCCGCATACTATAAATAAGAAAATAAATATTGGGAAACATGAAATGTGCATATCGAATAATCATAAGGAAGTAGAGTAGAAGTATTCAAGAAATGAATGTTATTTACTTTTCTGATAATCATTCAAGAGAAGTGTTCCATTTTCAGAGAAAAAGATTTCTTCTGGAAGTCCTGTTGCATTAATGATTTCTCCAGGGATGGGTGTCCATTCAGTAGTCGATTCTCCTCCTGGAGTACCAGCAGATGTTGGTGCAATGCCGCCCTCACCGGGTCGCTTGGTGGCATTTGGACTAATGACTTCGACAACAGTGTTTGAAGGAGGTTGAAGAACAGGTGTACCATGAATTGCACCGATTACATCTGGAGGTTTGTTAGGATTCGAAGAAACTTTACTAGGTGTTTCTGAAGTCATGGAATCCCCTGGAACAGGTGTAGGTTCACTGGGCTCAAGTCCTGGAGCAGGACTGCTTGTTGACGGTGTGATTGCTTCCGGTGTTGATCCTGGTGGACTGAGTGGAGGAAGTGTAGGTACGTTTGGTGGCGGTAGAGTGGGAAAACCACCTGGAGCTGCTGTAGAAGATCCACCTGCTTCATCTTGGTTTGGAGTTGTTGAACTTGATGGTTGGTTAGTTGACGGATTTAATGGAGGGTATCCGGGCCAACTAGGAGGAGCAGGTGTGGGCAATGTTCCTGGTGTTGTTGACGAACTGCCTGCTTCATCTTGAGCAGGACCTTGAGGAGTAGTCGATGTACCATTTGATGGGTTCACCGGGGGAATTGTTGGGACCGAAGGTACAGTTGGTAGTCCTGGTGCTGCAGATGTAGAGCTGCCAGCCTCGTCCTGTGCGGGACCCTGAGTAGAAGGCATGCCAGTTGAAGGGTTTAATGGGGGTACAGTTGGAAATCCCGGCAGAGTAGCAGGAGGTGCAGCAGTACTGCTTCCTGCCTCATCTTGTGCTGCAGTGGACGAACTAGTTGGCGGACTAATAGTTGGGAAACCTGGCAGTCCAGGTAAAGGTGTGGACTGGTCCTCATTTACTGCAGGGGGAGGTCCGGCAGTTGATGGTGGTGGTGGTGGAGGAATTGTCGAAATACTTGGCCAGTCGTGTGGTGGATAGTTCGGCACATGAGTTGAAGAACTGTCAGAATCATCTTGTGCTGGTGGACCTCCCGTACTAGATGATGTTGGTGGAGGAATAGTTGGGAATCCAGGAAGTCCAGGTATACCTCCAGTAGTGCTGGATCCCTCATCATGAACAGATGCGGCAGTAGTCGAAGATGTAATGGGTGGCAAGGTCGCTAATGTCGGAAATCCTGGGAGTCCACCTGGTGCAGTAGTTGTACTGGAACCACCCGCTTCATCTTGAGCTGGTGTTGAAGAAGTTGATGTTGGAGATGTAAGTGGAGGTAAAGTGGATGGTGATGCTGGTGGTGCTAAAGTTGGGAATCCTGGAATTCCACCTGGAGCAGCAGTAGAACTGGATCCTCCAGCTTCATCTTGAGCTGCTGTAGATGATGTTGAAGGTGGAGATGTAATTGGAGGCAAAGTAGAGGGTGGTGCCAAAGTTGGAAAGCCTGGAAGTCCACCAGGGGCAGTCGTTGAAGAACCTCCTGCTTCATCTTGAGCCGGTGTTGAAGAAGTTGATGTGGGAGATGTAAGTGGAGGTAAAGTGGATGGTGTTGCTGGTGGTGCTAAAGTTGGGAATCCTGGAATTCCACCTGGTGCACCAGTTGTACTTGAACCTCCAGCTTCATCTTGAGCTGGTGTTGATGATGTCGACGTTGGAGATGTAAGAGGAGGTAAAGTGGATGGTGATGCTGGTGGTGCTAAAGTTGGGAATCCTGGAATTCCACCTGGTGCAACAGTTGTACTGGAACCTCCAGCTTCATCTTGAGCTGCTGTAGATGATGTTGAAGGTGGAGATGTAATTGGAGGCAAAGTAGATGGTGGGGCTAAAGTTGGAAAGCCTGGAATTCCACCTGGCGCGGTGGTTGAGGAGCCTGCTTCATCTTGAGCGGGAGAAGATGAAGTAGTTGACGATGGCAATGGGGGATAACTAGACGGAGGGGCTAACGTTGGGAATCCTGGAATACCACCTGGTGCGGCAGTTGTACTGGAACCTCCAGCTTCATCTTGAGCTGCTGTAGATGATGTTGAAGGTGGAGATGTAAGAGGAGGTAAAGTGGATGGAGGTGCTAAAGTTGGAAATCCTGGAATTCCACCTGGCGCAGTTGTTGAGGAACCTCCTGCTTCGTCTTGAGCTGGTCCTTGAGTGGATGAGGAACTAGGAGGGGCAATGGTACTTGGAGGGGGTAAAGTAGGAAACAAAGTAGATGCTTGATCCGCGGGGGCATCAGTTCCTGGTGGCTGAAGGATTGGGAACGTATCATTATTCGAAGGAACTGGAGGAGCTGTTGGTCCTGGCATTTGAGTTGTGGAGGTTCCACTTCCCGCAGGATCTAAGATTGGGAATGTTGGTGGTCCTGGTTGATCTTGACTGCCTCCTGGAAATCCTGGAAATTGTCCATTAGACCCATCACTGGATTGATTACCTTGTCCTGGTTGACTTGGAATAGGACTTGCTGGTGTAGACGGTGCGCCTGGTAATGATGGTACATCTGCTGCTGGAGGCTGACTTGGAATGGGAAGAATTGGAGAATTGGCGTCCATGGAACCTTGACCACCTGGTGGTGCCGGTGTATTTTGGCCAGGTATTTGTGGCGCACCAGGTTGCATAGGAGGTTGAGGAGCAGTATTGTTAGGTTGATTGGGAACTGGCAGATTTGGATTATCTGCTGATGGTGGTGAAGTATTATTTGGCTGCATGATTGGAAGCATTGGGGCACCAGGTACCATAGGAGCATCTGCTGCTGGTGGTGCTGGAGTACCTGGTTGCATGGGTGGTGGTGGCGCCCCAGGTAGCATTGGATTATCCGCAGATGGTGGTGAAGTATTGTTAGGTGGCATTATTGGAATCATTGGAGCACCAGGCACCATAGGAGCATCTGCTGCTGGTGGTGACGTATTGTTAGGCTGCATGATTGGAAGCATTGGAGCACCAGGTACCATAGGAGCATCTGCTGCTGGCGGAGCAGGACTACTTGGTTGCATGGGAAGCCCTGGAGCACCAGGTATCATTGGGTTGTCGGCCGACGGTGGTGATGTATTGTTAGGTTGCATTGGTGGCTGCATTGGCATTCCTGGATTTACTGGAAGCATTGGATTATCCGCAGATGGTGGTGATGTACTATTTGGTTGCATTATTGGAAGCATTGGAGCACCAGGTACCATTGGGGCATCTGCTGCAGGCGGAGCTGGCGGACTTGGTTGCATGGGTGGTGCTGGCGCCCCAGGTAGCATTGGATTATCCGCAGATGGTGGTGAAGTATTATTTGGCTGCATTATTGGAATCATTGGAGCACCAGGCACCATAGGAGCATCTGCTGCTGGTGGTGCTGGAGTACCTGGTTGCATGGGTGGTGGTGGAAATCCAGGAAGCATTGGATTATCTGCAGATGGTGGTGAAGTATTGTTAGGTGGCATTATTGGAATCATTGGGGCACCAGGTACCATAGGAGCATCTGCTGCTGGTGGTGACGTATTGTTAGGCTGCATTATTGGAAGCATTGGAGCACCAGGTACCATTGGGGCATCTGCTGATGGCGGTGAAGTATTGTTAGGTGGCATTATTGGAATCATTGGAGCACCAGGCACCATAGGAGCATCTGCTGCTGGTGGTGACGTATTGTTAGGCTGCATTATTGGAAGCATTGGAGCACCTGGTACCATTGGGGCATCTGCTGATGGTGGTGACGTATTGTTAGGCTGCATTATTGGAAGCATTGGAGCACCAGGTACCATTGGGGCATCTGCTGATGGTGGTGACGTATTGTTAGGCTGCATTATTGGAAGCATTGGAGCACCAGGTACCATTGGGGCATCTGCTGATGGTGGTGAAGTATTATTTGGCGGCATTATTGGAATCATTGGAGCACCAGGCACCATAGGAGCATCTGCGGCTGGTGGGGCCGGACTGCCTGGTTGCATTGGTGGTGGTGGCAGCCCAGGAAGCATTGGATTATCTGCTGATGGTGGTGAAGTATTGTTAGGTTGCGTGATTGGAAGCATTGGAGCACCAGGTACCATAGGAGCATCTGCTGCTGGTGGGGCCGGACTGCCTGGTTGCATGGGTGGTGGTGGAAGTCCAGGTAGCATTGGATTATCCGCTGACGGTGGTGAAGTATTGTTTGGTGGCATGATTGGAATCATTGGAGCCCCTGGTACCATAGGAGCATCTGCTGCAGGCGGAGCTGGTTGCATGGGGAGCCCTGGAGCCCCAGGTATCATTGGATTATCTGCTGACGGTGGTGATGTATTGTTAGGTGGCATTATTGGAATCATTGGAGCCCCAGGTACCATAGGAGCATCTGCTGCTGGTGGTGCTGGAGTACCTGGTTGCATGGGTGGTGGTGGAAATCCAGGAAGCATTGGATTATCTGCAGATGGTGGTGAAGTATTGTTAGGTGGCATTATTGGAATCATTGGAGCCCCAGGTACCATAGGAGCATCTGCTGCAGGCGGTGCTGGTTGCATGGGGAGCCCTGGAGCGCCAGGTATCATTGGATTGTCTGCTGAGGGTGGTGAAGTATTATTTGGCTGCATGGGCACTTGTGTTGGTATCATTGGAGCATCAGGTGCTGGCGGTGGAGAAGTGTTATCTGGGGCACCTGGGAAAGATGGCGATGATGGAAGTGGAGTTGAGCCTTGAGTTGAGGACGCTGTAGGTTCTGAAGTCTCCGGAGCTGACGTTTGTGCAGTAGTTCCTTGAGTTGGGAAAGTAGGCTGTCCAGGCCACAATGTCGACGCTTCATGGGCCCCTGGTGCAGGCCAAGTTGGTTTGACACCGTCATTTGGATTAGATGATGTCGATCCACACCAAATCTCTAACCCTGGTGGACAGGGTGGGGCGGAGGGGCTGGAGGGTGGTGCTTGACTCGTAGACTCTGTTGTACTCTTCTGACTCTGAGGTGGAGCAGCTGACACAATTTGCATGGGATTGTGCGGAGGACGGAGCGAGGGTCGTAGACTTGCATTTTCTAGCAATTCTTGTGTCTTTTCACCCAAGTCACAGCAACTTCCGAAATAGAAGCGGTCAATACATGTTCCTAAGTGCGTTCCGTTATTCTGGACACAAAACCAAAATAGTCAATGAATTTACGCAAACAATAATGTTATCGGAAAAAGAATCAAATTCGAATGCATGAATTTCAATGTCTGGGGATAAACTAAATCCGCTATGGATTGTGAGTTTGCAAGAAAAGTTCAATACCTTCATACAGTCCCATGCGAACATACATATTCCTGTTTGTTGTGTCTCTCGATGCTGACATGAAAGCGGACGAATGTTTTTGCCATGGTTCTCTGAAAGTTCAAACATACATAACAATTTAGTCAGTACTCCTTTGCAATCCTAATTGGGAGTATGTAGGTAGATCACCAGAATTGTGTTACCCAATTGCATCTCTGTATTATTAACCTTGTCATTAGAATAAGAAGTAGGCAACAGTGGTTAACCTAACAGCATTCAACTATAAATAGGATGCACCTTTTATAGAGTTATGCCATAGGTATTAGCACCGACAAATAGTATTTAAGTTCTTTATGCATACAAATGCCCAATATAACATTTAATAGCCACACATAAGCATACCAATAGATGCAGTACTTAATGTATTGCATGCTTACAGAAGGCAAGATATCAATACAAAGCAATATGCCTTTCAACTCATTCTAATTCCCAGATGTACACGAGAATTTGCATAAAGAACTAAAGAGAAATATCCTATTTAATATCCAACCTATGGTGTCTGCAATTCATTTTACGTGGTGATACCTATATCCAAGAAACTTGTAGCACTAGAAATCTACAATAGAGAAATATCCATAGCAGTTAAGTTGTCTCTAATGTAGTAGGGACTGGTAAATAACGTTGAGTGAAGATGCGTTATGTAATACATAGTAATCTGATTGAATCTCAACTCGGTCGACACTAAACGTGCGTTGCATAGCTAATTTGAAGTGGAGAGCACCGTTAGTTATGTATCTCTGCCGGTTGGTTGGTAGGTAGGTAGGTACATGGCATACACAAGTGTCTGTCTTATCTATCTACAGTACTGTACTATTCAGGCAAATACGATGTGTACGAATTCCAGAAGAACTGGCCGTGACCGTGACTCAGTCTTCACTCAATCAGTCAGTCTGAGTTTAATCTTAATGGGATTTCAAAACGAGTGGTGTTTATTGCACGAGGCAGAGGTATGTAAGCCTTTAAGGAAATGACAATAATGTGTCGTGATGAGGTAATTTAAGGCAATCTAAATTAATTTGCGGTTTACTTGAGTAACACTTGACGTCAGAAATATTGGATGGTGAGTCGTTAGAGTAGCAGTAATAAATTTTGTGATTTCTACATTTAAAGTGATATTAGAGACATAAATACGTAAAGTATCGTTTTCTTGACTGTCTTAACTCGACTTGTCAAGAAACAGAGTTAAATTGCCATGAAGTAAAATGTAAAGCCATTCAGTCAGTGAGATGGTTGAGTCAGACAGAATTAACGTAAATACAAAGGAGATATTTAATGGACTTGTTCATCTTGCGGCCAAGACCCTGACCTGGACAAACGGCTTTCCTTACACACTGTTACAGTAACATTAGGTAGGACACACTCTGCACAGGCAGAACAAGAAAGAACAGGACAGGTTTGAGTCAGTTCACTTTGGTCAAGTCATGTAGTTTACAGAAATTTCAAATCAGTGTTGCGTAGCTCATTTTTCTAATTGAAAGTTAACCGTTTTCAGTTAAGATTGATTTTGTTCTAATGGTTCTAGATTATATACACATTTAAATGTATACAAAGTAGTTACATCACGTTATGAAACGTTTCTAGTTTGCTACGGTAGGTAGTAGTGTCATTTGGTTGCATGCGGAAATAATTTGTTCACCTTTCTGTATAGGAACGATGAAGGCAATCATAAGTGCAAGAGCATCAGGTTTTTCTGTTTGTTTGCCCAGTTTTTTCGTAGAGACAGAGCTTAGCAATTGAACAGACTTCCCTCTTTATTTAATGTAATAGTTCACAATAGTGGTAATAAAGGGAGATATGCAGGCAATTTCGTAGAGGCAACATTGAGTGTAATCGCATACCTCCTGCTCACTATACGTAATGTATGTACATAATATTGCTTATCGCTTTCTTATGTATTTCTCGATTGCACACAGACACACACAAGGCGCACGGTGCATTCATTCGTCCGAAGAAGAATGTTTCTTGCCTTCTGTGAAGAGCCGTACTTACTATGCCACTTTCTGGCTCTGTGTATGTACAGGGATACTCGGTAATATGTAGGTAGTCCTATTCTCATGTACAAACTGAAGCTTGCAATTTTTCCTCTGTTTGGTTCGTTCACCTTTTCCCATAACAAATTGGGCAATTCTTTACCCACATCCGATCAAGCTAAACTGAATAATCTGAAGAAGCATCTTGTGCAATTTTTTTACTTTTCCTTTCTTTCATTTCTTCCTTCCTGTAGTAAGTAAGTGTTCTGTACTGTATGTACGATTAGTCTTACGTTATCTTTACTTTTGAATTCCGACAAGCCAAGCCAAGCCAGTTCCACTAATGCTTATTTCTAAAACATACGAGCAAAAACAGATTGTTTGCTTTCGGCTTTAGCAGCGGTACACCACAGCCTAATTGACTATGCCCACAGAATAATATTCATCAGCACACAGCCCTAAATGCACATATGTAGTAGTGCATTGCATTGTAATACATATGTATGTGTTAAATATACATAATATTTTATTAGAGTAGGTATTCTTGGCCCATTTACAGTACCTGAGGCCATTCTCTGGAAATAGTTCCTATGTTAGTCATAACTTTCAGCTGCCCACAGAATCTCGGCACCTGTCTTCATTTGGATTAAGTCAAGTAGAGAAAAATACAATCTGCCTCACTGAATTTCACTTCCCACTTCACTTACCAAATCCTACGTTTATTTTATTTTACGAATATAAAGAATTGTTTCTCCGTGTACTGCAATTATCTCTATTACGAGTATTACGCCTTACTTTATGCGGAGCAGTAAAAGCTCCCTAGTGTTAAAACATACTAAAACTTTGAAAAGCCCTACGGCCCAGTATTTACTTAAACTACAAAAGAATTAAGAAGGTAAAAAGTTGAGAAAGAGTATAATAATTTCAGTTTGAGATGATGATGATTAGTTGATGGGATCATATTATTTATTTGAACATTTGTAATGAAGGGTTACTCACCTCGGCTGTATTTTGAATGCAGGAGATCTACATGTCTGCTTGAAGACGATCCTAATGATGTGGCAAAAAATCCTAGTGCCAACAGCAAGACAGCAACAGTTCTTCCTCTTGGAACCCACATGTCCCAAGCCATCAAGATCTTCTTTACCCTTATCTTGTCCCCCACAATGACCAATGCGAATTCCCGTTCAGACTTTTCGAATTAATTTGTCATTCCTGTCATCAAACAAACAACAATCAGCAGGTGCATCAGACTCACAATCACTTTTTGCTCTCCTACCTACATAACCTAAACTAACATTAACTTAATACTGCATTATTACACTCCACAGCTGCTACTTTTCATTTATGACAAGTTATGGTAACCGCATTTTCTGTTATCTGCTCTGTATCATGTTCTTTTGCAATAATGCATTGCGCCTGTACTTTGTCATTGTTACGATTTGCGACAATAGGCATTCCTATGCAGTTGTCATTAGTCCCACACAATATCTTTTGGTGTAGTGCAATTTTCTTTGTTCGAGATTATGAGTTATGAGTCTTAGAAACTGTAGGTAGTACTTTCACTACTGACAATATGGTGACTGTTCCTCTGGTACGGTCTCTGTAACACTTATTATTCTCCGTATTATATACTTACTGGCGTATTTCCTGTATATTTTCAGGACACTGAAAAATGCCATCCTTCTTTCCCTATGACTAATGACTCCTACTTTCAGTCAGCAAATCTTATATATTTCCTGACAAAAATAAACTGCTTGTGAAATATGCAAATTAGTACAATAGATAACTGAATCCACAAACAATACTAGCTCTTTTTACGAACTACGGTAAGTATCATAATGTTACTTTTGATTATAAATGCTTTTAGAATGACTGCCTATTTATCTGGCAGCTTTAACTTTAATTGGTGAAAAACTTATAATTAGTGAAACCTGTTCCGCTGTGAAATAAAGTCGCAACATAAAAGAATGCCGTAAAAACAAACATAAAGGTAAATTATATTCTTGTGCTCGTATCATTAGTATTTTATTAGTACAGTTACGTTAGGTAGACAGTAGCTGCTGAGCTAAGTGATTATACATTGTAAGGGAAAGTTTCAGCTATGATTTGAAGAAATATCTGAGCAAAGAGGAAATACCAGTGGATGACTCTGACTCTGCAAGGTTGCATTTACGATTGCTCGGCACTTTATATGCATGGTTGACCTTTTACTTTGATTAATGTAAGCAGGTAAACAATTTTATCATTTATGTTCGCATTCTAGCACTTCTTGTACAAAACAACATTTATTCTATTTACTTATTCACATACCTAAATACAGAATAAGTTGCTTGGAATATAATGGAAATAGAATTGCAGAAAACGTAATCTACTTGCCGCTTTGAATACTGGATTTATGACTTTAATGTAAAACTTAGTTACATTACAGCAGTGAGGAAATGACCGTCAAATGAAAATGCAAGTTTGTGCGTATATGCATCAGTCATTCTTACCACTGAGGTAAACAATCGTACGTTACTTGCTATCTGCACTTTCTGTATGTACATCTTTGTGTTTATTCTGAAGAAAGAAAAGTGTCTCGCACCGCATGGATTGTCACGAAAAGAAACTTGTTGTTTCTTCAATGGTGTAATATAGTTACTTGGAGAGCACACTATAGTTGGACTGTGAACTTTCTGCCACAATAAATACTTGACGGTTTCACAGAAGTCAATTTAGCTGTCTGCAGAAACAGCACAGTTCTTTGTTATGTAACAAGGGAAAAAACACAAATAGGAAGCAAAAGTCATTCGTTTGTGCTACTATATTTCACGACTCCATTTTATTGTCACTCTTTCCTCCGTCAACTGTAAGTATTGTGTAGTCTATTCTTGGTATCTAACGATAACTATAACTTACTTAAACGTGTACTAAATACATTCTCAAGTATACCCTGTTACTTGACTATTTATGTAAATTCTCTACAAGGTTTACACAGACTCAATCGTAAATCACCTTTCGTTTTATATTTAGAAGGTATTGACAGTGGCACTAACTGGGATTTTAGTATTAGAGCCAATTGCATGAATATCTTACGAAAGGATTAAACACGAACCAAATTTTAAATTTCATTTAAACGCTTACTAATCTTAAAATAATTACTTTTTAAATGTGTATTATGATAAGTATCAAATTTGTAGTGCGCTTGCTTGCTAATTCAGACAAATTTCGTGAAAATGTTTCTGTAACGGTGTAACAAATAATTACACGTGCAAGTAATGTTTTTCTATTAAAAGGTAATTTACGGGCAGCTAATTCTGTATAAATAGCATTTAACTCTCGTTATACATTTTCAATGTAGGTACAATACAGGTACAGATAGTGAAAAAACTAACAGATATGCAAAGTTAAGACGAAAAATAAGTGTAAAATATTAAAATACCATATAAAACTATCTAAATAGTATAACTATGTTATACAGTAAATTTGTTACATCACTGAAACTTAATAGCAAGCAAAAGTACTTTACACTTTATCAAACGTTTCGTAAGTGTGGTGCACAGGGCAGGGATGTAAACGCGGCACAGTAACAGAGACAATTATGGCAAATACTTTATTTTATTCCTGGGAACGAATCCTCCGTTACTCTTTCTTACTACAGTTATTCAACAGTCTGCTTGTAAGGAAAGGTCATTTCCATCCAAAACTAATCAAATCATTTGAGCTCGAAAGAAAAGTAATTATTTAACAATAGTAATAGGCATTAACGACACAAGCGCATATACTTAATACCTACGTATAGACAATCATAAGAATTATTAGTCATAAAGACCTATATAAAATAACGCGAAGTACCTGCCTGCCTGAGATATTCATGAGAAATCTCTGACTCTCTTAAAAAATATGCCAACGAGAAATTTATACCGTTCTACTTACATGACTCCACCTCCTTTACAGTCATTATTTAAAGTTTACAGTTTCTATGTAGGCCTGTCTCGTTTTATACTATTTTCTTCATATAATTGTAATTAGTTGTAGTTGTGTAGTAATACAACTACCCTGCAGAAGTCCTACAAGTACGTACCCAGCATGAATTCTTCACTAAACTGTTCCATAAGTCTAGCTTTCTTTAACGTATAGTGTACTGCACTTGAAGTAAGTTGACATTGACATGAGAATAGTGTTTGTAATGTAAAAGCAATAAAGTCGAATGCATTCCAAAAGTTCCCTCTTGCAATCTCACGGTGAGACTGACCCAAAAGTCAATTACGTATTCTTTAGTTTCTACTCCCTATGATTCTTTACTTCCACCAATATCAATTTTTGCATTATATACATAGAAACAGAGTACACTATCAGAAAGAACTAAATTATTTAAAATGTGTATATCTGCATAGAAATATACCGTTCTAGTGAAGTGACATTTTATGTACCTACTACCTTTTCTTTCTCTGTTCTCCGAAAATGATGACTGTGTTCGTTATTTATCTGTATTTGGGCTTCTTTGAATCTTTGAACAATCTTTGAAACATGTGTGCAGTTAATCCTTACATAGAAACTGTTACAATCACACATATTTGTAACCATTCTTAAAAATAAATGCAAACAAGGAACTTACACCACCAAAGGAAAAGATAAATACAAAGCTGTGTTAGGTGAAGTTCGGTGTTGGTGTTCTGTACTTATTTAGCTTACTGATTGTTGTTAGTTGCATTGTGTTACATTAGAAAACAAAAGAATAAGGACAGACAAGTACATAAAATGTGCATAAGTATTACATGACATCACAGGTATCTCTAACTCGGTAATTTGTGTTGTTGATCGTGAGTTCTTTTAACCTATTGTCAGTGTCATAACGGAATATCCTCTATCTCTCATCGGAAAACTATAAACATGCACCAATTAGAGCAACTAACTATCACAACTCTAATGGGAGCAATTTCATGAGAAAAATATCTATTAAATAAGTAGAGAATTCATACTTTTATACTGTTTTCTGAGAGAGAACCTTGACATTGAACGTTAAACAGGCAGCTACTACTCCTCTCTACTCACATTTTACCTTACCACAATTCTAACAATTTTACATTCATCTTTTTCTGACTACCTGATTTTATCAGTATATAACCCGTCTCGTTTGTTATGATATAACTATAATGCTAAAGGTATTTACATATCAGTACTGTATATTATGCAGTATTTACTGTAGTAATTTCTGTCTGATGTAGAGAATAATGTCGTGAGTACAACTTACAAAGTAATGTATGTAATACGGCTTTGTTGGCAGTTGCATGCATCGCAGTGCAGTTGTATTATGAAAAGACTGTTTGTTTGCTGATTGACTACTGCCGATGGCCTTAGCCGTAGAATTGTAATAACACAATATTAGTGTTGTGTAAGAAACATATTTACGTGCGACCAGTGCCAGTGTGTATGTGTGTACATTTTAAAGTGTACACGTATTTATTATGCACCTATAGTGAGGGTATAAGGAAAAGCTGGGTAGTACATTACATTAGAGCGAGTGAATAAGAGATAGAATGTCCCGTTAGTCTCAACAGGTTTAACACCAGCATCCTCTCACCTTACTACTACGGAGCCTTGCTTGTGTTGTCTTAGCTTACTTATTGCTATGTTAGTAAGTAGCCTTAGAATTTTCTCCTGTTCTCCTTACTCCTCGGAGTCAGAGCCGAGTGACCGATCAACAGGAAGAGACGAATCCCATCACACACACTCCATGATTAACCTCTGACCCATACAGGTCTTTGAACTTGCCTCATTTCCTACATTATCTATTCTAGTAATTGCTCCGTTTATTCTTGTAACTTTTCTCTATTTCTATTTGCTTTGCGTTTCTCTGTCTTTCACTTTACTTTATTTCAGCGTACTCTTCTATCCTACAGATATTTTAATGGTGTGCAATTGAAAGTTAAATGCTTAGAATTACTTAATTGAATTTCCTATCAGAGAACATAATATAATAAATTAAATTGCCCTCATTGCAGATTTGTGCATGGAGAATGTATTGACAATAATGCAGGTTTTAATTGAGAAATATGTTAAGTAAGTAAATGCTATTCTTATGGTATTAGATATTGGTTACTTATTAGCTTACCTTCAAATAAGTTGGTGGTAAAAAGTAGAAAATTGTATTTTTGTAGTTTTTCGCTGAAGTTTCAGGTGATCTATTCGGTGATGAATTTTTTAAGTCAATAAAAGTATAACCCGGTGCGAAGTAGAGTTGCGAAAAATAGAATGGATATTCCCCGGTATAATTTTAGTTTTTGGAACAAGTGAAGGGTGTTTATTTGCCATTCACGTTAAAAGTGTAAGATGGAAAGCACTGAAAGGTTTATTTTCCACGAATCACAAAATTAACGCGTGAAAATGGTAGTGCCGCTGGGAAATTGGGTAACACAAGAACAAGAACAATAAACGTGTGTCGGTGAGTGTCAGCTCCAGCTCAGGTAAGTCTTAGAGCCCTGCCTGATGTCCAACCATTGATGGAATAAACTCTGGTCCGTCAGTTGTCATATGAAATGGTTAAGTTGAGCAGGTAGCCAAATTTTGCCCCGCTCCCCCTTCTTCCCTGTTCTGTTGGTGGATTGTAGTTCAGTTGTAAATTGAATATGAACGTGAACATGAACCCTGACTGGCACAACAACTTAGCTGAGGTGAGCTCTAAGTGGATTCTAATAAGACATCACATCCAAAGTCAAGGTAGTACGTTCCCTTCCGTCCGTAGTCTTGTCTTAACGTGTAGCACATTATGTGAGTAGACATATCCTAGTCCATGTTGAGCTAAGACGAACTTAACTCACGGGCAAAGCAGTAAGCAAATGAAATACATACATACATTACATATGCATTGCATTACATACCTGTACATTCAAATCAACATTAGCCTTCCGCACTAGTACAACAGCAACATCCACGTACACTGACGAAGATACCAATAACACAACACAAGCCCCTTTCGTCTCATTCTTAGTAGTTTAGTTACCAGTTTCAGTAAGTCTTTCCCATAATACCCAGCAAGAACAGTACAGGCTGCTCAATTTATACTACCCAATGTTCCTTTACTTATGTTACCTTGTCTATACAGCACATTATGCATATATACTTAATTCAATCCTGCTATTTACATTACAGCTACTCTCACGTCGAAAAACCAGTGCATAATAATATTGTATAGGTACTGTAATGTAAGAACTAAAGTCGGTGAATGCATGAAGAATGCCTACCTTCACTGGCTCAAACTCAGGCTTCTACTAAAACCTGAAAAACATAAACTTACCATCGTCTCATTTTAATTGTACACAATCTTGCACCCCTTACTCTTTCTTTTCAGGTAACAGCCGAGCCACCGTCGATGTTCTAAACAAAAGATTCATCCTCTCATGTCTTGTCCTGTGGACGTCATTCTATATTGTCGTATTATTCCTGCACTGGTATCGATGATGGACCTTGAATTGACTGATTTGACGTATCAGTAAGTTCAGAAATCTACTGACTTATGTATAGAAACCAGACCAGGTAAGGACTTTTATCTGTGTACGGTAATATGGATGTGATGATATGCAAAGAGGGTAGCCAACTACCCAGTGTACATTTACGTAGGTACCTTAATCTAGAAGTAATTCCTGAAGAATGCGGCTGTCTACATTAAGACACATTCATTACAGGGACTAGTCCATAGTTTAATATTACTGAAATGAACTTGGACATTTGCTCTCCTCATTGGATTGCTTCTGTTCTCAAACGAGCTTTCAATGTTCAAGGAAATTTTAAACTGACTTGTTTTGTTTACAGACAGATAGATTAAGGAGAGGTTCGAGGGATAATCTAGTCTGGGCTACCTATATACATGGTGCATGGCTAGTTTGTAATAGTCAATAGTTGACTGGGAAAACGTTAAATTTACATAAATTGTGGTTAATCTCATCACGTTTCTTTGCATAACACTAAAAATCTCGTTTTCATAATCATAATCGACTCATGCAAGTAATAAACGATGAACTTAAAGTAGCAGTACAGATAGTTGCCCATTTGTTATGTTATGGTCTTTGTTATTGCTTTAAAAATGGAAAAATTGACTTGTTCATCTCGTCTTGGCTTCCTCAAGTGTGAACAGGATAATTCATTTTTCGCTTGACATTAGTCGATGCAGATATCAGTAACATTTTTGTAAATTTCAGTTCTGGCTTGAGGTAGAGGTGACTAGGTAGAGATAAAATATTGTCTGAAAATTGTGGATGCATCGGAATAAGGAACCTAAAAATACATTGCATATAAATTATATTAAACATTATGTTGATGAAGATGGGATAGAAAAAGTTTTGGTTGGGTGTGAGAAGTTGAATAGTATCTCAGTAGTTATCTACCTAAGATTTTACATCAGTTCGCATCACAAGTTCTTATGGCGAATCTCGTGTCGTGTCGACAATTGCGATGCAATGTGGTGAATGAACTCAGGTAGCCTTGTCATAGCCCTTCTCTTCCGTCCACACAGTGCATTCTCATGTAAAACTATTTCATCTTCGCTCTTATGTATCTCTCCATACCTTAGTATTGTATACGACTTAGATAATCTACTACGTAGTCCGTGTATTCGCTATGTGCGAATATACGGGGAGATTCAAAAGGAAAATACCTACATTACACTATTGTGCCATACATTGCATATTGTGGTGATAAATAAGGATATCTCTAGTACTTTACTACTTACTAGTAATATCTAGGAGCATTATGTAAATATTGTTGGTGGATTGGGTAGGATTTACTTCTTGAATTATAATGATCACCAGATTGATCTTGTAGTCGTGTATTACCATCATATACACATGATCATGATATAACAGAGTTGTAATGGATGCAGATCTTATTGACAACAAAAAATCTGCTATCATCTAAACTTTAACGCTGTGGTTTTAATCTGTCTTGTTTTGAATGCGGCCTATTTATGTTACTCACTTTTAGAGTGAGTGAGTATGTCAGTGCAAAATAATATACATATATTACAGTAATTCATAGAAGAACAGGCTCCATCCAACCAAACTACTTGAGGAATTCATTCCGATTGAACTTGAACAGCACTATTCTCTTCTCAAATTAGAAAAATCAAATAATCACTATGCAGGCCGTCTGCAGTTTTTATGAAAGCAGTAGTGGATTACCGTTTTATTGATATTGTTCTAAGCAAAGATACAGTTTGTTAATCGCATAATTAAAACAACAGGTTCAAGAACTATATAACATACCATTCAAGTGTAATATCATTTGAAACTAGAGAAAAATACGAACGGTCAGGGATAAGAGGAGTGTCAGCATCAAACTTTGTGTTGAGGTTGGGAGAACAATGCCTGGGTTACTTGAAGACCTACCTGACACTTCTATGGGATCTCCAGCTTGTCCAGATCCTCCGTTAGGTCCTAAGGCTTTTGTATCAACAAATCATTTACTATTCCTTTTATTAGTCCATTACGTTTTATTATTTGTTCTAAACTTTTCAAGCTGACTTTCGCTTTTTTGACCTTAACATTGACTCTTCTGTCGTTCTACGGTACTTTTACAATTATTTATTACTACTGGTGCTCAACAGTAGTAGAGTTGACAGTCGAGAAGCTAAAATCATTCTACGCCGTACAGTTACGCATTCCTTGCTCTTTTGTATTTACTTACCAATGATGCCATCACCTTTGTTACAACTGTCCGTCTGACAAGCTCGGTAAAATTTTGTGTAATGCGCGTCAGTTCTCACTTCATTCCTGATCAACGGATTCAATTGGCAATCTCGAACCAGAGACAAAAGTCTACCTGAACGTTTAGACAATAAAACTGTTATTCCTTTCCATCGTCAGAAAAGGGAAAGAGAAAATTTAGTCGCCAAGATTCAAAGGCGGTTCTCGTCCATTTCTTGCTCTTACCTGGAATATCTGTATATTCAGTACGAACCAGCGTGCAAGTATGATTTGAAGGACAAGAAATTTTCCCGTTATTGTTTAGACTGTCAGGACTTTCCAAGCAAGTCATATCACCATCACTGCCAATAGTACTACATTTGTAGCAAGTCAGGGATTTGTCTTCTAAAATGTTAAAATTATAAAACAATTTTCAAAATTTAGGTACCCCATGTCAAGATTATAATTTATAACACTGATTTCGATAGTGATATTCAGGTGATCAAAAATTGCACTATTCGAAATTTAAATGGGCAATCACATATGCTTATAAACAAGTTAAAAATATTCGGTTTGTCTAAGCAGATAATTGATTTTTCTATTCGTAAAAATTTGTTTTTCTGTTTGGCGAGAAATGTGTATTGCTGCTTTTGTCTTCAATTTGTTTGACTCGATATTAGAACGGGATTAACAATTAAAAATGGTTATATAACTATTTACCTTCTTGACATCCAGCTTTATGAGCGAATCCTACAATGAGAATAAGTAATAAGACTTCAGTAATTGCATTTGAAAAATGCATCTTTCTTCAGAAAATAAATATTAGGAAACAAAAACTACAGTAAAACTGATTAAAAACTTAAAGGAACACACAACTGGGGCCTAATAAAACTATAACGTAAATCATACTTTTGGTATTACCTTCGTCGGACTCGACGTACTATGTCACCATGCATTACGGCCATCAAATCGCATTAGGATAACGTCATATCGTACAATCGGTATCGACGAGATTGCGATTCTTTGTGACGGTCGTCCTCGGATGCTTTTATCATATCTTATCAAACTTTGACTGGGAAGCTAATGAAAATGCGTATTATAACGAAGTATACTTTTTATCTATCTCCATACAATGCCTGATGTACGTACATTAATTAATTCTTTGTATTTTGCTTTATCATGGACCCATTTCGAGGAATCTGTTTTAATTGGATAATATTCCATTGCCAATTCATCAATGTAACACCACCAAAATACATGCATTTATTACGCAGTAGAAATTTCAGCAGCATTTCTCTGGTTAGCAGTCGACATTATGCAACACTGCCTTACACTGCATGTAAATATTTCACCAAAGGACAGTAACAGCTGTGTATGAATGGGAAGCTATTATTTTCTCGGCAGGAGTAAGTGGGTACGATTAATTTCAACAGCCAAGTACTTGTTTGTACTTTATAATACGTCACGGAGATTGCCTCTATCTCTCCACTTGTATTAAGACGTAAAATTATTTTTGCATTGCGAATTGACATTTCGGATGATCCTTGCTTACATAAAAAGATAAACTGAGCTAATGTTTACATAGGTTAGTAATCGGTTTGCATTTCTCACTGTTGTTGATAAACATTTTAGAAAATCCGTAAGTCTGTAATACATCACCATTAATTATTATAATGTATAATCGGGAAGGGTTTTGGAAATAGTTATAATAGATAATGATAAAGCAATGTTAAAGTAAGTAATCTGAATTGATAGTTGCCAACGAAAAAAGTTTGGTATTAGAATACTATGGCAGAGCTCACTGAGCTCATAATACCTACATTGGTGTTGATATTTTAACGAAGGTAAATACCATAGCGGTACGTGTAGTACAATGAATGTCATTTTCCGCATTCATGTTGGTGCGATTAAATCTGCAGTTAATATTTAGGTAACTATGTCTAATGTGGTGATGTATGTTGAAAATTAGCCAGTGTCTATTGTTCATCGTGACCTAGGCATTAAGGTAAGTGTTGTATGTAAATAGGAGGAAATGAAAGCACCCGTGTGGATGCAGCCTATAAACCTATTTGAATAAAAGTATTAAATAACAAGTTGCATCAGAGGCGAATTCTCACGTTTATGTTTCGGGAGTGTGATAGCCAATAGCTAATCCGTAGTTCGCGAACAAGTCGTCTCGAGGAACTACACGTACGGATGGAAGATATCACAAAGGTATTATTAACAAAAGTATGCAACTGCACATAATGGAAAAGTAAGAAACACACGTGTGTACTGATTCCCATTTCATTCAATTCTTTTTTGAGCAGTTCCGAATAACTGTAATTTAATTTCTGATAGACATTCACAGACAGAGTATACAATACGAGTCTTGCTAAGATTTAGCAGAATATTGTGTAGTGTAGAGGTACTTATTGTGAGCTAGTCTTTTAGCTCGGCCAACTAGGTTGAAAAATAATTGGAGCATTTAACGGCTGTCTTAATCCGCACACTAAGAACAGAATAGCTCTCACGTCTCAAACAGCGCAATTACATGTATTACATATACTATTTACATGTAACTATTAGCAGTATAACACTAACGAGGCTAGTAGTAGCACAACAAAGCATAGTTTAACAGTTGCAAAAATGTTGAATGACATAATGTGTTACAGCTTAAATAAATTACAAGATTTTCTTAGCATTCATTAGAACAACACTTAATATGTAAATTATAGATATTAAATTGAGTATCTTACACGCTAAGGCCGACATGTAAAAGAGGTAGTATCCGTAGTACTGAATTTGAAGTTTGCGAATGATTCTTACATAGATATACACAGAGAGCGGCAAATGTAATATGTGCAATTAATATTAGTGTAGATGATATAGTGTGTCATAAAATACAATTGTGACTAATTGTGTATTGTTTGCTAACATCAGCTACATCGAGAAAATAATAAAATGGAAAAATAACGGTAAAGACGAAAACGTAAGGATTTACGACTACAGGAGGGCTGGCACTCTCCTCATCCAAGTAATCATAATCCGTAACATTTCTTTCCGGCAACCCTACGAAAATAAATTCCCACAGATTAGTCTACTTTTACACCTCCATTTTCACAGAACTATTATTGCTCTACAGATAACTTATACTATAAAACACCTATAACTACAAAATAGGGTACTTGCATTTGTAATTAAGTATGTCATGTTAATTTATTTGCAGACTCAAACCACAACGTAGGTACAACTCAGAATGGAAATGTTTGCTTAATGAACTTTCTATGATTTCTTTACATAGGCAACGCATCCTGATTTATGTAATATACTGTTATGGTTATGACATAATTAGGATCCTCGTCCTATTTCTGCCTCCTTCACAATTGCAAATACATACGAGGTTTATTAAGTTCAATTAACTAGTTTTCTCACTTAATGTTCCATCTCCAGTATTACATAAATGTGTTTGACAGGAACGATAATAGGTAATATATAAGCCGGACATGACTACGCCGTCAAGAATTGCTGGTTCGCGTTCACAACCGCGAGTCAGCGAAGCTATGGAAATAGTTCCTGATAGAAATTAGATCATTAGACAAGGATTCATAAAAGGTAATAAATCTTTGATTGTGATTAATGAATTGGTTCATGAGAATGTAATTTAGTAGTAATCTGTATTTTTACCAGGAATGTTGATGTATTCTTTTCTCTCGATTGTACAATAATGTTTACATCGAACAACATTGCGGGTTTCCGTCACATTTTCAGGACTGTAGAGGCAAGAATGTGTGCTTGTCTCTGTGCTACATTCATAGCACAGCCTCCTTCCTTTGGAAAAAATATTTGTTACGTGTTATCACTGTAGATTTCCTGTACGTTGAATAATTATGAGTTGGTTTAGTAATTACTTTACCTTGAGCCGATACATGAACAACGACACTGACAAGAAAAATGATAGATATCGAAGAGCACAGCATCACTGCACAATTCTAAATCAAAGGTAGTGATTGGGCATTCAGCACACACTTTAGAACTGAACTTGCAATTGAAGTCAGAAAATTGCAATTAGCACTACGACAACCTTGTGCTGAAATAAGTGTGCATGATGACAATTGCAAAGGCGCCTGGCGAATGATTGGAAAACGTAGCAGAGCATTTTCCTTAAGCTAATCTTTTCTCCTGTGCATCTAGCATTAATACAGACAGACTGATATGCTTCGTGTGTGTACATTCGGTAGGTACGGATATATTTGGAGTATATCTACTAGCGATAAGAAAGGAAACTCAATCTTTGCAGTCTTATCTTATGATGTTCGTGGCATAGTGTCTATTTTTAGATTTTTACTTGACTTGTCGTGATATTGGAACAAGTGCCAGGGTCGGCTCATTTTCTAGAAATAAATAAACTCCTTGAGTGTAACGGGTTATTTTGTATACATTTAAGCTAAGGCTCCTTAAGATGAAAGAACTAAAGACCCAGTGAAGGCAGTGCTAGTCTGCTCCATTGAATCTATGGAATGAAATACATTCTTCAATACTCTCTCAAGTATTCTGCAACACATACATATCAACGTAATGCCCAAATCATTATGTTTAGACTAAATGCTACTGTTTAGAGTTATCAAAAGCAGAGACAGCAAATGTTACATTTCCGGAGCTAGGAATTCAGCGAAAGTATTTTCGGTAGGTGGGTGCATTGTTACATAAGCTCAAACAGACACTCCATTCAATTTACGATTCCTCACAGATTTAAGTCTTTGAATGAACTTGAATTTTATAGCTTCCAAGTCAGGGTCGGAATTGTACTTCTACATGACAGGTTTTACATCGTAATTCCTACAGACGGGGAAAGGGTTTATGGTTCAAGATCAACTTGTCCTTCTGAGGGTTGTTTTATTACGACAGGCAAACACATACACAAACCTTTCCCATCTCCTTCTCTCACTTTGTTAAAACAACCGTCTTTATCTCAATTAGGCATCCTACTGTTTTATGTAACTTTTCCATTAATCCAATCTTCAACATTCGATGATTAAGTATTGTTTATATCCCAAGCAATGAAATTTAAGAAATGTGACATTGTGTTTGTACAGAACCAAGAAGTACCACTACTTCAGTCAATAGGCATACAGCATTGCCAATGAATAGTTTACATCTCTGTTTTTCCAAAGAAACTACTATTAAGTATTATTCAGGGGCTATCAGGGAATACAAATGCCATTTGCACGTAAAACTTCTGAAAATTTATTTTTCCTTAGATAAAAATAAATGATTAATCTTTGGTATGCGTTAATATTACTATATTTAATACACTTCAATTTATAGCGTTCAGTGCACACAGTGCAGAGCATGAATATTCTAATTTTCTCATGTACGAATATTTTGAAAAAGGGCAAAAGAAGCCTTCTACCAACTGATTACTTTTAGAAATGTTTTACATGGTTCAAATTATATTGATATGGGTGCGTTAGTTGCAACTACGATTCGTCAATACCCTTCAAATCCATTCGACCCAATAATCTTCCGCATACAGATCACCGTAAAGTTCGATCAATGTGCGACTTAGACAAAATTGACGCCCCTATCCAAATAATGCGGATTTATTATCAAAACTTCATGTATACTTATTCATGTCTTTGATGCCGAGAAAAATGAACATTCTACATTCCACACCTAATGTTGGTGAGCTGAAAAATTTCTCTCCTCACTGGTTTCATTAGGAGTTAGTGGCAGTAATATGTAGTTTGTCAAATGAAATCAATAAATTAGAAACCGTAAATACAACATTGTCTCTTTAAATATACAAGTTTATAAATTGTTCAAAGATTCTTCTCTCAAACTATACCGTTACATCAGTGTTCAGTTCTACATTCTACCATTATTCTAGTAGTGTCTGCTCAAGTAGTTCATACTAAGCATTCAGCAGAATAGAATACCAACATTGCGTTTTGCGTTTTTTGCTTCTTCAAAATATTTATGCTATTTATGTATCTCCCCCTACGAAAAGCAGAATGGTTAACCATTTACGTGATGTATGTGCCCGATGGGTAAACACATTTTTGCAATGATCAGCAATTGGGCGCTTAATTTGTTGGACTGCTCTGTTCTAGACAAAATAGTATTGACTATAATGACTTATAAGATTATTACTACACTCTACGACTAACTACAAGCACGTAGTTCCAACCACCCAAGTGTCTGTAAACAGAACTATAACTGATATTGATTGCCCTCTTAAGTCAAATTTGCATGTGGGATAACTGTAAAGATGAAAGAATAAGGAAACAATCTAAATAAAGAACATTTAGCAGCAGGAGTCTTGTACTGTATTTAAATTTTTATTACTCTTTTGCACTTGCATCTTGGAGCGGGGGCGAGAAGTTTCATCCGCCAACGCAATATAGCTCATCCTGCAAAACGTTAATGTGATAATTCTGAAGATGAACTGACGTTAATTGCTGCATTCGACTCTAAAACCGAACCATGCTGTTGCAAGATGCACCGTATGGGGAACCTTTGTAATTATGTAATTTGACAACATGTGTGTTGATAAATCCCATGTTATTAATTTAACTTGCGTGAATTATCTGTGTAATCCCCGAGTCCATTAACTAGAATTACGTCGTAAATCACCGAGCATGGAGGCCAATGCATGCCTATGATGCCTGACACTTCTGCAAATACGGTGAATCAGTATACTAGGAAATTACATGAATAATTATTAAATAGATAACATTTAAATTACTACTGATTCCTTATCTACATTTTATGTACTCAAAGTGCTTTAGTCTTCACAAAGAATGTAATCCGAATACCTGGAAATACCTACTTTCTTATGAATGAAATTTTCAAATGATTTGTTAATTTGTACAAGGTACATTCAGGGCTTCTGGACAAATCCCTAAGACCCTAAGATTAGTTACTCTTATTAGATAGAGTAGAGACAGTTTGTTGTGCGATGGTACAAATACGTAATTGTCTATAAAAAATTAATAATGTGTGTTCTTGCATATTTTACTATGCACGATAAGCACTGTTGTAATTTGTAATGCAAGAACTCCCATTTAAATATTATTGCAATCATTTATCTGCAGTCGTATGCAGGATTTATTTCTGTGTACTTAAGTTTTACTAATCGAATGTCGTATGTACCAGCTCGTATATTAAAAGTATAAATTGTCCATCAAAACTACAGTGCCAAGTTATTCTAGCACAAAGGAAGCAAGTGGGACACGTTTGGCAGAACAGGGTTGGCGTAAACACATCAGGCATTCTATTCTGTGTATCTCTGGAAAACAATAAGATTGAAGATTGCAAAAATTCTGAATTCTCAACACGAAGGCTAATAAATTAGATATAAGGTACTTTGTTGCTAACTAACAGGACAGTGCTATTTAAATACATACATTTATTATCCTTAATACATATAGTATGTGCTGTGGTGTTATATAAGAATATCTGCAGTTACATTGCAAACACTCATTAATTCATCGTATGAATTTTTTCATGCATACAATAATGTAATTTAGGTACAAGCATTTTGTTTATGAACTTATTGTCAGGATTACTATATTCGCAACAGAAGCATGCCAAAAGGTGGTTATTATTATATATAGCATTGAATAAAACTTTTAATAGTATATAATTTTGGTTTATTATAGGACTCGCAACGTTGAGTACACCCGTAACATTAAGTATCATAGGGATTATCCTGTACCTCCATAATTTTCGTTGTCAATGTGCAATCTAGCCACTCAACTTGAGTCACACTTGTTTGTTAGTTTATAATTAACAATATAATATGCTATAATTTAATGAATTTTAAACCTGAGTGTAGTACATCTGCCTCTACCTCTGAATTTACAGTTAAGCCTACCACTACAGTAAAGTTATCGCAAATAGAAGCAATAGTTATATACAGCAGGAGTTTTGTGTTTATTTATTTATTTACACTTGTGCTGTGATTGCGATATAAATATAATGTACGTGCTTTTTGTTTATTTACATGTGTTTTAGGATGAACATCGTACTGCAAGACGTGAATAGAAAAAGAACACATCCTAATGCTATTAAAGAATTGTTTGAAATCAAAACAAGTTATTTACTTGCATTGTATGCTATTTGATTACATATTGATAGTCGTATTAACATAGATCGTACTACCCATGTTATGTATTTTACTTGCATGCAATTGAAATTTATTGTTTTCTTATTGAGGTTTTCATTATTTGGCATCTCTTTTAACTGGTACGTGATTGCCATTTTATTGAACACAAATCAAACCTACATTTACTTTATAAATTTTTTAATAAGAGTTTACGAGAGCTGTCTATCATAACTTAATGTGCCAAAGCAATAATGTGCTCGAAAACAGAGTGTTATGTTTATCATATTAAATTCTACGGGCGCAGAATCGTAAATTAAGTATTACTTATTGACGTGTTTTCCTTTGAAATACCATTACAGATATCTTCAACTGCAGCTACAATAGTTAACTAGATATAACAGACAATTGGAATTCATTAGTGTTGGTGGTAATTATAGTAGAGTCATTAACTCCGTAAGTATCTATTGTACGATGCTTACTAAATAGACTAAAGAGTGATTGCTGGTGAACAGTTATTATTACGACTTCAGTTTGGGAGCAAAACTGTTCTATGAATTGGTAAATTCCTTTTGCTTTCATTTTAATGAACTTTACATAATATCTACATTAAAAGTTTGTTTAGTGTGCTAAACTGTGTGTGTGCTCCGCTCATCAGATATGGCAAATTATTGGTTAAGTAGCAAATTAATAATAATCTTGGGAATAATAAGTAAGTGAGCGTGGACTAGGTGGACATATTCTACTGTGAGTGTGCATGACTGGAATAATCAGTCAAAAGTTGAAGTTGAAATTATAGATGAGAATTGAATCGAATAATTATTATGCAAGAAAAGATCACGGTGTTCATGTGTTTTGATGGAAGTTTTGACGAATAGTGGAAATTCAAAGCACATACGTCGTAACTGACGATAGAAAAGCAAATACAACGCACGTCTATCATACGGGATGACACAGAAAAATGAATAATAACAGTTCATCGAGCTCATCACACTAGTATTTGCATTATATTTACCGACGTTAGTTAGCCAACAACGGAAAGCAAGCTACCTCGAGCTAAACTGAACGTTCGATTCGTGATAAAGGTAAAAACAAACAATAAAACTATCATCACATTCACATTAGAAATATGTAACAGTAGTATTGCATATTTTACTTACTGTGCACATAGGTACTTACACACTTAACTATCACTAACTAACAAACTATAACTAGGTACAGCAATAATAGTAATAGCAATTTGACTTATCCACGATATGTGATACCAAGTACAGATAAACTAATATAAACGACCTACTTGTACCTTTCTTTTACGTTAAACTTGGAGTAGATAGCCTTTTACGTGCCAAGAGGAGGATGAGTCGAGCAGAGTAGAGTGGACTTGAGAACTAGTACTCAAGTTCGATGAAGCAGTTATGCATTATGATATTATTTTAATTTTAATTTATCTCTTCACCTCTACAGAGTACAGCTAGAATTTATTACACAGTCCAGCTATTCATATTCAGGAAAGTTCACTTGTACTTAATACATTCAAATTCTCTCTACTTTTCCACCAACTGTACCTATAAATGATCCTCATCATTATCAAAGTCACAATAACATTTCTATGCCTATTCATCCATTCCATCCATCCAAATATGCACACCAGGCATTTAGTTACGTCGATATTTATAGAATTCATTCATTTATTTATTTTGCGTCTCCAAGCGTGTTTTACACTCATTTTCTGCATAAGGTTGAAGGTACATCCTATAAATATACATACCTATAGGTACACGAATGACGGTCCGATGATGGATCTAGTTCAGTCATTGCATTCAGAATTTGATGTAGAATTAATGCCAGCCAACAACAGAAGGCTATTAATAAGCGCATAATAAAATCGGTGTTAATAATATTCAACTTTGTATAGTAGTTGCACTAGAAGCCTACCTAGCATGTATGATTTTCATCGTGCACTCAACAAAAGGTATAATTTTAATTCATAAAATTTCATGTTAGTTTGTTGTATTGTGTATTTCGTTTAAAGAGGATACGTACTTGTACGCTCAAATTATTTACCATTTCAAGGATATTTCAAGTGTAACATGATAGGAATTAATTAAATTATTATTACCACTATAAGGCAAATAAAATCCAAAATAAATAATACAATAATGATAGAAGTAGTAATTGTGAGCAATATATCATGATTATAGTAATGGTATTGATATGCTCATAAGGTGGAATTATACTAGAGCTGAAAATGATTTTTCATGGACAGTTTAGTATACAAATAATAGTGCATTATTTATACGCTTTTGCATTTTCAATTTTATACTATAATTTTCCTTTTCATTGTACTTTAGAATAAAAATTGCATACAGAATTAATTTATCTTTTATTTGCACGTCTTATCTCGTTATCTCTAATATCTCTATCTAGTGTGCAGAGGCATCCATGCTATTTGCTATCCTTGCGTGGCTTATGATAGGTATTTACAACGTTTATTTACTAAACTATGTATGTATTCGACAGTGGTATTGAGTGTATTTTTGATGCTCTTTATCGACGTATTTAACCAAATGCTGGTGTTACGATTCTGATTACATTATCAGTGGGTTGGTAAATACTTTACGGAGGATGGATGCTTAAGTAAAGCCCGAAAGTTTTGTGTTGCAAGGCAAGTAAAGCAGTTGATTGAGTCTTCTTGCTTCCAATGGGTGTTTCCAATAGATATATAATATCACCTTCGTGAAATAGATCACTCTTTTCTCTTTAATACTCACTTATTCATGTTCTCTGTCGGAACATACCTGTCCTTAATTGTATTTACACACACGTTGTACTGTTGATTATCTATTTTTGACTTTTGAACACTAATTGATTTAGGACGGCACACTATAATTGATAATAGCTGAGAGGAACTAATTTTAAGTGAAATAATGAATTAAATGTGTACATGAGAATTTTTCGACCTTAACCGTGATCTTGAATTTGTTTTTCTCACACAGAGACCGACATGCCTGCAAGGGTGTTTAAGGTAAGTATAAAAGCATTACAGAAATCAGGAATATGTTTAATGAAGCTTTAGTATTGATTTGCCAAAATTTTGTTGGGAAAGATGGCTTTGGGGTGTTTTAAACCACAAGATCCTCAAAGAAGAAGTTCTAAGGATGTAGAAAAGAAATTAAGCAGTTGGATGAAAGAGTACAACAAAGCCATAAAAATTCTACTTCTCGGAGCTGGTGATCATTTAGCTTTTTTGTTGAAAATTTCTTGAGTATTAAATTTTGGATTTGAAATTAATAGTTTTAATATTTTGTAGGTGAGTCAGGCAAAACCACAATAATCAAACAAATGAAAATTCTTCATATACAAGGGTTCAGCGAAAGGTATGAAATCAATTAGTACTTAGGAAGGCAATATAAATTAAAGAATGTCATATTTCAAAAGAACTGCTAATTTCGTTCATTAATAGTGCCAACTTTATTGATTTTATAGTGAGCGACAAGAAAAAATTCGTGACATAAGAGCAAACGTACTTGAATGCATAGTCACATTAATTCGTCAAATGGATATTTTCGACATTCCTGTAATCAACAAAACTAACTCTATACCATTGGAATATATTCGCAAAATTGACATTAACCAAGATTTCGAATACACCCCCGTAAGTTTTCTTCATAAATAATCATTGTGTCAAACAAATCTTAATGATGTAGACAGGTTTGCGGCGTAAGATATCTTGACATTTTTCGCTTTGCAAATATTATACCTATACAGTCGTAGCAGCAGAATTTTAAATAACTACCTTAGCAGTCAGTGTATTACCTACATTTACATTTCCTCATATGTAAACTTTTGAGGCCCTAATTGCTAGTTGTTAATTAAAGTACACCTAAATATCCAACTCTAATTTTATTGACATTATCATACGGAGTACAACGTGAGTCCAAAATAGCGAATTAGGCGAACAATTTAATGCCAAACTATTATGCTAGAATAATGATGGCAAACCTTTTGTAAATGAAATCCAGAGGAATGTATTAATAACATGAAAAAAGGTTTACATTTTACTATTGTTGATTTAATGATAGGAATTCTTCGAAAATGTAAAAAAGTTATGGAGCGACCCTGGTGTTCGAGAGGTCTACGGAAGGGCTTCAGAGTATGTAATTCCGGATTGTGCAAAATAGTAAGTACAATTTAATTGCATGTTTACGGGAATATTAGTAAAGGGCCCCGACAGCATCTGCAAACACAAGTCATTTGACAAGGTTGGGATTGAGAGATTAGCGTATTTATATTGTTTTAGTAGATTAGCAAATGGTGGACACAAGTCAATTGAAAGGTGGATTCACTCGGTGTACTATATTTGTTGTCTCTGTAAGCGATCATGCTCTTATCTCAAGTTCACGAGATGACAACATGAACGCAGAGTATATGTGACACATGTAAGTGCACCTGCCTATGCCTATATGGTTTGGTTTTCTGTGAATATTATAAACTTCCTTTCGATGAGTATGAAACTCCAAATAGAAATTTACCTTCAATTAATGTTATCTTTCTAATTATTAGTACATGCAGTAAATTTCTGTATGCATGAATTCACGACAAATTCATTACAGTTACATGTTACAAACGATGGATAACACAAAACACCAGTCGTTCTATTAATATTTATAAACATTCGGCTTAAAATGAAGAGATATATACAGGTTAACTGTGCATGTGTCTACCACTACCTGCTTAACAAAACCAAAAAGAGATTTACTTGTTTTCCCCATTTCTCATATATCAAAAATCTTTACAAATCTTCATAGTTTTGACCAAACGATACCAATATGTGTAAAAACATCAATAGGCGTTATCTATTTTTCCAAACTACAACTGATTGTAATGTCAACATTAATTAACACTTGATTTCAAAAACCATTTCAATAAGCATAGAGCTTCTTTATACAACTATATGTTTAAATGCACGTTGTTGTGCATGCTTTCAATTGCATAATGTGATTATTTTGAATTACAGTTTTCTAGATCGTGTATCTGAAGTTTCTCAGCCCGATTACAACCCTACAGATCAGGTATGGAACTATTTACGTGTATAAGAGTACATAGTATGAGTTTAAATATAGTGTATTTCAGAAAGACACGTATTGTAACCTGACTATTTCTGTAGGACATCCTTCAGAGTCGTAAAACCACTACTGATATACAAAAAATTGAATTTGAAATGAAAATTCCGAAAAAGTATGGAGGGGGTAGTCAAAACTTCTGGATGTTTGATGTAGGAGGTCAACGGGGTGAACGACGTAAATGGATACAAGTAATTTACATAAGATTATATTGCACTATGAGCAAAGGTGAATGCAAATTGCAACTCTGCGTGACCACGCGTAGAAATCTGCATCTGCATATATTTTTTGTGGTGACCTATGTGTCCTTCAATAAAACAAAGTAACTCAGGTGCAAAATCTCAAATTGAATTTCAGGTTTTTGATGGAATCCACACCATTTTGTTCTTAGTGGCTTGTAATACATTTGACCAAGTTTTGTTGGAGGACTCCAACACAAACCGGTTGCAAGAATCTATCAATTTATTTCAGGATGTGTGGAGCAGTAGGTGAGCAATATAATATATCTTTAGCCAAATGTCGACAACTTGCATTTGCATCACACGTAAATAAATTAGGTATATATTGAATAGGTACACAAGAATTAAGAAGTCTATCTCTAAGTCTGTATTTATTTCTGATATGATGAAAATGGTGATGTGTGGAGTGTGGCAATGCATTGTAATTTGTACTATACTTATGATTTCATCGATTATGTTGTCTCAGATTTCTACAAGACTCGGGTTTCATTGTGTTTCTTAATAAACAAGATCTCCTGAAGAAAAGGATTGAATCTGGTGCTTCAATTGGACATTATTTTCCAGATTATTACAACTACGCTGTGAATGCCAAAGATGGGGACAATAGAGATGAGTACATCCGAACAAGATGCTTTATTCGTGACCTGTTCTGGGTAAATGTCTCCTACACACTCTCAACTTTCAATTAATTATAATAATCCTCAAAATCCTCTTGTATTATGTCTAACGTCTTTCCTTCAATTCCCAAAATTTTGTAATCCCACAAATTATTTACAATTTCCAGCATTGTGCACAATACTTACACACTTACACCAACTGCAGCACGAGAGCATGACTATGAACATAAGTTCACTTTACTAAATTCCTCAAAACTTGTTTTTATCATCTTTACTTGTTATTACATTACAATCTACTAAGTAAGAAATGTACGACAACAAACTCGTGTGTTTGCACAGATTATAGAATTTTTACATATGGGTAATATCATAAACTTATGTGCAAACATAAACTGTGCAGTGTAGTTACCCTTATATTATATGAACACAAGAACCTTAAACGATTATTCTACGCTCTTAGCTATGCCATATCTGCAAGGTTTCCCTGTCACCAGAGGATCACGATTAGATCAGCAATCAGTTAAATAATCAAGTCTAAACTTGTATCGAATTTTAATATTCATAATTGATATCTTTAAATGGTACTGTAAGGAGAAGCATCAATTATTAAAGAATAAGAAGACAATAATCAAAACTCGATGGAATATTAACAAGTATGGCATTAACCTAACTATCATGCTTTTCTGTAAACAGCTCGCCAAAGACACTGCACCACCACCAACTCCTAGGAAATATAGCCTTGGACCTGGCTTTGCAATGATTCAGGAGGAAAATAATCGACCACGAGACTGCTATTGGTAAACAAATTATAGCGAACAAATAATATGCCTAAAAATTACAGTTCTGTAAATGCCACTTAGTACTTAAATTAATGTCCGTTTATCTAGGCATTTTACAACTGCAACCGACACTAACAATATTCAAACTGTATTTGAAGATATTCACCATATGATAATAACCCTAAACTTAGAAAGTTTGGGTCTTACATGACATAACAAATGGATATTTTCTTCATCTAAAGTTTTACCAATGTGTATGGTAATCTAATAATACGTCTACATGCCTGTCTAAGTCTATGTATCAAAAAAGTATTAACATAAAGTAACT
Organism: Yoshiicerus persimilis; assembly: GCA_020352615.2. Taxonomy (NCBI): domain Eukaryota; kingdom Metazoa; phylum Arthropoda; class Collembola; order Entomobryomorpha; family Tomoceridae; genus Yoshiicerus; species Yoshiicerus persimilis. Next base: position 30,317,957 of record CM036940.2, on the reverse strand, counting down.
AAAACGTTAAATGAAACCTGATCCACTCAATGCACCATTAAACACTACTGACTACTGGAGCATACTGAATACATACTGAATAAAATATGAACTGCACCCACTTATAGTAAAACATTGGTATCCATATAATTAGTTGACAATATTGGTCGTATTTGTAATAACTACATATTCATGATTAACTACACAATTTATTATTTTACTTGATATACAACAGGCAGTTGCCAATTAACAATGCCACGACTTCTACAATTCATATTACATTTTAACTTTCAATCATACCGTCACTTTGACATGAACTAAGGGTGTAAGTTTAATTAAGAAAGCCCAAACGTGCTCCATGTCGTGGTGGGTAGCGAGGAATATCTTCCGATGGCAACTCTGGAAGTGCATCCGGATAAACCGCTGGCGGCTCAACTGGCGGTTTAGGTCGATCTGTCTTATGAACTCTGGCCTCAGTATGATAACCATAATGTGGACGCTCTATACCCAATTTTGTGGACATACACGAATCAAAAAACGATTGGGTCACGCGGCAACTAGAAAGAAATTTAGCAAGTGTTAATACATTCCAAAAGTCGGTTTGAATAAATATAACTTTCCCATTACCATACACAATGTAAATGCATTTGGGCCATTTACATTTGCTTCGCCACATACAAAACAAGCAAATGTTAAGCACACGCAATCATAAAAATTAAAAAATTGACATACTATTTAAATTCCATTGAAGAGCTTGCGTGATCCAAACAGTTAGCATAATCGGTGAATTCTTGAGCACAGTTCTTTTTTATCGCCTGGAAGAATTTCAAACTGCATGATGTGACTGCTTTCCCTTCATTGAGGCATTTTCTAGGGTCCTTTTCCTCTTCACGACAGAGCATGTACTCCTATAAAAAAATTTTGTTCCAAAGGAAGAAACTTTTCAAAAAAGCAGACAAAAGTATTTAAATTCATATAAATAACGAATTTTAAATCACTATTTCCAAAATATGCTCATTAACTAATAAAATGATAATATGGGTGTAGTACCTATATGTAACGGTACTTACAAATGTTTGTTTCGGCATATTATATATTTTGATACGTATTAGTAAAATACTAATGCTTACAATTAGTTTAGTTAGCTTGTATTGGTTTTTCAGTCATATTCATAAATACGATTGAAGAACATTGCGTTCTCTTTCTAATCAAATTAATGTACACCTGACAATTTTGTAATGCTACAAACTGCACAATACATTTACTACATTTGATGAAAAACTTAAAGGAAACCTGAAACCTATATTATATACCAAATACCTAGCATCGCATATCAGGTATATCTCTTCTCTAGATGAAAATTATTCTAATTACAATTGATCGACACAATTAGCAGCAGAGAACTTACATTATTAATGGCTTCACAAGTTTTTCCCAAATGAAAAGCTCCTGCCTTCAAAAATGCAGTACTCAAGTTGACTTCGGGAACTGTCAACTCTTCCTCCGAAGGCAAGTAAGTGTCTTTAGTAATGACCATTGTACCGTTTATCCTAATTATACCGGGGTATTAAGTCTACCACTTTCAGTTGCTTAAAAATTTCATAAATTATATTTACAGGAGAATGAAAACATATGATTATTTAACGAAGAATGAAGAAAAGACAAATATTATTTACACGAGATAGAACTTATAGCTGAGCACGTTTCAAATATATGCGCGTACACAAGTCGTCTACCTCTCTTTTAGTCAGTGGAAGAAAAAGATTTAGGTCGAGTCGCAGCAGCCTATATAGTATAAATGAATGGACGTTACTTTACACTTTACACGCATTTTTCAGATGTAAGTTTTAGTGTTTTATTAGTAATATCTGCTTATCTAACTTCTTTGTAAATACTGCTAATTTTTATTTGCTCTAGAATATTTATGTAATGCAGAAGTACACATTTTTTCCAATCTTTTGCTTATTACGACTACATTTTATTTAATCAAAATAATAACTGTAATAGAAAATCGGTTCGGTAGTTATTTGGAAGCAATTAGTGAAATAAATAATTTAGTAAAAAGTAAGCACAGATCTATAAAGTGTATAATGTAAGCACCCCCATCTGCATACGTGCATACTATGTAAGTACATCTTACAGTGATATAATTTATGCTAAAGTACATGCAATACGCAATGTGCCTGCAACACCTAAATACTTAAATATTATTTAACCAAATGGATTGCATAATGGGTAGGATTAAATAAAATATTCTTCTCTAAACAGAATTCGTCATTGTACCTTTTGCGCAATAAACTATCAGATATGATCGTGATTGTATGATTGTTGTTGAATGTGTCGATAAATTGATAAGTGCATACCTTACAGCAACACTTATTGGAAGGCGATATAAAGCAATATTTTTTGGGATAACTATTTATTAACGAGTGATGGAACAAACGTTTCGCTTCTTGTCAGCAGAAATTCAAACAAACATTGTACACAGGTAATTTGTGTTATTGTGATTATTATGTTCTGTTCCTTGTAAGATTAGAAGGTTCAACTTTGAAGGTATATACAAATGCAAATCTATGTATGAATACTGCAAACCGAAAAATAACTATTTATTATGCAAATTAATTACGAAACGCAATTTAATTGATAGAAAACCTATTTTACAAACATTTGTGTTTGCTAACTTTCGCATATATGAAGTTACGGATAGTCGAGATGGTCGATCGAATCAATCCCTTGATTCCCTTGTGAAAATATTCTTTAGTTTTGTAAAGTAATTCCATTCATAAATTCACAATCCCCTCCTTAACATCTTATGGATTATTTCCTTCTCAAAAAAATCTATAATGAGCATTGATGCTGGTATAATTAATTTATCTCAGGTCTGTAATAAAACGCAGAAGAATATATATTAACTTAACCTCTAATTAGCAGCTAATTAATTAACTCTAACTATTATTTTTGGATTCCCAGAAATATCAAAAATCTTCGGCTCGAGATACAAGTGTTTTAACATCGCTGCTTTGGAAGTGAATTTTCATAAACCCGGAAAATTTGATCGAATCTTTTTTCTAGCTCTTTATTTCGCAATAACATTTATAGCAAGAGGATGGCATTGAAAATTTAAAATTATATAAGTTTGTCTTGTCTTTGAGATTGAGACTACTATGTACTGTGTAGGTATACATACACATCGCATAGCATACCACAAGAACATCTACTGGTAATTTTTGGCGGAATGATAATAACTGGCACTGATTTGATGGATTCAATACAATTTTCGCTGTGTAAAAGTAAGCATTAATTACGTCAATTGGCTTACTCAAGATTAGTCATCACTTGTTACACAAGCTTGTAAAATTCGGTTTCAGTCAACATAACGCAAACAGATTTGCAAGAAGATTAATGCGAAGTCAAAATGTGGGTACCTAAGACATATTTTGCAAAACTTAACAACGTAATGTCAACTTTAAACGTGATTTTTGTATGTGGAGATTATGCGGTATTTCCCTCAATGTTTGCTACACACATACTTAATATACATTTTGCAGGTAATTAATTTATGCTTTCATCTGCAGCGTATCACATCTGCAGCGTATCGCATTTGCTCGTGATCGTTTACAATTTTACAAAGAGTATAGATGAAGTAACTTACAGTACATTGAATAATTACATGGTAATTAGTTTCCTGCAAACGTCTGACTAAACACATTTCTGAACTGAAGACGGCATTTAAGACAGAAAATAATAATGCTAAGAAGCAGGCAAAACAAATAATTAATAACATGGTAGAGATGCAAAATTGAATATGTTTTGTGTGCGACTTGACTTGAGTATTAAGTCGTATTGTATTATCATGCATTTTTACATTGTTAGGTAAGTATTGCAACCTTATGTAATAAGAAATAATGTTTGCTTGTAGTAAAAGCTTTGTAGTAGTGGTTGGAGCCAGGTCGGTAGTAGGTACATAAAATTTTACTTATTATGATATTTCTTTTCTTAAGAAGACACCTTTAGCTCCTGCACCTTGAAAATATTGCAACTTGTCTTGTCACGTCATGATAACAATCTCCGCTGAGCAGACAGATGAAGCTATATCTGAGAACATCATTGGAAATTGAATCCACTTCACAATGTAGTGGTGAATTTTTTTGTAAGTGTAAAGCTAATATTTACAACTTAACAACGAAATTATATGTCCCATGGAAATTGTGTACGTGGGTTCAAAGGTGCGGTGTGAATTAAGGAACTCATTATACAGTTTGAATGTTTGAATAAATCAACAGGACAAGAATCGAATAAATGGTCGAATAATGCCAAATACTATAAGTTATATATGGGACCTTAACGTTCGTTTACTTACAGAAGTAGTAAATAGCCTTTGGCATACGTCCATTACTGTTAAGTATAGGATTCTATAGGTATTTGCAAGTTTTCTCGAACAATACTTTGCGCCTTGGTTTCGTTTGATTTGCTTATTGTGTTTTGCATAGGTAATCATTACCAGCATCATTATTCCAACACAATATTTAATGCAACACCAGCGAAAAGCACTCTCTTCCAATCTAACAATCAAATCTTACAGAAATACGCATTAAATGAAGTTAATTTTATTCACAGCCTCTAGACAGAATCCGCTTAATTTTATTACTATTACCTATAGCCACAAGGCAATACAATCTGACGAGAGAACACTTTACCTATTTCATTATTTACCTTTGTTCACTTACCAAGTAATGTCCCCTGCAAAATATCATAATTGGACGTATAGGTATACAGCTCCGGATTTGCGCAATCAAATAAATACCAAGGTGAACAAGTCTTCTTCACTTCTGTGCATCTCATTTGTAATAGAGGTCTTAAAACGATTTTCTACATTAATTCATAAATGAACATTAAATTACTTAGAACAGAATAATAGAATCTATTAACTGTTTAATTGATTTATTTTAGCCATTGACCTTTACAATACAACACAGTTACAACTTTATATTTTATAGTATTATTAAAAAAGTAACATTTAAAGCATAGTTTGCATTAAATTACTTAGAAAATGTATTCCATATAACATGTCACACTGCATGTTCCTTTTATGCACAAAACGTAAGTATTTCTGGTTATTGAATTGAACCTTGATGGATTTTTCCTTCTTTTCGTGTCCCAAACCACCAAAACATAATTTATTTAGGTGACCCTAACTGTTGTTAGTGTCTTGGCTCACAGTGAAGTCCTATGGGACTTCTGGCATTTGATAAATAGCCATCCCTACAAAGCCTCAATTTTGTGCATAAGAACCAAGGTCTTTGTAATGTACACCCAAACCGATTTTTATGCACCAACACCCATTGACTTACAATCAATTATTCTCACTTATAGAGCATCATTTTGTGAATCTAACGAGCCTAACTATGATCAATTCGAATTAAAATTGCTTAATGAAAAAATTGAAAACGAATAGGCAGACTATTTAGCCCCAATTGACGGATGCCTCAAATTGGTTCAAACATTTTTGTGTTAATGTTATTTATTAGCCTTCCTCATTACTATTATTCTCAGGATTCTAAATAGCATTTTACCATTAAAATGCAATTTCTCTAGTTGTGTGGCCTACATGAGCTTTTCCAATGAACCTTGTGCAATATTCAGTGCATTTGAGTATTATGCCTCACAGACTGAGTTCTTGGTAACATATATTCGTGCATTTTGTGCGTTTCAAGCACTGTGCATTTTGTGCGTTTCAAGCACTGTGCATTTTGTGCGTTTCAAGCACTGTGCATTTTGTGCGTTTCAAGCACTGTGCATTTTGTGCGTTTCAAGCACTGTGCATTTCGTGCGGGTGCACGCATGAAAACAATTTCGTGTGCACTAATTAGAACACTGTTCATGTCACTAAATTCCTTATTCCTCCTTATAAGTGAAGAGACTATGTTTATTTGCCTTCTTTATAGCCAAAATGTTCATTGACTTAGAGTAGAAAGGGTAGACTTTTAAAAATTCTACGTTCAAAAAAATTCAACCGTCTTCACTGCACCGCAATGATCGATATATGAAGTTTGTACACTGTGTAAATGCATGTTGTGTATCATAATTTACAAGACTTTGGAACACATTACACATTGACTTAATACTGTGGAGTTATTTTAACAGTTATTGCTGTTTAAACGGATATTTGCTATTTAAATGGCGCATACTGTAATAGGGATGGAAAAGGATTCCGAATACCTACTCGTTCGTCCATGTTTTCATCTTTGTATTGTAAACAAAGTATAATAATATTCTTGATATTGGCAGCACAAAGTATAATCATAGCCTCTATGAAGAACAACCTTAAGGTTGGTGGTATAAGATATTTGAGAGGAAGAATGGGTAATTCTGTTTTGAATTCTCTATTACTGAGGATAGGTAGCTCAGACACTACGTTATTACTGACATCAATATTTAATAATGTCATATCCATCAGTAAATGTTTACCTGTAAATGTTCACTTCTTATCTAAGTCTACATTGATAAAATATCTTAATATGTACTTTTACTACATCTTAAATTAATGCAATATAGACAAACCTTGGTAGATATAGACAGATATTGCCCATGTTTAATTGAGATAGTAATTATCTGCATTTAAGTGTACACTGCACTTAATTGTTTGCTGTTAGAGTTAAAGCAATGAAAAAAGAAATGAATCACAATGCAAGGCAATTGCACTGCATATCACTCGATTAGAGTCTCTACATATTATTACGTGACATTACTCATCTCACCTGGTCTGGTCTGATGAGATGGCAAAGATGAGATTGGGAACTTCTAAAGTGCATAGTATTCCTATGTTAGTCAAATAAAGCAAAATTAGTAAAGTACTACATAACAGTTGCAGCGATGATTAAGAAAAGTACTTGCTTATCTTAAGGAATTGTTAAACATAATTTAACCTTCTATTTGTATTGAGTTGCTTTGCATCTTATTCGTTTATGCACACATTGCGTTATGAGACTCATCTCTCTTCGACTTTATCTGTGTTCAATGTTCAAGTCTTCATTATATTGTCAGTGTCCACGATAGGATACAAAAGAATGCGCTTAGTACTAATATAAAAGTGTATAATCGATACTTGAGAATCACATTCATTTAGAATAAAGAATAAGGACAGAAAGACCTCATCTAGAGAAGATGAGTCTTCTTGTCTGTATATGGTGGTCAACTCATCGATTGATATTTCATCCTCACTTCTTCTGAATTTCATTGCACAAACTAACGAGATATAAGTGTGTTGTTATGTTTTATGAATATGATGCATTATTTCAAGATGTTGCATTACCAATACATCCATTGCCTCTGTTCTGTCTTCATGTGTGTATTGTGTGTTTAATACTAACACTTACACTACCTTACCTAACTGTACTCTGTGTATTACTATATTATTGCACCATCCATCCAATAGTATTTGTGCCCACGTCCCATCAGGTCATCAATCATATTTTAATTGATATGATGCATAGCATACGGAGACACCAACTATTTAGCTTTGCCTCCATCGAAAAGTCTTAATATGAAAACAAGCTTCAATTCAATATGGTACATCGTATTTTATTTCTTCGCCAAACTCGTCACACTGTCATCTTCGACCGTCAGACTCACTTTTTGTGTGGATATTTTTATAATTTCAGGACACATTCCTTCAGAATATTCCTAACAAGATTTACTTAAGTACAAATCAGTCGTGGTTTTTCAGAATATCCAATTACACTACGCTCGACACTACTGTAATTAAGTTAGAATATAGAATTCGGCGTCCCTGAGAATGTGGGTTTTCTATTCTTTGGCTTTGGAATCTTAGTCAAGAACAAGCGGCAAATGCATGTCTTGTCAGAACTCAAGAGTTGGTCATGCCTCTTATTACAATCTGAGGTTGCTTGCTGTCCCTACAGTGTTGAAATGAACGAGCGTGCAGCTTGTATTGCCATAACTGATTTTTACATGTTTTACGGCACATGCTAACGATCATGCATAATTGTAGCATATTATTATCATTAAGATGATTAGTTAGTGCCATACATATCATCAGATTTGAAACCTCTAATCATCATCATCGTCCTATTGATAATCTTATTTATTTTTAGATAATCCGCTCCAATACCCATTTTTAATACAAAGTTAATTTAACATTAAGACAAGTAGTACCATTAACATTACTCTCCCCCAGAATATTTCTCTTACTACTATTACACTTTGGTATTTATTCTATTATGTGCAAGAATTCCACTGAATTCCACTGATTCGTTAACGATAAGTAGTATCGCAGCACATTTAACTTTTGTTAGTTTTAAGTCAGCGAATGAGTTGTAGAGTTTTCTAGACTCATTATCTGAATGGCGAAGTATTCACCGTAAGGGAGAATATTATTTAGATTGGCAGATTTAGGCCATTTAGATCCGAGTGTGGATTTAATGTAATAGATTCTAGCTGTTGTAGTACCTAACAGTACAACTGTATCAAATGCATTACTAATAGTAGATACCTACTGTAGTTCAAATTTAGACCTCTTCTAATGAAAACCCCACATTCTTCATAGTTATCATGAGTACATACTTATACTTGTAGTTAATAGTGTACAATTGTTGGTGCGGCGCTTGCAAAACATAATCTAGTGTTATTCGTAATCTATTTAGCAGAAGCTCTCACTTATACGATTTTGTACGCGTATGATCTTCTTATCTTTAGTGTTGTAGCATAATTATGCTGAAGTAGCGGAGAACATTTAAGGAAGAAATTGTTAGGTGATGGTTTACTTCTTATTCAATCGTTGTGATATGGTTATTTTGACAAAGCAAACTTCGGATTGGCCATCATCTCTGAGATAATAGGGTGAAGTTAATGAGGTAGAAAGAGAAAGCGGATGAGTAATGTAATGTAGGCTTCCTCGTGAGTTAAAAGTTGTGACTTGAGACTATTTCTGCTTATATAGCACTACACATGCATATTTATGTATATCACGTACCGCTACTTATGTAGCTACATACAAGGCAAGGGTAGAATACTACACTATTCCAAGGAAACTAACTGACTTACGTATTTATCATAAGTACCGAGACCAGTGCATGCCGCATACTTTTGTATATCCGTGATGGCATATATAGGCAATAATGTCAGTAATAAAATAACACTAAGAATTACGTTTACTAATACGTTTCAAATAGTCACTTGAAATTTTAATACAATGCAGCACCAAGTAGTCTGTCAGAGGATATGAATTCAGATAAAAGCTACACAAACATAATATGGAAGGATTATTGTCAAGTCAAACTAAGACACATTGCTATTTAGCAATACTGTACATGACTGTATTGCATGGAATCAAGAAACATTCCAGTCGAGACTCTAGAGACGAAACCAAACCAGGTAGACTTACAGACTACAGCATTAGCTGACGCTCTGATTATAATTATGATACGATGAGTGAGTGGAGTGAAGGCAAATCGTGCTAATAAACGTTACCGACTTAAGTTATAACTTATAAATTATGTTACGTATTATGTGACGAGTCATTTCACTGACAAGACGGTAAGAAGAAAACATCCTGTCAATCTTTTGGCTATATCTGCATGAGGGCAGAGCAGCACTAAGGATAGCACCTAATACTAGGATCACAATCTTACAAATATCTACTTGTACCACGGTGTTTGGGATTTGTTCTTACAATTAGGTATCTCTTCCTATCAAATGGCCTGCTTTCACATATACCTAAGAAATGAACCATATACCACACTGCTGCATGTCATTTCACGAACAATTGACAATGGAACACAACATAAGTAGTCAAAACACGTATTATTTCAAAATTATAATTTGATTATGATGATCATTGTTGAGTTACTTAGAAATTGGCTTCCTTCGAGCTTTTGTCTCATTCTCAATTATTCATTTTGTCAGTACAATGAATTTTCGTTTGTTAAATTGATGAAAAACCCCAAGATGCTCATAATAACAAGAAATCTAGACTGATGTTTTGGGCTACTCTTCTTTCCATTAATTAGTCATTATTTTCATAATTGCTGAATATTTAGTACTATTATGCATTTGCTTTATTACCGTATTATGAGCAAATTAAGTAACACACCTGCAATTACAACGGCAGGTTGTTGATGAAAGTAGGAAAAAATCCTAAAATGTTTACAGCTGTAAGTAAGACGTAATTACCCTATTATCCATTTATTACAGTATTAACTTGTGTATGAAATGTAAGAATTTCGAGAGTTTTATGCACCCTTTGTAGCTAATTGCTTCGTAAGTGGATTTCGTACACATTAATTTAAATAACTTATGTACTAAAAGATTTCTGGGCTTCATTTCAATTTCAATCTTTAATGTCTTGTCTTACTTTCTGTTAATAATTCCACTCAAAGTAATACGAATACAAACTGCAATTTCCAAATAAATTTTTTATCTGGAAATGTTAACAGTCGAAATATTCTCCTCCCTTTCATCTCGCAATCAGGACAAAGTCCTTTTAGTATTTCTAACTACTCTAAAAACAACAAAATCCTAAAATCTTTCTTCACACACCTTACTAAATTTTCATATCATTTACGGAAAAATAAATATAATTTTTGTTAAACCATGAATTTTGAGTAATTTGTATACACAGTTATCGATAGGTTTACTTTTTCAACTGCTATAATAAATAAAGCCATAGAGTAATGCTACAAAATACAGTGAAATCGAGTGAAATGAGTAATTCTAACAGAAACTAGAATTCATTTGAATTTACTGTTGTGAGCTTAGATTCGAATGTATTCATTGTCGACTTCAGAAGGTGCCTTTTGGATTTTTGAAGTAGGTAGCATTGATTGATCAATTGCAAGCAAATCATTTTACTGACCCCATAATTAAATATTAATTACGACATGTTTTGTAGGTACTCCTATTAATTAACATAAAGGAAGTTCATAGATTGACATTTTAAATAGAAGGAATGTATTCATAACTAGCACAGCCGAGAGTATAGTTTACATTACAATGAGCATCAAATGTTGATCATGCAGGTAGAACCTTTCGATTTCATTTCTACGAATTCTATTGTATCTGTCAGAATTCTAGATCTCTACGGTATTGTTTGTATGCAAAACCTCCTATGTTCAAAGTAAACATTTCAGATGTCTAGCTTACACAATTTAGAGAAGGTGCACGAAAGAAAAATTGTCCGGTGCATTGAGAATTTTAGGTTAATCTTCTGCTTTTCTTTCAAGCTGCGAGTATTTCATATACTTGTTAATCCTCATGAACTGCTGAATGAAGTATAAATGGAACTACTCCTGTGTAAAGAATCATGTACTTATTGTCAGCTAAAATAGGCTAAAGCTGTTTTGCAATGCGCAATACAGGAAAGGAAAAGGAGTGCTTATATACCGATTTGTATTACACGCATTCTGATATCAAGAATAGGACATAAGTAAGTTTAAGTGTAAACTCTCCAAACCACGAACAAAAGGTTAGCTTGACCACCCTCAATCATCAAAGTACAATAATGCAAAATATATGTCGATATCTCAATGGAACTATTACTTTGATGCTACCAACAAATTGCTCTCCATTATCATAAGGAACAATAACAAATCCTGTAAATGTCTATTATTCTTTATATATTGCTAGTTCATCTCCAATATCTATTTTACATATTTATGAGTATGTTTTCTTTACACGAAAGGTTAATAGTTTATCTTACAGTAGTAGATATTTGAAACTTTCAAGTATAGTTGCAACACAACCGGAATAGTAGGTATAGTACTGTACAGTAGACGGTAAGGATACTTAAATATGTATTGCAGAAATTCTGTAGTAACTGATTATTGTAAAGTGTAGCTGTTAGTGGATATTATGATAAAATTAGTACATGTAATGTTAGCAAAGTTACTCTAATGGCAAATTTTTGCATTGATTGAAATCCCACGTGCGTTTGAAGTTTTGATTGTGAACTCGTTCATTTTCATGTAGCAACAACATCTAATAAATCCAACATGGCTAGTCATTACAAGTTATTAGCCTCAATCTGCACACATTGCATGCTCTTCTCATTTCCATGTATTTATCAGTATTATGAATGAATATGAATATTATCACATCTATTGACGAATTAACGGTCGTGGTAATAAAGGAGCCAAATAATCCGAAGGGAGATAAACATGGTTTAAGTATCATCTATCATCTTACTCATTCGAATTTCATTAGTTAGGTACATAGGTGAGTGAGCGTGCACTATTACATAATACATGACTACATGCATTGAAGATTGTTATGAATGACAGATAATAATGATGGATAAATCTTGGATGGTTAATTTGCTTCTGGTTGCTAAAAAATGGAGCACATAAGGAAGATAATGGTAATAGTAGATCAATATTATGAGCTTTTATAGTAAGAGTAACGTTTGAAGAAGCTATGCAAATTGTACTGTTATTGTATCGTGATTGACAAGAGGTAGACGCTCATTATTGTCAATTACTTACTTACAATTAACTGACATGACATTGTACAAGGGCTGTTGTGAAGAGATAACCTAAACTCCAAAGGAGGGACACACATTACTGAACTATGCTAATTTTTTATTGTTATAAATAGATACATGAGAATTGTGCAAGTACTATTATTACAATTGTACTTCTATGCTTAGGTCAGATGGAGATTCAAATTCAGAAGAAAGAAGGGAGTGTTGTACAATGTTATTAATATTGTACAATCTACCTAAATTTTCTTATATTGACTCATATATTGTATCAACCAAGAATTTCAATCATATGGCAAGGAAAGTCAGAATGCGTAGAAGCAAAAGGTTCTCGCCAATCTAAAGATACTAAAGAATTCCTCTGAAAACTGCTACAGTACCTAACAACATTGTAAGTTACTGATATTTATTTGTGAGACTGTATGATTAACCATTAGGGCTCTGGGCAGGTATAGTTATAGTAATCCAATGCAATAGCCGTAGCAGTACATGTAAAAGTTAAGTATGAAATAAAAGTTTAACATGTACAACAGAAAATGTCCCGAGAGTCCTCACGTTTTGACCATCAGTGTGTCTCTGTCTATTACGTAAAGAGTGCTTAATGAAATGAAATGGATGCAGTGACTAAGGAGTGTATGTTTTATAAGATTTTATTAAGACTGACGAGAGGAGCTACTCATTCAGTGGAAAAAAGAGGACAGCTCGTCGTCTCAACTCTTTAGTTAAGTGAGAATGAAATTATATACAAGTAGATTTGTTGACTTTTCATCTGCAAAGATTCAATGAAGGGTTTTCTTACTGAGAAAAAGAATTTCATTGCTTTGTGCTCCCGTAGTGCAACTATATTTAATACAACTAAAGTTTTGGCCCCAAAAAAGTCGTGTCTTGGGCGTACGGCATAAGATTAATTCGTCCGAAATTTAAAGCACCATAGCCAACTTGTTAGCACTACACAGTAACAAAATTGCATTGTATTTTACAATTTGATCTGGGACGACCTGTCATCTACTATAACGCAACTAATTGCAGGCCATGTCATAATAATAGCTTTTAATAACTTACCTTAACATTACCTCATAAATCAAAATCTGCTGTTAATGCGAGCCTACCTTAGATTTTTGGCTACTCTATTAGAAATCAAGGATGTCTCATTTGAATTTTAAATAAATGCAGTTACCTACTTGAATTACAGGAATTCTAAGGAATTGTGTTTATTTACTGTGCAAATTATGTATTCATTATGGTTGTTTTGTCGTGCTGTGATTGTGGCCTCATCTAATGTCTCGGTCCTTTCTTCGCCGCGTTTTTTTTGACCGATTGTTGCCACCAAGCAATAAAAATGATCGATGTAAGGACTTGCACGCAGCATTTGTTCATGCAGATTTGTATTTCTCACTTTTTTGACTTATTGTTAGAACAGCACTCAACTCACCGACTTGACTCACCTTGTACTACCTTGCCCTGCCTGTAAAACGTGTATGCAAATATGGATAAATATAGACTGAAATGAAACACGAAGTAAACAGTCAGTTTATTAAGATTATGTATGATGATGAGCCAAGAACCAAGGTAGGCACAGGTATATCTAATAATGCAGTAAAATAATAGTTTTAATTCTTGCTTATAAAATAAATATAGAAGTGGGCTGTTGTAAGTTGTAAATACTTATGCTAATGGAGGGTTAACTAACAAAGACACCTAATGTAATGTAAATGCACATACACTAAATGAATGGTAAACGCCAAACGGTAAACCCCTAATGCTCAATCGAAGGTTTGATACTTGATGTATTATGTATGCATTACTATTACTGCCACTAGGATGCATTTGTTTGTAAAGACAAACATTCTATGGTACAGTACGCCACATTATGGTAATGCATAACATAATGAATCGAATAAGATAAGATTCGTTTTTGTTTTCTTTGGTTATGGCATGTCTCACATTCTGGTCTCCCTCTGCAAACACATACGTACAACCCATACTTGCATTACTAGTAGAAAAGTGTAAGCGATAAATCTCAGGTAGCTTCTATGGGCTGTGATATATGGAAGATTATAGTAGTTATCATATTGTAATCGTATGCACCTATCTGTATTCCATGCAAAATCCACGTAGATTGCTGGTGTGTGGATTACACACATGAGGAGATGTGTGTGGTTATATTCAATATATTTTACGTAATGTAGAATAGAAATACGAATGGGAGATCTCTCAATGCCCTGGTGGATCCCGTGTTGGTTTTCTCATCGTAAGTCAGAAGACTTCTGAAGTGAGTGGAGGAGGGGCTCTCCAGCTAACTTACTCAACATTCAACAATTCTCTTGAATAACTTGTACATGAATAGATTGCCGATCTAATGTAACGTAACAAGACAAAATTCTCTCGGCTGGGATGGGATTTTCTCATCTGTATATAAATGAATGTGATAGATCTAACCTCATCACAAACATCCGAGCCTTCGTTATATCACCAACCACTTCTAACTACTCTTAATTCCCTTTTGGTGAGTGTCTCATCTCATTATTAGTTTCTTTACTCATAATTACTCGCTTCTAACATCACCGTTTCAACTCTCCGTTTCTGTGAATCAAACATTCTTCAAATCGGTTTTTTCGTTTATTAGTCGACATTAATTACACATCTGTACTGTATTTGACTGTATCTAATTGACCTCCTGAAAACTTAAGTATTTAAAAATTCGTCATGTTTTTAAGTGAATCCATTTCGTATTTTCAATTATCACATTACAAAGTGAATCCGAATTAACGTTTTATTGCACGCTTGGGATTTCAGTGTTTTTTTCCTTGGATCAGAAAACTAATCCGATACCAGAATGAGTTATTTTCACTCTCTAAGCTAATTAGTTTAATTAGCAACGACAGAGGACTGTTGGGTTATTTGCAAAACTAATTGCTGATTTGTATCTGATTTTGCATGCATTTCAGGCTAGTCAGCTCCACTCCTGAAGAACAGCAACCATGTCACGGCTACTCTACACAACCGTTGGTAAGACTTAAGACAATCTTTTTAAGTAATTAAGTTCAAGACGGTAGTTCTATTTGTAATATAGTAAGTAGGGACACAGAACACTTATAGTATAATATTACATTATTACATTAGTCAGATTTGAGATTACAACATGTGAAGATATTAAATGCAGGTATCATTTCTCGTTTGACTTGCCTATTATTCTTATCATCACTCAACAATAAAAGTCATTAATAATAATTTGCCTACAACAATGTTCCGCCGACGCTGACTACTGATACTCTCTCTCTATATCACACACAATCAGTAACGTTCTGGGGGCATACAGACACAGACTGTACAACTCTTAATTATTACTTAACTGCTCTCTGTAATGCTAACTGTACCTCTCTCTCTTACATTGCCCAGAACAGACGCTATGATACTCTATAATTATTCACAATCAAATTCTTTCAAATGAGATCAAGAAAATTGATCGTATGTAAATATGATTTCTTTTCAGTTGTCGCTCTCTTTGCATCCGCTGTTGTGGGCCTTCCTAATTTGAGGGTAAGTGCGTTCATCTCTTTCAATTGTCTTTAGTTTTGATGAGCCATATCAACATTCACATCTTCAAAAGCTTATTATATTTTAGTCGTGGGTAGTATCCGTATACATTCATTTAGAGACACATCACATAAGTAGCTCATCGTCAGTTCATCTTTTATGACTGTAAAGCAAAGCCAACGGAAAGGGAATGGTAAAGCATCTTAGAGCTCGTAAATGATGTGTAACCCATATTCATATACACTACTATTTAGTAAATGAGTTGATAATGCATTTATAAAGTGTTAGTAAGAATAATGACTCGGAAAAGTTCCTTATTGAAAGAAACCAACAAAAATCAAATAGGTTAGGAAGATTACAGAGATACTCTTCACATTGTATTGTAATACAATAGGATGCAAATATGCCAAGCCAGAGTAATGTATGTTTGGTATGAGTTTAGTTTCAGTCTTACTTCACCATAGAATACAGGGAGAGCAAAACAATCGGCTTTTAAGGAATATCGAAATAAAGTAGACATGAATGTTATCAGTTATGTCATCACGAATGAAGACGCATATCGATATGGCATCTGGCTGACTGGGATACCGTATCATGTCATGCATACAAATACCACTCCCTTTATAGTAATGTAGCAATATTAAAGGACGGCATGCATAATAACGTTACAGATGAGAATATACGTGAAATAAAATAGTAGGTCTCTGTATACAGTACACAGAATAAAAAGTAAAAGAGAAATGATATTACAAAATGTGGTGTCTGTATGTGAATGAGTTGTCGGATGCACCTTGGGATGATCTGCGGGTCTACTCGTCTCAAGTCTCAACTCGACTCTCATCAAACAATAATAAGTCTCACAGTCAAGTTACATGAGCGTGCTTGACCCACTGTCCTTTTTGTATCGTTATTACATTTGCAATGTAATTACAGGAGAGTTAGTCGTTAGTTGATGAGTAGGTACCTATACATTATGCATAGCTTATTTCAAGTATAAAAAGAATAAAAATTCAAGAGTCGAGGCTTTACCTTAGTCCGAGATGGATGGCCAGACCAAATTTGATATTAGTGAGTATGTACACATACAGGTATAAGTGTGCAATATAAATGCTAGGTTGTTAGCTGTGTTTTGTATTTAAAATAAGTTATGGATGGATAGATACATTGCAAATGCATCTCAGTCTGAAAGGCAATGTATTTTCTCAAGTGAAAGTGATGGATAGTAAACCATCTTTCAATGAGATGAGATATGGACTAGGAATGACGAGGCTATTTATTTAAACAATTCATATGTGCTATCCCAAGTATTATCGCTACCTTTAAGTTGTATTTATTTGGTGATACAAAGGTATTTATGTGTTTATTTGCAGTGCAGTGTTGTTGAATTGTGTTGTGGAGATGAGTAGCGGAATGTTATGTCATTCGTATAATATCTCTTTGTTAAATCTTTAGGTTTCCCGTCAGGCTCAAGAAGAAAATACCGATTTCGAAGAGCAGCCACTTGGACTTCCAAGTAACGCCACTTCTATAAGATCCAATATTGTTGATACCTTTTCCTGCGAAGGAAAGACTTACGGATATTACGCAGGTAATGCTTATGTTGTGAAAGCATCTGTCAAATATTCTTCCCTTGCTACCTACGTAATTCATTTTTTATTACTTTTTCTAATATCTCAATTCAATACATGACTTTTATCTTTTTAGATGTGGATAACGAGTGCCAAGTAAGTATCTTTTGTTGAAAATTGCAAAGCAGCTAGGTACGATACCCTAGAAAGATAGTCTGTGTGTTCGGCAGTGTGTAAAAGGAAGATCTATCGTTTTTGTTGACAAACGTGGGAAAATCTGTATACTATCTCACATTACACTATTTCAATTCATACTACCTTTATAGCGTTACAAATTTTGTAATACTAATCGCAAGTCGAATGATACTTATCAAAACATGATGGTACTTAGTATTTAGTATCTGTATACATTCTGAATGGCTACGCATATTTAAAATTCCATTGATTGGCAAAGACCAGGAAGCTTAATGCTGACAAGTGACGTATTTTCTTGAACAATGAGTATTTCCTATGCAATTAGTCACTTCTTCATTAATTATTCCTCACCATTAAGAATTATGAATCTAAATATGCGCTTGCAGATGGTTACGCCAATAATATGACAACTTGACAACACAATGTTAACATATCGAAAGTAAGCATCTCTGCAACAAAAACCGATTCTTACGATTATCTTAAAGAACTCACTATTGAAAGCTAATTTACCAATTAATACAAATTGAGCTTATCAGACCTCATAGCTTACAAACAATACATATCAATTACAATTACTCATTGTTTGATACAAATGATCATGATACATACAAATAACTAATGATAAATAAATCCACATGCTATCACTGCACATAAACAAAACAGATACCAAGAGGCAAGGCAGGTAAGTTTCAAAAGAAGCATGATAATAATTTTTCTGAATTCTACTTTAAGGTTTTCCATGTGTGTCTCCCACAAACCTTCCCTGATGGTAAGGAACAGATGTTCAAATGGAGTTTCATCTGCCCAGAAGAAACAATTTTCAACCAAGTAAGAAAACTACCTGACACGCTGCTTATCTATTTGTTAAACTGTAAATAACTAAAATTTAATTTATTATTTGTGAAAACTAGGAAAGTTTTACATGTGCCCGTGCAGAAGATGCAGTTCCTTGCGCCGAGGCTCCTTCTCTATACAGTTTGAACGACAACTTTGGAAAGATTCCAGAAAAAGAGCCAGCAGCATAGAACAGCATAGACTAAATTGAATTAGGTATATGTCGTGGTGGGTAATTAAAAATTAATTAATGTTACTTATACGTAACAATGACAAGACGAAAATGACATGCCTCTCAAATAGGTTTGATATTAATTAGCCACTTGAAATAGTTCTTTACATTATTTTTGCATAATTATACGACAGAGCTCAATGTATTATACATATTGTAGTTACAAATACAGTTGTAGGTACCATAACGCTCATAAACTTGAGTGCAAGCAAAAAAGCTTAAATATTTAAAAGTCGTATGTAAGCACTACTCCATTCTGGTAGGGCTTACATAAAGAGATGAGGGATACTAGTTTATTTTTATTTGGTTTTCTGTGTCATCCATGTCATGTCCACTTTGGAAACAATTGGTTACATCATAATACTTAAAGTGCCATTATTAAATACAAACAAGCCATCTGGATGTTTGCTTTCTCTTTCTTTTCATACAGAACGAAAGGAATACAATGGGTGTGTGAAATTACATATAAAGACTCAAAAGTAGGCGTGTAGTATGTATTTAATTGTACCTACCATAATACATTACACAGTTTCTAATTATTATAGGTAGATACTTGTATACTTCTTATGTATTCTTTATTGTTGTGATATTACCTAATTATCGGATGATTTAAAATTCTAAAAATAAAATTTGTCTGTACATAAAATTTACTTCATCTTTACTGTACCTACTTTGTCAATGTCTGTTTCAGAATAAAATGTTTTATTTTTCTTTCAATTTTCAAATCTACTGAAAAAATGCTTTGAATACTAAACTACAGAATGCGGATATTAGTCTCATAATATTGTGCAATAAAAACCGCATGATAACGGAAGCGTGTAGACAAGAGTGACAACATGACATAACATTAACATACACAGAAAATGTCAAAAATGCTTTATCTACAATTCAGATACCATCTAACACAGAAAACTGACGAGTCGACAATATTATTGAAAAGATTTTAGGATATCTAGACAATTGTCAAAAACTATACAGACACGTTAAAAACTTATAAATACTAATTAAACATAATTTGCAAACTTAAAATAAACATTTGTGTATCATATATCATATTTACGCCTCAGAATCTTCAATATCCATATCCTTTTCCATATCCTCTGGAGATCTCAAATCTATTGCAAACTTTTTAGGAGCGGGCAACGCAATTTTCCCATCCGCCACATTCTTAAATAAAACGATATACTTATTTATCCGTATTTATGTAAAAAGTACCACAAACAAAGCCATTGAGGAAATAAATATTTATTACCAACCTTACTAAACTTTGAGAAAGCAGCTGCCAATGAGTAAGTCAATTTTCGAGCTGTTTGTCGGCTGTCGCATACGAAAGCATGACATCGAAAAGGTAAAGCTCCTCCAGCACTTGATCCACTTTGTTCCCCATTTCCTTTTGCTTGTAATTCTGACAGCTTAACGTTTGCACCGTCGGCTTTCACAACAATTATTGCAAACACTCGAGTGTAAACTAGATCTTGAACACCGTACGAAATCGACTCTATTGCAAACTTGCCATTTGGAAAAGTGGGATTTGTATTTTGAGGCATTGGGCCAACCAGAATTCCTGCTTCGGTGACTTCAAGTTTCAAAAGTGCCAAAGCTTTTTCTGGAGTTGTTGACAATATCGTTTTTGCAGCGGAAACCATTTCATCCACTGGGCGCCTTGTGTACTTAATGCCCCATAAATTTGACGTTTCACGAAACCCGAGGTATTTTACAACAAAACGCTGTCAAAATTAACATTATGAATTAGGTAAAAGATGAAAATTCACACTTTTCAAAAGCAAATGATTTTGGAACAGTTTTGATTAAACCTTTACCTGAGGCAGAGAAATCTGATTGTCTCCATCAGCTTTAAATTTAGAGGCGTCCTGAGTTCCCGAAGAAGATTGACTAGGACTTGGACTTTTCCGACCAGAAGATTTAATGTGCTTTAACATTTTTAAATCTTCACCTAGTTCTGCAGTACTCGTGTCCTCATCACCTTTTTTCGAGGCTTCTCTTGGTGGAATGGGCGAAGCTGAACTGGAGCCTGTGTTCAATCAGATATTAAAGTTTAATTTTTGTAGTGGAGGCAAATGCATGAGCAGTACCTATGTATTTTTATGCAGTCAGCCACAGGTAATTGCAAACAGAGCAGGCTTTATTGTCAACAATAATAGAAACGGAACAGGAAATTACGTCACAACATCATCAGAGTTTGCATCGTCAATGTATTTTCTGTACATACATTCACAGGTATGTTTAATTCTTACCATTCCTATTCCTTTTTGATCCTTCTGCAAAGCCGAAATCCTCATCCATCGTGGATTATTATATTCTTTTCAATTCAGTTCGCTTGCTATTCAGTTCGTTTGGGCTTCGTCAGCATTCGTTGCTATAATTTCCTTTTTATTAGTTCCCAGTGCAGAGCAGATCTAGTACAGGAGAAAATGGAATAAAGTCACAATGATGAATTGCCTTAATGATTCCACCTTTTTAAAATCTAGTCAACATCAACAGTCAGACAATATAAACTTAAACTTGAACAAGCCCTATAAGTATACACATAAATAGATTTAAAATTAGAATGCTTAAATACACAGTGGTATATTGATATTGCACACTTACAGATACCTAGAAAGCATTTTATATTTACCAACTTATGATTATGATGCATAAGACCTTTGTTTAGTTAGGTATCTGCTTTAATAGAAGTCATATAATAGCAGAGAGCAAATATAATTAAATGAAATGACCCAACATAACCCGCCGTACATCCTCTGTATCTGTGTGCATGTCGGATGGGCGTAGGTACTTGTAGGCTTCAACCATGTCTACCATTTGTATTTATATGTATTGCATATTTTACAGCTAATAGCAATATAAGTAGTATAGAATCTATCCTCCTGCACAGTCACATTGACATATTTTTTACAGTAAATCATGTGGGTTGAGTTCTGAACTTTGCAGAGTGCTCCTTTGTTTTCAATCAACAGCATATTCGAATGTGATTCTTTATAGGTCGACAATTTTACTCTATTTTTCATTGCTCGCTTCGCACAACTATGCAAAATTCAAGTTGTGAGTAATGGTAATGGGCTGCTTTTAGATTTATCAAATTATATACAGAATTTCAATACAGGATGCAAGTGCATGTATGTTTATAGAAAAGTCATGGAAATGGTCTCTTAACCGTGTATCATTTGTATATAGGTAGTCATTTATCTATTTAGTAACTATATATATTCAATGTGCAGGCTGAAGTTCACACTACCCTTTGCAATGTCACATATTGAAAGAAAATGTATTTACATGCTGATGGAAATGGTTTTTTCTGTCAAAACTTGTTGCTTAATGACAGCTAATTAATTAACATTATGCTGTTTTGCTGGCAGCCTTTAGGTATACCCTATTTTTTGTAATGTAATAGAATTTAGAATAAATATAATAGTACTTGATAATATGATGTTAACATAACACCTTGAAGGTTGCATTAGTTTCTAGTTTAAAATTGAATGTTAAAAATTTAAAAGTGTTCGCTTACTGCAAGAATTGCGTTTGAGTAATTAATAGGTAACTTCTAACAGAGGTAGGTATATAAAAATATGTGAAGTAACCGATAAAGAGAAAAAATTGCAAGAATTTGTACGTAATAAATTTACCTTAATTTTTGGGTTGTTGTACGTGGTCTTGCAGGGCTTCATTGGGTGGAACTGACAGAATGGTTACAAGAAAGACTTATCTGCAAAGACGTCAGTTGTGTTGTAGTCCATTATCAAATAGTATTGATTTTATTAACTAACCATAAGTCGTGAAGTAAAATGCTATGAAAAAGGATTTGAGGTGCGGCTTATGCATTTACGAGTGTTAGAAATGAGAAGCTGACAATAGAGCTCAACTCATCCACAATGTTCATAATCTGTCCAGTACAAACTTTACCTGTCTCTTTACTGCAGTAGTACATATATAATTGGTTCATATCTGCATTTATCAGAATACATAAGTATAACCATACACCTGTATTACTCGAGTCTTAGTGTAAGTACAGACAACTAACTTACTTGACTGGACTGATATTTACAATGTCCCTATAATTATTGTATTGTAAAAGTAAAGGTTACGTAGGCACATTACATACATAATAATATAAACTGTGATACAATCCAAACTAATATTGTGCTCTGTATTGACGTAGTTAGGTATCTGTGAGGTGAGCAGTTATTAGTTTGGTAGTTGTAATTTGTAATATACGACATATCTTATCTAATTCAATTCCACAGTTAATACTGCTCCAAGGACCTTCTATTCCATTACTCATGCTGCTTTAGTTGGTTTGTCTCAATGTGAATTCCCTTTCGGAGCTCATTACATGCATACGTACTACGTACTGGTTATGTTTCCATATGTTATTTAATGTGTATGTTACATGCATAAATATATACATCGGTATATGCTAGATAAGCCTGCAAAATACAAATAATATAATAAGGCGACCACACTTTGGCCTGCCCTTAGGCATCTATTCACTAAATATGAGTACTCTGTTATCTTAAACCTAATCACGCAGATGTTATCCTAATATTATCATTCACATACAAACATTATTATTCTTTTGATGGTCAGGCTGAGAAGAGAATGGTTTCTGAGTGAGTTGGCGTGTTGTAGCATTTATTAGTATTGACATATTCCATTAGTCTCCTTTTCTTAATACTAAATTGCCACTTACTCTACTCTTGTAGTTGTTCTGCTCATTCTTTTAATTCGTTTGCTGTTGTCATTGACGTTTTGTCACTGAAATGATCACTTTTAGTTTTTAATTGTATGCATAATAGGGTCACCGTCTCTGTCTGTTATTCTAAGTAATTTAGGTATCTTCCGACTTTTAATGCACTTATCTAACCTTCTGTATATAAGCCGTAAGCTCACTTTTAAAATTGTTTCAAATATCCCATGAGATTATGCACTTGCACTTCTAACTACAACTAACGTAGGAGACATTATTGTATTAACAGATTTAAACATAGGTTTTAAAATATTATCTTAGGGATTAATGGATCAAGAGGGTAATAAATTCTAAGAGATAAGCAAGCGTGAATACTTTTGTAATGGAAGTGCTCAGAACATGTTTGCGACACACATTATCACTTAATGAAAAGTGTATTAACTTTACAAATTGACTTGATTTCAATTTGTGATTTCAAATTATTACATTTAGCCAGTGGGGATATTATTTTGAAAACATTACGAATTAGTTATTAATGTATCTATTGTTTTTGCGTAGTCAACTTGTCGTTAGAAGTGAAATACATGATTATCTACAAGGACTTCATGCTGTTCTGCTTACTATTCCGAAGCATCTTCGTCATGATTACCTAAGTAAATCACACAAACTAATTTAATATGGATAAAGAAATGAACTATTCTTAATAATGGCATTAGTAAAGTGCAATCACTATACTTATAGTTGTCTTCACATAGAAGGGAAATCTGATCGAGAGGTTCCCTGCTGGAAAGACACGTCGACTTATGTTGATACTGAACTAGATAAGTAACATCTTTACAAAAGGGCTTCTTCCTCGTCATTTTCTAATATTGGGGACGTGACTAGAGATTTAAAGAAACGAAAATACTGTCAATATTGTACTTGCTTGAACTTTCCTTACAGTATCTCGAAACTCCTGTTAGCAATATTATGTTGCTTAAAATAAATTTAAAATGATGTGATGAAAATTTTCACAATGTTTCAAAATAATGTGAAAGAAAAATCTAATACTAAAATAGTAGGAAACAGATAAATGCTTTGCATTTGTCAATATTAGGCAATAGTTTGAAGATAACAAATAATGACTTATCAACTTAAATTGATGTGATTCTGCATTTAGGTTAATAAACTGTCAGACTGTCAATAATGTTGTGAATCACAATTATGTGAATGTACACCTTTGTAATGTCTTGATAGTAGTACATCGCTGACTGAATTTGTACCTGTATATGACGACTATACCTAGTTAATACACATTCTAATAATAATTAAGTAATCATAAGTTGTGCATACCCTGTGTGTAGGGTGAACATTTGCAGTGTCAATGTTTCCTACAAATCTACTTTAAACACCACTATGTAATGTAGGTATTACGTTTCTGTACTGTAAAGGTTATCACTTGTTGGAAGCTGAAGCCTTCACTTAAGGTTCCCATTAAATATAAATTTTCTTTCTTAAAGAAATTCATATTTTGGCATGTGTAATTATGAAAACCTACAAGGGACTAAAAAACACTAGTAACCACAAGATAGTGTTCTGTGTATGTGCGTGGCTACAAAAGAAAAATGTTGTCCACTAATTTTGAATTATTGTTTAAACTACTCCATGTGGAATCATTGAATGCCCAATCTTTTGAAGAAGGAAGCTAGTATTTAAATTGTGTAGCAGGTAGTCTGGATAAAGTACTTATCACTTTCTATAATTGAATTCATTTTCTAATTTGTCACTCGTATCCATATCTGTCTAATTATAGATATGAAGAACATGGCTTTTCCAAGTGTTGTCCATGTTCATTTCGTTGGTATGAGTCATGTTACAACTGTTACAAGTTTTTCAGTGTAAACCAATTGAGTTCACATTTTCGATATCTTTGATTCACACGTATAGCAAACCTATATTAATAATTTTCTGAGCTTTATCAAGGACATTTCACAGACATTTTACTGGTGAAATATGGCGTTTGCTACTGAAGTTAGTTATTTGCCTGAAGTTTACCCAACTACGTAAATCTTAGGAGGTTGGGCAAGTAAATGCTCCCAGAGTAGCAATTTTTCTTTCTTAGCCAGAAATATCATCTAAAATTTGAAAACCTATTGTCGTTAGAATTTCACGTGTGCCAATGTAAGGTAAGGTAATAGTTTGTGAAAGAACAATGCTAAAGACAAATATGAATGATGAGGGGATTTTCCAAAGCTTATATATGTTTCAGTTTCTTGCAATGAAATGGCTTAAAACTTAGGGAAGGGATATTTTACTACCAGATGAGGTGATCATTGAAAAGCATTGTACATTGAATTCAAGCAAAAGTAATAGATTCTGTGAATACGAGGGAATAAGCGATGGGAATTGTACATTGAAGCTGAGGTGAGTCGGAATTTGAGAGCAGGATTTAAAGGGGATCTTTAACTTTTATGTACAATTCATTGCCACAATCAAAATATTATGTGCTTCTTACTGCTCTTTTTTCTTTGTTGTACTTTTCAATTATATAAAGCAAACCTATGATTAGATGTGCTTTGTGAATAGTGAGTAGGCGAGAATTTTAGCTAACAGAACACTATCCATCTGCATTACATTAAATTTCACGTTATGTAACCCACTAACTTTGCCAACCACCCCTTTGGAGCATAAGAATTTATTGCAATTACCGGAAGGGTATAAAACTAAAAGTTGTACGTCTGCCCTGTCCATCCTCTCTCTTTCTTGAGTCATCTTCGCACACACTTTTCTCTAGCATTCTTTCTTGCTCTTCGTCAGTTTAAGGAAAAGTATTTTCGTGCTCTTCCCGTTCATTTCAATGCAATTTTATCGCTAGCCTAATATCGTGTGTGTACTATTCTGTAAAAGTGCTCAAAATTTGATTCACATAATATTCAATTGATTTTTATTTACTAAATCATGCACAATATTTCAACAGTGTCGTTTTGGGGGATTTTTGCTGCTGTCTCATCATTAGTGGTAAGTCAATCCTATTCACCTTGCTACGTTGTTGCTTCAGCCAACGTTGTCAGTTTACGTTGTTTCAGCCAATTTTGAGAAAATCTAAATTGATACAGTTTAATACCAGCATTTTCGATCAGTTTAATTAGGTATTACTTAAGCAATTAAGTTAGATAATCCATTGTCTACATTTATTCCGTTTCAACAATATTAGGAAAGTACTTTTCATGGCAAAATATGAAACATCAACAAAAGCTAGTGTGTCTACTTCACGTTATAAGCTTGTCAGTTCAATCGGAAATAGATAATCTTTACAAAATAAGTTATCTATGCCTCCCTACAAGAATAAGTACAATACCCAAACTTTAAAATTTAATGTGAGAAAAATTACTCTTTTTTTGGTCTAGCAAGCACAGCTGTCCTTACTATTCAAAGGAATCGTATAAGAATTTTGTTCCTGAAATACCAATTATTATCATACTTTGCAATAGGTTCTCAGGATATGTAGTTTATTTTACTCTAGCATACCGTTAACCGCATTGCTGAATTTATAAGTAGAGCAGGATTGATTTTTCAAGCACTCAGAGGGGAGCACACATGGAAGTAAAATACTTCCCACATTTCCATGTGCGTCTTTAGATTTGCATTAGATGCTCAGCAAACGGTTTCTCTTTACTTAGAATTACTGGACTGCCATAAAAATCAGAACTCTGAAATGTATGTGCCAATGTGATTCTGATTCTCATAAGTATTTCAAATTGTAAAATCATTAATTTTAGAGCATATAAAAGACTTTCTGCCTGAAACAAAATGAATGGTCTTTTTTGCACTCTGGAAAATTGCATTCAATGTACGACCTTGCCAAGCTTATGAAAGTTGAGTAAACTACCTGTGTAAGAGATATACAAGATATTGCTAAGAGCAATCCAATAGCCATTGAAATGCGAAGAATATTATTATTACAACTAAAACAAAAGAATGAGTCCTTGTTAATTCGCTTCTGTTTCGAGATATGTTTTTGTAACCAGCTACTATTATGACAGTAAGAAGATAGATATGCGTTGAGATTTGCATTCATCTTAAGAGAAATTGATTTTCCTTAGAAATTATAATTTTACGGAAACTCCCATTTTACGTTACCGCACTATAATTTTTGGACATATTAAATTGTTTCCCGTATGTAACAAATTAGGTTCAGATTATTACGCTTAGGCGGTGCAGTGTGTCGAAATCCTTAGAAAATGATTGCTTCATCCAAGTATGTAACACGGCGATTATATAAGAAATTATCTAAACGACAAAATTACTCAATTGTTCTTAAAAGTTCTTTCAAGTCATATGTGGCTGCGATGATAACAGTTATCGGACATGATCTTTATGTTCCTCAATTATAACAATTAAGTTAACTGCAAAATCGCATTTTTATTATATCAGTTTGTAAGCGTCCGAATTCTCATCGCCACTAGTAAATTACGTGTTAGGAGACGATCGCCATTTGAATCTCACGTTTTACAATTACGGTATTGTTAATTCTAATAGGAACTGCACATTATGAATCATGATTCAACAATGCTAATATGTTTTTCTATCAGTTCCTCCTTGTATTAAGATCTATCGAACAATATCATGACATTATTGCGCCGAGACTTTCACATTCGGTTGCTCTTCGCTTTGTTTCGACTACTCTGCTTGTGTTTTAATCTTATGAGGCTACAGCTGCAAAATCTAATAAAAATAAAACAGTATGCAACAGGTAGAAGACTATTCAGATCTATCTTTGAATCTTGACATGAGAAGACTGTACAATGCAAGGTAAAATGATATAATAGAGTATTTGCATACCTTCAATTAGATAATAATACATTCTTCCCAAACGAGCAATACCATCAAAAGTAATTCTCTATACTCTTTTTAATACACATCGTTATTAATAGTTTTATTAGGTAATAGACAGATTACCAGGTAGCTCTTATGTAGATAGGAATATAATGCAGAAAAGTATCACATTCTAGGTGCTGGGATGACACGAGAATGAAAAAATTCATTCATGCACGCTTACAATAACGTAGAGATGTAATTCTGTTACAAAAAGAGTGCCATCCCAATATGCAGTGGTGCAAAATAATCAGTGTTCCAACCCATTCTTATACTTACCCAATATATTCATTCTTGCTACTAATAATACCACTAAAGCTTAAGTATAAATCACTTTTTTGATTCTTTGTACCTCTACCCTTACATGGAATATATAAACTCGTAAATATAATGTACTTACTCATCTTCCAACATAAATAAACGCAAATCGTGCCTCTGGAATTTAATTGACTTTCAATTCTCCCATTCACTCCATACACTGTACAATTTGTTGATTACTCTGTTCTCATTCTTCTCGAGTTTCCTTTGTTTCCCGTATAACATTACGAATCATGTCTTTAGGCTACTTACTATATTGTCTAGGTACTATGTATTTACATTACAGTTCGTACTCCTACTCCTGCTGTAGACATTTTACCGATAAGTAAGTTGCACTCAATTTTGAATCTGTATTTACAATTTACAATATGCCTATTATGATAGCATTTCTGTTCCTTTAAAATGAGCTTTATAATTTTACTTCCATTGAAATAAATGCTTTGAGCATTCAAATGTAAAAGCCAATACACTACGGAATAGACTCACCTGCAGTAAGCTAATAAGTACATATTTTCTTACATCAGACTTATTCCATATGGCATTAGATTGTTTGTGTAATATGGGACTACTCTTTAATTACGTAGATGCAATATGAAATAATATTAAGTAGACGGTAGTACATGGGTATGTGTATTTTGTACAGGCTTGTCTAGAAAATTATGAAGCAGTCTTTTATTATTGTTATATATAAAGAAAGTAGGTACGTTAGCATTGGTTACAGTTGGTACAGGCACATAGTTTTGCTGCTTACTTCAAGTAGCTGTATGTTTATCGTCTCCTAATTGTTGACTCAGTTGTTATGAAATAATTTCTCCCTAAAGTCTAAATGAGCTCATTTAAATGTACAAGGACGTGATCATGTACTGCACAAAAATTTGTTCTGCCAGATTGACTTAAAATGATTGTTATGTCAGCCATTGTTGATTGTATTGTTAAAAACGTTCGCTATTAGATTGCTTAGGATAATATACACTTCTAATTTATATTTGTAAAAATTGCGAGGTATATTTCCTTTATAGAAAATGCCTAATTAACTTTGTGACTATTTTCAAAGATTTTTACGGTTGGTGAATTGACTTGGTTAAGATTAAGTTGGATAATTTGAGTACAAATTAAACTAAAGTATCAAAGACGTGCATAAATATAATAAGTATTTGTTCTCTTGCATTCTAAAGGTGCAGTTAGGCGTAATCATTGCATTTTTATGCATGGACATAGATAACAGAGAGTGCACAAACTATATACTTAATTATTGCGATATTTTATTTGTACTATTTCCAATAGAAGACAAGAGTAGTAATCATCTCTAAATCTGACAATGAGTACATGTCCTATTTATCTTTAGATGAAATTGAATCGAGTTTACAGAACTTATTGGTTGTATTGTGCAATAGTGAACTGGCAGATTGTGAGTGAAGTACAATTGAGGTGTAACGAGTGTTTAGAGGTTCAATAAGATCAATTCGTATGAAAAATGAAAGACACGGGCAACAAAAGTCGTGACATAATGGGATAACTTATATACGATCCACGAAGATGGATCTCTAATGACTTTCAGGTCAAGTAAAGGTGACATGATCTTTCTTTCTCAGACGCATCATTATACTTATTCAACTCCAACTTAATGTTTTATAGTATCATCTTCTTCAATTATGCATGGTGTAATAAACCCAATGGAAGTACAAGTGAATTTGTACAACCAAATCAAGCCAACCATTACGTTGACCCACCTAATTCATGCATTGCGATCATAGCGTTGCAACTATGACAAAATTACAATTGTGCGAAAAGACTTTAAGACGCATGATGGAAAAAGAAGGTAATATGCAATCATAATAAATGAATGACCAACGCTAACCACAGCATGAAGGCTTCAACCAGAGTAGTAATAACATTAATACGTACCGTGGACGCTTACAATTACATAAGTAGTCGTTTTGGAAAATTATTGTTTTCTTTGTAATCCAATAATCGTGAAATTCCGTGTACCTACGTTAAATGGAATACTTCAATGTTGTGGGTATGTTGTACTGTATACCGTGTACTCTCAATTAACCATAATGTATGCAAATGTACACGGAGCAAATATTAGTATGCGTATTATCATTAACTGTGTACACATTGCTGAGAAACCTGGTTGTTACATTATATTGGAATATTTTTGATGTCACTTTTGATTATAACGTATATTCTCATTCAATTCATGTTCATTTAATAGCTGATACTCTAAATTAATATTCTGATAGGGATCATGTATTACTTTAAGTAGTACTACTTAAAGTAGTAAATTCAGATGATAATTAATTAATAAACTCACTTGTTTTATTCATGATTGCTATTATAATTATAATTAACCGTAAAATACATTTTTGTCTTTAGGCAATAAGCATGGTGTGGGCTATAGACGGAGAACCTGGAATTGACTATCCAGCTTACAGTGAGGTGCCACCTCGACTCCAGTTCTCTTGCAAGGACAAAATTCCTGGATATTATGCAGGTACGCAGCTAATTCAGTTGAAAATATTAAATTTGCAGTACATTTCTGTTTTTCCGCTGTGTGTTGAACTTTTCTTTGCCATCATTCTGAAGTAGACAAATTCCAAATATTATGTGATAATAACATTTTTATTGTATGACAAATTATGAAGATACCGAAACTCAATGTCAGGTTTGGCATTGGTGTGTTCCAGGAGGACGGCAATTTAGGCAAAGAATTTTATTTTCAATTTTACTGTATTCTTGTTTCTTATTTAAATTTCTTAACTCTGAATTTCTTTTAAAGTGTCAATATTTATGATTACTTATAGTTTTTTATGCCCCAATGCTACCGTGTTCAATCAACAGTACAGAGTTTGCGACTGGTGAGTGATTTTCAATATCAGTTTTTTGATTACTAATAAAAATTATACTTAGATGTTGTACACCGTGACGATAAACTAAGGTACCCCCCTATACAGGACGAACCGTAAGTAGCACAGCGAAACTGATTACACCACTCGAAAGCCAGTCCAAAGTTACATTGAAATCCAAGTTTTCATTAAAATCGGTTGAAGATAAGTGGGTCAAATAATTCGGTGAAAAATAAAAGTACGAAAATGTACCCGGTTTTCGGTGATTCGGATTTTTCCCCGCCGAAAAAACGACTTTTTCGAAATAATATTTTCACAGCTGCAATCCATGTTATATGAGTGATTTTTGCTGAATTTTTCATAATAATCGAATAAGGTTGAATTTTCAACTTTTCTGCAATTTCTTTAGAACTTTCATGCTTTTCAAGGAAATTCCGGAAAAGTTGAAAATTCAACCTTATTCGATTATTATGAAAAATTCAGCAAAAATCACACATATAACATGGATTGCAGCTGTGAAAATATTATTTCGAAAAAGTTGTTTTTTCGGCCGGGAAAAATCCGAATCACAGAAAAACGGGTACATTTTCGTACTTTTATTTTTCACCGAATTATTTGACCCACTTATCTTCAACCGATTTTAATGAAAACTTGGATTTCAATGTAACTTTGGACTGGCTTTCGAATGGTGTAATCAGTTTTGCGGTGCTACTTACGGTTCGTCCTGTATGGGGGGGTACCTTAGTTTATCGTCACGGTGTATAACCTAAGTTGTCTATTCCATTGTGTTTTTGCTTGCAGGTGGTACAATGTGGAATGCGCTACTTCGGAAAACATGTATAAAGTAAATGAAGATCTTTACAAGGACAAAGACGGAAATTTAATTTGAATTTGGTGATGTGCATAACTAAAATCATGTCTTAATATTAAAATGTTTAGGCGAAAGGGATATCAGCGCGACTGAAAAGCTTCTTAAAAATTCTAAGGTCGAATTTAGCACCCTCTTTTTTACTCAGTTGCAGTTCGAGACATAATTACTACATAAGACAAATTTTGACTAAGTTCAACAACTTCTTCCTTTCAACTGTATATGTTAATGATGTAAATATATAACCTTATCCTTAAGAGGTAATATAGTTTTCTTAAGTTAAGACTGACTTTTATTTCTTCACTGAGGGTACATGCAGTGCTTAAAAGTACCTATAACAAGAGTACATATTTGTTTGCTGTATGTACATACTAATTAAGATGCACGTAGTGTTAATTTGTTTATTCTATCTACATGAGCAGTATGAGTTATTACTGATTACTAAATCGCAACGCAAATGCGCTAATATTATTGCATAGTACAATACCTCTGCAATGCATACAATATACACATTAACAATGGACATTTACACAATCAAAGCTAGCACCTACGTTTAAGCATACATAATATATATTAAGTATGGATAATGTTTAGACATGTACATACTACGGATATAAAATAAATCATTTTTTAAAGAAGCTGCACCTTTCTTATGAATCACACTTTATTATTAGTCTCGGTACACTGCAAGACTGCAATTCATTAAGCGTAATATTCATCGGGAAAAATAATGCAACTCATAACTAAAACTGAATATTGGGTCAAGTGATGTAATTCGTACGGAGCAAAGAGATGACAGAACAACTCTAGCTAATTGAAAACTCTAGAGAAAATGTCAACAGAAAGTCTTAGTGTATACCAATGCTAATTTTATTATTCTTACGAGTATATAAACGTTAGGAAACATTAATAAATTATCATTTTTAATTCACCCACTAGAGTGAAGTCAAATTTAAGTTTAAGTAAGGTGTACATTCTGCATTTTTAATACAGCGATATTGAAATACTTCCCTGCAATGTATTTTCGAGTATGTGGAATAGCTCTGTGCTTTATCTTCACAAGAATCCATTGTCAAGAAAATACAGGAGTTGACGCAGGAGATACATCCTTAGAAGTGACTTCAAGAAAACCATTATTTAGTAGATTCAGATTCAAATCTTTTTCAAAGGAAAATGACGATGAAAATAGTGAAGTCAAAGATGATCACATTCCAAGAAATTTTTGGATACCGGCAGGATTAGAATTTACCTGCAAAAATCGAGTTCCTGGATATTACAGTGATCCTTCACCACAATCCAAATGTCAAGTAAGATCTGATACAAATAGTAACTTAAATTCGTTTTTCATTTTCATTAAATGCTAGTTTTCAAGTTATATCACATTTTTATTTTTGTATAATAGCATAATTTGTCTACAATGTAGATCTGAGTCCTAATAGTTATAATTAGGTCTGTGTATTCTAGAATTCTAATAAACGTGTAAATTGACAATTCTGCATTGCCAAATTACTACTTAGAGTGCCATACCCTTTAAAAGAAACGTTTATTTTAGTCCACCTAAAATATCAGTATAGGTAGTGTGATTAGGAATATGCATGTGATGTCTCTATTGGTACAGCTGCAAGAGTTCAGTTTCTTTTTCTCTGCATAACTTTAGAGTAGTTTACGAGATGACGCTGTAACAGTTTCACAGAGAGTATACCTGAAGGAGATGAAGTCACAGTGCCAAGCTTATTTAACATTTAGCTGAATACATTAAAGGTAGAAAATGCAGAATAATATAACTTTGAATAAGTGCAGTGTAAGTGGTTACATGCAGCCTAAATTGACCTAGAGTTGATCTTCATCTCGACATATGTAATAAACTACAATCGTAAAATAACTAGAATTCTGGTCAAGATATCTTAGCAATGTTCCAAACTTACCTAATAGTCTTTTAAAGTAGAATAATTTGAATGAGGTTGTATACCTAATCACGACGAAACTATAAACTATGAAGAGTAGTCTCATTGTGTGATGCGTCGAGACAGCTGTATTCGAAATCTATGTTTATTTTTACATGATTTATGCGAGTAAGTGAGCAACAGTGGCTAACATTGGGCTATTTCTACTCTACAATTACAATAGAGGATTACATAAGAAAACTGTTTAGACAAAAAGGTTTGCCGTGCAAATGAAAGGGAGATAGCTCTAGCTCATGACATGATATTACATTATCAGTCTAATAAATTTGCATAAACGATTGTCCAGTCAAGTGAAGAGCGATGAACAATATGGCTAGGCCTTATTGAAAGCCCTATGTGATACCAATTTATGTTGGTGTGTGCATTTAGTCTATATGGATTTAGCACACTCATGCCACGAGATCTGCTGGCAACAAATACCTAAGTAGGTAAAAGGTAAGTGGAGATAGCTTTAGTCAAAGAAATAGTTGTGCCACCAATGCGCAATATGAATACATTTACTAAAATATGTTAACTGGTTATAATTGAAAAGAATCGTGCTGCTGTGTTTAAGGCTAATCTTTTTGGTCAAATAACTCATGTTGTCATTTAAAGCAAAATTCTTTTCATTTGCAGGCTTACCATTTATGCATGCCTGACGGAAGGCGATTCACTATGTTATGTGGTGTAGCAACCGTGTTCAACCAACGCACCTTTGTTTGTGACCACTGGTACAACTACAACTGCTCTGAAGCCGAATCTGATTATCGGCTCAATGACGAACTTTGGGAGGATACACTTTTGCCCGAGTCTCCTGGCAATTCTAACACAGTCGAATTTGATTCAGATGAGGCTAAAGAAAAGAAATAGATATCTCAAAATATTGTGTTAGAATTATCTCAATGAACTTTTGAATTTTGCTTCTCTGTATAAAAATACTTATATTTTTTTAAAGTTCTACCGCTCACAATAACTACCTAACAATGTACATAAATTATTAACTTATAATTGCAGTTCTCTGTTGTAATTACAACTTGAAACGTTAAAAACTAAACTGAAATATATAAAGTGCTTTGATTGTTATTTTACTGTGTTTGCAGCACAATTGCCATATGCTGCAAAATTCAGAATGAAGTATTATACATAAATATACTAGCCTCCTTCCTCATTAGAATATGATGTAATTACTTCTTGGTGATTGTATAATCAAAACTAAAGACTTTTATTTTTGGCTTGTATATTAGAAGCCACGTTACAACTTATCCAACTCATGACATGTACCTTTCTAACTGCTGTGTAATACTAAATCCTATTGTAAAATCGCTACCTGAAAATATTTGTATTTTGTTCAACTTGATGCGATGAAAGGTTTCTTGCTTGGTTGGATACAGGGAATGTTGTAACTGAGGGCATTTGTAGACATTTTACATCTCGGAAATAAACAGCCTTAAAATACATTTACAAATCTCACCTTTCTCCCTTGAAATGTTGTCCCTGTCTATTTATGTAACGTAAGTATTTGTGACCGTCACCTCCATTCAGTCATTTAAGCCGCCAGACTACTGAAGATCCGATTCTCCATTCTTAACAACTTTCGTAATAAAGTGTTCTATTTTGGGAATTATTTTAAAACTATTGTAATAATTCATCCTTACGTCTCCATTCGATTTCCTTCTCCTTATTACCTTACTACACTCGGTAGCTGCACGAAGTGCAAAAATATACTATGAAGATCATTAGATGCAGATTCATGTGTGGTACGTATTATGTCTTATCGTACTCTCCTATCCATGTGAAGATAAAAGGTTCACAAAACACAGCAAAAGCTTTATTTCGTTTCACTACTGTTTAATAAGATTACAGATTACAGAATGAATGTGATAATTGCGATTTAAATTAAGTTCATAGTTATACTTAGTTAATTACTGCCTCCTAACACATGTTATATGTAACTAACAAAAAGCTTTGAGTAAAGTACTTCATTGAAAACTGTAATTGTTGTAAGTATTTAGGTATTACAAAGAATAAGAAAATATATTAAATATTATTAATTTGTTCCTACATTGTAGGTATTATGTTCATGTAGGTAGTATAAGGTTTAGTTATTGTTAGTTGAATTAATGGTACTTGACCAATTTTACAGTGCAGCGAGTAACCATATACAATAACTTTCCAAGAACAGATTAATTTTACAAGCACTCATTCCTGCAGACAGTTAAGTTTAAGTTCCGATTCAAAATTACTATAATATTGTCGAATCTGTTTTCTTGTTTTGGAATCTGAGCCATAACACAATGCACTAATATGATTGAATACATGCAATGTAGAGATGGTTTGCATGAAAAAAGCCTAAATATTAGGAATTAATTACATCAAATTAATTAACAAAATATTAACAGAGAGACATGTAAATGATGAATTTTAACCTGTGCAATTGGAAATCTGAAACCGTTAGCTAATAAGTACAGCTATTATACAAATAGTAAAACGACATTCTTGGCCACTAAAATAACTTACGTTACAGGTTACAATTACACGATATCATTGAAATTTCAATCAAAATATTCATTTTCCAAAGAAACTCTTACTCAGGTAAGTAAATAATCTCAATTTTGTAGTAAACAAGTAAATACGTAGCTGTAGGCTGCATTATGTGACGTGACCCACCACTTTTCTTCAGGAAGGCCATTGAATCATTATACTTCAGGTAGGAATTGACCTTAACCATACACTATAGATATACACAAGGATCTACGTAAACATGGTTAACGTGAATACAAAGAAAAGGAAATTCAACAAAATTTCTCTTTTCCACAAATTATTTAACCATTAAAAGCATTCCTCGTACATACATTAACTATGAGTCCAATTCAACTTGAATGTCTAATGAATGACATCAAACACAGTGAGATTTGAGAACAAGCCAATTACATTTAAAAGATTCAGTAACAAAGATAGCATTTATTAAAGAGCAATATTATGACTGGTGGAGTACAGTATGCATTTTATTTGACTGTTGTAACAGTTTGTCTTTTGCATGGGAGTATTAAATAGAATGGTGAATGTTTGTTTGTGCTATTTGTATTTTTGTGTACTGTTGTGTTAATTGTGTTACGTATGTAAGGCACATTGTAGATTGTAGCCTGTGTCAAGTACCTATAAGAATTGTATTGCATAAAGTGCTTTGGTACATGTTCATGAATGTTTTGTTTGTGCGTACCCCTCATTTTACAGTTGTAAGTACTAAATAGTACAAGTACGATTGAATACTTAAAGTGTCTTTACATATTAACGCTACAGAACAATCGACACATAAATAAATCACGTGCCAATCGTATAATAGCAGCAAACTTAGCATTAAATGCTGACATTACAACAAAACTAATTTCTATTGAAAAATTTCCCCCGTTTCATCATGAAATATCCCACTGATTTGCATTCACTGCATATGTATAATCTAGAGTTACATATTTTACCTAAATGGTAATACTAACGTGTCAGATTGTAAAAGTATATGCTTTAGATATTGTACCTACTACTTATATGCATATAAATCAGTCTGGCCCCTCATTAGATTTAAGCACACTAACAAAGTCTGAGGTACTCACTAATAAGATATGCACCTTCGTCCATTAAATTCGTAGAATGTGCTCTCATAATGATAATAATACCTTTCACTCTCTAATCGCTCTACTCTATTCTTCTGAGTCAGTTAAACATCATAATCATAATTCAATATATAACATGCATCTTACTTTGCTATTTAAATGCATATTACAATTGCATTAGTACCTATTTCATCTTGCCGTAAATTACATAGATTCATATATTTATTATTCATCATATACAATACAATACACCACACTAGAGATAACTTAACAGCAGCATCTGGTAACGCAGATACATGCAAGCATAAGTTTACCATTCCATTTACAATACACAGCGAAGAAATGTGTCTCAAAATTACGCAATCACAGATATGCTACTTGATTTCGAAATGTTCATTTCATTTTTAGAAACCAACAAGCGTCCAGTTCTACACAACAACACAGCACAGAACACATAACACTAACACGAGTCTAAAAGCAATAACCAAGCCAAGGCACAAAGATTAAAATAATATTATTTACAATGGACTATTTAGGAATAAATATGTGTTATGTATATGCAGCAGTAGCATTTGTATAGAATCGTATCTGCATCTTGTAGATAAAAGATTTAGATGCCTACTTGATAGTTAAAAGAGTGTCAGCGTGAAAATGTATGTATTTACTTGTTAACTTAATAAGTTTGCATTTATTTACTTGTGCAGTCAGTTACTTAATAAATGTAGGAGGTGGAGAGTGCGACGGATGTCTGAGTGAATATTTAGCACAAATAATGAGCAAGAGAGAGAAAGGAATAACTGCAACAGCAACTGCACAACATAACACCAACGCAAACACTTATATTTATGTATGGATTGTCAAAACAAGGAGCATACCACTATAACCGTGTAAATTCACTTCACTTTATACTCTTTACATATGTAGAATAAGTAAATAAATGGAGTTAGTGCTATTGTATTGAATGAAAGAGATTGTTCGCTCACTTACGTAGGTATCTTACGATGAGTTGATGCATGGCTGAACTTGAACTTGTCAAAAACTTTGACGCGAGACGTAAAAATATCACTATTAGTGTAAAGATGCTAATGAGCTACATTCTGTCTTCCTAATACCGTCTTGCACCTAAAGCTAAGCCATCAACCATTACATAGTAACTCTATCTCAAAACTATCTACTAACAATAGCAAATCTGAATCCTTTCATTCAAATAAGTCTTACGTGAATCTCTAATAATGGTTATTTACCTCTCGACTGCATCTTTACAATATTACAAT
This sequence comes from Yoshiicerus persimilis, assembly GCA_020352615.2. Taxonomy (NCBI): domain Eukaryota; kingdom Metazoa; phylum Arthropoda; class Collembola; order Entomobryomorpha; family Tomoceridae; genus Yoshiicerus; species Yoshiicerus persimilis. The sequence continues at coordinate 30,278,700 of CM036940.2, read as the reverse complement.
AGTATAAACGCTAACGGCAAGCTAAAAGTCATACTTGATTTATGATTGCTTTGCTTGCTGTACTGCATTGTGTTATCTACAAAGATTTTCACATGCATAATACAAATCGGATTTAAATGTACCGTATGCATTAAAGGAAGTCAAAGGAAACGAAAAGGAAATCGCAGAGTTATTTTAAACCATCAATCAAGCATAAGTACGGATTAAATGCTGTTTCAGCATTTCCTATTAGATGAATAGAAAATTTACGAATTTATAGCCCCTGGAGGAGAATTCGCATTGCTGCCAAGCCAAGTCAAATCCAAATGAAATGAATACTACTGTGATGTGACGAATGGCTGAAATGCAATGCAATGCAACGTTCAGAAAGGACAATGAAATTGAACAAGACAATAAAAAGACAGTGAAGAGACGAGCCAGGAGAAGAGAGTTCCATTCGATTTGATTTTAGTTGAATCATTAGATCTTCCACAGTAGATATGTAAATATTATAGTCATATCTACGTAGAATGGCAAAGACATGGTTATACAGAACTCTAGCTTATCTATTGTACTTATCTCATGTGTTTGCCATGACTGATATACATTTACTACATGTTACTACTTATTATAGAGATAGATACTGAACAATTTAGTTGAAAACACTTTATACAAACTTTATTCTGTCAGATAAGTGTCTATATTAAATATAAGTGCACTATATCTACTGTGTACGTATTCCTTGCTCATTTCTCATCACTATTGACGAGAAGTGCAGATATTATAATGATTGTAGTTTGTAGTTCCCTTTAAGTATAATATTATTACTACTCTGTCTCTTACTATTATTGTCATGTCAGTTGTATTATTTGTATGCTCTATCTTCTTACCTGAATTGAATCTCATTGTATGTGCTTATATATATTGGAAGTAGGAGTACAGAGTTATACATATTTGCAGTAATATATAATCTTGAAGTTTTATTGCAGACTGCTGTATATGTGTACATGTACGACATTACATCTTAAGCATCTGTAGTCTTATGCTTGCATGTATAATATCTTTAGGATAGGAATGAATTGTAGTAAGGACTGCTGAGAGTTAGCTTTTAGCCATTGGGACTTCTAGGACTACCACGAATTTTAATGTAATACAATAGAATGCAATGCAAGTAAAATTTTGTGCACTTGCTTTTGGTTGGCTTTGTGTTGCTCAGTTAGCTGTAGTGAATAAAGGAGTGAATGATTCGAGGGAAAGGGAAAGGGTGGTTCCTACTGATCTATCTACGACGTGAATCTCTTCTTATACAGATATTCTGTGGAGTACTTGCCTATACTGAAGCTCTTACGTCTCGTTTACCTCTACTGTAAATTTAGTACGTCTTTAGTAAGCTAGATAGTAGTTTGCTTTACCTTGGGTAGCAAAAACTGTGTATATAGCATGAGTACGGCGTAGGTACACGAAACAGATACATTACATTTACTTACTTTACTTATTAGTAAGTTTCTTTGCTGTATTATAATATACTTTTGTATATAATACAATTGCACTCAACTGTGCAACAACATTACATTACACACATATATTCACTCATTCTCTTCACTCTAGCCGAGCAAGCAGTACATACAGTCGAACTTGGACGTAGTAATTAGCTCTCATTTACCTACCTGTTCAGTCTCTATCTCTGTTCTCTTGGCAGTGCTCGTTTGTGTCAGTTTTCTGTGTTTGTTTTGTTTGCACCAATTTTCATTTCATGTAGATTCTGCGAATAGTTCAAAAATTGCAATTTTTCTCAAAGTGCGACCACTGCATGGTTATTCTGGGTGAGTGACGGTTTTTAACGTGTAGGTTCCACCGCAATTTGGAATTGTGGATGCTTACAGTCAGCTTTTCAGCTGTAAGCGCAGTAAGTGCTGTGGTTTGGCTGTGGGTGTAACTGTAACATGTGAAGAGATGTGAACGGGGCTGCAATTGTATTGTGAGCCGAAGATATTTTGTCATTTTCCTCTAAGCGAGTCAAAACTCTCCTTTTTCAACGTTTTGTAAGTCCTTTGCATTCATTTCTTCATAAAATTCAACTCAAGAAAGGTCAAAATTAGAAATGAAGTGGTGTGGCAATCAACACTATTATTTTGTGAAAAGGCGTATAAATTTACATTAATTGCTTACATGTAATACCTAATTAAGTTACATGAAGCTAATTAATAAAAATACTTTTGCTGAATTGTTAAGTAGTATGAAATCAGTCAAGTATCTTATGGTGCAATCACTCAGGACTGTTGTAAGAGTTGTCATGAAGCGAGAGGGAATTTAGTTGGTGTATGGGATGAAGAATGGGGAGACTGAATCTCAATAGATCTGCAGAGATTATCAGGTGCAGCAGAAGGGGAACGATATGCGTTAGTTCATAGATCTTGTAGTTTACTCTAGTGTGTTTCCATTTGCATTGTAAATGTTTACTACTGCTGCATTGTGATAGAGTAACGATTAAGGCAATTCAATTGAGAGAACTAGTATCTGTTGAAGATCTATGCAATTCAAACTTCATTCTTTATTTTATAAGAGTTGCCAATCTACAAAGTTAATGAGTCATTCATGTCTCTATATGTTTATTAGCTAGGTATTCAAATTTCATTGTTTATTCGTATGTGAAACTTGAAAATCAATTTCATTAAGCGAAGAAGCGAGAATACGGATATTTATGGTAATCATTATGCTTTAAATAGAGATCTAAGTGGCAGCGGTATTAACTTATATTACATATTTATACAGTCGCAGCCATAAATCTTCTTGTGTGTTTAATTTCTATGTAAACAGACAGTAGCCCATCAGAAACATTAGTTTATAATACAAACAAGGTATGCTTGTATCGTGTATGAACAAGAGATTTAGTTAATGAGGTCTTTAAATGCTTTGAAAAAAGCTGTAGCGCCGCTGCGAAAACTCTAGGTTTCTAGTGTGAAATAGAATCGTTATAGATATTACTCTATATCTTGCTAGCAATTATATTGTGTACACATAGTTCAATTACATAGGTATCTATCTGTAAAGTAAATGTTCTGTGGTAATATAAACATTTGAAAGTTCTTAAAACTTTTGACATGATATGCAATGAGAAGCCAATACAAGGCACAAGGTTATTATGGAAAAGTGCACATAGTTAAATACACATATATTCTTATAAGGCGGTTCCTCTCCTCAGCATAAACAAATACCAAGTACTACAAGGATATACATTTCTAGACAAGTAGTTGGTAATAAATACAAATATAATAAATAAAAATCGTAATGATGTGTTAGATGTAGTGTAAAGTGCAAATTCAAGTCTAACATTGTTTTCATACATCTAAGATGAGTAAAATACAAAATTGTTAGTTATAGATTCTCAAGAGCAAGAAATCAACCAATGAAACTATTGTGTACGGCATGCGATCTTATAAAATACAGATCTAAGTAGGTTCACTATATGTAGTATCCATATAATGATGTAAAGATAGATGAAATGTATCTGTAGTATTATAGATTAGTTGGCAATATGGTTTTGCTCTGCTACTGTCTTGTCTTGGTCTATGTAGTGTATCGGATAACTTTCTCCTGTCATGAGCTGAGAGAGCAAACCACGCGAAAAATGCCAGTGCTAAGCTGTGCACCACAGTACCATTCCCTCTAACCATTCATAGCAACAATAAAGAACACATAGTATGTGCCGTACCGTACACAAACGTACCACAGCAAAGTAAACTACATAAATGTATAGTAATAGCAACACACATTGTAAACATATCAAAGTATTGAGAGATTCGCAAAAAAGTCCATGCACGATCCTTAGCGATTAAATATAAATGCATGGGAGTATGTTGTATATGAAGAATCGACAGAAATGTTAATAGGTACATAAAGATCAAGTATGTGTGTGTAATAAAAATAGATTCGATGTACTATGTGCATTTATAGATTATTTACAAAATAAACTATTAAAATGCACCATTATATGAAAACTGAGAATAAGGAATTTTTGAAGTTTTTATTAACACAGTAGAACAGAAGATATTTAGCATTCATTAGAATACATAAGCTAGCTGTGTAACATTAAACGATACAGAAATGTATTTCCTCTCCTAACCTATAGAGTTCTAGAAAAATTCAGAATAGCATTATACACCTACTGACGTACATAGCGTACTATTATAGGCAAACCTACCTCATGCTCCTGACCAGAACGATACAATTTTTGCCACAACCTTCATCCATCAATCCAAGCAAACCAAACCAATCCATACTATGAAATAGAATAGAATAAAATTCTGTTCTGACTTGACTGATTGTGAGCTGAATCGGCCGACCCAAATAAGCATTCACTTTAACTGCAATTAATTACTAGCGAACTACTTCTCATTACTGAAGCTACTACACACAGATGCAATGCATGCAACTATAACTCACTTCACTCCACTCTCAGATCTCTCTCTTCAAAAATATTATTTCTGATCTTTAGATAAAACGAAGGAATACTATAATAAAATGAGGTGTAATCAAAATTTATTGTTATACTGCTCTGTTATATACACACTTACATAGTAACTGGCAATTACAGTCTGAAAGATGTAGCTGCATTACAAAGTGTACCTATTTATAGCTTCATCATCACTTCTTGACTTGGCTCATGTCAATTTACAATTTTTACCAATAAAATGATGTTTCCATACACGGACGTCAAGTTTAATGAGGTTTGGCTTTTGGCCTGCGTTCGAGATTCTTATTATAATTGGAAATTGTGGCTGTGCTGTTAGCAATGCATAATTTGCTTGACACATCACATGACAGTGTATTGTAGGACAGGTTACTTTATCATAATGCATAAATTTAGGTAATCACAAGTGTACACATGTAGTTAGTGCACATTTGCACGTTACAACTGTAGTATTTTGTTAACAATAAGTGAAAGAGCACAGCTACCTGATTCTTTGTAATACATAATGTGAGCAAGTATTAAATCATGAAAAAGCTTTGTGGAAGTTTTTGTGCCGAATTTTCGCAACCCAACTTGTTAGTCAAATAAATTGAGAGTTGAAGTATCCACCAAAAAACAAATCTACATATTTAAATAGTTTTACTGAATGCGGCCCTCTTATCATTTCAAATCAATGTGTCGACTCGAGACAATTCAAAACCCAAAATACAAACTGCAGACAGATTTGAGATGTGGAGTTGCATGAGAGAATAAAGAGGTAGGCCGAGGCAGACAGGGAAAATAGTTGCCGTGCTAGCGCTGCAGCACGAAAATTGGCACGGCTTGTGGTATTGTGAACATGAATCTGTGTAATCTGTAACTGAAATGAATGAGAGCTACCTACTATTACCTATAGCAGTGTGCTTATTCAATTCCTTTGCATTTGCTCTGCTGAGCCAAGGTACCCATGCCAAGAGAGCCAGGCCACAGTTAGCTACCAAGATTGAATATCATTTCTCTAAAGCCAAGCAAGGATAAGTAATAGTATGCAATGGAATTTTATGGATAGCCATAGCATGGCGTGTTCTAAGGATCAGTCATCACATGTGTACCTACCCCAAGCTAAAAAATCTCTTTGACAGAATACGTAAGAGGAATGCTCAGGTTTAGTAGATACCGTAAAGTGTCTTCTCATCGCCCTCCTTCTAAGAAAAACAGTTTATGTCTACAAAGCAATGTAATAAGAGTTTCCTTATTTTTAAATTCTTCTCTTTCCAATTGGAAAAGTTTTGCCTGAACCTAATATTTTGCGATTTCGATAAGTTAAATACTCTATTTTTGATATTCATAGAAAGAAAAAATTTTGATTAGAAAAATTCTTTACTCATTATATGTAGAAATCGAGCTGGTTTCACGAATGTAGTATTTTTCTAATTTACCATGAAATACAGGAATATTTTTTGCTAGTTTTGCATAAATGTTTTTGGTAATAATTCATGTGAAGTAAAATGGACAATGGACATGAATATTTCAGGTAGTTAATGGTTAATGTACTGTGAAATAGATAATTGTTCTGAAAGATTATTAGTTAATATCTGCTTAGACCTAGTAGAATAGGTACATATAAGAGAAATTATTTCACAACACCTGCCTTTAAACATTGCATATTGATTTGAAATGATAGCTTACTGAGAAGCATTCTTGCAATTCTTGAGTTTTTTTGGAAACCAATCACAATTCATAATATATGTAAATTGATCTAGTTTTTGACCATGCATAGTAACTTCAGAAAAAATCTAAGTCGCAAGGGCACTGAGCAGAGAATATGCTCTGTTGATACACCCCATTTTACGGTACTGATAACATTCGTATTCGCAGGTAAACTGCAAACGAATGTGTAGCTACCTATACAGAGCAACGCAGAGAGGCTATTCAATTCGACTGAGTCTGTACGTAGATATGTGCCCAAGCAAAACAATTTTGCTACCTAACCATAGCACTAGCTATCTTTAATAACCACTTTCACTGTCCACCAGATCTGGGTGATTATAATTTTTTCTCTTGGTTTCAACAGATCACCTAGGAAGGACGACGAAAACGACAATGGTCTGCCGGCTGCCCCTCTTGCCATCAACATGGATCCCCTTTACAATCTTGTTAGGTAAGTCAAAGCACAGAAAATCTGTGTAACTAAAGCAAACGAAACGAACTGAATCTACATATACATACCTACCCAGGCCAGGATTCTATTTACTATGTGAGTGTCTCCCAGTGTGGTGTGAGCGTATTGTATGTGGATTCTGCTTCGTATTCTGCAGTATTTTACTTATTTTAAATGTATGTGATATGATATGATAGCAATTCAACTCTCCTTTCCAACCTTCCTCAGTTCAGTGCAAGCTGCAGCCACAGCCACTAAGATAGGAGCGAGGCGTATAAAATTAGTATCTTATATGCACTGCTAATGTGTGCTTATCTGTTTTATAGAAATGACTTTTGATATGGCTAATATATGCACATGTAGACATATCTTTACTACAGTGGTGCTACCTGAATCTATCAGTCTCTGTAATGTAATATGGACAGTGTGTCAGTGTACATTATTTATTATAGCGAAATACCTAATAGACTTGCTGTTACGCCCAAGTAACTAGCTATTAAATAAGTATTCATGAGTAGGCAATATTACATACGCAGTAGTCAATCTAATCGTGAGTCAAAGTACAATAGTAATGTGTACCATGCTATTTCGTAGCATTAAACAACACAATGCAGATAAATGCTAATGTAGTCGAATTAACTAGTTTTTACTAAGAGACGGACGACAAACAGAGACAGTGAAACAGCTCGAATGAGTGTCATGTCATACTTAAAAAACAAATAGTAAATAAATGCTACACCTAATATCGAGTTACATCTGAATTTATTGGAGATTACGTATGCAATGCGATATTTTACATATTAATAGCCTTACATGCTACCCACTAAATTGAAGTGTATAAAATGCAGTTTTCCGACTGACATTACTTTTGAATCCTTATAGACAATTTACAAGGTAATTCAATTTCGAAGTTTGGCTCTTTATGTGACTTCTGGCAAGTCGTCTCATCAAAATCATTGGAGACAATTAACTATCTGTAACTAATGTGTCACCTTCACTTATTGTTTGATCAGAGACTATTTTGCTACGAAAGCTAGGGCAGTTACCATTAAGCTTGCCTTCCTTTTTGTTTGCCTGAAAGAGTGGGCTGAACCAATTCCAAATAAGAGTATATAAATTCTTTTGTAGATTCTCTAGTTGGCTATCTTACATTGTTATATCCGTTTGCCAGCAGTATATAACCGCTACATAAGTATACATTGTAAAAATAAATAGCCCAATAAGTCGAGGAGTACCTACCATGGAGTTGCTTTACACACCAGTAAACAACATTAACATTGTCATTACTTATCTTCACAACTAATCGTTTCCAATCTCAGCTAGTAAAGAAAGAGAGTATAAGAAATACCTTAAATTAAACTGAAATTAGATATGGCGAGATTTTGTTGTGGTTTATTGTATTTCGTGCAGGGCAGAGTGAACAATACACAAGGCTTTAAGGTCCCGTTACAGTAGATAGTGACTTGTTGATGGTCAATGTAAATACTATGTGTGTGAGTGCGATATAGAAAACCAATGCATGTCAAACTATTGTTCATACTACTCAGATCTCTTTAGCTACAACAAAATTGCCGGTATTCTATAAAGTAGCACATTGTATTCTAGGTAAATTATGTTATAATAGGTATAATATGAGCGAGTTATTTATATGTACCATAAAGCCAGTTTGGTGCAATGAGTTGTGGTATGTTTACTTATCGTGAGATTTGAGGTGGCTTGGCAGGCGATTCAATGGTGATTGCTATTAGATTTTCTTTGAATTCGTCAAGCCATTATATTGAGCATGGTCTTTCTGACAGAAGAACTTCTCACTTAAGCATCAATCGTAGGTGAAAGTGATTTCAGACGAAAATAGATTTTTCTAAGGACAAATTCAAAGAAAGTGAAATGAGAATCCCATGTCCGTGTTTATAATGACGACCGGAGAATCTTAATTTAAAACTGACTACCAAATTTGGAGACAGGTGACCTTAGTCTATTGAATGGATCGAGAAAAGCTTTTCCTCTGTTTGTTGTCATTTTCGTTAAGTGTGGTACAATAAAATAATAATTATTATAGCAATCCTTCCCTGCAGCCCTCACGTAATTATTGCCAATAAGAGGAAACTATACTTTCCCATTTGTATTCTATAAGGTGCTGTTAATAGATCCTCAATAGATATCAAAGGAGGCAAACGCTCGATTTTTAAGTTCACTATGACTCCTCTGGTACAGGCCTTCAGCTCTGATAGTTTATGTTAAGTTACCACGTGCATCTACAATTATGTAGGACAGGAAAATTAGTGCACACATGCTTATATTCTTTTAATACGTTGTGCTTTACGTAAACCTAAATACAAAAGATAGTGCCTACGACTTTTATGGTTTTTCATCCTTGTTCCTTACATAGCTATGTGAATATTGTTTACGTATCTGCCACAGAAAATAGAATGTGAAGGATATAATATTAGTAAAAGTACAATTTGGATTACGTACCTACCTTAGTGTATGTACATTCGTGCTATTTGGTATTATTTCATACATATAGGCAATTATGCATGTACTGTTGGGGATTTCTGATAGCGAATGATTGTTTGGTTGAACTGTGTAAAAGAGAGATTTAAGGTTTAAAAAAACGAAATTAGGGCGAGGCTTGAATTGTTCTTAAAGCAACATTACCATTTATTTCACATCACTTACAGAGATACTAGGCGATGAAATGTTAGCATATTCTTGAGGTATAGTACCTTTAAGCTAGATAAACTATAATAACATGTCCTGATATCATATATTTATACTTATTTCTGTTCGTACTCGCCTTTAGTCCCGGAAATGTAATCTTTAACTTTAATAAGTTATTCACAGATCTGTGTATGCATGAGTTTGCTTGTGCAATGGCACATATCTGCTTTAAAATGAATACCAGATAGGTGTGTTTACTGTTTACATCTTGCCAAAAAATAATCTTAGCATAGTTGTGTTAGTAGAGTGCATGGGTAAATAGGAGTAATCACATTTATGTGGCATTATGGGCATGTACACACTTGTTTAAATTGTAGCATGTGCCAACAGCTTATTAGATATTGTTAGTTGTTTGTAACAACTTGTATCTGTATATACTTGCAATTAGTTTACTAATGTACGTAGGAAGCCACGACAGAAATGAATGAGGAAGCAATGATTGCATTACCTGTGCTTCACTTCAGTAGTAAACCAAAACAAAATTCAATTGAACAATTGAATGAGAGCAGTTTCGTATGTAGCCTGCGTACAAAGTAGCCAAGCCAAGCAAGGGAGTAATCAGTGCAGGAATGGGGAAAAGACTAATGATCACTTCTGACTACACCAATTATCTATAAATGCATTTAAGTATTCTATTCTGTTACAATTACAGGATGTAAAATAATGTCATTATAATATATTCAAGGATGAATTTCTTGTTCATTTCATTTGCATATAATTAATTGGAGCATTTTTTAATTTATGCAGCAATTTACATGAGCTTGGTCTTCGGTGAAATTCCGGGTGACAAAGATTTTAACAATGGGGAACCAGCAGAGAGTAATAGCAATGTCACAAAAAATTACACACTAACGGGTATACCGCAGATCGATTATGTGCACGACCCGAATCTTCCACGGGAGCTTAACGGCTATAATCTCTCGGATTACCCATTTTTAAATAGAGTCCCTCCAACAAATTACTCGTGCGATGGACTTAAAGATGGATTTTATGCCAGCGTCGAGCATAAATGTCAGGTAATGTACTTTTGCTCTTTTTTATCTTTAACTGGATAACATTTAACGTAAGTGCAAATACAAATAACTACGTAAGGTATGAGGAAAAGTAACTGGGTAAGAATTCTCTTAAGGTTAACTACCTTGTGTTTATTCTGTTTATGTACAATTGTTGCTTGTTCCCTTCTGCATGTCATTATCTGTAACTATCTATATTAATGCGCTATAAACGAACATGATTATACGTGTAAGTAGCGAATAAGGTTTGTGAAGGTTATGTTATGAGCTTCAGGGTGGGTCATCTCTGCTAACCACAGACCTTTAACATTTGTGGTTTATGGTGCCAATAATAAATTTCTGTTGCGTGTTTTAAGCTCCATATGAATTTGCAGGCACTGACAAAGTTACAGAGCAAGAAAACCCAAATAAGGAATCATTTGGGATCATGCAATATAAGATAACTATTCTAAGTAACCATTCACAAATTTCAAGTCTGCTCAAATGCATATAATTGCAACCTTAAGACGGGCGAGTCGAATTGCGTTAATGAGCACAAAAACCCCCACGCATTTTATCATTGCAATTTCATGATGTTTTTTTCTGAACTTATCTCTGTGCTAATGCTAACTAATGTTCCCCAAGTCTAACGCTCACACTAGCTCGCTAACTACTATCCCTGAGATGATATTGTATTTTATTATTGGATTTTATGTGCGTTTCTTTGCTCGTTCAAGTAGGTAATATCTATGTGTTAGTAGAATGATAACAGTAATAGATATAAAACTTTTGTAATAAACGTTACATGCTTTTACTGATAGCATTTTCTAAAAATCTGTTTGATGCAAGTAGAAACTGTTGAAAAGTGATTTTTGACGCGTGCAAAACTTTACTAGAACTTGCTAAGTAGCACAATCCCTCAGCTTTTAAATTACATCTCTCCAACTACAAATTAGATTCAATTTGCAGGATTTTATTTAATAACAGCAATTTCAAAATTAACTTAACTAAACAGCAAAAAGGCAGAAAATATTGCTACGACCTCGTGCCAGTACTTAGCCCTCACACGGATTGTCACAGTTATAAGCGTACAGGAATCTTCTATTTAATAGTTAACTACTCTCCTAATGTAAATCTACTTCTCTTAAACAATTATCCTACATTCCCTATTCTAAACCACTTAATATTGTACGCAATTTCAAATTTTAATACTGTTATTCTAACAAATTGAACATCTCAAAACAGATTACTTTTAAGCTTCGATGTACATTTTTTAGTACCGACAATAATAGCAACGCTAGCCAACCCGATGTATACCTTTGCTTATATAACTGCCGAGATTGATTTATCCATTATTTTGGTAATCTCATTCAAATGCAACTGCGTATATTCCACTTTTTTCTACCTGAGTCATTCTCACTACTATAAACGCCTTTTGCAAACCATTATAAAATTTTAAAATGCTTATGCGAATTGTTTCTTTAAAATTGTTTTCAAAGTAAATTATTGCTTTTGTCAACTACTGGAAAACAAATAGACTATGAACGAACATATTATTTACTCTTATAATCATTGCGTATCGTCTCTTATTTCAAGAAGCAATTTGTAATAATGTCTCAAATGCGTAGGTATGAACGCTCTCGGGCGGGTTTCATGGATGGCTTGTCTTTGGTTTTTATGGCATTTTATTGAATGCATTGCGATTCACTTTCCTCTGACGGCTAATCAAACGATATTTTCTTCCTGATTTTTGTGTTTACTATATGAGTAGTGTATAAGAATGTACGGAAATAGATAACAGATAAGGAGCTTAAGTATAAAGATCCCATTACGTTCCACCACCATGATGTGTATCTGAGTAAAATAGTACGCTAACCAACATAAAAATTGTCATTTTCTATTATTCGTCTTTTGGGAAAGGAAAATTGTAAGAGCTCATGTGTGTCATTCTAAATACTAACTTCCTTTATATGTGTTTCAAGATTTTAAATCTAACCATGCTTAGTGCTCGGTAACTATCTCTGCTATGGTTGTGCAGTTGATAGTTGGGATACACTAAGAATAAGATTGTTATTGTACGAATGAATAGTACTATACTAATCTCCGTGCACTATGTGCACTGTATTGCAGGAACAATAGAATTACAAATAGGTTCTCACTGTGTGGAGTAATATTACCATTAGAAGGGTATCTGCCTTAGTTTACTAGATGAATGAGTTCATATACTTATACAATTGTAATTTGTGTTTGCAGCTATACCATCAATGTCTGTTTGGAAACAGATATGATTTCTTATGTGCCAATTACACCGCCTTTGATCAGAGAACATTCATTTGTCATTTTGTCTCTGAAGTCGATTGTCCGAACTCAGCCTTATTTTTTCACAGGTAACCCTCAAGCATATCAAGTACACATTTACCCTTGATATTTAATACCTACTAACATGCATGCAATATACCTACAAATGCCTTATCATTAGAATTAATTATAGGAGTATTTACTTGGGCATTGATTATATAATTCATGTCAATTTACTATTTCTTGTTACAAATCCGAGTTAAAAAATGTTCTTTTGATTTTGTTGCCCATTTGTACTGTAGTGTTAGATAATGATATTGTTATTAGTCTTGCTTGAAAATTGAAAGTAATGAAAATACAACTCTCTTTAAACTGTTTTTGAATGCTGCACCTAATAATGGCCAACAACAGCTTTTAAAATTCAATCGATCTTGTTAAGCAATCAATTCATTTTAATTTCAATACATTGCATGAATGAGTTACAGCTACAACATTATTTCCAATATTAGTTTTACCTATATGAATGCTAAAATGAATGGGACTAATGACAATGACCTTTATATCTAGCTCACTTACCATGATATCTTGATTTTACTTATGCAATATGCTAATAATAAAGTATTAACTGAAATTTCTTGAAGAAATGATGCACTCTATATCGGACCTACAACAACTGCTGCACCCATACGAACGCGGCCTTCACGAGGACGTCAGCGTGTCTCACCTCTAATAAAACCCAAACCTGAAAAAAGTGTTAATGTAGAGGCTGCAAAGACGTCTACTGCATTGAAAAACCAAGAACCAGAATATGACGGCGATCCTTCAAAAGGAGAAGAAGATATCGACGATCAGGATCAACAGGATTATGATCAAGATGACACTCTACCGCGAAGGAAGGATAGAAAAAGAAATCGGAACAGGTGGAGAGGACGAAGGAGGAATTGTCGAGGAAGACGATGGTGCAGAAGAAAGCGTCCACCTGTTGCCTATTATGATGACTATTACGACGATGACGAGTATGCCGATGATTATGATGATGACTATCAAGAAGATTACGAGGATACATCCAGAAGAGCAAAGCCGAGTAGAGGGAAGAACAAGACTCGGACGAAAACAACGAAGAAAGAAGCAATTCAAAGTTCTAGTTCTATAAGCTCCAGCACAAGTGCTCCAGCTCCAAATTCTGTTGCAGAAACTGTATCATCAGGGGGAGCAGCACCTGGAAATAATTCTACTCCGGTCCCGTTAGAGGAAATTTTCTCCCAGAGTAGACCTCCCCCAAAAATCCGACCTCCAGTTCCGAAACACGCAGTGACAAAATACGAAGTTATGCAAGGACGCTCCTCTTCGGGAACGGTTGACAAAACCCCTATTTCTTCAACGACAGCAGGAAGTCAACCTGTTTCACAACAATCACAAAAGACTGAAAATGCAGAGTACGCAGAATATGATTACGAACCAAGTTCGACGCTCAAAACCAATAGACAATTAAGAACTAGACTACATAAATTTTCTACAACTTCTACAACAACTACAACCCCTAGAACTACAACAACGACTACAACAACGACCACCACAACGACAACTCCTGCACCAAGAACAACAGAAGCTCCTGAGTATGAATACTATGATTACGAGGATGATGAAATGCCCCAAAATGAACAACCTAGTAAACCAATAAGTCCAATCCCAACAACTACGACTACAACAACAACTCCAAGACCAATTGTTCAAAACCGTAGGTTTCGAAACAGAAAAGCAGATGGTACATCATCAACTCAAGAATCTGCTTACAGTACCAGCAGTAATCCGATTTTAGTGACTCATGACACATCTGTAAGTGTTACTGCTAAAACTTCAAGTCTGCCTGACCGGTTCGTGAGAAGAGGGAAGCCGGCTCCGGCTGTGAAAGTGTACAGCACGATAAATCCCAATCAGGCTGTAACTGAACCAATCGCAACTATTTCGAGTACTACACCCGAAATTCCTTCGAGTAGTGTTAGTGTTCGCCAGCAACAAAGCAGTTTCAATCAGCGATTTCCTTCCTACGAGGCCACCAACTCAAAACCTTCAGAACCACAAACAGTCAGGCCTTCGAGATTCTGGCAGAGACAGCAGAAAATAGTAACAAGTACGACAACAACGCTAGCTCCTCAGCAGCCAGGTAAAAGTATCCCAAAATATAAAAAAGTAATTAATGAATACACCTTATCTAAAATGATACCAAATATACCAACAAATGCACAAACAAATCCAAGGTCTTCAGAACTAAGGAGAGACTTCAACTGTCTCTTGGTCTTGTTTTCTATTTATTTTTATATTTTTCTCGATTTCAATTCAATGAAAGTGTCTTGTCTGCAAATAGTAGTGCACTATATATGGTTAACTTACTCCCTTTACTTTTCAGTTGAAATTAACTCTGTCTTTTGATTTATACAGAGTATGTTGAGTATTATGACGAATCTACTCCAGTGAGATACGGACATCACAAGTCGGCATCAACATATACACAACAGCAGCAGCAGCAGCCCCAACAGCAGCAGCAACAGCAACAACAACCTCCTCAACTAACTCAGCCTCCACGCCATCTTTCTCAGCAGCAGTCGTACCCCATGCAAGATTCTACGGAAATTCCTCACCAACAAAGAATGGTCAATTACAATACTTCTCCAAGATATCCAACATCCCCAAATGTGAGACCACTGGATCAGAGTAATTTTGTAACACCATATGCAACACAACAAACAAATTTGAGACCAACCCCGGAGTTCATTTCCTTGATTCCCGATGAAGACCCGTATTATTCGGTAGACCCACACAATTCCCGTCGTTTCGTTAATACCCCTGTACGACAATACACGTCAGCTCAAGAAACTTATCCGTCTTACGCACCACCACCCCCAACTTATGGTCAATATTTAAAAAGAATTCAACAAAGACATGTTATGCCTCAATCATATCCCTGGTACTAAGAATTCAATACTGATGGATTAGTAGTTTTGATTGGTTATTCGTTTTGAGTTTATGATATGACAATTGTATTGAATTTCACTTTGCACGATGACCAATTAATTTATTGCAGGACTTACATTTGAAAGTATCTCTGTTGTATGCAATCTACATTATTATGTGTGCAGTTTTATATGGCGTGGCTTCATTATCTTGTGGCTAGGATGGATTGGGAGTTTTTATGTTTCAGGAGGGGTTGTTCATTTTTAGATGCTAAATATGTAATGATAATGATATATGGTATGCAGCCCGTGTGAGTATTTATGCGGAGTTACATATTATTATTGTACTACCTACTACTCAAGATAGATAAGGATAAATTGCAATTAGCAAATACTCAATTCATCGTAAAGAAGTAGTGCTAGTGTCGTGTGCATGCGTGAAAATAGAAAGCTTACAATACAATCAGGGAGCAGGGGATTGACATAATGTAGGATTATTTACCTGTAATTGCAATCCTCTGATCTCTGGCTTACAATTTGCTAGCCTGCCTGCCTGCATGAGACGGTGTAATTACTTAAATACAAATCACTTGCATCATAAGTTACAGAGACAACTTGAGATGCTGTGAAATATTATGTTCAGTGACTGATGTGATGGAAATTGTTATTATATTAGATATAGTGTAATGTATTGTAATATAATAGTACCTACTCCGCGTTTCGTCTGCTAAGTACTTCATCAACCAATAGTTCTTCCTACTCATTTGTTTTACTCAACAAATAAAGTTAAAACAATTATTTTTGAGATATCTCACGTTTTCAATTACTGCTCTTTTATTTTATTTCATTCTCCCTTTGTTTTTCATCATTATAACAATGTATTAATCATGTTGCCTAATAATACTTCAATGAATAATGACTGCAGTATTACATACAAAACTTAATCCAAATTCTTCTTATACTAATTTGCACAACCTATCACAATTACATTTCACATATGCACTATTAATATGGTTCTTTGTAATATTTAATTCCAACCAATTCTACAGATACCATTCGATGTGTAAATTATAGTTGCTTTGTAAACTTGTGCATTAAACCAGTAAAAATGAGCGTCAGCCCATGTATAGATCGTTCTTACACATCAAGTGATTAACTATGTAAATTGATGTTAATACATCTTTCGTATTTAACCTCACTTCGTTTGAAGTATGTATCAAATTACAACATTAATTTACCCTTCTCAGTACAGCTTCTAAGGGCACCCTTACTTACTGCGCTTACTAATCAAAATCTGAATATTCAAAATAAAATTTACTTTAAATGATTGTGTCATGATTCTCATTTTGCAAATTGGAAATATTTCTAAATTAATGTATGTTTTGTTTCATAGGCTTGTGTCTTTGACTTTCTGTCATAATCACATCGGCGCCACAATATGAATGTGATTCGATGATTGTGAGTCCCATTGGTTATATTTAGTCGAAATATGATGGGGATTTTATTGGCAACAACAGTTGTTGCATTGACTGATTGTACTACATTTTTTAGATATGCTTCCGTGCTCACAATATTTAAATCAAGCAATTTAATAGCGAAAGACCATTACTTACAGATACATATTTTCTTGGCAGTGTTCTCAAACTTGGTTTTTCTCTTTTTTATTTTCCAATTAGTTTCACTTGCATTTAAGTACATTTAAATCATTTTAATCCTATTATATTAATAATGAGGAAGAGATAATGCGGATTGCAAACAAAGAAAGCGTTTACGACAATCTCATCATCTCAATATTTAAAGATCACAAGAATTTGAATTTCAATATGCAGCTGTAACTGAAAATACAGCATTTGCTCTTAAAATCCCAATATACATTTTAGCATGCAGCAACAATGTAGCATGAAAGGTATAAATTTACGTTGGTCACTCTTGAATTCGATAAAAGTACACGTATTAATGGCGTAGCATGAATAAAGTGCTCCATTATTTGCAAAGGTAAGTTATTAAAGCCGATATGTTGTCATTACAGAACCAAATAGGTTACGTCCTTAAAGATTTTCACTCCTTGGAGAATAGAAAGAGTAAACATTAAATCTAAATGTCAATACAACAATGTAATTTATTCTACTCTGCCTAATTTAGAATTCACAGAGGGGCTACTTTATAGAAATTATTTGTAAATTCATAGATTCACAGAAATTAACTGTCTTAGATGAGTAATAATAGTAGGAATTATTGTATCATGATACTAACAAAGGAGTACAAGTATAATAAATATATCAAAATGAATCATCTAGTATTAACATTGTTTTTATGTAAAGATAAAATCAAAATGAAATTAAAATATAGATATAAATACACAGAAGCTGAGGGTAACCAAACTGAAAGGGTAGGATGAAAGTAGAAGATGCAAAAGAAGACAGGAAAATACAGAAAAGCGTCGCAAATGTGATGTAAAGTAGAACGATTACTCTAGTGGAACAAAAGAAAACATATAAAGCTAGATATTTGAAGCTCGTTTTTACATTAAATACATAGACACACAATTGAATCTTTTGCTTTACACAAAGACTTTATCTAACTGGTCTAGCTTGTCTGATAACGAGTGCAGTACAGTGCGAAGCAGACTGCTGCAGACTTAGATCATAATTTTCCCATCCGTTTCATTCAAAGTGGAGGAAAAACCCATAAGAAAACGAGTCTCCAGAGTTTTTATAGGGCAACAATAATGCAGAAGAATACACAGAACATTCCTTATTATGCACTAGGCATGTTTAGTTATATTATTTAGCTGTTTTATTTTCACGTATAAAGTACATACATTCTTGGTGTGCATTATAACTTACATTTAAAGTTTAAACTAATATATAGCTAATACTAAAGCCAATCGTACTTATAGATCTGCATTGCCTCATATTACATTGGCATGGCATATGGCATGGAGAAACACCTTTGGATCAACCTGCAGATCCGGGTTCACCTATTTCTGCTCCCACTTACAGAGATATTATGTTAATGTTAAGTATTGTCCATTGTCCCATGTTGCTTGAGCCGACTGCCGTGAAAACGCCGACGGAGAACTAAAACAATCCATTCCTAGGTTTTCTATATTTACAACAACAGAGTGGTAAATGATCTTTACAGTTCAAACAATTCTGCATACTTTGTCATATGTGTCTTTGATAAGAATCAACGAGTTGGTCACAGATTTTGTAAATATGGACATCCTCTCTCAGCATTTCTTGTACTGCAGTGTTTTCTGAAGGCACTCTGGAATAGTAATTGCACAACGTGATGAAAAGTCGCACAAACCAGGGAGCCCTCCGTAAGCCATTGTCGTCTTATTAAAGGCTTCGACAAAGCCTAGGAGAGGCTACATAGTAAGGCGAGGAGTCGTTGTCGTTACCAGTTGGATATTACATGATGTATTCTTGACATCTTTGCCTGGTCTGATTTTTTGAGATGACTTTGTTGTTCTTGCTGACTTCGTGTTGAATATCCTGTCCTTCTCCTTTAAGTCGAACCGGACACAGCTTATCAACACAATTTACGTCCATCACTATTTCATAAATAACAAATGCCGCTCACTCATGGTCAAACGATTGTACCTGAACAACTTGGAAATATGACACTACTTACACTTGGTATTTAAGTGCCCTAATTGTAAACATATACATACGATACATAAGGCGGGTATAAGTTAATATATGTAATATCAGTAATATGTAATAACATTAATAAGCAATACATTCCACCATGTAGTATAGTAAGTACCTGAGAGGAGCTTTTTCACCTAATTGTGTTTACCTTCACTGTTTTGGTATTGCTATTAGTGTGGTGGTGTGATATGTTGTTCTTATTACATAAGTGATCTACGATACGGATACATAATACAAAGATTGCATACTTGAGAAATAACTTGCACTTGATCATATCACAACTATTAGGTTCTACTAAGCTGAATAATACGCTAGTCGATCTTATACCTAGATGGAAATTGTGAGGTATCCGCTTGACTTTTTTGGATAAACATGATGTATAACATAATTCTATTAAGAGGAACTAGTTTATTACTTAAAAAATAGTATTACGTACAAATACATTGGTTGTACCTTATTAAGTAATAAGCTATGAATTGTTTTGCACCACACAACACAAACCATGGAACGATGTATGCACACAACCACTGCACAGAACAAATGCAAAGAAAATGAAGAGTTTGGTTCAGATCACCAACTATAATTCACAATCAGTCAGAGTCAAGTCAAAACACTGTTGGTGTTACTTATGTATTGTACATGAATTAAATGTTAATTCTGGTGGAAAGTTGTTACCTCTTAAAGTTTCATCTACCAACTGGCTCTTTCCGTATGGTTTTCTTATTTTATGTATACGTGATGCACTCCTCTAAGTGTACACATGCTGACTTGGATAAAAACGGCATAATCTATGTAGAATAATGTAAAATATTTCAATGCGGGAAAGAGGTAACCTTGGTTTTCATAGGAAATTCCAACTCCACGGAAGCGAGCAAAAACTATCCCGCCCGCCTTACTTTAGTTAGCTTTGTACTATGCTTATGATTAGTCAGTTCTTGGCTTTAGCTGCTGGTCTGGTCATTCACCACTATATATTGCAATTCAGATGCAGATTGTAAAGATAATATTCCAATCCTCACTCTATGCTTACTTGTTCATGCACTACTCGAATTAAAAGCATTTAGTACTTAATACCGAACCATCACCGCACCCTTTGCAGTGTTATAAAGCTAGTTAGTATCATTTAGTATGTCCAAAGGTGTTTGTCTTTTCCTGTCTATTGTAGTTCGATATTTTATAATTTCCATGCCAAGATTTCTTGAAGAAAACAAAATGTATTAGTCATACTCGTGTACATATATTTTATGGTTGTCGATTCCTATCCCTGGACACTTTCTTAATACTGGCATTCAATCAAATACATAAATAGTTACTCAGATAGTACATATTATGCAAAATCAAATATACCTTGGTTTCTTTTTAAGGGATGAATTACAAGTATCTTACTAGAAATAGTTAATTCTATTTATTTATAGGCATTACCTTTTTCTTTTTCTATGTACATTGTAGTTAGCATTGTTAGTAAAATAAGTAAGAAATTAAACTGAACCCTGACAATGAGTCATTCAAAGAATTAGATAGGTAATTGCCTTTATGCTAACTACCTACTAGTCATTCAAGGTTTAATAATAGCAACAAAGCAACTATGGGAGCAGGGACATGCCACTCCATTCTTTACTCATGCAAAACTTTTATGTGAGTATCCAAATCCATGGGTAAACCAGCAAAACGAGACACAAATCAAATCTTGGCTATTTCTACTTGCTCAATACACAAACTAACTGTCTTGACTTATTGGAAATACCCACTACTAATTTTTACTATGCAATGCTGCTAACGCGATTGTAAACGCTTTTTCTGTTCAGGGGAATCCTAGAGGCGTTTTATTTATCGAGTGATGTGTGATTCCGGATACAACTGTAAATAACCAGATGAAATACAATTATAATTACGATTAGGTACCTACGTCGCTACAACTGTATAGTTTATACCATCAACTATTCTACCGCATTGTCAGTATAGTATGAACATTTAAATTATATATTCACAAAGTCCATACGCAGTCTTTGTGTGCAGAATATATCCTGTTATTTGTTTGTAATTGCAATTTTCCAATTCTCAGTGCAGTCAGTCTTAAGAATGGATAAATTCAAGTTCAAATTCCTCATCATAAATGTAGTATAACGAGGTACTTGTGTAGAATGTGGATATTTAATGCAGAAATGGAATTACCCTATTTCATATGAAATTCCATGTTGCACCTAATTAAAATCTCACCTTTTTATGTATTTTATGCTTGGGTTGCGTGTTTTCTGCAAATGGATAGGTTAACTTACTTAACTACCTATGTAGGTGTTAATAATGTAGTACATGTCTACCGCCTACATAGGCCACATATCTTTTAGTTACCCACTAAGTATGCTATTAATAAGAGAAATTACGTGATAGAAACTCCTAATCGTAAAGAACAGGTAATCTTGTGAACAATTACTGACAACTCTAGAATTATAATGCACAATTGCTCATATCTCTGTTTTGTAAACTTATTGTACATATTTATAACTTCCAATTTGCATTGCTTTATTGCATTCCTCATTCCTTCCAAGTATGCCAATATTTGTTGCATTAAAAATTAAAATATTGCAAAACCCATTAAGCAATGAATCACATGATATGCTCTCATAACCCATTCCACTACCTAACGTCCATTCTTAATAGTTTCTATTCTATAACTCTGATCTCTAGATCAGAATTTAAGTAAAAATAGATTTAAATAATGTAAAGGTTTTTGGAGTCTATAATTTATGCAAACTTAGCGGATTATCATTAATAAACGCATGCAATTACAATAGATATCCGTCTTAACAATTATACTATGTTATCAATGTTAGCCCTTACTGATAAAAGTCACTATCTTGCTAGAAGGATGAATCTGACCTCACAAGAAACTAAATCGGCTAAATAGAAACGTCTAGTCCTCTAGTCACAGTCAAGTAAAAGAAAAGATTTACCTTGCAAAGGAGGAAATACCAGTAGACTTAGGGAGTTCCAATTCACAAAGAAATAGGAGAAACCAGGTCGTAGAAGTATCTGTGGAGCTAGAAGTGAAAATCAACATGATTGAATTGGACAAACCACAATGCGATGGGTGTAATGAAAACTGCAAAGTGTGTCTGCAGGAAAGGTAAAGGTGAGCGTAGCTAGAGTGCATAATTATTTGATTCCGTTCTCCTGTCTGACTCACTGTCTTCCCCAAAGAATCGACTTCTGTTGTGTATCATTAAAGAAAATTGCATTCTGAGAATACACGCTCACAGGTTGCAGCTAAGCCTGTTGGTGCAATCAACAATAACTCAAATAACTATTATTAATGTTAAATGCATGGATAGAAGTTCATCTTTGTATTTACGTACGCACGTATGCCATTTGTTTTTGTTTTCCTAATCGTCAATGCAATGACCTAAACAAAGCCAACCAAATATAGCACACCAATTGCGAAAATTGGGATTGTACTGATAATGCAATTAAAATATTGTAAAAATTACAAATTTAATAAATTTTATTTTATGTACTTTTGCTACATAATTTTATCACCTCTTTAAACAGAAGTGAAACTATTTCCTAGCATATCCCCTATTTGTAAGTTTGAAAATCTGTCTACAATATCAAAAGTACAACTTTGTTTCTCGACTTATATCTTCTGGGTTAGGAATATGGGTATGACATTCGCAATGATTACAAATGACTTATTGAATGATGTAGTATGTTTCCATAAAACGATTTTTATGTGCATCGGAATACATACCTTGCGGTTACATAACTTGCACTGCGGTTTAGCCCTAGTTGGTTGGTGTAACTGCAAGTTGAACCCGGATACGGCCTTGCT
Source organism: Yoshiicerus persimilis (assembly GCA_020352615.2). Classification (NCBI taxonomy): domain Eukaryota; kingdom Metazoa; phylum Arthropoda; class Collembola; order Entomobryomorpha; family Tomoceridae; genus Yoshiicerus; species Yoshiicerus persimilis. Next base: position 30,255,663 of record CM036940.2, on the reverse strand, counting down.
TTAGTATATGCATCGTGGTAAATGGTAGGTGTACATAAAACTACGATTGACGATGGGTGAGAACATTACAGAACTTAAATTGAGACTGGTCTTATCTATTGTAAAGTACATACCTGTGAGTTGTTAGGATGTTTCTCTTTTCTTGAGGCACTTGCCACATAAGCCAATGACAATGACTTCCAGTTGGTTCCCCATATCCATTCTTTGAACCTTAAACGTATCTTCTCCAAAATATCATGGAACTAATCTAGTATGTAGGAATTACTAGTAGTTTCTTCTGAATCGCCAACGCTCAATGCAGCAGTACGACAGAGAAGAAGACGACTTTGCAGAAGATAGTTTTGGAAAGAGAAATAAAGAAATATTATGTTAAGGATAATAGTTGTAGGTTCAAAATTTTGGTACCAATTTTAGAAGAAGTGGTGTGTTGTCAAGAAATGGTTGCTGGAATTGACAAGAGGCTGGCTGTGTGTTGAGAGCAGAAGACTTGGAAGTGGAGGATGGTTAGTGAGTAGTGGTTGGCTAAGGTGACACTCGTCGAATGAATTGGAACAGCGACAGCAATGCAGTAACAGTAAGATCCACATCGTGTAGATGTGAGTTTGGCCGACCGGCGCCAGTAACCAACCTTGATGTTGGTGGCGACTGCCTGCTCTCGTCCTTGCCTATACACATACCTATACATACATTACTTACTTTACTCTCACTCACTCACTCCAATACTTTTTTTCGCAATATCTGCATTTTTATCCCAGTTTTTTACGACAACTATTCAGAAAGCCAAGCAAGCCACTCGCTCTCATCTCATCCTCAATACTACATCCAAATATCTATCCAAATGCAATCCAATCTAACGATCACTGGTTACCTACTACCAACTACATATTACTATCAACATTAACATAGCACTAATTCAACTAACCATCCTTATTCCATCCATGTATCATTTTCCCCCAATTGGACTAAACCAGTTTTATTGCTTCTCTCCTTCGATTCCTAGTGTCCTGTCTTGTCCTCTCTTCTCCCTCGTCGCTCTGTCCTACTACTCTAATGGCTATGCAATAACATACGTGTGTTGTTGTGTATAATAATAATATTATTACTGCCAAACCAAGTACCAATGCAAATCTTCAACTGCAGTAATGCCAAATACACTTACATTACTTACATTACACGTACGAGATTCTTTTCTGTTTTATGTTTGTAGTAGTACTTACAAACTTACAACTTACGTTCTATCGTATGTGCAAAAGAATCTCAATTTTACATTTACAGCATCAATCGTGTATGGATTACTGTGTACAATACAGCATCTACATAATATAGTAAGTATCTTTGTACACTGACTGTGTTGTGTATTGTGTCCGACTTGACTTTTAGTTGTATTTATTTTTTTTAACAAAGTCACTCATCGTCAGTCACTCAGTTTACTAGATATTTAGTTAGACAAGACAAGAGAACACTATTACCATTTATACAATCATTCCATATCCATACTGAAACTAAAACTAAACCAAGATACGATAATGCGATAGCAGTATTTATAACTACTATTTTATAGCAATACCATTATTATAACATTCCACTTGTGACTTGCCAATATTGTTTTACCGTGTTTTTCTACTCACAGGCTTCCACTCAGCTCCTAGCTATTCTAAAACTAACCTTTAACAACTTTCCTTCTCTGCAAACTATATTTGCATGCAATAGTTACTATCTGCAGATATTAGTATACTTATATGTAACTAGTATTATTTACGAATACATAATTCTATTGTTATACCTTGTCTAAAAGATCTTAAGTATGTGCATTGGTATTCTCTACGTATCTTCACTTTCCGTTTATAATCAATTGCTGTCTTATGTTTAGTTACGTCTGTCCTGTGCTATTCATGCATGAATAGCATAACCTATCTAATAGTAAGTTTCTATTGTAAATCTAGGTAATGATAATAGTACTAGTTGTTGTATCTCTATGCCTATTTGCAAATTCCCTAATGGATTCCATCTCCATAGGAGGAATGCATTACATTATGCATATAGATTAGCAAGAGATAGAAGAATCTGCAGAATCCCATTTAGTTACAGCATACATAATATTTATATTTTAAACTAAATAACATACGTAATAAAAAGCAACATTTCTTTGTGACCATTTTTATACAATCGATCATTAACATAGATAAAATTAATGAGATTATGATGTGATTTCATTTGCTCTTGATTTAATACAACTATGCATTTTGAACAGAAGATGTTGAAATCCAGTGAATTGACATTCTGATGGTGATACACGATTAACATGATTAGCTCTTCACTTTTGTTGCTACGAAGATCGAGTATTCATCAAGTGAGGGGGAAGAGAAATGCATTACCTAAATTAGAATCACAGTCAAAGTCAAGTACAAAGGAGCATCTTCAGACATATTCTAATTTCTCACATCACACCATTTCTTTCTCAATTGTCAATCGAAGTGTCTTCTTTTGTTTGTCATTGTCGGCTGTCTTATTTTCAACTCCTCACATTCACACTACATAAAAATGCAACTTTTTAACTATGGGGAATGCAGCTTTTTACGTTTACTGATACTCTAATGAGACAAATATGCAGATAATGTCATCACGTCATCCTATATTTAATTCATGACAGTCCAATCACGTACCTAAGTATTTGTAGGTGAAGACTGTTGTTATTTAAGGTACTTTGCTCGGAGATAAGTCTATTTGCGTAAAGAAACGTATTGTACCGTTACATGACACTAGTGTAGGCTGTATTTATAAAAGTATGTATAAATAATTCAAGTCTACTGGACTCTGACTGTGGACTGGACATTGTTGGCAAGAGTTGATTAAGGTACATGGGAAAACACGTTGGTTGTTGTTGTAGGGAATATTATGGGAACTGATTTCATTAATAATAATACAGTTTAGGAGACGATGATAGTAGACTGTGCAATTATATTACTCAATGTAGGATGGAGACAGTGGTGAGAATTGCGTTGAAGAAAGAGTAAAAAGTGTGTATAGGCCAGTAGCAAAAGGAAGATGGAAGATCACTCAAGATCAGTGATCAGACAGCTTACCTAGTATTTATGTAAGTAATTGTAAAAGGTTTGCATGGTCAAAGTCAAGGCACCAAGCAACTCAAGCAGAGGACCTCTATCACATTTCAATTTTTTAATTGGACAATTTCAAATTTGCATATGAAGGCATAAGGTCGGCGACTAAGCTCTGAACTAGGTAAACTCTACACCAACTTGCGATTATGATTACGCTACAACTACTTACCTAGCTATTACTTATTATCCCAAGATACTAGAGATTACATTAAGCATGGCATGACAGCCAAGTCACAAACACCAAAAAACCTGTAGAGCTTCATCTTAGACTTCATTTGTATTTGCATCCAGTATAATATAATAAACCTTACAAATATCTGCACATTATAATCTATATACATAGCTTCCCTTAGTATAGTGAAGAAAGAACGGTTATTATAACAACATTAGATTACCTAAGAGTTTGGTTTGATCGAAAAGAAATACATTGTTTTCATCTTACGATTACTTCACGGGTGTTTTGTTGTGTTACGTTCTATCAGAGATTATGTATGTTATGTTACGTTGTATTTAGTTAATAGTGATACAATGTGTACATGGTATAATGTTGCTTTATTTAGTTTTTAGGTTATAATATTGAATTGAACTATTACGTTACATATGGTATAACTATTACGTTACATGATTATGTTTTGTTACTAGTACACACAAAGTTATTTTATTGACTATTTGCATTGTTAGGTGTATTGTAGTATAGAGGAGTGCAGAGAGTAGATGTAATAAGAGGACTAGGAGGCATGTTGCAAAAAGAGTAACCAGGAAGCGGATTTGCTTTCCGCGACGCGCCGACGACGGCTAGTCGCCAGTCGTCGACTAAAAACGCCCACCACATCCACGACGACGACTACCTCATCTCAATTAGAATGCCGAGTCTTACTGACTTACTACACGAACATTACCTTACTTTACAATACTACATACCAACACAACACCAACTAAGACAACCAATCCAATCTTAAACATACTCCTTTACTATCTCTACAACCAAATTCTCTGTTTCATTACTCTTAAGCTCACATCTCAATGTCTTAGAATATTCTCAGCTTCTTACTGCTCAATTACTTCAATCTCAAGGCGCCTCTTTCTTGTCAATTCTCACGCAGATCAAACACTGTCCTACACCACACTCTAATATGCCAAAAGACTATAACCATAAGCTCTACGTATGTATACAAAGTACAAAACTAATGCTATTTAACAGGTACTTACTAGTATCTACACTACACGATCAACTTTGGTATGCAATCAGCGAAAAAATTACATGAAAAGCCGTTGGTTTCCGAAACTGATTGCACTGTGGTATGCTAATGAAATGAAAACGTAATTCCCCACAAGACATTTAGTCGCGTAATAACAGTCAACATCATACAACATCACATCAAAGCACAAAGACACAAAGTGTACACACTTGTCCTAATAATATTACCTCTACAGTAAACATGCATTTTTAATTTTGAAGGCTGTTCAATGCTGCGAGAAGGAATGAGACATACTCATATCTTTAATAAGTACACAGTCATGGAATCTAACAACAGTAAACCATCAGGTTTGCAATGTACACTGTTTCATGTTTCATGCGTGAAATACTACTTTTAAAAACACCCCTACCAAATGCTTTAAAAGTCAAAATCAATAATAATCAAACTTTAAAAAAGCAAATTCAGTCATAATTGTAATTGCTATTTAATAAACAAGTTAAAATTAAGAAGTTTTTAGTTTGGAGTGTACTTACGCACTTGTAACAAAAAAATATACCCACGTCTCGTCTAATATTCATTTTATCTACACGATTTCTGGATGGACATATTCATTTTTATATTTGAATTTTATGTCATAGTCATGAAATAGAGTTATGTAATATTGTTTGGTTTAGGGTGCCATGAATCATGTGTGTTATAAATAGGTGCTTCCCTAATTGACTTAGATCACTGAATTTTTAAAATGTGCAAATAAAACGTACTACTGCATAAATTCTCCTTGCAGGATTAGGATTATCTCTTTTTTATGCTGCAACTGCCCACGGCACACCGTCCAAACAAGTACTCAAATCTTTCCATAAAAATAAATAATTCCTCTTTCCAAATTGTTCTTTGTGCACACAGTCAGTCAACTGAGTCAACGATAACAACTACTGAAGATGCTACATTGTTGCTGTATCATTGTTGCTGTATTAAGGAACTTAAAGGGTTAAACGAATATTGACTTACGCAACAACGTTCTGCATATTACTAAGATGTAGTACAAGCATTTTCAATAATTTAATACTTTGTTTGACGCAACACTAAATTATAGCACAGGAAACCAGGTTAAGATGAACTTGGATAGGCAACACCGCTGTTCTGTTCCACAATTTGGACTTATCTCCTTTCAGTAGCTTCCCCATTTGTGCCTCAGTTACAATCGATCTGGAATCGACTATTACAGTAACATTGATTTTTACGGAAATTCTACTTTAAGCAAGTATAGCTTCAGTAACATACTTCAATAAGCTTGGTTAAATCCCTTCATTAATTTTCCGAAATACAGATACCCATTGATTTTATAAATATGTATACCGTATTTCTCGAAATAAGTTTCAGGGACCATTATTTTCCCAAGGCAGCATTTTGCTGCTAATAATGCTGATTCAAACCACATGCGTATTTATTTCTACGTGGGAGAGTATTTTTCAATGCAGGAAAAGTTTATTAGTCAACTTTATAGGATAAATGTGAAGGTATAAATGTAAATACAGAATTAGTCGATATCCCTCGTTTCAGCATCTGACGGTATAAGTACATCATCAGTAGAGAGTGTAGGAGCAGAGATTGTATTCGATTTCTATTTGTATCCACATCTTTCATGATTTTCGGTCGTGGTTATTTACATTATCAATGCATATGACTGTCTGTGCAATACATGGTAATACCACTGTAGGATTATACTTTGACGAGAAATACGGTAATTTATGAATTGAGTTCAGTTTGGTCAAGACTTGAAATGCCATTTGAATCTTTGAATGCTTCTACATAAAGTTCTAAAAATATTAAAGCCTTTTACGCTCCATAAAGAGGCGACAAATTCTGTACACTACAAAATTGACTTGAGCAAGTCAGTGCAAGCTAAACATAACGATCTCCATTTTTCAATAAATAGCAACGGTTTTTCATTTCTGAAATAACGCGAAAAACAAAGTGCTTTATTACCTAATATGCGAGGGATGTGATGAGATGATGACGATTATCGCAAATGGAACCCATTTAAGATTGACATATTCTCTTCCTTAATGAATTTTGAAACGAAATCATTTCACATTTATAATTATAACGGTACGTATACTTACGATATACGTCAAGAGTTTATTAAAAGCATTGTATAAACATTGTATCAAACACTGGAGTTCGAACGAGGAGGAGTAAATTTACATACACTACAGCAGCATCTGTAGAAATACAATTTGTTAGTGAGGGAAAATACACATACTTGCTTGGTTTGACTGGTTTAAATTGTCATACATCTAAAACACACACTTCTAATGGAATACGCAAGGTACGCATAAAATAAACACTCATACAATACTTATATCTACATCTATACTTTACTGATAGATATTTATAAACTGCATATTATTGTTACTGTTATTCGTTGCTGAGATTACCTTACAAAAGAACATTGGATCAGACTATTTAGGATCTCGACCAACTAAATTTACCAACTGTAATTAGTAATTAGTAAACTTAGACTTTATTTTGTGACTACTACATTGTGCCTTTTGTTTGTAATCTCTTCTTTATATTACTTTACGAATTTTTATAGCTTACTTTAACTACGGAGTGTTTAGAGATTATTTATAGTACATGCTAATAGAGTATTCATATTTATGTACTTAGAATTTAGGGAACAGTTTCACATATCTAACCTTAATTTACATAACTAACAATAAGCAGTACACGTCGGGCACGTTAAGTATGGCTTAATACATCACTAACAATAGTCTTGGTAGGACAAGGACAGTAGATGCGAATATGTACATACATTAAATATCATACAATCATGTACACAACTGTTTATGTACAATTATAGTTACTAATTTGTAACTTAAGACATCTTAAGAAATAATTGGCAAAATAACCGTCGATTACTGAAAACTCGAGTATGTATAGGTATGTACACCATCAGCGAAGTACTAGTCGTCTCTGAATGCTAAACCATGGATTTATCAATCTTAAAACATTCTTTGCATAACATAATGTATAATAGAACGTAGAAGCAAACTAAATGAGCAATATAATAGAAACGGAAATTGAAAATACTAGTGGAAATATTCTCATCTCATTTTAAACGAGTTGATAGCATCACGAAGGCAAATACTAAATAATTAGCATCATGGTCTGATATTGCACAGTAAACAATTTAGCTAAGTTACCTAAAGCGGTCAAAATCCTCATAGAGAATTCACTTCTGCTGACAAATAACAAAAACAATGTTAATAGAGAATCACTGAAACCTAACTTTTAAAAAGAGATACAGTTTTAAAGCCTCTGTACATAAAACTGAAAGTGAGTAAATTCCAATACATGCCGTGAATATTTTTACGGTATATGGATAACAGCAATAAGTAAATTATTTCGTATCATAAAATAACAAAAAGTAGAAAAGAAAGAAGACCTGGTTAACATTTTAAAATGACGAAGAACAAAACAGACTTATTAAAGTTGCCTACGTCTAGTTACACAGACAATTCAGCCCAAACACAACTGAAAATATGGCACAACCTAAATGAACACGTAAGACAAGGAATTGCCAGTCTTAAATTATAAAGTGCATACAAAATACTTGGGTATGTTTCAAATATAATTTTAGGTATAGTAAAACGAATTAATAACCACTACAGCTACGCAATAAAAAATCTAGTAAAGCTCACATACTGACAAAGAGTAAAAGTTCGTTAGATAACTGTATATAAATGCAAATAAAACAATAAATATCTCTTAAAATTATGCCGTCTTTCAGCATTGGAATTCTGATGCTGTAATAGCGTTTAGATCTTTCATTAGCCCTTCCAGATTAGAAATTTCTTGACTGAGCTCTTCTGTGCTGTAGCACTTCTGAAGAGGGGAATCTTCTCCTGAGCATCCTTTCGGGCTCATTGACTTAGGTATTCCAGAATGTATGGGCAACTGTGAGGTTGAGATCCGTTTTACAGGCGAACTGTGCAATCCTCCCATATTGGGAACTACACCAACCACACCTGTCCCTAAAGGACGTAAGTTTACTGCAAAAATGATTTACCAAATAATATTAGATTCCTATTGATTCCCAAAATGCGGAAAATATCATCTTCACATTAAATTACCTTTTGGTTGTGGAGTGGTTGGCTGATGACTACCGGGAGGAATGGGAACAGCAAAACTCTTAAGATTTCCTGTTGTACCCGTTCTTCGGTTTAGGGTACCTAAGCTACTACCCGAATGCGTTCCATAATCGGAAGTTACACTACAACAAATGTGTGAGTCATTAATCATATTTACAATTGCAATGACAATTGGGCATGTATAACGTTTTAAATGAAAGACATACTGTGGCATCGTTAAGTTGTGCTGACTGGAGGCAGCAGAAGAGCCGCTGGCAACACTGTCGTAGGTTTTATTATGACCATCAGTACTTTGGCCGGAGCTATCTCCTCGGAAGTGAGACTGACTTGTGCGTGCTAAAATGGGATTATTTCGTAATTCAATCCCTCCCCCACCAACTGTTCAAATTATAAAAAAAACAGTTTTATAAAATAATTTTCGTTGAATTTTTCCAACTGAAAAAAAGAAATGGGTATCTTTACTAGCGTACGAAAGCAGTACATCAAACAGCGAGGTAAAAATGCAAAAGCGAATTTATAAAACTCACCATCGTTTTTAAAAAAGAACGGCTCAACAGGAATTTTTATGGGTTTGGGTTTTCTGCGACCCAATGAGTGACATTGATTGTGAGGCTGAATGTTATCAGATTCCCTAAAGCCTTCACAAATACAAAAAGGGACGATAAAACATACAACATGCAAATACAAATACAAAAACGCTACTAATTAACTACACACCACATGAGCAACAATACATCAAAGTCACAGAACGATTACTGTACAGATAAAAATCTATTCTAGAAAAGCTCAACTGTTTTAATACCCAAATAAGAAGACATGAAATTTCTTTTATCCAATGAATTTGTGCTGTGCTGCAGTGGAGTTTTCTCCTCGGGGTCTCCAAATTCTCTAGAACCTCTGGACGACGGGCTTAATGGAGTCTCTGTTCGATGAAGACCTTTTTCTACACTCTTTAGTTCCATTTGGTCGTGGTGTATCCACAAATCCGGTGGTTTCAGGTCAGGCTTCCTAGGTTTTCTGAATAAGAATTCAAAGATTGTGATCAATCATGTTTTCATGCTTACCCTGCTAGATACGATTCAGTGCACCATTTTTAACTGTTGTCTTACTTGAGTGTAGAATGCTTTGGAGAAGCCTCGTGACCCTTTTTACGGTAATACACGCAGAGAATTACACTAGCAAGGGCAAAGACGACAGAAAGGCAAATTAAAATGTAAAGTACAATCTGATTTGACTTTACATCGGATTCAGCTAGAAAAAATCAAACACGAATTATTTCAATACACATAAGTACAATACACTTCTTTTGTTCTTCAACCTTAAAATTGTGTTTTTGTATGGAGTATAATATAGTGTGTGACATTACAGGTAATACTGAACTGATTACCTTTGTTAGAAATCTTGATTCCATTTGTAGCTCCGTAGATTTTCTTCGAAGGAGGTGTTGTAATTGATTTGATTTCTGTAAATGGGCCCAAACCTTTGGAATGTTTTGCAGACATTCGAAAGTAGTAAGTCGTGTCATGAGTCAGTCCTTGGACTCTGTGTGTAAGAACGTCATCAGGGATTACTTCTTCGACCCACTCTTTCAGTGAAGGTTTTGTTGTGTAAAACACAAAGTAGCCTTTCATGTCGTCATCTTTACTTATTTTCGGTGGTTGCCAGTTTAAAATGACACTACTTGATCCGTCTTCCCTAAAATGGGGAAATTAAGGACGGAACCATTAAATACAACCTTATGCGAATTCTGTCTTTAATTATGAAAACTTTGAAAAAGGACGTACGAAGTGATGGCCAACAAAGTCAAATCCTGAGGTGGGGAGTGTGGCGTGAGGTCGAAAGTTGTATTCAAAGCTACCAAACTCCATTCAGACGAATGCCTATTTTTGACAACTTTGACACTAAACTCGTATTGAGTACTGGGTTTCAAATCGTCTAGAATGGTATTTAGTTGAGTAGAATTGACAAATTTAGTACTGGATTTCCTTTGAGGAGGAGGAACAGCGTCCATGTCTGTGGGTAAATAGCGCACAACGTAGTACCGACTATCTACAACTACTTGAGATTTTGTGAGGGAAGAGTCTGTCCAGTACAACACGACAGAAGAGGGAGAAAGGACAATTGCTCGCAGTCCAACAGGAGGCGGAAGTTGAGCCATCATGGGACCATCGTCATCATCTTCCTCCTCAGAAGTTTGCCTCGTCCTCACATTGTCGTAAATGGGAACACCATCTCCAACTTGATTGTAGGCTCTCAGTGAGATAACGTAATCTGAATTCGGACGTAAGTTGTCTATAGTGAAAGATCTTCTTTTGCCATCCACAAGTTTCGTGTAGACATCCGGAATTCCTTTACCCCAGCCTTAGAAAAAATTATTTCTTAGTTTCACAATTGCAGCAAATGCAAATATTATTATCATTATTGGGTGTTCTCTTAGGGGTAGTAATAACAGAGAAATTATTTTTTCTTACCAATTGTATACCCTCGGATTAAAATATTTGTATTCCGAGGAGGGGTCCAGGAAATCGTTATTGCATCAGACATAGCTCGGGCTAAAGTCATTGTAACCGAAAAGTTAACGAAGTCAATTATTGAACTGTAAGCATAAATAGATGTGCACATTTTAGTACCTTGAAGTGTATCTGGTTTATCTGGAACATTCGTCTCATCCAAATCTCTTTGAAAGGTGGAGGCCTGGATCCATTCAGTGTACGGCCCAGAACCATTCACATTAATAGCAGCCAACTTTATTTGATATTCTGTTCCCTTTTCCAACTCGGCAAGTGTAAGAAATTGCGTATTCCCATCAGTAGTAACTGTTTCTGATCTCTTCTTACCTTTCTGCTTGTATTTTATTTTGTAACCAGTAATGATTCCGTGTCTAAAGTCCATAGGAGGTGGTTCCCAACGAACTGCAAAACTCTGTAAGATTTGAAAGAGAGAACTCGCTTTATAACTCGTCTTATAACTGTATTATTTTTCCACAAGATATTCCAAGTATTTTTATGATAAAATCTAGCATACCGTAGAAGATGCAGATTCAATTGAAACATTGTGAGGAGTATCGGCTGGAATATCTGAAAATGTTGTAACTTTGACTTGGTCCGAAGATGCTCCCGGTCCGTTCTAAATATAACGTAATATTTTCTTGAATTTTTATTTACTCTTTCTATTTGCTTAATTTTCAGTAAGTCTAATTAAACTGGCAAACACAAACTTTACAAAAACATTTATAAATACTTTTAATACATTTATATTAGATTACATCATATTTAGCGTAGATGTTATATAAAAAATTCAAACCTGATTGATAGCTACGACCCAAACATAGTAGGCCGTGAAAATTTTTAAATCTTCTACTGTAGCTTCTGCAATATTAGCTGTGACAAATTGAATTCCTCCTGTTTTCGGCAACAAATAGTCGTCGTCTGTATCTCCATCGTCCAAATCATCAAAATCTTCGAGAATTTTATCAAGAGGTCCTCCATTGCCAACAGGATGGGCTTCAGCATAGAATACTTTATACCGCTGTACATTTCCATTAATAATTTCAGGAGGATCCCATTTAGCGCTTATTCGAGTAGGAGAGAGAGCCCACACTTTCAGAAGACGAGGTGGCCCTGGAACATCTACTTCTGGAGCTGTGCGTACTGTAATTTCTCTGGAGCTAATACCCGGTTGACTTCCAGTGGAAGTAGCTCTCGTGCTGTATGCTACTACTCGGAAGGTATACTGTTTGTTTGGAACAAGGCCTTGTACGTTAATTTCTTCTAAAGTCTTCGTTGTGTTTATAACTCGTTCACGATCAGAGCCCAATTCTTTATAGTAAATTGCATAAGCAACGACATTTCCAAAGGTGTTAGTAGGAGGCTTCCACGTCAATGTTACAAAACGAGTTGATACCAAAACTGCAGTCAGTTCTCTAGGAGCTGATGGACCATCTGTAGGATGAGTCTCCGTTCCATGGCGGGGGGCTGGAACATTCTGACCTGTTGGAGGTTCCGTATTTATGTCCATTTCAGGTATTTTCTCATCTGATATTTGTCATTTACGAACCCATAGCAAACGTACAAACGACAACACAGAAAATGACGAACCCCAACACAAGAAACAAAACAAAAACAAACACAAAATCAACGTTCATGCTTATTCTACATGTAGAACATGCTAGTTCTACAAAACATAAAAACATGTATTACATTACAGTAAGTTATGGAAATGCTGTACATAACACACAGGAAATCATATACATATATACATGTCATTATTTTACTCTGTTTATTACTACTCTCAGGTAAATACAAACCGTTACCAATGCCGCACCAATTATGACAAAATATACTGCCATGTATTCACTAACTTTTAAAAAATAACCTAAGATATAAGATTATCTGATCTTACTTAAACGAATTCCAGTTTGCAGATCAAAAAGTACGAAAATCTACACTAAATGATTGAAATAATACGGCAAGTAAGAAGCTATACAAATGCAAGTTTTGACAAAAATGCATTAGCAAAGGTTTTCGCATTGCTGGAAGGGCACATATCAGAAAAATAACAATATTTTGTACTAAGAGAAGCACAAAGAACATTGACTTTTCTACTTAGAAAATCCTTATATTTTGTAAACAACATAAATGCTATAAGACAACTTGGATCATATGAAAAATAGCAAATTTAATCCATTGTACTCTTGTCTTGTAAGAATATATGAATAATATTCGCAAACTTTGTTAAAAAGGAAACTGAAAGTCAGCCAAACCTGGTCTCAAAACCCTTAGGTAGACAGAAGACTGCACATTGCCAGCAGGATTGGTTCCAAAACATTGATACATGCCAGCATCAGAAGATACTAATCCCAAAATCTTTAAGTTGTTACCATTTACAATCTACAAAATAAATTAATACCAACTTCATTATTGATTTGAACACATTTGTTTGTATGAAAGTGTAACAAAGGCTTCCTCACCTGGAAGTAATCCCCTTCTATGATCATTTGTCCATTTTTGTACCATTGAATGGTCGGAATAGGTTTACCGTACAACTAGAAAATAATAAGTTAAAATATCAAGGTATAATACTGAGTATGCATTCTGTTCAATGGGATTGCAGAGAAAATACTTAATTCTTTTGAAAAAGTGTGAAATAGTTTACTTTGCAAGGTAATTCAACATCTTCTTTTTCATAAGCGTAGAAGTTGGTGGCCGTTGTCAGAACCTTTGGTGGGACTAAAAAAGATTTATTCTACTTTTTATCATTCTTTGAATATTTACATTTATTTATTATTATTATCATTACCTTGTACATCTAAGGAGGCGGAAACGTCAGCAGAATCTTCACGATTCGTTGCTCTACATTGGTACGTCCCTTTGTCAGACTCTTGAATATTGGATACTTTGAGATTACCTTCTCCGACTATAGAAAAGCGGCTGTCTAGAGTTCTATACAAGTACAAATTGCGCCTTTAGTTTTACCAGCACTTCGCATCAAATACCAACATAATTTAATGTAACCCAAACATACTCTAAATCAATGGTAACTCCATCCTTTAGCCATGAAATCGTTGGACGCGGGTAAGACACAGCACTGCATTCAAGAATAACCGAATGTGACGAGATGACAGTCTGACTTTTCGGCACGAATAAAAATACAGGCGGTGTATCTTTCTCTGCATGGTAGTAAAAGTAGTAAATGTACTATAATATTATTAAAACCTACGAAAGCGAGTGATTGCATATGATGACAATTTAGGGATATGTTCATACCGGGTGCACGGTTGATGACCAGGCGTCCTGTCCTACTCATGTGAAACTTGTCCACATTGCTCACATTGCATTTGTAAACTCCTTCGTCAGAACTTTGTATAGCTGTAATTTCCAATGACCCTGACGGAAGAACTGTCATTCGAGAATGGTCTATTGTAAGAACTTTATCATTTTTAAACCAAGTGACAACGGGAGGAGGGTTTCCTTGTGCAAAACATCCAAAGCGAGCAGTTTGACTCAATCCAACATTAAGATCTTCTGGCCCTTCCTCAATCCGAGCCAATGCTATATATAATTATGGCACAATTCGTTAGCTTATTTTAACTAAATGAACTTATGGTTTTCATTTACTAATAGAAAACAAAAACCTACATGCTGCTTGCAGTTTAGCCGACCGGGAGACAATAGAACCGATTCCATCCAAAGTAGCTAAACATTGGTACATCCCCTCATCGGGTCTGCTCTCTCTAGTTCGGATTACTGAAGTTATTTGAAGCGATCCATTGGCAAGCACAGACCTACATTTATAAATAAGAATGTTAATCATCAAAATTCACTTGTATTGTACTTATTTAGAATCGCAACATTGCAGCATTTAAAAGGCTTCGTCAAACAACATATAATTTTCCACTACACAATGGTAGTCTAGTTATAAGCTTTTATGGAGACACTGTTTACATTATACGCAATTTACTATCACAATTTGCATTTACAAATAATACCTACAGCAGGTTAAGCTAAACATTTATGACAGTAACCTTTCAATATAATTGGAGTCTTCCTCAGGTGTGCTTTGAAAATTAAATCAGTAAAAGGACTGTTAGTACATAAATAGTTATATCCAACATTGTGTGCTCTTATTAGTACAAAGTTCAGTGAGTGTAGAGAAGCTTTTTGGTTAGAATTTATATTTACCTTTTAGTATCACTTATGAATGAAAGCAAAATTCCATCTTTCTTCCATGAAATCTTAGGTTTGCCTTCCCCCTGAGCAGCACAATTCAGAACTGCAGTTGTTCCTTTTGGTACAATTGTATCTTGAGGCTCAAGTGAAAATTTCAGTGCATCGACAAAGACTATCCCTAAAAGATGAACATTTTTTTGATAATTAGTTAGAGTGGAAAATTAAAGTACTTAATTAATTGGCCTAGTACCAGTATAAGTACTTACAGAGTATTAACAAAAATGTGAAACGAGTGATCAAATAATATCCCCAACATAATTTATTCATTTTTGTTAATGTTATTGGCCTGATGATATAGTACTGGGCTGACTAGTGAGCTCGGGAAGATATCTGTATGGATAAATAAAATTTTGTACCAATATTAGAATTGTAGGTAATATATTATAAGCATTTTGTTTTAAGTATTACTATACACCTACCATAATGGCATACCAGACTTGAAGTGAATACTAACTTAATATTAACTGGGCAGTAATGCAAAATCCCTTCGCCATTTCCATTCTAGAGATTCTGACACCCCGAAAATGTCAACAACCATTGAATATTGGATATCGTTCTTAAGTATAGGCCAAGCAATTTGTACAAAAGTTTATTTTTCAATTATATACATTGTTGTTTTATATTTAGTTGGTCAAAGTCAGTTTTGGCACAAATTTAGTGTGTTCACACGTTTGCACACATTAAATGATCAGACCCGTTTTTTGTTTAATTTCTTGCTTAGAAATTCACCGCACTGTAAATATACACACCTAATTGTAAGTGTAAGTGCACTTATAATCGAATAGTTCGTATGCTAAGATATTTGATTACTGAAGTATTTTATTGTGGGCTTTTTCTCTTCAGCCCATTACGAATTAGTTATACACAAAGAGGATACATTTATGTAATGTGAATTTTCTTGGCGTTATTGCCAGGTGCATATCTGTATCCTTTGTATTTGTACTGCGACAATACTTAGCACACAAGTTAACATTAACTATATGTATAAAGCCTGCAAACTAAATGTCACTTGACTTCAGTTGTATGTTCATATGTTTACGTACGAGAGTGTAAACAACTTTAGTTGTGTTGTAGCTAAATTAAAAGTTAAACTGATTAAATAAGAGTGCAAGTTGCAAGTACAGTAACTGGTCCACATAAACAATTCGTAACGAGCACTTACTACCTATAATAATAATGTTAAAGGGAATCACGCAACTAGCTGAGTGGTGGGTATACAGCAAGCTTGTACAGAAATTGATTTTAGTTTGCAGCTGCCATATTCCAGTCCAGCTACCAAGAACTACTATACAATATACACAACAATATCTCTGCATAGCCTATAGAGTTGTTTTTTCCTCTCCGGTTTCTGTTACATTGCATCCTTACTTTGTTAAACTGCATTCACGCTACAACTTTTATATAAAAGAAGAAACTTAACTTCAACCTCTAACTCAATGTAAGTAAATGGTAGCAGTTAGAGGCAGTTTAGGTTTAGGTACTTCATTTCACACTTCCATTGCCTTTGTGTATGCGTATTAACTTATTGCTATTACTTACCCCAAACTTGTATCTATGCTGCCAGATCCACATTCACGATTCTTTTCTCACTCTTACACTATTGAGTAGCAGTTGAGTTCTATATTTCTGCTGTATTTCTTAGCAGCTATTATAGCACAATCTTTGTATGTTTATTATTATAGTATTTATCTACTTATATTATTTGTTATTCGAAGGCACCTGTGAAGTAAATGATGTGCAACTGGGTGCATATAATGGGTATGGACCTGCATTAGTAGTCACTGTGTGCAACAACAGTAGAGTCGGAGTCGTAGAGTAGAATAGAGAATAGTACGTAACAAAAGAATATAGTATCCTCTCGGGGAATAGAATAGTCTCAAGTACTTCCCCAAACAATCAGTAGTTCCTTCCAGTGTGGGGGAACTATTTCGATAATTTTTTATGTTGCAATATTTTTAGACAAAGTCCTTTAGTGAAATTCAAATAATTCGGATGCAAATAATAGTCACAGAAAATTGATTTCTTGCGAATTCCGTATCAAGTTATAATATTTTACAAAATAGAGATTTGGGCTCTAATGTTGGTTCACAATGAAAGGAACTGAACTAAAGACTGCCTTTCATAATGATTGCCATAAGTAGTTACTAATGTTTCAATGGTTCATGACTTTTTCGACATAAATGTTTACTAGTCTTTTTAACCCGTTCTACGAACGGGAGGATAATTCTAATTTTAGCAATCAGAAAATGTAGAAACAGCAGTATTTAAAAACATTTAAAAGTTTACCCCATTTAAAATAACCCCATTTAGCAAGGGGGAAATATTGAGATAGCCTTAATTGTTTGATAATCAGAAATAGTCAACGTGATTATACGCACAGATTTATTATTTATTTTCAATACTTGTGAGGAGAGGAGACTAACAAATTTTACACGGGGGAATGAAAAATAGGCTACGGGACGAATAGGAAAATAAAAATAGGCTACCTTACATTGATAGGAAAAAATAAAAATAATTATTTCTATAGGCACATTGGAAATAGTTATATTGATAACTGTATTTAATAATCATAACATAATAGGTTAGGGATACCCGTATTTAACGCTAGGAATAACCATATTTAATATTCATAAAAGTTACAAATAACAATAATTAACAATCAGGAAAGGTTAAAATATTTTAACTATTACCATCCACGGTCACCTTCCGTGTCTCCCATTTAACCCTACTTTTGGCTTCTATAACCAAAAAATTTTTAATCCCAGGAAATATTTTGTTTCGCAATGCAAAATCTTTTATTCCCACCCTTCTTTATTTTTCGACACTATCATCGATTTTTTCAAAAAATAATTCTTATTGTTTACTTTCTGTACATTTTCTGTCCGTATTCACCTAACCCACTATCCTGAATTTGCACCCACCTCTTATTTCAAAATTCTCTCCTTTACCTAAAGAGAGGAAGACGGATGTACAATTCGCAACACCTTATACCGGATCTTCAGTGGTTCAGTGGCTTACCTTTCAGACATTTGGTAAAATACCCTATGTATGCCCAGTACCCACCGACTTAATTTTCAATGCCCATTATTGAAAATTATCAGAATTCTTAATGATCATTTGTCACATAGATATAGGTTCAGTTTTTTTCAGTATGCTGGGTTCGGTTTTGAAGCCAAGTTATCTCTCCCGGTGAAAATATATGACAACAGAGACAGTTAGACATAATCCCGCGAAACGTAACCAATCACATTAAGAATGAACCCGGACAACCTTAATCAACCGTAGCTTATAAGATAAGATAACTCCATCTCACTCCATTTTTCCCATTTACACCACCCACGGCTTTGCCTAATTTTTAATACCCACGGCTTCGCCTAATTGTCAGTACCCACGGCTTCGCCTAATTGTCAGTACCCATGGCTTCGCCTAATTGTCAGTACCCACGGCTTCGCCTAATTGTCAGTGCCCGCGGCTTTGTCTAATTTTAACTACTCGCGACTTCGCCTAATTTGCATTACCCACGGCTTCGCCAAGTTTCATTACCCACGGCTTCGCCTAATTTTCATTACCCACGGCTTCGCCTAATTTTCATTACCCACGGCTTCGCCTAATTTTCCTTACCCACGGCTTCGCCTAATTTTCAGTGCCCACGGTTTCGGCTACTGTTTGGTAAAATGTCGGGTACGGTGTTCTTGAGTGTCAGGTGAGATGTGGCTTAGTGTCGCGTAGCACAGCGGAGGTAAGAAGAGAAGAGGAATTGCAGCGCAAAACACAATTATTGTGTTTTGCGCAGTCAGTCAGGTAGTAAGGCAGGGCATGAGAGAGATAGAGAAGGATAGGAAGGGAAGCCTGGATTGTATTACAATATCCAAGGCAACTCAATTCTGATTTAAGTCAATTGTTGCTGAAAAGTTAAATGCATGGCAACAGAAGGGGAGGAGTTAGGCAACACATGACGGAATCTAGCTAATTAAACTAAAAATAAAAGCTTCATGGGCGTTTTAGAATGTAGCTTAATATATAAGGATTTTCATGATTAATTGAGTCACTGTTAAAAGTTTTACCACAAAGAACCGTCTAGGTAAACTTCATTTAGAAATACTAACACAGCACTCCACAATGATTAAATTGTTTAGTGGGTCTTTGTTAAAATTTTGTGATCTATCGTATTCTATTCGTAATCAGATAATAAGTGGGCAAGGGCAAATAGTAATACTATTTAAGCCTCTGGTGCATATTATATAGTTGATATACTTAGGCCGAAGATTTTTGAGACAAGACTTATGGCAATCACTCTCATTTAATCATACGGAAATAAAACTTTTATTGGAAACAGTCTAGTCGTACGACTAGCCAGGGCGTAGAAATTAGGTTAAATAAATAACAGACATCTTAAATTCATATTTGCGAAGCGATATTTCGATCACTTCCAGATTCCCAGTAAAGGAAACACGTTTTCCCTGTTGTCCCGCACCTTCATTATAATATTTGATAAACAGTAGTCTCCCGGTGATTTCCCAACATAAATGAGACTCCGAAGGATCATTGGTCAACATCAAATCATACGAGTTATTTACAATTAAAGTAGTTTTCTATGGCTTTAGAGCCTTTTCTGTTCAATGCTCTTTGTTCTAGTACTAAGATATTGGTACAACTTGATAAAATTAAACATAGAGTACTGATTGCCATCGCAGAATTTCCTCCTGAACAAATGCATACGAGTCGAGTCGTCTAGAGTAGAATAGAGAATAGTACGTAACAAAAGAATATAGTATCCTCTCGGGGAATAGAATAGTCTCAAGTACTTCCCCAAACAATCAGTAGTTCCTTCCAGTGTGGGGGAACTATTTCGATAATTTTTTATGTTGCAATATTTTTAGACAAAGTCCTTTAGTGAAATTCAAATAATTCGGATGCAAATAATAGTCACAGAAAATTGATTTCTTGCGAATTCCGTATCAAGTTATAATATTTTACAAAATAGAGATTTGGGCTCTAATGTTGGTTCACAATGAAAGGAACTGAACTAAAGACTGCCTTTCATAATGATTGCCATAAGTAGTTACTAATGTTTCAATGGTTCATGACTTTTTCGACATAAATGTTTATTTTCATGATTAATTGAGTCACTGTTAAAAGTTTTACCACAAAGAACCGTCTAGGTAAACTTCATTTAGAAATACTAACACAGCACTCCACAATGATTAAATTGTTTAGTGGGTCTTTGTTAAAATTTTGTGATCTATCGTATTCTATTCGTAATCAGATAATAAGTGGGCAAGGGCAAATAGTAATACTATTTAAGCCTCTGGTGCATATTATATAGTTGATATACTTAGGCCGAAGATTTTTGAGACAAGACTTATGGCAATCACTCTCATTTAATCATACGGAAATAAAACTTTTATTGGAAACAGTCTAGTCGTACGACTAGCCAGGGCGTAGAAATTAGGTTAAATAAATAACAGACATCTTAAATTCATATTTGCGAAGCGATATTTCGATCACTTCCAGATTCCCAGTAAAGGAAACACGTTTTCCCTGTTGTCCCGCACCTTCATTATAATATTTGATAAACAGTAGTCTCCCGGTGATTTCCCAACATAAATGAGACTCCGAAGGATCATTGGTCAACATCAAATCATACGAGTTATTTACAATTAAAGTAGTTTTCTATGGCTTTAGAGCCTTTTCTGTTCAATGCTCTTTGTTCTAGTACTAAGATATTGGTACAACTTGATAAAATTAAACATAGAGTACTGATTGCCATCGCAGAATTTCCTCCTGAACAAATGCATACATAAATATTGGCCTTTGGGGACCTCACATAGTTTAGCTACGTAAATCGTAACACGGATTTCCTTAAAATCCCCGTATATAAGTGTCCAAAAGAGATCACATTGGAGAAGAATTTTAAAACACCAAAACAAGTTATAAACCAATACAATTTGGATGAATGGAATCAGCAGACCAATAAATCTAATCAAGCATCTTAGTAAGAACGCCATTTCAAGATTTGTATGTAAGCAAAACATTGTAATTTGGTACCCCAATTGAAGGAAATTGGTTAAATGTGCTCCATATTTATGGACTACCTAGTTAGTATAGGGGTAAGTTGCAAAAAATTTCCACCAACCATCATCGCTGGCATTTAAGCTGCCTAGATAGTATATAATAATGGTAAACCACAAGTAGATAGCCCACAGGTTTGCAATTGCAGTTGTACGTTACGGAAATAGAATTAAGCAGGTATATTGAGCACTAATGTACATGGAGTTCTTGAACCAGAAAGTATTTGTAATATCTTGGAAATATCTTGGAAATAGGAACAAGTAAATTTTCCATGTAGGATAAAGCTGATTAAAGCCAAAAACCGAGGAGAAAATCCCTAACTATTACATTTGCGTTTACCTAACCATATGTACTAGTATTGCATAAAAATAGCTTTTGCACACAAATGCAGGCACTCTGTGTATGCATATGTGTATGTAAAACAATATTAATCTCAATTTTTATGCGCAATTACGGGCAATGAAACAGCCACAAAGCGATGTCATAAAATTAGCTATACGTGAATACTGACGAAGTAAAATACGCAAAATGGTAAGGGATTATGTCTACTATACTACTGTGCTATACTATGGCAATCGCATCTGTATTAAAATGGCAATATCTACGTGGAAATCTGAAAATACGTGATTACGCAGAATTGCTATTAGCAATGTTGTTGTCGTGTTCAAGTATTTATAGCTCGTGGAACAATATGAGCATAAAGCACGGAAAACGTATAATCTGCCTTTGATAATTGCATGGAAGTAGCTATAAGCAAATGCTATTCAATCCGCATAAATTCTTCGGTCATAGAATGCAACCCTTCTTAATCTAAAGTGTACTTCTTATTTTTCGCTTTATCTTTCACTTAAAAATTGCATATATATAGCAGATACAGATACCACGGAAAATGAAGTCCTAAAATATCCCGTAATCAGTATGCTTAGTATTACACAAAACCATATTATTAAGGTAGGCAACACTTTCGGATCTATCACCGAAATGATTGCACTTATTTTCAAAGCTGTACACTATGTTATCTAACAAATCCTTGTAAATATGCTTCAATTCTTAAGATTAAAATATTCATCTTATGAATAGAAGTAGAACAAGTAAGCTCTTAAGGGTAAGGGTTCAAGGGTTAGACTAGTAGTTAACTACATACTTAGTTAGGTATACATTTATTTTACCTGGGATGTTTACTTCATAAAAATGGCAAACTGAAATCTAATTTAATAAAAAATTAAATTCCTGCACCAAATATTGCGTAGGTTAGGTATAGTGTATAGTTCATTGCAACTGCAAAATTATTTGCATTGCGTACAAATTATAGAATAGCCTTTAGAAATTTTGCATAGTGAAACTACAAGTTACAAACTGTTGCAGCAGGCATGTAAGCAACAATGCTAAAGTGGAATAATAATCGGCAGATTTGTTGTAAAGATGAAAAGGCAGAAGTGCGAAATGAGCGATGTGCAGTGAGCCTGTAAGAAAGTAAGAAATGAGAATGCGAGGGCGACTAATGGAATTGGAGATGTCGAGAGAGTTGGATGGCGCTGCTTGCTGGGAGTGACGGAAGGTCTTTTGCATGTCTAGTTTAGATTGCTTAGATGGTTTTAAAAATGTAGTGTAATGTAATGTATACTTGTACTTTAACAATTACAGTAATTCATCTACTTTTTTGATCTACCTGTCTGTATGACTCCTTCTTTCAAACCACCTACATCAATATCATCTCTCCGCATCCTCAATATCAGCGAAGTACTGGAAGCGCTAATTACTTATTCTGCTGCGGTCCAAGCCAGGTAATCATAATATCCAATCCAAGTAAACTAACTTTAAGAATGTAATAAATTTAGTAAAAATACAAATACTACTAACACTAATACAAAACAGGAATGTTGAATTAAATGCAGTGAGAATGAAAATAGCAGGCTGAGCTAGGCTAAAAGACATTGATTTGATTATGATGAAGAACAAGGAGCGCAGAGAGGTGACTCAGGTGACAGACCGACAGGGACAAGACAGACAACAGAAGAAACAATAATCTTGCAACTTTCAATACCAACAATACTGACAATAAGCAAGAAAACAAGAAAATAGACTGTTGTGGTGTATACAATACAGTGTTGAATGCATAGGGATTTTACAATACAATAGAGTCTGAGAGTTAACTTCATTTCTCTTTCTCACCCTCGAAGATTGCAACCCTTTTTTACTGTTCAATGTTTAATCATCAATTCAATGTGCTCAATCAACTATCAACAACAAACACTCTCACCTCAACTTATTAGGTATTCCAATTCAATATCCAACCCAACTAAACACCATACCACAAACTCTCCATCTCCTTTTTGCTCATCGGAGTTCTGTAATTTCTACAAATATTTAAATACTTGTTAATGACTTAAATTTCAACATTTCATATTATTTCCGTCAGAGATATTTTGAAATATTAATTCTGACTCCTGGACAAGTGATTTAGAAGAAACAGAGTCTCTCCCGACTGAGGTCATCACATCAGTTGTGCTCAGTGATCAGTCGGGTTGACCCCTGCCCCTGTGTCATGTATTGTGTATTATCTACTATATATTTATGGTGCACCTAATCGGGGGTTGTGACTTGTGACAGCCTACTTACCTAACTGGCTGATTTTGTACAAGATTTTTTAAAGCTAACATTTGGTAAACTTCTATTTTACATTTCATTATATAAACATTTTTTCACCTTGAACTGACGGAATTCTAAAGCGTAAGAGTAAGAATAATAATTAAAATACCCATTAATTTTGAACTCCTTTTTACAATCTTATTGAACACATTTTAACACTCACCTGCCTTCACACCTTTAGTAATGGTATGTGTAATATGCAAACGTGATTATTATTATTGATCGTATCCTCCCATCACTGCACCGTACTGTCTACATATTTTGCACTGCACGATACTTTTGTGTGATCTGTTATATAGTGCAAGATTTTAGATACGTCTGTGGTTAATTTTTTGTTAGTATACATGACCAAAAAACAAAACACAAGCTAATTATGTGCCAGGGTGCTCTGTGTACTGTTTTGATGTTAGCACAGTTAGTAGTAACACTAAAGGGTTAATAAAGATAAGGGTAAAGGGGCATTAATAAATAGTAAAAAAGATTTTTATTTCAAATGAATTGAGTAATGTTTAGATTTTGTGTCCGAAATACAATTTAAGTGTTAACTTTGCAAACGATTTTACCCCAGGTTAATTCCTCTGAGCATCTCTTAAATATAGAGAATGTCAAAAGTTTTTAGTAATACATAAGAGTACTTTGGCAGTTTAAAGTATACACCACCTAATTCTCATAGCACTAGCAGTACAGAAGTAGTAAAAGTAGTAGTCTGAAATACCCATTTTTGTTCCTGTAAAGCATAACAATTAGTTTATAGTGTATATTGTACATTTAGAATAAAAGTTCATTTATATTGTTTTATACTATTTTATTTTAAATTTGAATAATAGAATCTAGAATTTGAGAGTTGCTGGCCGTATCATCTATTCTTGTTGATTGCTTTTTGTCCTCGATGTATACGTTCGTCGTTCCTGATATTGTTAAACATTCAGCATTCCAGTTTAATCATCTTTTGGTACTGTTTTGCAAATTACTGTTTTTTTTATATTCGTGCATTATAAAATTGCTATTTTTACAGATTGGATGGCAGGCGCAGTTGGACAATCAGGAACGAAATTTCCTGAAACAGACGGAGGAGTAAATTCTCATGCGCAAAGTTTTAATTTAACTACGATGCCGAATTACGATCACGAAGGCAATGTCGTTGAAGGGGATGACCGTGAGGGTCGGAGAGGAGTCCGGCCTCCGCCATTGGATGTATGTCTAGTAATTTTACAATACCTA
Source organism: Yoshiicerus persimilis (assembly GCA_020352615.2). Lineage (NCBI taxonomy): Eukaryota > Metazoa > Arthropoda > Collembola > Entomobryomorpha > Tomoceridae > Yoshiicerus > Yoshiicerus persimilis. Next base: position 30,230,521 of record CM036940.2, on the reverse strand, counting down.
ATTATTTTACACTATGGTTAACCACTAAATGATTGACTGAAAACACTATCCACCGTTGTTGAATACAGATTGGCAATAGCAGTGGTGCTGTCGGACCGAAAACACCTACCCCAGGACCTTCGAGTGCAACAGGTACAGGTACAGTAACAGTTACCCGTAGCAAGTCGGAACGGGAAAAGAAAATTGGTCATCGGAGAGTTACTCAAGGTGGAGATGTCACGTATAAAAAAATTCAAACGTCTCAAATTATGGATTCCATTCAATTGGGTATTCAACATGCCATTGGTGGATTAGCCTCAAAACCTGAAAGAGATTTACTCATGCAAGTAAGGAAAAAATTCGTTATAATTTCCACAATTTTCTACACAGTTCCGTGGCTCGGTATTTTCTTACTTGGATGGTTATTTTTATTTTTAGGACTTCATGACAGTGGAGCAAACCCTGTTCCCATCAGGTGGTTCTAATCAAACACCTGCTCATCATTGCTCTGATTTTCGTTTTAAAACATATGCACCTATTGCTTTTCGATATTTTCGGGACCTGTTTGGTATTCAACCAGATGACTTTTTGGTAAGGTTTAGTTAAAGTTTAGAGAATAAAAAAATCGTACGATTTGTAATATCAAATATTTAAATTATTAAAACATTATTAATTATTGTCTTGTGTTTTAGATGTCGATGTGTAGCGTACCTATGAGAGAATTATCAAATCCTGGAGCTAGCGGAAGTATCTTCTATTTGACAGATGATGATGAATTTATTGTTAAAACTGTTCAACATAAGGAATGTGAATTTTTGCAAAAGTTACTCCCTGGATATTATATGAATTTAAATCAAAATCCTCGTACATTACTTCCTAAGTTTTTTGGATTATTCAATTATCAGTGTAATTCCAAAAATGTTCGATTGGCAGTTATGAATAATTTATTACCTTCGTCTGTCAAAATGCATCAGAAATACGATTTAAAAGGTTCTACATATAAAAGAAAGGTAACAGTGCTATAATTTGCAACACTCGCTTCTTCTCTTTAGACGCGTTAGTATCAAATAAAATATCAATGAAAAAGAAGTTCGTGACTAAAAAGTTTCTGTAAATGTAGGCTTCCAAAGCCGAGACCCAGAAGGCATATCCAACTTTTAAAGACTTGGACTTTATGGATCATCATCCAGAAGGAATTTTTTTAGAAGCAGACACGTGCAATGCACTCATCAAAACTATGCAACGTGACTGTCGAGTTTTGGAAAGTTTTAAAATCATGGACTATTCCCTCCTCGTTGGTATCCATAATCTAGACATTGCTGCTAAAGAAAAAGCCGTAAGAGAACTTTACATAAAACACGCTTTTTACGATACAATATGCAAATGCTGACCTACTTTAATACAATTAATTTTTCATTTAGGAACGAAAAGCGAATATGGTAGAAAGTGAAGACGAAGATGAAGGTGAATTTACTGCCGGAGTGGGATTAAGTCGTAGTAAGTCAATAAATAGACAAAAGCTTGTGGCTCATTCTACGGCATTAGAGAGTATTCAAGCAGAAAGTGAACCTATTGATGCTGACGACGACGTTCCGTAAGTCTGATATTTCCTAGATGTGGGTACAGTACTCATACTCATAGCATAAGACCAAGGCAAATAACGTTAATGTAAATGACACGAGCGTAAATCAACAAGGTGTAACTTAACGATTTGTAATTAATATATACTGACTGAATTTTGTATTTGTATCATTATCAAAAAGAAGTATTACCTTATTACCATTTGAACTGTCAGACTACTTTTTTGGGTGCATAAACTCCCAAATTACTTTTTAATTTAAAGAAATAATGGGAAAATACTTTTGAATGATGTATGTGTAAAATTATTTTTTATTGTCCCAATAGACCCGGAGGAATACCTGCTAGAAACGCAAAAGGAGAGCGGCTATTATTATTTCTTGGACTGATAGATATACTGCAAAGTTACCGATTAAAAAAGAAACTGGAGCACACGTTTAAAGCGATGATTCACGACGGGGTTGGTGTTATCCTTTAAATTACGTGTCCAGTATTGGCAAGGCATATAAATAATGTTGTATTTTATCACGCGATTGCAGGATACTGTTTCTGTTCATCGCCCTGGTTTCTACGCAGAGCGGTTTATGAACTTTGCGACCAAAAGTGTATTTAAGAAAATCCCTTCCCGTAAGCCTAAGTCTATTTTGGATTTTTCCGTCTAATATATTTTGATTGATGATTGTTTCTACTAGTTAATAATCCCGCACGTTACTACACGTGCTGATGCATGCAACCATAAATGGAAGGAACTTTTTCCTTCGAATCGAAGAACTTCTTGCTACCATCTATCTGTTTTCATATTTTCCCTTAAACTGACACCCTCCTGGTAAAACAGTTGTAGCAATCTTTGCATTGAAAATCTAAAGCACTTAATGGGTTTACGGTTTAAATATTTCTGGGGTAGTTTATCATTGTAAGTAAATAGCACTGTCTATCTATTCTAGTATGTAGAGTTAAAATTGATTTGATTAGATTGTTACCTATGTAGTGATGGAGGGTGCCAGGAAAGAATGTAGCATGTAGGAGGTAGATTCGTAGGTAGAATGAGCTAACTGATGACGTGGTGGTTTTTCTTGTATCTGTCTGCCGCTGTTGACTGTCGCGTGAAAATCCTGCCCTGAAAAATTACACTACTTTAGTGGATTTACCTGAAATCAAAGGAAACCATCGTAAATTCCGTAACCTCGTCTCCACCTTTATAGGTATATAAAGTTGCAAATCAAATTCTTCATTTCACTTTTCCACGAACCGTTTACCTTTACTTCCTCTTTTGACTTTTGACTGTTATGATCTGGCGCGGGCTCTTATTGTTTCCTCAATTTTGAGACTTTTATTTTTCTCTTGTACATAATGTATCTTTCTTCCACTTACTTTCGCTGTAACATTTCTTTTGAAACCTTAGTGCACAACGTTGGGAGACTTTGTTGGTTGGAATCACTTTACCCATTATCTCTACTGCATGCCGTACAAGCTTACGATCATCACTTACGTGGAGCTTTGTTAGTAACACTATTTGGTTTTGTACGTTAACAAAGACTACAACTCAAGTACTAGTAATGAGTGAAATGTGGCCGCAGCTCTATATGATGTCACTTGTATTTATGTACAGTTTTATTATATTTGGTTTGGTTAGCTTAACTACTAATTGTTGGGTTAAGGTTCTTTATCTGACTGGATGCTTCGAATTGATCCTTTCAACGTAAATGTTACACAAAATGTTGAAAGTGTTTCAAACATTGTTCGATCTTGTAAATATAATGTAACTGTGCAGTACTGACTCAATTTTATGTACCTTTATCCTGCATGGACTCCCCATCAAAGTTATTTCATATGATAATTAAGTATTGGATTGTTACATTACATATTAACTTGCAAAATTAATCGATGATTTTTGCTGTTGTAACGTTTCGGTTTTTGTTCTGATTGAATCAGCAAACACTAATTTAATTAGTATGCAATATTTTTATACCGTTATAGCTACTAGTGTAAACTTATGGAAAAAATTGAAACATAATTTTATTTATGCAGCATTGAAACATTCACCTTCGAAGAAACGATCTACTACTGGCAGACCAAGACCTTCTGGTGATCAAACCGATGGTCAGGATAGCAGTATTGTTGGTAAGTATTTTTCATGAAATCAGTAGGGTAGGCATTTATTTTGATAAGTACATCTTTTAGGGCAGGAATACTAAACTTTTTCTCATTTACTAAACTAGAAATGTAAAAACTTTCTCAAATCTATGCTATGTGTTTCTACTTTATATGGAGGCTTTTCTCGCAATACTGCCAAATGCTGTTATAATAATTATCAAATGATTCATGGCTTTTACTACTTATGTACGTTTCAATCATTCTGTTTGCAAAAGGAAATGGAAATCTTTATTTTCTAATAAGAGCACAACCAAGTAGGCGTAAAATTCGTTACACAGTACTATTTGAAATTTTTTAATAGAATTGGAAAAATTGCTACCACCTGTTTCTCTTCTCCCAATATTGTTATTGTTACAATCTTATTAATCCTTTTGAAATTAGAAAGTAGTTGGTTGGATATGGGACATTTTAAATTACTATACTTATTTTAAAAGCAAAGCTATTCAGGGTTCTTAGCTTGTGGGATTGGTGGTGATTGCAGGAAGCCCACAAAATGCCACCTCTCCTTTAAGTCTGCCTCAATCTGTGGCTTCTCCTCCAATAACATCCCCCGAAAGTACAACGGCCAACAAATCAATGCTACCTTCTAGTGTGGGTCACAGGGAGCAGAAGAGTGTGACATTGGTGGGTGTTGGAGAAGGTTTTGGAAAGGATGACGGAGGAGCTAATCAACCAGTGCCTCCACAGGCTCCAGTACCTGTGTATCCTGCTGTCTTGAGTAAAGACAGACCGTCAAGTGTTAGTAGATCAAAGGTTCCTCCGCCGGTTCCCCCACGAACGCCCAAACGTAACGGCAATGTTACTGGTGAAAACACTTCAAAAGGTTGGGTCGCTAACGACGCTTCTAATCTTCGATCAAAAGTTTACGTCGATGTGGTGGTTCACATTTAACGACGCTTTCTGGCTGCTGCTGCCTGCTTACGCTGATTCTTTCTATTCGGCTCTCTAATATCTTGACTTTTTTAAAACAGGCTCACTTTTTCTTATTCCTATTTCTAACTGCATATATTTACAAACTATTAGATAACGACTTTCAATACGTTTGTGTTCCGAAGTGTGGTGTGGCTTAACGTTGTACTTCAAAGTTTGCATGTGCACTCATTCTTGAAATGAAATACTGTTGCACACTAATATCCACATTTCTTACTAATCCTGTACTGTACTTTACCACAGTAGTGACGTTAAGCCAACTAACCAACTAACATGTACATTTGCTACCTCCTATTTTCACATACCTATATAATTTATCCATTATTTTTGAGTTAAGTTGTGGTTTACTATTGCCTTTGGTTTTCCCTTGTATGTCGAATATGGACTCTATTCTATACTCGATTGTATTGAAATTTTGTAGGTGTATCAGATGGTACTCAATACACGCCTTTACCTGTAAGTACCCCTCCTCCTCCATTCCAGGAAGTGGCTCATATGAGGAGTGCTAGTGGTAAGCAGTGGAATCTCCCGTCATCGCAAAGTCCTAGACGACAACAACCGGGCTCATCCTCCAGTTCGACGCGTCCCTACAGCCCGGCGACCATGCAAGCGGACTCTGAGACAGTGAGTATCTCGGAAGTATTTGTTGAAACTCGTAAAGATATGATGTTTCGTTCGAGTTTAAGTGTGGCATCTTCGAGTACAACTTCTGGCGTGAGTTCTGGACATAATCGAATGCCTCGCTCTCCACCTACAGGAGTTCACGAAATAAATCGCAACGCATCAGCAACTCCAACGTGGACCGAAGGCACCCCATCCTTTACCGAGTCCTCCAGTAGCGGTGATCTGGGTGAGTGCTATTTAGACTGTACAGTAGAATACGGTTAGCGTTCGTAATAGCATAGCGTCAGTATCATAATGGAATAGAAATTGAAAAGTAATTGTAGTTGGTGGTAAATCAGGGTGTCCGACAACACCGGTGAAGAGCTCGAAGGATGTGGATCCGGAGGAGGACGAGACTGCGGCGGACTTGAATGAAAATGAGATGGTATGAGATGGATCATCTGCTACTATTGGATGCCTTTTGTCCACATGTTTCCTCGCCTATCATCTAAGTTGGAAAGAGTGGCTGTTGGAGATTTGCCTGTGTTGTCGTCTTTTGTGTCCGTGGCTCTGTAGTCATTACACTAATAATGGCTTATTCTCTCTTTCTGGCTCTCAATATATGTGTGACGAGCTCCAGTTGCTGGAGTTCGAAATAGCTCTGTGCGTCTGATTCCCATTGGACTCGATTTTCGGTGATATTAGGCCACCATGAGCTTCAAACCCCAAAAACTCATGAAGGCGCAAATGCCTTAACCTTTAGTTGGGCTTGGTGGCACCGCTCTTTTCAATCGTCATTCCAAATCTTTAAGTTTTCACGGTTGTAATTTTAAATGGTTTGGTTTTGGTTTGTTTACTTTAGACTCGTCTGTGAATCAGAGGCCTTCTTTTGTCTCTCTCCAAGAGCGACTCTCAGAAAGCTTAGTTGGCTTTAAGGATCTTCGTCTGTTTCATTGTTGTTAACATATACATAAATAATTCTCAATAGACTCTATACTCCTAGGATAGACCTCTAACCTCTCACTTTCCATTAGCTATCAGATTATTGACTCCCAAGAACGATTGTTTATTTTACTACGTTGAATTGTGTGTGGGAATATTACAAGTGATTCAGGCATTCTATAAATCTTGATTCCACCTGTATTGTTCAAAACATTAATAATATTATTACAAATGAGAAAAAGAGTATCGAATATCGATTGAATGGGATTCGAGTACAGGATATGTCTTCCCGTCAATAAATACTAGTGTCAATAGAGTTATCATGTCAAAACAACTGCCAAACCTTCATTTAATTTCATTGTCTTGTGTTGCTGTAAGCATCATTGTGCACACTCCCATTCCTCAATGCTCATAGTGCATATAAAATCCTCCTACATTAATTACATCTACATTCATCAACTGTTCATCTTCATCTAAGAATTTAATACTGAATGATCATTTAAATACCTATATACCAATACCAAAATATTATTTTTCGTCATCAACATTACAAGAACTTATAGTGCATTCACAAAAGACTGTTTATCATGCCATAATAACAGTGATCCTTGTGAAATAATTAAAGTATTTCCTGAGTTGTTAGAAGTTGATTTAATTCATATTAATTGTATATTTAAGTTGAGTGTATTGTTTAAAAAGAACATTGTAAATTAAAATCGAGGTATCGTTTATTACAAGAAATAGATATTGTAGATAAAAACAATTCGTCATAAAAGGAAGAGCCGATGAATTCTATTATTCTTACATTATTATTTTTTAAATAGTCATCAGCAGCTGTAATTAAATGCTTATTTAGTAGTTCCTGTAATAGCTGCATGATATTAATGACACGTGGTTCGAAGAAATGTACACATTTTGTTTCATAATCAAATGCATTGCGTTTATCAAAAAAGTTAATTATAATATACTGCAGGTAAGTACTTCTATAACTCAGTTTTAACACCTGACGGCTGCACTACTTCAGTTAAGCAAGATTGGTCATGGCCCCGTAAAACAATGTCTTCACATAAATACTTTTGGAGTGATCCAGCACTTTCTTCATTATTGTACCAGTCTTCAATTTCGGATTCATATTTTTCCAATAGATCTTCGCACTGTGTTTTGAGTCGAGTAATTTCTGCAGAAGGTTTATCCCACAGCTCATATGGTATTCCAAGATCCACTTTAACTCCTTTATTTCTATAAAAGGGTTTTGATTATTAACACATACATGAACTGCAGGTTTAGCTTGTGGCATAATTTCAGGAAAAGAATAATTCTGACATTCAATATAAACGGTGAATAAAATTCCTCGAGTATTAAAAACAGTTAAAACTTTGAAGCAGGCTATCAATACAATGGTGTTTGGCCTAATTTTTAGAAGTTTGAGTTAGTTATGCATATATTAATGACATTAATGAGCCACAACTATACTATGTATGCATTTATCCGACTGTTCATAATCTAAGAAGTGTTAAATATGTCTTACACAAGTCCATGTAAAGTTGAAAAAGTTTGACTTTCCCCTTTATCAAATCTTGTACTATCCTTTCTTTCTTTGTGGACCTTGTAGTTGAGAATTCCTTCACAGGCATCTTCAAGGGACTCAATTAGCCTTAATTGACTCTTTCTGTACTTTGTCTTTGAAACTACTTTTTTATCAATGTGGTAACCTGTGTCAATTACATCTTCGGATTTTCCTGTCTCCTCAAGCTTTGCCTGAAGTTCACCCACAGTTATCTTGCATACTGAAAATATATGAAGACTTATTTATTGCCATCGGTAAGATTGAGATCCTCCCGGATTTAACTGCCTTGTTCGTTGTGAAACTTAACATCGATATTTATACCATTATCAGTGTAATTACCTTCGCAGTCATTTGCATATTTAACCCCATAGTTGTCTTCTTCGTATTGGTCTGCGGAGGTTTTAAGAATTAAGATCACAAAGCCAAGAGTTATGGCTGTCTTACTCAATTTACCCATTTCTAGTAAAATGTAAGAATAAATTAAAATTGTGATTCTTAAATATCCAAAGCGTATATTGCTGATAAAATATGTCATGGAAAATTTAAATGACTCCTATCGTAGAACTTGTTTGCAATAGCAGTTTTTACCTTTGCAAAACGTTCCATACATGTGAGGTATTGGTGATATGCCTTATGCAAATGGGTAGTAATTAGCGATCTCAAGCTACAATCTTTTGTTTACTTAAGAAACCTAAATGTATACTGATTTAAGATTTGTCAATCTACCTGTCCTTGCCATGTAAAATTCACTTTAGGTAAGTACCACTGTTTTACTTTAAGAAAGCAAATGTTGCGAATAAAAGAAAACAAACAAGTAATTCTGCAGTTGCCTATATACTTCCCAAGTATTTTAATCAAATCAGTAGAAATAACTGCTCTTATATTGTTATGTGCAGAAAGTAAAACTTAACTCGGTATTACATTTTGTTCTTTTATATGGGTTTCCGAATCCTTATAAATGACTGTACGTAAATCTTTGACAATCTAATCTACTCACACTACCTTTTCGTTTGTAAGTCTTGCCGCGACCAGCTATGCTACGTTAGCGAGACTATGTTTAGTGTTATGTAATAGTGGCTAAAGCTATGAGTATGAGAACTAAACATAATTTCTGCCCAGTTTTAAGAGTTTTATGTAGATCTATCATTCATGACTATAGTATAGCTCTGCAAAGTGAATCCAAACTGAGAGCAAATTTAATTAATAAGTAAACTCACTGTAATTGCTGTTTTATGGTTTTAAATGAATTCATGTCGTACATACAACTTTACAATATCCATTTTAACCATTATATCACAATGAGATTTTATTCAAATGGGAGGAATAAAGGAAAAGGGGGAAGATTATAGGAATCCCTAATTAAGTACGTATTCTAAAATGTGTTTATTTGTAAAGCAAAGAATAGATTGTACAAAAATAAGACACAAGTTAAGCAACAGTTATAACAAATACTTTCTATACTGAAGAGGGTTGTAGTAAATCAATGAGATAGGCTTGTAATGTCTTGACTTCATCCGGCCATACTTTCTTTAGTAACGGTTTATCTTTCAGGCACATTACTTTCACTGCTGTGATAATCACATCCGGAGTTATTTTGACGATCTGACCAATAATTCCTACATAAGCTCCTGTAAAGCAAACATTTAATCCATTTTACTTTAGATACAGGTGCTATTTAAAAGTATTTCCAGATCTTTTCATGTTTTTTTCTATATGCATTATTATATACCTATGCATATTCCTTCGTGATCTCCGCCAGGAACTGCTTTGACATTTTCAATTCTAGCTTCTCCTGTATCATCCTTAATGTTCATCGAGCTACCCGATATGCCGACAACTACTCCTTGAATCCAAATCAGTTTGATTTGCAAAGTGGTATTCATATCACTTCTTAAGCAATCAACATTGGCCGCTGAAATCTGAAGCTCCCATTCTCCTTCTTGTGCTTCTTTAGCCCTATGAATGTCACAAATCTGTAGCTTAAACGCTGCAGTTTCGAAACCAGTACTCATTGTAGCTTATGTGCTCGTTCGCTATCCATGCAGCTTTGACAACTTTTTAGTTAGCAGCCTACCCTAAAATAACAGGAAAACAAAATACTATAATTCTTCGCATACACATATAATGTTTAAAGTACATGACAATGCAGTAATTAGTAATAACGGTATGGCTTTTGCAGTACTTCTTATACAAAATCATTTAGTGGTATTCAATCTAATTCCAAATCCCAAATTCACTCAAAACCAGCAGTTTTATTTCAGAAAAGATATTTATATTCGTCCTATTTGTTATTGCTATTATGTAACAAGTAACAACTAACCATGCTATTATTACATCTATTACAGAAAAAGGCAAATACATACAAAATACCAACAAACTATATAGTGCATTGCTAAATTGCTATGCACGTAAATCATATTTGAATACCTAAGGACAATACGTCCTAAATCATAAAGCCCTAACCCCCTATAAATACACAAATAATACTAGAACATCTTACTTGATGAATTCACTTATGAATACTTAAACATTGTTCAGCATGTACAATCTTTGGATATAAGGTTTGGTATGGCACCTATTCTATGAATTGACAATAAGATTTTGCCCTATTCAATGAAATATCTATTTTAAAGCCATTTTAAATAGCTCTTGCTCCAACATTTTTACATATTTAATATTGCTCTTCTCAGCTTTCATATAATACTGAGACGAAGGCGAAACTCTTAGTACAAAAGTACAGGTCGGTAGAATATTTCATGTCATTTTTGCAGATCTGAATTCCTATGTATACAATTTTTAATTGTCGTTGTGTAGCTATGCTGTGCGTGAAAAACTAGCGTCAAACTGATTTTTATGAAGATGATTGAAGTCTTTGAAGGATAAAGTTGCCCGATTAATACTTTGTTGTAAATGTTGTAGCTGTTGCCTGAACTCTTCAATCTAAGAAAACACCAAATGAAAAGTTATGATAGCAACTCATCAGACTTTAACATTTTTATAACAGAATAAAGCAGAAAAAACAATGGCTAGAAATGGGTGTACTATCACCGTAATCCATTTCAATTGCAAGCATTGCCACTTCAAACTATGCTAATTAAAAATTGCTAAATTTTTTTTACCCTTTCTATATATGACTGAAATCGAAGCTGCTTTTGGTGCTCCGTATACGACTTTGACGCTAATATCACTAAAATAATTGTAAGGGTGACAACAACAACCCATAGCAGTCGGGACTTGATTAGTACATGCAAATTTGGTTGTAGCGCACGGGTTGGACTTATAGGGACCGAAACGGGGAGTGAAGTATCATCTCTGTCTCGTATTTCTTTCATGATTCGAGGAAGCATTATTTGTTCATTCCATAGTTTGAGGGAGCATGCCAATTAATTACAGACAAATCTATTGATGCTTCCATTTATTTCCATTCGAAAATCTACATTAAACAAACCAAGTCTTTTAACAGTGGTTTCATTTAAAGTTTAAATATAATTCTTGAATCCCTACCGTTCTGCGTATAATATATCATGCTTATAAGTATTAAGTATATACTATATGTCAAACATCCGATTTCAAAGAATTTCTCTCCTTTTCGGTAGGTTTGGGTAAAATACTGCATTACATTTTCTAGGACAAAATCACGATCACGATTATAATATTTTTAAATATTATGGTTTTGAATTTGAAAAGTACGACAATATATTAGATCATACACAACCAAATAACCCAATATTGAATCTTTTTATTATTAGGACTATTTTAAATCTATTTATTTGTAAAAACTCATTAAAAACTTGCCTTTTTAGTTGTGTTGTCTCTGAGTGAAGCTTCAGAATTGGATTGTCTACAATATTCGAACTTGCCACAAGAAGAATAATAACAATAGTGCAATGTTTAGCTTCACGTAAAAGGGCACTTGAGATGCTTATGTGTAGAACAGATTGAATTGAATCCTGTTGAACTTCTTCCACTTAGAATGGAAGTGGTATAAGGTAAGAACGTATTTTTTAACTTTAATTTTGCAATAATGTTATGCTTGTCCAATTTTATGCTTGCTTGTCTGTTACAATAGCATATAATATAAAGGAACAATGCGACTACAGTGCACAGCACCCTTAACTATCTTCAGTGTTATATTGGTGGATTGAATCGATTGAATTATGGATCTTCCAATACTTCATTATACGACATTTATTTGCGGTCATTTTTACAGTCCTTATTCACAACTTCACATGAGTAATAAAGTAGCATGATTTGTTACCTCACCTTAATTACATTTCATCCATTAAAGCTATGTATACTCAACTGTAAAACAGGTGTTTTTATCTGAACAGAAGTTTGAATCTGAAAGTATTATATTGTAATTACATATAGTACTATCTCTTCGTGCCAGGGAATACGAGTGCTGCTAAGTCACATAAATAATATGAAGAAAACTATTTAGTATAACAAAATTATATGCATGAATTGCAATTTCTATTACCTATTGGTTTGTTTGTTAATAATGTTTAACCCAATTCAGATTCTTTATGCTAAAAACAGCATACAGCATAATAAAAATTGAAATTCTGTAGACACATTTTCATAATATGGAGTAACAGCAACACAACAATTTTAAAAATAAATAGTAGTTTGTACCTCTAGGCAATTATTTAAGCACTAAAATGTGGCACATGAAATGTAACATGAATTAACTATTAAATGCACCCATCATTGTTTACAATATACTATTTGTAACCATTATTACTTTGCTAATACAAAGTATGTATACCAATTCTTATTACTTCTAGTATATAGGTAGTATTTATGTACATAAATGACAAATATTACTTATTACTTACGATTACGATCTTGTACATAATACAAAATGAATACAAATAATATATATGTTTCGTTTATGCTAGCTATTGAGTACTATTGGATAAATATGAGTATTCAACATCCAGTCTAAAAGCCGAAATCGTTTAAAAATTACAAAGGTCTTGCGACATGTCTCCCCAAATCTAGATCCGAATAGTATGCCGAACTGGGAGGTGAGTATTCTGATGTAGATTGTTGCGTGGTACATTGTCTGCAGGCTTCTGGAAGGTCATTAAGTTCTAGATAGCAATTTTCAACAGGCGGAGGAATAGGAGGTCGGGACCAAATGCCACCTCTGAAAAATATTCAACTTCAACTTATTCTCTTTGCTCATCAACGTCATATTTATCATAAAATTTTCTGCCATGCAGGGTACTAATAGAAAAGGATCAAGAACGCTTTAGCCATAATATTCAAAGATAATAGATAATGATTATAAGTAACAAGAAAACTGATCACTAATTAGCAAAGTTTACACTTGCAAGCATTATGCATACTATAAAACAATAGGTAAGCGTAATATCTTACGAATTTCCACTATGGAGTTCAGCATATATATTGTTGGATGAATCTTTGTCATTGTATGGTCCTTCACAATAAGTATTTTCTGACAAAACTGTTGTTGTAAACGAAGAAGCTGACGAAGGTGCTGGGTGGTTTGAATCGTTGCATTTTCGGGACAAATGTCGAACAGAATCTGGAGATTCTTCAAACTTTCTATTTCTTAATCTGTAATAAAATGGTATAGAACCTTTATAAATTCGAAACTCTTTTTCAGCTTATCCATGAATTCACATGCTTTTAAAGAATTAATTGTATCACGCAGTGTAAGTGGACACTAATTAATAAAATAATATATCAAATGGTTTACCTTTTAAAGCTTAAAATAGCGCCAGTTATCCCAGCGCCCACAAATGCAGATGAAATGGCAACAATTACAAGAAGAGATGTTAAAGACACAAGATTATTTCCTGATTGCTCCAAAATTGGGGATGCCCATGAGCAAAGGTCACAGCTTTGCATTTGAAGTGTGTCATTAAGCTTATTGAGTAAAATTACATCGGACATAAACGCAGGTAATGGAGGAGGGGGTGGCAATACCGGAGGATTAATACAATAAAAGATATCTACACAGTCCATTTTCCTCTAACTTAATTTATTGGTACGTATTCGATTGCTCGTTTTTCTCTAATTTGAATTTCAATAAAAATCCTTTCGATTTGGTGGTTGCAGCAGTGTGAAATTGTTTTAGGAATAGATTAGAAGTAGGGATTGGAATGCAGCAGGAGAAAGATGGAATCATGGACATTGAGCCTATCTACTCACACACAGCAGTACAGAGTTGAGGGGTGCAAGGTGCAACAAGAAATGCAAAGGGGTTGTTGAGTTACCTGTCGCTTTACCTGCATTGTGTTGTTATTGTACGGGTGAGCAGCTATACAAGACCAAAGCAAAGCTATACAAGACCTGGAATTTATTTAACGCTTCTAAGTTAATCTTGTGTGAGCATATGCTGCAACTCTCTTGGCTCTCTTATATTCTTTTCTTTGTGTTCAATGCTCAATAGTGTTTACTCGTCTAAGTGACACAAAGTAACCAGAAAGTGCTCTTCTCACCTGTTCTCAAAGATTTCGCTTGTTTCATACTGTATAGACTTGGTACAATAAATGCTTGCCTTTAAGCAATTGTAGACTACTTCACTCCACCAAGTAGAGTCCACTTGTTTTGTTTGTTTGCCTTGCCTTGGCTTGAGGTCTTTTGTGGACGTAGAAACATGTAAATATCATACTAAAGTATAAGACTTATATGGACATTTTTTATATATTTTCGTATGTTTTGTTTTAAAAATATTTTTATTACATTGACGAGACGAAGGTCTGAATGTCTGAGAAAAGCTGGAGAATATGTATTATGTATTTTCCTAAGAAATATTTGTATGCCAGAGATTTATCTGCTATTTATGCCAGTTTTTGTTTCAATGCATTAATTCCTCAGGTCTACACTCAGTAAAGCAATTTTGGCTGAAGGATATATTTCATATGCTAGGTTTTGTGACGGTTTTCATTGAAATACATATTATATATATCGGTATTATACTACAATGAAATTCTTAATTAGTTTCTTTTAGGAAACTCATTTTGCCGTATTTCTATTGTGATCTGTTGTACTAATAGTGCATCGTCTGTAGAACATGACATGTATTTCACTTACCTAAAGCTATTACTGATTACATATGCAATCACAAAAATGTATATGATAATTATGGTACATTTTCTGATGAAACTGGGTTTGAGTATGTCATCTAGCTTAGCATTTAGTGCAGTTACATGGTAATTTCATTGTAATTAAGTAGTCAAATTAACCATCACTAAAATGCTGTTTTTGTACGGAGTTCACAAAATTTAAAATTGACTCAGTCTACATTTTAGATCTGAATTATTTGGTTAAAAGTTGTATGCATGTAAAAGTTTTCAATTCGAATATTTATTAATTTCGAAATTCGAAATGTGGAACCAGTTATACATCGCACAGGATTTAATGGCAAAGAGAAAGTTTGATAATAATCACATAAATCCGTAAAGTTAAATTCGAATTGAAGCATTCACTATAAGTATAAATATGTTTTCATGAAATTGGATAGAAAAATGGGTTGATTTAAATACATATATCCTTACGTGGTATTTGAGAGATCAGAAAATAACTAATCATGTAAAAGGGAAAAGATTTCCTGATGCCTTAATCGTCTGTATGTAAAAGTTCAGCTCGCTGTGTGCAAGTCCTTTGTGCATGAGTGCAAATGTAATGCCATGCCCCATTCACCAGGTAAATGATCTCTATTAATAGCAAGCTAGGTACGCTGTATACTTATTTTGCACTATGCTTTATTTTGAGTTCGATATTTATATATAGATTCAACCTCACAACAGTAGGGTTTACAACTTTCGAGATAAATTCTGTCTCATGGCTTTTTAACATCAAGACTCCTGTCTTCCTTTACAATGCTTTTACAAATCACACTGGTAAATAATTTCACGTGAATTGGCCTATAATTTTAGTATGAAATAAATATATAAAGTTTGTGAAACACCCAGAGATGCAGAATAATGTGTTTTACTTATTCTGATTAGAAAGAGAAACTGTTGAGTTTCTCCTCCACGAAAATGGAAAGACGAATCAATTAACCAAAGTATAAATAAGTTCCCTTAAGTTACTTCATAGTGTATCAATATCAATATTATATATACTCTTTTACTTTACCTTACTTCATGTAGTATGGACACATGTAATAGTTTTGTTGTAGAATCGTCATAATCCTTATAGATTCATTTATGATATTTTGTTTTATGACTTTTGGCTACATAATGCATGTATGGTTTATGTTTACACAAATATTTAATTATTGCCAGGTGGAAGTACCAGATTTGATGTAGTTGTGTTATAAAAGTCTCAGTTGATTTATTATGCATTAGTTGTACAAAGTGAAGTTACAAAACACGGTGTGATGAATAGCAGTGTTAGTCGACTAGTCAGTGTTAACCCTCATCAAAAGGTCAAGCAAAAAATTGAGATGGTTAGTATCGCTAAGGTTGTTAAATGAAGATAGGCTAAGGATCCTTTCGAAACCATTCCAAAATCAGCTTCAATCTCATGTCTTGTTAATTTTGCTTCATTGCTTCGATAATAAGAATTATTGGAAGGAAAAGACTCATCAACTTCATCCCGATCGTCTCTTGGTATTGAACCAATTATTCTTTGATCTCCAGCTTGATTGTAATTATCTATTCTCAATACTGTCGTCATTTTCACTTCATACACTCGATTTCTTGCGGACGGTGACGTTTGCACATTTCTTCTTCGTCTTCCATAACCGACTTGTCCATTACTGCAGTCACTCTACATATAAAAATAAAATATCATTTGACAGAACTAGATATTTGTACCAATATATATGTAATGCCGGTTTATTTTTATAGTGCTTACCCCAGTACATGTACCCAAGCAAACATTTACTGTTCCCTTAAATAGGACATAGTTTGTGTCAGGGAATTTGAAGGCTCTAAACTTAGCTGTCAACAAATCACCATCAGAAGTAAAGAAATTTTCGAACAGGTAAGGATCTACGGAGCATCTGTACAAATAAACAATGCATTTAATAATGTGATAAGAGCATATACTAACTCAAAATAAGTACTGTCAATTGATTTGTTTGTAAAATGGTTTAAGGAGCACATTAATATGAGTAATGCCTTTCTGTCTGCAGAAGGTTAATATGAAATTCATAATATCATTTAAATCTAACCCATTCAATAAGATAACTTCGGATTGGGATCCAGTGTCCGTGACGTCCAGCTGGGAAACAATTATACCATAAATATCGTTACTGCCAGAGTCCAAAGAAACTTCCATGGTCAAAGGTGCTCCTGGTTGTACAAGAAGTTCTTGACCAACTACATGACCATCTTGCCTGACAACCATGCTCAATATGGGTACTGGTGCCCTTTTGATTGGTACCTCCACAGCAATGACTCTGAAATAATAAATAAAAAGTTATATTCATCCCTCTTCGTTTCCTCTAAAGGTAAATGAAACTAACAATGCAAAATCAGCTGGAGGCGAATCAATTTCATGGTGAATTAAACCTTTGTTTCGTGAGTAATTTTTCATCGATTGATTTACTATATAAATTGCATTTCTGTTTTGGGGATTCGCATTGATCTAGTAGTTCATTGTATTAACATAGTTCATAGTAAATTGAACTCTCTACAGAATAATGTGTCTGCAGTGATTGATTTTCACTATTAATGATTTACGACGCCATTTGTCTGGCCAAGTAATCAGTATTGCGGTTAAGTAGTCTAACACAATACTCGTACCTCCATTCTATAATATTAGATATTTCCTAATGTGAACATGCTGCCTGCAGTCTTGCTGATCCTAAACTTGGTTAGTACCCCCAAGTATTCTTCAAACTACCCTTCCCGTGTAGGCAAGGATATACTGATAAACTAATAAAACATTTCCGATGTTTACTGAGTATTTCATTTCACATTCTTTCAAAACCATACATGTTGCAGGTATAATGTAATTGTAATTTTATCCATACTATATTTTTTCTAATTAAAATGAATACAAATACATTTATATAGTGTGTCTGCGTGTGTTTACACAACCTAGGCTTCGAAACCGCACTTATTAAGATGCGGTATTGCATTATATTGCATTTACTGAAATGACAAGTCAAACCATTCAACTACATGAATCAAAGCAATAAGTGAGAATAGTTACCGGAGGTGCGGTTTCTAACAGAACTAGAAGAGTATTTTTAAAATTGGATAATGTTGCAGTTTTAGGGTAGATAATTTCATTTCTGAGAACTTTTATTGGAAAAAAATTTGAAACGCTTTTTAATACTAAAATTGAAATACTTTATAAATCTACAGATGAAGCAATTTTTTTACAGAGAAAAAGCAGTATAGTGTCAAGGTATTTTACATTCGATTGTCATCTATTCTATCACATGAACGAAATGTAACGATGACGGTTCAGTTTCATTAAAGATCAGCACATCTGTGTCTGTGACTATCTAACTTATGATTAAGATGTATCCTAAAAGTTTTTAACCCTACAAGAACGTCTTGTGCTGCTTAGGTGCTATTGTGGTTTTGGTATGGCACAACCTCTTTTCCTTCGTAACGTATTCGGGAAAACAATTAAATATCACACTGTCGCCTATTAGCTGTACATGTTGATTTTTATGTTGATTTCTATGTACAGGGCGATACTGCAGGGAGAGAAGGAGCATTAAGGAAATGTGTATGTGATATAAAAGCAATCTAATCCAGTTAACTAATCATAGCATTTAGTTCAACTAATAAAGTAATCATGAAAGGTACTTCCCGCATGATTCTCGTAAAAAAAGTTATTCCCACTCACTCAGAAAAACGTTGAGAAGCAAATTGGGCAAAAAAGCAAAAAGACTGTAAAACCCTGAGAGCTTCAGCAGAACTTACAAGCCAAGTCAACGGAAAAATTTTTACGTACCACACATGTACATTGGATAACATGCATTCATAGGGCAAATGCCATAAAAATGACAATAGCAAATTCGCAACGGTGCTTCAACTCAACTGCTTCTTACGCTTCTACTAACGTAACATATTGTAATGTAAATAAAAACAACGTGTGTATATAACCACAACAAATAAGACAAACACAGCTACATTCTAGAACATGAAATAGAATTACTAACACAAAACACTACAAATACAACAATAATTATATTACATCCCAAGAACAGTAGAGTAAGAAATATAGACTATGTATAGGTACATACAAACTGTTATTTTAGTAATATAGTGTAACTATTACACAATTAAATATAATAATGCAAAAATATGTATACATAATTCCACATAGTGCGTTAAGCTGTGTTCAACTGGATACTAGATAACATGGCAGTAGTAAGTAACCACCTACTACTAATTAATCTATCTCCGTATCAAATAAAAAGATATATAGAACAGTTGTTTACGTTTGTTAATCATAAGATTGTCTGTTTGAGCTGCGTTATAAAATTATAACGTTGCGTTATGTACCAGTCTGGCTACGATTACTTTGCGAATGAATGAAAAATATGCTAGCAAGTAAAAATCATTCAACTCTCTCACAATAGTTCAACTTAGACAAGAACCAACATAAGTGCACATAAAGAGTGAGAAAAGTTAAGTAACTTACTCTGGTTCTTGAAATCCGGCCGGAAGAACATCACGTTTCTCTCTTAGAGTTGAGTTAATGTGATTGTCTGACTGTTGTGGGGAGGATGGAGCTTCAAGTTGACATTTGACCAGCACATGAAACTCTTCACCTTTCGATTCGATTACCACTCGGTTGTAAAACGTTCTTGTGCCCTATACAAATAAAATAACAAACAACATTCTTAATTTCAAGTATCCAAAGCTGAAACATTCTTTGTAAATTAAATTGTCAAGCGTGGCATTACAAGACGTTATCCGCTATTCAAAATTCAAACGATGCATATTAAGTAGTCTTACTCAAATTTCATGGCCTCCGTTGTGTATGCGTGTATAACAATAGCGAAAAGGAACAAAATTTAAAGTAGGATGTATGTGGCAATAATACTTAAGCTTAAATACTTTATTTTGTATGTCCAACATTGTGATGTGTGCTACAATAGATAAGTACGTTTCTAATTCACGGGCTTCAAAACTACATTAATGTAATAGTAACTTATACATCATGAATTATGACTAACCCCAGAGTACACAGCAATCAAATTCTTTCTATTATCTTCTCTCGCTTAGTATTTATAGGTTATTAATTTAGATAAGGAGATAGAATCGTTTTATAAAACTATTACATTTGCTTTGGTGTCATGTGCAATGTTTACAAGAGTTTACAACCCATCCTACTTAAGTTGCACTCTAAAATGCAGTTCTTGCTTCCTGGCGTAACGTTCACTGCTATTTCATACTACATTTAGTATATGAACACGTGTGTACTATAAGTAATGCAATAAGTTCCAATTTATTAGAGAAAATGTCGTTAAAAAGACCATTTACGATAATCTTGAAGTTTAATTGAAGGGAGTGTCGCTTATCTGCCAGAGTAAAGTGTGGTCGAAAGGAGAAAATGATAAACTTCCAAAGATTCTAATGACTATCTGGCAGTTAGTTTGTATTGCATGTACTATACTATACATAAGATAATGGGTTTTGTAAGCTGAGATACAAAATAAAGCTCCCTTGTAGTAAAAAGCGGAAAATATTGCCATAAGCATCTCAAAAGTTCTTTATCATGTAAAAGAGCTAAGTTTTACAATTGCCAAGTTAAAAGTATTGTGTAATTTAGTAGTTTTCTTATGTGTTTGAGTATATTACGTATACTCCATACATGTCAGGTTATCCGAAATCTACAATTACTGAATTACTTTACTATTGTAATATACGAACTTACTCGCACAGGTATGGTAAAGATTGCCTACTGATTATTTATGGCATTTAGCCATATTCGTTTTTTTCTCGTGTTAAAGATCATATAGTAAAACATAAATAATCGTAAAGGTGGTTAAGGTACATCTAAATAACCTAGCTATTAGGCCCAGTGTGTAATGTAATGGTCAATTACATAGTATATTCTTTATCTGCATGAGCAAGGCATTTATATAGGTACTAGTTGAAGTGCATCTAAAAATTAACAGTTCAAATGGAATCCTTGGGAGCTACTAGTGTAACAATAAGACAGATGGAATAGGGATGACCCACTGTTGGCCAAGTTAAATAATAAGATAAGTGATAGTACCGTAAGGTAACATTGTAATTGATGGCAGGTTTAATTCAAATGCACGTTTCGGTCCTATTTCGGTAAATGCAGAGAGAAATTTAAGAGGACTATAATACACACCTACCAGAAGGCATCTTTGTGCAACTTACGCTTCCTCCACATGGAAGAATGACACTGTTCACTGAATTTAAATATTCTTGAAACAGCTGAACTGAAGCTGATATCTGAACAGAAGATCCCCACCAAAGAAAGAAGACATGAGAGACAAGACAATGCATGTGGATTTGGTCTATCCCAAGCGAATGCATTTTAACAACCGTTACTGCTAATATCTATGCGCATAATCATTCGTCCCCACTCTCCTTAACCAATAACCTACATTCACATTGAACTTGTCGGTTTTGAGGCAGTTTACAGTGGAAAACACTAAAATTCTCATTATCATTGCGTTCTCACAGAATGCATAAGGAACGGTTCTCATGCTATGCACTAACAATACACTCGACAGCAGTCAAACCCAAGACATCCCCTGCCAAATACTTATACCTATAGCCCTAGATGGCTTTCTATAAATATCTTAAACAAGAAACACTACTTCTTCTATGAATATGCATACATATTAATGTTTGCTTGATTTTATATTACATAAATACATTTGGGTGTGAGTAAACCATAAATTCATGTTTCTTGTACCTCTATACTTAAAATGCGGCTCTTCTATATATCTTTGATTTGCTCTGACGCAATGCTAGTATTTATGTAACTTATTATGCTCACAAACATATTACATTTATCGGTAGTAAGTGGTTTGGTTGATTTTCACAAAGACCAATGTAGATGCATGAAATATGTACACTAAAATGTGTACACCTAAATTAAGATACGGTAAACTTGTTTACTTCAAGATTTGACAGTAATGGTAAATTAGGGATTAAACTAAATATTCGTATTAGCTTGGAGTATAGAGAGTTTCTTTACCGTAATTCCAACATTTAAATATGTTTTTCAGTGTTTCTCTGTGGTATCTGTCTTTAAGAGCTATTAGCTGGATTTTTTGCTTCCTTATTCAGGCACGCGGATATTACTTCTCATTATACAGATATATAATGTATTATTAAGTTCTTCATACGTTCCCTAATGTTCAATTCTTCCGAGTGCTTATTGTACTAATGCTTGTGGCTAATAGTAATCATGTAATCCCAGAATTGTTCACCATGTGTGTCTTGTTGTACTCATGCCGCATTAACTCCCACCTTGAGAGACAAAAAATGCTGATCAAGTAGGGTAGGTAGGAAATGGTCATTACAAGCCTATAAAGAAAGAAAGACCACGTGAATGACACGTCTAATTATTGCACTTTGATTATGATGGATTGACCTGACTTCTAAATTACCTCAGCCAAAAAAATTTCAGTTTGTCTACAAATAATTGTTGGTATTGGAGGATGTATTCTCGGCCGAGTTAGCAAAAATTTCTGGGGAAATTACCTGCAGCATAACCGGAGTTGAATAGTTAAAGCATGAATAATGCATGTTCGTGTAAAGCCAGGCTGTGTTTACAATTTTTGCAGAAGAGCGAAATTTTTTATTGATGAAATGCAGTATTAAAAATGATATTTTCACATCACTGTTTGTTAGCAAATGTCAGGTCAAAATCCCATTATGGAATGTAAACAATCAACTTTATTGTCAGTTTTTACACCTGGGTAAAAGATACTTGACCGCAGAGTGAGAACTTTAAAAGTATGAGTAGCATTGTCGTGATGACAGGTTTGAAGCTTGAACCCAACGAATATCACCGGAAATGGTATATTTTTGTTAATTGCTACACACTTTATACATTTAACATTGAATACGTGGATATAATGTTTCCTTTCTGGAAAAAGAAAGGCAACTGGTAAAAATATTGCTTAACCGTTAATATGTTAAAGTTAGAAGGTTGGAACTCTGATTAGCAGTTTTATTTTACTGTCTATTCCTGCAGGATGAACACGCTTATACGACCGGGTAAATACAAATTAATGCTATTCAAGAGTTAAATGTACATTAAATTAAATGGCTTGTTCTTTACTTGTAATGGATGACGATGGAAAAAAACGAAACAATCTAATCAAATGACAGAAACATCAAAAACAATAAAAAATTGTATAGCCACTTATGTAACCCGTAAGTGTTGTATCCCGTTGTCTTGTCTTAAATTAGTTATGTATTGTTATTAAGATAATTGGTAACAAAGCACGAGAAGAGCATAGGGTGACTTTATTTAGAATTACTTAGAAATCATAATATAACATGCATTTAAACATTATAGTCGTAAATCTACATGGAAGACAACAGATAAGGTGTAATTTGTATTTGTATAATGTGAGTGAATGCATACCTACATGACATTCCTTATTGTTATGTAACTTTAGTGTCAGTTGAGCACTCAAGTCTGTGTAGTACCGTTTTCCATTCTCACAAAGTAGAATTAAGTAAAGATCAGATCGCTCATGTAAACTGCACCATGAAGGTGCCTATTCATAGTGTAAATGTAAAACGTAACCTCTCTGTTCCTACATTTACACATACCTACATGTATGCTTTCATTGTGTGCTTTGATTTTCTTGTAGTGTCATCAATACTTTTCCCACATTTATCAGCATTAGAAATAATTTTCAGTTCGACTTACAAGCAATTTAGCTATAGTGTCAGTGTCAGTCGTAATGTGGTAATTGTATGTATTTAGGTATAGGGATGGAAAACAGTAAATTACACTCTAGTTTAACAAAAACCTAGTTTACAAGACGAACAAAGGACATTTACAATAAAGTGAGCAAGTAACCGAGAGAGTTAGCCTAATGGCATTCATATCTAAACAAAATACTCTGCTATTCACTATTTTTCCACAAAACAGCTATAACAATAAACCAAGCCCTACTCAATGTAACAGAAGAGACGCAAACAACAGAACATATTTCAGATAAGAAAAGACAAACAAACAGATAATGCATGCTAGTAAGCTGCACTATGTACATATTTTTCTTGTGTTTACCTCACGTTGTCTTTTCCTAATGCAGTTTTGCATTTGTTACAGGGAAGATCGGTTTAATGGTGGGAACAAGATAATAAATAGGTGAAACCGCGGAGGGAATAGCACAGTATGCAAGTAAGTAATGTAACGGAGAATATCGCACATCTCTCATAGAAACACGCAAATGTAGCTTACCGTTATTTTATTGAGTATCTGCGTCGTCCCACAGCGGTAAAAGTCTTTCAGCGATAAACGGAATTGGAGGTGGCCATCCTCGAGTCTCTCCGGTCGACAGGAGGTATCTAAAGAAATCAGGTCAATAAAGTTGTCTAATTAATTGGGTCGATATCAAACTCTGCCCGCCTTCGTTCAACTAGGTAACCTTAAATTATCACAAAGTAAAACTAAGCAATAATTCATGTCTCTCTAACTGGGATGGAATTCCTGAAATATCTTCAGGCCCACCCCATAGCATTTTTAACATTTCCTTTGACATTCCTCACACGCCCACTAAATCAGTTACCTTCAGTTATAACTTGAACAGTAATGCACCGTGTCAGCTCTTGTAAATTATTGTTCTCGCTCTGTGATTTTCTTATTAAAAATCTTTAGAATAAATGACTTGTAGTTTTAACCCACTAATTATCTATTTTGGCAGAGGATCTTATTGGCTTACATTGCAATTTTTATTGAATCTTCAACAAAATCGACATTCTTACTAAGGGGAACTCTGAGTGAGCAGGTATAATAAGAACTGACTTGTTTTAAATGCCTGTGTTTATCTAAAGCCTTAAAATTCATGACTGCAGATATTTTTGCCAGTATGGTGCATAGTGTGACAAAAACAAACCTCTTTTATATCGCGCCCGATGATATGCGTAATTTTAGAATAGAATAGAAATAGGCAAAAGTAGTGCAATGAAAGTCTGTCTTTAGGGAACACAAAGATTCAAACAAAATACCTGTTCTAATTACTCATTTACTATTTTTATGCAAACTATAGTATTTACGTGTACACTCCTTTTATTTAAGAACAAGGCATTGAGTGCTATGAACCTTGGTCTAACTCAAAGTATGTTAAGAGCCTCTGATTCTCACCCGAACTGACAATGACGATTTATGGTTTAGTACCTACAATTCAAGAGAGCAAAATGTACCTACAAGAACACTTGTAAAAAACTCTATGCGTTGGCTAAAGTGTCGGGGCATTGGGCTATGTGTTTTGTACGTATACTAGGGTACTGTATACTAAATAATATTGGTTTTAAATACACACAGTTGTAGACAGCTGTAGTTAGTATACAGACCGCACGACAAGTAAAAATACATAATGGTTGTATGCAAATGTAAATCTGAATAGATTTAGCTACATTAGTCTGGTTTGATATGGTGTGTCTTTGTCACCCATAAAATTAGCATTTGGGTAGTAGATGAGTAGATCTTATTGTTCCTTCAAATTTCGTGTAGGTGTTTCAATGGGAAAATGTTTACAGAGTTTCAACAAGTTCTAAAAGAAATGCCTAGCACTTCATATGGATGGTGAACCGAAGTTTCCGACCTCGATATCATGACCGCAAGTTGTGAAAGCTGCATGTCATCATGTATTCATTGAAAGATTTCAAGCAGAAAAACTATATTTTCAACAAAGACAAATCCTGACTTGACACACTGCAAAACTTAAATTACTTGGAAATGCCAAATTGAAATATGCAACATGTTCTGAACACCGTGCTCATTCATGTTCAGTACAGCAGAAGAATTCTTGTGATTCGGAACACCAAGATATACTCTTCTGTATTCGCAACTGCAGGACAAGACAGACGCAAATGCATTCGTCTTGTCAATAGAGGTTTAGACTGTTCTATTTGCAAACTTAACCTTGTGTGCTAATGCATCAAAATTAATTTATTGCCGTACTTACAAAAATCTTGCAAGATGAGAGCTTGATTCTTTAAAATGTTTGGTATTTCAAGCATAGCTAACAATACATCAATGAAATTGTAGAATGAATATATGAACAGACAGTTACGTACATTAGGCATTTATGTACACAGAAGACTAAGAAGAGTAACGATAACTCTGAGAGTAACTGATAAGTTGATAACTGATGTGATAACGCACTTAAGATACAATAAGGTACAGTAGTGTGGCTAAGTGTGGTGTAGTATTAATAAAACAAATAGTTTCTCTATGAAGATTATACATGCATATGCAGTTGGGGAGCCATAGCCAGGGTTGTAAACACCGTAGAGACACATAAAGATACAAGTACACATTACGGTATTAAGGTGCTAATCGTAGAGTAAACACTAAAGATTTCAGCTTTCTATTTCCTCAAGAACAAGTCGAGGTCGGAAATATCAAGCAAAACTGAAACTAATGGTTTAGAGGCACTGTTAAAATAAATTAATGATTCCCACATTACGTAGTAGCACTTTATTCGTACTTTGTATATGTTAAGACAGTCTTGGAAATAGTTTTCTACCTTTGCAATCGTTAAGATAATCGTGTTATTAACTACCATGTGATATATTACGGTACGCTACGGTAATACACAATTGTAATGATGTTTACTTACTAATTTATTAATGCATGTGAGTGAGTGCTGCACACTAACTTGCTTATAAAGCACATATGCAGTACAATGTAACTATTAAAAGGTTTCATTTTATGCAATTTTATAAATTGATTTATTACTCATCTTGTGTTGTAGGATGCCATTTTCTTGGAACCGTAGTAATCATACGATTATCATAAACAAAACATCGCTTGCATTCCTCATCCTAACCATGAATGAGTGGGAGAATTTTAGCAGAAAAGTCAGAAACAATTGCCAATGTACATTATGCATACATTACGTAGTAGTATGTTATGAATTGTTACGTAATGTGTCCATTGTTATTATTGTTAGTGTAACACAAAGTTTCAAACAATTGGAACTAACTAACATTATGTCAGAGAATGTGATAAAAATGGTTTCTTTAAAACGAAAAGGTTATGAACTCTATCAGTGTCTGCGTTCACGAACCGGAAATATTATTTGAACGATCGTGGTGGTAACAGAACAGAGTGGCTCGAATAATTGCTAAACAGAAATCAGATTGCTTTGAACTATTACGAATTTTGGCAACCCATTTAGAAATTAAGCACCAAACCTAAGAGTAGAAATATTCGTAACTGTATGCAAAATAAAGAAAATTAAACCACACGGGTGAATGTTTTTAAGGAACCCTGCAAAGTATATTTACATGCTAAACAAATACCAATGTTGACTCGCCCTGTACTTAATAGGTTTACGGAAAACAATATACGCATATAGCTTCCTACTCCTTCTCAATTTACACGAAGCAATAAAAATAGTCTCAATATTAATTCTTATTCAAAGAGCCCATCCCTTAAACGAAATTATATTAGCTATGTACACTTGGTACACCAACATCTACCTTGCACTTAGAAGTCAGAGCTAATGCTTAAATGGAAAAGGTACATTAACCAAATGGACTATTATGGTCGTGCATAAAAATAAGAAAACTGTATTTTAAAATGTGAAAGATGATGTCTTACCAGGATAGTTTTTCAATCCTTGGAGATATGCTTCGTTGACTTGATGTGAGCCGGCGATATCCACCCGCATTTCTTCATCCTCGCATGTAATTTTTGAAGAAACTGCAAATATATAAATAACAGTTCAGAGAGCAGATAAGGATCATTGTGGAAATTGAAACATTTCTCGATTCTTAAGGAAGAGTACCGTTTAGTATCTAAAAGCATTACACGAGGAGTTTCTCTAACTCCCATAACTAGAACACGGAAGATGATCACGATTGAACTTGTCTCTAGTGTTCTGTCCATAAAACCCAGTTGAACAATCAGAAAAAGTCAGGTAGATAGAGCACAAAGTTCATATACGTTCAGTTATGCTAATGATTCAATCAAACTGCTCGTATTTCCATATCTTACGTGTATCCATCCAAAAACTACAAAAACATTATATCCAAATCTAAATCCTAACCAAAATACTTAGGCATAAATCCTAATGCAGATGAATACTTACGTTTTGTTTAGAGTTTCGGCATTGTAGTAGTAGACAATATAATTTTTTACTGTAAAACTAAGTAATCTTATTGCATAGATTCTTTGTAATGTTTAGTCTGGTCTGGTTCTGACTCGTATTTATAAAATATATCCTCGAAGAGAACTATCATTAGTGGTTTTATTTTACTAGGTACATAAAGATACAGCATATACATAATTGGTCTATGTTGCCATGTATGTGTTATGTAAATGTAATGTAGTAAGTATTCCTCTCCTTGCTAAACTAAAAGCAATAGTAGTATTCTTGAATATTTCCTATCTCCACTCACAACTTACGCTAGTAGTAGTAGAAATGGTTTCCTCTCTACCTATATCTGCTTATTATTATGCATTATGCACTGAACATGCATCAGACAAGTAATCTTTTCATATTATTATCAGAAATGCTAACGATCAGATCAGTCCTTGCTTTCCTTTGTTCTTGCTCACTCATCTTACAATACAGAAAGCATGACTGACCTAATTTACTTCATTTTGCTATAGAATACACAATACACCGCAGCCGACCAGATTGAAATCTTTCCCTGTCATTCACGCATGAAAATTGGTCGTCAAGTCAAGTCTGACTAGAGAGCGGAGCAGAGCAATCGTACAAATGCTGATATCATTATGAGTAATAAGTACCTATAGCTGAGTAATGGTAGGTATTTGTTCGTTTACCCAACTCGTCTGTCTGTACAATATCGGCATCTGTTTTTTTAAGTAATTGTAACGAGTTTCCTACCTCAGGCTAAAAATAAACTCACGCATCTTTTCCTTTGCTCTACTCCTTCCTTTTCATTCACAATAGGACTCCTATATTATTATAAACTGTATATTAATATACCATTTTATTTGGTAAAAGGAGAACACGTTTAGGCTCAGCTCAACCATTACTTTACTTTTACAGCACAATGTAGCAGTAGACGAAACTATTTATGAAGACATTGTTACGCAAATAAAGATATTTTCCACAGATTGAATAATCCGTTCCGTTATACTTTTATTTTGATTGTTATATCCACTTATGTTCTGGTTTCGTTTACTGTACATAATATCCTAGTCTCAATATTTTATACACAATCGCCATTCGGAATTCTCCACTAGCACATTACACCACAATAAATAATTTCATCACATTTAATGTCTATATTAAGTATCAGCAAGGGAGCGAAGCAGTAGGGAACTTAGCAATCATTTTGTAATAATGAATCATTTTTTAAGAAAAAACTGTTTCAAAGAATTGTATCTGTGCTTTAAGTATAGATAACTACCTGTGTAAATCTGATTGCCTACATGCAGTGCAACTAACATGCTATAAACTTATATTTGTCCTTCTTCATCTATATTCAATGCACAACGAATTATGCACATGACTCAACGGTTGACAAGAAACTCACCATAAAGTCTACACCCTTGATGGTCTACTAGGAAAACCTTGAAATCATGCTTCTGGCACAATTCTTAATCATAAGTCTTAATCACTCAATGATAAATTCAATTCCAATTGTGTTACTCTTTGTGGGTTAACTCTACTAACTTTGGATTTGATTAGTTTTACGTGTCTTACACTTATCACAGCTGTACGCTGTGCTAAATCAAGTTTATAAGATAATCCTGAAGATTACCCTTATTACTACTACTCAATAATATTATATCATGGTTACACTAACTAAGGTTCATTATTAGTATTACCACATACCAGATAATTATTGGCAACATCTGAAACTAATTTCATTTCTTCATTAAGAATTAAAAATCCATTCGCCAAAACAGAGCATTGCCATGAGCAGAATTTACATAGCATATTTATTAATTCCATTCCTTAACATTTCATGGTTCATAAACTTTATTGAAGATTGCATTTACTTATTTGGTTTATGGCCACTATAGTATCCTAAGAAATTCTACTTTGATCCTATGATGAGAATTAATTGTTGTATTGCAATATGTGCATCTTTTTCAATTTACAATGTAGATATTCTGCTTAAAAGTGACTACCTATATATTAAGTATTATTCCAAAAATTAATCCTCCTAATGCTGTATTCTAATACTAATGAAATGATTCATATCTTTTCTGCCCAAAGATACCTTTCAACCAGATTAGACTTGTTTATGCTGTTTAGTTCCATATAAGGATCCAGCTGACCTGAAGTAACTCCTTTGTGCATTGACAAGACAACATCCTTTTACTAAATGTTAGGGGAAAATGATGCAATGCATTGAAAACGGTTAAGTTGAGAGTGGGCGACTTTTTTGGTGTCCATGCTATGCCAATTATGCTATTGCAAATGCAAGATTATACTTGGAGTCACCATATATTCGTCTAGAAGGAAAAGATCAAAACGTATCTGTCTACCATTGCTATTACATTACAATTCCTTTTCGTGTAGTGATATGTATTGTTTATATTTGTAAAAGTACTTCGTATGCAGTATATATTATTATGTTAGCCATATTGGTTGTGTAGGAAGGATGAATGTAAAATTTTCTGAATATGGCGCAGCTATAGAAAAATGTCTGGCACAGAGAGTACAACTTATCTTAATAGTATTAGGAAAGACAAAAGACAGTCTAGATTGTATAAAGTGGGCATTATCCTTTTATATTTGTATTAGGACAAAGTGTGAGTAACACCTGAAACTAACAATATAACTTTTTATGTAAAATACCTGAAACCCAACGAAAGATCAAAAAGCAGAATGCTAGAAAGGGTTAAGTTAGAAGTCAAAAACCTACAATACATGGTATGTTAACGATGCTCCAATATAATTATATGTATAAGTAGATGCTAACAATAGTAAGTAGTAAAAACGCAAACATAACGTAACTAAAGTGAAATTATACGTAAACTTGACTAACTAACTGCTAACAACAAGCACACAAAATTCACACAGCCTGAAATCTTCGCAATCAACTTTTCAATCAAATCTTCGGCAAGCTTGTAAGCTTCTTTAACACTAATACCTACGTAAGGAGCACGCAGATACACTGTTTTACTTGTTCATATAATTCCGATATACGGAGCATTTCATGTTAGTAGATTTGTGTGTATACCATTAAACAAAATAATAATATCGGTCATTTAACTCCAGTGGTGTGTCAGAACATCCCAGAACAGCTCGAATCGCGGAAAAAGTCAGTAGCAAAATAAACTAATTCTAAGAACAACTTACATGTATACTAACAAACACTGCAACATAGTAAAATTATGGTATCTGGTATCTGTCTGGTAAATATAACTAACAATAGTACATAAGAATTGAGGCAAGAAACCATGTTAGGCCAGGCTAGAGTCAGATTATTGTGTTTTATAGTGATGAACCTACTGTTCATACTTTGATCTGCACCCAAAATAATTCCCATCTGAATTGGAAGGCTAAACAGGAAACGCACTGCGAGTCGGATCTCTTCAACAATAACTTCCTGATGCGCTCTGCTGATGAAGCATTCTCTCTGTTCCTTTCCTATCACCATCTCAATCTTTATCATCACACCAACTTCGTTTATTTCTAGCGAAAACTTATTCTCTCGTATAAATAAATATACTCTCCATACATTTATTACATTGCAAGTGTTTCCCTTCATGGAAGATCCTAGTGGCATGTTATACAATATATCCTGAAGACCCGCGACCTGTTCATCTCCCTCCTGCCCCTACTGCAATGCATTGTGACTTCTTACGTGTATACAGATACACACAGTGCATGTGCATTGCAACATCATCCTCACTTCTTTAAATTATCTGAAAATTATCTTTGCTTTTCAAACTACAGACTTCTTACTTAGCAGCCGAGAGTTTACTTTGCTTTACTAAATCGTTAATGCCCCGCGGCAGTTCTTTAAAACTTTCATCGAACACACTTACAATCACAACCTGTACTGATACTAATATGATGAGAAGAGTTACCAGCACAATATAATGTAGATTAAGCAGCATACTGCCTATTATTAAGAATCACGAAAAAGAATTTCGCTTTATGTGTACTTACTGTAACTTCATATTTTTATAAATATAGTTCAGCTTTGTTAGCATTTTATTAACAGAGGTACAAGGGGAAGCAATTACTAATAAACATAGTTCCACGTAAATTGTTTTATGTCAGCCCTAACATTTTCCTCCTTATCCTGCATAATTATTTGTCGACCTGAGCCTACTTATTACGTAATCTATACTTTTCTACAATATTCCTTTCAGCCAAAATCGTACTTCTCCATTTCGTGTCCTGTACTGCAGATGATGTGATGGATTTTTTCAGAATAATGAAATATACCTATTTATGATTGTCTAGTGCGCAGAGTTGAACAACTAAACTGACTACCTTGCGACTATTAACATGAAATAAATACCTAAACTGATGCAGATAGCCTTTCGCTTGCGTTTACTGTGATCCGCCTTTTAAGAAAAACATTTTGGCTCGTCAAGGTCTCACTCAAGTTTCAATTCTATATCACTTTGAATTTTTTAAACTTGCACACCCCATATGAACGACTGTCGACAATATAAAGCAACTCCTACGTAGTACTAAATAGCTGTGCACAGTGCACTTGTTTAGCAGTGTTTATATTGCCCAGTTCTATTATGGCTATACATACATGCTACAATCTCGTGTAGGCCTGCATAATATTTACAAGTACGTACAGGTAGTTATACATAATAGGCTGTGGATAAGTATTTGATAAGTAAATACTTACAACACTCAAGAATACTTAGTTAGAGTCCAGTGTGCTAAACTCCTATTATAGGTTATCGCAATATGCAAAACAACCGATTTTATATTGGTATTTGCATAAAGTTAACATTCTTCTTTTGCCTATTGATGGAGAACACTCACGCTATGTCTTATCACAAGTGTGGTTGTGGTACATTAGCAGTATTCCTGGAGTGCTACCAATCTACACAATACTGGACTCACTGGACTGCATTTATGTAGCTGTGCAAAATATAAATCGTATTTGCATTCATTGCATTTCACCAAAGGCAATTAGGTTCTGTCACTCCTAGTTATTACAATTTAACCTTAGCTGATTAAGAGATCATGATTTACTAAACAATCACCAGGTTCAGAAAAAATAATCATGTTTAACAATGACATCATGAGTAAATACTCCAATTGCACAATAATCCGAAAGTTTGATATGATTGTTCATATTTTCATTTTCTTAATGGAAACTTTTGTGACCTGTTTTATTAGAGAGACAGTTTTATTGTCTTTATTCATTGAAATTTAATACTTACCTACGCCAACCGCAATGAAAATCTCATAATCAGCGTAACCATATCCCATAAACGACGTTTACGACTTGAACTTATTCGCACTCATTTGAACCTAATCAGTGTGCAATAAACATTAAAATACAAAGAATCAAAGAACTGTCGCATCAATTCAAAGAAAAATAATATGACAGCTCGTCAAATGCTAAATATTGAATAGTATTTGTATTCTTTGAGAGTTCTTAGTCTTTCATTCACACGTTTAGTTAACTGATAGTCTTTATGCTAATTTTTATGAATATATGAACTAATTACAGATTTATTATTCATAAGCCATTAAGACAAGTTATTTTACGTAAGTTACACACTATTGAGTAACGAAATCTTACAACTATGGATACCTTGTTTGAAAACCTTGTAGAGATACATTTGTTCGTGTGAAGTTGTGATACAATATAAACTACTTATGGTACTCTACATACGGTATTCCTTTAAATGTATCTAGCCTGCATAATTTTTGCTCTTCAATTGCACATCTAATCAATGCATCATATTACCTATATAGCAGTAAAGCTAATGAATGCCTTTCTTATTCAAGAATTGAGCATTGCATACACTTTGCGAGCTTCGTGAGTGTTTTAACTGCTTTGTAATTGTGACATGCTTCTTAGAAAGTTTGAATTCATTCTCAGTGAGCTAAAAGTTCTCATTCTTCTGAATAGCAATCAAAAAAGACAAAAAGAGTTAAAGCTAACGTGCCCTTTCACCTGCTGGTCGTATCAAGGTTCCTCGCCCCTCCTACACTATTCTTACAAATAGAACAGAGCAAAAGACTCGAACAAACTCAAGCCCTTTATTTTGTTTTGTTCTATCATCTAGACCCATCTAATCATAAGTAAGTAAGGGCGGGGGTTAAACAATATAATCCTTTCCTTTTGTTTAAGGATTAGTGTTCTCGCTCACTCAGTTTCTCGGCGTTATGTCAAAAAATAGAGCACAGCGTTGCCGATACCAGTCTTTCTCAGTTGAAACACAGTTTAAAAAAATAAGCATTGGTGTCATATAATATTGGCTTTATGTGTACGTATTTATTTAGTCCAACTATGCTTGTTTATATTTCTATAATGTACTAACGTAAGCCTTTCTAGTATACTATAATTTACAATGCTACAATACAATCTACGACAGTATACTTCAGGTGCAATAACTGCAAGTAAAATAATACTTTAAAATTTATCTAACTACAATAATTCCTAATGCAGAACAATAAAACATTTAAAATTTTTGAACATTATAAACTTTTTAAAACAATTTTATTTTTAGAGGCAAACTAAAAAACTATTTCTAAATAAAAACTACACAAAACAAATCCGTAATTATTATATTTATTATTTTCAATATCTAATTGTTGAGATTTTTAATTTAACTATTATCAGAATGTTTATAAAAAATACATAACATTTTGAAATTATGCAATAGAAATACTACAGTGCTAAACTACATTAACTTCTACACTAACAAGTAAAAATCTAGAGGTAATGTTCTACTTAAAATTAAACACACATTATTTTTTCCATTGCTTTGGTGTATATTTCGCTAAATGGGTTATATATGTTTCTAAAGGCATCTCCTGGTGAAAATATTTCAGTTGTAGATTAAATATATTTTGCTCTTTCTTAATGGCCTTTTTTTCTCTTGTGTCCAATAATTGATTAGAAAGTGCTAACTTAATTTTCACATCTGTATAAAGTTGTTCTTCTTTAAGAACTTCAACAAAAACAAACAAGTTAGGATGACACCTTTGAATAATTAATTTTAAGTTGCTGTGCCATGACTCTAGTGCATTTGTCGTTCTGTGGTAGTTGGTACCAAAATGATTCCAAATATCCCTTAATACATAAAAACATTAAATAATTAAACAAAATTCTATTTCCTATGGCGTAAACTAAATTTTGTCTTGCAATACCTGTGGAACATAGCATCTACGTCATCGATCCAAGTAGTTACAATGTAATCAAGTAATGCTTGCACAGCAGGAATATTTGGAGCATCCTCCATAATGATCAACCATGCATCGTCAATATCTTCAATTTGAACAAATGGCAAAGTGAATATCTTCCGAAACCATTTTCTGTTGTCATTTTCATTATAAGGTGCACTTAAGCCCAACTTTTGAATTTTTTTCCATATAGATTGGCAAAAGTGAAAATGACATCCTTTGATAACGGAAGTTGGAAATACTGTCTTTATGGCATTAAAAACAGCAATCTCATAATCAAGTTGAAAACACGGAGGTTTGAATGTGTATCCCCTAAGTTCAGCTAGATACGCAAGTCCCTTGAATAATCTTTCATAAGTGTGTTGCGTTTTATCGGGTAGCAGGCAAAACAAAAGCGGAAATATCTAATATAAAATATACATAGTCTTTTGATAAGTTAAAAAGTTTAATTAAGATTACATCATTTTTTATTTCGCTAAATACCTTATTGTTAATGAGTCCATGAAGCGAATAAAGCTGATAAAATATTCTAGGAACGGTTTTAAAAGTGCCATCCATAAAGACCTTTGGAGAACAACTTAACAAACCGAAATTTTCTTCCGTTCCAAATATCTAATAAAGAAATATCTGGCATAAATTTAATGTTTTTAATGCAAATTATAATTATTGTGAAGCATAACATTATGTTATTTAACCAAGATTTTATCCAAATGTCCGTTCTCCCATAGCAAAAATTTTTCACCATCTTTTGTTTTTGTCCACTCATACTCTTCGTTATCTTTCGTTTTCGTTATTGTCTTCGATCTATTCTCAGGAATTGGTGGTAACACATTTCTTCTGTATTGCTTTAATGTATGCTTCAATGAACTGTACTGGGGCATTTCTGTACGTAATGTGCATGGCAATTTTCCTAACTCTTTTCTGATAGAGATAAAGTCATTTCAGAATTTATAGCTTTATATTGACTTATGTAAAGGCAGTTTAATATATAACTATTACCTGTACAATTTAGCCAATAGTTGTGATGGGTCTTCGTAAATTGCACTGCGAAGTGAATTCAAAAATTCTAATACACAAATGTCAACTTTTTGATGTCCGTGAGAATGATTTTGCTGATTACCTCGATTGATTATAGTTTCATTCTCAATAATAATGTTGACACTGCAACCTTTTCTGCACTTCCAATACGCTTTGCTTCCTACAACTCTAGTTCTTTTATACAAAATGTCATTAAACACTATTAAATTACCGTCTTTTTCTCCTTTAATATTTCTAAAGTTTAAATTGGCCATTGTAAATTGAAGCGGGTACAAACGCCAAGAAAGCAATGGCTTACAAGTAAGAAATGTTAGCAGTAATGATAATACAAATTTGAATTTCTAACTCTGAAGATTTACAAAATAAATGTCATCATGACCTATTGCATTGGCTTTTGCATCATATAGTATTTTCCGTTAAATATTTAAGATATGCAAATGCAATTCACATAAACATAAATACTAGATATGTTCATAATTGAATGAAGCATTCATTATGATTCCATACTGTTGCTTATTTGCATTGCATTTGCATACAAATAATGAAATAATATACCTGTAGGATAATGTAGACTTTCATTATTTACATTATTGCTTAATGCCTGGGTAAGTTAATATGCACAAATATACAGTATATTTTACAGTGCATATATATACAGTGTCTTTAAGTTACAAGTACAAGTACACACTACACTACGTGTTGTACAATCTTAACCAACCACATTATAAACCAAATATTAGACTTGTACAATGCACGTACATTCAGTCAGTGCACCGATTCAGTCATGAATCCCTAAAAAGAAAGGTGAACGGCAACGCTGTCGCAATATTTAAGGGTCTTCATTTTCTACCTGGCATAGAACAATAGAATGGAAAGGGCTCGCCTAAGCTCTTTATACGGATCAACCAGCCACCGTAAGTAAGTAGTGTACAGTATAAATCCTGTACACAAAAAACACTCTTTTTACAGTCTATTCTTGCAACTTGTAATAAGTCCTCCTTTGCACTATTGTTGTGGAATACGATGTAATTTTGTAGTATTTTCCACAATCAGGTAAATATGTAAGTATTCAACTTCAAATAGTAAATACAGATAGAAACCACAATTACATTCACATACGGATACAAATGCCAAGCGTATTTTGCCACGTACGTGTAACACAATGTGCTAGATACAAAGAGTTTATGTTTATACGAGCAGACACGTTTTGACTGACTTGAGACTTGGATTTGTCCTTCCCTTTCCCATCAAACTAAAAGAAAAGCTGTACTTATGCTTGTATGCATGTAGGTAATTTAAACTGTGCTATTATATGAGATAAGATCGCTATCATCCTGGTGCACTCTTTACCTTCATGAATACTTTTATGAATATTACATTAAACCACGCGAAAGAATATCTTACGCGATCATATACCTTTACCATTACTTTGGAATACCAGAATATACGACTGTTTGCATATTGTCGATGGCGTTTGTTTGGTTGACGTCCGTTTTTCTGTACTGTTTACCTAGTTGTACTTTCTTGAGATACAACTATACAAACCAAGTACTTGCTTGTTTCCTTTTTGTTTAAATATATCGTTATTCTCCTCAGATTTTCTACTTGTATGATTGTGAGTTGTAAATAAATATTATCCTAGAAATGTGTATAGTGTGTAATACTTATCTGTTTATACATCTGAACTTTTATTGTTGTCTATTTGTAGTTATACTGTACCCCTTGAAGTTTACTAACATTAACCTACAGGTGAAATAATGTATCCTGGGGTATTTAATGCATTCCTATTTATATCCTTAGTATGTTACACCAAAGAAACTCAAAACGTAACCACATTAAACACTTGCATACTACTTTATACCTATGCTTTAAGACACATGCAATTCTTGCAATAAGGATTGACATTCGTCGTAGTAATATTTATGCAGTGAAAAATTATCTAAGTAAGTAGGAATACAAAACTGGTTCATAATTGGATTGGAAACAAAAGATTACATGACTGATTTGAAGTAAAGTAGTTTCAGTAGCAAAGTGTGTTACTTGTAAATTGGAGATGAGTTTTTGCAAATAACTCCATTAGTGAAACAAAAACAGAATGTGGAAGCAACTGTTGCAAGAGCAAACACATTCTACTAATACCACTAGCACATATTGTACGAATGTTTGAAGAAGGGAATTGAGTAGATAAAAAGTCTTACCATTAGCAAAAGAGTATCCAATACTAAAAAAAAGTAACAACGAACAGAATTGGCACATGTATTTAAGTGGCGACATTTCTATGGAATGTGT
This sequence comes from Yoshiicerus persimilis, assembly GCA_020352615.2. NCBI lineage: Eukaryota > Metazoa > Arthropoda > Collembola > Entomobryomorpha > Tomoceridae > Yoshiicerus > Yoshiicerus persimilis. The sequence goes on along the minus strand of CM036940.2, from coordinate 30,191,981 downwards.
GTTTACGAATCTAATGGATGAGATAAGCGAGAGACGTCGTACACGTTTCAATCACTTCGTTAGGTGACCATCGAGAATCGAGCTAGCTACGCACCAACAAGCTGCACAGACACTCGAAGGTGTACTGTGGATGACTGACTTGATGGACTGATGTGATTCCAGTCCACTCGACTCCAGTCCAGAACAAGGCAAGCTAATCCTACCAACTTAACTGACAAGACAAGCCAGAAACAAATAGAAGAGTGTGGGTTAACTTGACTTCTCAGTCCAATAGACACAACGAATATTTGTATTGTTCTCTTGGCTTGTGTTATAGCTTTTCAAGAGAATTTCCGTTGGACCTTCAATATTAATATGTGTGCACACAATATTTAATAGTATAGAATCAATATGCAAAACCATTTAGAGTTTACAGACTGGTTCACTTAAAGTTCTCCCAATTCCTTAGCACACTGTAGGTTAATATGGATAAGCTGACTATGACACTCACTTACAGAGCTACGACTTCATCTACACCCACAACAGATCTGTCTCTTGGTACGGGGAAATTGGCTCTTTTCTTCTGCCCACACAAGAACACCTTATGTAGCCTCCCAAGGCTTCTATATGCCAACTAATATAATGTAATGTAGTACTCCTTACAATTCAAACACAAAACAAAACAGAACAGACCAACTTGCATTTCAGCCACTACTACTCCCTGCCTTAGCTTACCTTCTTAATGCTATACTCTTTTCTTTACCCTCTCTTCCTTTGCGTTTGTCTGATTCATGATTCCCCTCTTATTTAAGCTTCATTTCTAACATGTGCACATATACACTTTATATACATAGGTGCACACACTAAATACACATAAATGCATAAAGTCTACCTTTCGTTTCTGTTTCTAGATTACAATACGCTACAGGGTAAATCAAATATAGCTATGTATATAGGTAGATATGTCTACAATATGCAGTACCACAGAGGTAAGCATGCATTGTATTAGTAGAATGAAGTATGTTCTACTAATAGTACTTTGTTGAATTTACATTACACAACAAAGCCCAAAGGTGTATCAAAACCCCGTCAGTATTGGAACTTCGTACTTTTGAAAGCAGGCAGGTCTGAATTGAAATCATCCAATGACTGAAAAGAGTTGGCCTTTGATTTGAATAAATATTTATTTCTTATGTACCATAGCATTAATATTGCCACTACCAAGGCGCCGGGATGTAATGAATCAATGAATGTAATGAATAATATTATCGTGATGAGGACTTTCTTATGATTTAATCCCATGGATAAATTCTGAGTACATTCTATTTGATGGCTTAAATTCTAAGCCATGTTTTGGGGCAAAAATTATTAACAGGGTGAAATGAAAGATTCGTGTATCTTTATACTACCCGTATCTTCGTAAGTCAACAACAACAAACAAACAAAGGTTGACAATTAACGCAATATCGCAAAAATAAAATGCTGGTACTAAATTCAATTAATGTCATCCTTCATGTATTCATACAGAAGAGTAGCTCTACTCAATGTACATTATCATTATCACAAATGATTAAATGAGTCAATTAGTTACTAGATATATAAGAATAAAAGTAAATCCATTGAAAAAGGTTTAACGGCTATTCTTCCACATTTCCAGATCTCCTGCAAGGTAAAGACAACTTGTTTGACAATAGTTTTACACGAAAATTTTATATGTGATGTTTTAGCATTTAAACCTATAGTCTGTCAACTTATAGCATACCTATTTTAGTAATATATCGATCTTCTCCTTGTATCACAATATGCCAAGGCTATGGCTTGTCTACCCCTAACCCTAACCAGTTTTCTCCATTGTAAATGTAAAAAAATCATAAAATGCTCTTATGGATAGTCCTTAGAGATAGTCAATATCTTATTAATATTCAAATTGAAATTAAGTAAATAAGTCGAAAACACTCACAGCATTTCCATGTAATGAACATCATCATTTTCTGCTGTTTTATCGGAATTAGTTTAAAGGAGTATTTTCGAATGGAATATACAATTTGGCGTTATTACATACAAACAGCTAGTTTAGAATGGTGGCTGGTGGCTAGTATAAAGAGGAAATCATTTATGAGACAATAAGTTTTCTACAAACTCTGGATAGATAGAAGTTCGACTGCAACTTTTATGTATCCAAGCTCATAATTCAATGAATGTGGTATACTCTTGCTACAACAATGATAGGCAAAAATTAAATTACCATCGGATTAAAGGCAACGTCGATCTACGACGGGTTAAAGACTTCCTCCAAACAACGTCGATCTAAGACGGGTTAAAGGAAACGTCGATCTAAGACGGGTTAAAGGCAACGTCGATCTAAGACGGGTTAAAGGAAACGTCGATCTAAGACGGGTTAAAGGCAACGTCGATCTAAGACGGGTTAAAGGAAACGTCGATCTAAGACGGGTTAAAGGAAACGTCGATCTAAGACGGGTTAAAGGCAATGTCGATCTAAGACGGGTTAAAGGCAACGTCGATCTAAGACGGGTTAAAGGAAACGTCGATCTAAGACGGGTTAAAGGCAACGTCGATCTAAGACGGGTTAAAGGAAACGTCGATCTAAGACGGGTTAAAGGAAACGTCGATCTAAGACGGGTTAAAGGAAACGTCGATCTAAGACGGGTTAAAGGCAATGTCGATCTAAGACGGGTTAAAGGCAACGTCGATCTAAGACGGGTTAAAGGCTTCCCTCCAAACAACGTCGATCTAAGACGGTCTAAAAGCGTCTTCCAAACAACGTCGATCTAAGACGGTTTAAAGCCTTCCTCCAAACGACGTCGATCAAAAAAGGTTTGACGGGCACTGGGCACTATTATAAGTAAGACTACTCACTCAGGGAAACATTATCGACCATTAGTCACATGACAATGACTGCCCTATATAGAAGTGGCTACTCAAAATTTCATTTCATAATCCTGTCAAATTTGCAAAATTTGGCCGCTGGATATTAAACAAGCAAGTTGTTAAGCTAATTTTGAAAATAGGCCGTAAAGGCCACTTCAAAAAGGACAAGCATAGAGTGACTATAGAATTGAGATGGCTAGGGTGCGGATGGGCTTAGCTGATAAAATGCATCACATTCAAAGATGTAAAGCTACACTAGCGCGAGCCCCTAGATATTCTTCCTTATACTTATTAAACTCTTTTTGGTTTCACAAAATCCTCACTTTTGGCGAGACAGGAATTTTTACGAAAGTAAAGTAAAAAATTAATAACACATATTAGTTAGCGACATGTTAATGATCTACTTCTAGGTTCAGTTCAGGTAAAATAATTTCGCAATTACTAAGTCAATGTCCATTAAATACAAAATTATTGGCTAAATACCTCCAAGTTGAGTTACCAAAAACTTTATTAGGAGCTTTACAACTTTAATGTAAGTAATGCTTGGACACTTTCCTGAGAACATTCATAAATGCCAAATGCCACAGTCAAATAAGGACTTTAAGGACAATTGCATTGGCACTGTGATACTGTGATAATATAAATCATAATTTTTTGATCACAAAAATATAATACTTTGAGCAGTTATACAACTACCCTGCGGCAAAAGAACAGCCAATTGCTTTGGAGCATTATTTATTCTACAAGATAAGAAGAGAGATGTTTTTGTACCATTGTAGCAGGTGAGGGGGTGAGACGAGATCTTGCTGACAACAAAACATTTATTCAGAGCTTGAGCCACCTATTGGAAAGTTACTAAAGACGCTTAACCTGATGAATTGCTACTTTTGCTACAGTATTACAAGATGACACGGGATTGATTTACTCTTTTGCTCAATATATTCACAAAATTAATAAGCACTATGCATGAACTAATGAGAAACAGGAGGACAAATCAAACGGAATGGGGTATATAATATTATTTTACAAGTGGATGTCTCTCTCTATATATTACAGAATGTATTATGGAAATTAATATTTTTAATGAGCTTTGATTCCAAAAACAGGCTTAGTGTCTTCGTCTTAGTCTTGAATGTGCTAAGATGAAGTTTCCCTGCCTTTCCGCATCAAACTATTACGATATAACCTATAACAAAGGGTTAAAGAATATTATTGGCACTTTTTTGAACAGTACCCTAAAGAACATGTAAAAAAACTCTTTCAAATGAATGATCACTTATAATTACCTAGTAATCTATAGCCGCAAAAGAACAATACCTTAACATTTCCAAAACGATATTTTAGAGTACTTTAGGCATAGCATAATTTCAAGGAATGTTAACATTTTTCTGAGATGGCACACAGTAGAGGAGAGGAGGCCACTGTTTTGTATATGATTTACACAATTATTGTTGGACATTCCTCTCATATATTAGTATTATTCGTATTATTCTCATCTTATTCTTCTTCTCATACTTCTAACTCTGTGAGTAGTTTCTGAGTTGTAGATTTTTCATGGGATGTCCTTACCTGTGGACAGTCTTACCATTGCCTTATTTAGTCTATTTTGAGAAACCTATTTTGTGACTGATTAATTGCGTATAAATACGTAAATTCAATTTGTATTTATTAGTACTGGTTCATGCCGGAATATTTGCTGCACAAAAGGTGCGTGTAATACTCCTCTCCTGGGGTGGTAATAGGCAATTGCAAGGCTTACTTTTCTATTATGCAATCCTAACAGCACGTAATGCAAGCTAACTATAGAAATCTGTAAACTGATCTGACCATAAGCTAGACGATACAATCATGGATATCATATCATACAGTAATGGGCGGATTTCGTACTCCCTTCACTGGAACTAACCAAATAATTTATCTACGTTACTAACATTACAAAACGAATGTTTGCTTAGTAAGTACCATTATGTTGAATGTGCCATATGGACCATGGTGCTATATAGCGGTTTTAGTATCCTAGAGGTTAAGGGTAAAGAATAAAGTTTCCAGACGACTTTAATGAGTCTTTTCAGTTCACTCGTTTCTCGTTTGCATAATATACTGTAACAGCTTATGACTGTTATATGGGTGGGAGTACCTAAGTACTCACTATTTCAACTTCAACTGTGTTTTGTAGTTATGGTCATGCACCAAATTGCATTTTGGAACTTCACTTTTACTTCAAAAACGAAAGTTTTAATTGCAGCCTTATTCTGGATATTCGTCTACCCAAGCCGACCGGTTGCTTCTTGAACCTGTATAAGGATCATTAACGAGGATCATCATGTGCAATCAATGACGTGAGATCTTGTTGTGCAGTTGACGGTTTAAACCTTAAATAACATCTAAATTAAGTAAATGAATGGAAATCCTAATATAATAAATAATGTAGAAAGGGTCTCCATTTCATTGGCTACAAAATCGTTTGTTGAATTTCTAATTAATGGATTGCACTTTGAGTAAAAAGTAGATAAAAAGACAGCAGCATGAATGAAATGGATTGGAGATCCTTTCTTTATTATTTTTTAATAGCAATGGGAAAAACATGGTGGTTAGTAATGACTCATGTTTTCATAAATAGTTATTTTTTCACAACAGGGTAAAAGTAAAAACCAGAATTTTCCTTTATTGTAGAATACCGTAAGCTGGAAGAAGCACCTTTAAAATTCTTAAAACCGAGTGAAGTGGTCAGTTGATTTACAGAGGTTGTGTTATATTTACCTGAAAGATAATATTATACGTCTGTATGCAAGCCAGGAATTTTATTACAATAAGAAGTGTATTGTTGAGCTATCTTTTGATAGTGTTATCCGTTCTGTTTCACCATGTATTTCCTGCTCTTGAGATACAAACATATATGGACGAGATATTGTAGCAATCCGCATTGCCTTCCTTGTGGTATACATGATAGGACTTCAATTTCTATTAGCAATCCTTTAGTACGTAATTCGTAAAACTATAGTAAACCCAAAAGTGAAGCTTAGAATCATAGATGATCATGATAAAATAACCTTCTCTCTGCACTACTGTACTGTATCCAGCTTAGCTTATTTATGTTCATATTAGGTACACATGCATACAATACTGACTACAGCTAAACTGAAGTTGAACTGAAACTGAACGGAAAGCAAAAACGTTAAGGTCTTTCGTTGTAGGACTCCTTCGTGAATCAGCTCACTCACTCGTCATCAGTCTTTCGGCTAGTGCACTCGTGTAAGCAGCAAGCACAGAATAATAATGGCAAGAAAGAGGCTTCGTTTGGCTAACTGTCGTGCACTACTGTCTGTCCTCGTCTAGTCTGGCTGCTAAGTGTATTGTATATTTTTATCTGAATCGTTACTACTGACAAAACTGACAACCATCTAATCTGTCTATATTCTATAAATCTGTGCATGTACTAGATCAGATACGTAGGCTACTGACAAGGGAAGAGACGATACGATTTTTCTATTATCTACTCTACTATATGAAATCCTCATACAAAGCTTATTAAAACTCTCCAGTTATTGTTACCAATTGATTCATCGATATTCAGTAGTCTGCCCTACAAATTATTCCTGTATTTATATAGTTTGAGTTACTTGCTGAACTGTGAAAAGAATCGTACAACAAACAAACCAATTTACATTAAAATATTTGAACTGTGACCGGCTTCACGATTTCAGGGTTTTCGTTTTGAAGAACCGTTTCCTTTTTAGTTTTCTTCCCATGATCCTACTTCTGACTCTACTATTGTGTGGGACAGTATGAAAATCGTGACAAAAACAGTTGTCTTAATGTGCAGTTTACTCATGTAACTGATTACGAAAATGTGTTCATTGGTTTCCAATGGATCAATTAAGGATGGACACAATTTGCACTTTTTATTTATAAGGAAGACTTGAATCAACTTTTTAACGCCCAATTCTTCAAATTAACTAACGCCATAAATAGCTCAAAATTTCTGCATACAATATACCAGCCTACAGCGTAGCAATACGTGTAGCAAGCATTGGCGATACACAGAGGTTACAACATCAAATACTCTTAAGCTGTACCGTTGTGCAAGAGTATAAGCTGTATAGGTATTTCGTTTGCTAAAATGATGGATTCTTCATACTCCGAGTCAAACTGACATGACAAGGTAAATAAAATACGTAGTTAAAATTAATAAACATACATTTATCATGAGTTTTTAACAATAAAATTAGCTAAATGCATAACCAGTGCTTGTTTTAAAGGCATAAAACAAATAATGATTATCAAAATTTATGGTTTACAATGTGCATTGTACATGACATTTTGTAATCATGTCTCTATGTACTACATGTGTATGATAGTATGATTAAGTATTAGTTGCATAGGCAATATAAATGCATTACAATATCTGTGGCATGGAGTATAGTATGTGAAGTAGCCTTAGTGAAGTGCACAGGAATTAGGAGTTACTGAAGAATAAATTCCTATATTATTATCTGCATTAAATGTGTATACATCTTGTAATAGCTCAACAGAACATCAGATTGGTAATAATAATACAGGTATTTCTTAATACGGCAAACCATTAAAGCAGCATTGCAAACAAAAAATGTTCAGTAATTATTATTCTACATCAAAATCACTAAAGATAGCTATATCATTTGACTTGGTCTTAATGCCACAATTTACACGAACTTCTTTTATGAAACATTTCTTCACCATAGTTCGAGCTACCTTTTCTTTACCACTGCACGTTTCAAGTACAAAAGTAACTTAAATTTCTTCATCAAAATCCAGGTGGTTTCTTGTCGACTAAACCTGCTGCATTACATGGATACTACGTTTTGATTTAGGTGCACTTACACATATACCAAATTTATGTAAAATAATCTGCCTTTTGGCATTGTCTAATTCTAATCTCCGTCCATCTAATAATTAAAACTTATTACCTTCAGTAGCTTTCATTTGTAGAATTTAGAGAACAAAATATAGAGATGTAAACAGCAAAATTTTGTCAAAGAGCCAATTTCAACAAGGTGAAATTACTCAAACAAATGTGATGCAAAACAAAATTATTCCTTATATAATACTCAGCAAATTTCCATTACGAACAAGCAGCTCAGGTCTCGGGTGAGGTCCAATACAACTGAATAGAGTGCAGATGCAAAAGTAGTTTTCAGGCGGAAATGCTACTCAGTCTTAGATATCGTACACAGCAGAACAACATTCAAAGCTTTCAAGTGGTCTCCATTTCTCAGTAAGTTCATCCTTTCACCTTAGCTTTGGGTGCGATTTAATGTTTCGTTTAAAAAATTGAAATGTCCGTTTTGTTTGATTAAATCTTTCATTATATGAATGTTTCGTATTTGGGATTATTATTTCATCTTGCCCTCGCTTAATGCCTAGATATAAATGGATTTACATTGGTCGAAGTTTATGAAGTGTGTGGAACGACTGTTGGATACATGATAGTTTAGGTTTAGGTATATTATGTACGATAAAAAGCAAATAAATGTAGCGAAATATTGTTATACGATCGATTGTTATACTAAACTTTTGTGTGTTCTTATATCCTTCAGGATGAAACCGGACCGGTTATATCTGAACTTACCCAATTTTAACTTTGTAGCACCGAAAAATTAAATTTAAGTCAAAATTTATCCAGATTTTTCATTTCAGAGAAGAATGCGTACCTGCCTACCTGCCCGCCTGCCCAGTAATTCTGTACGTCATTCCCCAATAAGGATCGAATCTTAAGGACATTCCTCAACATTGCATTGTTGCAAACACATGAAATATCTATCAGTAAGTTCTTCTTTATCATCTTGTCATAAGCATTCATCAAATAATCGGGAATTCCCAATGTAATCAGGTAGTAGTTGCTATAAATACTTCCTGTTTATACGTGTATGTCAGTATGTGGAATCGGAGTACAATAATAACGCTAAGTTAAGATTTTGTTATGCCACTGCCACTGTTCGTTAATATAGACTTTAATTGTAGGTTATGTGAAAAACATTATCGTTCTTTTGAATATTGATAATACTTTATACATATAAAAATGATCAATTTAGTAGTAATATATTAGTTTTGCTTTATTGTATTGAAAAATATTATTGGCAGCCATAAAATTTTACTACTAAACCAACACCACTAAACACCAAAGAATAAATCAGTTGATTGGGATCTTTATCAGTTCAGATGTGGATAAGAAAGTATGTGCAGTGAAATTAAAACTTTAATGGTGTTACGTGATTCTAAGTTATAGTTACCATATCCTTAATCTAGTGTATTTCTTGCCTACACTTTGCTAAATAGTTGCTTAAATGCAAGTCAATAACGAGGACTCGTTAGTGCATACAGTGTATATTTTAGTAATGATAATTTAGTATTAGGGTAACCAAATTTTGGTTTAATTTTTTGCTTTCACAAAGAAAATGGTTCGTGCATTTATCTCCGTGATCATCTTCTGGTCATACTATTGTCTAATGCAATATTGCAATTTATATAAACACGTGATACTATTTATATAGGTAATCATTATGCAAAAGACAAACAATACTTACAAAAGAAAGGCGAAATAAGCAGTGCATCATTTTTGTAACAGCCGGAACTTTCCGCAGTGAGGACGATTTCGGTATTCATGAGGCCATTTTTGCATCATGGAGACATACCTAAATAAATACTTATGCAGTACATTTTGCCTACGAGTATTTATATAGACAAATTTTTGTGACCTTTGATTGTGATGCTTTACTTTGATTAACCTTTGTATAATGCATAGTGGTACGTGCTGCAAGCAAACCGTATTTCAAAATAGCAATAGAAATCATATTAGCTATGCTGAAAACATTTGCCAGAACAAGTTTTACTGCACGCGTAACTCCAGTTCTAGGTAATTCGTATGTCTTTCGCAATATCATCGGACAACCAAGACAAAAAATGAACAAAACCTCTTATGTTGTCGCACAATGCATGTTTAAAGTAATTTAGCATACTGGTACGATAGCATATCCTGTCCTATCAGTATGTTCTATCTATTTATTGCTTCATTTTATGGCAGATGTTTGCTTTCAGAATGACTTATTTCTTGTTCTTGCTACCCCATTGTATATTGCTTAAAACTAGTGACCAAGTCATTATTCAGCTTTTCCTTTCTACGTGTAGGTACAGAAGGATATTATATAAATATTAAGAAAAAGAGTTGACACAAGATTTACTTACCATTATGCCATACCATAATGCCGGTATAATGTACTGAAAGTGGAAACCGATGCATGCGCTAAAGACACCTGTAATTAGTTCCTCAACTGAGCAAAATTGATAATTGAAAGTTGAAAATTATCAAATTTTTTATCATATTATGTGATGTGCACTGATACCATTTTTGTGCAGACAGTCTGGTTAGCTCAGCAGAGTACGTTACTACTATTACCTGTAAGTATGTGGCTGAACTTTAAATACTTCCATGATTTTAATTAATGTAGCTCTGACTAATGCCATTTATAATAGCCATGGCATGACAATCTGCAACCTTTTGTAACATCATCTGTATTCTTACTTGCCTGCAGTACAAAACTATACAGTTTGTTGTCGTTTTCTCTCTTTTAAGCATACGTAATTTTCAAGGTATAACATATTGAATAATAAATTTTTGAATTATACATCACATTTAAAATAAATTAAAATAGGCCAAGTCTTGTGAGAAAATACAGTTAAAAGTCAAAAGGAGAACACGAATAAAAAGAAAATCGGTTTGTGGAAAAGGTAAGTAATTCGAAATGGTAATTTGGTAAGTAACATGGAAAAACAAGGAAATATATAATACTATTTTTTAATTCTGCATGAACATGCCAATTAAATGTAATAAGTATTATACTCAAGTTAGCTTTGCAGTAGATAGATAATAGATACTTAGTATTTGGCACGTATTTGGTATTACAAATCTTATTTGCAGAAGAGTGCAAGCATGAGATGCAATCACATAATTGGAAGGAGATTACTGGAATGGCATTATTATATTACATGTCCATGTACTTAATTGCATAATATGCTAAAAGAGTAGACATCACAGTATTAACTGTTTTCAAACTAGGAGTACTGAGTAGCAAACAGACATAGGAAAGAAAGAAAATGATTCATGTTTCCGTTTTCCATGTTTAGTTGATCTGTTCATGTTCGTTTTTCGTTTGGTAGTTGCAGACATAAAACGACTTGCCTTTACCTGCTTTCATCCGTAGCCAACTCGACTCCTCGGTTCAGTTTTAAGGGTTAACACAATCAAACGATAATGTGAACTTTGCACAGTACATGACACTAGGAATGGTAGATTACGTAATATATTATGAACGTATCTTGAGCAGGGGCGAATGCTCTTACCTCTTTGTTTCACTTCATCGGCAGGTGGTTAGTAGAGCTTAGAGCTGTTCTTAGGACATTTTTTGTAGTTGGCTGGGTCTGCTCGACACTAGATATTCTCTGCTTTTGAGTGGAAAGGATGGATGGATGGATAAGCTGTCCATAATAATTCACTCTAGAATGCAACTGTAAAACTAAACCTAAAATAAATGATATATTCCATATAGCTAGCACTAAGCATACTATACATCTACGTTATTTGAGTAGCAAAGAGCAAGCTACAAAACTCATCTCCTCTTCCAACCAGGTAATAACAACTATCATCTGCCGCGTACAATATACAAGTGAATGACTAGATTTCAGGAAACGAAGATTAGATCAGCATGACTCCTTTTTTCAGATTCAGGAGAACAATGAATATGTATATTTTCTATCAGCTTGCTGGGAGAAGTTGCTTTAAAATTCACAAATACGTCTCATTGCTATTACTATCTATCCACACGAAATCATCTCTTTAATACCCAGGCTTCTATCAATACGGTTTACTGCAAAAACCAATGTTTTCAAATAGAATATAAAAACCATATTATTAATGGGTACATATTCAAACTTTATGTTTTACAATTTCGGAGACATAACATGAGACAAATATCAACTAGTGTACTATTTTAGGTGTATGGGTCAATGTACAGCTAGTTATCCCTTTTAGCAAGAATTGAATTCATTCAACGAATAGTGTATACTTAAATGTTAGTCTACTTGGAAAAAACTTCGATAGTGGGCGTTTCTTGTTTTTAGATGCCCATCAATAATCAATCTTAGGTGCAGGAATTGGATAGATGAAGTAAGATTATTGATCTGCTTTCATGAATTGACTACGTAAAATATTTTCTTCTGATTTTCAAAATTGAACACATTAGTACTGGAATTATAGTTCTGGAAAAAGTATTGCCTAAGCGAATTACAGGAAATTGTTTTGGAGACAGTATTATTAGCAAATGTTGCAATTTTTAATAATGTTATTATTTCTAGGAGAGGGGGCACAGTGGACTAAAGCTAGGTCTCTTCGAGCCCCTTGGAATGGTCTGGTACGTTAATAGAATGTATACTTCCTTCATCCTATCAATGCACACCGTGGACTGTAAATAGATCTTATACAATAAGGTGGGTTCGGAGCGAAGGTGATATTAGGGCTAAGTGCATCCTTCCTATTTCCTATTATTCTTGTTTATTCTACCCATAAATCTACAGTATACTCTATCTGAAAAGTCCACATTGCCTTTGGCCAAACTCTTTGTCTAATCAAACTGGTAGCTTCTTTCTCATGATAATAAAGACGGTCACTGAAAACGATTTTAAAAGGAGCAGATGGCAAACGAAAGCATTGAATTGCGTTGTTGGTTGCCTCATGCATCCACCACAGCCAACGGATAATTTCCAGCGTCTGAAGACTGGATGGAGTGCCTATTATGTGTTCTTCCGATATTATTATACTTATTATATCCTTCCACTGTCGTACTCTACTTAAATACTTATTTCCATAAGAGCCTTTCCGTGCGTCTTTTCAACAAACACATGTTTCTTTCTTCGTAGTATTCCTGTTTCTTCGCATGTATGCATATTTATATCTGTGTAGGGAACAAAAGAAGTTGTGTTGTTGTGTTGCATTGCACAGGGTTGAATAATAAGTGAGACTGGGACCCATTCTGAATAGCTAAAAGCTCAAAGATCCTTTTGCTTTTCATTCCCTTCCTTAGAATTGCATTTCATAATAGAAGTAGTCTTAAGTCCCTAACTTTACTTACTTCAAAAGTCCCTAACTTTACTTCTGTTCAGTTTGAAGGTTCCGTTCTGTTTGTCTGACTGAAAGAATTAAAGGAAACGAAAACTCGCAAGGTCCGCATTCTATTTTCCATCCATCCATCCTATTCGGTTTACAAAAACTCTAAATGTACAAACAACATGAAGGTATTGAATGAGAGAAATTTTCTTCGCCTTTTCCATTTCCTTTCATGTCCTTCCAAGTCCTACCTACATTTTTGTTGTACATTTATATCTCTACCCATCCAATAAAAGAGATATGATTAGGGTCGACAGGTAAATGCTTGTGATACCCATTAAAGCTGGAGTAAAATTTCAAATAACAGAAAGGTTTACTTAACAGCTTAACTAATGTACAGCTAGCAGTGCTACACGATATGATAAAATACCAAGGCATAAGCTAACGTGTTCCACACTTTTACAGAAGCCAAATGTTCGAGAGGGTCGACAGCAGAAAACTTTACCCAAAGTAAGTATCCACCTTTGAGAGAATGTTTGGTAAAATGATTATAATTATGTTCTATCATAATTAACAATGTATACCAAACTTTGTGAGTAGTTTATTACAGAATTTTGTTTAACAACTATCCGTATTGCCCACGCCACAAGAATATGAACGGCTTTGCATGCAATTTAAGATTCCTAGAGTTGGCTAAAGTAAAAAATCTATTTAGTTTCTTAAGTCAGTCCAGGTACATCAAAGCAAATTATTTTCTTACTTTTACTTGTTATGTAAGTTGAAACAATGCAATAATGCAATCCAAAGTAAATACCTGGTTCAATTACATGTTCCTGGCTCCTGGCGTGGCATGTGTCGTATAGGATTACAAAATGATAAGGTAATCACAAAAGTATAGTTCGTTGTCTCTGTATTGCCTTAATTTTTATATGCTTTCAAATTGTAACACAAGAAATAGCGGTAGGTCATCTGTAAAGGTTAAGGTTAATGTACCTCTCTAATAGACATTGTGATGTAATAAATAAAAACTTGGAACTTGGTTGATAGAAAGTCGTGTGCCAAACATGCTTAAATTGCGATGATTAGCCGCCAAGTTGGTACGTGCTTCGTTGAGATATGCTAATTTCAATTAAGCGAGAAACATCTAAATGGCAGGGCAGATGGTAGATACAAAATGCAAATACAGGTATTAGGTACTCAGGCATCAGGTTTGTGTTTATGTGCAACAAGCAAAACTAAGTGTACTAGAACCTTAGCTGTTTACATTTTATGTATACCGTCAGTGAATACAGGTAGCTATAAAGTTGTATGAAACTTAAGCAGGAGATAACCTCAAAAAGTAGCAGAACCCTATAATAAAATGCGTAAAGGGCAGAAAACTTGGATTTATAATTATTTCTGCAACTGAATTCGCAATCTCTCTGGATTACAGTTATTGTCTAATTCTTGAATTCTTTCTACAGGGAGAACCAACAAACCGAAATGTTCTTTTCCTAACATCAGTTCCTTCTACCTAGGTGCAGAACATGATTAACATTTCCACATTAACCATTCATGCATCTTCACTTCCCTCGCTACTTTATTTGTCCAGAAGGTCGGAATCGGTTGCATTATGTTCATTATAAGCAATATTGCACTGGTCCCGGCCTTTTGATTCAGATACTATTTACATCTCAATTCTAAGGACTTATTTCGCTGGTTTCGTTATCATCATTTTGATGAAATTTCACACCAAAAGATTCAAGACAACTTTCAAATTCTCTCGAAGGCCAAATGTGGAATGACGAAGAAACATGCAAAAGTGGAGGTCGAGATTAGTGACATTTTGGAATTTTTTAACCAATTGCACTGGTCCCGGCCTACACTCGCTGTATAATAACAACGAATATCCACATCTAGAATTTCGGTTGAAGTCTCGCTGGCGAAGTCCCGTTTGGTGAATTTTAATTTTTTGCCCTTCTAAACTAAACTTTCTTTGCCACATACTTTGCAATGAACTCATGTAGCTACTTTTGATAATTAATTTTAGGACTTATAATTAAAACCTATAATTAATAATGTACCCATTATGCACAAAACAAGCACTTGGTTCTGTGCTGAGGTCGGTGCATCAATCACTTCTACATTCGTATGTTGTCTACATTGTTGACACGGTGAGCATTTTCTATCTGATTTTGATTATATCAAGTCGCTTATATTCTTACTGTTACAGTGACAATGCAACAAAATTTAATACAAAACATGCAATGTAGTACTTGTGGTAATGATGTGTGAAACCCAAGAATGTCTGTCTGCTTATGACAAGGGATATCTAAAAATATCTTTATGTCACCGAGAACATCTCTTCATTTACTCAAACAAAAACTGTAGCAAAAAACTACCGAGAATAAAAAGATCTCACTTATAACATCTACTTACTATAATTGACAACGATTAGTAATTCATTATAGTGTATAAGTTCAAATGATACCCTCTTTGATAAAAAGTATGTACTTGAGCACTTGCGATTTTATTTAACCCTACTGCACCCTGCAACTATTCTACAAACATTTTCAGGGTCCCAGGGTATCGTTGTATAGTAACTGTGTCCTGTATATTTGCATGATTGCGTATGTATCATGCTCAATAACTTGTAAAACTAATTTATAGTACCATTATCATCATATTCAAAAGGCTTTGTAAAAACTTTTCAGGGAAATCATTACCATCACATTAATTATCTAATCATCATTAAAAGAATAACCTTAATGGAATAATGAGGACTATACAAACATTTTCTGTACGTTCCTTACAAAACTAATTAGTTTGATTTGGATACATCATGCATTTGACTGAAGTTAGGAAGTTTTTTTTAAAGAAAGAGGAGCCAGAGCGTTTTTCTTATGTGTTTCTTCTGTACCTACATTCGTCTGTACATAAATTACATTAATGACCTGATGTACATATTATGCAGATGTGAATGGTACATGTGTAAATGTGTACACAGTAGACAAAGGAATGAATGACAATGGACATCCTCGTTGAACTATCTAGTACCTCGCTAAAACTGGCATATACTTTGTGTAACATCAGTGTAATATAGCAAGGCGGGCAAACATTCTTTTGGAGTCTTATGGAGACAGCAGACATAGTATAGTGAGAAATCGTGGGAAAAATGTGGTCTTCGCATATATGCGTATGATGCATTCGGAATAAATATCGGAAGTTACCACCATAATGGTATGCTGCGTGAATAATTTCACATTTTCTTTCCTTTTCTTTATCCGTCATTATGCAGCTTTGGTGTAAGTGATCCTTAATTTCTTACAGTCAGCTTTATAGATGTGTAGTAATAGATGTCAAATGATCATAAGATTAAACATTATTTACAACTATCTTTAGCTGAAATATTCGCAACGTGTAAACCCATGGGTTACAAGATGAAGCGCAAACGATGTAATGTCAAGTTGTTACGCTTTCATGTAATTATCAGTGCGATTTATTTAGATACAAATATTAATATTGCTGTATTATAATCTAAATATAGAATATTGTTTTTACTTACTGCTAAAAACCCCAAGAAGGGGATTGTACTGACATAGGTGAAGAAATTTAAGGGACAGCTGGATTTTGTTTGGATTGTCAAAGTCTTTTAAATCCTATACCTGAGTAGGAGAGAACTGAATTGTACAACTTAAGTACTTGCTTAAGTAATAGTATATCTAAATTGTGTGTATAACCAGTATAACCCAATAAATAATACCTGAACAAAGCAATTGTGATGGTCTATTCATTGGGCAATAGAAAATCTAATACTTTCGTACAATATGATTGCAAGCTAAAGGACCAAAAGATCCAAAAAGAGAGATCTGGATCTTTGGGCTTTCTTCTCCTTGTTTCATTTTAACAATGACAATACTGGCAATCCATTTACCATCACTACCATCAGCAAAATCCTAGAAAAACAACTGGATTCGGCCTTACTTTTAGATACTTTTAGATTACATGGAATCGGCTGTACCTCAGGTACTTTTAAATTTGAGAACTACGTGTATAGGTAAGTAGTTTACTGTACTAACTTACATCTTGCACTAAAAAATATTTTAAAGATGCCCTGCCAAGAAAAGTGTGCTTTATCGACCAATTTATTTCCAGAATATTTAAAGCCTATGTCTTCTGAGGAACATTTGGGAATGGAAACCGATGGATGCACGCACATTACCCATTTAAATTCATTTCGAACCCATTTATGTACCCACGTTTGTACAATGCGTTCCGTTATTTAGACAAAGGTGGTTGGCCGTCCCTTTTAAGTCCTTTATACTTATACCCCACATTATGTGAATTTAAGGGGGATTTACAGATGCAGTGAAAAATAAGACATCTCATACAATTTGGTGACGGAATCTGCACAAATAACAGAGTTTTCGAAATGGCATGCATTAAAATGGCACTTTAAAAGGAAACAAAAGCGGAAACTGTTTCAAATGTTGGTTGTAATTCGCTTTTTCAATTATTGTTGAATGGAAAGCACAGGCACTAAAATGTTTTGCAATTTTTGTCGACATTCCTGAAACTGAAATAAGGAAGTAGGGTTTTTAAACTGACAATGAAATATTTCGGTGGGGATAAAATAGGCATAACATAGGTTTGCTGTACCTATAATATGTTCACATTTGTCCTTATTCTTCTGAGTACTGGATGTACTTAAGTTGAATGAGTAATAATACAGAAAAGAACTAACCTTATTTATTATTATGCTTATGTAAACCACTTTCTTTCTGGATCAAACACCTGGAAAGGCCCTTCATCTCGTCATGACCATGGTCGTATAATTGTATTTTCTTGAGAATTAAAGATCCTAACGGCAGGGTTGGGTGACGGAAAATCTTGATTTACCTACTCTTACACAATTACATGCAAGGGGAGCAGTACGGTATACAATGGCCTTATAGCTACATTAATACAATACATATAACAAAATCTTGACAACCCAACAAACATTCTCTAGAAATATATCTTTAGCATAATATAACCTTTATCCCTCTTGGTCATGGTTGAATCCCACTAAACGAAGGTAAGTTATATGTACTACAATCAGCTAAAGATGGATTTGTAGAGTTTTGGGTTGGAGTGAGCAGACTTCCCTTTCAGGTTAAATATACAATGCATGGCAATAGTGTAAGATACATTTCAACAGAATGTCAGTCAATCCATGTGACAATATTCACGTTTACAAAACAGATGCCCATTTGCATTCTAACACGATTGCCTATACCTATTCCTATCATCACGTCAAGCATATCGTTCTAAAACAGGCTAAGGCTTTTGAAAATAGGCCACCCACAAATATAATAGAATCCATTTCTAGTATAAACTATTTTTCTCCAGTGAATTAGATGAAATTTGAAATTAGAGAGTATCTAGTTATCCATACTAACTAAAGAACCTGTATTTGCCAAAATTTTGTAATACCAGGAATCTAATCTAATCAATGCAATCTAACCATAAAAATTTTTCAATGATAACGTATAAAGCCTGACCAATTTATTAGTATGGGTTAGTTAGGACATGGACATTTCTCTCAGGTCATTGCTAATTACAACATCCAATCTTTCTAAAACCTCTAACATAGATTGTAACGTATCCTATAGCATCTATGTTTTGGAATTTCAAGTGGACATGTTGGATTTGATGCTGATTTTCTTGCTAACAGTACAATACACTACGATAAGCTAAGGATTGAACGTGGTATTGATATCACCTATTGTTGCCTTATATTATAAACACTTCATGAAGGAATAATTCTTTAGTAACGAGGAGTACAGAAATCACCACAAAGTCATCCATACATTTATTTCACAATAAACCACACCGTAATATAAACTTAATCAGTTAAATTGTATGTAGCACATTATCATTTAGGTATGTACGCACTTAAATACATATAAGAAGCAATATTATAACAGTCAGTGACTTTAATTACGATTGGTTGCAATTGCAATTATGATAATCATTGAAAACCAGGAGTTTAATATAATTTGAAAGCAATTAAAGATGCAGAAAATCGGAAAGAAGATTACATTACAATTACAACCGTGACGTGAAGTACAACACAAGCTTCAAGCCTTCATACAATTAGCTAGTAGTATACCACATACGATTTCACCTACATATAATTCGTAATTGCTAAATACAAATAGGTACACAGATTTTAATTCATAGTATGCAATTTAGCCAGTAATCGTTGCTAACAAAAGTGAGCACTTAATCTTACACATTACGCCACATAGAGTATACATCTGCTAAGTATGCCACATTTCACTTTGTCTCAAATGCTGTGATACTAAGTAAGTTGAGAAAGTTTTAATTCTGTGACCAAAATATGAATAGCAATGAAATATCAGAAATTCGAAAAATAATCTCCGAAGAGGTAGCCTGCTTACAATAATTATTACATTATATCCAATTTTGGATTAAAATTATTTTACTTCATAATTAAGGTGGATGACTCCAGCATAGTTAAATTAAAAGCTAAAAGCCCTTTAGTACACTCACATTATTAACGTTGTTGTTTGTTTTCGGTGAGTTTTGTCTAAGGTGTGCGAGAAACAGTAAAATAGCTTAAACACAATTTGTAGAATTAATCACGTTGAGACCATCACCACTAATAATGCAATAGGTAATAATTTTCTTTGTAACCGAAAACTCATTGTTTTCTCAAATAATGATTTTAATATAGTAATTATTTATATTACGATTAGCATGATTCCACGGTTCGATACAAGGGAATATACTATAGATTTTCATATACTACGTTTAATATAAATCATCTTAAACCATTTTCAAACTACAAAAAAGACATTATTAATTCAAATTACTTTTGAAAAACATTACTGTACTGTCCACCGATTTTTGTGTTACACAATAAGGTAAATAGTTTTTTTTATAAACAATTCCCTATACCCATGAATGCATTTGAGTTTAGGTAATTTAGAATTTGACATGATTTCATAGAAGAAAATAGGATTTCATAGGCTCTAATTTCATCTACTAACGGCTTGGAGATATTCTTGTTTGATCGCTTATTTTAAGCATTCACTTTTCATTTAGTAGACTAATAAAATAATATATTCTAAACGGCCACACCAATTGAATGATTGATTGACGACTCAGATTCACAAGGCAGGGAAATTGTACTGATAAAACAGTTTTTATAATAACGAATCAATATAAAGTGACAAATGCAATATTGAATAATTTTGATTAATATGGGAAATCCTGAGGTTTGTAACTTTTTCTTTGCCGGGCGTTTCTGTACTTCTGAATTGTTTGCATTTGCAATGTTGAATTCAATCCTCTTCACCAGATTCGGATTCTAAAAAATAAATTAAAACGATTTATTGGTAACAATAGATTCACAGGTAACCGGGATTACTCAACATCAACGTAATATTTGCCATTTCTTTGACAGGACTCTAAAACAAAGATCCACCCCCACCAAAGGAAGCATGATCTTATCCAGTATTTCAGAAAGAAATTGAATACTATATAGTGCTTATTATATTATCGCTCCATGAAAAGTGCTTTTAATGCTTCTCTTCTCCAGTATGTCTATGTTAACCATCTCCGGGTTATGCGGTTTTTTCAATTCAGCATTACTTGGAGCAATTGATTGGAACTTTTAATAGAATTTCTAGACCGAAAGCGTACAAGCTTTAAGGTGTTAATTATTTTTTTACTACACACGAGGCTTTCTATTGAAGCTTGCTTGAATGTAAAAAACCTACTAGTAATTTGTAATTTATACATGGGAAAAATAATTAAAGCATTGTCAGCAATTGCTGACAAGGGAAGTTTCATATACAGAAGAGTATGTTGTTTGTGGAAGAGAAGAGTATGTGTTGGTTAAAAAATATAACAACTCAATTTTAATCATGCATGATGCATGATCAATTCTGGCTCGAGGTAGTAAGCTCAAACAAGAACCGCAAATATAATTTGAAATGGTAGAGAATAGTTAGTTCCTAAAACTAGCGTTACAATAATAGACTCAAACATCAAAACATAATTATTGCTTAAAGATGTGACGTGACAGTAATACTAACGGTACTAAGGACTGCGGCCCTGCTACGGCCCAGAATAGCACACTAAAAACTTAAAACCTAGATAAAGTTAAAGTTAAAGTACCTTCTTCGGCGTTTTGAAGCCATTCAATAAACTTTTTTGTTTGCTCCAAGAAGACGCTCTTTCCTTTCGATGAGTGAGACTCCTTGTACCATTTGAGAATCACGTCTTCAGACAGGACATCCGCTACATCAGATAAATCAAATTAAAGACCAATAAGTACATAAAGAATCCAAGTGATCTAAGTCTTTAAGTGATCATTTCTATGTAAATGCAATGCGGACACATCAAATATAATTGGTACACACAATTAATGAACATAATTTCAAAATGGGAGCTTTCTGGCATTATTGATGATAATTTTGCTTCGTTAACCACGAAGGAAAAAGTAATTGCAATAAAACAGGCTCTTGGCAAGGTTAAAAATGCAATGATAGAAAATGATATAACTAGCATGCAAACTAGCAATACTTTAAAACATTACAAGTACATACATAATAAAATCCAAAGAGAAAACTACTTAGACAAAGAGATTAGCTGGACAACAGTCGTACTTATAATACAACTCAGACTTAATGTAAACTACTTTACTTTAGCAGGCAAAAGTGTAAAACTTTCCGGACACATGGAAATATACAGTAAAACTCCGTCTGAAGACCACAACTGTACTCTGTGCAACTATAAAGATATAGAGGATGCTTATGTATGTCCACATTATCTAGCTCAGAGAAAGATGTTACTTAATAACTTTAATAGCGTAATTTAGTAGAAAGATGCTTACTTAATATTTAATACAGAAATTATTATTAGAAAATACATGCAACTATCATTAATTAATAGCATTACAGTATTTTAAATTGGACATTGAGACAACATCTACTTGAATTAGCATATAGCAATTAATATATTACTGTAGTTTCTTAAGTCTATTTATAAGTTATCTATTTATCATGTAAATGAATGCACGCATAAGCTTTTATATATAATCGAATCTAGCTATAATTGTTAATGCAAAATGGTAAACGAGTAATACACCTTACAAATCAATGTATTGTAAAGCCATTGTCAATCATATCGTGGAAATAGCTACAACATTCATGTATGCTATTGCTTATGAAAATGAGTACTTCACTAACGGTCATAAGTAGAAATTCAGTTCAGTTAAACTAAAACGACTATGCACTGTACACTAGAGGACATTGAGAGTTGTGAATTGTAAAAGTCCATAAAATCAAACTGACTCACCAAACATCTGCATAGAAACAGTGCATGTAAATTGTCTTACATATGAGTTGCCTTCATTGGGGATCATAATATTTATCATAGCGTAATGTGTAGAAAGGGATGCGTAACTTACTTTTGTAGAGGAGAAGAATGATTTTTTGGAAAACTTTCATGAAATTCATATTGTCATAGCAGAAGTCTTGGATGCGGAGCATTAGAGTCATCTCTGATTTTGGATTTTGACAGAAAGCTCCTAACAATGAGGTGTAGTTCTGAAATTAATTTACCAAATTATTATTTTCGATAAACGAAGCCGCTGAAGGCTTTCATATCTAATACTGCTTATTGGTATTGGTATTAAGTGAACCAATTAATTAAAAATTGTGCGAAACTTAGAGAAAACGGAAAAAACCATTGGATAGAAGATGTGTACCAATGACGATTAATACACCTTCAAAGGGCATAATTAAAGCAAACTTTCAAAACGTCACCGTGAAACATTTGCGGAGTAGATACTAGAATATAAATAGGCTACATAAAAATACCTTCAGATGCTTTAAAGCCTGTTCAGCAACCAATTCTTCTTTTTTGTTCCATTCAACAGCCGCCATTAGAGTTGTCCAAAGCTTAATACAAAATAAAATACATTCAGATTATGGTGGCGGCGACTTAAAGCTTTGTTCAATGAGTAAAACCAAACTAAATTGACACTCACAATAGAAACAACCTCGTATTCAACCAGGTTATTTTTTTGCGAAAACTCTTTAACTTCATTAATGATTTCCTTTGCTCCTTTGTTTTCAGCCAAAGCATCACTAACGTACTTCTGCATATCTTTTTTAACTTCTTGGCTTGCCTAAAATTAGAAAGATGTTTAAAGCAAACTATTTAAAATTACAGAAAATTAACTTTAAACTACAATCTGATAACGGTTCGTTGGATTCCGCATACAAGATAAGGTAAATAATGAAATTGTTCTTTACCTGAGCTTTTTGAAGTTTTATAATTTCAGCTAAATCTTTTTCCTGAAAAGCACTCTGAAAATGCTCGTGGGTTCTTTTATTTAGAGGGAAAAACTCCATAAGTCTAGAAGTGGAAATAAATAATTTAATTAGTTTCATTTGGTACGACTAAAAATTGTGGATTTTGGTAAATCGGATTTAAATGTGCGACTGGTTTAATGCTGTTGTAAAGAAATGTTATTCTTTGGGTAATGGTAAATAATGAACTTCATGGAAAAAATAGGCTCTCTTTTTGAAATCCGAGGCTAAAATATAATAATATTGGCATTAAACCAACCACTAAACAGTACTCTCAGTACTGCAAATAAACTAGCTCATACTTGGTCTCCAATCCAGATTTCTTTAAAGTTGACACAATATTAGAAATGCCTTTTTCTTGTTTCCACACAACGAAGACCTCAAGAATGAAATCCAAGGCTAAGTTGTCCTTTACTAAATGTTCCTAAAATATTCAATTAAGTAATTCGTATATGTTGAATTCGGTTTTTTTCAGAAAAACTAAAAATAATTTATATTATACTCACAACAGCAATGACGGAGAGGACGGTAGGTGGAAGAGAACCGTTGCAGAGCCAAAGGGCTGTCATTCGAGCCAGTTTTACCCTTTCCTCTTCAGAAAACCGTTTCATGTATGTATACACTTTTCGCATTTCTTCGTGGAACATTTTTTCGAGATATTTGTAGCGCCGTACAAGCTTCAGAAACACCTGTCGAATAGTGTAATCGTGATTAAAAGTCTCGTTCAGCGTTTTTACATCAAATTATATTCGTACTACATTGCTAACGTAGTCATAAAGTCATAACCATTCGTGTCTTTAAGTACGGTATAATTTAAGTCAAAATAAACGAAAGACGAGTTTTTAGCTAATTTCTGAGTCAGGATAAGAATTGCACACAGTAAAACACTAAATTCTGACAAAACACAAGAACACTAATAATAGACAGTAAAGGTATCATTAAGAGCTACAATTTGATAACAAGTTATAATAGTTGAATGACCTCTAGTAATTTTGTCCCTTAAACTTAATGACTTTTTGAATACAATTTGCTACATGATCTTAATCCTAATTACTACAATACTCCCACTTAATATTTGATACCATATAAAAACAAATTTTTTGCTTGATTTGTATGAAGTAAGGATATTCCCACGCATACGTCTACCATCAATTTTTACAGTACACAATTAAAATCTTCATATGGAATTGTAATTTTAGAAAGATAAACGAACCAATTCGTAAGCTCGAAGAGCTTCCATGGTGTTTTCCGAGGCGAATACGCATGCTGGAGCTAGTTTTCCACCTTCGCCTGGAGTAACCCCACTGGGGCCAAGGGTACCACCAGCAATTAATACATCAAAGAGAGTTTCTCCGTATCTTCGATAATCTAATTTGTTTCCTCCAGCCCCATCCAAATATTTGCTTAATGCGTCCAAATCAGTTCCAACATCTAAAAGACCTTGGAGAAGGAGGTCTCGAAATCCGGTAGTATCGAACTTCTCCTTTTCATCTAAAAATATTGAACATTATTATGAGCTTTATACAGAATGACACCTTGTCAACTTGGGCAGTTTGAATGACCAAGTTGGCCCTTCATGAAAAGTTAACAGCCATGCTTCCCGAATTTGCCAAAAATAAGATGCTTTATTGTATTAAAAATTAAGACAGATGGGTGTTCAGATGGTCAATGCAAGTGTCCATCTTTGACACACACACAAACTTCCAACAATAAGAACATCATTTACCCTATTTACAGTTGACAATGAAATGACGACTTACCCCTTTTGCGAGTTTTAATTCGCTGCCCAGACAATACGGGTTTTTCGGTTTTTTGACTCATACAACAAGCCGGGTGTTCTCTTTGAGGTGAAAATGAAACAAAATCAAACTAAAGACAAGAAGGACAGGTAACAAATAGTGGCTTCAGCTCCGTTGTGGCGTAAGTCTCCGACTGCTAGGCTGCTAACAAAACGATACGAAGAGATAGATACAGAAATTATTCTCCCATCCCATCTATTCCCTGCTATAGTTCAATGCTCACTTTTCTCACTCACACATACAGGCGTAAGCGACAAGCGTACGTTTACTACGTTATTATTTTACAGGCATTTTACATTGCGCGCATGCATGGTAAGGCAAATCCATAGAATTAGATACAACAACAATCATTTTATAGGAAATGGTTAACATTCATTATAATTTTGCGAAGGCAATGTACGGCATACAGTCATGTCATCCTTGTATGACTTGATGACGTGCAAGTACAGTCATCGCGAGCGAGTGAGTGTACTCGTCTTTCTTCGAACTTATTTTAATGCGCAGTGGTTCACCAAGCTATAGATTTACTAAACAGGTTACGTGAACTTAGTCTTATGGGAAGGTTAGAATGCTTTGTAGTTTGAGGTATTAACACCGCATTAAAATTGGCAGCAGAAGCAATTTCACCAATTGCAACTTTTGGTCATAGTATTTCACCATGAAGGCAACGGAGGCAAGCCGCCGAAAAATGGTAAAATCATTGCATGATTGTTTTAGTTTATGGAATTTGGAATATCAATGTTACGCAACATTGCATTTGGTTTAATGTTTCTAGAATGCACAGCTGAACCCGATTTAAACGGTGTAATATCACTATAAATACTGGTTCATTTTTGTTACTATATATTATATAAATTATTGAAAAATTTTAATCAAGAACTGAAATATCTTAACACAGCAAATTGAACTACGCTGAGGCTAGAGTTGCTCCGGCTAAGTGGAGAGCGACATTACGATACCTACATTATTAGTATTACAAGCCGATCAGTCCCATGAGCGTTCACTTAAATCTGGCCCGCAAAGCAAATCAAAGATTTGCAGAAACGAATCTAGCTTTCAATTTTTATCAACGCAGTTGAACTTTGTTAAAAGTAGAATTTTTAAAAGTCTGCGGCCATTCTGCTCTACGCCAAAGAGTATTCGGGTGCACAGAAAAATTGAGCGCACGGAAATCAAATAAACATACTCCCTTCCATTAGTTATAAGAGTAATACTGCCACACTATACCATCTAATAAACTGATTCATTGCATTGTCTATTACTATTGGTGTCAGGCTTTCAGCAACATCAACAACTGTAACCATGTAGACATCCGGCAAAAAAAATAATGTCCAATATTATATACAAGTCCACTAGTCGTCACTAATTAATCCGATTAATATTTTTGCATACAAACTTACCATTGCTACCATGGCCTATATGTTGATTTTCGGGTTATTTTTGCAGTTCCAGTTGAATTATGCTTTAAGAATTGTCCGATTCCAAGTATGACGTATTTACATCGTTACATATAAAATATAATATATAGAAAAATCATCATGGGAGGCTCAGAAAAATATTTTCCAAAAAGTGCTAATTCGCTAATAAATTTTTTGGCCTTTCAATGAAAAACTTCTTTTTCAAGAATTTGGGTGAGGCTTTAGCCCCCATGCCCCCTGGATACGTGCCTATACATAAATATATTTACAAATTTTGCGCTATGCAAGGTCAAAATGTTAAAAGTATGGTAATAAAATAGTCTTCTAAGAACTCTCGTTTGTGGAAGTTTATCTAATTTTCATCTGCGGGGCACGGTGACCATATTTCGCACGAACGGAAAAGGAGTTTATGAATAACAAATTGTACCCAAAATTTTTCCGCTTCGAGTGCTAACATTATATACTTGCACCTGTGGTAAAGTTCCTTTCAAAAGAAATTCCCAAATGTTCTCGATTCGCTAATTTTTATGAAATGAAATGGAATTATTTTTAAAGCTTATTCGGGTGAAAAAACTTTTCAGCAAAAGTTACCGTTTATGACGAATTTACTAAAAAAACTATTTTTACAAGGATATTTTTAAACATCTGAAAATGACTCCGCTTCCAATTTTTGTACCTAAGATAAGGATTGTGTTTTTCGTTCTGCCAAATATGGTCACAGTGCCAAAAAGCCCCGCAGATGAAAATTAGATAAACAAACGAGAGTTCTTAGAAGACTACTTAGACTACACTATTACCATACTTTTAACATTTTGACCTTGCATAGCGCAAAATTTGTAAATATATTTATGTATAGGCACGTATCCAGGGGGCATGGGGGCTAAAGCCTCACCCAAATTCTTGAAAAAGAAGTTTTTCATTGAAAGGCCAAAAAATTTATTAGCGAATTAGCACTTTTTGGAAAATATTTTTCTGAGCCTCCCATGATGATTTTTCTATATATTATATTTTATATGTAACGATGTAAATACGTCATACTTGGAATCGGACAATTCTTAAAGCATAATTCAACTGGAACTGCAAAAATAACCCGAAAATCAACATATAGGCCATGGTAGCAATGGTAAGTTTGTATGCAAAAATATTAATCGGATTAATTAGTGACGACTAGTGGACTTGTATATAATATTGGACATTATTTTTTTTGCCGGATGTCTACATGGTTACAGTTGTTGATGTTGCTGAAAGCCTGACACCAATAGTACCAAACTATACATATTTAGCATATATTAACCGTAACAAAGTACAATGCCTTGATCCTCTTCGTAATCGGTTGAAAAGTTGAAAATGAGACTACCGTGGGGACAAACTATACTGTTGAATGTTAGTTAAGCGGGTCTTTTATGACCTTCTGGGAATTGATGTTTCCTTTTACATGGAAGGAGCAAAGAAAAATTCGTCTATAACTTCGCATTAGTAAGTTCAGTTTTGAGCAACAAATTAAATTTTCAGAAATTTAATTTGGACGCTTTTCCCACCTTTTGAAGCCTAGAGGTGAGATCATCTGCTTTTTTACATTAGCAGGTCGTTCTCAAAATGACAATGCCCACCTCTATTCTATTTACTAAATTTGGGCGGAAGTGTCACACAAATCCTGCATTACCTTTCTTTGAATATATTATTGGCTTTGAGCAAAAAGTTTATGGAAATTAATGTATATCAAAAGTAGTATAGTCAAAAGTATGCAAAAATTATGTATTTACTGGGGTTCCGTTTTATCTAGAAACTTAGTAAATATGTTCTAAGATACCGTTCCATGTAAATTATTGCCTTCCTGTAGTGGAAAATTTTTTTTCCACTGCCAATAGAATGGTTTTGTGGGAATTTACACAAAAACGTATCCCGGAACATGTAGAGTTTCTAGATAAAACGGAACTACGATATATACAGGGTGTCCAGTATATATTAGACCACATTTTGACAGCCAATAACTTGAGAACGGTTCACTTTAATCAAACGAGCTTTACAGCATTCGAAAGAGGACAAAATTTTGAGTAGATGTCAATAATATTATTGTATAAAACTATTATTATCTGACAATGACAGAATCGTAAATACAAAATAGAAAAATCTACATTTTCTTTACTGCAAAACAGTTTTTATCAACAAACAATTAAGAACTAAACAACATTGAATAAGCAATTTGATGTTAAAAGTGATATTCTAATCACGTTTGACTTAATTATGCACTCGATTTACGAATTTGAAGACCTCCGACTTCCAAACATCTTTGCAATCCAACCGGAACAGAGCGGCAAGTTTTAGCACAGTAATCCTGACCGATATTGCCCATTTCACGAATAAGGACTTCACGTAATTGTGGAATGGTTTTAGGTTTTAGGGAATAGATCTTATCCTTCATGATACCCCAAACACTAAAATCCATGGGTGTCAAGTCTGGACTGCGTGGAGGCCAGGCAATGGGACCCCCTCTTCCAAGCCACTTATTAGGGAAGTTTTCGTCAAACCATTCCCGAACGTCACACCGAAAGTGAGCTGGAGCCCCATCCTGCATTACAAAAATGTTCTCGTGATTGGAAATTCTCCGTATAGCTGGCAGGATTTGATTCTTCAACATCTCCAGATACCTATCTCCGTTGCAACTTCCGCTAAACACAAATGGTCCTAAAATTCCCCCAGACCAAATTCCTGCCCACACGCACAAAGTTTTTGATTTTAACTCAGATGCAATTCTGAAGTTAACTATCTTCATGTTTTCATCAGTCACTACCGTCCGCCTGCCAATTGGTCTTTTGTTTGCCACAGATCCTCCATTATTAAAATTTTGAACGACTCGTCGAATTGTGTTTCGTGTTGGTCTAAACTTAAACTCGTGTCCGAACTCCCTTTGTGTGGCTGTTATGTTTGGGTTTTGTGCAAATTTTTTCACGATAAAAATCTTTTCTTTTAGTGAAAGTTTCAACATTTTCTGTTGAATATCTCAATATGAAAGTGGAAAGAGAGGGCAGTATGAAAGTGAAATGAGAAAACGATTTTCACGTTAAAGAAAATTGAGATTTAAAAAATTTTTCTTTTGTCTTCATTCAGTGGCAGATTTTAATCTGCGTTAGTAATAATATTATTGACATCTACTCAAAATTTTGTCCTCTTTCGAATGCTGTAAAGCTCGTTTGATTAAAGTGAACCGTTCTCAAGTTATTATGTAGCGGAGCTACATTATGTGAACGCTCTGTCTGTCTGTCTGTCTGTCTGTCTGTCTGTCTGTCCGTATCCACTATAACTCAAGAACGCAATGAGGTAATGAGTTCAGACTTGGAACACATCTAGATAAGGTCCAGTGGAAGCTAAATCTAGAAGATGGGGTCAATCGGTCAATGGGTTCCAGAAATACAGTCCCAAATATAGAGCCTACAGCTCCATGTATTTAATAGCTTAATCTTTGAGACTAGCCTAGAAGTGGGAGAATGCATTAAGATAATGACTTAAAACTTAGAACACCACTAGATAAGATCCAGTGGAAGCTAAATCTAGAAGATGGGGTCAATCGGTCAATGGGTTCCAGAAATACAGTCCAAAACGCAGTTGGAATCTCGTTAATCCATTCATGCGCGTCACTAATTAGATGACGAGGCATTTGGATACCTTAAGAGAGTCATAGTTACTCCCTCCATTTGATTGCGCTTGGTCGAATTTTCACTAAATCTAAATAATCAATGATCAACCGATGAACAACCAATGGTCAACCGATGATCAACCCGATGATCAACCAATGATCAACCGATTATCAACCAATGATCAACCGATGATCAACCCGATGATCAACCAATGATCAACCCGATGATCAACCAATGATCAACCGATTATCAACCAATGATCAACCGATGATCAACCAATGATCAACCGATGATCAACAAATGATCAACCGATGATCAACAAATGATCAACCGATGATCAACCAATGATCAACCGATGATCAACAAATGATCAACTGATGATCAACCAATGATCAACCTTACTAATCAACTGATTACCTCCGCTACATACTTACTCCGTGTTGCACCACGGTTTATTGGCTGTCAAAGTGTGGTCTAATATATACTGGACACCCTGTACATGTCACCGGGCACGTAAAAGAAGAGAATGAATGTATATTTAAAAACTAAAACTTTTTCGAGTGGTTTGGGGCGAGGGCTGCCCTTTCGAAGAATTTTTTAAAATATAAAGTAAAATAGATGTATAAATAAATAAATCGATATCTTTAGACTAAGTATCCCTGGCCGTCCGTTCGTTCGTCCGTGATCACTTTCCATCTGTTTCTTCATGTATGTACATACATCATACACACACACTACGCATACGCACAACACAATAAGTACATTACGTGCAGGTAGTGTATTACTGTATTATGCGAAGTGGTGAATGTGATCACCGTGCACCAAAACCAAAACCATATGCATTGCATACTAGCTGAAGCTGTCCCATCCTTCTGTCAACAACCTACCGTGTAGTGTGCTGTTTTCGTCATCGTCACCCCGTATACTGTCTTCGCTTCTTCGTGTTGTCTTCGTCATATTCGTAAAATCTCCACATGACATACTGGTGACCAGTGAGTGTACTCGTCTTTCTTCGAACTTATTTTAATGCGCAGTGGTTCACCAAGCTATAGATTTACTAAACAGGTTACGTGAACTTAGTCTTATGGGAAGGTTAGAATGCTTTGTAGTTTGAGGTATTAACACCGCATTAAAATTGGCAGCAGAAGCAATTTCACCAATTGCAACTTTTGGTCATAGTATTTCACCATGAAGGCAACGGAGGCAAGCCGCCGAAAAATGGTAAAATCATTGCATGATTGTTTTAGTTTATGGAATTTGGAATATCAATGTTACGCAACATTGCATTTGGTTTAATGTTTCTAGAATGCACAGCTGAACCCGATTTAAACGGTGTAATATCACTATAAATACTGGTTCATTTTTGTTACTATATATTATATAAATTATTGAAAAATTTTAATCAAGAACTGAAATATCTTAACACAGCAAATTGAACTACGCTGAGGCTAGAGTTGCTCCGGCTAAGTGGAGAGCGACATTACGATACCTACATTATTAGTATTATACTGCCACACTATACCATCTAATAAACTGATTCATTGCATTGTCTATTACCAAACTATACATATTTAGCATATATTAACCGTAACAAAGTACAATGCCTTGATCCTCTTCGTAATCGGTTGAAAAGTTGAAAATGAGACTACCGTGGGGACAAACTATACTGTTGAATGTTAGTTAGGCGGGTCTTTTATGACCTTCTGGGAATTGATGTTTCCTTTTACATGGAAGGAGCAAAGAAAAATTCGTCTATAACTTCGCATTAGTAAGTTCAGTTTTGAGCAACAAATTAAATTTTCAGAAATTTAATTTGGACGCTTTTCCCACCTTTTGAAGCCTAGAGGTGAGATCATCTGCTTTTTTACATTAGCAGGTCGTTCTCAAAATGACAATGCCCACCTCTATTCTATTTACTAAATTTGGGCGGAAGTGTCACACAAATCCTGCATTACCTTTCTTTGAATATATTATTGGCTTTGAGCAAAAAGTTTATGGAAATTAATGTATATCAAAAGTAGTATAGTCAAAAGTATGCAAAAATTATGTATTTACTGGGGTTCCGTTTTATCTAGAAACTTAGTAAATATGTTCTAAGATACCGTTCCATGTAAATTATTGCCTTCCTGTAGTGGAAAATTTTTTTTCCACTGCCAATAGAATGGTTTTGTGGGAATTTACACAAAAACGTATCCCGGAACATGTAGTTTCTAGATAAAACGGAACTACGATATATACATGTCACCGGGCACGTAAAAGAAGAGAATGAATGTATATTTAAAAACTAAAACTTTTTCGAGTGGTTTGGGGCGAGGGCTGCCCTTTCGAAGAATTTTTTAAAATATAAAGTAAAATAGATGTATAAATAAATAAATCGATATAATTAATATTGACCCCATGGTTAGCTATCGGCCAAGTTGCTTATGAATTTTACAAACATTTTCAAGGCAAAGGAAATTGCATCTTCTTACAATCTATCGATGATAGGCATAATAGGTAGTAGAAAAATTTTGCGAATAAGTTTATTTTTGTTTTTACTGCCTTTTCTGACTATGAGCTGCCTTGATAATATTAAGCGCCGGCAATGGGCTTTCTCTGCAGCAGAAACACAGCCAATGGATTTAGCTATATTAGAAGCACAATTTACCGCCGTATTTTAAATTCCCGGAACGAAGATTCAAGTTTGAAATTGCTAGTTTCAGTTATGTTTTGGTATTTACGTAAATAGTAAATAGTAAATGGTATAGTACATAAAATACATTCAAACATTTAAATCTGCACTGCTCATTAGTAAATTAATTAATTTCATTACCTAGTTAAGTCACTTTTCCGACGATAATACAATTTAAGTGAAGTTAACGAGGTGATACCCTTGAGAGTCTATTGGTGAACTGAACTTAAACAGAAGTTTGTCCGTACCGTGTTCATCCAAGATCAATAATTTTGGATATTTAATATTTGTTGGACTTTAATTTTAGAATGCATTATGGTAATTCAAAACACTGTATTTTAACTGCTCGTATAACAATGACCCCATGACAATTTTTTACTTTCAAGGCATTTTTTGTTTGTTACGGTTGCCATTCTTGTCCGTTTTTTGCCGTCAAGCTCCTTTCAAAGCCGGTGTTACAAAATATTAATATCTTAGTTGCTTCAAATTTTTTGGAAACATTTACTTATTTAAGTTTACGTAAAAAACGCTGTGTTGTCTTTGCCATTGGACAGAAATTATAGTAAAAAACTGAATAGGAATAATGAATATACTTTTATGGATTGTTGGATTGTTATGCATCATATTTTTAAGCGATATTATTTATGTAATATTTTCTCATTTCAGATTAACCTTCTGAATTCGGCCTTTTGACTAGTCAAAATAAATCAGAACATTAAAACAGTGAGAAATCTGGAAGCAGTTTTAATACGTAAATAACTCGACAAGTATAAAAATTAAACAATCAAAATGAGTTTAGCTTCTACTCGATCGAGAAGGTCAAATGCAGGGGCTCAGATGACTCGTCTTCTTAATGAAGAAGAGGAAGATGACTTTTATTCGACGACGTACGGTGGCTTCGAAGATGAAAACGATGACAACGACTATAAGTAAAATATATTCTTATATTGACTTTCGTAAAAAACGTTTTTGTAATTTCAATTTCATATATTCGAGTCTATTACTATTATTTATGAATGCTATTAGCTTTTCTTGAATACAAACGCCGTGTTCTATATAGAAGTAGAAGCTTAATGTGTCCGTGTGAAATAGTATCTTACATGTATTGGCCTATGTTTGTATGCTTTGGTGGGGGGTGGGGGCTATTTTTATTAGAGGTTAATAGGGTTATGTTATGAAGATGATAGTGTCAACTCTGCTGTTGGTGTTGCTACTCTACATTGTACAGTTATAAAAATGTTTTGATTTAATTCTAGGCAAGAAAAAGAAGAGGAAGACGTCGTTGACTCCGACTTTGATATTGATGAAGACGATGAACCGGTTAGTGATAATGACGAAGAAGAAAAGCGAAGAAACAAAAGAGGAGGCGTGTCAACTCGGGCTTATAAAGAACCGGCCGTTAAGAAATCGAAACCAACACCCACAAAGTCTAGAAACAAAAGCACAGGAGAAAAGAAAGTCCAAGCAGTAAAAGAAACGGAAACTGAAGTAAGTAGCAAGAAACGCAGGAGATCAGCTGAAAGTGATCAATCAGATCAAGACAGTAGCGATGTTGCAGATCCCGATCATGGAAAAGCGCCCGAAAAAAAGAGGGGTAGAAAGAAGCGCAAAGTAGTTTTCAACGAAGAAGTCCTCGTTTCTATGTTCAATCCAGTGCCATATGAACCCGAAAAGCTGGCTAAAAGTAATATAAAGCCAAAAAGTTTGAAGGATACAAAAGAGAAATTCGTTTTATCTCCCGTTAGAAAAACAGTTCGAAGTTCCACCAAAAGAAAATCTCTTGAAACTCAAGCCAGAATAACAGAGCGAAAAAAGTTGGAAGCTAAACGAAGAATTAAGCTTCAAGCCCGAAGAGTTGTTCAAGAGGAAGAATTAACTCAAGAAGAATTGATTGCGGAATCTAAGCTTACAGAAGTTATTAATTTAGAATCTCTTGCAAAGTTTCATGAAATGGAACTGGAAAAAAGAAAAATGAAGCCGATAAAAAATATAATAAATGGCCCGATGGTTCGTTACCATTCTGTCTTAATGCCCAAGGTTATTAAAAAAAAATCCGAAGAAGACGAAGCATTAGATAATGACGAAAGTCCTAATAGTACAGTTGGAGAAGTAACGGATGACTTGATTGAAAGAACTTTTATATCATTTTCTAACGACGATGCTATTGGAGGTGTCTTTCGGAAACAAAAGTCCTTGAGAGAAAAGCCCAAGGAAAGACATTGTGCTCTGACAAAGTAATCAACGACACTTGTATGATGTAGTATTTATTTTATTTAATGAATTTAATGTTTCTAATTTGTGTCTATTTTATTATTTTAAAGGATTAAAACACCCTACGTAGACCCCGTGTTGAAATCTCCTTACTTTAATGCCGACATTTTTAGGCTTATGAGAGCTGCTTATAACCGAATACTATATCAGCGAGGGGATCGTCGAAATCCTAAAGTAAGAAGGTATTGCGAATGGCTTGAATCGGAGTTTCCTGAATTGTTTAATAGAGACAAACTTATGATAAAAAACAATACAATACAAGGAAATAGTACAGTAAAATGTGAGCCAGTGGATGCAGAATTACCACAAGAAGAAGAAGCCGAAATTGCGGATAACAGTGAAGCCTCTAGTAGATCTGAAAGCGAAGATTCGCTTTCTGACTCATATACTCCTCCACCGAAGAAAAATGTACCTAAAAAGAATGTTAGCATTGACAAAGACCCATCATATACTGTAAGTGGTAACCAAAGTGCAAAAAGAGGTGTTGGCAGACCAAGGAAAGGTATGCAACCAGTGACCCCAACTCAACCCCCTCCTGAACCCAAGGTAAAAGAACCCAAGAAAAAAGCAGTATCAAAATATAAAGAAAAGGAACACGAGATGATGATACAAGCAGCACTTCAAGCCACGTTATACAGACCGCCTGCAAGTCGTATGAGACCGTTACCAAATGTTACAAAACGGGAACCAATAATTCCCAACATGGTCCAACAGATTAAACCTAACCTTATAAACGTTTTAAATAAAGCACCAGTAAAAATTATTTCCCCATCTTCTGCTATGTCTCCCATTAGAACTTATGGCCCTGCTAAAATTCTTCCCGGTCCTCTGATGACTCCAACTTCAGCTATACGGAGTCCAACTTCTATTACTCAAACATTAACTACAACTCCGGTCCCAAATCAACCACGCCACGTATTGATTGCGCGAAGAAATTTAGCTAGTCCACTATTAATGTCATCAGGGGCATCTCCTGTTTCAACAAGTAGTAATCTTACGCAAACTGTAATGACTCATAAAGGTGGCCCTATCGTCATTAGAAATGTTAATCCTGCCCAACTACAGTCGACTTCTGTTTTGCAATCCTCGCCTACAATGCAACTGGCTACGATGACTGGAACAGGGAACGCCGGATCTCAAGTTGCTCTACTAAATATTCGGGGAGGGCTACCAACAGTTATTAGAGCCACAGGGTTAAACGCAGGAATGACAAACAGTCAGGTTGTTCGCCTACTGCAGCAGCAGCGTATACAGATTGTACAACCTCCCAATACGTCAACAGCCACAAATAACCCAAATCTCCCAGTTACTGTCAGATTGCCTGTCTCTAGTGTTATGAGTACAACATCGGCTGCAGTGTGTAGTACTGCTTCGGCACTGGTTGCTGCAAATACCAGTGCAGTACGACTTGCTGCAAGGGCCGCCACAGGAGCAACGCAACTTGTCGCAAGTAGACCGATGACGGCGACAACTACTGTAGTAGCCCGGACTGCTCCAATACCTGCTTCCGGAGTGGTTAATCCTCGGATGAATAAAACAGTTTCTACAGTTCGTGCTACTGGGATTAGACCTGTTAGCCACGTAAGAACGACAACCTTAACTGCCTCCCAACTCAGAAGTGCACTATCTGCAGGTGCAACTGTTGTCAGGCCTGCTCCGTCTTTGACAACTGTTCCAAATGCTGGAACGGTTGTACGATCGCCAAACACTGTCTCTCCAGGCGTAAGAGCTATGGGTGTTGCTGCCGTAATAAGTAATACTAGCATGACGAGACCAACAATCGCCGGCACAATTAATTCATCCACGGCTTCCGGAATGCTCAGGCCGGTAACTATTACGACGGCGGGTATGAGGCCTTTGACTGCTTCTGGTATACGAAGTGCTGTCACTAACACAGGATTGAACCATAACGTTTGGCAAACTCATTCGGCAGGTGTTGTTACAACTTCTACCGGAACTAGGTTAGTGTCACTGCCTTCAGTTAGGCCAACAGCTTCTTCTTTGGTGGCGGCTGCTGGAGGAAACATTCGAATTGCTCGTGCTCGCCCTGTAAACCCTACAGGAACCACCTTAATTATGCCAATGCCAAGGCAGTCTTCTCCACAGACTATCCCTATACCAATCTCAGTTAGCTCACAAGTTTCAAATGTTTTGTCGTCTCCCACTACTACACAAACAATCACTATATCTGACTCACAACAGACTGGATTCCAGAATACACCGCCTAAACAAAATCAGTGAATGCACACAGACTGTTTGACGTTGACCGTTAAGGTCATTTTTTTGTAACGCTAAAGTGTCTATTATATATATTTTAATTTAGTATTACCATTACTAATTATGTATCTTGTATCGTTATTCATGATTCACAAATGTGTAGTTATCTGTACATATTTATACAACATTAGGTCTTTTAGATTTTATGAATTGCAAATTATTGTTTCTATTTCTAATGCCATTTGGTGTTTAGATGTCTGCTATAAGCAAAAAATGAGTTGGACATGTAAATTTAGCACTTATTATTATGCTAGGAATACGTTAAGTGTAAGTACATGCAGAAGAGATTACTTTCTACATTTCATGGACAAGTAAATAGTTATTGTTACGTAGTATTATATTAAAATTTGAAAGGGTATGTTAGAATACACTATGGTATTTCTACAAAAGTTCAACGACATATTTGAATATTGGAATGCTTGTTTTGAGTTTTTAATCTGCCTTACAATGTGCAAAGTGCAAATGTTTAACTTTAATCGTTTAATTCTTTGCCATTGTTACACTTTATTAAGGGTTAAATGTGTCATCAACGATTTCTTCCGAATTTATTTAAGTTTAATTTTTAGAGTTCAGTCACAACCACAACCAACGTGTAATTGTGAATTCTCTAATCCTTTTTGTACAACGTAAAGACGTTGACTTTTCAGTACAGTACACATAGTTTTTCTTAAGTTGAACGCACATACTTTTGGTTAGTAAATGTATTATTCGATATTAGACAAATGAATTAATATGATAGATATTATATAATGAAAATATATTTAGTAAATAAATGCAATGCGAAACACGACCAAACTTTCCAAGTTGATTGAAAGTTTTCTTGATATAACATGTAGTATGCATTCCCTTGAGTACCAAGCTACCAAGTCATCATTCATCATTGCCGCAGTATCGTACAACTGCATTACAAATGTACCTTACATAAATAATATGGACGCATTTTTTAAATATGTCAGCCTGAATTTTTCACTATTCCATGTTGGTTCACCTTAGCATAGCTATGTGGCTTTATTTGCACTCAAGTACGTAGAAGGATGCTTTTGTGAATACTCTCGAAGAGCAATACTAATTTAGCAAAGAGCTCTGAATATAAATGTTTACTACCGCTGCCAATACAATTACTCTTATATCCATACTACTAATAATTATAAACAGTATCACCTGTAACATTTTATTTTATTGATGCCAGTTTTTTCAGTTTACCATGCTTGAGTACTGTTGAGAACTTTGTAGAGATGCCCAGCTAGCATATTATTATATTGCAATGCACTTGTTCTCATCGACTATGGATTTTTAATAAAGTTAAAGGAAATTGCATTGAAGTAGGTGCCTTAGAGAACGTGAGAGATTCGAATGCAATCTGATAATCTTATCTAAGGGT
Source organism: Yoshiicerus persimilis (assembly GCA_020352615.2). Lineage (NCBI taxonomy): Eukaryota > Metazoa > Arthropoda > Collembola > Entomobryomorpha > Tomoceridae > Yoshiicerus > Yoshiicerus persimilis. Next base: position 30,153,156 of record CM036940.2, on the reverse strand, counting down.
GCATAAACAGAATCTAACTTTTCACAATACGTAATTCATAATTATAAATGATTATAGTATTTAAGAGAGACAAATTGAGCCACATTTTTTCATATCCCATGCTTATAAAGATATTTATTTTTTAGCACATATTTTACTTAATCCCTATTCTATATTTACTTCTACTGCTCTCACATGGATAGCTTGCATGTAATAATATTTTATTACAGTTATACAACCACGGTGGTGTAACGTGTAATACTTTACTTTTATTGAGTTTCTGCAGAACTCATTAATTGTTATCCATATTATGCATGGACGTAATAATATTCTATGACGAAAGAGGAATATGATACTTATTAGCTGTGAATGAAAAGCAAATATTAAGACCATACCACTGACATTCTTATACAATGCATTGAAGATCTTCTATACTCTATACTGTAGATTCGTTTGCCTTCAGACCTCAGACCTGCCACGAAATATGTGTACTTGACTGATGAGCTGTGCAACTTTGTTTTCTTTCCGCTTACTGATGAGAATTCCAGGCTAAACCAGAAGTCAATTTTTCTAGGAAGTCACATCACAGGCAGTTAGCAAAGAAAAACTAGTAGCCATGCCGTGATACACATGTAATATTGTTAGTAACTGGAGCAATCTACAAGTAATTTTCAGTCAAAGGAATAATATGAAATAGAGTTTGCTTTTAAACTAAACTCAACTCACCCTTTTCGTTCTCCTCGATTTGACTGATTGTTTCTACTCTATATATTTTGATGTCTTACTGAGATCTCAGAGGGCAAAAATATATTTACAGAGTATTCATGTTCATTGACAAAATAAGTTTGAAATCTTTCAGTGTGCATTGAAGTTTCAGTAAGCAAGGACTATCGTACTATACTCCGCCACCACTGTATGAAAGAGTACTGAGTACCCATGCAGTCAGTTAAGGGATCTTCAGAAGATCCCATTTCATTCTTTCAAGTCAAGTAACATAATACACAAGTGTAACTGTCCGGCCCTCCTTTGCCTGGGTTTGCTGTGTGGTTCTGCTGCGGCAAAGAACGTAGGTGTACAACAAAGGACATCGTGTGTAACAGGAGTCATCCGGAATACAATCCTAGTGATAATTACTGTATTGGCGACAAGCTGTCTGGTTCCTCAATGCCCAGCAAACCAATATTATAACCAAAAATCACTAATATATCACCAATAAGTATTGTATAAATAGTCCCGGAAATATTGCAGCTAAATTGCCGTATATCAGACTTCAGCGGTTGTGGATCATTCATAGTTAGCAGGGGGAAAGAAAGTTGTATCATCACATTGTTTCTACAACTGCCCGTGATAAGTGTCATATAACATAGAGGAAGAGAGGAACGTAACTATTTTGTCCCATTCATTAGTTTGGGTGGTCGTGGCTAACTTTCCGAGTTAGGCTGTTAGTCGCTACATAGATATTACTTTTGTAATTTTATTTGCCTTCAAGGGTCACCAGTCACAGTCACAGTCTAACTGTCCTTACCTTTTCTAGAGTATTAGGTTATGCAAGGTTTTGCTCTGCTGGTTAGTTGTACCTGTGGTTTGAGTGTGCGAACATTAAAACTGAAACTACAGAAAATAGTCATCCTCACTTAACGCATATTGTAAACGTAAGCATTGTTTATTGCAACACAAATTCAAGTACATTTTAAAAGTTTAGCAGACCAAAATTTAAAAAAAAACAGTTTAAATCAGTTCCTGATTATTCCTAAGTTACTTACATGGAATCGTTGTACTACGGTGTAAGCTCCTGTGCTTACGCTAAAAATTCCAGCCCAAATCATGAGAGCGATGTTAGTAGTCAGTTTAGTGGATATGACGGCTGGTCTTACAATGGCTTTTCGCATTTCTCACATGCTGAACTACAATCTTCACCACAGAGCGAGAACGGACGACATTGTTTCTCGGACAGGAATACAGTTCTTTTCTCTGCAAAAAATCTCGTTTTGAATGGAGTAAAAAATGCTTCTCCAAACTACTCACTCCAAGATACAACCAGAGAGCAAAACTATCAAATTGAAGAGAATTTTGAGCAAACTGACGCGAGCAATGTTTCTGGATCAAGCGATGACGGATTAGGAACCTCTTATGATGACCAAATTTGCGATTTGGACTATAATGAAGATAATACTGGTAATATCAGTTTCCCTCTTTTGTTTCTTTCTTATTGGCCAATTTTTCTGCAGAATAGTCTACATAGATAATTCATTAATTGATTTTTCTAAAGCTTGAATTCCCAAAATTAATTGGAAGCATAAATTGGCATAAAATAGACGAAATGATAGGATGTAGGAGTCGGGGATTAGATTTTGGTAAAGTTAATGGTATAAAGTTCTAATAAAGCTTGACTTGTTGACTATATTGTTTTGGCGTACATATTACGTGGTTATTGATTCCCTACTGCAGTATATTCTACAGACAAGCTGTCTCGTAGTCGTAGTGGACCTATCTTGACAACTTTCTATCTGTCCTTCCAACTTACACTTTCTCGTTGGCATCTCATTTAGTCCCACGGTTGAAGTAATTAGCTTAACTCGCCACATCACCCTTGAGAATATATTATTATCTACGTAGAGACTACATACATGGTAGCTTTGCAGTACGCAGTACCATGAGTACCAACTCATGGAGAATACAGATTAAAAGACCATACTCAAGCACTATATGGGGAGCTTTCGTATGAGACGTTTCATTTAGTATTCAGAGTTTCTGATTCAGCAACCTAGTCAGAACTGTTTCTATACCTTTTCTCTCTAATATTATTGTAACTACATACACATAAATGTTTATGGTTTTTGGATATATGTTATGTACCAAAAATATTTTTGTGCACGTTTATTTCATTTTAAGAACAGTACGTGCATATAAAATGGTATTTTGTTTCCATTGCTTCTCTTTAAAGAAAGATGGCTTAAGAAAATAAAGCATTTCAAATATAATTTTACCTTAGATGGAAAATCAAGGAAAGAAAGAACTGCTTTCACCAAACAGCAAATACGTGAACTAGAGCGAGAGTTTATACATTCTAACTATTTGACTCGTTTACGACGATACGAAATCGCAGTAGCTTTGGATCTGACGGAGAGACAGGTACGTAAATGTAAACATTATAATGCAGCCCATCAACTAAGTTTTGTCGAAAATTTGGTTTTAGCTATTGTATGTTTAAGAGAAATTAGCTAATTAAGTAAAATATCTGGATTTGAGTGTTCGTTTCTGATATCCCACTACATGTACGCAAAAACGGAAAAAATTGTTCCTAAGGATCGGTATGGACAACAAATGGAAAATGCTGTTAAGAGTGCTAATATGCTGGCAGTTTGTGACTTTAACTATGTTAAAATTGGTACTACGCGAATTATGAACTTTCTCAGGTTTTTCCAGCAGCTATGAAACTTTTTCTCTAAGAGGGAAATACCTGAGAAACGATTGAAGGAATATTTTATATATAGAACCAGGTTCATTTTAACGGTTACTATTGACCGTCAAAATATGTATGCTATATACCATAAAATCAGAAAAGCTATAACAGGTCCTGGGACAATAGTAATGTAGGGAAAGATCTTTCGGATTTTGTAGGAAGTCTATGAAATACCTAAATTAATAATATACCCAATACGCAATAACAATTACTGTCACTTTTTATGAAGGTTAAAGTCTGGTTCCAAAATCGCCGTATGAAGTGGAAGAGAACGAAGGGATCAGCACATTCTTATAAATCCTCAAAGTCTCCTGCAACATGAACTTCCAAATGGACAAGAATCTCTTATTTTAATAAACTAACAGTATCCTGAAAGAGCTGTAGAACTGTAGAGTTGCTAGTATCCGTACGCAGTTGAATTCAATTCACTTTACGCAACAACAAAATAATTAATTTATTAATGAATGTATTCCTTCATGTACATAAAAGCTTTTGCATCTCATTAAATAAAACCAATTAAGTACATCAAAATAACAAGGGTGCAATGTTAATAAATCATATTCCTCATTATGATTCCAATAAATTGCGTACTCTTTCGTACCACTATCCTAAATCGAGTACTTATTTTTACTTGTATACCAACGTAATGCAGTCCAGCCCTGAAGAATCAAAACATTTTATTATCATTACCTCAACGAGCAGTATCGACATACAGTTCTTTATTACTTCAATATTGCAATGCATCTTTGCATACATAGTACATGATACCTACTGTTGTAAAAGAATCCTCTACAGAGTAACCGTCAAGGTAACTAAGCAAGTTCAAGTTAGTGGGACAAAGATGTTTACCCAAACTGCCCTGGTACTACTAAGGCCAGTCATCAGAGTGGCATTTGGAGCCAATGAAATAAATCAGTCGCAATATTATGCATGATCATTTTTGTTTTACGCTAAACGATACAAAGTAAAATAAACTTCAAATTCTCTTGCCTTTGCCAATTGCGACGATTTAAAAATCACAGGAAGGTAGGAAACATTTTATTTAACTAGTCATATTGGCAATCATAAAACTCATGATATATATTGACATTTTGGTAAAATTGTTGTAGAATGAGTAGATTTGAATTGGTTGGTATGAATGACTGCATTTGGTTGGCTAAAGCAGAGAAAATTGCAGATGAAATTGTGGCCAGCAACCCCACACTGGAGTTCCATAAGTTGATGCTCGATAGATTCACTTGGATAGTAAAGTTTTTATTATCAGACACACTTTTATGCTAAATGTAGGGAAACTTAAAGTAGTAACGTTCTTATACGTGTTGAATAGGATTTTATGGAGAAAATGAAAAGACAGCGCAACTGGGATATCAAGCGCTCTCCTGTTATTTACGAGGTTTTAGTGGAGGCTGATGGCAAACTCCACTTGATAGGTGACATCGACGATTTTTCGGAATTTGCCATGCTAAATTTTGGAATATTTTGTAACCCTCCAGTATCAGTTTTACAAGAAGCTGTGAGCATTAACAAAGCTGTAAGTATACACCTTAGTTTTCATATAATCAAATCATACCTTTTAGACTTTAATCTGGGGAATAGCAAACTTGCAGTTTACGATAATTGCAAGTACGTAATAACAGTCCACTGATGTTAGTTAGTGGCCAACTTCAGGATATTGGGCATTCAGAACACGTACAATGTAGCTAAATACACTTTATCTGTCTGTGTATGAACCTTAATAAATAGAATTTCGGTCGTGGCTTCGATGGCCAAGACAGAGGCGCGGATGCTTCCATCTTCAATTTATCTATAATTAATGCTCCAATCAAGACGCTGGAGCACGTGCTATCTCAACTACTTTCGCCAGTCTCGATGGTTCCGCCCGGGTTACTCTTTAATATCCGAATCTACGATGACGCAACCCCGAGTCGAATGTTGGATGGATTAATAATGGAATTAGTAGATTTAGCTTCACCAAATCTGTTCAAAGCTTCAGTAACAACATCTCTGCCAATGGTGTTCTATCAATGCAATTTACTGTTGTTCATGGAAGATCTGAGCTGCAAACCAGAGGAAGAGTGCAAAGACTGGCTAACTAGAGTGGAAATGTCTGCTATCAAATATTTCACAGCAATGAAAAAAGGAAAATCCATAAAAAATTGCAGAGTGATAATAGGAAGTGATGGCCCCCAATGCTATATTGCAGAGGTATACATCAACATGAGTTACATGATACAATATTTCTTATGAGCATTTCTAGTATGCAGCGAAATAAAGAACATAAGCCTAGATGTAGATACCTAAATCCTAGAAACCACTAATTTACCGGGGTAATTTTATACAACCTAAGCCACATTATTCCTAAGTAGGGTAATGTATTGTGTTCTACTACTAGTATATATTATGTACATGTGCACAGCAATAAGATGCGCAAATAAAGTTAGACAAGCAGAAATTAGTCATTTCGCTACTAATTAAGCATCTTGAAGGCATGTACTCTAATATAGTGTATAAGTATGTACTTTGTCCGTATTTTCATGATTTCCATGTTTATTATATATTTTCGTGTCTTGGGAGGTGTGCCCTGAAGAATATGTATTGTACAGTAATAGGAAACTAAAATTATTTACACTCAGATTTTCCGCAAGATTGTTCCCTATCATAAAGTGAGCTATGGTCAAGTAGTAACTACAGGGCAATATATCGTGCAGCAAGCTAAGTGTGAAATTTCGAAATTAACGGAAGTTCCTGCGGGCTGTATAAACAGAATTTATGCATGGGGGTGGCCCGGTTTGACGGGAGCGTACGTAGAAGTCTTAGATGGAGTTTCTAAAGGAATATCTTCAGTCAGAGGACCTGGAGTAGAAATCCCTCTATCTGAAATTGCTGCAAATTGTGACCAGTTGTACAGTGATTTCTCCAAGAAATTTCTGAATTTACAGGTACAGTGTATAGACCAAAAACTAATTTCTTGCTTAGAATTAATGAATTAATTATAAATATGAAGACTGAAAGAATGATTTGTCTACGAGCAGCAAAATCGTTTGAAAAGGATTGCTGCTACAAAACCAAATCATATGGTAATGGCAGATAGTATTGTGAATACGATTCAACTGTGGTTGAGACTGGATCCAACAACAAGCGGGAGCTTCCTCGAGGATAATAAAAAGTTCTCTGGTTATCCGATTTGCAATTCCATCAGTCCAGACAGTTGTGATAATGTGCCCTCACCTGTGATTTCCCTAGGAGTCCAATGTTGCTGTAAGTGAAAACGCAGTTATGCCTACTTGTTTATACTGACTAAGTTGTTTTCTGTATTGGATGGAATAGTTGATAGAAAATCTAAATTGAAATTTGCTAGAGTCAAATTAGGACTTGCTCCTTGAGAAAATGTATTTCTCGTTGATTTAGTTACATCCAGCTTTCCTCCTGGTACATTTATGGTTCAGCCAGCCGTCTGCATTGAAGGAATATGGAAGCCTTTGGGCAAAGTGAGTGAAGAAACTCACAGAAAGATTCAAGTGGAGGTGAGCAAGTTGTGGAAAACTCGTCAAGAAATGATTCACAGAGATGTGTACGAACCAGGACTCTGCCCGGATTATGATAGAATGCTCAGAGAACCCGGGCCCACTCTCGATTACATCAGTGGTGGTGAAGAACAAACAGGAGAGTAGGAGAAGACTCAAATTATCAAAGATATACGAACGAACCGCCCGCTTAACGCACAAGTACATACTCCTCTTCACACACAACCACTTCTACTCTACTTAAGTAAACCGAAACTAAAAGCAAAGGCCAATTTCTACAAAATTACCATAAAGTTCATTTTAAGATCTGATGGAAAACTCAAACACAAAACGAATTGTGTCGCTCTCCCTTGTCTACGAGTATCTGTCTGTGTGCAATGCACCAGTACACGGAGATATCATATAACAGTACGTGTAAAACTCAATTGCACATTATTCTGAATCTTCAATAAGATGTGAATATATTCATCAAAATGTTCTTTGTTGCTCTTAGTTCTATTTACACTTCATATTACATTTCACCATTAACATAAATACATATATTATCTACCAAAGTGAACCATATGTCAAATAACACAGCAGTCCCACTTTTCAACCTTTTGTATCATTAACATTGATGTTTTCGTTGCATTGTAAAATTAGTACTGCATATGAAGCATTTGTTATGCTACGTCCTAATTCTTTAGAATCCATTTATCCATCCATCTTGACTTTTAAAATATTGGTTGAACAAAAATATTGTTAACCATCTTCAAAAACTTCTCCCTCGGGAATAACCTTTGGATTATTTTCTAACGATATGTCAAATTGTCTGCAATATGCCTATCACTTTCTTTTCTTATACAACGCTATTGCTATTGCATTATAAATGCCCCTAGCAATATTACCGAAAACACGATATCGTATCGCTACATAAAACGACTACATAATGTATATAATGTATGTGGATGAAATGTCATTTGTCTGCTCTATTCTCTGACATTTTGGGCTTCTCTGTTTTCCCGAGGCCCCTAATCTAGTCTCTAGCTGAAACTTGTATTGGTGTAACAAAATTACAATCATGAACCTTGTACCTCTATAATTTCAGTGTTTTAGGTCTATTTATTCAACAACCAATTTAAAAATATTGCGTGCTTAATGACTACCAGCATGGACAGACATTTACGAAATTTAGCTGTGGCGTTCTTTGTCTTAGTCAAATGAAGTCCTCTCATACAAGACTTAACATCAAAGAAGGTAGTCGTTACCCGTATATAATTCCAAACTCTGAAGACCAAACTATTTCAGTTTTAAATTACGGTAATTAAAAAGGATTGTATGATTTACATAGTTAAGGTTTCTCTACCAGTATTCATGCAAAATATATCTTGAGAACATCTTTTAGGTAAATACTTTGTTACTACATTTTTATATGTACAGCTTCAACTGCAATGTGAATGTACATGTATCCATCAAAGTCATCCGGTGAAATTGAAAATAGTGCATTACATTTGTAAGATGCAATGAACTGAAAAGTAATTCTGCAATTCTTGTTTTGACAGTAAACACTAGTATGCCCCCAAAATTAAGATTGTGTTATCAAGTGCAATACAAACCTTGGAGAAAATACAAAGTTACATTCCCCAAAACGACAAATAGCGAACAGTTATGCTAAGATTTCATAAAGGTTCGTCTTTGCTACATCAAATGTGGAAAATGTGTTCTTGCTTAGAAATAAAACATGAAATTAGGTTTTTATCTTGAAGGAAGAGTGGCATATTTATAAATAGCCCTGAACAACGGAAAATCTATTAAGGGATAAATGTACACGCATTTCAGTTCAGGTACTTGCAATTCTGTTTTACAAAGTGAACTAAAATACATTTAGGAGAACTTGAGTCACAAGAAGGTTTTAGGAATGATATAATATGAAAAAATTGAGACTCATCAAACTACCCGAACCAGTAGAGAAAGACTGCAAAGATTATAACGAAAACTAAACTGATTAGCTGTGACCTATTTTAAAAATTGAATGTAAATTCATTACTCATTAGGTTATCTCTGACATTGCTGTTTCGTTTGTGGAATTTAGTGCACATAATTTGTTGGATAGGATAAAAATGGCATTGCATTTTGTAATTTTGTTTATACCCGTTGAATGCTTGTATGCCATGTATTAATGAAAGTAAGTAAATAACATTCGTCACAGGCTTGTATGAGTTGATTATAGTCATAAAAACATTTTCTGGCAAAGGAGCGCCGGTTTTTTTCGGCCGAAAAGTGTAACTCTACAGCATTCGACTAATCTAACATCCTATCTGAAGTTACATGTCTGTAACTATTTACCGCTAGTGAAAACCTACACCTATACCTACTTACTGCACACACACCTAGGCGTCCCAAATATATCTTGTGTAGTTTTCTTTTCTAACCATGCATTAAGTGTTTGGTAAGGTAAGAGGTAACTTTGTGTTTGGTTCATCATGTAACATAGTACGAAGTATTGTATTGAGTTTCAGCTTATCTATAGAGAACCTGCACAAGAAAGTTATAAAAATGAATATACAAAGTTCCCACAAATGATTATGGAAAGTAAAGGTATACATGTTACCAACAAGGAATCAAGGAATCTACCGAAATGGGGTTATAAAATAGGGAAAGACTGACATATTATGTAATAAAGAAGAACACACCCACCTCAGCAGTCACTCTGTAAAAATTATGTGGAATAAATAAAAACATGTATTAGATTGTTTCACAGATTAAGTATTTGTCTCAATATTTTCCTCTACTACGATTTAAGAGACGTTTACTAGCCAAACCTTTGGTTTTTCCAACAGAAACCAATGCCAAGAGATATTCAGGATTTATGCCTCGTATAAAATCTTGTTTCATTCCACGTGCGATTAAATGTCAGTGTCACTTCCAACTCAAGTAGCAATTGCAAAAATTCATGCTAAACAGATAACAGGAATTGTCTTGGATGATGCAGTTCCGAAAGTTCCAGTAAATCGTATTCTTAGTTTCTTAGTAAATTTTCCTGGTAAACGAGAAAAATAATGTATGTGATGTGAACCTTAATGTGAACCCAAGTATTAGAAGTATACACGTGCAGTTTATCTAATCAGATTTGCCTCTGAACATTCCCATTGTTGCTATACGTATTTCCTATTTAGCAATCTTAACTCTTCTCAATCCTGTATACTACTTCAATCTAAAGATAGATTCACAAGGTTTATTGTGTTTTGCTAAAAAATTATTTCAAATTCCAATTAAAGTCGGGCAAAGTCTGTGTAATCTTAGCTCACTTTCAGTCATAATATGTTTACGAACGCAGCCTTTGGTACTTAGGTAGGCTTGCAATAAAAAGAAGACTGGGAAAAACTGGTCGCTCCATGGGATAATTTATTTCTTTAAAAGTCTGCAATGCAGCACAATCCAGCGGGAACTAAATGCGTAGTCAACATTTTTTGATACCATGGACTTACTCTTAACTCCCAATTAGCGAAAATACTCATAGGTACAGGGTATCTATATACTTCATTTTTTGCTAATATTTTCTTGAACATGTAAAGCACTCCATCGAGAATCCAATCGCAATGCCCGTTTCATTCGAAACCTTACCTTGCTGTGCTAACCCTAGTAGGTTTTTCGTATATTCATTTTATGTACATAATACGTTAACGCACGTACCTATGTTGACTGCAACTAGAATTCTACGTATTGTCAACCACATCTTAACGATTGTACAAGCGCATATATCCACTGATTTATATGGACATCATGATTTATACAACTTTTTACGAAATGAATTAAACAATGGATAGCATGCATATGCATACTTCAAATTCCATTTCCTGTATACAAAAATTCCAGGATGCCAACTCTCCAAATGTAAACTTCAGCCTAAGTACTGCAACTTCAATAACGTAAAGTTGAATGATTGAAAAAAATTCAAGAAACCTATATAGTTACATTGAAATTGAATTGCCTTCAAAAACTCATAAAAATAAGCTATTAACCAAGCTACCTACATATCAAACAATTATGTAACCATAAGGAAAATAAAGATTGAGTTCAGGTGGCTGCCTTACTTAGGGAATGTAAAATTTTATCTGACTTTCATTCACCTAAACCCAATTTTTTATCATTTGAGTGGTTTTATAGTAAACTTTTCTATTTCCAATACGGCAAATGCTGATAATTTCATCAAGAGTTTTTTATCCGATAATCTATCCAGGACAAAACAAAACCGAAAATTAGTTACTGGCCAGGCATAGGTACATTAATTAATGCATTCATAAAATGCAATTTTGCGTTATTATAAAATTACACTTGCTATTCCAACACAGCATATATATCAAATGCTGAATGCAAAATGCAATAGCTCAGCATCTCGTCATGATTCCAGCTAGAAATGCAATGTCCTCTTTAATTGTACATATGCATGCTACGACTGCTTTGCTGATGATTGCAAACACGTTTATCCACGGTGTAATTTCTATTTCATAGTATTGTGAAGTAGTGAAGTACAAACTATATTTCACATTTTATTACATAAATATATGTATCATGAAAGCAAATAGGTATATACGAATGCGGTAAAACTTAACACAAAGCTTAGCAATGCATCAATGAAGAATTCGTACAGTAGCAACTAGAGTAACCTACATATATGCAGATTTCAAGTTGTAATGTAATTATCAGTTAGTTTCAACCAGCCTTTACGTTGTCGTTACTACTGACTGCCTCACCTATATCAGAGGAAACCACGCAACCCACCACAACACACCGTATGTATGCAGTGTTGTAACTGAACCAGTACCAGTATCAGGACAGAAGGCTGAACAACAAACCAAACCAGTAGACTTTAGGTCTCTAGAATGTTACTACTTGGATTACACGATTAAATTCTAAACAAGTGAAGATACTCAGACATTACTCCACAATTATATTAGTGAGAATTCAAACTAGATAAGTATGTGCTGTGTGTGCACATAGTCTACATTATATGAAGCGTAAAAACAATAGAATGAGAAAATGCAGGTTAAAAGGGAATGATGATGAGATGAGAGTAGAAGTATATTTTATATGTAAAGGTATGAAATGGAATTGATCACGGTACGTCGTGTGGAATAGTCGAGCGCAAAGTGCATTAGGACTACATCACTAGAACAACTCACATGTAGTTGTGCTGAGAGAGGGAGAAGCTCATTTTCGGCTCTTGTGGTCTCAACAAGCCCAAGTCCCAGTAGTGAAGTGAAGGGAGTTAAGTTAGCCAAAACCTTATCTTTATCGACTCACCTTTCATTTCACATCTTCTCTACTTCAACTTCACACAGTGTATCAACTTCTCTAAACTTTCCGACAGTTCTTTGCTCCCCGCCGAAAAGTGTTGGACAAGACTGTACTAGACAGTCAAAATTACAAGAGAAAATAAATATTAAATTGCTTGTCTCATTATTATTTTACATAAATGTCTTAAGAAGCTATACCGTATACTACGTATAAAATTTTTAAAGACACGCTGAAACAAGAAATTACTCGTACTTCAGCTGGTTCGTGTGCTCTGCTATAGTTTTTTATTATTTATCGAATTGTGTGTTTTGTATCAGTAGATCTAGAGCAACCAAAAGTTTTATACTAATTCTCCAAAGATGCATGTTTAGTTGAAGAGGGTTTCAGGAAAGTAAAAGCAGATAGTAGATAAGCTAGTTTCATATTGCCCTCCCCAAAGTAGAACTACTTTATACCTAAAATACAATATCATTTCCCTGTTTAACTATTCAATTCCCTTTCTCGTGTTCAAAAGTAAAGTATAACACCTTGAATAAACAGATTATTACTGTGAGTGCACCACACAAGACCTCGGAGATTGCATTGTCTACATGACCAGACAAAGTATTATCCAGTATTATCGTTATTTGTGTATGAAATCTTTGAATAATACAGCACAAGTATGCTACACTAATGCATAATACATGTAGGATTACGAACTATCTCAATCTCCAAGTGAGGCGGATGCCTAATCAAAGTGTAACTTAAGTAGACACTTTCTGACCAACAAAAATCCACATTTTCAGTATTTCTCCAAATGTACAGCGCTACAGATTGCCATTACTCTAGTTCTTTCAAATATACAGCTCTCGCATTATCTCTTTAGGTAGTCACATAATTTATCGGTAATACAATAGCATTTACCCATTTACATTCCTTATTTCAACCACCACCTACTAACTATTGTTCATGTTTCGATTAATCAAAGTAATTAATCATAGGTACTAACTTCGAAGTGTATATTGCCACCGTATTTGTGTCGTGCCTAATAAAGACATGCTTGAAGAAACAGTCAATTAATATTGGTGTTAAGATTAGTGCTTAAGATAAAGAACACAAGTATCTTGTCTTGAGGCAGAGAAAAGTTTATTGAACCTTGCCTTACTCTGGATTGCAGTTATACAAATATAAAATCTGCATAACACAAAAAGGTGAGTCTTTTGTCTTGTCTTTCTTTCATCACGTACGTTCATCAAACATTTCTATATCAAATATACTAATTTCTATTTAGAGAAGATTTAGACAACGAATAAGTACGTAGTTTTGTAATACTTACAGAGAACACTAAATAAGAAGCATTCACGCCTTAAGCTAATGCTAAGCCATCTATAAATTAAATTCCCATAAACATTACAAATAGGTATTGTGTCTTTGCACCTGTAGTGTAGTACTAGGTAAGTAGGCATGCATCAGAGAATACTCAGACAAATGATAAGAATGATATCGTCTTAACAATAAGTTCTGCGAACTATTGATGTATTCGCCGAATTCAACCACAATGTGCTGAATTTGATAAACGTATTAGACAGCTTGACTTTCATGAAACCTTATATGTTGTACTTACATATGCGTCGAAGCTAAGATTGCAGAAAACAAATAAGTTCTCTTCATGCAAGATAAGCATTCTAAAATATAATAAAACACAATTGTGCTGATACTTATTTTTATGGCCAAACGAATAAATATAACGCAAGGTTCATCCAATCAATTATTTATATATTCACTGCTCAATTCCAAAGAACGTTGTACATACATTATACATTCTCTGTGAATGTCTGACCACGTACTAACCAAAATTGATTGATATACGTTGCTCATCAAATCTTGAGATATCAAGTAGTGACAGTTTTTATAGCTTCATGGATTACGATTGACGCATTTTACCGGCGTAAGCAATTGTCAGCAAAAATCAAATATTCATTATTCATTACATACTAGATATATATGTATTAATTTATGTAATTTATGATCTAACACAGTTTTAATGTCTAATTGATGTTTATGATCCATTTTATGTATAAATAAATGCTTAGAAGGTAAAAAGGTGAAATACGACAATGAAGAATAGGATAAGAATGCATTTGTATATATGCATAACATAGCTCAATCCAAAACAGTTTAGGTATCTCCGTATCTCCCTCTCTCTTCTACATGCAGAAAACATTGTTTAACGATTAATTAACTTGTTCAGAAGCTGCACGTCCTGAAAGAACTGCATTGAAGCACTCATCAGATGCAATTTATGCCTTAATATGTAGCATAAAATTATGGTATGCAAATGTGTCGTTATTCAGTCAATTTACCTAAAGAAATTACTTTAAGCAGCCGATTATACCATACCTGTTTGGAACTGTTCAGAACTTGTTTGGAGTACTTTTTGTATTTGTACTTTTGCACATGTGTGTTTATCTTTACATCCCTATTGACGGTTTGCACACAGAGTTATTTAAAATAAGCGAAACATGGCAATTGACATGACTCATAGAACCGAAACGAAGTTGCAGTTAAAATCATCAATTCAGTTTGAAAATGGTTTCAATACAGCATTTTTGGAACTGGAATGTGACATTCTCAATACCAATTTATCATATTTCTTGATTATGCAGTTAAGGTTCATTCGCTATAAAGATTTATTGCTGGAATCACTTGAGACTTGCCATTTAAATTTTCGTATACGTTTCCAGATTATACAATAATATAGCGATACTGTCATCGGTAAAATAATTGCAACATGCCTAATTACAATCAGAAACCCTGAATAATATATTAGACAATGGTTGTATGTTTGGACCCATTGCGGTTTCCTATTTGTGAGACCAGCTGCGTTAGTTTAGTACTCACATTTTTGTATGCTACAGTTCTTATGCATCTATGTTAACTTAATTATTAACATTTTCCACCTACTTATAACTTTACTCTAGACATTCTGAAAAGTCCTTTACTTTAGCCTTTAAAATAGAAACTACGGTTTACATTAACGGATCTTATTACGTTGTTACTTCAGGTGTCTTTATCTTTGAAAATACAATAGCTGTGTTTTCTCTGTTCCAATAATAAAGGACTGCAGTTTTACTTCAAATATAATCCTGATAAGCATTCTATTGAATAAACATTCTGAGCAAACTTTTATGATTGAACTATCAATGGAGCATAAAAAATTCTCTTTGGTACACCTGTTGTGAGCCCTGCAATATACCTACTCACGAACTTAATCAGAATCAGGTTGGAAGTCATAGGAATTCATAAATCTCAAAAACCAAACAAGATAAGAGCATTTTATTTACATATCCGATCAGAGCACCGGCCCACACAATATTTATCAATTTAAAATTCAATCAACATTTTAGGTTCTCTGTAGGAACAAGACAACCCTACCCGTAGGTGTTCTATCTTGACTGTCTTCACCACATAATATAATATTTGGACTTGGTATTGGCTAACCGATTTTATTTGCATGCGCTTAACGTAATTGATTGCTGGTTGACTTGTGCTTCAATATTTGAGGAAATATTTATTTTAGAAAAATTAGATAATATGCATTTAGATTGCATCACAGCACAATATGCAATATAGATTTCAATAAATATATCCGTCCATTAAAATGGTAGTTGAAAGTTAAAGTTAGTGGACCATCTCCAATCGATTGCAAACACTATATATTCCTGTACTTCCTATTGCCTAGAACTTCAGTCCGAATTTTTGTCTCAAAGAAGGTGCATAAAAAATAAATATAATCCTCTCGAGTGCTTAGTGTTTTCCGTGCAACCGTTTTTAGCTAAGTTAAGCATCTGCCAGAAATTACATGGATTTTTTCAGAAGACTACGTACATATGGATCATTAGAGGAGAGGAGGTCCTCAAATGAGCGAAGGTAGGAAAATCACACTGATTACACAGAATATTACTATACGAAGTTAACATTATTTATAGTGCTTGCTATCAAGGCTACAGAAAACCGTAAAAGTTTTACCGACATAACTATTGTCCTTTGTGGGTGTAGATATCATTAAGACAAGTTACTGAACACTCAGTATGTTATTCCAAAATCTTATTTACTAATTGCAGCTTCTGAACTTGCACCAACTCCATTAAATAATGTCCAAAGGAAGTTGAAAACACCTTAAAGTATATTAATGATTCATTATTTCAAATCTTCATAATGTAGGTATGACGAATGAGCTTAGTATAGTAGACTTTCGAAATGATAGCTGTAGGCAGAAATATTTATTATTGTTAGTTTAGCCTAACATCATTGATATAAAAATAATTATTTATTAGTCCACGTCTCAATGAAGTGATGTTGATGCAAGTATGCAAATGAACTCTAGGAAAAGTGCTTTCCGACCAAATACAAGTGGGTCGTTATATCAAGTAGTGGAAAAGTAATGGGTAATGAATGTTTGAACATCCACCTCTGCATACGAAAGTATGATGTATGTACCTAGATAGTCGAAATTTTTATACATGTTTGTGAATTGAATTTATAGCATGATATTAATAATTGTTTGAATATCTGCTTACGTATCCACCTTGCATGCACACAGCCCAATAGTACGCATTAACTTGTATTCTGGATGTAGTGTAGTTAGTGTACCAAGGATACAAATAAAATTATTCAATAATTACATGTGTGCACAAGCTATTCACGCTGCTTTCTGTCTAATTGTATTTTATGAATGCACACTCGTATATTTGCAGTTAGTTGTATTGTGTACTTTATACAAGTCATTAGAATGGAGTCGGCAGTAGTCAGTGTAGTAAAATAACTAGTCATACAAGTTAAATTGAGTTTAAATTATTGGTAATAAGGGCAATGTTAACTAGAAGCTACAAAATATCAAGTAGGTACGCCGTTACTGGGTAGCGTAGGTATAAAGTATATATGGAATAATATTACTAAGCAAGAGGAAAATTTCAGCACAAAATGCAAGTAAAGCTTGTAAATCTCTGCTTTCAAATAAGATATGGTATACGTAGAGATATTAGATTATAATATTATTATTGCCGATAATGTAGACAGTAACACCTACCGCAGTAAATCTATCGTGGTAAAGGCAAACTTTCGGATTGTATCACAACCTTGAAATCTAATGAATTGGAAGTGTTATGTTGTAAAAAGGTCAATAAAAGGTTAAAGTATGATCAATAAATAGCTAATTTATTACCCAATAAAATTTGTGTTGATATTAATTGTAAGATGTGTAGCAGAGGCAATGAGGTCCACCCAAACAAATATTTCCCCAATTCAAATTCTGAAAACCTCAGAAGCAGATTTGGAAAGAAAATTTGCAATACATGCGGGAGTCACAGAAGGTAAGAAGGTCCCTAATTTATGAGTATGACGAATGACTTTTGAGAACTCGTATATTGAGACAAAACCGTTGACGTCCTTGCCAGAAAAAATGAATTTGCCATCACCAATAGCAAATGCAATATTTTTAACAAAATAGGTATTAGTAACTGTTAAATTACTCATTTGGCTTCCAGTTAGGTATGTCTTGAGAGGAAGCACATGATTAACTGTACGTTATGTTGTGAAATTTCTGGATCTGTTTGATTTACATTCTCTTGACGTCTTGATTATGACCTATATAAATAAAATCCATTTATTTCATATTTATTGGTCATTTTTGTTTGAAACTAGCTAAACATAGGAATATGAAAACTTTCAAATCAGCTTCGCTTTGCCTTTACGTACATTACGTACATTACGTACTTAATTACGGAACAGTTCTCTGTGCTTATTACCCCTCAGCATAAAAAATAAAATTGTAATCTCTCTATCTGTAATTAGATTTCACTAAAAAATAATTCAAGAACGCTAAGTGCATATAGTTTTTACACAACTTCGGACAGTATCCTTGAAGTACAATTCTTGCATGCCTTTTGTACTTATTAAGCATTTAAGATCCTTAAAAGTTCATACTTAACCAGGTAAACGCAAGCCAATAGTCCTTGTTGTGCGGTATTCCCAAGTAACCCCATTTAAAATTTTTCTCATATATGTATGTATACAGTACACACTACAAAATACTTCAATCCAAAAGATCAAACTGGTTTTATTTGTAGTGTTCCCTAAGAAAACTTACTATTGCGTAAGTAATCACTTAATTATATGCGACTAGGCCAAAAGTGATAAAAACTATTTCCCTTAAAAAGCTACATTGCACAAGCAATGTCAAGTATTTTCTGTCTCATGTACAGACAAGTTACGTGCTAACTTTATTACATTTAAGAAGTTTATTTATGCACAGTGGTTATTTAATCAAAGCTTCCAGAAAAAGTCCTCCGTTCTAGGAAAGTTCATGTAATCACGCGACAAAAATAATTAGGTCTCTGTATTACCTAAACAGGTATTTAGAGTCAACTTGTACATTTATAGAGATAAACTTAAATACTTAATAGCTTATAACATGATTTTCTATGGTTAAATTAAAAGCTACACATAATTCATAGAGGATGTGCTGCACACGATTGTAAAACCTTCTGGGAAATAAAATTTTTTCCTCCTGCCACCTGCTGTTTGTGTGTATAATATTTTTAAGAACCCAGTATAACTACCTACTACGTAATATAATATAGGACATACAATTTATTAAAGAAATCTGTGCCAGAACCAATTCTTCGCCCAATATAGTACTGAAAACTGACACTAACTAAGTGTTTTGTGTTAATCTGTCTTCTCAGAATAGAAACCTTAGTAAACGTCAGGAATTAATTAAAGGGAAGCTTTTCCTTTTAGGTGACAGTATAGGATGTAAATTGTCGCTTCCCTGAGACTGGCATCATACAAACACTCTGTAACTATCTAATAGATTCTGGAATTGTTCAGATGTAGTGCAGGTGCGACTAAACAGGTGTATAATAAGTAACCATAAGAATTGGCATTCTATACAAATACATTGTTCAACTATCTAAATGTTTATTGTTTTCATTCGTTTATTTATTAAATTAAATTATTTAATTTTAATAAATAATAAATTATTTATTAAATTATTAAATTATTAAATTAAATTATTTATTTATTTGTTGATCTTATCCATGTACAATTTACTCTTTTAGAACTTCCCTATTCATTAAGAGTTTTGAATTCACTTGAGAATGATAGGTACCTTGCTCTACATAGTATCCATGCGTCACAAACTCCTAATGTAATGTATAGAGTAACATGAAGCGATTTGCCCTTTGAAAGTGGAGGAAATGAAATCGATGCACAACTCATAAAATTTCAGTAAAAAATAACTAAACATTTTCCAGTTAAAATTTACTCCATTCATTGTTGCCCTTTAGCTGCCAAACACCTATGTTGATACCTATAAAATATATACATCCACATTGCATAGTGTAATCATATACATACTACATAACATAACTTTAATACTTATTTATTGGTGTGTATTGCATACGTATGGTATCATTCAATTGCATAGATCTGTCTGTCTACGTTTACGTCTATCAAATTCACATTCCCTAAACACAAACAAAGGGGCGTGTACTCATATTTATAGGATCCGTAACAAAAATAATCGTCTCTTATAAAGTAGAATTCTGTTGCAATGTGTCTCACAGTTGGTTTATTTACAAATATCTTTAGAAATTCATCCATCACTATTTTTATGTCTAGCAACCGGAAAAGTCTGTACTTTCGTAAGGAGGCAAATTGTTGTAGTACTTAGACAATTAAAAACAATTAGCATTACCGCGCTAGGGTAAGTGTTAAAATGTGATTTTTAATCAATATATTTGCATAACAAAACGAGTTTGCAAATGAATGAGAACTGAGTTACTAGTCTTACTCTCTTACTAGGTACTATTTACTTTAGAATGCACGAAACACTACAAATACTATTAAAAGGTTTTATGCGAATTTAATCGTAAAACACAACAGTAATGAAGTTCTAGTAATTTTATCCGATTCTAAATAAAACGGTTGCTATTTTTGTGCTTCAGGCAGGTCGTTAACAATACACTTAAATATAATCACGGCACGAGACAGAGTAAATTTATAGTAAACTAGTTTTGACAAGACTTTTTTAAGTGAGACTGTACGCACATTTAGTTGAGAACATTATTTTTGTTTGCTTTGGTTTACAGTGACGAAGAAGATAATTTTCTCATGGCTCAATCAAGAGAACAATTAACAATGGATCACAGTAAGTCGGAGAATTCAATATTCAAGAAACCGAGTGGTTGTTACATCTCACGCTCTAAAGCCATTGTTCTGACGGCTTTGTTTTTACTGGCTGTTGTGGCCGTTGGAGTGATAACCTATAATCTCCCACAATGTTCAGATAGTAGTGACAGCATTAAATTGTCTTCTGGTGATAGCAAAAGTGGAGGAGAGAAAGCCAAAGTGAAAGATGTCAGGTTGCCAACAAATATTAGGCCTATGTACTACAAATTGGATCTCATTCCCTACGTAGAAGAATCTAGGAATTTCACACTGGAAGGAAAAGTATGGATCGATATCCAATGCTTGGAAGAAACTAAAAAAGTTACCATCCAAATTAAAAATATTACCATTCATGAGGAAACGGTGACTTTAATGGAAGTAGCCAAAGCGGAAACTCCTGTTAGTCACGCCGAACATGGACATGACAATAATCATTTGGGGCCCTTTACTGTAGATAAGCATGAATACGATATACCAAGAGAATTCTACAATATCACGTTTAATGCCAACCTTCAACAAGGAAAGATTTATCGGTTGTATATGGAATATACTGGGGAACTTAACGGTAATGTGTTTCTTTAAAGATTATAACAGTTTCAACCTTTCTTGCTTAGGTAATCCTTTTTATGCAAAAATGTCTAAAACTTGAGGAATAAATAACTAATACAGTATTCAACGGATTCAATCCACACAATTCATATTTAAACACTTTTACTGTCGTATGACTATTCAAAATGTATTTCATACTCTCAGTATAGTCAACTCTCAGTATACTGTACATGCATTAGAAGGTACATTAATAATGCATATTTTTGATATTATTCAATCTATAAATGTGTTTATAGATGAGTTGGCCGGATTTTACCGCAGCTCTTACAAAGACAAAACTACCAATGAAACAAGGTAATAGGATAAATGAACTGTTATTTTTTGTATTAATTTCATTTAGCATGCGTATAATAAGCACTGTATTTATTTCTACTTCAAAGTATTAGAAACATTGAAATTGACACATTCTACAATTTTATATTTGAATTTGTTAGATGGCTCGCTGTAACTCAATTTCAACCTACGGATGCTCGGAGGGGTACAAACACAAACTTCAATAAGTTGTAAACTCTAATTAAAAAGTAATATGAAATAATTTTGTGTTTAGCTTTTCCTTGTTTTGACGAGCCTGGATTAAAAGCAAAGTTTGAAGTTAGCTTGGCAAGGCGATCATCCATGTCTACTATTTCCAATATGAATTTGAATAGAACTGAACCCATGTAAGCACCCATTATTACTACTTTGCTTATTCAAAATTACTAAAATGCCAAACATGGGAAATATGCCTAAGTACACTCAAGTACGCTTATGTTAGACTAGAAAGGTTTGGTGATGTTTTAAGCAGTTTGCACGAATTCTATTTTTATTAAAAAGGACTGAAGATGCATAATGCGTATACACATAGATATATCAAAACACGTAGCAAGTCATTTTACAATAGTGTTCCATACACAGGTTTAAAAATCAAGTAAGTATAGAATACCACATTTGTATTTTTTGGATATAATTTTTATAGACAAAACTTCATTATGCAAATCATCGTTCAAGGCTTTCTCAATTTATTTTGATGTCCGGTTTAACTGGGCTACCCATTTCAATATGAAAATGCAGGTTTATACGTCTTTTAGCACATCTGTGCTATTGGTATGCTCATATGCAATACATAAGAACTTTAATAAACCGGCTATACGAATATTATAGTAAGATTATGAATTCACGTAGCCGGTTAGGGAAATAGTTATGTATTAGTTTTCAAATACAATGCTTAAAGTACAAGATGTCAAACATTAAATTGAAGGTGTATTCCGTGCTTAACAGTTATCATAATTCTCTTCTCTGTATTCCATTCTCTATATTCCGTTCTCATAAAACGAATGTGCATTGCTCTTCTTTTCCGACTTTAACACAATTTTTTGATTAATTGTTTCTCAATGATGCACAAGAGAAGAAACCTCATAATAAGTATAAATAAGGAGAGCGAAGAAACAACAGTCATGGTTGCTTTTCTTATTTGCTTGCTTGCAATGCTTACTTAATAGCGATGCAACATGAATTGATTTGACGGAAAATGCATATAAAATGGAAATTGAAGGCTGTATAAATAAGAATCACCAAAGAATGCTGTTGACAATTTTAATTGTCATAAAACCAGTAAACCAGTTGGACGTTTTACTCTAAGCCTTAATTAGTGGTCATATCTCCAAATATTCGTTTCAGTGTAGTATGGGTCAACAGACATTGGAGCATTAAAGCAGTTGTTTGGCCACAGCACGCGTAGTGTCAGTGTCAACAATTTTACCCATAGTGTTTTGACAAATTACCGAGCCTAACGCTAGGAGTAAAAGTTCAATTGTTCGTAAAATCGATAAATCAAGTAAGGACATCATTATGACCCTGAAAAATAAATTTTCTGTCAATCTAATGCAAAGAATAGGGCCGATATTGCTGTGATTCTCTTCGCTTATAGCTCTCTCAGTATGGTACTTATTCTATTAACTATACTGTTCCCATGTCCCAAAGCTAAAGTACTCTTGTAAGTAAATAAATGCTCAAGTGCTCAGTTACAAGTAAACTTTTATAAATTACTACCATGTAGTGCTCTTTAGTTTAATCTTTCAGATGCACATGATGCACCTGAGGTTATAGGCTGAAGCGCACATTATTATTATTATTGTTATTGTAATGCAGTGTATATCTTCTACTTTAAGCATGGTCATGTACCAACTAGCAACACATCTTTTGTTTGTTGTCAGATCTGAAATGTTCATGACTAAACACTTTTACTCTCGTCCTACTCTCCCATTTACTTGACTGCAAATCATTAGCTACCTATAATACATATATTATGCGCTTTATAAAGTATTGGTATATCTGAATGTTGAAGTGCGTAGTGTGTGCCAAAGTACGGTGTATGCAATGTCAATCGTATAATTGGAGTAGGCAAAGACGTAGATATCTTAGGTCAACCAAGTTATTCTGCAAATTCAGTTCAGGGTAAAAGAAAGAATTACTTTGATTTGAATTGTTCAATACGAATCGTTGTATATATATGTATTTTAATTAACATGCATGTTGCACATTCCATTGCATTTCATGTACTGTTGTAGGATTATTACTTTTCGTATTAGTATTCTCAAGACCAGACTCGATTCCCATGATGCGTAAATTATGTAGTTGGCCATACAAGTACCTCACGCTTGCTATACAACCATTCACTAATATAATCCTGGAAGTCCTTCGTGCAATGAAATCCATCTTCTATTTGACATGAATAATGTTTGCTTTGAGATGACAGTTTAAAAGCTGTAAATTTAAGTTTTAAGACAATAATAGTAATTTGAGAGAGCAGAATGACTTTTGGGGTTTCCGAAGGTCACTTTGCCAGTACTTCTTTATGCTTTGTAGTAGTTCTTAGTGCTATACACGTATGCATGAAATGAAATACGAATAAAATTTTTACTGGGCTTGTACTGTGCTTGATTTTACAGAGAAGGAATGGACGGTTGGGTTTGGGACCACTATGCAAAATCTGTGGCAATGTCAACCTATTTAGTTGCCTTTATGGTATCAGATTTTGAAGCTCGCACATCAGATAGGTCTTTGAGCAAACCAATGTTTCGAGTGTGGGCCCGCAAAGACGCAATCGAACAAGTCGAATATTCTCGTGATATTGGCCCAAAAATTCTTTCGTACTTTGAAAAGTATTTTGCTATTGATTTCCCACTTCCGAAACAGGATATGGTCGCCATTCCAGACTTTAATGCAGGAGCCATGTAATACACTGTTCATGATTCACTTTACAAAATTTATGGATACAAAGATTGCGATTAAAATGCTTTTATTTTTTTCAGGGAAAATTGGTAAGCCATCTGCTGATGCTTGTTCCTATTTCTTATAATTATTGGAAACACAATGTGCTCTACATTCATTACATTACATTTACTATTCTATTCCTTAACTATTTTCTCTTCTCTAAAGCCTAATGTATACTATTTCTATTCTTATCATTATCATTGAAAAGGGTTCATTCACAAAGTAAAAATTCCAGTTCTCATAGTGATCCCCGAAAATCAAAATTCGGGTAATAGAAAATTTTTTGTGAACGATCCCTTTTAAATTATAACGATAGAAACAGGATGACTATAAAGAAGGCTTAATTACCATTAATCTATTCTTTAATGATTGAAACTGTGAATGCTTATTCAATTATCCATTTTTTAATTTATCAGGGGTCTCATCACATACAGGTGATTAACTTTTATTTTACTATTTAAAATTTGAATGCAAGAGTCGTATTTACGCATTGAACGAATGCTTTTAAGTAAAGGTAGTTAGTACTTTAGTACGATTGTGCCGATTCACCCAAAATTTCCACTAAGCCGTTTTCTATTGATTTACAAAGCTGTCGATTCATCCTTATTTCTTGCTGAATTAAATCTTTCTTATACGTGTAAATAATTAAGTATACAGCTTCTAATGGAAATAATAGCGGGGGGAATCGTTAGAATCGTGGAGTAAGGTATCAATAGGATCGCTATACATTTAATATATGAAAATAACAGAGAAACTGCCATGCTGTATGATCCGAAAGTTTCTTCCGATCTCAATAAACTGCGTGTAGCAACTGTAAGTGTTTTAATCACAATTATGTGTAGTTACGGTATTTATTATGGAAAAGGGAAACTGGGCAAATACACATGCTTTTACTTAAATTAACGTATGGTCTCATTTTTGCATGCAGGTAATCTCTCATGAGTTGGCACATCAATGGTTTGGAAATCTAGTAAGTGAACATAAACATACTTTTAACTAAATAGCAAAAAATGAACAATTATCGTTACTTTAAAAAGGACTATGGCACTGATGGCCATATATTATCAATGTCAAATTTAATAAAATAGCTAATAAACTTTGTCTTTGCAGGTTACCCCGTCATGGTGGCATGGTATGTGAAAGTCAAACTGCTGAAATATGATTCTTAATAGAACTGTTTTATACTATTATTTTTCATCTTTAATCTTGTGGTAAACATCATGTTTCATGCTCATATCTTCTGTAATTTAGATCTTTGGCTTAACGAAGGTTTTGCATCATACGTTGAATACATTGGGGTTGACCACGTAAGTATTACCGTTTCTACTACAATACGGTGTAATAAGTCTATAAAATTAGCAGTTCGAGCTTGAGGTAACGATATTAGATAGGTTATGACACTAGTTCTGACTAGTTAGTCTCGAATATTTTTTGCCAAAAAATTAATTGCTCATGAGCAATTTACCTTACCACTCGTACTAATTTTGCTCACTTTAATATCTCAGGTGGAACCAGACTGGAAAATATTAGAGCAGTTTGTCTGCGATGAAATTCAGTACGTGTTTTCTCTTGATGCATTAGAATCTTCTCATCCGATCTCTATTCCTGTCACGCACCCAGACGAAATAAACGAAATTTTCGACAGAATTTCATACAGCAAAGGTAATTCCGAAGACAATTAAAAGGGAACTAGATAATATGAATCATTCATTAATGATATACAATTTGCAGGAGCGTCAGTTATTCGAATGATGAACCACTTTCTTACTGAACGTACTTTTAAACAAGGATTAACTAATTATCTCAACAAATGGTTCGTTTTCTTTAATTTACTTTTATACACTACAATCTCTGAAAATTGTTCGCACATAAAATTAGGAAAGTGCAGCAAATATGGATGCTTTTCCAACTTTCCATGAACACTTTAGTTAGGGATGAATAAAGAACTATTGGATATTATAACATAGGAAATTCAACAGTACCAAGCAAACTGATCTTTGGGATAGCCTAACTGAGCAGGCCTATCAGGACAAATCAATGGATGTAGAAATGACTGTAAGACTTTAAATAGATATTCATATTACTTGCTGACATCATTTTGTAATCTACATACTAATGCAGTTATAATTCCGGGACTGGTGACCGATTTATATAATATTGCTAACGATGTTTGCATTACAGCTTTGTAAAAATAATTACACTGAAAGATAATTGCTTAAATTTGGTTTGCTAACCTTTTCAGGTAATGGATGTAATGGATTCGTGGACTTTACAAAAAGGTGAACTTAGTTTGACGTTTTATTTATTTATTATGCATACAAAATGAATTCAATCATCATTATGAAGTATTTAAGTTATTCTAACGCAAATACATACATATCACAGGTTTCCCTGTGATTCAAGTTGACCGCAACTATGACAGTATGGAGGCTAACTTTACACAGGTAACATTACCCATTACCCGAAAAATTCTGTAAAATAGCTGAATTCTACATACATTGAAAATTTGTTACCAGATCAAATTTCAACTTATTAAAAATGAAACAACTGCCAAACAGTATGAGAGTTACAAATGGTGGGTTCCTATTTCATACTCAACTAAAGACTACAATAGTGAGTTTAGTGAAACCAAGCCCGTATTTTGGATACCAAAGAGTAAAAAAACAGTGTCACACACTATTCTGTCAAATAAATCTGACGACTGGCTCATTGTGAATATTCAGCAAACAGGCAAGTTCTTATATACTACAATAATTCAAATATTCAAAACTTAGGTGTTTGAAAACTTGATGACTCTGTATTGCATTTTCGTATAGGTATATCATAAAGTTTTAACTAAAGAATGGGCTTGGAAAAATGTATATCATAAAATTGTAATAATTGGTTGCTTTATTTGTGTATTTGAAGGTTATTACAGGGTGAATTACGACAGAAAGAATTGGCAGATGATAATTAATCAGCTTAATACCAATGCCAGTGAAATACACACCGTGAACAGAGCCCAGTTGGTTGATGATGCATTAAATTTGGCCCGAGCTGATTTACTACCATATGATGTAGCATTCAATATAACTCAATACTTGAAAGACGAAAATGAGTATCTTCCCTGGGAAAGCTTTTTAAATGCTTTCTCTTACATTAACCAAATGCTCCTCAAATCCCCATCATTCGGCATTTTTAAGGTGAAGGAAAAAACTTTTAACTTGATACTTTTTATAAAGAAACATGCAAACTCAATCAGGGTTTCCTGAGTTAGCTAACTTCCATAAGTTTCCAAAATTAAGTTCCGTGTCAGAAGAAACATTGTTTAGAAACATTACAGTGGGCTCTCTATCCAACTCAACGAGTTAGAACTTAGATAACTTATTTTGGTACCTATAAGCAATACGTTTTCCTAAGTATTATGCAGAATATTAAATAGGAAAGACAAAAGAAGTTTTTTACGGTTCACGGGTATATTTGCCAAGCCCTTTGGACTCAAATGCCAAAGTCTTATTTGCCAATGACAAAGAGTGCCAAATGTAAAATCGATTCAAAGATAGAACAAGTTTGCCAAAGTGTGCTATTACTATTAATGAATATATTGCATTGTATTGTTCTGCTTACTCTTAATTCAATTATGATTATGAGTAATAATACAATGGAAGCATAGGAATAGGTTTTGAAATAATTCATGTGTTTCACTAAACTCGGTATCATAAACACGCTACATGTAGGTTAGGTTGCCTATTTCCAAAACATCTTAAAACAAATACACAAAACAAATATTAACAATTATACGAAAAATTACTTAACTAAGTCAATGATCATCATAAACCTCGAATGAAATATCTGCGAGCTTGTGCTCATCAATACCAATTGTGCCAAAATTATACTCATGTCTTACCAATATCAATAAAACATTTGTATTCAATAAACTAATAGAAATTGACCTTTTCCTAATTTCCGTTTTTGGTAAAGTCCGTTTTGACCCAGGTTTGGAAGGCCATTCATGTCCCTTGCACTTGCTTCGTTTTGACTTTGGCAAATATGCCCGGCTACGGTTTTTTACAATTAAACGAGAAGTAGTAACTGAAAAGCTTACCCAACTTTCTACTTTGCATGACGATGCAATCCATAAATCCATTACCTACTTTCGTATACCCGTACAAAACGCAATAGATTTCATTTGGATTTTTTACATGTCTACAGAAATACATGCAAGGGCTTTTGGAAAAGCAGTATCAACGTGTTGGTTTCAACCAAACCGACTCTGAACCATTACTGGAGAAGTATCACCGAATTAATATTCTGCAATGGGCGTGTGCAGTGGATCACAAAGATTGTGTGCAAAATGCAAGGCAGCTTTATAAAGAATGGATGTCTTCTCCTTCTCCCAATACTAATAACCCGTAATTACTAATGAAAATGTTATCAATTGATAACTTTATTATTGTGATGTATCCGATTTGTGATACAATCGTGAATGATTAATTGCGACAAACACGGTTTCGTTTCGATTCCTCTACAGAGTGCCAACAAATATAAGACGTCTCACATATTGCGCAGCTATAAGAAGCGGAGGTGAAAAAGAATGGAATTTTGCCTGGCAGAGATATCTTGAAGCAAACGTTGCATCAGAAAAGAATACAATTTTAAATGCTTTAGCGTGCTCTAAACAAGTGTGGATTCTTAATAGGTACGAAATTTACAACTACATTTTTCACATGCTTTCATTCATGGAAACAACAATATACGTACAAACGATATAAATGTATTACAGGTATTTGAACTGGTCTGTAACTGCTGGCTCCCAAATAAGGAAACAAGATGGTCCAACAGTAATCAAAGCTATTGCTTCCACAGATATCGGAAACTATCTTGCCTTCAATTTCATCCGAGACAAATGGTCTTTAATAAGAACTTAGTAAGCCCTAAACATTTTCATTGAAAAGATTTTGACATTTTCATTTTTGCTGAACTTAATGCAACGTATGGAAATTAAAGTTTTGGCAGTGGATTTTTCTCCGTCGGAGGTATCGTAAGTTCCATTTCCCAAAGACTCAATACAGAGTTTGAACTTTTGGAGGTACAATTGTTTTGCATCTTTTCGTAGTAGTAGTTACACTAGTCACACAAATATATTATTGCCTCATGCTTTTTAATTGGTATTTAGTAGAATAGAACATTTACTATTAATACCTTCACTATGTAGCTGTTATGCACTATATGACTATGACTGATTCTACAGTAAGTAGTAAATAATGGCGTTATATAGTACGTATTGTAGTACAGCTTGCATGCTGAAATAATATGCTGCTTTTCACTCTCCATTATACGCAATTATTATTTGGTGAAGGGTTTATTTTGATAACCTCATTTGACGGTTCCTTCTTATCAAAGCTTTAAATCATCTTTCATTCCCTAAACAATAAAGAAAACAAAATTAATAAGGTATAAATAAAAGAATATATATGAAGGTGCAATTTATTCTAATAATGAGTTTTATCTTTCTTCTTTCTCCAGCTACAAAACTTCAAAGCACGTTACCAGCATGAACTTGGTTCAGCAACAAGAGCAGTAAATCAAGCAATAGAAGGTGTTCAAGCTAATGTACAATGGATATCTGATAACTTTGTTGTTATCACTAACTGGTTGGAAAAAAATACTAATGTGTACAGGACAGATTCCGAATCTACATCTTTAGAATAGATAATCTTTGTAGTTTAGGTACTCTAATTGTAAATTTAAAAAATTATGCATGCGCATGTACACAATAAAATTTAAATATCATTATGTAGTTTAGTATGTAATAATATAATGTAGCTTGGTACTTCAGTACTTGTGTATACTGTAGGCAAGTAGGTATACTCTTTCTCGTACAATATATTATGTAATTTTATTCTAAATATGCTTAGTCATTTCATTTAAATTATAATTTTGTTTACGAATTCTGGTTCACTAACAAGTTCGACCTCCGCACTATAGTTGAACTTGCTAATAAAGTTCTTTAGCGTTTTAGGTTCGTTTCCATTTGGCAACAAAGATATCAATTTTCTCAAGTTTACAAATATCCGTGCTCCCTATCCTTTAGTTTCGTGTATAGTTTCAAATTTGCTACACCCGAAAGCATGCTGAAGTTTTCATTCAGTTAATCGAAGCCAATTAATACGACAATACTTCTCACAGTTTCCTTACTCTAGCTGCAAATCTTCATCATGAAGTCTTCATGTGGTTTTAAACTGTTTGAAAAGGCTAGTAGGGCAACAGAATCAGTGCCAAGGGATGTCAATGCTTCTTGGAATTGCTTCCCCTGAATAAGTTTCAAAGCTTTAATACCTATAATACAAGATTTTAGATTGTACTCATGCCCTATAATATAAATAGAAATAACAGAAGTATGGACTTAAAACTTATAGAGAAAGTTGATTGATTGAAGGCAGTATATTATTTCCTTCCACAGCTCCAGCTGTCACTAAATTAAACTTCTTTAGAGTACTTAACTGTACGCCATGACCAAAGACAGTAGGAAAGCAAAATACATATTTTTAATGTTGGCTTCCACCTAGCAATACATAGAATTATGTTATACTACACAAATGCATGCACAATAATTTATCGAAATTGTTGCTTGTATTTAATTTTTGCATACATTTCACTTAAAATTTTACTACCTATGAATAATTAGCTTTCGAAAAGGAAATTCTTTTATTGCTCTCTTTCTTAGTTTCTTTCTATATGAATTATTAAAAAATTTCCCTGTATTACATATAGAAAATTAGACAGAGAAAACTTATATTTGTGTTATAGCTGCGTGTAATCCTTATAAATTTTGTTTGCAATGTATGTACGTACGTTACCTACATATATTTTGATTGTTGATTTACTGTTTCCCTAAGTTCTCAAACAGTATTGAAAGTTGGTCAGTGGGGTAAAACTCGACTTTTCTTTGTCAGTCCCTTGTTATTAAACTTAGAAAAAAAATGTGTCAAAAATCAATGTGCTTCCACCATTGATTTCATCGAAAGCGAAGTAGAAGTAGAAAGGAAATCACAAAATATGTTCTTCCGTACGAAATTCAATAAATAAATTATATTTGTAATACACTGTGATAAAAAAGCAAAAAAGTGTTGATTATATAAATTAAAGATGCCTAATAACTTTCAATACTGTTTAAGTCAATTAGCAATGCCCTGAAACTTGAAATCTATTTCCCCTTATTTACGTACCTTAATCACAGAGCTTTTATTGTAATGATAGTAAATTGAGTTGTCTGTCCATTCCATATTCCATATGCTTTGTAAGTCACTTGAAACTTAAATTCTATAAATATTTGGTGAACATCTTTTTCTTTATAGTATCAGTAATGTCATCATTCTTCAGCTATGTCACCTATATATTACTTTACTTTTAGCTTACTTTTTGTTAATTATACATACCTAAAATACCTATATTATAGTATATGTTCATATTAAATGTGTGCTACATACTGAAAATCATCAAATACTACTTCGAAATATGGTCTACTAATTTCATGTACAAGTTTCATGAAATCTTTTACACTAAACTAAAGATACTTCAATACATTATACAATATTGTGTCATTATTATTTGTGCCGATATTTCCTTTACAAGCGTTTTACTAGAGTTTATCTAGTAGGCTTTAGTTGTACTTGTAGTTCTACATTAATGTATGATATGTAAATATCTACGAGTCACCCAAAAAGTACTTATGAAATAGGTATTTCTCTCACATACTTATTTATTTGCACATCACAAATTATATAAAGGATTGGAGTTTATAAGGAACGTAAGCCATGTCTTTGCTTTCTAGCTCATCTTGTAATTTGAACATTGCAGCTTTCTCCAACAGCTTTCACTTTTAAAGCACAGTTTTCTCCACAGTGCCAAAAATATTGATTATTGTTTGTAAAGAATTCTTTTCCTTGTATAAATACAATATTATATCAGTATTCAGAATACTTAAGAAGCTATACTAAAAAGGACAATCGACATGAGCAAAGATCAGTATTTCTCATCAACCCATCCTTAAAACTAGTTAACCTATAATTTTTAACTAAATAGTGACCAGGCAAAAGGAATATTTCTGAAATAATTCGCCATCGATACATATAAGTTGAGAACTCCTTACCTTCTCTTTTCCATAATTACCTTTTATATTTTATCCTTTCATTTAACCTCTGTACTCTGCACTTTGTTGTCTGTACTGACTCATGCCCAAGATTTAATAAATCTGACAGTCTAGTAAGGCTGTCTAGTAAGCTGATTATTTCAATACAAAATTATTAATCTTCTAATTTGCTACTACTTTCGTAATTTATAAATTATTGCTTTTCGAAAAGTTATTTACTTAGTGTGCCCCTAGAGCCCCTGATGTGCAATTAACATTTAATAATATGTTGAAGGTTGCAGGTAAATGTAGTTCTACCTATGTTATTATATTGTGGTGGCTGACTTTTACCTTCTGGAGTGTATGTTACATTTTCATAGTTTTCCATTAACATATGCATTTTAGTTAGATTAAAGTCAATAAGGTTCAAAAAATACGGAATTGCAATATAAAACTGTTAAACATAACAATGGTTCCATTATGCTTATTGTGAACAGTCTTCTAATTGCTATTAAATGTTCTTATATACCAGTTATTATATCTATTTATTGTATTCACTTAAACTAATAAGCGAGAGCATTCCATCCATACCTCACTCATTTAATTTAAACGTTAATTTGTCAATATTGATTAGCACTTAGAGTAGCAGAGAAGAGAGAAGAGACATTAAAATAATGTCTTTACGAATGGATAATATATAGGTATTCCAAATAAAGGTATCCTATAGCTATCTACAGTACAGAATACAATTACACAAAGTTCAAACTTATGGTACATGGCCTATAAATATATTTTTCATAATCACAGTCTAGCAAACGACGAACAGAATTACATGTATGTTGCTTACCACTTTTAGCCAGATATTTCAAATATGAATATATTTTGTTTATTTAAGAATTTAGAACACAGTTTTATGAAGAATTCGGAAATACAATGCATTAATTTTTAGTCACAGCTACTCAGCTACGTTTCACAATGATTTGACATGACTTGATGTAACATTTTTCTAATGAAAGCAAGATGACTTTACAGAACAGATTTACATTTTAAATTCAAAGGTTAGTGAAAAGGATAATTAATTGGTGTTTAATATTTTAATAAATTTAATTGCCCAATTAGCGTCAATTAGGTTACAATAGAGGCATGGCTAAGTGTCAAGCAGTTTTTCCCAATTAAAGATGGTCTTAAGGCTTTTTAGTCTTTTTGGATTCTGCGTCTTCTTCTTCTTGTTTTTTTGATATAAAAGGATTTGCTTCCTTTGCATCCAAACCAGCAAAAGTATGATTGACATCCCTATGGTGGGATTCGTCTGTTCGAATGCATCGAATGACATCTTTGACAGTGGCATTTTCATTTAGCCTGTAATAATTAATTGCGATTATATGAGCCGGTTCATCTCTCCACTTCTGTAAATGTGGCGCATCTAGGTCTTGCAAAAGGCCAGTGTACGTGTGCACAGCCTCCTCTTCCAAATAACCAACGAAACGATGACACACCTTTGGCGAAACCAGGTAAGTTAAGAAGAACATATTGAAGAAGATTCCTTGTGCCCCAATGACCATCATTTTGAAAAAGAAACCAGGGTCTTTCATCCTCATAAAAATCAAAAGGTGCATTCGCTCATTCTCAGCCTCTTGAAGTAGAGTGTGGATCCAACCGTTGTCGCGGTTCATCGTGCGCAGAGACTTCAGATGCCGACACATTCCAGCAACCATGCCAGGTACACCGGCCACCGTCTCCAGAAACAAACAACGATTGAGCCAGTCTTTTTTGGTCATTCCCCCTCCAGGTCTATTCTCAATTTGTAGAAATTTATTAAAAATTGATAACAGTAAACCAAAAACGTGGTTTCAATTCTATTCTTTAGAGTCCTTTTCGGGATTGCAATTCGTTTAAATATAACAGCAGAATAATCTCGCCAATAACTAAAATTCAATAGCTGTACTGTACCCTTTGTATCTCGACACCAAGTCGAATCCACCTCGCATGCATCTGACTGCAAACAGAGCCCACTTGTCAGTCAGGGATTGAGGGGCGTGATGGGTTTTAGTCACTTTGAGATCTTCCTCCTTGTAAATAGCATGAGGAATGGGATTGTCCCAGTACTTCTGTGTTAATCTATCCTCCTTTTTGCCACCGGGAGACTTCTTACCGCCCGAAGGGCCTTTGTCGCTGCTAGCTGCATGCACACTTGTTGTAGCCAGACTTCTAATAGTGTCGTAAGACTTGCCATTGAATAGAAAGGCTGCATTCCTGAGACTATTGTAACGTGGGACGGATGTTTTTAAAATGATGTGGCTCAAACGGAGCATTGTAGCATGGGACAGTTGTAAAGCTTCTAACAACTTTCTTTTTCAATCTTACTCTCAGACTCGAACTAAAAATTTACTGCTTTCTATAACCGACAATAAAAGGGCTTTATATTTCACTACCTTTGAATAAAGAACAAGCATTACAATAATTAGGTTACGTTACATTAAAGTTCTAAAAAGTAGTTCTGGGCTTAGGCTATAAAGACAGTAACAATGCCCATAAGGTCAAGATTTTAAGATACGTGCAATTCATTCCACTAGATTCAACTATAGTTTCTTACATTAGAAGTACGCCTATATACTTGTGCAAGAATTTTGACAACCAATTTGGCTAGTAAGGTTGTTTAATGATACTGCACAATTGTACTGTACGATTTAGTAATGCGTAACAGCAAATATTTTGTATCAAGTTAGTGTGTTAACTTTATAATTTCATGTTACTTGATTTTAAAAACTTGCGTAAATTGGTATAAAGTGTGGTAGAAGAACCAATGTGCTTATATAGGTATATTGCAATTTTATATGCATTTGGAGATTTAGGGTTCCCACATGGAGAAAACTGGAACCGGCTATATATGGGACGTAAACTTCAAGTTACGCTTAAGGATCAACGTTCCCCCAAACAAACCTTCCTCCCCTGACGGGACTTGTGGGACAAAGTGTCCCATAGAAAGTTTCTGTTATATTCTGAAATTACGTCCCATCATGTATATAAAATCCCAATGGTTGCAGAAACACGTTGGATTGAACACATTATCTCCAAGTTTACAAAACCCCAAAAAATAATGAAATTAAAACGTTACTGCTTTCATTTGCATTGCATAGAAATTAAATGGCATTAATCCGTTTCTTATATAGGTAATAGAATCGCGGAACTTGAGTCACGATTAACGATGACAGTAGTCTCATGAACCTACACTTTGTACACTTTCTTTACGAAATAGATAAAACAGAAAATTAGAATAAAACAGATAACAATATATTTGGGTCTTATACCTGAACTCAACACTTAGGAATATTTTCCATTTGAGATTTATGCTGTGTAGAAAGTACAATACAATTTTGTGTGTGGGTGTACAATAAGTGTGGCCCGTGTGACCCAAATCCAAAATTGTCACTTATGAAATAAATATCTTGTCTAACTTGTCTTCTTGTCTAATATGTCTAGTGTTATTGTCTAAGGAGTTTCCACGGGTACGATATATTTTCGATATATACGCCCATTTCTATACTTGACGAAGTAGTCTTTGCACGTTCATACAGAAATAGTACAGATATCTTTCTTCCTCTGACCTGACGAATACTAAATTCTCAATTCTTCCAATTTTTAAATGATTCGTTTTTACATGGCTCAATATAGTAGTGTCAATTTTTACAAGAGTAATTTCTAATTTTAAAATTAAGAACAAGGCACAAAGTTCAAAATTAAATACATATATCGGTTGAAAACCGATAAACAAGCACAATAAATGTGTTTGCACATGTTCGGGACAGCTTTTTTACATTTTTACTCAATAAATGCATGATGTATTAAAATTGTAATATTTATAATTATAAAACATTGCTCCTTAAATAACTAAGTTAACGAAACATAGAGAATCCAACCTCAGATAAAGGACTACCAGAGATCTCATTATTTTTAGTCTTCTAAACTACATGCATTAGAAAACACGGAAGACTGAAATTTCTCTTACGAAAGAAACCTTTTAGTAACCAAAGAAGAAATGCTAAAAATTGCAAACATTAATTAGTTGTGAATTTGGAAAAACTATACCTAAAATAGTGATCCCATGATTATGATAGGTAAAAATCCAGTTCTTAGTATATAAAATATTGTCTCCTTATCTAATAGCTATATAGTGAGCTACAAGTAATTTATCTTATCATGCTAGATGAGCAAAACTTTTTCTGTGATCATCCAGTATATCTATCAATGGGGTAGAATGCAAAAATCGTCAGTACTGATATTTAATTTCAACGATTTCTATCTGTTGGACAAATAGTCGTGCTTTTATTAATTCCGTAATAATGCAAAATGTAGTATATGTAGTTTATAACAGGTAAAGGCAGTACATGATAAATATAAGGAACGTAGATTAGTTAATAAAGTATGAATGCTCTCTCATTCTAATGTTTGAACCAATTCCAATATTTCTGACTTCAAGTAAGATATTTCGCCAGTTGCAAGACTAGCTGGAGCAGAATGGGCATTAAAATTTACTATGGTTGCCGGAGGCAAGCGGCATTCCGTTAAGGTTGCATCTGCATTATCCAATGACTCTCCTCCAGACTTCAATAACACAAAATTAATTGTGTCTAAAGTCAGATTTTCCCTCACAAAGTTATACACTTCCGAAATTTTATCACTGGATGAAAATGTTCCCTGCAAATGTTAACAAAGTTTATTTTCATTAAAGTTCGGAAATCGAATATATTAATACAATCTCGAAAATTAAATAAAAAATAATGGAAAATGTGTTAGTATATATTAATGCACAGTATTTAAAGATACTGTGGAAAATATTTCAGTTTTTTCATACCTACGTGAACAACAACTTTTTGAAATGTTTTTCTTTCTGAACCATTACAAAAAAACATGGGATAACAGAAGAAAGATTGGCACTTACTTGAAGTGTGAATCCATCAGGAAATCTAATTCTTATTACACAATAACGATAAATTCTTTGTTCACGTCGCTGATCACTTTCTCTTTGGGCTTTAGTCCTTAGGGTGG
The DNA here is from genome assembly GCA_020352615.2 of Yoshiicerus persimilis. Lineage (NCBI taxonomy): Eukaryota > Metazoa > Arthropoda > Collembola > Entomobryomorpha > Tomoceridae > Yoshiicerus > Yoshiicerus persimilis. The sequence continues at coordinate 30,115,685 of CM036940.2, read as the reverse complement.
TTTCTCTCTCTGCTATCTCTGTTCTAAGCCTTTGTTCCATTTTTATTTCTTCAGAGCTCAACTCATAAAAGTCTGGTGGCAACTCCCTTCGTTGCTTTACCTGGACAGGCATTAGAACTTGCAAATTTCTATCTACCACTGGTCGGATCGGCGTAGTCTGTTGTAGTGTATCCCGAAGATCCTGAAAATAAGTTATTTATGCACAATCGGTTTTCAAAACATTAAAAGGTACAAATGAAATGACAGCCTCCCTAAAATCTCCCCTGGTACATTCACAGCAAGTGAGCAATGACCGAGGTTTTCGATTTTCAAGAAAGAAAGCTAGTGCTTGCATTGCTTAACAATGAATCCTTAGGACCATAAAAGATAAAATTAAAAATTAACAAACGTACAATCAAAAACGGTACGAATTCCTGTTCGTCTTTATCAGTAGAAAATATCCAAAATTCGTCTTCCCCAGAATCAGATGTTTCACTCTGCAAAAATTGTCTAGAAAACCCGGCCGCCGTCAAAAATTCACAACTTCCTTCAATACCCGCAACTCTTTCTTGGAATACCTTGTTAGTACACCGAATTTTCCGAAATTTCATGTCGTTCGGATTTTTTATTATGTTATCCAGATATTTACATAGCGTTTCCACGCACAATTTGACCTGTAAAGAAATAAGAAATATAATTTATGTGTCAAGGGGAAGATTGTGTTATCCCCCTTGCAAATATTCCTACTATTACATTATCTAAAATGGACACCAGAAAAACTCATCTACAGTTTAAGTTTAACCAAGATGACCTACATGGTACATGGTCTGTAGGTCATCTTGATTTTAACCCATTCTAATCCGGACTGGGTGCTGTATTTCTTGTAATTTCATTTCCCCACCCATACCAAGAACATCACTTTTTCAGCACAAACACCCCGTCAGGATGTTTGTTGGATGTAGATGTGGTAGAGTCTGTGTGGGAAGGGGCAGGCAGGCAGGCACATGCATCGCTAATATTTTCTATTAATACTAATGTTAGCACACCTTCCAAGTGTAATTGCACAGGCATCTTATGATACCTTGAGTCTGAGTCAACTTAATTTTTTATACTTTTGTTTAAACTAATCTAAAATTACTTAGAAGCATAAAAATAACAGTACCTTTTCCCTTCCTTTGTTGCAAGAATATATCAATAAGCACGATGTAACTCCTAATTCTTCCTTTGGTTGTTCCAGAAGAAATTCTTTGATTTTTTCCTCAATTTCAGCTTTAGATAGAACATCAGGACCTTAAGAAGAGCACATAAATAATTAAATAATTCGTTTCGGGTTTTTCACAGTTTAAAAAAGAATATAACAAGATATATTTAAAATAGTTATAACTGTTCAGTAATTGGAAATTAGGGCAACGGTGCAAATACAATAAATTGTAAAATAGATACCACTTGTGTTCAACAAGACTCAAAACAATGCACGTTACAACAGAAATCTTTTCTTATGCAATTGATGTTGCAATTCGAGAAGGCTTTTGTCTCGTTGCCTTTGTCTTGCCTATGTTTGATTTTGTAAAGTATGATTTTATTACCTATAATAGGACACGTAAAATAAACTGCGTTTACAATGTAAGAACTCGGATCGACAATTCTTTGACTGGTTTCGGATACTTCGGGATACTCTCCTGGAGCTTCACGGCGTACTGTGGACGTAGTTTCCTCGGTTTTCTGTTTTTCGATTTCTTGCTCATGCAACCGTTTCTCATTTTCTATTTCTTTTCTTGCTTGTTCTAAAGGGTAAATAAACGATAATTGTACTTCATTTACTTTTTTGTTGGTCCATTTTTTATTATACTACGTAATGGCACCAAGATATTTATAAAATAGCCTCCTTCATATAATTGCCCAGTAGAACTTCAATAATAATGAATAATAAGAGGTACAAAAGTACAAAGTACAACAGTTTAGGAGCAATTTTTCTAATCTAATTCATTCTGTGAAAACTACTACTTTGGAAAGCCTGTAATCTTAGAGAAAGTTTAAATACCTTTAATGAAGGCAAGTTGTCTACTGGCCAAAAGTTCCTTGGGGTTAGCTTCTGGTTTTCTAGATTTTTCAAGACGAGCCAACGCAGCTGCAGCTGCTTGCTTTTTTTCATCAGTAGGTACTGATGCTGTCTTTGACTGTTTGGGCGGCGTATTTTGCGTTTTACCTCCCCCTTTTTGCGAGCTCGAAGCAGCCGTCCCAGTGGTGTCTGATAATTTATGACCAGGACCAGCTTGCTTAAATTTAGTGTCGGCCTTTTTCTTATTTAAAAACTTTTTTAAAGCGTCCATTTTTTGCGATCTCTGTGGGCTCATCATAAAAAATGTAAGATGATAACTTGAGAAAATGGATTTTATTTCTGTTGAACCAGCAACAACTACAAAATAATGAAACTTTCTCTGACTTTCATTATTTTCACTTCCTATTCAAATGTCAAAATATTCTGATTCAAGATTCGAGTGACAACAGAGTTGCCACTCTGTTGTCACGGGATTGGTCAACCAGGAAATAAAATGTCCCAGATGAAATGGGATTGACTCTACTACAATGATTTTGGGACTTGTGGCAACCATAGGAAAAAATCGCAAAAGTGAAAGTCGAGAGAAAGTTCCATTCATTCAATTTAATTTTGGCTCACGTTTCTCTCTGAACAAAATAACAGAAATCTTTAAGGTACGGTACACTGATACGGAAATTACAATTAGTACATAGAATAAGAATGACATTTATACTGATAATTGTCGTAGTTTCTAAGCCTTATTTTTGCCCAAATGCATGAGGGATGTGAATTTAAAGTTAATGTAATTTAATTTATTTACTATTATCAACATTTAATAATGCCCCCATGCTGACGCCGCGACGTCAGCATACTCATTTATTATCTTCACTATCACAGCAAATACAAATTGTGTATAAAATGCGTAGTGTGAAGTTAAGATTAAATAAAAGGCTGTAAAAGTGATTATTTACGTCAACTTGGCTTTGTGACTGTAGCTTTAACCTTGGATTGGTTCTGGGTACATAAATGATTTTACGAGAAGATTGGAAAGATAATAGGGTGGACAGACTTTCTGTATATTGAGCTTTCCTCTTACTCCAAACAAGTGGCTAAATTTTTTAGCTTGGAGTACCTCGTTCTTAAATGCTTATTAATCCATGTCAGAATTCAGTTAATTTCTACTATAAATACTTTTCGTGACAATAAGTTGACGTCGACAGATGGTTCACAATTAGAAGACGAAGACGGTAGTGATGGCATATAGCATACATGTTTCATTCACTCTCAATCAAGCAGCTAATCCATGGCATAATAAATTGGATCGAATCAAAGGTTTTTAAATCCACATTCAACTTTCAAACTAGAGCCAATTTATTATGAATATTTAATTTAATTAAAACTTACAATTATCCTTTAGATCCGAGGTGAATGCTCCTTAGGCAATTTTAACTCAGAAATGGAATTCTTCAATTCTTCAATAAGTAAACTTGAGGAGGACGGCTGCATAAACTTTTCTACGATTCTGTCACCATATACTCCCCACGTAAACCAAATAAGGAAAAGATTTGTAACAACTATGAACACTAGAATTTTACAGAGTTTCCACTGAAAATCGTCCAATAAATTGAAATCAAAATCAAGAGCAGGAGGGTAGTTTATGATTGACAAGATATTGCTAACGTAATTATCAAAATATTCCCACAATGCTGCTGAATAGTGAACCCACAACAATAACATTTCTATTTTAACATTTACATTTGTTATTTTAAGATAATTAACACTATTATAATTAAAGATTGACTTTGAATAATGAAATTATTTTTGCTTGAAATGAGGTGAGGCTAAAAGACTATTAGTATGTCATGAGTATGACTAAACTATGACTCTTGTCAGTGTAGTTTTGGCTGCTTTGTGGTTTATCGTTATTCTATTTAATCTATTTACAGGCAGAAATTCAATGGTGACAGTGACAATTGCTTATAATCGCAATGGTAGAAAAATTTTTGAATAGAAATGATCAGTCTCAATTAGAGTTGTCTTCATGATTGACACAATTCAAAATTCCAGGTTTTTTACGTTAGTAATAAAATTAGCGAAGTTTCGCAGTATATATCACAAATACTACACTTCAGGCGGTTTGAGTGTACTTTTACGCCATCTCTTCAAATGCGTACAGGAACTGAACATCAATTAGTTGAAAACAAGATAATAAATATTTTAAAGTTCAAACAAGGTAAGTAGTCAAAAAAATCCTTGTATTCCTCATTCATTTGTTTTGTTTATCTCCAACTTTATCAGTACCAGTAGTAAGTGGTTATAACTATTTTCTTTTTCACTTATTTTTGTTTGGAAATTTTCTCATCATCATCTCAGCTGTCACTGCTCTCTGTCAGTAAACAATCAGAAAAGACAACAAAAACAAGGTTCGTTTTGTAAACCCTTAATTATTTATTTATTTATTTATTGCAGAAATTGCATAAAATGTATGGTGTAAACTGCTAGAATAATATATTAAGTTCATTTTTCATAGGTTGATGTCCAAGTCTAAATTTGAAAGAAAGTGAGCACCGAAAACAACAAAGGGTATTACAATATATTACAGTTTCAAAATATTATTGACCTTTATATTAAATTTAAAAAAATATCAATAACAATAAAAATTCAATTTTTCGCAGTTGTTAACAGGAATAATTTATAATTAAGAATGCTCCGAATATGTATTCTTATTTCTCTCTTCGCCTTTGTAATCAATGCTTCTTCAGTCGGTAAGTTTAATTTATCTCATCAAACAATCTTCAATATGGTGCACTAGACGGCTTCCAAATGTATAAATACATTTGTAAGCCGTCTAGTGCACCATTCAGAAAGTGGCTTATTTCTTCGTAATGTAATGTAGTCAATACCTCAAATTTTTAATTTCTAGGCGAAACTGTACCAAACCAATTTATGGAGAAACTAGGAAAAGTACCAAAAAAGAAACTAATTTATGAAGAAGCGGTTGCTACTGAAGAAGACACTGAAGTTTCAGAAAGATTTGGAGATGGTATCTTTGGTTCTAACTTAAAGATTAACAACGATGGTAATATCAGGGATAGACATTTTCTCGGATCTACCAATGGAAAATCTGGAAAGCTTCTCTGCCATGCATGTGAAGCTCCAACTTGCTTAGCGCCACATGTGTGCGTTGATGCTGTTAAGGTAGGTCATTTACAATCAAATTTGATTTTTAACATTTAGCACTTGCTATAGTAGGCTATAATATTATACAATACCGTATTATTATATAAGTATCGTTCTTAATTTTGCGATCGAAGAAATACAGTAGGTAAAAACATTGCTTCACAAATCCGTCATATTGTCTTAATAGTTAATCTCGTACTCGTATATTGTAGTGATACTTAATGCATTTTTATTGTATGGAGTAATAAATTGCATTTTTCAAATTATAGTGTTGGAAGTCAAGAACACGAGACAGCATGGGAGTAGAGCGCACATCTAGAGGATGTATTACCAGTGCTGAGGCAATATCTATAATGTGTAGTACAAAAACTCACACAAAAGCCTCCAAACAAGCTCATAATGAAAGCGGCCCTGATTATGAATACACCGGAACTTACACAATGGTTTGCTGTGACGATAAGGATTATTGCAACGACGGAGATTTCCCTGATTTACCACCTGTAGCTAAAAGTGGTAAGCATAAAGTGAAACAGAACTTTATTTTTAGCTAAAATGCATACACACGGAATTCCTCCTTCACCACCTGTACTTTTATTTTAATAATTTTATTACGTGAAATACAGGGAACCTAAAAATAGAAATATTTATTGCTTAATTGCTTAGATGAGCTAACTTCCTCTAGTTCAACTGGACTGTCCACAAATGCTGTAATTTATATTGCAGCATTTGGTTTTATGATGATTGTGATTTTGGTTGTAATTGTTGTTACAATTAAAATGTTTCGACACACTCATAAAAAAAGAATGGCGGAATTGATGAAAGCACACAGAGAGAATTTTTATCCACTCGGAGAAGATCAATTACAAGCAAAGGCGGCTGGAGACAGTACTTTAAAGGAATATTTAGATGGATCAATGACTTCGGGGAGTGGTTCTGGTCTCCCTTTGCTGATTCAAAGAACTCTAGCTAAAAATATCCAGTTAATGGAGTGCATAGGAAAAGGTCGTTATGGAGAAGTGTGGCGTGCTGTGTGGAACTGTGAAAGCGTCGCCGTGAAAATATTTTCTACTAGGGACGAAGCTTCTTGGATTAGGGAAACGGAAATATACAGTACAGTGATGCTTCGCCATAATAACATACTGGGATTTTACGGATCGGACATGACTTCAAGAAATTCAATGACCCAGTTATGGCTTGTTACACACTATCATAGGAATGGATCTCTGTACGACTTCTTGAACAAAAAGACACTTAATCACGGCCAACTTCTTAAATTTGCATATTCAATGGCGAACGGATTAGCTTTCTTGCATAGTGAAATGGTCGGAACAGAGGTACAACTTATCAATATATATATTTCCTATTAATAACATTTACAAAACGTTTTAAGTTTCCCCATGATTACCCATTTTTAATAGAGTCGGCCAGGAATAGCTCACAGGGACATAAAATCGAAAAACATTTTAGTGAGTTCCAATGAAATGTGCGTGATTGCTGATTTTGGCTTGGCAGTAACCCACAAACGAGACACGGGAGAGTTGAATGTATTTCCGAATCCCAAAGTAGGAACGAGACGCTACATGGCCCCTGAAGTCTTGGATGAGAGGTAATTGAAAAATATTGCATTTTAAGTAGGTTGTAGCTCTTACAATATGTTAAACTTTAGATAAGTAATGTTTTATAGTAATTTGAAAGGGGAGGTTTATTAATTATTATTAACACTGTATTACGCAGCATCAACACGAATTCTTTTGATGGTTTTCGCCGTGTGGATATGTACGCCTTTGCTTTGGTACTTTGGGAAATGAGTCGTAGAACTGTTTCTCAGGGAATATCTGAAGATTACCAACCCCCATTTTATGATATTGTACCAGCGGACCCATCATTTGAAGAAATGAGAAAAGTTGTTTGCGTAGATGGATTTCGACCTGAAATTCCCAACCGTTGGGTTTCAGATTCAGTAAGTTAAAATTGATACAAAATAATATTAATTGTTATTTCACAGTTTCACTTTTAGTTAGTATGATACTATTATTACATACTATTATTCTAATCCCAGCTCAGTTTTCGCTTACGATTATATTTGAATCTTTAAAAAATTAATAGATAAGTTAGGCTTATCTATTGCCTGCCTGTTTTCGTTTCTGCAAAAATTATGAACTAATGTCTTTCAGTACATTCATTATTATAGTAAGGGCAATGGATCTGTTCTGTACTCACTTGTACCACACAGAAGTACTTAAAACCCGATGGGTTTCAGGTCGTCCAAGTGTTCGCAAATCCGCTGCGCGTACATTACATGCTACACTAAAGATTAATATACTTTTAGAAGTACGTTTATGGCAAACGTCAACCCCAAAATATTAAGGTATATAGAAGCGAGAACGATTTCCTTACGATTAGAAAGTACATTCACAATTCCAATATAGGGTTTTTATAATTTAAGACTGTCTGGTAGTCGGTGGTGGTAAATATTAAAAATATTTGTTGCGAATTAACCTAGTAATGTTTGCGGATTAGGAAAATAAGAAAGTCAACTTTTTTGCTAACAGAAAAGTTGAACTGGAATAAGATAATGTAAAGCCCTCAGCTTAAATTAAAATGGCGAAAAATGCCATGGGAAATACGGTGGTTTGTACCTCATACCTCTTTAGGCTTTGACCTGCATTGGGATAAATTAATCAATGGATATGTTCAATCAAGAACCAATGAAAATCTAATCTAATCCTTAGTCATGTACGATGCTGTAAAGTTTTGGAATATATATTTGAATTAGAATTAATTGAATTTTTCAATTTTAGGTTTTGTGCTCATTTAACCGACTGATCAAAGAATGTTGGCACCAAAACCCATCAGTTCGTCTTTCTGCACTTCGTGTTAAAAAATCCATAGCGATTATAGCCCAAGAAAAATGTAAAGGCATTTTGGATACCGTTATTGTGTAAATCTCAGTACTTAAATCTGTTTAGCAACTTTTGTTAACCTAAATACTTGACACTTGAATACTTGAACGTTTATGTTTATACATTAATATTAGATTAGTACTAAATAAGTGTACCTTTTGTTATTTGTATGCTCTACTTACTAGCTTAAAGCTTAATTTGCTAGAGGTAGAGATCGAAAACTTTTACAGTCCTGTCCTGCCGGATGCCTACATTGTAGGAGCATTTAATCCAATGATGAAGATATTTACAGTAGTGCTTAAGTTTTTGTTACTGTACTGTAGTTATTTTTATTATTAATGTGTACCGTATTGTATACTATATTATCAGTATATACGTATAAATAGGTGTTAATATTTATTGACAAGGAACGAAATGTATAGTGTTATAGTTCTGCCTTCTCTCCTCTCCTGCCATTTCTCTGCCTGATAGAGAAAACAGAACTTACTCAAACAACTTATAAATATTTCAGAATGCAGCTTAACTAAATATTCAGTTATTTTTGTACAGAATGTATTGTAAAACATCCATAATAGCATTTATTTTTCCTGCTTTGATTTTCTTGAGATTGAGAACAAAGTAGGATATTTCCTTAACTTTTTTGCTACCTCCTTTGTATTATAGATGTTATTAATGATATTATGAGTTGTCACTTATTAGAATAGTTAATACTTTTTTTAATTTACGAAGAATAATAATAAAAGTACTGCGTCCTCAGTGAGATGTACGTATGTGGTTATTTGCATCCGTTTTGCTGGATTAGTAAGCTGGATTAGTAATTAAGTTAATCTGAATTTTGGTTTTTTGGCTTAGGTTTATATTTTATTATACCACATTGCATTGCTACCAAATCAAAAGAAACATCTCACAATAACTAATAACACTGCATAAAGAGATGATGAGTCCTGAGACCCCAGGGGGCCGATTTCTATAAGGGGATATACTACTGCTGCACAAATTAATAATGGAAATATTGTAATTGTATTTAAAAATGCGCGGCGTGATCAGATGAATTGCATACGCGCGGTATATTTTGAGATTTAATTTACCTAATTTGTATATTGAAGTTTATGTTTGTCTGGTTGTGATTGTTTATGTTGCTCTTCGCTCTGTTGTTGCTTCCTGACTTTTGACCCTAATTTTAGTTTGTTTAAGGTTTTAAGTTTAACGTTTAACGTGCACAGTGGTCACTGCACACTCACCAAGGACAATCAATTATTATTTCTATCAGCCGAACTCAACTGTTTTTTCGCAATTGAAGGGTATGTTAAACTTTAACTTTTAATATTTACTTATTGTCGATCAATGGTAACTATTGTTCTTCATTTTACTATACAATATGCCCAGTATGCCAAACATGCACAACATACCAAACATCCCATTATTTGGTGATTGCTAATGTTATTTATTTATTTATGCTTCATTAATATTAATGTAATACATTTTAACCCACATTTTGGATGTCTACCTGTCTGTTTCTATTCTTGTTTGTGTATTGTACTACCACGTACTACTAACTGGTGTTGGTCATTCCATTTTTTTCCTTTGGCTATTAGCATAAAGACTCAGATTTCTAACTGCATAATGTGTTGGTTGCACAGTTCAAAGTGTCTATTTATGTAGACCATTGGGAAGGGTAATCATTAATATTTTTTATCGTGTTACAGGTGTGGAACGATTACACGTCATTTGATAGCCCAACTGCCGTGGAGTTGATTGTAAATGCTTTAAAATGCCTTCACCTTTGGCAAATAGTGATATGGAAGTGCCTGAAATTCGAGTCAAGACGGCCTACAATGGGTAAGGATTTGAGTTAGTATTTTACGTCTAACTTATTTAAGTGTTATTGTTAGTCCGTACAGTGTACTTGTTAAATATGGGAAAATCAACAATTCACTTGGCTTGTCCTAAGTCCTAAGTATGGGGAAACTTTTCTACATCGACGACTACATAATTAATTATTCTCTTAAAGCATTTTACGTGTTTATTTGATGACCTTTTGCTTAATTAGGGAGGTTCTTATAACATACATCAGCCCAAATATAACATTGGAGCAGCTATGCGAAGAAATCCGAGATATGTGCAAATTCACTGCTGAGCAACCTTTCACTATGAAATGGGTAGACGAAGAAGGTGATAAGTTTTTTCCTTGTTTAATACAAATAACAATACAACGGGCAAAATATTAGGAGCTAAAGTAAATATTTTCATTGTATTTAACAATCTAATTTAATAAATACAGGTGACCCGTGCACAATTTCCAATCAAATGGAGTTGGACGAGGCGATTCGATTGTATGAAGTAAACAAAGACACCGAAATCGTCGTACATGGTATGCTTCGTATGATACGTAATTGAAATTTTTAAATCTGAAACAGAAAAATATAGTGAACTGTGAACTTTACAATGCACTTCATTCTGAACAAAATCAGAAATACCAAATATGTGCCAAAGTATATCACCTTTTGTCTGTGTTGTATTGAAGTTATGCCGAGTGAGGAGATGAACGTAATATAAAATATGGTATAGATGTGCACTATGAAGTGAAATGAAAATATTTTTCCATTCCGGAGTTTTTATTCACTTTTGTTGTTTAGGTCCAACTAGCGAAAAATTTGTAGATATTGATATGTTAAAACAGTGTTCAAAAATTAAAGAACCCTTCGTTTGGGTCATGGATTACCTCTTTTTCTCCATTTTTAAAACCCTTCTAGTTAGAAATCTTTCCTTTCCGTAACCCACCGTCTATGAGGTATGGTAGTTTTCCTGGGAGGTATATCCTATTTTGTGTGATAGTCCTTATTTCAATGGCGGTTGCATTGTTTCTAAGCTTGATCCCAATTACCCAGGAGTCAACTGCACCTGTGTGGTTGGAATCAACGGCAACGGCATATAGCTTATCATGGGGCATGGAGTTAAAAAGGTTATCAAAGTTATAATAACATTATAGATACCTATAACTTTACTTGTGACTTTTTTAAGTCCTCTAAACATTTAGTCTTCTTAAATTCATACTTATAGAGTTTTTTCTTTCGTATCTCTAAATATTTGATGTAAATGTATCGCATTGGTAGAATCTTCTTATATGATGTGATGAGAAGGTTAGGAGTATGTTCAGAAATTCTATTTAACGGGCATTTCGTTCTTTACAACAGAAGATTCTTGAAATAAGGGGGTGGAACCTTTGAATGACTCTTAAATCTTCATAAAAAAGAGATAAAGAGCGATACATTTTAAATTGTTTGAGTACTTGAGGGCGGAGAAAATGTCAGAAAATGGCACTACCGATATGCCAGTTTATACTTTATTTCGGTATTTGTATCTTTGTACCTGTTTTGTTGTTAACTAACGCATCCTGCCTTCCCTCACATACCTAAGCATAAGCAATTTATTATCTTAAATGAATAACCTAATAGTTATTACAAAACATCATTAGAGTCAACCTGAACTCTGAACCTGTCAATACCAACATCTAATCACCTAATTAGCATACTGATTAAGTTACATTTTTTGTTTCGCATTTTCGTTGCACTCAAATCTTAAATCGTAATCGACTTAATAGATTTTCTCTTGACATTTTTCAGAGAAAAATCTATTTAAAATTGACTACTACAAAGTTATTCTACAGTATGGTTAACAAACGTATAGGTAATAACATTTCTCCAGTTTTCATGATTTACCTGTTCACCTTCGGGATCAAATATACTTTTAATTGTTTGAAATACTTGAATCATCTTGAAGTAAAGCCTGTTTTTATTCATGTGGACATTTTCTGAAGCCTGCGTGGTAGCCTCATGTCAACTTCATATGAGAACTTGTTACCTTGCAATCTTGCATTAAGAACTCGACTTGAACATGTTCATTCAGCTTACACAGTGAAAGCAGAAACTATCGTAGATAATGTTCCCCAATCGGTTCTGCGTCATGTCGTGAATGTGTGAGTCCGTATCGAGCTAGGTTTAAGATGTTGACCGCATGCGCTTCTCGTTGTGAAAAATCGTACTTCAACATTGTAGTGTAGGCATTTGCATTTAGTATTCCTGCTCTCTGAGGTACGCAACCCAAATAGTTGAAATAATACATTTACTTTGTTAAATGTTTCTGTTCAATTGACATTTACATTCTTCTCTAATTGAGTGTTTATATCCTTCTAGTCGTGTTTATCGTTCTTTGAATCTCGCTGTAAATGTATTCTTTCACATCTGTCCTTCAATTTGGTTTTCCTATATTACTTTCTCCAATGGTCAAAGTCATTTAATATTTTCCGATAAATACAATCGCACACATAATATCACACCCAATGACCCAATTGATTTCATGTGTGTCTAACTATTGTTTTTAGTATTTTGCCCCGCAGTTTATAAATTACATCTTTCGCTCGTTTTGGGTTTTGTTTTTTATCTTGTTAGAATGTATTATACTGCCAGTTGTAGTTAGTACAGTTGTATACAGATTTATTGAACCCTTGACGTCTTGTCGTGACATTACATGCATTCCCAAACACTAGATGCATTTCCATTCGTCTTACATTACAATAGATCTTTTCTTACGAATTCTTTCGTACTTTCTCCGACTTTCTCCAGTTTTTACCATTGATAAGTAATATGTACGGAGAAAGGGAGCAAGTTATTAAGAATTAACTACATCACAATTCTTTAGTTACCTTTTCAATAGTATTTCATATAAGGAAAATTATCCAAATCCTTGCATGATGCATGTAAATTATTGGAACATTGGATCTACGTTTGTAAGCAAATAATTTGTTTTGCATAGATATTTTCCTAAGTATGTATTTAAATAAGTAATATTCGATTTACAGTTTTGGTAAATAGTAAGTTAAGTTCATCTTGTCATTTAGTACAATGTAAAAGTGGAAGCAAGGCCATATTATTGATCTCCACTCTTTTCTCTTTCTAAGAGTACTTTTAATAAGTGGCTAATTTTAATGTTTTACCATTGTTAAAAACAGCAAATTTCATTCCATTTGATTCAATGAATATCGTATTTGACACTTTACTAAAACTAGAACTGAAATTTCAAAATTCTGATGAAGTATTAAATTGTTTGATTTCAATTTAAGACAACAGATCGATTAATGATACAAATAGATCGCTAAGCGTTTAAATAGTTAGCTAGAAAAAATCTTTTACTCGTATATAATGTATGTAGTGGCAAGTTTTACCACTTTCTCATATCATTGAAGTATAAATTTATAGTATAATTAGCACATGTCATACATAGCGGTAGCGGTTGTGTGGAAGTTTTGGTGATTTGAAAATGAGATATACTGAATTTCCGGTATATCACATCTTCAGTTTTCTTAGACCAGCCACGCCAGGCGGACAGACCATATTGAATTCGGCAAACAGTAGTCAACCCTAATGTCTTGATAGAAACAAATAGTACAGCAGCAACATTTTTTGGTGAAAGTACACACCTTACCTAATTTAGGTATGTTGAAGTGCTTAAGTTGACGAATACATCTTCGTCGTGATTTTGTTTATGAAACAAGTGAAGTTTAAGTGTGTAATTATTTATGCACATTGCATTCTTTCTTATACTAGAGTGCAATGAACATAAGTAATAGTTTTTATTTGTGAATAAGTGGATGATACCATATTGAAATTAAGGATTTAATGGCTTGGGGTTACTGGATCTCGTCTGATTTGAAAGGTTACACTCTACTAGTGTTTTTTTGTATCCGTCATATTCGCCTATCTCAGTTGGCATTGGAATAATATAATATGTCACCTTGTCACCAGTCACCCTTACGAGGAGGAATTATCGTAATTTACACCCCAAAAAATACGAAAATGTAGCAAAATTAAATCTTTAAAATTGTCATAAAAACACCATGTGCATTTAGGATCAAAATGGGCTTACTCTGCGAAAAATCTGAGTTTATTTCCATTGATAAAGTGATAAAGGACAATTAGGAGTTAAAATTAATGAAATCAATCTACGAGTAGAAATAACGGAGGGCATAAAAAAAGTTATTAAAGTTTTCAGCTTTTAAAAAAGTAGATCATAGGTGTATCGTAATTTTAGTTAACAACATTAGGGCTATAATATGGCTAAGCTCTGTTTAAAGTACTCAAAGTTTGTCACTGTCAGTAAGGTAAAGGTGAAATACCAAGAGTATGGCAGGCTAAATACCTTACACACTCACTTTCTACATGTATGTATGTACATGATTCTCTTATCTGTGCTTTCTCCCAGTGCAATCTCTGTATTTCGGGCTTGTTATAATACAGCCGAAGGAATTAAACTCACAAGTCACAAGTAAAACGCAGCTTCCTTCCTTTCCAACCAGACCTGATGCATCGCCGACCTTTCATTACTTTTGCAACAAAAAATAAATGGATACTACGATACCAGTTTTCTCTAGTAGGCGCATTAGTTACTTTTTTCCGTACTCTCACGTCCACGTAAAGTCGTCAGGGACAGTTTCGGTTACATTTGCAGTCAGCAAGTATACATCAATTTTACAGACAGAAAGTATGGATAATTCGATAACGATAACTCTTAGTGAAAAATGGCCGTAATGAGACATAACTTTGATACTGTCATTAAAGAAAGGAGAAATATTCATTCAGTATCCAAAATATATTATATGCTGAGAAAAATATTGAAAAGCGAAATATTAATTTTACAGAAATGCTTTTTCACTGTCACACACTCGATTAAGTTGAAGTACTAAATTTTTTTAGTACGCATTTTTACGCGCATTACGTACTCGTCTTTAAGTGCTAATACAACTTGGAACTACATTTTAAATTATAAGAGAAGTTCAATGTCAATGAATATTTTCGTTTTCCTAGTTTTCCCCAACGTGCCTGCAGTTCCGGGAATGCCTTGTCAAGGAGAAGACCGTAAGCTCACATTTAAATATTCACCACCATTATTATTGCATTACGTTACTCAAGGCACTAATTGTATTGCACTGTGCTGCAACTTTTAAACTCTTTTTATCTATTGGTTTCCTTTCATTGTTCTTCTACCTTTTGTACCCACTTCATGTTTTTTGTACACTTTCAGATCACAGTGCATGATTTTTGTATCCATTTTCAATGGAAAGTAATTTTTACAATTTCGCCTGCAATTTAGTTCTTTTACTAATTGGATTTCTTTTTGTTTGTATCAATAGTTTTTTAATGTATGGTCATGTTCGTGTTGTTAAGTTGTTATTACTATTTATTTGTGTGATAGGAAGCATCTACCGTAGAGGAGCGCGACGTTGGCGTAAGCTGTACCGTGTCAATGGGCATATTTTCCAGGCCAAAAGATTTAACAGGGTAGGTTCCTTTTTATATTAATAGTATTAGCCATTAATTACTATAGTACAAGAAACTAGCATGCTGCAACCAATATAAAGGCAAAGGCCGAAGTGGTGTTCATTGATTTCGGTGTAAAGCTTACCTAGTTGTAGTTCTATTCTTACCTTTTAAAGGCGAACTGATAAGATCGTTCGTGTAGTGCAACCTTAAAAAGTGAAAAACGTAAAGCCTGTCCGAGCCTGTGCTGACATCAGTTTGAAATTTGTGTACATAAATGCTATACCTATAAACAGTAAAGGCAATATAAGTCACCTCATTCGGATTTTAAAATACGTTTTCTTAAATATACAAATTACATTTTAATTTGTAAGATGCTGTATGGACATAGAAAGCACGTGAACGGCTATAATTTGTTCCCAGGCAAATTCCTTCCGTATTACATTCGTATGTTTTCTTCCCCTTCGTATTCCTAGAGTTTTGACAAGTTTTAAAGGAGCACTCATCAATGCAATGCATGCCGAATGCAAACTCATGAGTATGAGTACTATTTTAACTCCCTGCTTTTGCTTTTAGTATTTACCCGACTTGACTACCAACAAGAGTACACAACATGTACTGTATTCCGTGAGGAAGGCAAGATGGATTAGTAGAGTATATTTAGTCCACACAGAACTCCAGCACTTATTACTTGCACGCTTCATTAGGGACAATACAAATATTACGTCCTGAAGCCAGGGAGTACGTTTGGATAATATGTAAAACTGGAATAGAAAATAAAACTGGACCTTGCTTGGGTATACGCATATCCAACACCATCAGATAGGAAAGTGTATCGCCTACCATTGTACCATTTCCCAAAACAACGAGTCTGATGCCCGCTGTTTTGATTGTATTCTTTGAAGCAGGGTTGCTTGTATGTGTCTCTCATTTTTTGGCTTTGCAAAGGTTTTAAGAATTCACCAGCGTTATATCATGGATTTTGATATAGTAAAAACACAAGGCTTGCCCTTATAGTTGCAGGACCACATCCATCATAACTATTTCCAACGCGGGATCTATGTGCACAAGTAGCACAAGTGTAGGCGGTAGACGTCATGTATGTAAGAAAGCTATCTACCTATGCTCTCAAGCGATTGAAATGTTCTGCGTGTGAAGAGGGGAGAAGACAGAAAATCGTATAATATGTCTGACCCTCATGGAACCTAGACGGCTTTTAGTACACAAAGTCCCTATTAAAATAGTCATTCATTATCATTAGACGTGCAGTAGGGGAAAGGTACTGTGCCTGAGAACATGTGCCCGAATTTCTTACTATTATAGTCAATGCAAAGTACATTATTCAACATCTTGGTTTCTATCTAGCTACCTAGTTCATATTCATAATTATTGTTATCTGTAAACCTTATCTTTTTAGTTTATTTTGAGTACGTATACATAGTGTGTTGTGTACAGACCGGATTTAGTGTGTAGTTAGCTTGTTGACTGAACATGTCATTTTGGCATTGACCATTGAGTAGACTTTTTGCGGTTTGTGTATCTTTATAGTGGTCTACGTTGCTCTGTGTGTATCTTTCAATTTGTAGGTCGTGAAAGGTCAAACCAACAAAATCATTTTTTCATTTTCTTTCCTGGATTCATTTATTTCATTTTTGATTTACTACTCCTGTCACTTGAGTTGCGTAAGTCGCTAAAATAATCGTCTATGTTAACTAAAGCAAGGAAAGTGGCCTGATTTTTACTTAAAACTTTGAATCATTCAATGTCAGGAATCAATCATATCCCAGACAAGTTTTAAAAGAAATCTCTCCGTCAGTATTCGTAAGAATTAAACGAGTTAATGATGAACTCCTAGAGTGTACTTTTAACATTAACTACTACATCTTTGACAACTTGGATCATGGATTACCATTGAAATAACTGATTCTGCATACACATTAATACTATTGGTAATGACCCCAAACACCGAACAGAAATACTACCATTGCATGTATACTCAGTAAGGATGCAACCAAACATGATAAAATTATGGACAAATACGTTAATAGATATTTGTTACCTCCCCGTTTCACATTGTTTCTAACCTAAACTAATAAAGGCTAAATCCTAGTAAACAAAAGGTTATTCCCCCTATTTAAGATTATAACAATCAAAACGGCAAACCCCAATGAAATACCTACAGTGTGAGTAAGTAATAAAATAATATTTTTGTCGCTTGTTCACTCGTTGGTTTTCTTCGGATGAGATTCTGTTTTACCTCTAGCAAGTAACATTAGCAAGATTTTGTTGGCTTTTTCCAGAATACACTTCTTAGGCGTATTAGTATGATGTCCAAATATAAGTGTCCTACAAATGCGCAACCTTCTTTCTAAACAAACTAACCATTTTGAAGATATGCATTTATCTAAGTACTAAGTACGTAATACAAGTACACCTACATTCAGTCTTAGAGAACATAAATTGAAATTCTCAAAGAAGCTTGTTGCTTATATGCAGGGAGGGGTCTACTCCTACACCACTTTAGGTTGCCTTGTAGTCTATATTGTAGCTTTCTTGTTTCTTGAGTACCCTTTTAAGAACTAATGTCATAATCAAGAGTTCATTTACCATAAATGTTAGTTTATCAAAAAGACATTTAAGGAATTACCATTTTATAAAATTTTTACGAAGCTAAAAGATTGTGTTTATAAAAATCCGCGATATGGGAAAAAATACATATAATGAAGATTAACAATAATTTTCTTTTACTATTTTTCTTTTCCACATTTACAGCGAGCGTTCTGTGCATATTGCCATGATCGAATTTGGGGATTGGGAAGGCAAGGATTTAAATGCACACAGTGCAAACTACTAGTACATAAAAAATGTCATAAGTTGGTGAAAATCTTGTGCTCAAATGATCCATCGTCTACGCTCTTATCAACGTCATCAACTTCGTCGCAACCGGGTCATTCTGCAGAATCGTCGTACATTGAGGATGGAAATGATAGAAGTCACTGGTCAAACAGTGGTGGTCAAAACGGGGATAGCAGTAATAGTGACAAAGGAGGTATGGTTTAAAAAACAAATATTAAATATTAAAGTTTAGATTTTTGATCTTGGTCATGTTGTAATTTGGGTAACCAAAATTGTTTTGCAGTTGTGAAGGATTCTCCAGACGGAGACATGTCACCAGGAGTTGGAATTCCACGATCTGTCTCAGATACATTCCCATTGGAAGACAATAATAAAGCTGGTATGTTAATAAGAGATACGAATGTTCCATGCATAGGCTACATTTAACAGTAGCAAATAGCAAAGTCGATGAAATTCTCATCGAGTTTAGAAAAAATTTCTAAGGAAGTATTTTAAGTCTAAGTATGTATAATGGTATCCGGTCTTATAGGTCAAAGTCAAAATGAGTAGGTAGGTCTTACAGGTCAAAAAAAAAACGCCCAGGTCAAACGACAATTTAGGTCAATTTTATTAATCAGAAATCACAATCAAATAAGACATTAAGAATAAATAATTGTATTGGTAATTGCCAGTAAATCAGTAAGAAATATCCGTAATTAATGGTTGCGTTGTTATTCGTGTTATTAACGGACACTGTTTTAAATTCATCTGGTATATCAAAGTTCAACTCTTTTTCCCCGGGCTCGGCGTAATCAGAAAAGTTTTGACGTAAGTGAATCCATCACTATATTTACTGCCTACGACACTGACACCAGTAACCGACATGACAAAGTGATATTGAGAACTAAACCGCAAACAGTGAGCACTTCTCTTTCTGTGCCGAACTTCTACCTGGGCGATATCACCATGCATATGTGCATATTACAATTAGAATATCATTACCATCTTTGCATTCGGCAGTTGTATGCTACCTGTGCAAGGAGATAATGAATCATATACAAATAACAATTCCGATGTAGACAGTGAGTCTATACATACAGGAACATGAGTATAATCTTTGACCTATTGTGCCTTGACCTGGAATGGCTTGACCTATAAGACCACTTGTGTTTGACCTAAAGTGCCTTGACCTATAAGACATGTAATCTGTATAATATACCCTGCAGCTATGTGCGCATTAGTTTGTGTAGCTGTTGTACTTTTGAGTAAAACTTGAACTCTATTTTCTTACAATTAGATGAGAGTCTTGAGCCTGGCAGACAACGGCAGTATTGTTTAAAAGACTTCGAACTGATTCGTGTAATTGGACGCGGCAGCTATGCTAAAGTATTGATGGTGGAATTAAAGAAAACCAGGCGAGTGTACGCGATGAAGGTTATCAAGAAAGCCCTTGTTACTGATGATGAGGTAAACTTCCGAAATACTTTCTAATTAGATCAATTTAATCCACATAAAAACAAACAATTGCAAGTTCATTAAGATTATGATGTAAATTATACATCGAAACGCAGGCTATCCATATCCTCTGTTAATGTTCTCTCATACTCGCACTTTGAACTTCCCTATCTCCACAAAATCGCTGTTTTTGGGATGACCAAGCGCTCGTTCGATTGTTGCTTAATAACGTAATTGGTTTTACAGGATATCGATTGGGTACAGACGGAAAAACATGTCTTTGAGACTGCTTCAAATCATCCGTTCTTAGTTGGACTTCATTCGTGTTTTCAAACTCCAAGTCGACTGTTTTTTGTTATTGAATTCGTCCGTGGAGGTGATCTAATGTTCCACATGCAGCGTCAACGACGTCTTCCTGAAGAACATGCCCGATTTTATGCAGCTGAAATAAGTGTGGCGCTCAATTTCTTGCATGTGAAAGGTATTTGGTCTCATTCACTTCCTAGAAACTTTTACAGTTTATTCGCTCAATGAAATCAGACTGCCTTGGAAAGAATAACACTAACCATTCTGCAGACTATGACAACATTGTTTCGACTGTTTTTTCTTCATGTTTTGTAGATTGTAGATAACACGTAGCCTTTATATTGCAAGTAATCATGGGTTATACATTGAATCATTAAATCTTGATATTATTCTTACTTCCTTCTGCTCATGACTTGAAAATAAGTATTACAGCGTGAATACTTAATGCTGGTAACTGCAGTAATGTAATGGTATAAAATAATGTTTTGCTTACGACTTAAATTAATATAAGTAGTCACAGTTTTGTTCTTCAGCATTTTCTGAAAAATAGCCTAGTTTGGTATCTTCATAAGATCTACTGTGCATCAATACTGTGTTATAAAGTAATTTGTATCATTTCAAGATTACTAACCATTTCATAAAGATATAAAACAATATTTATTTTCTTTTCACAGGAATAATATACCGAGATTTGAAATTAGATAACGTATTATTAGACCACGAGGGTCACATTAAGCTTACCGATTACGGTATGTGCAAGGAAGGTATTCGACCCGGTGATACCACGTCGACGTTCTGTGGTACACCAAATTATATAGCTCCAGAAATATTGAGGGGAGAAGAGTATTCCTTTTCTGTGGATTGGTGGGCTTTGGGTGTTCTACTATACGAAATGCTGGCTGGAAGAAGTCCTTTTGACATATTTGGAACATCCGAAAATCCCGATTTGAATTCTGAAGACTACCTGTTTCAAGGTTTGTCTAATTTTCTTCACCGTTTTAGAATACGCATTTCCTCGTAATAATAAGAGTTATAATAGTAATATGCATTTCAAATGAACAAACTTATTGTTGGAACAAGCAATATAATTTTTATTCACAATGATTCTAACAAATAACAATTATAAGCAAGCCATTGCCTATTACTTCATGAATTTTTATCCAGAAAGTAATTTCCAGAATTATGTCCAGAATTTTCTGCTCTGTTCTGTTATAAGAGATGAACAACCTTCTAATGTTCTAATACTGTACTAGTACTAATGGATTATAAGAACATTGTGGATATATATTTACTTGTATTTTTCAGTCATTTTGGAGAAAACAATTCGCATTCCAAGATCCTTATCGGTGAAAGCTGCTTCGGTATTGAAGGGATTCTTAAACAAGAACCCTGCTGATCGTTTGGGTTGTCACCCAGAAAGTGGATTCATGGATATACTGCACCATCCCTTTTTCAAAAGCATCGACTGGGATTTGGTAAATAATTTCAATTATTCCCCTTAGTAAGGTCATCTTACTGTTTTAATATTGACAATTTGCGGAGTTCTTAACGCAAGGGCAAGTGGAAAGGAATCATGCTTCATGCAATGAATCCAAGTGTAAAAGTTGATTTTTTAATTGGCAATTGCCTTTCTGTACTTCATTAGCAGTAGACTGATAAATTTTTGTGTATTAAAATTGCAAATGTATAACATTTTCAGCTCGAGAAAAAACAAATTGGACCTCCATTTAAGCCGAGGCTGGAATCTGACAGAGATTTAGATCATTTCGACCCTCAGTTTACATCGGAACCTGTGCAATTGACACCAGACGACACGTAATATTTCAAAATATCTATTACGACAATTAAAATCCTTTTATTTGCAAAAGAGCTAAAGAACTTAAATATATTTTATTGTAAATTTGCAGGAGAGTCATTGAGAAGATTGATCAGTCTGAATTCGAGGGCTTTGAGTATGTTAATCCTCTGTTGATGTCTCTAGAAGACTGCGTTTAGTTTTCCGACAACATTTTGTGTAAACTTAATGTATTCAACAGATACGTTATAAAAGTAATTATTATTCTTTAGCATGTAGTAGTTACTTGTCTTTTTGTTCTTTGAGATGAAGCAGTAGACAATAGCGGTTTTTCAAAGTAGCGTAATTATCTGCCAAAATTAAAATAATTTTTTCCAACATAATATAATTGAAGTAATTGTGCCAACTTACAATTAATTATAGCCAGTATTTTTTCTGTAGATTTAGAGGGCAATTGGGCAAGGTATACTACTATTATATACTATCTAATATTACGCGATTTAGATTTAGTTGAACTTTTTCTAATACGTTAATTCTAATTTTCCAATCCTACGAGTGTACTATAACAAGAATAACTAGGATGTTATTGCAATTTTGCTGGAGGAATACACAGTTCAATATGACCATTATCATTGGTAATACCCACCTAAAAAGTACATGTTAAAGTTAAGTCCTTTTTATTTGAAGAGAATTTCTTAAAATATTTCGAAGCACGTTATTTTTTGGAATTTACATTCATAGTATCTAAAGTAGTTTTTACAGCAGTGACAATTTCCGTACGCTTTTGTATTCTATTCTAATATTTATATTTTGCACATAGAAAGAGATATGAAATCATGCCATTGATGTACGTATGGAACGTATTATGCTAATAATTATATACTAGGTTGCTTTGAAACAAAGACTTTGTTAATATTTATTTTCGAGCAGTACCCAAACAAATTTTACAACTAATTGAGTTTACACAAAGAAACCAAAGCTTTCATTAAGCAACAACTGAACGTACTTGGAGTATTTGCTACATTCGAATGTAGACTTACGGAGGTTAAAGTTAAGAATGCAGATATGTACACTGATAAGGTTTGCAATCAATATCACAATTTAGAATGTTGACTAATGTAGATGCAATTATAGTGTAGAGAACTTATTAATGTTATATAGTATATGATAAAGAGGGTGGGTATAGCTCTAAGTTGGTAACTATTGTTGTTAGATTAGAAGGTGGTTAAAAGAGAAATGATAAGGCGAAGACGATCATTTTTGAGAGTGGATGTACAGTATAGTATACCTAATATAAATAAAGTAACGACATAATTATTCCGTAAACTAAGGTAGTAATTAGTAATTTTGTGTTGATAACTGTGTTAAGAATTCTAACAATTATATTATATTTATTATTGTGAATATCCAAGTAATACATACATGAATTTCCTTCGAAGCCAAATTTGTGTTTATTGAATTATTTTTAACATGCATTAAATTTTCAGAAGGTACCCCAAATTGAAATGGATCTAGTCAATAGCCAACAGCTTAGTATCATGACTATGATAGCATAGCATGTATTTTTAACAAACAATGTAGTCCTTCATATTTTGTGCTTATTGTACTGTTTTATTTGGCTTCTTTGCCCACAATGGTTTATGAAAATCTGTCAGTTATTACATGATATGAGTGCAGTCGGTGCACGACTAAATTTAAAAACTTTTCTCATAGTTAAAATTGGAATGCCCGAAGAATCCAATCCCCTTCTTTCAGCATTCAGCAGAATGTGTACAGCATTCTTCACCCCAATCAGGAGTATTCTGCTCCTTGTCTAATAGCGAACAAACTCTAAAGAGCACCACTTAAAGGTTAATTCCACCACGATAAAAGTCCTAGCCCAGGTTCGTTAATTGATGCCTGAAAAACAGCAAAACGCATATAAATTTTGTGATTAAAGTGAGAACAATAAAATTAGGTTCAAGACAACAAATACCGTAAGCGAGTATGGTGTTTTTGATGTTTTTTCCACATCGGCCAAAGTTGTAAGGGTTCCCGAGGTAGTTGCCGATTGCGCTTGAGATGACGATGACTGTGTAGGTTGGTTGGCAGAAGGAATAGGGGTAGTGTCAACAAATAATTCTCCGTTTACTCTAAAGCGAATTGATTCTCCCTTGTCCATGTACATGTTATGTACATCTTCACTATCTTCCGATCTATACTCCCAAATCCAAATTTGCTCTTGTTCATCAAACTTAGATGGGTACTGTAAGCCTTCCGGAGGGATTAATATATCATCAAAAAATCCTAGTGTAACTACAAATATAAAATATCCAACAAATTAATTTACACCTTATATATCATACTAAATACCGGTGTGCATCGGGTTATTGGATTACCTTTAAATACGAAAACTTTGTTTACCATGCAATTCATATTTTAACTATATTTCCCAACACCATTCAGTAAACCAACCGGTGTAAAAGTAGTAAAAAGTAAGTAATCCGCCAGGATGTATTATACATACCATGAACTCCATCAGGGGTACAATTCTTAATTTTTCCAACTATAATTTCATCCTGAAACGGTCTGAAGACAACATAGCGGAATCGCACTTCACAATGAATACCTGCATCACTTTGATAGATAACACCGTCTCCTAATGATTGAATGTCCCATAGGGCCATACAAAGTCCAACATCCATCATTACCCTGTTGGACAGTTTTTGATTTAGTTCGTCAGTTACAGCGTCAACACGATCCAGATCTAAATTTACCGGATCAATCCTAACATCTCGTTGCATTTCGTAAAGAACAAACATTTTAAATTAAGCAAAACAAATTCTTAATCTCCGAAAGTAGTGAATTCCAAAATAATATAATAATAATATAATAATATAATAATAAACCACAGAAAACTGAAAAACTCTCCAATGTCCGAATGTCCACTAAACCAACAACTCAGCAAAACAAGAATCACAAAATCACAACAGAATACGTTTGAATATTCCAGCATGTCCTTTTGCCGCCGTTGTCTTATCACCACAGGTTGTAGCACTTCTGTGAGGCTAACGTTTATGATTGGACTTGGAGATATGGAGATTCATTTCCCAAATACATTTGATTTCATATGTATTGCCATGATTCAGTTAGATTCATGCAAAAATTCAGAATTCAAACAAATTCAGACAGATTCATGCATTGTTTTCATTTATGGTTTCCTAGAAAAAAACTAAAAAATCACCATTTCTGTTCTGTTCTTTAGTAATTCAGAAATTAGTTTTGGTGAATCGATACTGTATTGAGTGCAATACTTCATACAAAAATTGAGTTCACCTTTTGACTTCATTTAATTAATAACTCATCGATTTTTCTGAAAAATTTACATTTGATGAGTATGTGCGACCCATCAGGATCACCTTTTTGGAGTAAATGCCCGATTGAAGCAAATCAATAATATCCGGAGCTCTAAGATTTTCTGATTTCAATGAGCACATATATAAGATGTATATATATTTTATTAAGCATGTCACAGGTATACACACAAAGACAACAGTATTAACAATTCGGTAGCATGACATAATACACTTATACTTAGTAATTGGGTACATTTGGCGAACAACTAAATCTTCAATTTGCGAACAACTTCCGTGCAATTTCGAAAATGACTTATACCCTTGTACGATTGTAGAAGATGTAGTAGTTAAAGTTATAATCAATCCTATTGCTTATTATATGGTGTACAGCATTAAAAATCCTTCAAAGAATATGTTTGGTATTTTTGGTCAAACACAATACGAGACTTATCTTAAACAAAAACATGATACGACGAACATTTAAATCCATAACATTAAAGTAACTATCGATAACACAGAAAATGGAGACAATTTACACAGGAATAGGATGTCTTTTCTACGCTCTAATGGAGTACTATGTCTACAAATAACAATAATATTTCTAATAAAGTCAAGGTTTGCATTTGTAATTATACATAATAGTAAAAATTCCAATCACTGTTGATGGAAAGACTGATTTTATCGTATGACGCATGCATTACATATTTACGTATCATTCGAAATTCGAATTGCTGGTAATGGTTTCTGGAGTGAAGGAAACACTGTGTAATGGTATGATACATTGTGCTGGCTACTTACTATATAATTCTACTACACTACTGTGCATGAGAAGCTGCAACGAGCGATGATTTTTTGAGTTTTCTTTTGTTGAATTGAAACTGCATCATTCCATTAAAATAATTCTACGTAATATCAATGGGTTGCTCAAATACTCCTTTTCAAAATCGACTAAACACACTTTCGGACTTACTACCTAGCAGGTGTGTAACTAATAAATACGTAGGTTATTCCAGACCAAAATTGCAACACCAAATGCTTTGAAAAAAGATTTCACTCTCATATACAAAGTTTGGTCTTCAACGTACTCCACTCCACCAATGATTACTTTAAGTAAATTTTTAATTAAACAAAACAGAGCTTGGATCTTCGTCATCCATTTGTTTCACATGCCTCAGAACATCCTTCTTCGTCACGATTCCAAGCAATCTCCTATGAATTCATAATACGGAAAATGTTACAGCCTGAAATGCATGCTCCTTTGATTTCCTTTTTCATTTGTTTTGGATTTCTTACATAATTTCATTGATAAACCATGTCCTATTCTTCATACAACTGTAGCTTAATATAAATCATAAAGCCATGAATACCAAATACCAAAATAAATACAATGCATACCCGTTATGAGTGACGAGTGTTTGTCTCAATCCTAGTTTCCTAAACATGTCGACAACAGTTTCCATTGGAGTTTGATCGGTTACAGTAATGGGAGCCATATCCAATATTTTCTTGAGTTTAACTGGAGTTGAACTAGGCTGCAAACATTAGAATTAGAAATAGTAAATGTTGGCACTACCTGTATACCTTTTTCATACATGCATACTATTACTACTACTAGTAACACGCATACTATTACTATTTGCATACTACATGCATACATGCATACTACTTGTATGCTTTTGTAATTTTTGAATTCTAGAGTCTGGACCACTTTTAACAAATAAAATACACAAGGTAATGGAGGTAAAAGTGGAAAAAAGATTTCTTACCCTTACTGCCCTTGATTGTTGTGGAGGAGGGTTATTCGTAAATAAACACAGGGAGTTTCCATCTGCCCCTTCGATTGTTTTTCGGGCGTTGGAAATCGCCAAATTTAGGTCTCTTCTTAAAACAAAGCCAACCAAAAACGGCGACTCATGGGAAATGACAACTGGGAAGCCATTATGTTCTGTTTCTTTTAAAAGACTTTCTACATCTTCGACTGTCATTGAATCTTGTGTCACGAAACACAACGGTTCACCATGTCTGAGGTAAAATAAGTAAAAAACGTAATTTATTTAAAGTGTATCAATGTTAATTGAATAGCAATAATTTTTTCCATGGTTCTTATTTACGATAAGCAATAAGGATTCATTCTCCTTTTGTCCAACAAAAATGATGACCAATAAAATCAAACTGGTAAATTACCTTGGTTGCATGACATCGGCTGCTAAGGTTGTGTGACCAAATTCTTCTTTCGAATCTAGGAACGGATAGCCATTGAGATTTATGTGGGCATCATAAATACCCTGGCGACCCAAAGCATCTCCAACCCATTTGGAAGCCATAGCTGCCGCCATCAGAGGGACAATGTACCTCACGCCTCCGGTCAATTCAAACATTATAACAACCAGAGACACGGTCATCCTAGTCACTCCGCCTAACACGGCCGCAGCTCCAACCATTGCATACAGACCTGGAGTAATGCAGTCCTCACCTTTGGAACACTCTCCGGAGAAGAACCATATCTCTGGATGGTTGCTTTTGAATACATAATAAAGTTGAGTTATATACATCAACAACCCCATGGGTAATAAAGGTCATATTTTCGTAAAACATAAAATAAAATATTACTATGCCAGTTGTTCGACAGCTATTCCAACAATTCGACCCACAATGGCTCCAAAACACAACGATGGTATAAACAGGCCAGCTGGGACTTTGATTCCGAATGTAAATATTGTAACTACGAATTTGAAAACTAAAGCTAATAGGAGAAGCCAAATCGCCGAATATACACCAGGGCCTGCTGCTGCTATTTCTATTGCAGAATTTGCGCGATCATAATTTCGCTTGTAGTCACTAAGCATAAAAACATACAAAAGATTAACATAGTACCGCCTCTAATTACCCTGTGATTGTGTTTTTAAACATAATAGTAAATAAGATAAATAAAATAAAGTAAGATGGTATACCACAGGTCATCCTTGACTGCGAGTCCACATTGCGAAAATAATAGGTAAATCAATTGGCTAGTGGGCATTCTTGTGTATGGATTCGGGTATGCAAGAACCGCTGTTACAAGAGTTACCATCAGTACTTCAGTAATAGGATACTGTCCCAACTTTGACGACTTTCTGTAACGGCACCACCAGATATTTGCACGAATAAACATTGTTCCAATGAGACCCTAAAGTGGCAATTAAATAAGACGCCTCATGAGTAATTGTTCACAATTAGTGAAGAATAACGACAAAATCAGTGTACCCCGATGATTCCAAGTCCAATGAAGGGAACCAACTCAAAGAATATCCATGGTTTGCTGTATTCCACGTAAAACAATACTGAGTGTTCGTTTCCGAAAGGATTGATTGACTGGAGAACAAATGCAGCCACCAACGCACAGAAAAAAGAACGCCATAACGTCTTCAGTGGAAAGTAGTAGCTTACCTATTATTAAAAATTAAATCTTTAGTTGCAATCACGAAAGAAACACAAATAATTAAAGAAGTAAAAACTAAAAATGGCCTTACTTCTTCCAAGCTAAACAAAACACCTCCGATTGGAGCACCTGTGAAAAAATTTGCATTTTATAAAATCATATAAATGGGATTATGAGCCATTTAGTTTGGCAACCATCTCCATTACGTTACATTTACATCTACTTCGAATAGCAAATACAATCATTAGAATTCCAAATCATTAAATTAAACTCACCAAAGGCAACAGATACTCCAGCAGCAGCGGCGGCAGACAATATTTCCCTCTTTTTTGCTTCATTTCGTCCATATTTCGGAAACAGATAAGATAAAATATTTCCAATACAACAGGCTATATGCACCATAGGCCCCTCTGTAATCAATTAAGAATATTTATGAAGCAAATGAAAGATCTACGTAGTAGTATTGATGCTGTATTTTACACTACGCAACTTAAAGAATGCTCAGTGCTTGGTAGAACACTAATTGTAGGGAACTATTCAAATACCTTTTCCTAAACTGAGACCAGCAGAAACGGAAAGCATAATACCCACAGATTTGATCAGTAAGGTCCATTTCCCTAAGTATCCTCGGATAATAAAACCACTCAAGATAGTTTTGATCTGTTTACATGTAAAATTTGTCAATAAATCATTCATTTTCTATATCAATTTTGCAATATTTGCAGATAAATGTCAATCGATTTGTACCTCCGGGATTCCTGAGCCGGACGCATACGGAGCAAACATTCTGACTAGTGATGCAGCTAATGATGCAAAAAAGAGAGCCCACAAAATGTAAAATAAATACGATATTATATACGCACCAGCACCTTCTCGGTAGGATTGCCCACCAAATACCTGAGACCATGACCTCCACTGAAACAATTAACACATTTCAAATTTTAATATATTGCATAATACATACATACACTATTAAATGTGGCCATTAAATGTCAATGAAACACATCAGAAGTCCTGATTGTAATACCTGAGAACAATTTCCATGCACTGACTCAGTCTCATTTGATGACCAGCAGCATTGCTCTTTATTAAGCCAAAACGCTTGGGGACACACTCCAAATTTCAAATCCGTCATCCATGATGCTCCAATGTCAATAACCCCTGCTAAGGTTCCTGCCAAAACACCAACTAACAGGACACAAAGCCAACCACTCCAAGCATCATGGGCTCCTTTTATCAAATCACATAACGAATCTTGACGCTTCTTCAGAATGTAGCGATGTCTCATCCGATCTCGGGCAATATCCCGTTGCCAATCAATGGTATGGAAATCTTCATATTGTCCAATACCTGGGATGTCCTCGGGGTCATAATAACCTGTAAAATGTGAGAAACATCTTAATTATTACTGTGCATACTGTGCCTGGGAGCTTAGTTGCACAGTTTCTTATCTGCAAACGATCTAGCTGTCTTCACGGTTGATTGCCGGAGAACAATGAGTCCATTCATTTGACTTCAGCTGAGTGCCTTTCACGTACACCATATGTTTACAAGACCAAGGTGGTTCAGCTAACACAATGCATCTACTTCGTTTTCAGGTGATGCAATCAATAATACAGGCAAGTCACGCAATTCGTATAATAGAAATGTATCTATTAGCAATATTTTAATTTACTATGCATACAATTTCGACCCATTTACATAAAAGCTAATCAATCAATTATAAAGAATAAATGATAACAATAAACACATTAATTCATTTCAGTAAGGTGTAATTCATTTCGTGCATTTTAATTGAATTCAGTCAATTGTAATTCATTTCAGTACGTTGTAATTCATTTCACCACATTTTAATTCATTTCAGTACGTTGTAATTCATTTCACCACATTTTAATTCGTTTCAGTACGTTGTAATTCATTTCACCACATTTTAATTCATTTCACCACATTTTAATTCATTTCAGTAGTTTGTAATCCATTTCAGTAGTTTGTAATCCATTTCAGTAGTTTGTAATCCATTTCAGTTGTTTGTAATTCATTTCAGTAATTTTTAATTAATTTCAGTAATTTTTAATTCATTTTAGTAGTTTTTAATTCATGTCAGTAATTTTTAATTCATTTCAGTAATTTTTAATTCATTTCAGTAATTTTTAATTCATTTCAGTAATTTTAATTCATTTCAGTAATTTTTAATTCATTTCAGTAGTTTTTAATTCATTTCAGTAGTTTTTAATTCATTTCAGTGGATTTTAATTCATTTCAGTGGATTTTAATTCATTTAGATGGATGTAATGTGTTTACTGTTATCATTTATTCTTTATAATTGATTGATTAGCTTTTATGTAAATGGGTCGAAATTGTATGCATAGTAAATTAAAATATTGCTAATAGATACATTTCTATTATACGAATTGCGTGACTTGCCTGTATTATTGATTGCATCACCTGAAAACGAAGTAGATGCATTGTGTTAGCTGAACCACCTTGGTCTTGTAAACATATGGTGTACGTGAAAGGCACTCAGCTGAAGTCGAATGAATGGACTCATTGTTCTCCGGCAATCAACCGTGAAGACAGCTAGATCGTTTGCAGATAAGAAACTGTGCAACTAAGCTCCCAGGCACAGTAAGTCTAACTTCGTGTTTTAGTTACCAGGAAAGCTATAAAATCCGTAATTACAGTAATTAGTAAATGCAGTGAAAAGATCTTTTTCTTTGGCTGACCAGACAAATAATAACATGATTTAGTCAGCAAAAAGTGAGCAAATTTAGCACGGGAAAAATTAGTTACTATTAAAATAATTGTTCAGAGAAACATTTTTCATGTAAATATCGTCGTTATTTTATCTTTTCAATGAGAATATAGGTGAGAAATTAAGTGAAGGAAAAACATTAAAATACTAAAATTCTGAAAATCATTTAAAAAACAATTAGCATTTTTAAGTTCTAATTGTTAATAACCCACATTTTGTTTTGAATAAAAAAGATGAACGGATTTTCGTCAGTAAAAGACAAGCCTATCTGTACGTATAATTTTACATTTACTATTAATTATTATTACATTTACTATTACATTTACTATTGAATCTATTTCATATTGGAATGAAAAATACAGTTAATCTGCCTAAGGTCTTTCTAATGCTTTCAGTGCAGATGCTAATTTCATATAATCCGGAAGAGAAGATAATCACAGTTATCACTCATGAAATCTAGACAATACCAGATGCTGTGATTTTACAATGGCTATCAATTAATGCGTCGATAAATACAGGAAAGTGTCTTCTCGGAAATTCATATCTACTACTTAAAGAACAAGGCTTTTTTTGAAGAATGAAAGTAAAATCGCTTGTAAAGGAAAATGTCTTCGAAATAAAAAGCGATAATATTTTTGTTGGTATTGGTTGGGTCCAGTGTAGGTATATTTATATCATAAGTAAAATTAAAGTATAATATATATTAAAGTAAATAAAGGTAGCCAAATTTTTGTGAGATATTAGAATAAGTGAAACATTATATGCAAATTATAGGTACTTTATAGTAAATAATACGCATTACTTTGCCTTTCATTCATTTATTCAGTCTACTTTGGCATTTACCATTTGAGTGAAAGTGCCCGCTAAGGTAGGTCCAAGTGAAATGAATACGTTAAAAAATAAAAATTATGAAGAAATTTCGAAGGATGATGACAAATTCTACATAGTACGTCACAGAAAACAATGAATTCGTTTGTGACTACTATGACTAAATCTAAACTAACAGATAATTAAAAATTCTTTTTTCCTGAAAGTATCGAAATCGAAGTTCAACTCTTTTAATCGAAGTAGCATAATTGTTACTCGAATACACTTTTTTTAACGAAGAACAAATTTCTTGGCGGAAACATTTTTTAAATCAAAGACACTTTCCTTTAATTGTGGGCCATATTAAAATTAAGCCTTTTACAATTGCTCTTCACAATATTACCTAATCCTAATTTTAAAGCACGGCCCTGTTCTGATATTAATGATTATTAAGTACAGCATCTGTTTAGTCTGTTTTCTTTATGTACATTATTTCATTTACAAACACATTGCATGACTGTTAATTACATCGAATGATAACTAAGACAAACAACATTTACAGTACAGTTACCTTTAAGGACTCAGTCAGATGATGCATATCCATGATGAGAATAAAATATTAATATTTCTATTGACTCACTTGTAGATGTAGGTGGCAGATCTTCCTCCCTTATTTCATTTACAGTGCCTTGGTGGGTAATATCGATCATGTCTTCGTCTGAACTCAAAGAATTGATCAATTTATCCACTCCTCCCACCTGCTGCAATGGTAGAGATTTACATTGTTACATCAATCAATTAATAATCCAGGAAAATTGCAATTAGCTGTATTTATAGCAGAACAAACCAAGTATGATATACGTAAACATAAAACTAGCAAAATATCTAAGATGTTCTAAATCTAAAACTATTCTAAAAGAAGATATCTGATAGGTTTTAAAAACTCATACTCTAGATAAAAGCTGTATGTATAATGCGTAATGCCACAACACATTACACTTGTTAGTAGTCAGCATAAGAATAATTAGTATTAATTAGGTATTTAATTAACAAATCGTACAGCAAACATAAGATTTGGGAAAACTTTTGGCCCTTTGCAAAGCGTACAGCTAGTTATAGGGTTCTTGCTTTTGTAGGATAATATTTTTTGGTTGTGCGGGGACTCTATTAAGGTTTCTTGATGTCTTGTGAAGGCATCACAGACAAGACAGACCTTTAGTTTAGAACTGTTTCTGTTTCTACTGTTTCACACATTCATACCATTGCAAATCAAACCGAGGAAGGCCAGTTTACGTAATTTATTTAAGGCTTACTTAATTCACATTTAAATGTACTAATACATTTCGGGTCATCTAGAGTAGTGACTGAACCTACCTCCAACTATTACTAAATAAATATTATTTTTATTAATACAAGTTGCTCTAAATCCCATATTAGTGATATAAATTAATATAGAAGTACTATCTATTACTGAAGAAACTATATAGCTATACTAGCTAGGCTAGACAAGAAATTTTGTTATTTATTGTAGGCAAGTATTTTATACTATTCTAATACCTCTACCTCCCTGATGCTTAAATTAAGTACACGCGTTGGCCAGAAATCAGTTTTACCATTCGATAACATTATAGTTATTAAACTTTATCATCACATTAAGGTATTAATACTGACAAATAATAAAAAATATTATCATAGATTCTTTTTGGGTAAGTCTATTTGGTAAGTCACTTTATTGGACTACGTAAATAGTGTACCTACGAACTTCGGGTATGAACTACATAAATGCTTTTTTACTTTTGACTACACTGTGAATTCATTAGTTGCGCGGCAGTAGCAATGAGTCAATGAGACAGCAATGAGGCCAATAGCAATAAGCTGACGTATAGGCAACTTACACGACGTTTAAGAACGGGTGGCAAAGGATCTTCAAGTGTTGTATTGTCGGCAAGACCGTCACCGTCGAAACTGACGGATCGGTATGTTAAATTGTTTGGCGAAAGTTGTGCTGCCGCAGAAGGATTGTTTCTTAATGGATCCGTCTCCATTCCATTTGGGATGGAGATCTCATTCCCTTAAAATGACAATTTTATGGCCTTCTACGTTTTAGACCCCTGTAACATTAAATGGTGTCATTTGCGTTTCAAAAATTTTATCGTCGAGGGACTTATGATTAAATTGAAAAAAAATTTCTGAAATTTCTTTTCCGCGAATTTTAAAGGTAAAACAAACAAAAAATAGTAAAAGCACTATACCAAGTAGAGATTTATCCTGTTTTTGAGAACCATAAAATGTGAAAAATTATTCTTATAATAGCCAAACAAAGAATAACATGTTTCAATGTCATACGAGTAAAAAACGAAATTCCCCCTTAGGATTTTACTACATGAATGTGATCCTGTATTTATGAGCTTCAGGTAAGAACCTCATAGCGGCTGTAGGATGAGCTGACTAATTGATTACTGTTTTACATTTATTAATTACGGTTTTGTATTTTAATGCTGTCCGTTATAACTTATATGGCAGATACACTGAAGGCTCTGAAGGCATGAATATCAGAAATAAAGTAACATTTCAGGTTTTGCTTTTTTGAGGCTTTTTGAAGTTCGCTTACAAACTGACAAAGACCCAGAAACAAAACAAACGGAGGAAAAAATTTGGTTACGGTTTTGGTTCGCAATGCCAAACAAGGGGCAACAATGAGCTACCAAACAGGACAGAAGAAAAAACATGTCCAGTTTTAATATTCAAACCCTAACGTCTAGGAAAAGGTGGCAATTAACATTTAATTAACAGGGAGCCCTGCACAGAAAAGGAAAGGAAGCAATACCAAAATAGTACAATCATTCTTTTTCAACCTGGGCACACACACCAAACTTAACAAAAACATTAATGTGATTCAGTTATACGTGTAGTGCAGAGCGTGTAGAGCTCATAGCAATTTTTTCGCTCTGGTGACCTTCTCTTAAAGTCAACTACTTAATTCTTAAATATGGAGCTTCTGCTTATTGATAAGTTTTAAAGATTTTTTATCTTTTGCATTTGTATGGTTCACAACAAAATAAATTAGCAAAATTAGAAAGGAATTTAATTTACCATCAATCCTTTATGCTAAATTTAATCACTTCTCCGTCATTGAGTGAAGGCCTCTGATATGCTGTATGTATTCAAATAATCAAAAAGAATCACTGAATAACACTGCACTCCAATCCAATAATCAATCGGTATTTTTTCGTGTCGGTCGATTATTTGACCTGATTTACATGGAATAGGAATAACTTGCGCTGCTTATTTTGTACTTATGCTACAACTCTTCATTTATCTTGTATAGTCACAGCCAGTCTTTTGCTGACCAATTCTTCGCAGGGGGTTGTAATATTATTGTGTTAAAACTTCCAGCTTGTTGGCCTCAGAGCCACCACGGCCAATCAGAATTGTAGTTTATTTCTGAAATACGTACAATATAGTTAAAATTATATATACAAAAGAGTTACTCAAATAGTTGTTGAAGACTGTAATGCGTAAAATATATGCGTATTACGCAATCAAACAGAAATATCAAATATATTTTGATTTAACCAGGTTGCTAACTTATTAAAAGCCGCCTACCTGTGAACACATGCTATCGCAATTAGTAAGCAAGTCAGAACACATTATATGAGGAATATGATACATAAACATTACTTTTGAATTGAAATTTCAAAAACATTAGGATGGAACGTTTTGGGTGCACAAATACATAAACAACACCCCTAAATAGTCCAAAAGATTCAAAAGAAGATACTGTGCAATGTGCACATAAATACTATTTTGGTAGAATATTAGGCAGTTTGTTTCGTGTAGTACACATACTGCATACCTGTTCCGTTCCTGTCATTTATAAATTATTATAAATGTTCTTGTTCTTAATATTATTGTTCGAAGGGTCGCTGTCGCTGGATAAGGAGAGGAGGAATTTTGGATTTAATTAGGCAGCTGCTACTGATAGTTGATACTTGAATAGATAATGACGAATGATAATGTGCTTAGGTAAACAGTAATGTAAAAATAAAGGAGTGCGTGAGAGAGTGACGACTCTGACGACTACTGACGAGAAACTTAAGATACACAATCTCAAATCGACTGCTGAAGAAGATTGAAGAATTCCTTAATCAGTTTAGTTTAAACTTAGTATAATGTGTCACAACCACATGATTGGGCTTTCACAAACCAATTAACTAGTAGAAAGAGTAGAATGGTATATCGGGTAAATAAATTTAATATGGTCCTTATGTCCTATAAAACTAGTCGGAAAAATATTATAGGGCGGCCACGCTCTCTATCACCAATATATGTGTACTAACTACATCTACTATTTTACAAAAGACAATCCTACAGGATTTGTCGGTGGGGGCCGTGCCTAGCGACTTTGAAATGAGAGAAGTCCAATGTCTGATCATTCGATTGCATTTCACAATCATTAAAAAACATTATTTTAGACCATTAGTAGTTTGTGTTTGGAACTTTGAAATTGGAACCACATTATTTATGATTTGAAGTTTGTGGTAATTAAATTATAATTTTTTTCAAAGTTCTTTTTAATTACATTTTCATTTTCCAATCTTTTAATATGAAGTAGTAATAGGTATGCTATGGTATAAGCGTGAAAGCATTGAATGAAATAATTATGCGAATTACATTCATTTTTTTAACTTGAAAGGGGGCTTTTAATTTTAACTTTCTTTACTCATGCGAAAGGTAAGTTCAATAAATACGACCTCCCGTTCTCCTCAAAACAGCTTGTCAATCGTATCCTGTCACACAGAGTATAAAATCGGCATGCCGTAGTAAAAGACTTTTTGATACCGGATGCCATGCCATAAGTAAATGCCATACATGCCGTAATTGCCGTAAATGCCGTGATTTACATAACACATGGGAAATATGCTGTAATTTGTTTGGTTGTTGGTATTTATGGCATATTTGGCATTTACGGCATGCCGCAAATAAAATACATGCCGCATATACGGCATTTACGGCACACTCGACACATTTTCATCTGCTGGTCATGTTTTCATGTGTCTCAAGAAAACGAATACATTAGAAAAAGGTGAAATAAATTGCACCACCTTGATCCAAATCTTTTGCTTCTCTTTGACAAACCACCTTCCATAATAGCAATAGACTTTTGGAGTTAACCCACCAATGTTTTGGAAAGTATTAGCACAACCGAGAACTATTCGTGGCATTAATTTGCTAGGACGTGACGAGGTGTACTGGTGTGCATCACATCAAAAGATCATTTGATTTATACTTCAAATTCAAATATCACATCACATTATGTTTTGCAAATGTTTACGTCAAACATCACATCATATTTTTTTGCAAATTGATTTTTACATCAAACATCTTATCAAACTTTGATGTAATTGCCCATCACTGGGCGTGACTCTTTACATCTGCACCATCCGAATTGAGGTTAGGCAAGGCTTTACATAATAGGAAAACCTGCAAATCAGAAATGTTGGTTTCAGAAATATTTTCATTTCTGTCTCAAAAAGCCGAAACTTCAACAAATGCCCATAAAACTTTTAAGCCAAATAAATAATGTGGGCATCATAAATTCTATTAAAAAAATGTTAGGATTAAGTTTAAAGCTATTATAGGCTTATAATAGGCTTATAAGCTTATAGTCTACTGCACGCTTTAAATACTCATCGTTTTTCTGTTTTATTGCATATTGCATTATATTATGATTAGTCTCACAAGAAAAATGTTAATATTATAGTGTCTCTTTACATGTTTTTCGTGCGAT
This sequence comes from Yoshiicerus persimilis, assembly GCA_020352615.2. NCBI lineage: Eukaryota > Metazoa > Arthropoda > Collembola > Entomobryomorpha > Tomoceridae > Yoshiicerus > Yoshiicerus persimilis. The sequence goes on along the minus strand of CM036940.2, from coordinate 30,077,778 downwards.
CTGTTCCTAATGCTGGCACTGGCAGACACCGTATTCATTATTCATTGTACTGTAGATTACATGTTTAATGGTCTCAGTGTTGACTATGCCTTCAAAAACATCGACAGTTAGTTGGTTGAGAACTGAGAAACAAGATTGCTAGAGACTGTAGAGACTATGGCAATGGCACTTTGAGGAGTTATTCATTCATTACGGTATATTGGTATATATTATGCAACATTTGATGATCATCATGATGATGATACTTAACAGTACTTGTCCCTACTTTTAGTATTTAGTTGTTAGTTTTTGTAAGCATACAATGCAGATACAACTTTTTGCGAATACCAGGGCCGGTATGGGATTACATGGAAATGTTTTGACATGAGACTTGACTCCACACTCGACTGACTAGTCTGACTAGGACGAGTATCTCTAGCTACTAGTTTTAATCTATTATAATATATATATTATACATATAATAATAATAAATGTGTAAGATGCAGTAGTCGCGGGTGCGGACGAGGTGTAAACGGTATTTATTACATTATGTTATTATGTACCAGGTTAATATACTGTTCATTTTCAGACCCACAACAATTATGCCTTTATTTTGTTAGCTAAGTTATGCTTTTTTATCTTGCCATCCATGGTCCAGTGGTCCACTAATCAGAGTACAATAGTTAAAAATATATAAACTTATCACAAATTATGAATTACAGGATGTAGGTACCTATATAATTATTTACAGTTTCAACTTTAAAAGTTATAATTTCCTTTCACTCTTATACTGGATGACGGATTGCAGATTTTTCCCATCAATTTCTATCTCCTCAGGAATGAGGAAAGGCTAACTGAGAGTTTCAAGTCTTTATCAAAATAGCTTTGCATACTAATTAGGAAGGGATTTTTATTTCACAATATAGCTGTACAACTGGTGAAAACTTATAATTTGCATTTTCTGCATTTTGCTTTTGCTCATTAGAATTATGCTTTAGTGCTGAAATGGTGACTCTGTCTGATTTGTATTATAATGAATCAATGGTTTTCCGTTGTTGTTTGCATACCTAAGTAGGCTTGCGTCTTGGGTGCACGATGTTATAGCGTCGAACTCACAGATTACAGTTCAGGGCGTATGACGATAAGATCTCTGTCCGTAGTTATCCTGTCCCTTCTGCCATTAAACAAGCTCAAGAATTATAGAATTGCACATGTCAAACTGTAGTCATGATGAGGGGTGCTAACTAAAGTTACATTGATAATGTTTTCATACAGCCAGAGGAAAGCAGAAAAATGGTTACATAAGGGTGTCAGACGATTTGAACTTGTCACTAGTGCTGAGTGCTGAATAAGTTTTAGAACTTAGTCTTACATTGAAGCTTGGACATGAAATTGATATCAACCCCCCTACAGTCAAACAGTATAACCAAAAGCTTATAATCAAATGCAAACTATTTTAAGAACAAAGCCCGACAATGGCAGGCAAATACAGCATTTATCCAGTTTCCCAGTTATTAACAGTTTTATTAATTGTATCAACTTCGGCAAATGAAACACCTCCAATTCTACGAGTTTTAAGAAGCGTCGATTCTGTGTCTGAGTTAAAAAACAATTATGACAATCAAAACGAGAAGTTTAAGCCATTGAATATAACTCAAAATTCAGACCTGCTCATCGAGACTAGTACTGCTGACGCTGCAAATAGACCTAGAACAAAGCTAATTTTTGAGTGCCGAGCATCTTATCTTGTACAATGGGTGTATACTGGTCTTGGATTTCCAGAATTCTCAACTAACCTCACTATGACTTCCAACAAGGAATTCGTTGCTTCAATATACTTGGGTTTCCAGCAGAATCTAGGAGAGCAAGATACAGGAAACTACACATGCAAAAGCATACGGGACCCAAATATTTCTTCATACATATACCTGTTTTCGCCAAGCGGTAAGTGTCCAGAAACTGATTTAAATAAGTGTACATTCGGAACAGAAAATTATATTATTGGCCATACGTCTTCAAATCTAAACCACGGCAATGATACCTCGTGTTAACCATTAAGACAGTATAGTCTCTACTTTCCCCTTTTGCTTACACATGAAAGTCCATTGGAGTCACGGGTTAGTTTGATGCACAAATTTCTTCAGACACTCCCATTTTACTTTCTCTTTGGGAAACTTTAGTCCAGGTTCATTTATCGGAGTAAACGGAGGGGATAAGTACTTAAAAAGATTAACATAATTGTAAATGCGGCTGGTCATTTTGAGTCATTTCGGGAATATCAAAACGCTTAGCTTTGGAAGTCGTAACTAATGTCACAAACGTGAAAGTAATCCTAAGGACACGAAAAAGAAGAAACTTGTAGGACAGGCAATCGCAAAGAAATCATTTTCCAAATGGTCTATTTTGTTATTATGCTAGTAAGTTATGTATGCTTTATGTCATTAGGAATTAATAACAATATTCCATACAGGCACTGCTTTGTTCACAACTAAAGGACACGAAAATATAACCTTTACGAAGACTGATGAAACTGTGACAATACCATGCAGTCTCAGCCAACCCAAAGCCACTGTCACCCTGCACAAATTTACAAACGTATTTCTACTTTTTGTATTTCTGCTTTTATGTTTGATTGAATGTTGAAGCCTTAAAATTATGATGCATAAACAGCAGAACGATGAAGCATTTCAAAAGATGTTTCCTCTATTACATAATATCAGTAGGAGTCGGGTTCCTATCTGGAAAAATACAACCCACTCCTTCACCCAAACACTAAACATACTAAATTTTCTTTTATTGATATGACAGGGTCAAATCCACTGTTCTATGAATGAATCTATGATATTTAACAAGAAAACCGGATACCTACTTAGAGTACGAGAACTGCCAGACCCACAAGGAACTTACGTTTGTTCAGCTAGTTACAATCATCAATTTCAAATGATTGAATACAATTTGGTGTCATTAGAAAATAATGAAAAAGGTGAGAGCAAGCAGACAATAGTTATACCTCTTCCATGCCTGCAATGATGTTTAAAATAGTAACAATTAATTATACTTTGAGAATTTTTGTAGGTTCCACAAACACCGCCGTTACAGAGAATAAAAAATGCAAAATGAATTCCAATTGCGCATCAGACAAAGCATGTGTTGAAGGAACTTGTGTTGATCCTTGTAAAATCGTATGTGCAAATAATACCGACTGTCTAATAGTCAGCCATACACCTCAATGCTCATGCAGTAGAGGTAATACATTTGCATAGTTCTGTTAATGTAACCTAATCCTTTTCTTTCCTCTTTTTTACAAACCACATTGGGTTTATTGTCAGGCCAAAGGGCACTGGATACACTAAATTTGTTTTGTAGATGTTTGTTTTGGAATCTCATAATCAAAGTGCACTAACACATATTATATAGGGTATGTCGGTGATCCTTATGGCTCCGAATGTGTTCCTGACAAGCAAGAATCTTCAGCTTCAGAGCGGTCAACTACTGAACCATTATTTCATGAAACATCTACAATAAAGCCAACATCAACAGCTGAACCCAATAAAACGGGCCCTTGTGATCCAAATCCTTGTGGTGAAAATTCATTATGTAAATTTGACGGTTGGCGAATTCTATGTACGTGTCAAAGGTAAAAATCAAAACCAAGTTTTTCTTTGTGTTAAATTTGTTTAGACTGACTTCACAAATCCGTTTTTACTTGAAATACCAAAATAAGTACATATATATACCTATATATGAGTGAGCTGAATAAATGATTAAAATCTGCAAGAAGTTGAAAGTGAGAATAGAAAGCTCTGACATACAAAAGGGAAGTCCAATTTAAAATATTAAATTTTCTCCCATAGCTCAGCTTTCCAAGCAGCTAAAAGTGTAGTTTAGGTTTGATGCTTTGGAAATTGATTAGAGAACCTCCCCGGAGCCTGCCAGGACGCTTTGTACTTCTGCTAAAAACATCATCGTTTTGCGGATTAAGTTTACCCTGTACAAACTGTAAGACGAAGAACTTGAAATTGAAACTGTGGTGTAGACTACACTATGGATGGTGTAGACCACATCCTGGATTGGTGTAGAGTAAACGTGACTGATCTATCTGCAAAAGCATTTTTAGCACTTTTTGGTGCTAATCCTGCTAAATAAAAATGAGAGAATTTCTGAGACTATTAACAGCTTACTAGCAGTCTTATCTTGCTTCATTAATAAAACCATGAAATTCCTCAGAGGCACCAGTTAACTAAGTTAAAACTGATTAACTGCAGTTGAGAACGGCTGTTGCAGTTTACATGTGGTGGTTTAGACATTTAAGAATACCTTTCATAGTTGCATGAGTTTCGAGTATCGTATACCGAACTATATTATGGGCATCGTTTGGTATTTTTCGGGTAGATTTCATGCAAGAAATACGAAAAAATATTCTTAATCCAAGAAATTTCTACAGGTATAATTTTTAAAAGACTCCTTTAAAATTCTAAACTAAAATTCTATATATTTGCTTAAAAGTGTTTAGTAATGAGCACTAGTTTGCTTCGAAACAAAGTGAGCTTTCATATAAACTACAAACGCTAAACATACCTGGCCTATAACTATAAATCATATGAGTTCCTTCCGTGAAAGCGAAATAAAAATAGCAGTCGTAACTGTATTTTAATTTTTTACAGCGGGTACTTAGGAACTCCCCCTAACTGTCGTCCTGAATGCGAAAGAGACTCTGATTGTATGAATATTTCGATTAAATTATATTTGATTTAAAGATTTAATTGAAACTATCCTTGTTTTGTTGTGCTAAACAAAAGTCTACATGTTTGCCCGTTTAATGGTGTTATCTGTAATGCAGGTTTACTAAGTAAAGCCTGTACTGTGAAGAACAGATGCGAAAATCCATGCAAAGCTGGAGTTTGTGGTACTGGAGCTCTGTGCAGGTACCTTATCTTACTTAAACTTAAACTATTCGTTTATCTCCAATTCGTTTAAAGCAAAAGTGGCAAAAACATGAAAACAACATAAAATAGTAAGTTGATTTTGTGCAATTTTGGAAGGACTGTCAATCATTACCCAATATGCAGTTGCCCGATTGGTTCAGTAGGAGATGCATACATAAACTGCCAACCTTCAGATGAATTTAACCCTGAAAGACCAACTCACATAATTAAATCACCTTGTGATTCTTCTGTTTCCCCATGCGGTCCAAATACTCAGTGTGAAATAATAAACAACCAAGCTGCTTGCCGTTGTGTTCCAGGTGAGTTTGCATGCATCAATACTTTGCGGTTTTGGCTGGCTTTTACAGACAGATAAAAGCCAAAGTACACAAAGAATCGTAGTAACTTTTATCAAAAATTCTACATCCAACTTAACGTAACATGAGACAAATAAATATTCAAAAAGTATTCAAAAAGTCAAAAAATACAATTGTTGATTTTGGTTTTCCGCTGCTAAATCTTAAATGTCATCTTGATTTGCTCGGTTATAATTAGTTATAGCAAGTCTCATACATGTGGATGCAGGATACTTATAGCGACACATACATAAATACGCCCCTAAATATATCAATAACAGTTATATGACATAAAGATATCTGTTTAATGGTAAGGGTTTACAAGCGACGGATGAATAACTTTGCTTGATAAAAGTCTTTTTTAATGAATGTTTTTCAGATTACAGGGGCAATCCTTACAAAGGATGCCAGCTTGATGGGTGCAGCTCTAACAGGCATTGCTCTAATAGATTGGCATGTTTCGTCGAAAACGGAGCCTGTGTCGATCCGTGCGTTTTACGAAATCCATGCATGGAAAGACAATGTGTAGTAAATAAGCATATACCAATATGTTTGCCAAACCCCAAATCTCCATCCACAAGTGAAAATGAAGGTATGTTAGCTCTTTTATAGTTAAGGAATAAACTGAAAACTTCACTATTGTATTGTGTTGCTTTTATTCAACTATAGGGACAAGTTAGTCCATTCAATATTACACTCATAGAAATCTCCAATTTAAAAATGTAATTCCTATCGTAAGTAAAAGTGTGTCTGAAAATTCGTTTTCAGAATTTCCATTTTGATACTTGTTTGTGCGTTGCGCATTGCATGCAAATGGATTTGTCGTCACATATACCTGTAAACTAAGAAATTCATTTTAATGATTGTATTATTACATCCTTTGTTAACTAGTTCTTTTAACTAGTTTTGGAAAGAGAAGATTTGAGAGTTCTTCTTTTTTGTGTAACTTTATGCAACCTTAAAAATGTCAAACTTCTGAGTTCCGTGATAAAAATCACTTGCAGAATTTTCAGAAAGAATAAAAATTAAAATACAAAACAGATAATTATAAATATTGTTTTATACATACTACCTAATGCCACTATTTTGTGGCTGTAAGTTTCAGTATTATTACTAGCTAATGCTTGGCTTGTGCTTGATAATTTTTAATTGCTTAAAAACAGGAAATTCTACAGCAAATTTGGATGCATGTATGTCATCTCCCTGTGGACCTAATACAATCTGCAAAAACTACAAGGGTGCCGCTAGTTGTTCTGTACGTAAGAGGGTTCTATGTCTAAAAAAATACTCATCTTGTTTAATCTTCTTTTACAACTAGAGTTGTCAAACTATATACTCCTGTGACTGTTGTATAGTACGTAATATAAATTACTTAAGTATACTACAATTTAATCACATGAAATATTTAAGATATGCTCCATAAAGTAACGTTCGCAGAGCAGTTTGGTGATAAGGTGTCCGAATTAGCTTACCGTAGACTGTTTATACAATCTTCACAGAATTATAAATCATGCCATGTCGTTTTTTGTAAGGTTTAACGTTTTTTTATTTTAAAGTGCATGCCTCGTTTTGAGGGAAATCCTTGGGTTGGCTGTGCGAAAACCGAATGTAGGAATGACGGTGCTTGTAATCTTGGAGAGAAGTGCATCGATGCTACCTGTGTAAAAAGTAAGTGTTTCAAACCATGGAAAAGGGAATATATATTATTAACGATTGTAATGTAGCTTAGTAGCATAATCATAATGAAAAGTATATCGGATATGTGTTTGTGAAATGCAATATATGTAAAGATTTGGAACTGAGACAGTAATCACAATCAGAACTGCTAACTAAAGACAGCTTTTGATTTTGCTGTATTGCAATATTCTTCATTTGCAGATCCAGAGCGATTTACAAATGAAATCGTTTCCCAGAAAAATGTTAGCAAAAATGAGATGGACCTGATGGAGGAGAGCATCTGCAATCGATCTCTATGTGGTAACAAAACCAGGTGCAGAGTAATTAATAAAGATAAGGCAATTTGCGAGTGCATTCTCCCCTTCAGAGGAGACCAGTACCAAGAATGCGAAATTCCTTGCAACAGCAACTCAGACTGCCCAAACGAATTATCATGTTCAAAAGACAACTATTGTACTAATATTTGTAACACAAAAAACCCCTGTGGCAAGGGTGCATTATGCAGCATAGTTAATCATAAATTGACATGCACCTGTCCGGACAAAAACTACATAGGAAACCCCGTTATTGAATGCGGTGAGTAAACTTTAATTATCTTCACTTACAAGTCTTATCTACATGTCCACAATGCTTGTATATGTGACTAAAAATTTAGACGTAACCCGTGTAGAAGTGTGTCCATGCATAATTAATGTAAATCGCAAAATTGTGCACTTTTTCTATCGTGGCCACGTCGGTTTTGTACATAGTATGCCCATGTGTACACAGGTACACAAGAAAGGCTTTAGGAGGGCAAAAAAACCCCACTTCATCAAATTGCTTTTAATTTTAATCTAATTCAGTACTATATTAAATTCTACTGTATTCTCTACACTAAATGGTATAGGGTAGCGCTTTTTCCCGTCCAAAAACATGCTCTGTTCTTCCTTGTCTTGATACATAATCATAACAGGCTTGCAGTAAAATGCTTTCATTGATTGGTCAAACAAAATACACTCATATTTTTTGTATTGTGATTTCGTAGTACTGTTAGCATCATCAATCAAATCAAACCAAACACTCTCGGTGCCTAATGACAATGATATACCCCCCATTGCGTGCCATCCTTTACCTTGTGGAAAAAATGCTTTCTGCCATGTGGAAACCGATTTTAGATCCTGCAAATGCTTACCCAATTTCTATGGTAAGTTATGCGGTTGCATTTTCATAAAACAACTACTATGTGTAACATGTATCCTTACTTAACGCACGAAAAGTAGAAAATTCACTCGTTTTTTTACAATTGTTGTATGAAAAACTTTCATATGATTTACTAATGTTTCTGTTTTAAATTTTGGAGTCAAATATTTTGACTTTAAGGATTTTTATTTCCATATTTCCGAGTTCTGAGTTTATTGTTTTCATTTACTAGTATTTTTTCATATATTATACGTGTATTTCCTTTATAGGTGATCCCTACAATAGTTGTCAGAGGGGTGTTGAATGTGAGAAAAACGACAACTGTTCGAGTGAATCTGTTTGCATAAACAGAAGATGCGTGGATCCTTGCAAATGGATAGGGATATGCGGTGTTAATCAAGTATGCAAAACAGCCAAGCATACTCCGACTTGTCATTGTAAGGCAGGTTACAAAATACGTGGGACAGGCTATTGCCAAAAAGTGTGAGCTAAAGTGAAACATCACTGTCTCCTTTAAAACTAAAATAATGAATTGGCAGTTGATTGGCATCGGCAGCTATTTACAGTGAAGCAATTCCGACAAGAAAACTTGGTTTGACCATAATGGCTTATGAGGGAATCAGTATCAGGGAATTAAGGATTCCTAAATTAATAATAATAAAATAATATTCATTCATAGTAATATTTTTAACTACATAAAATGGGGAAAGGTGCAATGGTGTTTGTTTTTTCAAGCAATGTATACATGTTAAGCACGATAGTCTCCTGTGCATCCCAATATTTAAGGGCAAAAGGCTATGTGACAATAAAAGTAAAATAAATTGTGTATCCACAGATATAGATTAGGTATACTATTACTTATGTGTACATGGGTGTGCCATACGACGTAATCGCAATCACATAATATTCATTTGTCTGAATATTGTACTGATGTAAACAATGTAAGTCAAAATGTTAATTATTGTGTTTTGTAAAATCGGATATTAATTAAATACCCACTTTTCCTGAAATTGATTCACTAAACATATAATATAATCCACTTATTTCGGATGTGATTTAGCATTTCTACTTTACAGAATTCTGTTTCCTGACCATGATCTTGAGTCTAGAGTACATCCTAAGGAATAACGCATATATACCTAACCTTTTTTATTGGCTAACATATTTTATTCAATAAGCTACTCTGTAACTGTAACATAACATGTATGAATAGTATTTGATAGAGTGGATTCACAATGAAAACGCTCATAATACCCATTAGACTTCAGTATTTGAATCAATCGAGAATATACAAACTTCCTAATGGTTTTTATATAAATTCGGATTCACATCACATAAGCCTACTTTCCATACAATTCCACATATTTCCTGAATTGTGCAGGCAGTGGAAGAGAAAGTAGACTTCATGGACTTTTTAACCCCCCAAGTACCCACAGATTAGGAATAGCTTTTTGTAAATGTTTTAGCAAATCTATATCTGTGGTACAGGTATGCAAAAATGCAAATACCAATTTCACATAAATGATTTCCTTCTTCGGCCGCTCTGGTTCTGACCTTGCAATTTAATGCAACGTTTTTCTGTTGCATGCCTATATGCAGACTGTTCTTTCCAGCGCGAAGTTGACTCATTCGCTCTTGTTATTATTGAATTGCTAAATAAATAGTATTAATTTAGCTTAAATCACTTGTATTTGTGCTGTTTTCTATAGTATTTTACGTAGAATAACTAGTTTAACTTCAGTTTGGCTTTGGATCTTTTAGTATCAACGTCAACTCTGTACTGGTAAGCTACATGCTAATACCTTGTTCCTTAATAATGTAAACATGTATCATATTATGACAATGACTTATCATGTTATGCTTACGCTGTTTTTAATTCTTTTGGGCAAGCAGTGATGGTGATGTCTGAGACCGGAGAAATAAAAGATGAAGCTGTTGGTCAACTAGAGGAAGAAGCTCGCCGCAGGAAAGAAAGATTAAGAGCCCTTCGTCAGAAACTTCAAGGAGAAGATAGTAAAAGTGAAACCAAAAAGGGCGATGTCAGCCTCCCTAAGTATGTGATGTTTTAAATTCAATACTTTACTTTTAAGAAAATCCATGTAGATATTAATGCTTATCTGAAAACACATAAGCATTTAACAAATTAGACCTTTGCTTCTGCAAATCACCCTCACCAAGAACTCGTAGGGTTATAAGTGTCCAGGGGTAGGATACTCAAAAGTTCATTAAATAACGATCGTAAAATTCTGCTAAATCATTGGTTCATAGTGATTGGATTTGAGTAACAATTTTCATGCAATTTTATTTAGGCCCAAATTTAGAAGTTACAATCCACAAGATGAAGTTTTGCAAGATTCCAGTAAACCTAAGGCAAAACCAATTGACATCAAGTCCCAGGTGGCCGATACATTAGAACAAGGGGAAATTAAAACTTTATTGGATGATGTGGTAAGTAGTCGAAGTATATAGCTGTAAATGTAATACATAGTATTATTCTTTTGGGGATTAACAAATCAACGAAATTACCTTCTATTTTAGGAATTAACAAACCTTGCTCCGAGAAAACCGGATTGGGACCTAAAAAGGGATGTTGCGCCAAAATTACTAAAATTAGAAAGGAGGACACAACGAGCCATTGCAGAACTAATTATGGAAAGGTTGAAAGATAGCCAAGATTTAGCCGCTGCAGTACAAATCGGTCCAAATGTTCCAGGGGATGAAGCAGATGATGAATAAAATGTATTTTTATGTATACAATGTCCAAGTATAAATTGTTCCACCTCCCACGATTGCAAATCATAATTTTTATATTCTCATTACCATATAATAAAATTTACAATGTACAATAGCTACCAAATGCATCTCAGTACTCAAACACATGCCAAGCAAGTTTCTACTCGCCTTTTTGTAAGTCCAAGGGAAGTTCCTGAAGTTGGAAAGTTCTCACTTGGTCTTCCAAATAGGGGTTTTGGAACACGAGTGAAAAAAGATAACAGATACACATTAAAACTGCACAGATTGTGCCTTCAATAACTTTAAATTACATTTTTCAAATGGTAATTTATTTTTATTTTTTTCATACACACAAATGTTCATATTCTTTTAAAAATAAATTGTTTGAGTCTTGTTTTTAATTTTTGGAATGTTGATATTATACTTTAACCTTTTTACTACATACTTTTGGTATCTACATCATTGTGTGTTATCGTTTCGTTTTGAGGAATTAGACGTAATCTTTACTTAATAGTATAACAAGATTAAATTATAGGTAAGTATTTAAGTCCCTTAAATACTCCATTCTAGCTGTGTACAATTATAGCCCTAAATATTGGTCAGTGGTCACCTTTTAACGCTATTAGAGTAAATTACAGTCATCGGTACCCAATTAATTAATTTAATTATATTTCAATGTGTGAGATTCTTAGGCACACACTTTTTATCACTGCAGCCGTACATAATAGTAATTTTTAGTGACAACTGCAATAATTTGGGTTTCTTATTTTACGTCTTTTTCTTTGCGGTCTTCACCTTTTTGGGAGCACCTCCTCCCCTAAATTTGATGAAAATGGCCAAAATTACAATAATGGAAATTGCTATTGATCCCAGTTTAAGTATTTGTGGATTTTCCTTCAGTTTTTCTGCAATCATTTCGGTGAAGTCGTCACTAATAGGGAGAAAAATTACATGCATTAAAAGCCCAATAAATAACACATTATTGAATATTTTGGATAAAATTCTTACAATGGAGATTTAGGAGCTGGTACGTCAACACTTTTTGAATTGCGGAAAAAGTCGGTTGAAAAGTCAATTAAATTTTGTGTCGAGATGGTATCCAGTTCATATTTGTACATCTTTCCATGTCGAAACCTAATAAAATAGAGCATGTAATTTTTATTTTTACCATGTATTATTATTAGAAAACTCAAAGAATCTCGTAACTTGTCTGAGGTACGAGGTATCACTTTAGCTTTAATGTGTATTTAAAAGAGGAAAGTTTAAGGTAACTCAAAAATTCAAAGTCTCCAATTATATTTTTTGATAGGAAAGGGCACTTTGGAAATAATAGACCTTGCGGAAGTCAAGATCATGATCATGATTATATTCTCATTCTCAAAGAAGGGTAATTGGGCAATGCCAAGTGGCCACGTTAAAAATTGGATATCGCCGCACTCCTGATGAGGCAAGGATTGATCATCAAGACCAAAATACACTTTAAAGTAAATAAATTAATGGAATCTTACAAAATAAATGTCGGCGTTTCAGAAACACCGAATCTTCGTCCGGTTACAGCTCCATCCGTGGCTTTGTCTACACGGGCTACGTTCAGCTTTTGCTTAAGTTCACATGCTACCGCTTCAACAACCGCCTGCAGTCTTTGGCTTTTTACACAGGTATTCTTATGGCTGCAAATTTTTTACAAATCTTAGCACTTAGCGACTTCAGAAACGTTACACAAAATTGGTTAAGTAGCTAAAAATCTCTTTCTTCCATAATGGGGCTTGGCTGTTTAATTCATATGTTATGTAGGCATTCTTTAAATAGCTGAATAGATCTAAATACAATAGCAAACTTTCTGTCAAAGGCAAAGTCTGTACCTTCTACGGCACCATTGTAATTTCAAAAAACGTTTTTGCTAATAAGCACGTGAATGATGACATGACCAATGACAAAGCAATCATTTTGGGAAATCTCTAAACGTAAATATCAAAACTAATTGCTTTTGGTCATGGATTTTACTCATTTTAGGCACTTACAACATAATTAGCCAGTCGCCTGTTGTAGCACCGGTTGCGGCTTGTGTCAAATGTTCGAAGTTGTCATCATTTAAAGCCTTCACTGCAGGATCTTGACATTTTTGTATTTTGCTTAGTAACTCTTCTTCATTGGCAGGGCCTACAGAAAGTGTAAGTATGTACAATATTGTAGAAACATATGAAACATTATATCATATTAAGGTGTCTTGGTATGCTCTTAGTTTTTATCTGGGATTTTAAAAATCCTTATAATTCTTAAAATGGACTCTTTGAACTTACCATGGTATAAAAGAGGCACTCCGTGACGAAAAAATACAACTGATGCAGTATCAATGTCAGGACTAAATAAAAAATTAAATAAAATTAAATATTTTTGTGTGAAATCGTGGATCTGACTTAAATATTTAAAATTTAATCAGATTCTGCTGATAAAAATACATCTAATAAAGAAATAAAAAAACATTTCAAAATATAATCGTAATTGAGTTTTTACCTATATAACTTCGCTAAAGGGCTTGACACCAGTTTAACGACCCAGGCACCCAAGGAGTCAACCAGTACTTCTCGATTCATTGCTAGTTCGTGCTCAAAATCGTCACATTTCTTGCAGCCTGGTTTGCCTGTTAACGCAATAAATTCGGTTGCTTTCAGGAGTTATTTCTTCTTTCAACGGAATCATAAATAATAATTGAATATAAAATCATATGAAGAAGTAGCGAGTTTTCATCTTCATCGCTAGGATGTAGGTATAGGAAATAAGAACACAAAAATACAATAGTTTGAAAAAGAAAGAAAAACAAACTGAAAAGAGTCACGACGTATTTTTCTGTCTGAATCAGCTTCAAAAATTCATCGTCATTAATTTTCTCGAGTTTCTTTGCCCATGATGTAGGGAAGATCATGCCAATAGAAAACACTAACAGCGTTGTCATCAGAATAGGCTTCATTTTTCTTTAAATTTTTTTCAATATCGATACAGATGGTTGAAATAGCTTTACAGGATGGTGGGAATAGTCAACGTGAAATTGATCGGATTGATTCTGGAAGATTAACACTGCTTTGGGACAGTAGCAGAAATGGCAAGCACTGTCCTCACTGCTGGCATACAATTATGACTTCGACTTTAGCAGTATACTGGTTGAGTTGCGGCCTTTGCCTAAGTTACAACCACGTTACAACAGTTAACATTAGTATTGCACTTTGCCGATATCCCAGGCAGTCTTTGGCGATTTCCCAGTGTCAGTCCCAATAATGTGAGATTGATGACAGATGATTATTTGGCACTTTTAAATATCCAGAAATCAAAAATGAAGTGTTGCCAATTCGCTGTTCTGCCACGTTTCTAGCGCAGCTTCAGAAGGGAAAAAATTGACATAAAAGAACTTGGCATACGCCATTGGCCTACAGGAATTACAACACCCGACAGCTGGACTCACATCAGCAGAACGCAGCACATTATTGAGAAGGGTTACAATACAACACTATCTCTGTAAATACAAATAAACCATTCAACCAATGCACTTAATGAAGTAGCAGAAGCGACACATATGTCCTCTGAACCGTAGCAACACAATATAAAAATTTTAAGTATATGTATCGAAGCTTTCAAGAGTTATAACACCTCAATTCGGTGCTAAAAATGCACCTCAATTTTCCCATGGACAAAAGTTAGATGACATAAGTAGTAAGAATGCACCACTTACGCCACCTATCTTTTCTCTATAGAACTTTCCAGCTACACAACACTTTTAGCCCTGTGTTAAGTTTGAGGACACAGGGTGTAACAAATATTGACAAAAATAAAAATCATCAAAAAAGCAGTTTAACGCAATTATTAATTATACGTCGTTACCGAACATCAGAAAGCGCGCTGGAGCGCTGCAGGCTCCATTCTGACCCATAAAATAACATTAAGCCCTCCACTCTTTACTAAAATTTTTAAAATGCGTTCCCATTAGTAGTCTAAATCTTTTTATTTTTATAAGCCAGAATGGAGCCTATATTGTGTGCGCACGCTTTCTGAGGATCGGTTACACCGTATAATTGCGTTAAAGTCAATTTTAAAATTTTATACGGTGAAGACCGTATTTTAAAATTTTTCAATATTTGGTACACCCTGTGTCCTCAAACTTAACGTTTTTAGTAATACATGGAATTCTAGGCTCTATACTAATCAATTTTTTTAGTGGATGTCATTTATCGATCACACCCATTTTCGCAGGGGACCTTCCTTGGAACTCCAAGAACGTACACAAAAAGTTTTAGCGAATTATATTAAGCCGTTCATGAGTTATAGAGCCAACAGACAGACAGACAGACAGACGGACAGACAGACAGACGGACAGACAGACAGACAGACAGACAGACAGATTGTGAAGGGCATTATTATAAAGTAGCTTCCGCTACTTAATAAAGATCAAAAATATTAACAGGGCTAACAAAAAAACCCTAAAACTATTTCAGTTTTTGGTCCAATATTTTTGGCGCCCACCAGTGACATCAAATCAAAAACACTTTCGTATCATTTTTTGTTTGGTATTACTTAAGCTCAAGACACATGATTTCCGTTTTTCAAGTTTTTCAATGAATTAGTAATGCTTGTTAAAGTGGCGTATTTTTAATTTTATTCCAATTTATGAAGTCCTTTTTGTTCATGAATTTCGTCGGGTATCCCATATCCCATAACTGTATTCAAAAGCCACGACCGAAGGAAGCCGCTGTGATTCCATCCATCCTCTAATAAGCACACCTATTGAATCAACATCAAGTTAGGTAGGTTCATGTTTTGTGAGCTTTAGCATCATTTTATGTTGAAAGTGAACTTTTTATACTTACAGATGTTAGGATTTCTTGTTAATTCATTTTCGCTGCATTCAAAAGTTGATCATTCGAGGAGTTGAAACAATTAGACAGCCAAGCATTTCTAATCTTTATGTATTACACAGATTATACACTTAATTATGCAACCAGCTTAGCGTGTACCAAAACAGCATTATTTAGTATAGTATGTAGCTTTTGATATAGTTGTCCTTTGTACCATGTTGTACATACAATGACTGTTATAAGTGAAAAGACCCATGAGATGCCAATTCATTGTAGGATTTTCAATTGCAACTCTTAAAAATCTCAATATCTTTATAAATTGAAATCCCATTTTCACTCTAATAACCTATCTTACAGTATTAAGGATTTAATGGGTTGTGAATAATTGACTATTTTGGTATTTCAATTCAAGAGAATCTTCATACAGCTTGCACACTACAACTTATTAAGTGAGACATATATTTTCATAAATTGGAGAAATTATTGCTACACACCACCACATCACATCCATAAGTATATTTGGGAACTAGGTGCCAATTGTCTGTACTTTACTCATACATGGCGTGACCTACCATCTAGCCATAGCAAAATTGGGGAATTAAGCTAGGTAGAACTTGATTTTTCCCATTTCATATGGTAGGTAAAAGGTCTTATTTTTGATTTCCCCATTTTTCCTTTTCGCATCTCTGCGAGTTGTGTGTGGCTACGCAGAAGGACCCATTTCAAAGTGATTTAAGTTCATGTTGACTTTGGCATACGTAAAGTGTTAGTAAAACTTTTAGTTTTAGTGAGCCAGAGGCTCAATAATGGAACCGTGTTGTATGTACGTACGTATGTATGTAAGATTATTCTTGAACAGATTGAACCTCGGATTTGAACTTATATCGGCATGATTATAGGAACCCTATTAAAAGAGAAAAGAAAAAAAGAAAGAAAAAAGAAAAAGCTAACTTATAGTTTTCTACTAAAAGTTTTCTATTATAGGAAGCGCTAAGCTGACTTATTGATGTTTTCCATTATAGGAAGCGCTAAGCTAACTTATTGGTGTTTTCCATTATAGGAAGCGGTAAGCTAAACATTTGGGTGTTTCCACTATAGGAAGCGGTGAGCTAACTTTTTGGGTATTTCCACATAAAGGGAGCTCTTATTGGTTCTCATTAAAATTAGCAGTTTCACTGTAGGTTTACCGCTCTACTTTTATTTTTAAAACTTGTTACGTTCTTCAATATTCAAACTGCAGGCTTTACACTCTTGCTCGTTTCTCTTATGACTCGCCTTTATACTAGAACCTAGTATTTTACTTATATTTCAAGCAAATGCATCATTTAATTACCTAGTTCATGTTCATGGTTCGCTTAACAATACGTATTGATGTACTAGAATAATAATATTTTAGAATTAGTTGACTTGACTAATATAATTGATTCCATTCATTAATGAATGGCTCATGATGTCGTATGTATCTATATGCTCTATATTTTGCATAACGCTAAAGAACTTAAAAGTAGATTGAAATTGTTTGTTGTGGGATGGTCGATGTGGTAAACTTGATGTTACTGGTATGCACACTATATCTGGGATTTGTATTCCTGTGTAAACTGAAAAGTTTAAAATGAAATGTAGCGTAGGAAGTATAGGAATAAGGTATACAGGGATCATAATGTATGTAGAAGTAAGTATATAGTCGTATATAATTTGTGTATAAATTTTTGGTCCATTCGTCCGGGGTATGGGATTGACTTCAGGCTGTTTGCCAAAAAAGCGTAAGCCAAAATTGTGATTTTTGCGAAAGCATACCAGTCAGTGAGATTCAGTGTAAAGAGAAAGGATAGACATTGCATTACATTCGTGCCGGAGCCTGCGAGCCGGAGCAACCAGGAACGGATCTCGATTAGGTTGAGTCTGGTAGTAGATAAACGGATGCAAGTACTAGAATATATTTTACATCTTGCATAACGCTTTGTACTTCAGCTTTGGTGTCTGACTGCCCGTGAGTTTCGTTACAGTTACATACTCTGCATATTACCACTGCCTAGAATTCGTACCTACATACACATTTATACGGTACAAGTAGACAGAGACCAATGCGAATTACAGCTTCACACTTTCAGTACACACAAGCGTAAGAACACTTGTAAAATATCCTCCGATGATGGTTCATTCAGCCAGATATTAACGTAAAGTCTTGCTTGAATCAACCAACCATATAAATCATTGCCAAATCAAGTGTGCTTGCCCTATCTAACTCAAGTGTAGATTCGATCTTGTGTTTTGTCCATCCACAGCACCAGTATTTACTTTGACAGTTTTCTATATTCGCTACATACATCTTAACGAGTGGGAGTGAATCGTTTACAAGCTTTATAGCTCAATATATTAAAGGGATATAGCTCCTCTTAAAATTAATTCGCAATATCTCAAGCCCAGCTTAATTCATTCTCCTACTTTATTAGCTGACTAGACCAGACTGCGAGAAGTATTAATTAAAACATACACTTGTTCTTAGTTTTCACTCATTGTCACTCGAATTGAAAACAACTCCATACCAAGTTTTTTATAATAAAGACCATTCATATTACTCTTAGAACTCTAATTTGGAATTCATATTTACATACCTATAAAACAATTGCTGGGTGAAGAGGGGCAGAGGATTTTTGTTTTACCATTTAAATTGTGCTTTGTCGATCCTGAATTCAATTAACTAAAATGGAGAACACGGATATTCACGACGAGACTCAAGAAGATGAAGACGGAGGAGAAATCCGGCGACGTGTTGTCCGCAAAACTACCTACAAGCTAGATGATGTAAGTTCGAGTTCACTTATTCTTCTTAAAAAGATGCTCAGCCATTTATAGAAATCGGTTTCATTATGTGCTCGTTAAATGTAAGCGCAAGCTAGTACAATACCAGCAACTTTCTAGCTGCCACATCCTAGCTTAGCAATAGCAATACCATCCCGGAAATGAGTCATGAGCTAGTAGAACTAGAACTGCTACAAAATGCAAAGTTGAAATGCTAATAAGTGTTTAGCAAAAGAAACGTAGTTTTTTATCAGCATTTTTTGAAGTTTGCAAAATTACGACTTACCACTACTGTGTTTTGGAATTCTTTCTTAGGCTTACATATTTAGTAAATGTTTATACTTATATATTATGATTTTTTAACCGATTTCAGATATATATGTTCTCTATATTATGTAAAATCATTTTGTCATAATGAAAATAATGATATTCACCTAAAACATTATATACGCTTCTACGCGAAGTACGCTTCTTTAGTAGAAAATCTTATGTCGGTGTTTTTATGTAGTAAGTGAAATTGATACGTAATGTGCTGCATACTTTCTATAGATCTCAATAACTTTCTGTGTAGAGACCTATTGCACAAATTGCAGAGATGGATCCATATGGGAAGGAATTTGGCAAACATGTAAATATGCAGTATTGTAGTTTGTGTTCTATTTTTGTGCCTTTGCTAGCAGGTCCAAGTAGGTCTACAAAATTCTGAACATAACATACGTAATTAACAGGATTATTATTGCAATAAATCAATAAAATTAAGAAATATTTGATAGTCTGAAATTATTCTACTGTTGTTCCTGAGTTCCTAAGACACATTTTAGTATTTAAGCACTAAGCAGTAGCATCAGTAGAATTTTCTGAAGCAAATTTTGACGTAATAAAGACCCATTAACAAATACATGTGATGCTTTGGCATGCATTCTTATTTACTTTACCATTGCTATTTCAATCGATGATTCTATAAAAAGTAGCACTAATTTTTATAGATACCGTTCTGTTGCACATGTTGTATGGATTGTTTTTCCATTTCTGTCAAATCTGTGAAATGCAACTGCTTTTAGTGTCTTCTGACACTGTGAGATAAACTTCCCTTATTGATTTCCCGGTATATAAAAGCTACCATAATAAGCTTAAAAACTTCTGACTTCATCTTTAGTAATCTTTCTAGAATTTTATAGACCTCTAAATATTTTATGTGCACATTTATTGTGCTAAGGCAAATGATTCAAATAAGTACTCTGCGTTGCGACACTTTGGTTTCATTTCACTCCATTAGTACATGAAACGTAAAGTGCATCAGCAGCATTTTCAGGGGATCCTAGGTAATAGATATTTTATTTCAACTTGTATCAATATAAATTGAAGCTCTATTTTATTCTTTCATGATATCCATATAGTAATGTGACGAATACTAAGCCTCGTTAATAACGTATTTGGTAAAGTTTGGGTTACCAAATGACTAGTGTGTAAACTAAAGTGTTGGTTGGTTACTGTGCTGAATTTTCGTTATGTTACGAAAGGTATATGGTACATGTTTCATTTTTAGTACAGCGAATCTTTTGTTTTCCCACTTTACCGTTACATATATCTTATTTCATTATCTACAGTAGTATATTTAGTATTACATCAACGGGGTAGCAAAACAGTCCCTTTATCAAAACTTTTCGATAAACGTACATAGGCATGTATTTTTTATGTAAATTGAGCATGTTACTTCTTTTTAAGAACACACATTGTATAATACGTATTTGTATTGGAATCAGTGAAAATGGATGGCTAAGCTCTTTTTCTTTGATTCAATCACGTAATGCTAAAAATATCTTGAAAAGCTTTATATATAGGTAATTCCTAATGCATAATATATTGTTAAAAAACAGTTACTGGATTAAACTACAGAAATATTAGTACATGTAGGTACATACAGCAAGACTAATTATATAAGACATAACATGACTGCTCTAACATTGAGGTCAGCCTTTACACTACATGCAAATATAAGTGCCTTCATCTAAACATCCCAATGCATTGGATATTTCGACGTATTTACTCAAGTTGACACGAGTCGTATCCACGAGCCAATAATAATCCCAACTTACCAACTGAAGAGTTTGAAGGACATTATATGATTACACTCGAGCTGCTCTCAAGTATTTTGAGTTTGAGGGATTTAGTCTTAGGAACTTTACCAAATCACATTGTGCTATAAGCAACCCTCATATTTACTTTATGGGACAGAGACTACCACACTACAGATTTACTCAATAATATCATGTACTTAACAACATTATTACTAAGCAAATAGCTTTTTTAGCAATTCCGTTCTACACGTTTTATGACCAAGAGTCTAAAATTATATGTACCTAGAAGTAATAGTTGCGTATGAAATATCATGCAATGAAGGAGAAAAGTAATGTTCTTAAAGACTTAGTTGTTTAAAGAGTTGTATAAAATTTAAAAACAAACATTTTATTTTCTATCCTCCTAGTGTTGTGTACTAATGCTTTGCGCACTACTTTACTAATACTATAAATAATTACTTGCTTCAAATCTTATGACTTACTTGCATGCAAGCCAAGTGCCATTGATTCTATTATCTACCAATGATTATGTTGTGTTTATAGAGACATTCTTGTAACTGTTGACATCAAATTACCGTCCAAGGTTCCTGTTTCGTATTTAAGATTCAGACTCACTATATTTTGACTTGGCTTGAAAACTTTTTCTTTAGTGTATACCGTTATTCAAAGTTAATGGGCAGGAAACAATGGATTCTGAGTTTCCTCTTTGATTATTCTATTTCTAGAATAAACTGAGTAACAATTTGAATCCGTCACACGTACAATAGTATATTCAAGTTTCAAGTACAATAGTACATTTACAGCAAATGTCCACGTTTAAAAATATTCGAAATTTATAATACCGACAACAACTTTATGACACATCCTGGACAGCACTTTATATCTATCTTTTGAAAATAATCTAAGTACAAGAGATAAGTTTTTTGAATATAGTTAGTAGTAGGAGACCAAAGTGCTTTGTATATATTATGGTTATAGTTATGATGCAAGTAGCAGATGGATTGAAACTTTTATGACCCAGCAGCACCATGCAAATGTGTTATGTTAGCAGATATAGTTGATGGCTGACCTGTCACATATATTTCCACTTTTCATGTTCTGTTCATTTTATTACTCATGGAATGTTTTTACATGGCTAGTGGGCTGTAAAGCCTTACGAAATCTATTAGAAATACAAAAACAATATTTAAAGGCCTAATGCGTACATCCTAGTTTCAAACGCAATACATCTGTATGTTTCTCTAACTTGTGATATATATATTCTTAGTAAGTGTAAGTAAAGGTATTGTTAAACTGATATAAGAAGGTAGGTACGAAACTCATTATATTATATTTTACATAAGACTCAGTCGGTTCACGGTTCACCATCCTGATAGACAGTCTGTTTATCCTGATGTTTCAGGAATTGGAATCTAAGGAAATCTCCCATCAACCTTAGGATTTTTATGTTGAACTTGCTCCAACAGAATATACTAATGTCAAGGAAAGGGCAGACTTTGTAATGACAACTGACGATAGCATAGGATATATATGTATCAGTACAAGTGTTCGTAATATGCTACTTCTGAATCTAAATCTGTTATATGGTGAAAATCCCATTTTATTGTGTAGTGATTCAGTTATATTACATTTATATAGTGTCTCCGTCTGGAAAGTTGAAGGGTTTTAGTAACCGGTCTACATTGCGGATTTCAGTATTCAGTATAGTACACATGTTACACATGTAGTAATACGCACATTGAATCCATTAATATGCATACCTACATGCACTGTTAGTTCAAAGTCTACTTCATTAAAATTACACAACTTCCTTGTAGACTCTGATTCAGTTTAATGTGCACCATCAAAGATCGTTTCCATTTAAGATCCAATGTGAGGTTCAAGTAGTCTGTATTTTTATTGAAGGAAGGAAATATCATTACAAGGATAGCCAAATCAAAATGCTTAACAATGTACTTCATAAATATTACATTTCGAAAGGATAAATGTCATTTTTCGGGCTTAAGTTCATTGTAGACCGACGTTATGGTATATTCTGGCATTGCCACATCCAATTTACTAAACTTGTGTTAAAAATAATTACCTGTGAGAATGCCTAAATAGTGTAAAATCTTCAAGTTATTTTTTCAACACGTATTCTGTACTGTTCAATTTCAATTATTAGATAAAAATCAGAAGAAACTACCTCGGTGAAAGTAAAAATTTCCCCAAAGTCATTCACTCAAAGTCTCATCGTCCTTCGACTTTAATTTTTGGCATACGTCGTATTTTAGTATGGGCGAAATATTATCTTTGGGAATAATCAATAATAAGTGCAATATAACATATAACATAACTCACTCACTCATTCCTAATAATGAAGTTATACATTATACATACTGAGTTACAACAATTATGGTTGTATACTTCGTTGAGAAACTGATTGACTGACTGTCGACCATATTGGCGCTTGCAATTGCAATAGCTTGATGCATTACATTACATGTACTTTGTTTGAAAATTTTTGTTAATTTTCTTTTGGTACCTATTGACGATAGTTTATAGTTTGGGCATTGCTCCGTGTTTTCCGATTGTGCCAATCTTCTGCAGATCTCCAGATGCACATGTTCAGGAAAAGTGGAGAACTCGCAGGACATGTAATGTTGGTTGGTTGGCGGGTATTTGTATTAGTGTTCACAGATTCTATGAAAGAGCTTGAAATTTACCAGCTATCATATGTGAATATCGTGATATTTCCAAAGAAATATAGAAGGGCAAAATTACAAGTACAAGATTATAGCAGAGTGATAAGGTATATATTCTGTATACATACCTGTCAACACTCGATACGTGTGAACTTTCGTGAAACCCAATGCCCGCTATTCTTAACAACATGAATCATAGTTAAGTCCGATGATTTTGATTATGACAGTTAAAACAAAGTTGATCGCATTTCATTTTCTGAGGAAGTAGAGAAATGCCGTCAACCTAAAACATAGATAAACAATGTTACTTAGGGAGCTTACTATGGATGGTGAACTATATTAAATGACATTATATAACTTTTCAACTCTTGGCCTCGTATCAATCTTTGCATTTTCAGGGGCATGGCAGTAGGAAAATTTTCACTCTTTCCAGTTCCTAAGGCCATGATGTCTAAAGCCTAATGCCATGCATATTGAAAGCCATAATTTATTTAGAGTCCAAGAAATGAACTCGCTTTTGCTATCACATACTACGTAAGTGATCATGGCTCTATAACGTCGTTGCTTCTTTGGCGAACTTCATCTGAAATTCAATATGTACAGAAAACCATTTTTCTTCGCTTCTTATTTCCCAAATACTTTAGCATTCGAATCTTTTAGCGATAACTGCATAGATACTAAAATTTTATGGGTACGGTAGTAGAATTGGTGCTGACGTAAAAACATGTTACTTCAGTATTATGCTCAATGCATGTGCTAACAATAGAAACGGGGAGTTCCTTTACATCTATTCATTTCCGTAGCTTGGCTATTGGGAAATTTCCATGCTGGGAGTCGTAGTATTTGAAGAATAAACGTGAAATAGAAATTTGAAAAGTTAAGGCAAATGTACCTCGATACTAAAGAAAACACGAAGGGCAGAACTGTATCACAGTTGAATAGGTCAATTCAATATTATAGAGGAAATGAATATTGTAAATGTGTGATAGAGCAGTAAAATACACATAAAACGGAATTATTGTATAGCGAAGGTTGTTGCAGATATAAGTGGAGATATGAAATTACGGCGAAGTTATGGAAAACTAAGTTTCCATTGGACTGTAATAACAGTTCTAGTTTCCAGCAAGAAAGACACGAGAGTAAGTATTTGTGGTGAACCCAAGAGAACGTTCTAGTTGTTAAAAATCCCTGTAAGACTTCGTCTATTTTTCCCCACCAATCCTGCACTCGGTTTTCGGAGAATCCTTACACATCTGGCTCTCTTCGGAATCATAATACGTATGTAGCTGTACCTATGCAGCCTGCCTTTCGTGTGGAACACTGAAGTCCACACACCATGACAAAATTTATAAATATTACTGAGAAAACGCTACTCTGACTTGCAGTCACGTTTACCATCCAATTTGAAGTAGGGAGACAAGATAAGACTAGACATAAGAGCAGCACTAATGTACACGTATCTATAGGTATTTAATATCTTCTTATGTAGGGCTATCTGTTCCTGTTCGTACCCTAAGGATTCGGTTCGCTCCGATATGATAAAAATATTTAGGCAGACGGATGTAATGGAGGAAGAACGTGTACAAAAGGAAGAACGCTTGCCTGTTGCTTTTAGTATTAGTTCAACGCAAAAACCAACTCGTTCATCTTTTCAATTTCTCCCACTTATTCATTTTAATACGAAACTTTGTGTTTGCAACACATTGCTACTATCTTCCCCTTTCCCTCCGTGCCCGTTGCGACGGACAAAAAATACTCAATTTACGGGATTTACTCATCTTTAGATGGTTTTCTTGAACATTCAGCATTTGTCATTTCATGATAAACATTCAATTTCTACTGGGAACAATTTTCAAGGAGTCATAAGGAAGTGAGACTTCACTTTATGTTGTCTACTTACGCTACATACAACTCTGGTATCATCGAACTCGATTACTTTTCATTTTGCAGAACCGATATCTGGCGAGTGGATCCTGTTTTTATACTTTTTATACAAACACTGAAAAAACCCAATAACCAATGCGTTTAGCTATCTGTTCTGCTCTGCAGCATCTGTAACAGTAAAGAAAGTACACCGTAATATTCCAAATTTTAATTAGCCCGTATCTAGTACTACAAAATTTAAAATTCCATTTGGCAAGGGAAATAGAAGTCTGTACTATTTTCCCACTGGAACTTTCTGGCAGTAAAAACAATTAAACAATCTTATATTACATGCAATTACGTTGTCTCTTGTCTGTTGTTCCGTATGCTTAAAATGTACATGTGAAAGTTTGAAACTAAAACCCCTAGGGACATAAAAGTCTAATTTCTGCTAGAAATACCTCTGTGTCTGTGTCTGTTTTGTTGTGCGAATAAAAATCGTTGTGTAGAAAAACTTTCAAGTCCAATACAACTGTATTAACCCTGGTGCAGCTTTTCAAATATTTTTCGTACAACCGTACTCCTTTTTCGTATACATAAATTGTTAATTTCATTTTAAGATGACGTCTGTTATGTCAGGCCACCGTTCTTACGGCTTTACATTCTTTGATGAAAAGGTAATTGAACCACATTACTTTGAGTACATTTGGCTTTATAAATCAATTACTAATTTATTGTTGTTGATGCGAACACATGGGTTAATACGAATTTAAGTAATTATACTGTTATGTAATGGTGATTAATTTCAATTACATGCATCTGATCTGAATGGATTTTTCAATGTCAAACAGATTACATTTCTTAAATTTTCTCCTATAAATATCTTCGTGCTTTTGTAGCGAGTGACTTTAATAATATAGTAGTGTTGCAAACTGTTATTATTAAATGTAGCTGAATTTAACTATTAGGTAGCTTTATTTTGTCTAAGGAGCAGCCATTAATATAAAAGAATACCCAATCTCTTGCCAAACTGAAAACAAAGAAAGGTTAAAATTGGAGAAGGGCACATGATGTGCATTTAATTTCGGCTAACCGATTATTATTTCCATAGGTTTTTGCCAAGTTTCCCGTCTTTATATACGCTCGATAAAATTACCTTAATGTATTTTCTAGTCTGCATTGAGGTAACAAACTTTCAGTGAGTTATCTTTGGGAGGAGCATTAAACTAGCAAAACCTTAGCCTCATCTACAACAAAACTGACAATCGTCTTTTTAATAATGTTACAATTCTTACTAGCTTATATATAGGAAAATGGTTTCGAATTCTTTAAAAAGCTATAGTTACTGTATTGCATTGTTAAAAATGTTATTAGCTTGGTTATCTTGCATCTTACTTAGCCTTGCAGCTTTGTTCGCAATGTATGTTGTAGTGGTACGTAAAAGAAATAATTACGGCTTGATAAAATGTGCAAACCTTATTTATAACCAAAAAAATTGTTATGCTGTCTTATAGTCTACATTTCAAAACAATGACTTTTATATTCTCCTAAGTATTTGCAACAATTATTACTGTTTCTACTTTGGTGTGCTAACCCCTAATACTACCGCCTCATATCGGCTTTAGTAATTTAGTACATTTTTTAGTACTTTTTGTACTAAGCCGAAAAACAAAAGTTGAGTGTCTGCTCTGCACATATGTATGCAGCCTTGAGTGCATTAACTCTCTGTACACCTATGTAATTAACAATCAGTTCTCTGTGATACTAAGGAGATATCCATTTAAATGCCAACTGATGGCAAGAAAGAGATACGGTTGCAGGTGGTACGGTGTATATTATTATTTGCATTCGTTTTTACTGAGAGTATCACTCAAGAATTTGCATTTTAAGTAAGACAGCATAAAACCGCAGATATTTATCATATTTAAATCTGTATTTTACTTGGGAAGCTCGTTAGAAATCAGAGTAAGGGGATAGATATTGCAGCGGTTTACTTCGTGACATGACCAAAAATCTTGACATGGCAAATCTCTAATCAAGAATGACAGAAGTAGAGTAGGACTCCTACTGTACAAAACATGAATTCGCGGCTGTCTGTTTGAATAGTAGGATACAACTACAAGAAGACACATTTTGCAAATTGCAATTATGTAAAATTCTATAGACCGCACCACTTTACAGAAAGCGCTAATGCGTTTTTGTTAAATTAAATAAAGCAAAGAAAATATCTCTAGCAAATAGTAATAAAATAGATTGTCAGTTGAAACTTTTCTGTAATCCCTTAGACTTTTAAAGAAATCGTTCACCCAACTAAATCTCTGATAAGTACATACCACAAATATAACTATTCAAATCTAATCTGCATTCGCGTTGTGATTATGTAATTTCAAAAGAGATTCTGATAAGTAAAAAAGCCCTCTCATACATAATTAATTTTTTATTCCTTATTACATTAAATAAATGAATAATTTCTTCTTTGAAAATAAGAAATAAGTTTGAAAATCTTCAAACATGATACTAGTACTTTTTACCTCTATTCCAAATTATCATCGTCATTTTCACATAGAGTATTCGGGAAGCAAATACTTACCATGAAAACTAATTAATTCTGACGGTAGTAGGAGTTGGTATCTAAATTAATTTAGTGTGACCATTATTTGAACACAGGGTCTTTGTCTGTTTAATAGCTGGCATTTGGTATTTAAGTCAATTGGGCCCCTACATATATTTGCATACCTATCTTCTCGAAAGCAATTTGACTACCGATATTTCTATACCACAAGACATTACACAAGAGTATGCTAAACATTGTATGTGCTGTGTGAGTTCCTTTACTGTTTGTTGCTTTCTCAAACATCCAGCTTGATTTAAAAATGTTGCGTATGTACTTACATTTATTGTTAGAGCTTTGAAGAGAGAATTATTTGGCACATTGTATTTTTAAATGTGCAGACAGGATGATAAGAAAGATCCAATATCTGTCTGTCTTTTCTTAACCTTATTGCCTTAAGTTCTTCTTTTGCACTGTTCCTAAAACAATAAGGTGTTTGTCCTAAAATGTATACATACGGAGAGTGCAACTCCGTCGAGATGTGTGTTCACTTTGCTAATCTTCCTTGAAACTTACACTTTAAAATTTACACTACACTGCTTTTAATCTCTCTTCCTCCGTGTGTAAAGTCCAAGCCAACTGAACATATGTTGAGAACGTGAACGGTTGTTTGAACATGTACGTTTCACATACACACATATTAGATGTATATATTGTGTTACTAATATGCTTTGAAAGACTTGTATGTTTGTAGAACTCATGTTCAGTCAAAGAGTTTCATTTGGGAAAAGAAATGGAACATGAACAAGTCATGCTGTGTCATTGGGCTTTTCTGTTACACTTTTTGACATAATGATACATTAGCAACCAAAATATCAAAAGCTGTCTTTTATTTTTTTGTAATACCTCTAGAAAGTCTATTTCTCTATATTAATATTGTCTTTCTTCCCATGCACTACCTACTCAGGTGTATCTTGTTTTTCTATTCTTAATGTGTAACAGAACAGTCCCACGTTCTATTGATTTCACTATACCTACATTGTTTTGCCTGATGTTAAACTTTCATGTGGAAATATTATTCGCAACAATGCCAGTACTCAACGTAAGTTGTCTCTTTTAATTATAGCTGTAAACTCGCAGAAAGCATGAACAGTACAAGCTATAAACTTATAAATAGCAAATTTGTGGGCAGTGTATATGGATAAATAATACTCTGCCTGTACATCATACAGAAAACAAAAATATATTTTGTGCATATTAGTATCCTAGTACGTGCATATGTAAGTTTATCTTAGCATTGTTAGCATACCTGCTTTTTTACATTAGTCTACAAGCCCACGACAGACAATCAATAATAATCAGTCAAAAAAGTCAAAATCTTAAGTAGGTAAGAAGGGGACCTGACATTAAGTCTATTGCAGCACTAAAAGAATGAAAAAATTGCTTGAGTGGTAGTGGCAAAGCAAGATAGATTATTTTAAGTGTGGTATTGTACGGCATTTGCAGTTTTTCACAAAACCTTGCGTAACTACAATTTCCAATGCTTTATTGCTTCAACGAATTGAGAATTACTTTACTTTAGTAGTATGTTGGCTATTTTCTGTGACTTAAATTTTATTGTTGTATTAAAGTTTTCATCCCATGTGTTAGGATTTAGGATTATTCTTCTACAGCTTTTAAACAATCTTGATTAAGCACTGGGAATTTCTTGATTACCTATAACTTACCTGGTTTCAAATTGCTTTGTCGCTATCGAACATGTGTTTGATTTGACATACATATATGAGTCCATACTATTTATACACTACCTGCTAAAAGTAAGTGTTCTGCGGCTGTAGCAATGTGAAAAGTTGTGTGGGAATCTTGCAATCAGTTTGCCGTTTGATTTAGCAGTCATTTGTACCACAAAAGTGTAGAAAAGGTTGATAATCTCTAATGGTGATTGCAAGAAAAGAGCTTCTTTATGCACCGGAGACATACAAATGTGAAGGTAATAGCAATTAGGTAAGTACAGTGTGTGTTAATATGCAGATAGGTATGGTAGAGGCATAGTAGCAATATTAAAAGGGGCAGAAAATGCTGTATTCACTCAAGCCCATCAGTCATAACGTCTTGCAAAGGACAAAGCACTGAGCAAAGTACAATGAATTGAAGTCATGCCTTCTCTCTGTCAGTCTAAAATGTAAATAATTGTAAAATAATGTAAAATGCATATTCAGTAGAGTGAGATGAGATGAAAACTTCAACTTTTCCATTCTGTAAAATCTCATGGAAGTCGTTTACCCATAAGTAAAATCTTAAAATAACTATCCGTATTCTAAAGTTACTGTAAACACAATTTATTTTTCTGTCCGTTATTTTTGGACGGTTTAGCTTGTCCTTTCTGTTCACTCACTCACTTTGCAGAGTAAGTTATGACTTCAGTCAGTAATACAATATGGAAAGTATTTTGTCTCATCTTCAGAGTAAATGTCCTTCTATCCATTAGATTTGTGTAGCTCATTCATAATATATCTATGTATTCATTGTCAGATTATAAGGAAAGGGATATCAAGGAACAGAGGAAAGCTGACTGAAGATACCCACTGTCAAATGAGACATTTGGGTGTCAATAAACTCATAACTCCGTTAAGTCAAAGCGTGCACAGAAGTAGAGTCAAAGCAGGCAGAGTCGCAGAGTGAATACACAAAATGTAAAGTTTGACAAGAAAAGAGCATTAATATAAGAAGATTAGAAGCGAACCTCAGACAGAAAACGTTGGCAATTTTTGCAAAATAATATTATGTAACAGTAACATGGATTATGTACATAGTAGCAACACTAACTCCAGCCTACCCAACATAATAGTGGTGAGAGGTTCATGATCAGTCAGATTTTGATATCCAAGCATTAAAGTCTTTAGTGCAGCTAGATTTCTTTACGTAGGCACGTATTAAGTTTTCCGTGCAACGCAATCTGATTTTGATATTTTGGATCTTACCATGCAACCAGCTCAGGATTCCATTAACAAGACAAGGCACTACTCATGAAACCGAATATTTGTTGTATGTTTAACTGAAGCAAAGCTCTCTTGGATGGGTTTTCGTTTCTTTACACGCAATGTAGGCACACAAGAAGCAGTGAAAGATTAGTAGCATTGCACAACCATGTGTGCTTTTAGTTGCACTGTTTTTTCAGCTCAGAGGTTCGGAACAGAACAGACTGACGATGAGACACGAAAGTCTCTGTAAAACCTTAAGGTGTAGGACGTATATTTGCTTGTGTACTTTGGGTACTCTTCGAATATCTTCGGATGACTTGGGATTGCAGTTACACGTATTATAGGTATACCATAATACCATGATATACTAGAAAAGGTACTTTAGATCGCGGAGTACTGCTATGCTCCTTAATATCTATTAGTTGCATTACTTATCTGGCCATATGCATACTAATATAAAAGTCGGGACTCCTTGAAAAGCTTATCTCTGTTAGTACCTAGGTACACAGTACACTACACACATTAAAGCGTCCGTATATAAATAATTACAGTTAAAGTTACGTATTACAGTGCAGTAGAGTACTGGTATAGGTAAGTGTACGTATTTTGGCATTTACATTGCTGGTACGAGAACGATGAACCAAAAGACTCCTTGTTGTATTTTACTTGCCAGGAGAATTCTATAAAAGAGTTTTCCGTCATAAGGAACATTGCATTTAAATTCTTTAACTCACGTCTGCATTTGTATTCTGTGTACCATGGGCTCATGGCTAATCGTAAGCGACTCTCACTCCCTACGTAAGTCTCAATCAATGTACTGTGCTTCTTATCCTTGGTACTGGTAGGCCAAGAAAGTAAAGGCAACGTACGCTGATCAAAATAAGCTGTTGTTCTTTCCTCGTTTGTTCTCATATCCAATTTATGTTCTCCACGTGCCGTGGCTTGGTTTTTCGGTTTTTATTCGTTTAACCAACCATCGAATGTAGTAAAGCACACTTAATTTCTTGTCCTAAAAGCAGTCTCAACTCTCACTCAACATGCTACCTAGTTAAATACTACTAACAGTTGTCCGTGTCCGTACATATTCCCACCATTTTTACAGCACTCTTAAGAGAGGTAAAACAAACTAACATTCGGCACGATCCTTCCGGGATCTCGAAAAGCTTAATGTCTTTGGATACTACTTTAGAGTCTGTCTTTGGTTATTTGAGCATTCAATGCAACGTAATAGGGCTTATTACATTACAAGAATTCCTATATACTTAATGGTCATTTTTTCTGTCTAGGCATTATTTGCTAATGGATCTCCCGTAGATTTGAATGACTGAAACCTATAAACATTTGTATTACCTAGCTTAATAAAATATAACTGTGAATGTCTTCGGCTATATTTAGTATACTTTAATCAACCATACTAATATTGGTCCTATCAACGTGAGTGTATCAGATGAACCACTAACAATTGTCATCAATAACCATGCATTGGAGGTAAATTGTTATCCTAAATGTCATATGTCATCATTTATTTCCTACTTAAGTAAAGTAGTAGAAGGGTAAAAAAGTGCGTTTATAAAATCTAAAGAAAATATTATTGATATTAATTTAGCCATCTGAATTGCTAAGAAGCACGAAATCAGTCGTTATTGAGTATTGTCATAATCACAGTCTAATTTTTGCTGAGAATCTGGGCTCAGCTTGGGTTATCTAATAGCTAAACCAAATGAATACTGTATTCAACATTAATCATGAGTTTGCATATCATCTAGCGGATAACAAATGCTAATCAGCATAAGTTTTTGAAATGTCCATTGTTGATTTTTGCATGCAAGTGAACGGGAAATACATTTGGCCGCATTGCATGCATAATGATAATACAGTCGGAAATACAGCAATGACGATTCCTGACTGACAATTGCAGTATTGTGTTACAAGTGAGAAAGAGATGCTTAAAAGATTCTGATTTCTGGTTCTATTGTTAGTGAATTGGAAAATACACGGTTTCGCTTAAGATTTCTCTCGTTCAGCCAGCTGTGTGAAGTTACATTTTCAATTCACTCTCACGCTATCCTGAACCGAAATTGAATTACAAAAAATAGAAAAGCAAATGTAGTAGTAGAAATGCAGGCCATGTAGTTAAGTATGCCGTAAGTATTTTAGTTTCCAATGTAAGCGACACAACCAGTCATATAACACTTAATAATGATGCATGTTGCAATTTCTTAGCCTTGTTCCGAATATATTGGCATAATGATCAAATAAAGTGCGGGAACGTGCTTAATTTTTGGAACTCTGTGGGTTTAGCTAACAAAATACTGCTCCTGCATGGTTAGTACCTACTCAAGTAGATCCGTACTACGTAAAATGTTGCAGACTGGTTTAAAAGGAATAACACCATTCATGTAGATGTAGTGACAAACAATAAAGAATTCAGTAGGTGGACATAAAAAGAAAAGACAAGGCAACCAGTTAAATTAGGACTATGATTAAGACGTATTACATGCAAATACAAGTATAAACTGCGTTTCTAGTCGTAATATGTCTATATGATGCAACCACTTGAATGTCTGTTGCAATTTATGCAAGGCTAAAGACATTGCAATAGTAATATATTTGAAATAGAACCAAAATATACGCAGATACTTACATGTTACTACGTAGAAGGCACAAGATAATTTAGAGATGTATTTTGTCATCCTCAAAGAGGTTTTCAATGTTCAAAGACTCATTTGATCTCATTACGTAGCTGCATAACTTGGGTCTTTGACATTGATGCTGAATATTATTGGTAAAATTCGGAGAGAGGAAATCAGTTCAAGGTGAATAGATGATACGAAAATTTTCCACTGATTATCCCTTGCGTTGCACTGTCACCAAAGACTATAGGATTATACTAATCAAATCAAATGTAGCGTTTGGTATTTATGTCATTTCATACTAACAGTGTATAGCCTTGCAAAAAATATAAATTGCGCAATCCGTTTCATTATAAGATGATAACAATGATGCGAATTCCTACATTCTTATTACATATGTATGTACCACATATATAAGAAGTTTCCATTTATTGATACACAATGTATTAGTAAAATTGTTTTAGTGCTCCACTGATTTTGCTAACGTAAATTGCAACGGTTGAGATATTTATACCTACTTGAAGTATGAATTTTTGTGAATGTAGAAATCGCATAGCTAAAAGTGATAGTTTTGTTATCTGTAACTACATGTACAGTTCAAATACTTTAAATTGGCTGTAATTTGAAGGATAAACTTTTATGCATGGTATGTAAATAATGAAATCATAGGAAAATTTTTGGATCACTAACTGAGAAATATGGCGTTTGTTGCTGTGTGAGAATATTCAGATAAACATACTAAAGTTCTTAGTGGGTAGTGATGGAGTAGGTATAAGTTTGCTAGAGACTGCAATCTGAACGCGTGAAAAACCTGCAAAGAGAGATAGATAGCAGAATTGTGAGGTAATGCAGAGTAACGTATATGTAATGTTGTGTATCGTATAATACACATAATGTTTGCAGTTTTCTATGTAGTACAGATAGTATCGTATATTTTTACCACAATGTCTGAGAAAAATTCCAAATTTAGAACCGGGAAAGAGCAACTCTTTCGTTTTTGCATCTGGGACCTTGCCCAGTCAGTTCGAGAGATTTGAGTCGACGAAGGAGCGAGGAAAAGTCTTGGAGATAGTATATCCCCTGAACATACGTAAGCTCAAGCCGCACAACTTATCCCATTATGTAAGGAAAGTCTGAGTTACTCACAGTTCACTACATATTAATGTAGCTAATAGCATAAAGAAAAACAAGCCACAACAGCTCTTCGGCTTTCTCAGAACAGAGGACCAAGACCAAGTCATTCATAATGGATTTCTCTCAACTAAGTGCAAACTAATCTTACTCCTGCCTGCGAAACTCCTGAGAAGATTTTATTTAAATATGTGCATAGTAAATCTAACCTTAGAGCGCGATCCATTCATCCTTGCTAGTAATCTTAAAAAACATCTAATCTGCTGCAAACCTCATATATATAATTTTGCACGCTACCTACCTATCCAAACACTACAGAAACATAGACACAATACTTGAGGATACCTAAGCATATGTACTGTGTCGAGTCGACATTTTGCTGTAGACTGTGTGAGTAAGCGTAAAACTCTAAAACACATCTTCAGACCTGTGAACAAAATATATGCAGGAAGGACTATATAATGTCATTTGATGTAGTGATCTACATTGCTAATATACTACCCGTCCAACAACAACATGTAAAAACAACAGCCTTGTACTTGAAATCCTCCGTTCATTTCATTCTCTTTCTCTCCACAATCTCTTCATCTTTTGTCGTTATTTTCTTCTCATTAATCGTAAGTAGGCTTGCTGAATCTTCTCCAACAACTAATTTCTATTATTTATTTTCAATCCAGATGTTTTAACCTAGAAAACTAGTAAAGTCAGTGCCACGCCACAAAACTGACAACGCAAACGAAATACAAAGTTAATCAGAAAGCATCTTTTAAATCAAAAACAAAATGCGTCGACTACTTTACTTCAAGACACAGACACAGCCAAGATAAATGTGTCAAATTAATCCAAACCACACAGTCAGACATAGTAGCTCATACTTATAAGTAAGTCGTACGTTAGCAAATGCATTCCTCTCTACTTCGCCAATGTATGTAAGATTAACACATTTGAATCTTCGTTTACGCAAATGATGCAGCAAGCTGGCGTAAATTCAAAACTGTTTTCAATATCAATCCAAGAATCTAAGTCAATACTATAGTGCTGACAGATTTGAATAGCAACCCATCAGTTCTCTGCAAAAACACTCGAGAACAAACAAAATTTTTAAATGCTTGGCTTCCTTTGCATTTTTCAGTGGCAATAGAAAAACGCAAACCACTATGACTATTCTCGCATCTGACATCCTAACAATCTAGATTTCCATCTTGTCCTCAATGATTTACTGTACATGTTATTGTATTATTTGTAGTTATCTGTCTTTGTGCCTCATCATTACCAATTCACTTTGAATTTAACAAATCAACTACAATCTCAGTTATACCCATTATTTTCTGTTTGCACAAATAAGTGCTCAACCTACAATAGATGTAAAAAGGCTTTCTTTAGACGTCACTTCGGCTAATTGTTAAAAGTTTATCTATAAAAAATAAATGATATTAAATACAGATGTGCTATAAAGGTAGTTGGCTACTGAATCGTAATTCGATATTGTAAAATGAGCATTTTTATAACTGATTCTTGTAATATTTTTACATTTGACAAAAACTTCCGAGGCCAAGATGTATGAAGTGTGTCATATTACATCAAGATTTGTGATGCCATTTAAAACCCATTTTTAGTCATACATTAGAATATTAACATAACATTATGGTTACCATTGCTTGTAGAATACTGAAGACCTATTCTCTCAAATTGCAAAATTTAAACATCCTAGAAGTAGCATACCTAGCTTATAAAGGTAGCTATAAACAATAAGGTTGCCTTTCGCGATTCAAGATGTGTTTGTTTGTCAACAGTACAAATCTGAATAATAGACCGCGTAGGTAGGTATTTTGCAAAGGTAGGTGCAAAAGACAACATTTATTCAATGTTTCGGTACCACCACTCAACATCAACAACCCCAGGGGTAAAGTATTTATTTACTAGTATTGCATGGTGCATATTGCAGATTAGTTTGCTCAGGTATGTGTACACGCTATACACCGCTGCTGCTTTCAACTGTTTGTAAACATGTTATTTAAAGAGAAGATGATAACCTAAACAGTAATTTCATTTCATGCAGTAAATGCATTTATAGAACTTTTGGGAACTGAAAGCAGACAAAGTTTCTCAAAGCCACTGATGTGTTTACGTCTAAACTATTGAAACTTCCTATCCTAAAGAGGAACAGGATATGTATGCTGACATACCTATCATTACATTCATCAGATTATGAAGGTATTTCGCAAAAAATTTCTGTTTGAGCAACAGGTGAGGTTAGACACAAATTTTTACCATGCTAACATAAGTGCTCAAATGCACAACATGACGTATGTATTAGACTTACATTAGTGTACAGTTTTTAAAATACATCATGAGTAGTAAGCGATGTAATAGCAGAAATAAATAATGGTAACAATAAGTTATGCTGCACTGAATAACGTTTTTAGTGTTAACTTAATTAACTTTAGTGTTCATTACACTTATTATGAATATTTACCACAGAATTTACAAGCAAATCGAATGTTTGATACACGAAGACTTTTTTAAGGACTAATAGTTAATAGTTAATAGTTCGGCTTTATAGTCAACTTGAGCCCACAGATACACACAGGTATCTGATAAGTGAGATACGAAATACGAATCGTACTCACCTCTCTAACGCCCCATGACTGGAGTCTCCTTTCTCAAATTGAGAATAAAGGCAAGGTGAATTTATATCCCGTTTTAACAGACTTATGATGGCCGAAGCTGTCAGTCTGCCTTGCCAAGGATTCTATTGACACTCGTGCCAGGTAAGTGCAGCGTACTAAGCCTATAGAACTATTTTGGCACTTTAGGAGTGAGGCGACTTCTTACGGTACTTATGGAACTCAATCCACCCCCTCCACGGTCATTCACTTCCGTACTTATATTATACACCGAGCCAAAGTGAAAACCAGCCAGCAGGCCTAGGATTCGAACCTAGTGCTAATTGAGATGCAAAGGCGAGTTAAGCTAAGTTTTGGTCAGCCGCTCTCCAGACCGAGCTACTCTGGCTGGCTATGACATGTGTCTGAGATAACACAGACAAACAAAATACAGTAAATGGCTTGGGAAGCACAATTCAAAGTAAACAATCTCCATACATTACGATTTCGCTTTAATTGTAATCATGACAAACATGACTCTTGATATTAAATAAGTTAGTTCGTTTTAGAAAACATGAGCTTTCAATTTTATTCAAGCTAGGTATTTTCCCTTTCTATGTACCTATATGTATTACAGAACAATGCTCACACTAGATTACACGTGCATGTAGTATTAGATAAAATATGCGATGTAATAATAGTGGTATTGAATATTGAGGAAAACAAGTTTTGCGTGCAGAATCAATTTAAAATGAACAAAGTACACTAACACGTAATCTACATAATATATAAGCAGTAATTGTATTCCCACTTAATGGACTATGCAATTAGCATATGTGTGATGTAAAAATTTTGTACATGGGAATAATTGTAGTATTTAGACTTAAATAGTTAGCAGAACACTTGTGCAAGTACATTTACTAACAAAACTCACGCATGTAAACCTAAGGATATAGATACGTGCATGCATAGATTACATACCTATATACATCATAATATCCACACTAGAAAGATGAATGAAATCCTCAGTACACAGATTGTACTTTGTACTCATAACATCTAAGTGTTATCCTGCGGCTACTCAATGCTACCTTCATCTACCCATTTGCTACTATTTGCACGAATTTTGCAAGGTTGTTTGTGTTTTGGATTTCTGATTCTGACTTCTCATATAATATGATATGTATGCTTACACATATAAGCTTTGTGGTTATCTTTTGACATGTCTGAAATGGTAAGCCTTGAAGCTAATAAGCCTACACAAAGGAGTATACGTGTCAACAACAATGCAGTAAAGTCAAATTGTCTGAAATCTACCTACTCTATTATGCAGATTAGTGCACAAATAGTCTAGTAATAGTAAATATTTTCAATAAGGTTGTATTTATTTTGCTGTAGGTACAAGATATCACAGTTAGGTACCTTTTATTTGTCGATACTTCTGTTTGCAATAAAATAACAGCGGAACGGCAATCATCCTTTCTCTCATCTGCTCTGGTTTACTGTATCATTAATTACTTGATTTCGACTTCCGAGTTTTGATTGCTGTGAGAAGTGAAATGGAAAACATAAATTAGACAAGTAATAACAAACTGTAATAATCTTCATTGTTGCCTTTTAACATTTTCATTATAATATCTTCGTTTTCACTCTCTTGACATATGCTTAGAGTCATACACTTTCAAAAGCCTTGTGTTGACCTGATTGAACCACAAACTGATAACCAATACTGCACTAACCCTATCTCTTAAGAGATTACACTACAATAAAATACAGTTTAGGAATGCGATTGAAATTTCTATTAGTATCATGTAACATGAGGCAGTCCTTGTGAATTAGAATTGTAGGCCATCAAAAAAAGATAGATACGGAACAAAGAATAGTAGCAATTTACTGCAGTTAAATATAACGGTTACAGTTAGCTTTACATTTCATGTTATGTTGCTTACTCATTCAAATATTATTCGGTTCACCTAAGAGCTAAACTGCAATTTTGATTGTTTAGCCGTCCGTTCATCTCTATCTAAAATACATTTATATCGTTACTCATGTCTTCTGGCTCTCTTCAGATGTAGCAAGTTCATTTACTTGCTCTTGGTACTGTAATGCATTCTCATGTGATATATTCATGATTATTGTAATTGTTCAGTTTGTTTTTGAATGAAAGCCATTTTTGTCTGATTAATGCTCTGTACGGAGACACACATACGTATTTACAAGCTCGCAAAATATTTACATACTTTATTCGTGCTGCGTTAGCTGTTAAGTATTTTTTTAGCCAAGGTTTCTCTAGCATTCTGCTATGCACTCATCTCAATATGGAGTTTTGCTCACTCATAGCAATTGTGGAAGGCTAAATCTATTCCCCAACAGTACTTCTATTCAGAACCCAATGTAATGTCCTACATGTTTTTATTTTTACTGTACGTGATATTGTCACTTGTCAGTTAACGTATAGCGTATGAATCACAACTTTAGTAGCAGTAAAGTAGTAATTGCTATTATTACATTTCTTTGTTGCAATATTTGTGGTAATCGGAATCTTTGCTATTTACAAAACTGTAGTCGCAGAAAAATAAAGCTACCTATTCCTATTGCATACTTTTCCGCAGTACTATTTGACGAGTATTAAAAACAACAGCTTCAATGATCATGGTATCAAGATTCAAGAATCAAGTGGTACATCCTTTATTATCGCAGTATATTGTGCTTAAGATCGAAAAATGTGATTTTTGATACAATGGTCCTTTAGTTCACATCAATTCGCGATATATTCAATTGGAATTCGTGATGTATCATGTATAGTATTCTTCCATTTGAATTTTCATTTGATTTTGAAATCGAACCCGTCTTACTTCTGTATTACAGCACATCACATGTGCAAAAATCGTAGTGCAAATTGTAATGTGCTATATGATATTTTATGTAAAATTGTAAAACGAATACCATTTAGTAATACCATGCGAACATTGTACACAGCTACCGCAGGCTATAAATGTCTGTACCAAGCAAGAGGCAACCTTGAATAAATTGCAATGACATCACCATGCATGCAGTACATAGAACATTTTCATGAGCATGACAGCATCAATATCGTCCTTACTTTAGAATATTATTATTATATTTACTCATTGTTCCTAATATTGTGGATATTATATGCTATTTATAATAATGCTTTGTCATTTTATGATGATCTTTATTTCCATTATGTGTACAAACGATTGGACCGCTCGATGATAATACTGATATAATAGTAAGGAAAATATCGAACAAAGGATCACAAAGCATGAATTCATAAGGCTGGAGCAAATAAAGAGTACAGACAAAATATAGTAGACAACGTAGGCTTAACTACTTATACCTATAACTTCTATTATTGATTATGTGCTTAAATATTATTCAATACTGCATTACTTGCTGCTAAGATGCTATGCTCTCTGTGTCTGTGTATATTATAGAGCGTGTACAGGCTTGCACTGGTTATAGACGTCAGAGGTAATGTAAATTATCTCCATCGATCTCTGTGACATACACCAGATCTATCTTCAAAAATATCTAGAATAATAATGTTAGTAATGCATATACAACGTATTGCTACATGTTGAACTGATAGCTAATCTGTTATGCAGGAAATATACCTTTGTGAGACATCCACAAGAACATTCTGATTACAGAAATTAAGTAATGGTTGGCAGTGTTAGAGCAGTAACTATAAACATATTTTAAGTTTCACCAATTAGTGTGGGCGATTGTAAATTTGTAATGTGAAGGTAACATTTAAAATGCACTATGGACAGATAATATTACACTAACAATTAGGTGTTTGATTCTTGTGCTGCAATAGGAAAAGAAGATGGAGTGCTGATTGCACTTTACTATCCATTGTAAATCACAAGCATAAGCTTCCGCATCAAAAATCATAAGTACCAGCTTAGCAATGGAAACGAGAACATTAGGCTACTTACGTACAGGTACATCATTCATCAAGATAAACACGAAAAGGTGTGTGCCAAGCAATTTATGTGACCCTGTGTTTTGATTAGGTGCAATATGTATTTGTGAAGGTACATACTCTGTATTTACTTTATGCACTTTTATTTTTATGCAATATCAATCCAATCCACTAAGGTTTAAATTAACTTAAGTAGGTAGTAATAATTTTCTTGCATTATTTTTTAACCCACAACGACCTGAGAATTACATACCAAACTGCAATGCTAACGATAAGTAATAAACTCTTGGTAATAAGACTACCTTGAATACAATGAAAATAAAAGTGAATTTACAATACATTAAATTCCAATCATATAGGTATGGTACTTTAAAGGTAGAACCAGTGATGGGCACATCACATCAAAATGTGATGTGGTCCACATCAATTTACATTTGATTTACACATCACACATCACATCACATCACTTTTTTCCAAAGTGATGTCACTTCACACATCACATCACATCACTTTTTTCCAAAGTGATGTCACTTCACACATCACATCACATCACTTTTTTCCAAAGTGATGTCACATCACACATCACATCACATCACTTTTTTCCAAAGTGATGTCACATCACACATCACATCACATCACTTTTTTCCAAAGTGATGTCACATCACACATCACATCACATCACTTTTTTCCAAAGTGATGTCACATCACACATCACATCACATCACTTTTTTCCAAAGTGATGTCACATCACACATCACATCACATCA
This sequence comes from Yoshiicerus persimilis, assembly GCA_020352615.2. Taxonomy (NCBI): domain Eukaryota; kingdom Metazoa; phylum Arthropoda; class Collembola; order Entomobryomorpha; family Tomoceridae; genus Yoshiicerus; species Yoshiicerus persimilis. The sequence goes on along the minus strand of CM036940.2, from coordinate 30,036,037 downwards.
CTTTTTTCCAAAGTGATGTCACATCACACATCACATCACATCACTTTTTTCCAAAGTGATGTCACATCACACATCACATCACATCACTTTTTTCCAAAGTGATGTCACATCACATCAAACATCACATCACTTTTTTTCAAAGTGATGTCACATCACATCAAACATCACATCACTTTTTTTCAAAGTGATGTCACATCACACATCACATCACATCACTTTTTTCCAAAGTGATCTCACATCACACATCACATCACATCACTTTTTTCCAAAGTGATCTCACATCACACATCACATCACATCACTTTTTTTCAAAGTGATGTCACATCACACATCACATCACCACACAAGTTGACGTGATGTGATGTGTGGTGATGTGACATCAAATTACACATCACACCAGAATACTCGACAAAAAATAAAGTTTATATATATATGTACGATATATGCTAAAGTGATTATAAAACCGGTTATAGTTATAATTACTTTCTGATTGTTTTTTAATCGCTCTGACTGCGCTTGCCTCTCTATACACTAATGTATTTGTAGAGGTCAAGAAGTGCCGTTCTGTGTCCGGCATTTCAGAATGCTCAATGCCCAATAAGCAAAAAAATTATATTATTGTCAGACAAAAATCTGAACACTATCCTCGCGACAACTAAATTATCCTAGGATAATTATGATTACACGCGCATGTTTCGACTACACGTTTGTTAAGGAGGGGTAAGGGGTTTTAAAATCCCTGATTGGGGGAGAATGGCTATACGGAGAGTTTTGGGGTAGACATTTTTGAAATCGACCTATATTTTTCTAGCGGCTATGAGGGCTTGATTTTCAAAAATGTTTTTTAAGGGGGAAATATTTGGGGTCCTTTGGAGTGGGAGAAATACATTGAAAACGTGTATTTCTATTTTTCTTACATAGTTGCAAACTGAAATTCAAAAAAAGCGGCCTCATAACCGCTGCTAAATTTTCTTCTCTTTTTTTAAACATTTTTTTGAAACGCGTACGTTGCTTCAAAATCCCAAAATCATATCTTTCCGAAAACGTCGGCCAATTTCATGTGAAGGAGCTTGTCATAGAGTAAAATATATGGCAATGTGATAAAACCTTCAACGGAGTAAATATGTACAGAATCGAGTGGAGTTTTACATAGAAGATAATACTCTATGGTTGAGGGAAGCGCGTGAAGGAGTGAGTCTCAAATGGGAAAACAGAGACAAACTGCATTTCAGAGCTCCTTGTGGGTTTGCTCCCCTACTTTTTGAAATACACCATTTCCCCCTTGCACTGACATCATCAAAATTCAAGTGTAAACCCCTCCTTAACACTGTACGTTGATGTTTTAGCTTCGTTCTCGCGTGAAACACGCTGTTTAATCGTAGGTTAATATAAACCATTTCAAGACTGGGTGTAACAAAGTATCGTAGTCAATATATGGTAAGCAAACTTATTAACATGCGGATAACCAAAATATTTGACCTTACACTGAACCTCATCAAGATCTAGGCATATTCGAAGTTTGAAATCATTATCTCAATCCGCGCCGAAGTTACCACATTGACAGACAGACAGACTGTCACGGGCATTCTCTTAAAGCATACACCGGCATCAGTGAAATTTTGCAATGCTGTCGTGGGGAAGTGTTACTTAGTTCTGTTGCGTATGGGCTATACAGGGATGGCCCTAACTGACGCTCCATAGGACGAAAGACTAAAGCTGGCAACAATGCAAATTATCAGCTGCAATAAAAACCTAATTGAGCGGGTAAACATTGGAGCATATTATTAACATTGTCGCAACTTTAGTCTTTTGTCCTGTGGAGCGTTACTTAGAGCCAACCCTGTATTATGGTTAACTGTTATAACTAACATACATTGAGGAGATTGTAACTGAGCTTGGACGCACGGGTGTTGTATTTGTATACTGTACTCAGTTTTGAATCCTGCAAAAACAACACGCCTACTAATACATGGAACTGTAGACTCTGTAATTGAGTCTCCATTTCTGAAACCGGTTGACCTATTGACACCATCGTCGAACTTGAACTTCTAATGAACCTTAAATAGATAGTATAGCTTTCGATTGATATATTAACTAGGTAGATTGTAACGGGCATCGGCGTAAACTATCTACTCATTAATGATCTCTGAAAATAAGTATAATCCTCGTCTCTAGACTTTTACGTTTAATATAAATAAATAGCAATCATTGGAATGTATGTCGACATGTGTGATGTTTGATGTGGACACACATCACATCACATCAAACATCACATCACTTTTTTCCAAAGTGATGTCACATCACATCAAACATCACATCACTTTTTTCCAAAGTGATGTCACATCACATCAAACATCACACCACTTTTTTCCAAAGTGATGTCACATCACATCAAACATCACATCACTTTTTTCCAAAGTGATGTCACATCACATCAAACATCACATCACTTTTTTTCAAAGTGATGTCACATCACACATCACATCACATCACTTTTTTCCAAAGTGATCTCACATCACACATCACATCACATCACTTTTTTCCAAAGTGATCTCACATCAAACATCACATCACATCATCAAACTTCGCTCGAAAAAGTGCTCTAACGTGACCACATCAAACATCACATCAAAAAGTGATGTGATGTGCCCATCACTGGGTAGAACGAATGTTTGAATAGTATGTAGTAGGTATTAGTTAGTATATGCCGAATAATGTCATGTCAAATCCTGATGCTAGGTTGATGTATGGCTACATGGTCTTGGAAATTTTACAATGCCTAATTAAGTGTTCAAGGGGAATAGTAAATAAAGATTGATACCTGCTTAATAGTTAAACACGTACATGGTAGAGTATATTATATTTTACATACTGCTGCTTTATTCAGCTACGTTATAATATTACTTGCATGTAAGCAAGAGCAAGAATTAATGAATGCTGCTTTTACTTAGCTGTCAGTGTAGTGCCAAAAGATAAAGGAAAGACTATGGAATACCGCTCTGTAATCTCTGTCATAGTTACACTACACCACAGTGAGCTCGAGTGAGATCAGTGCAATAAAGGCTCAACTGATAGAAATAGAAGTGATTATATCTGTCTGTATTATGATAATAATCGTGTTGCAGATAGCGTTGTAAATGTAAGCTGTTCATACTTCATATTTCATACGCTTTATTTTTTGATTATGATTCATGATACGCTTACAGTGTTGTCTTCTAAGGATCTTATACAATATTCTACCATTGTGGGTACACAGTGTGGTTTACTGTTTACATTTTGATTATGTCTAATGTTCGTGCATACAATAACAACAGCAATAAAGACAAGTAAAATCTACTAATACTTTTAGTAATGTTGGTATGTAACAGTCTTGTGAAATGTACTTTAAACAAAGACAGTTGTAAAATTGTATGTTCTTAATTGTAGTTTAGATAAATGTTACAGCTCATTGTGGCCTTACTGGCTAGGCTTACTCTTACAGAGTTTTGGCGTAAATACAGTTTTTATGTAGGTTTGCCTGTACAAAATACTGCAACGAACAGAATTATTACTGATAAAAATGACCAATTCTATTACATGGTGCATTGTTAAACTAAACCAAAGTGCAATAAAGAATGCCGAGTAAAAGTGTAGCGATACAATGCTTGGCAATTATGAATTGAACTTATTAGTGTGTCAGATTGGCTTTATGAATCTGCAGCACATGTACCCTGTATTGTGTACACCATGCGTTGTCTGAGTATTCATTCAATGCACATTAGCAAGGAGAGTTGTAGCGTTACTTACAGATGTAATAACGGTATGTAATCTCGAAGTACGCAGTGAATGTAATGTTCCATAATCGCTGTTTAAGTATACATAAGTTGAACAGAAAGAACTTTCGGCAGTTTTCTGTGGCTTACAGTTTTTTGTCCGTTGCTTATAATTGGAAGGATTTTATGAATGTACTGCTGCAAATGTTGCAACTTGCACCTATCGGTCACTTTCTGTCTGCCTTGTTATATAAGCTGTACAGATTAGATATGAGTAATTATTAATACCTCCTGCGATTAGACATTACAAATTGTAATTGCAATGTATTCATATAAAATACGTAATTTATTTTATAGTGTATCACTTTTATAGGTTGGAAAGGTACATTAGAATATAAAAGTGTATGTAATAATGCCTACTTACATATTTATATGTAGATAGTTAAGATTTCGAATAAGTAGAGGAGAAAACATTGATTTCCATTCCTATCCAAGCCAGAAAACTATGTGCATTATTTATCTTGACTAAAACAGACTTAATTTGTTCTACATGAATGCACTTTAGTGTTCGTGTGGGTAGTAGGAGGTGGGCAAGTATAAATATTCATTATAAATTAATTCAATTCTAATACTAAATAATCCTAATTAATGTAAAAGTCAATACGTGGTAGAACTACGACAAGTTAACAAACAGACGCCATCGCAGGCATTCATTCCCATAGAAGTAAGACAAGACGAGAGAAACGAGCACGAACTGAAATCAGGCCGAGTAAAGTAAAACTAAAGGAACCAAACTAAATAAATGTTATATGAATTGAATTGAGATAGACAGATTTGCTTAGTTGTTGGCATACTAGAATTTCCCTAGAGCCAAGCTACCGAGCTACTTGGATTGCATCCTTACCTGCCTATATCACATAAAGGCTATGAAAGTGTTTGGAATAATAAATAATATAAAGTAAGTAGCTAAAGAAATGCATAATAAAGTATACTCTTACGTGAGTAACTACGCGACTGGAATATATGCATTAAAATGAAGGTGTCTATCCACATTTATTATTGAGTTGGGTAGACGTGTATTAGACAGGAACACGTTCAACCTGAATTCGCAAAATATAATGGATATAGAACTCTGAGAGAGTGGAGTAATACAAAAGCTTGGTAATGTAATGTAAATGCATCAAAAGTACCTAGCTATGTGTAGTGCATAGGCAGACACGAATAAGAATCGGCTAGAGATGTATGTATAATATGCATTCTACTTTATATACAATACATTTTAGAGAAGCAAACCTTACCATTTACCTTCTACAGCTATCTAAACACACAGAGAGACAGGCTAGGTCCACTAACACTGCATACTACAGTACAATACTTATTACCGTGTAAATTTGTGACTGCATGCTGATGCCTATCTGTGTGTGCTGTATGTATAACTTTTATAATACCTGTTTAAGGATGTATGTACCTATATAAGTCATCTTGATTTGATTCAATAGAATAAATAATATTATATGTATACCGAATAGATAAGCTTAAATAAAAAACTCCTATTTCGCTTCAGGAACGTAACTAAACTGAAGCTTAACTTATATAGATTAAATATAATGGAAAAACTGAAACTAAAGGTTTTGATATACATACATACATATATACATACATAGGTAGATTTTTCGATTTAGTTTAAGAGAGGGTAAACGAATGGACTTGTTTTGTACCCCGTCAGTCAGTTATTGCTCGCACATACAGTCGGTTGGTAGTGCAGGTAGGCTACATAACTATGTGTGCGTAAAAACAAGCAAATGCACAACTTGTGTTCATTTCAATTGTTCATGTTCTTGTATTAAGCCGTATTAAGCTAACCAAAGTAGCATTATAAGCCCTATAAACTGTTCTGTCCAGTTCTTTTGTGCATGTTCAACTATTCGTTTAGTTACACTAGACTTACGCTTATAAAAGACTGTTTTGTTTGTGTGTGTAAAAATACACCTGTTTTACTTGGAGTGAGTACTTAGTCTTGGTCATCCGATGTTCTAAGTAATTAATCACTTAAAGACAACAATGAGTTCATCTACTAAAGCGGTATGTTGCGTTATTCGATATACATAGCCATTTCCTTATTTTTATACGAAATATATTTGATAGGTTTGTGTCTAAATGTATATACTGTATACCTAAGGACGAAAGGACGTAGATATAGTAGAAAGATGCCTTTGCGAAGAAAATTAGCAAAATTGTTGCTTAATAAGTCAGCGGGAGTTTCGATTCTCCGTGGATACTATTTGGGCAGGGCTGGGCCACCTAGTTTATATTGCATTGTATATTGATTCCTTGCAATTCATAGTACTAAACATTAAAAACTGTCCGTTCAATTTTCTTGTGCATAGTTATAGTTGGTTTGGTTGTGTCTTATTCTTTGATGTCTAATGGTAAATGGACTAGGGTAATTAGATAGATTAGAAAATTGGGCCGGTCGATATTCCCATTCTGAGAATAGAAAAATTTCGTCATTTCACATTTGTGTCGTGGCTGGAAATCGGCTTGTATACCTGACTTGATGAATCAGACAATTATTTATACCTGGTCGAATATTTGTAGCGTAAGTCTTGCGGTTTTGAATGCCGTACTGTCAACGAGTACAGTAAAGATTGAATTTACGCAATCTTCCTTTCCTGCATGCTAAATTGCTATTTGCTGTCGCTGTGACTGTGTAGTGGTTTCATTGTTCCATTGTTGCTAAACATTGTAACACTGTAAGTTTATTTGTTTATTTACAATTTTACTTCAAAAATCACTTTTAAGTGTGGTTCTTACTTACCGTGTCTATAACCAATCTCATTTTAAAGCCCATTTGTATTATTTTTAGGCACTTAGTCTTAGTCATTCTTATGTTATCTTCTCATACATGTTTAGTCACAATAATCAGTAGTTTGCACTAAATGTTGTGTAGTATAAGTATACTTATGTAAGTACTAATACGCGTACACAAGTATACATAAATGCTAGCTATAAGTACGAGCTTAGTAATTGTAGATATGTGTTGTAGATAATTGTTAGAGTCGATAGTTAAAATTGTTTGTCACTTATCATGCACATTTATTTCACTCCCTATATATTCGTATAAAATATTGACATAAATAATGACAATTTGTTTGTATAAAATGAGTACAGAACTTTATTATGTAGACATGATAAGCAGATACCTATGTGCGTGCTAAGATGACTTTGGTTTTCGTCACTTGCAAATATTACGAGCAGTTAATCACTGTCTAAAAATGATATCAGCTAACCGAATCTGTTTTCAAAGTGATATAACAACCAGAATTACCAGTAGCATTCATTATCTTGTGGTTGTTGCATCAAGCCAATGGTTTAAACAACACATATGCAATTGTCATTTAAGTATTCTAAAATAAGAATTAAGCTTTAATACGTAACAAAAAATTGAAACACTAACTATAACATTAAAACTGACTATATGAAAATATTTTTGGCCCATTTTATTATTATGCAAATAGTATAAATAGGAAACGGCACAATTTGTGCCGGGTTATATCTAAGTCTATATAGACTAGAGTAAAGCAATTGATTGTGAATAACCTATAACCATAAATATTATTAAATATAGGGTAATATATGTATGCACGCAAATCTAACTGCTGTTCATTATGAGTTATGATTGATTGATTGCTTTTTAATCAAGGGTCAAATTAATTTGTACCGTTTTGACAAAGCAAGAAAGCTGCAATTTGCAAAGTCAAGGGCAGGCCACCACTCTCAGTTGTTTCTGTTCACCCACCCAGTCTGTGTAACCAACACTTAATGGTTTAGTAGACACAGACCTATAAAAATAGAACTGATAGACAACCACAGCCCTTATGGAAGCTCATTAACGATGGTTATTACAGAGATATACCGATAGATAGTTATTAGACAGATAGAGAAATATTTTCGTTTTAATCGGTCAACTAAATAAAAGATTTTTGAAATTACAAAACATATCTTACATTTTAAAGTGCAAAAGAAAAACCTATAAGTTAGTATTTTTGGTCTACACTACAAGCAAGAATTTTTTACATCTTTTTAACTGTTTTCGTATTCAATGTGTTTTCTTTTAATGAATATTACTTTAGAAGTAATCACGCAATTACTGAGTGTTTTTCTTTTATTTTGCAGAATTCTACCACCACAACCACAAAGACTACGACCATGACATCACGGAAGCTATATGGAAAGGATTTATCCGATTATGACAACATGGATGTGGACGAACTTCTTTCCCAACTAACAACTGAGGAACTTGACATTCTTTCCCGAGAAGTCGATCCAGATGTAAATTAATTAGTCAAGCTCTCACTATTATTTCTACCACTTGTTTTTGTCGGTTATTTAAAAATATTCCAATTGGCCATTTTCACTAGGTTCTTATTTATATGTTTGAAGTACTTTATGAAAATGGTCAACTTATCTCTTGTCCTTCAGTCATTAATACTGCATGCTGACTGATCAAATTAAAATAAATATTTCCAGGATTCTCTTTTACCTCCTGATCAAAGAAGCAGTTACCTCTGTAATAAGGACGCTACCGGTCCATTGGATAGAAAACAGCTGATTGACCATATCAACAAAATTGCATTGGAGACCCCTGATATACCGGAATTAAAACCTTATATTCCTGGGACAATTAGAGGGAAGAAATGGATTGCTCCTGAAAAGCCCCTGACCAAACAAGAAGAGGAAATTGCAGTCGACATGGGAGATGAATACGAATCTGCTTTGACAAATGCCTCCGAAGAAGAATTGGTTGATCTTGCGGGTATGTGTATTTGTATTCTCAAAACACTTCTACTTCAAAAGCCTAATATAATTTTGCCATGTATTAAATAGCAAATGCAAAACAGAATTGGTCAAAACACTTAATGTCAATGTGCGATTTGTTTCTTAGTTTTCTGCACCATTAAACTGGTTACACTAAATTTCAAATATTTTTAAAGCTATTTTGGGTTTCCACTCCATGATGAATCAAGAGCAATACCACAACTCCTTGCTGAACAAAATTCAACCGAAAGGGTTAGGTTGGAATGGAACAGCTAAAGCCTACCAACCGAAACCAATGCCTTTCGAGCCACCGAATATGACAGACGTGGAAAAATCTATTAAACAACTGGAGGATGACGACTATACTTTACTAAGCTTGAACTTCAATAACATCCACGTAGGTCCAATAAAATTATGAGGAAGTATGCTTCCTTTACTATTAGGAATGCATAATGTGCCACCAGTTGGGCCTTGCTTATCATAATTAAGTAATTCATGATACGATTTACGTCATTAATTACATCCTTGATATTTTAGATGTCAGTAGAGCAATTGACGGCAATATTTGAAGCTCTTAAAACCAACACCCATTTGGAATCATTGAGTTTATGTAACACCGGGCTAACTGATAGAACTGGCCTTCTTCTGGCCGATGCCCTCACACTGAACATGTCCCTCCGAACGATCAAGTAAACTATTATTACTTATGTGCATTAGTATATGTTCTAAGGACTAAGGAGTTAGCAGTTCTGCTTTTGGAATTCCTTTCTTAATTGTGAATGTTTTTAAGGTTACCACATTGTTTTAAATGTTGTGTAGATTGTGTTTTATACTGCACTCAAGGAGCAATTTGGTTGAGTTGACGAACTTAATCTATTTTAAGAGAAGATAAAACATACTGTAGTGTCTATAGAGTAGGCAGTTTATTATAGTAGTAAATGTAAAGGTCAAAATAATGTAATTTTGCCCAGCAATGTAAATTAAGTTTCTTGAAATAATTTTTTAGTGTGGAGACGAACAACTTAAGCCCCACTGCATTGGTCGCATTGATAAAATCTCTGTTGAGTACCAGATACATTGAAGAATTCAGAGCGTCCAACCAAGTAAGTTGAACTTTGCTCGTTGTATTGTAATTTTGTGTTTAAGAGTTGGTCTGGTCTAGCGTATAAGTTGGTTTTTAAGGTTTATAGTCAAACACTGTTACTAGAATTGCAAAAGGCAAGTTGCCAATGCCAAATCACTCCGTTTACACTCTCATCGTTTGCCATAGCTTTGCATTTTTCCAACTGCACGGATGAGATAGGTTAGGCTATGTTGTACTCTATTGTACTCGTTTTAAACTGTATTTTATAATATGTATTAAAGTAAAGAATTTTTTGTGAACCTTCACAGAGACAGCAAACACTGGGAAATAAAATCGAAATGGAAATCACAGGTTTGGTGGAGCAAAATCCAACAATTCTTCGGATTGGTCTTCATTTAGAATACAACGATGCCAGAAACCGAGTTGCCACACACCTACAACGAAACCTTGACAGAAGTAAGCTTTGGTTACGATTTTTATTAGCATTTATTTTCTGAAAAGCAAACATAGTTATCCATACATACATTTTATGATGTAACTATTTTCACTTTCATTTAATTTAGCATCCAAAGTACTCCGGTAAAAATCGTAAAGTAGGGAATAAGTAGTTTTACATCATTTGCTGCCCTTTCAATGTCTTTTCCCAGACAAACTTTCCCATGAACATATTTGGTTGTAGTTATCTACTTGGACATGAGTCAACTATTTCTGTTTGCGTTGTATGTAAAGAGCATTCGTGAGCCAAATTATTATTTTGAGCGTTCTTTCTCGTTCAAACTACATTGCCCTTTACTTTGCAACTTAAACGCATTACTCTGCTGATCAAATGCTAAAAGTTAATTACATGCAAAATACTACAGTGCACTTTTCTAACTATTCAAACCAGGAACAAGGAAATACTCATGGGTATAGTACTTACTACGTATTCTTTTATAAAAACGTTTTCCCAAACATTTGTTCTTTTTCATGTGCCTATATACTGACTTACTGACATTGAAAGTGGAGCAATTGGCGGAATAAAGCTTAGGAAATGAATAGATCAGCCGAAATTTCTCTTCGATTGTATTTATGCACATTATGTAGAAGTAGTTTAGGCCGTTGATTTGTTTACCGCAGCAAAAGGGAACATATGGAAGGTCATCCCTTTTATGCCTGAATATTAGACTAAAGGGCAAATTGTAGCAGTTGAACTCTTAAAGCGACTTTCCTACATATCTCTGACTGTGAAGATATCCTGTATACTATTGTACACCTTCCATTGTGAGATGCGGGAACTATCTATAAATTTGTAATATTAGATGAGCTAATGGAGTGAATGAGTGAGTGAAAACGAACTTTTGGTAATAATTAGCAACTGTAAACTGTAAGTGTAAACAAAGCTTCTTCTTGTGACTGTCTCTTTCTTTTATTTCTTTCATCTGTTTCTCTCCACCTATCTGCACCCACTATGATTGACTATGAATCGAAATCCAGAGCGTCTTAGCTTGAGGGTGAAACTCAGAAAGGACCAGGATGGTGGTATCCACATAGTCGAAACAAAATGAGCACCCCGGTGTAAGACTCAACTCTCATATAATTTCCAGTTTCCGTTTATGTGTTTCGGTTTTTACACCAACCAACTGACCTTTAAACACTTTGCCGACGGCTCCGGCTCAGTACAACATCCTGTCCTCAATGTGTTTGTTATATTCTTAGTAACAGCTTTTGCTAAATCGGTTGAAACGAAGTAGTGTAGCCCAGTCATAAACAACACAAAAGAGAGGCTAAATCATCCTTTTGTGTTTGGTTAGACTACAAAAATACGTAGGTGCTGACGAAGGAGTTGTGACGACAGCTCTTGGGTTGCTAAAAGACAACTTACTACTTTTGCATTTCCGAAACATAATTAAATACGTAGTGGTTCGTAAAATTTTCCTACTGCGATCAAATAAACACCTACCTAGTTTTTCGTTTCTTATAGCGTATTTTTAATCTATGATTTGCCCTTCACCTCAACGCAATTGCATATCATTTGTTTACTCTGATTCGCAATTGCTATTTTTTATTTTTCCCCTTCCTTCTTTCAGTTTTTCTATTTATTATTATTTTCGCAATTTATGTATCTACAGTCGTATACATTTATTGACCTGTCTCGGCAAGTTTAGCTTACAGTTTTGATTAATTAATGTGATTGATTGTGGTCATTACCGGTGTAAGACTAGAAAGAAGCCAACTGTGAGGTTTATCGTTTCGAGTTTCAAGGTATCCCCTCTTACTACTTATTGCATCTCTCTTAAATATTAGTGAAATGATTTCATCTGTGAAAATTGCATTCATTGCCATGTAATGTTTGCCTGGTGGAAAGATAACTTACTATACACCGAATTTGAACCTAAACTAATTGTGTGAATTAATTTTGACCTAACTACCTAATTATTCTTTGAAACGGTTCTTAGCCATAAAGGAGGGTACGGCATCTTGGTTAAAATTGGTTGAACATTTGACTATTCAATAGCACAGGAGAACCAGCCGAAAAAGATTACTATTATGTAACTCTACCATTCTAACTTTTAGAACTGTAAAGCATGGAGTGTGAAAAGTGTGGAGTGTGAAATACTAATTATGTAATACAATCAATGATTTACAACTTACTGATAATACTAACCTATCCTAATTGCATGTGTATTTTCTTTGTGTGATTTAGTTCGTTTGAAACGAATCGGTCGAGAGAAGTAAATTCTGTATGTGGATGACTTTAAACAACTCCAAAGACAGGTAATTTTCTCGGAATACCCGAGATCGAGTTTGTCACCACCACTGTTAAAGTTTATGAGTGGGTATGCGGTATGCCTTAAGATGTATGCGTTGTATTTGTGGTTAGGAAGACTTTTTAGGATGACTCCAAAGTATATAGGTAGTATTCTCTTTTTCTACTTTCAACTATCTGAAATCTAATAGCTACGTGCTATGGCTAAGTCTATTCGAAATGATTCAATAAGACTGACTCTTGAAATATCCTGGGGAAAGGATGATGGAAATGGGACTTACTTTAGGTTTTTCTACTATTTGTTATGTACTGTAATTGTACTGTACCGTATTGTGTACCCTGTGTATACCTATGTGCTGTCTGTTCCCTTTATGTAGACATGTCTGTCTTTTAATTTGATTTCAGAGCGCAGATCAAAGCGAATTGGTTGAACATTACAAATGACACAAGAAAAAGAGACTTACATTTGAGAGAAAACACAAACAAATGTCGTCAGTTCAGTTCAGTTGTGTGTTTCATGCATTAAGCTCATTATAATGTACTATCTATTGTATTACCCTATCTTCTATATATATTTTGTTCTCGTATGTACTATAAATAACTAAAGAATCAATAAAACTTGTAAAGATCACAAAAATAGTTTAATGTCTTGGGAAAGTAAATATTAGATCGTTTGTGAGAGATACCTGAAATATCGTCATTATTAATATGGAAGCATATACTCCCAACATTAACTAAAAATGTTATACAATTAGCTATACTGCTATACTGATACTATTCTGAATACGCACTATAACTTAAATATTATATTTAAGTATTATATTTAAAGTTAGGTTTGTATTGTGTCGTTTTGGTGTCGTGACGTGAATACTAATATTTACATAACTGTATATACCTAAGTATTATTATTGATAGTAACTGATGGACGCATTCTGATCTCCCCCGTCCTATTATAATAAATTGTATATAATCTTATATTTACGGAAGAGATTAATTATCTAGTAGTTTCAAGTTTCAAAGTGCAGTGTTTTCTCTGCTGACTGAATTGACTGATTGTGAGTAAGTGTAGAAAAGAAAAGGAAATCTTATAAGTTGTCAAAGAAAGAAAGCATAAGTGAAAGCAAGAAGTTGGAATGGGAGAGGAATCTGGTGATGGATTTAAATATGATGATGAATTGATGACTGTAAAGGTAAACTTTTCCTTGTTCGCGTTTAAGAGTTCTAAGTAGGAGCTATTAAATCATTCTTTTAATGGATTTCTCTTAATTTTACCATTTCGAGTGCGATGCGAAATTGTTTCATTAAAAGATATGTTAACTCAACTTAACTGAACTGACAGAAGTATAATTGGAAGTGTGCTTTTGTTTGTCATAATATAATCAGTAGTAGGTTGACACTTAATGCTCTCGACATTTACAAATTAGTTTTTAATTACGACAAGACAGAGTCTGCATTTAGCTCACTTTACTACTACACTTTCTATGTCATGCCATTTGATTTGGGATGGGGACTTGGGGATACATTTTTATTTTGTTTTTTCTCTTTTCACTTTACATGCTTTTGTAGAAAATCCATTTTCTCTTGGTTTTCTTTGTTAGTGTACTGTGTTGTTGCTTTTGTGGCTTTATGCTGTGTGCTTACATACCGAACACTTCGTATTTTGCCCTTGTCTATTCTTTTGAAAGTGACCGTTTGTCTTTTTTTCCTTTTTGCCAACTGTGCTGTTTACCTTTTTTCTACTTATTTTTGTATAGAAAAGCTACTGTAACAATTTTTACTTTTGGGTACGGTAGCAAAATAGAAGGTAGACAGATGAATCGAATTGAATTTTTGGGCTGTAACAATACAGTCGAATGAAAACTTCACACTGACTACTGCCATGACATGAATTTAATCGCCTTGAAACTACTATTTATTCCTTCTGCATTGGCATTTACACACTGGCCTGACATTAAAAATTTGCAAAATAATATTGTAACAGAATGGTCAACTGAATGCTTAAAATTTCTCTGCAGATTCATTTACTTTCACTTATAACAACTTATATCTGTTTCTTGTCTATTCGAATTTTCTCTGTGCGTTTTGTAGAGTAGAACTAAGTTCAGATATAGTTCAAAGAGATACTTTTTATTGTATTCAGTTGACAATTGGGATGAATGCCAAAATGGAAATTTCTTAATGTGCAGTTTCTAATTCTTCTTTATATTTTCAGCTCGTTTGAAAAGGATGGGCCGAGCTCCTCGGAACCTTCTTATGGGCCTAACATCTGTCACCCGCCCCAAGTACGAGTAATTCACAAGAAAGTCAAAATTCTACTTATCTGCCTCTGCAGTATGCACGCTTTGTTCTTCGTCGTCATTATTATCGTTTACAGACAGATATAGACTTATTTGTAGGCAAATATAGCATACAGCTATAAATTCTTTCAAACTATTAATAGAGCGCATAAACGGAGTAGGAAATCGCCGTGTATTTGCTTTCATTATCAACTGATAACTCTAGTAAGTAAGAAAAATGCACTTATCTGCACCTACCTATACTATTTAGTAGTATTATTGATACTATTGTAGATCTGTAACAAATTAAAATAATGCTGCCAGACAATTGAAAGACAAATTACAATTTTAAAATGTATAGTGAGAAAGTATATTAGAATATTTTGTTGTTTTTAGATCTTGTTTTAACTGCTGAAGCGGTTTTAAAATTCTGTAGTGTGAATTTGTTATGTATCGGAATAGTATGTTCAAAGAATAGGTCGTTGGACCTTCAATTACTGTGCGTACTGTTCATTGTAACCACTACCTTTTACCGAAGGTAGCTTTCGTAAAATTATTTTGCATGATTAAGTATTAACGTTTACTCAAGTTCAGCTAGACGTTCTAAGTTATGATTATGATTATTACCAAAAATAGATACATTAGCTACAAAATAAAAATAGTATTCCTTGGTTTGTGGTCAAGAATTCTTTACAATGTGTATTCATAAAATTATGAAGCGTCAACTTTGCAGTGTTATGGAAAAACTGTTTACGTTACACTTTAAGTTATTGTTATTTATAATACTACTTAATGTCAATAATAATTCGCTCTACTAGGATGAAAACAAAGCAAGGGTTGTAAGTAAACTACACGTAACTACTCTAAGATTTGTAAATTAGTTCAGTTCAGATTATAAATAGTAGTGCTAGGCAGAAAATGTTCAATGTATCTCAACTATCCGTACTGTATGTAGCTATGAGAATAACTAAAGCATCTCTACATCTAATTTTAACACTAGGAAATATCTATTCAAATGAGGATATTAGTATTTCGACCTCAAATATGTCGAATGCACACTCTTGTCTCTTCTTCATCTCGCTAATGCCTCTTCCGCATGGTAAAGCTATGTATGTACAACTGAATGTGCAACTGCAAGTTTCTTTTAACACTTTTAGTTGTAGCATATAGTCATTTTATGAAACTTCAGTTACTTTTTATTCCAAATTTTTAAAAATTTCAAATTCAGTACGACACGAATATATTATCTAGATGCGGAGAATATTTTATCTGTTGACTGTTTTTACTTAGTTGTACTTACTATAATTAGTTGTAGGTAATTAGTTGGTAACATTAGTTTAATTAAAGTATTCCTGAAATTTAGAACAACTTTCCTATTTCCTAGTTTCAATTCATGACACTGTGTTTGCATGCGATATAAGTTAAAAGTAAGCAAATAGGTAACTGCTGTATGTAATATCATATTCTCTTAGAATTGAGTATGCAACCGTAGGTAAAAATCTACTGAAAATTTTTATTCAGGATCCGACTCAAATCGGCATCTGGTATCTTTGGTCAATTTATGTCGATTACTTGAGTTTTTAAAGGCCAAGCAAATATCTTATATATACACATTAAGGTAATCGTGAATTATCCATATAGAATTTACAAGAAACTATTACCATTACCGTTCAATAAGATAAAGAACTGATAGTTTGAAACCAAGTTCTTGACACGGGACAAGTGTAATGATTGTAGTAGGTAAGTATGCTACTTTATTCACACAATTTTAAAGTAACATATTTACTTTGCCTCATGTGGTACGCTGTGAATGCTATTGATAATAAATATTGTGTTAAATACCCAATTATGTGTTTTTATTAAATTCGCAAAATGTGCAAATGACAAACTAGTTCCATGCACACGTAATCTCAACTATGCATAAACTATACATAGAAGCATAATAAACTGAAATGGATTTTTGTCTACTAACGAGTCTACTATTGTAAGTCTACTTTTAGCATTGAATATCTGTGGAACTCTTAAATTAATAGTTATTTTCACTCTTTGCATTGCCAAAAAATGATTTTTTGTAGGTTTTTAATTTGCCATGCATTCATTGAAGTATATTAGCTGCTAACTATGCATTTTTAATCTCTCAAGTCTCTTAGTTTTATCAAATATGAAATGTACATAGTATATAGTACTATAGGAGATGCATAATATTCATACACAATGCATCGACCTAGTTCACAGACGGTACCGGGCAAAGCAATTTGTATTCCTTGCTGCATTCATTTTTTGTCGATTTAGCATCTCATAGCGCAGGGCAAACCCCGGTCGACCGATCGATAAAGGATTTTGTGTCACTCAACCTGAACTATCAACTACTCACTTCAATGCACCACTCACGCATTCTGGAAAGGAGGGGATTGAAATCAATTTACTCCGCATCATATCTCAACTATCCTGTCTTAATTTCTTTCTCTTAATTTTACAATTACAATGAATTTCGACATAGTTAAGAAAATTGTTTGTGAAAAAGACAATTCGCAAATTGTGCCAAGTAATACTATACTAGTTTTTATTAATACTAAATATACGTTGTTATTAGTCATGATCCTATTTCACTTTCTCCATTCGAAAATAAATGGGAAAAGTGGGAGAAAGTTGACAAGACTAATAAATTAACTCTACGTTTTGTACTATATCTTGAACTGTTTTATTTACATTAATTTCCAAACTCATTCCTATCGGAAGCATAATTTTTTTAAATCCAAATTCTTAATAATAATTATTATATTGGTATTATACACAACTCGCTTTCTCTTACTTTCTTTCTACGTGCAAATGGGTTGTCATTGCGTGTATTCCATTCTATTGTCTTTTCTTAGAAATTGTTCACCTACTAAAGGTAAACAATAAAAGCGTGTATTAGAGTGGAAATTTCTTTTGGTGAAAGCACATGAAACAAGAAAGTAATATCTGTTGCTATCATGTCTATGATTTATACAACTGCATTATAAGATATGTTGACAATAGGCTCTTCATATCATATTTCGTCGATGATTATACCTTTGCATAATACGAAAGTAAAAGAAAATGTCGATTTTCATTGAAAACTGAAACTTATATTGTTTATGAAACAGGTAAACCTAGGAATGAGCTGCAAAAAGTGAGATTACACGGGATTTATGAACTACTGGTCGTTTTAAGAGTGATACTTACACTCAATTTGCAAACAGGGTGGATTCATCAAGATGAATTTACCAATTCACTTGAAGTTGTAGCTGGTAAGTTCATAGTATATTTAACATGTTGAATCTGCCGAATCAAATCTAATTAGAATTATTTGTTTCAGGTGATTTTTTTGACTTGCAAGTTTTTAAATCACCAGGATTTAATGAATCATTTCCCTCACATTCTCTAACGCTTCTTCACGCTACAGTAAAGTTACCTTACCTAATCTGTCAATCATGGCTTTCCTACTTCGATACTTTAGGAAAAGAGTCGATTCCGAATGCCAAACTGTTAATACTGATCCCACGCGTGGTGAATGTAGTGATATCGTTTCTTGTTGATTACATTCTCATAAAGTTTTGCGAATTGAACCAAGAAAAGCCATCAAGGAAATCTCCAAGAAAATCAGCGAAGGTGGATGACTCGAAATCAAATACTAAAACTGAATCGCCAGCACCAGAATATAACGAAAGTGAAAGCACAAATAATCATACAATCCGTTTGGTAACTTTGGCGAGTTCTCAAGTAATGCTCATCTTTGCATCTCGTACACACTCTTCTGCAATTAATATCGTACTGTTTGCAGCACTACTTTATTTCGTCTCTGAATCTTTTCACTCGTTTGATAAATACGCCCCGATTCTTGAAAAATATCACCGAGCGAGGGATCCCGTGGAGAAAGTTCGTTTTCTCCGAAATATGAAAGCAACTGGTTATTCTCCAATCAAGAAATTACACTACATTGCTCTGATAATTGTCATTGGGATTTTTAACGATCCCGACTTTTTCTTGTCATTCAGCTGTGTTCCACTTTTCTTTTATATGCAGCGAGGCGTCAGTCATCGTAATGTAGGCATGAAATACTTTCACGCAAGATGTTTTCTGTTTCTAGCTTATCTGTTTATCTTCTCGATTCCATTGATAATTTACGACTCCATGGCATACGGTCGTGTGACGATTTCCGATTTCAGAGAACTCAATTTGTCCGCAGACAGTTTTGTAGTTACACCTGCAAACTACTTTGCTACAAAGTCGCCCGTTTTCCAAGATATCAGTTGGTACCCTCGCACATTAATTACATATCTTACTCTATTTAATATCTTAGGTGTAATGGGCATAGTTTCCTTTTTCAAGGAGACCTACGATGTTTTCTTTTCTGAATGGAGGAACAAACCAAATTTAGATTCACAGTGGATTTTCCTCAACTGCTCAGTATTCATTCCTTTGTTCTTCCTAATTCAAAGTAACCAAAACTCTTCTGCTTTTGATCTCGTTCCACTGATTTTCCCATTGATTTACATGCATGGTCACAAAATCCCTTTAATATCCCGGTTCAGTTCAAAACTCGGATTAGCTTGGTTTGTTTCTAATTTGTTTGGGATTATCTACTTCGGCTATTTAAGGTATGTACTACTTTTCAAATTTGATACCTTGTGCATTCGGTAGAGAAAACGAAGAAATATTATTACGGTGTATTCATTTCTTTTCAGCCAAGGAGGAATCGTCTCCAGTTTTCTCGATCTTAACACACAACTTGCTCCTATTAGGTACAATGAAACTCAAGTATGCATTACCTTTTCTCAAATGGCAGCAATCCCTCCAACATTTGTCCTCGCTATCCCTTCCAAATGGAAAACGCTCCTGAAAGCTCCGTATATCATTGTGGAAAATGAAGAATCTATTCCGGATCATTTGTATAAAACCGTCCTTCGTCTCGAATCCAATAGTAAAGTACGTGTTTACCACACTGGGGTTTCTCCATTACCTATGTCCCATTTAGAAAGGGACTTGGCAAGATTGCTTCATGCACAAGACAAAGATGAAAATATGATTTTGCTCAGAGCTCATTTCTTATTGATACCTTACGCATTCGGTAGAGAAAGCGAAGAAACGTTTAAAACCATAAAATTGACAAGATTGAAAACATACTGGAACCACATACACTTTAATATTTGGACAGGTGATAAAAAACGTCCATTATCCTACGATTTTGGTTTAAGTCTATATAAAATGGAAAAAAACCGAATTAGATCATCTAACGCCACAACAAGCCAACAAAACTTTAGTAACATTTTTGAATTGTATAGTGGAGTGTATGACTTTATTAGTATCATAGGTAATTGTGTCACTGTCTTTGCTACATCAACTTTCTTTCTAATGAGCTACCTCGTATTTTTAACTTAACTACTATAATATCCAATCCACATGATGTTTATGATGTACTGTCATCTACAAATATCAATTATATGAAAAATAAACTTGTTGTTTTAGTAAAATTAGTTTCTTCATTATTTATTTCAATTTCATTTTATAAAGATTTCGTTAATAAAAATATTTGCCTTACACGAGACAAAAGAATCATATAATTGTGTTACTTTATTGATAAGTTAGGTCAAAATATAAGGTTATTTCATACGGGATGAGCATTTATTTTTGCGGTGACTGACAATTATTAGTGAGCATTATCATTAAAGATTTACAGGGTTCTGTCGTGGTCGTTACAATTTACTTTTCAGCATTTGAAAACATTAATAAGTATTAAGTGACCGTGAGCAAGTCGTAAATATTTAGGTAAATATTTGGCATTATTAGCAGCCAAAACTGGTAACATTATTTTCCGCATGTACAACTTACAATGAATAGTAGATATTTAAAGTATTAGATAACAGAGAGCTTAAAAACTAATTTTATTTACAAAACTATCAATGTGGTAATTAGATAATTAATTGTGGTAATTAGATAATTAATTGCATTATTATTGCTAGTATTTATCACCGCTATCAACCTACCAAGTTATTAATCAAAAACACTACACTACAGCTATTTTAATACTAAATGGGCCAGATAGGTAAAGGTCTGGAATAGTATGAGCAAATGCTGCATATTTTCCTTCTCTCTAAATCTAGAGATTTTAATTAGAATTATGAATTGTTGCACAACCTTAATAACAATTGTCATTATGCTAGTGTTTAACATATCTAAAATTGTACAAATTGAAGTCACTGTTGATCACTTTATCCAAACTTGTCATGAAGCAGATATATCGTTTCGAGCTAACTTAAACGGAGAAGGTATTACAATTTTATAGATACGATATTATTAATGCAAAGAATATTTTACAAAGAGAACTTTCCGTACTGTAAAGACAGAATTCGTCCCTTTCAAAGACTCCTTTTCACAATATCAAAACGATTTAAACCGAGTTTACTTTCTCTGGAGACAAAGTGACAGGCTGAGAGCAAAATAGCGCAGTATTTATCTTTTAATGCTTAATATTCACTTTAGACGGGTGAGTGACTTATCATATCAGAGTTTCCTCTACAAGCTTATCTCACAAACCAAGAAGCAGCCAAAACTTATAATTATATTGAAATTATACTATAAATGGCTGGTTGTAAATTTCTCTACTAAACATTTACTAACACATATAATTTCCTTAGTGAAAACAAGTGAAACTATTGTAATATTATTATCGCATACTAAAAACACTAATAATTTAGGAGACTGTATATATGCATATAAGTATTTCATATAATCCAGGAAAAGTGTCTACTACTAGAGAATTTGATTGCCACTAGAAAGAGGACGTAGTATATATAGACCAGGTAGTATTTAATTAAAAGTTGATTAGCATGACAAACCCAATCCTTGTGAGAACTGATGAAATAGAAGACATCTCTTATTCAGGTACACTGCCCATAGAAACACCCTCCGGTGGAGTCGGCAAACTTTCTCCGTGTTTGTAAATGTGGGCTGCATTAATTGCTTCAAAAAATTTCTAGTCAAAATTGCAAAAATATACCACAATTCAATTTGGGATATTAAAATAAATATTTGTCCATGTTATCTTAAAGTAAGACTTACAGGGTTGTCGATATAATTGTTGCAAGCGAAGCACCAAACAGATAGATCTTGGCAACTAAGAGCAAGTTGGTGACCTGACTCGTGGGAATGCATTACCATGTGCTCTCTCACATACCTACTACAGAAGACCTGAAAGCATTATGCAATAAAATTAATGCATATCAATTTGGTAAAAAACTTGCTATTTCTGAGAGTGATATTTATCTCATCTATATTATATAAACGAACCGAATAACATATTAAGCAAATCCAATTCTCTTCTGAACTTCTGCACACTTGACAACTCTCATCAGTATTAATTTTTCCATTTGGTACAGGTTGAACGCTATCAACATGTGGACACCATTTTAATGGATCAACCAAGTACATCTTTTGATCCCCTTCAGCTGCATTCTCATTTATCATCAGTTTTTGAAGCTGCTGAATTGTTAAAACAAAAGTAGTTTGTCCTGCAGCACCTTCCAATTCTTCTGGAACATTTTCATTCGGTTGTCCAGCATTCTCCCCACTTCCGCTTTGATTAATATCTTCAGATGGAATAACACTACCAGACGAAAATCTTTGTGGCACCGACAACGATGGTTCTCCAGATGCAATGGGAGGTTCTGGTATAGCAGATTCAGGTACCTTTACTTCACTTCCATCCGATGATCCATTGTTATTCGAACTATCGTCGTTCATCGAAGTTTCGGAACTCGTTTCATTATCGTATTTTCCAGGTTTTATAGAATTTACTGAAAGAGGGAAGTACTTGCGATAAGGCTTCAAGCACCCCCAATAATTGGAATGAACTTCCATGCAATCACGTATAGACTTTAAGGCAACAGCGTCAACTTCGTCATTTACAAATACTCTGGGAAGGGGGTCTCCCAAAAGAGCTTTAGTGCACATTGTCATCGAATACGCGATAGATGTCAAGTTGTAACCCCCTTCTAAAGCTATAATCATTTTTCCATTTGATAGTGAAGACAATAAGTGTGTCATGAGTGCGTATCCTTCTGGCGTTACTTTACAACCTCCGAGTGGGTCTCCTGTAGTTAAGAAACAGCAAGTTAGAAATGCAAATAAGAAATGAAACATTGAAGACACAAAAATATGTATTGTACCTTTAGCAGCATCAAATCCTGCAGATACCAAAATAAGTTCAGGACCATATTCATACGCAATTGGGAGAATGATGTTGGTAAATGCTGATAAATATTCGGTGTCCGTCATCGATCCTTTATTCCACGGAATGTTTACATTAAATCCTTCACCCTTCTCAGAACCCACGAAAGTATAGTTAGCTTCTTCAGAACTTGGAAAAAAAGTTCCGTGGTCATATCTATGAATTGACACATAGAGTACACGAGGATCGGAATAAAACATCCGCTGAATCCCATTTCCGTGATGTACATCCCAATCCAAAATCATAATCCTATCAAAACAAATGATATTAGTTTTGACTTGACTAAAAAATTGTAAATGAAAACCATCCTTCTATCAAAATCAATTTACCTTTTAAGGCCATGAGTTTCTAATGCGTATTTTGCTGCTAGTGAAACGTTGTTAAAAATACAGAACCCACAAGCTTGATCAACCTATTGTTTGTTTACAAAAGACTTTTTTAGCTGAAAGTACATTCAATGGTAAATGTATCCACATAGAAATAACATACCTCTGCATGATGTCCTGGAGGTCTAATAATAGCAACGCCTGACTGGCAAACATTATTTAGCACATTATCGACCACCTAGACAATTAATTAACTTGGATTAATTACACCTGCTACTTTTTAGAAAGCATATAAACTTACGAGCAAAACAAAAAATAATGTACTTACCTGAAGGAGAGAACCAGATGCTATTAGAGCTGCTTGATACGTTTGGTTATGTAGATAAACAGAATTATAGCTCTCCTTCAGTCTGTACAATTCTTTACTTGCCATGGCTTGAGTACTCTTCATTTTCTGAATATGGTCATCTGTATGAATCAACAATAACTCGTCTTCAGTAGCTTCCCGACACTCAATTCTTAGACACCTCTCTACTAAGCCAAAGTCGCCATGACACGCAAATATATTGGAAATTCTTTCGGGTCGTTCTGGATGACCTCTGTAATCGTAAAGTTTTTGGTAATGAAATATAGTTTTTAAATATACAAGTAAATCTTGTGTAAGCTAGGTAGTGACATTACGGTTCATGACTGTTGCGATGATTTAACATTGCGTCGCTGTAGACAAGTCCAACTCGGTTAGGACTTTTTCCTAACTGTGTGGTCAAAATAAGTTGATCCAGTTTTCTATCTAAAGACTGAGTTAGCTCTTCATTTTGAATAGGGTAACAATCTCTTGTAAGGTATTTATCTGGCTTTGGTTGGGTCCATAAAAATTCCACTTTAGGTGTGTGAATAGCTCCTTCTTCAGACTTATCCTCTTCTTCTTCAGCGTAAACTGCACGTTGTCCAGCGAGTAACCCCCAATAGCGCTTTAGCATATAGGTAGAGTTGAGTATAGATTCCGCAACACTAAAAAATAATTATTATCATTAACAAAAGCAAGGTCTGGAAATGACCGCTAGCCATAAATTATGTTAAAATCATCATACGAGAGGCATGGCTCCGTTGTGGGTGGAATGATGGGGCAAGGATCTCCAATCAAGGCGCGAAGACTTAGCGCTGCTCCTTCTGCAAGGGATTTTAAGCAGTACCCACCCTCTAAAACAACAGCTACTTTCCCATTAGCTAATCCCATTAACGGAGAAATCAAATGAGGATAACATTGAGGCGTCACTTCCATTTCTCCCTATAATTGAGTGACAAACAAAATTAGTACTACTCAGCGCCCATAATTAAGTTAAATCAAGTTATTAATGAATGAGCTTGGATGAAAAATTACAAAACAGATTGATATCTAATATACTTTTTCATCTCCGAAAGCGGAGTCATACCCTCCTGACACAATTACCAACTGTGGATCGAACTGAAACGAAAATTTTATTTAGACAGGAATATAATTGTATATATTGTTCCCAATAGTTTTATACCCAAATCGAGCAATTTCATAATCCAAGCTCAGCCACACTAAGCATAAACATTCAAACCTCAAAACAACCAAGGCAGGCATCATATCCAGAAGAGATCAATACTAAGCCAGGATTGAACTAGTTGTATGGCATATAAAACATAATTAGCAAATGCTTTTTGAACGGTGGCAGCAACTCTCCCGAAGCAATTTATTTAAAATGTGCGTAAAAAGAAAACTACAATATGATACCTGAATCGCCATTGGGAGTAAAACTTGATGCCAAATGGAAAGAAAATCGCTATTACCCATACCGGTTTTATTTAGGGGAATATTACAATTGAATCCAATTCCGTCTTTAGACCCAATGTAATGGAAATTAGATTCCTCCAAATTTGGCCAAAATAAACCGTGTTCATAGCGATGTGTAGAAAAGTACAACACTCTAGATCATAAATAAAAATATATAAGAATCAGAATCTTTTTCTTATTGTCTTTCAGCTGATAGAAACGCAATAGGGTCGGCTTACCTGGGGTCGTCGTAAAACATTTGCTGCGTTGCCTGACCATGATGAACGTCATAATCAACTATTAAAATTCTATCCACTTTGCCTTTGTCTAAAGCATTTTTTGCAGCTATTGCAACATTATTAAAATAACAATATCCACAGTATTCTGATTTCATTGCGTGGTGTCCTGGTGGTCGAATTATAGCCATCCCATTTTGAACAGTACCATCCAAAACTGAATTCACTAAATCTATTGTACAGCCCACAGCAAGAAGTGATAAATCAAAAGTGGTTGGGTGAATGTAAACAGCATCGTATTGTGAAGCAAATTCCTCAACTTTATTAACGTCACTTTCTTTGCAGACCTGACGAAGTTTTTCTATTTGCTCTTTAGTGTGCAACGTCAAAATTTCTTGTTCTGTCCCAAACCTCGGGGTTATTGACTTGCAGCGTTGAAGCAACCCTAGCTCATGACATCTTGACAAATACAAGTACGTGAATTAAATATTTTTAGGATTTTTATTTGTATTTTGCATTGCACTAGTTATACTTATGGCATATATTACATACCTGTTTATTATTACAGAAAATCTCTCAGGCTTTTCAGGATAGTTAGAGTCCCAAAGGCACAAATGTTCTACCATACGCATATCATAAATGACACCGGTCTGCTTTCGGATTTGCTCTTTTGCTTCTCTTGCCTAACATACCAAAATTTTTGATTCAAGATGTTTTAAGCAAGGAAACAACAAATTGGAAATCAATGCCTACCAGTTGAAGGTGATCTTTAATAACAATCTGAATTTCAGGAGTTGTTTTTGTTTTCCTCATTTGCGCATTTAATTTTGCTTGCAGAAGCGCATTTGACTGTGCTCTTTTTGACTTTTTGTTAGGACTGGTAGCTCCGCGATTTGCTCGATCGTTTGCATTTCCATTGGCAGCGTCAGCTGTTGCAGTTGCATTAGCTCCAGTAGACAAATCTTGACCACCCTCTTGTACAGTGCAAGAATTATTTGCGTTTAAGGGTATAAGAACTGGAGTACTTGAAAGCAAATTTTGCACAGATATTACTTCCTCCAAATTTGGTTGCTCTGCTGGTTTAAAGTCTGACATCTCTAGGCACTGGTATTATTCTTGCTAAGCTAAACAAAAGAGAAGAGAGCCAATCGGTTTCCGATATAAAATATAACATTTGAAAGGAATATTTTTTGCTAGAATACTCGCATGATTCGTTTATGACCGAGGAAGTACAAACTAAATATCGAATTATGTTGGAATTATGCTGTAAAAAACGAATATTTGTTGGCAAAAAGGCCCAAAATAAGATTTACAACCCTCTAAAATGTATTTACGCAATATAAAATTACAATTTACGTATTATTAACGAATTCTTGTTGAAAAAAATATATTCTGCAGTAAAAGTAAGGCTTAGTCGATTTCGTAGAATGACGATAGTCTACCAGTCTACGCAACTTAACAACACGCAAATCTGCAATGCGTATACTGCTGCGGTCGCGGTCGCAAAGGTCGATAGTAGAAAAGTAGTAAAATAATGCATAACTAGAATTTACCTTTAGCTTAGCCACGGATTGGCAACTTCAAACAGAAAGACTTCCGGTTGATTAATATCAGTATGCTCTTCGTTTCGTTGCTTGCAATCATAAAACATTTACTTGAACCGGGTGAGCGAACAACCGGTGAGCGTGGCCGGTTTCGGTCTGATGATTTGCCCTGATCGAATCTAGTGATCGTGATGCTTTTCTACGATGTCTCTTACTCGTAACGATAGGATAAAAAGCAAACTGCAAAATCATTACAAAATCAAATCAATAAATTATTATGCTTTTACCACTTATTTTATTTAGTGTAGTATAGTTAATAATGCGAGTAAAAATGGCCAAGCCAATTTGTGCTGTCTGCTCTTAACTATAACTCACAAACACAGTATTTATATAGTTTATAAAATATTTGGAATAATGTCATGCAAATGGTAAGTTAACCCTCTTACCTATCTTAACCTCAATACCAACAAATTAACGAAAACATACCAATATACAAAAATGTGGAATGTCAAATGATAGATTCTTACCGGAAAAGATTGCAGAAAGAAACGGCACAAAATTATTATAAAATGGTACAAAACAGCTTAACATTTGTGTATCTAGTAGTAACTAAATAACAATTTAGTTACATGGTATAGAAACTAAATAATAGTTCTGTTGTTATAGTCACATTGGTATGAGCTAATATTTTGCAAAAACGCTTATTTTGTTCCTATCACCAATCACCACCAATATGTCTCGACTACTAAGCGTAGATTTGCACAGACAGAAATTGCAGTATGCAATAAATTCCTCATTTAGACTTTGTACAGGGAAGACAAAAAGTTATTGTGGTTTGAATCGGTAAATAAACAAAGCGATTCAAAGATTCGCTCTACGCAAACATTGTGCACACGTTGTCCAACTGCGGAAAAAAGTACGAAATGTTTATCCGTGTATTGTGTGTTTTCGAAAATCTTAGAAGTTATACCATTGTAAGTTATTTGTGGACAGGTCAGCATTCTGTTGATGAGAAGATTAGTTAGCAAAGTGTATGGAAGTCAGCAGTTGGCGCGGTAGTATGAATGGCAGCAATTGGTAAAATAGAAAGTCGTGCGTGCTCCGTGCTAAGCTCCGTATAAACGTGAAGGCAAGTCAAAAAGTCAAAAGTGTGACTCGATCGGTCGGACTGATTCATTCACTTCCTACAATCTGTGGTTGTTCTCTTTTTAATTTTGCCATTAGGTAAATTAACCAATTATAGGTTAAAATGGCGGATTTGGACGATTTTTTTGCAAAGAGAGATAAAAAGAAACCGAAAGGAAAGAAGTTTGAATCGGCTGATGATGTAGCTAAGATTTTAGAAACTAAAGCAAAAGAAAGAAAAAAGCAGGAAACAATCAAGAGTACGTATACAGCTCCTTTGACTGAAGATGGTCTTCCTGCACAGCCAACTAATGAATATAGGGTAAGCTTTTTTATTGTTTCTTAAGGAAACAATTTCTTATAAATTATTATAGTAATTAATGTGAATCAAGGTTAGGCTTGCATTGCTATTCCCTGCCTTTTATTGTTCACTCACTAAGAAATAATTAATCAATTAATTACCATATGCTGGTGTAAATAAATTACTAATGTCATAAAAATTGGCCCAACTTTAACTTTGCAGTCCCGGTAAGCGGTAAGTTCAACGAGTTACTACCCTTTCGGTTGGTACAATTTCAAAATATGTCCAGGTTTCCTTGTTCACAGTTATACTTTGACTTTAAAGTAGACCTCTCTAAAATCATGTTTTGTAATTAGGCTCAAGGGGATGAAGACGATGAGTGGAAAGAAGCAGTTGAAGAGAAACCAGATTATACTGGATTGAAAATTGGTGAATTGGTGCTTAATGACGATGATAGTGATCTAGATGCAAATGAACAAGATGGTAAGGAAGGAAATGATGGGTCGGCTAACGATGGCCCGTGGAGTAAAAATAAAGCTTTGAGAAATAAAAAGGAAGATATTACCCCTGAAAATGCTGAAGTCGTCGACACTGAACCGGTCGATGTAAACGAAGATGCTGGCAATGATGAAGTAATTTCTGCTGCTAATCCTGAAGATAGTGATACTCTAGCAACAGATGCGTCCACGAAGTATGTCCCGCCTAACAGAAAGCGAGCTCCCGAAGTTGTGACAACGCCCAAAGCAGCAACACCGAGTACTGAAGGTTCTGCAACTAAAGCCCCTGGTGGTGCTTATGTCCCTCCCAGTCGTCGAGCCGGAGGAGCTGCTCTCCCTTGTAAGTATTCTTGCTTTTATATTTTAATAATTGTTGATACTGTCTAAAACTACTGCCTGGCCTGGATATTATATTTCCGTAGCAAATTCTGGGT
Source organism: Yoshiicerus persimilis (assembly GCA_020352615.2). NCBI lineage: Eukaryota > Metazoa > Arthropoda > Collembola > Entomobryomorpha > Tomoceridae > Yoshiicerus > Yoshiicerus persimilis. The sequence goes on along the minus strand of CM036940.2, from coordinate 30,006,849 downwards.
AAAACGTTTCCTAAAGGAGTATAGAATTTACTCCTTTAAGTGTACTGTACTGTGCGGTACACTTTTCATTTTCTGAAGACTTGCATTAGAAATGAAAAGACCGAATATTTGTAACATGTCTGGTTTTTCCTTCACCTAATTGTTTTTAGATCCATTTCTCAGTAAATCATTTATTTTTTGACTGGGTTATGTTACCGAAGCTTACTACTCCCCACAATATTTACACAATACACAATAATACACTTATAGTCTAATTTAAGTCAACATTAATCTGACTATTTTAACATTAGTTTAAATTATAACCATAGCTTAACGCTTACAGAGTACGGTATATTATGAAGGCAAGACATTGCAGCTCCTGTTTTATGTTACCAACACATTTATATTTTTCTAATTACCTATGATTACACAAATCACGTAAAATTGCAGTGGAATTATTTCTTAAATTCATACTCATAATATGCATATCCTAAAAACTAACTGTTGATTGAGTTTAGATATGACTTGAATTAGGCATTAGCTTGTTTGTCTGCAACTGGATAATAAACTGAATGTATTAGACTTGTAATGTAAATGTTACGTTTGTGATGACTAGATAGAATGTAGGTGTGCAGTAATTTAGTAGGATAGTCATGTTATTGGCGTTAAAGGAAGTATTTTGAAATTTGAAACTTCTTTCCGGAAATCAAAAATCACTAAGATGTACCCGATAAGATGTAATAAGATGTACAACCACAACATTTTAGAAGAGATAATTAAGAAAATTTATCTCCACACATCTGTTCAGGAATTCAGGATGTACTCAATTAAGTTTTTCAAATTTTTAAGTACATTTATTTTTTATTGCAGCGTCATCCGCGAAGCCTAAGAAAACAACGGCTGCCCCAGATATCGACGATACAAATTATTTCCCAAGTTTAGGAAGTTGAGTTTAGCTGATTTTAAATGTGTTGGATCTAAAGCTACATTTCTTCCTAAAACATCGTATCCTACCGTATCTGGTTAATTCAATTCAAAATCATCTCCATTCTCAGATTGCAGAGCATCGCAACATGGACGTGACACACTTCATTTTGTTACATTTATTTTAATGACTTAAATAATGTATGCAATTTTCCATCCGTTCAAACACGTAGTCAATTATTATGTAATCTAAATAACAAATTTGTATGCAGTTGAGCTATTTACATTATTTCATGGTAGTTCTTTAGTACACAGAAAACACAGATTATAACACTACCACACACCAAATAATGTTCTTATATATTAAGCGTTAAGAAGGATTATTTCCGTTTTTGCTACAGCTACTACAAGAACTTTGACTAAAAATTTAGCGTAAATCTATTAGTAATGACATGACACCTTTGGACTGAACCTTTAAGTCACTGCATTACATTGATTGATATCGTAAATTTAAAGACATTATTACCGCTTTCAAATTATTACTATCTAATAATTTAATAAATAGGTCGATAAAGTATAAATACCTATATCTGAATATTATGCTTTCAAGAGGATAGTTTCTGCAAATAATATTTAAAGAACTTAAATTCGAAAAATAAAAGTGTTAAGAGCTGGGATACAATGTACCCGCTAGCTTTGCGTTACACTATTCGTCTGATTATGAGATTTTCCTGAAACAATATTGTTTTTGGCAGTCAAAGACTTTAGTTTACTGGGTAGTCTGTCTATGCATGCTTATTAGGTATTGAAATTAATATTGCAATTGAAAAAATAGTTGTTATTAATGTATATCAAGGTAATAATCTAATTTATAGTTAAGTTAGCATTTTTTGAATTTATGGAAAATATGAAATTGACAATTTTTCTCATTGTACTTTATAGATTACGCAATATCATTATTATTACTATTATAATTAAATCGTGTATTATAATAGTAGATGAATTTCTTCGATAGACAAAGTTTATTGCACATTAACGTAAGATCCAGGAATATTATATAAGTCGCCTTTGATTGGGACAACAGTGTTTCGTAAATATCTAGGCTTTGACTTATAAGGGATCTGTAGATCTCTGGTGACTCGGGAAAATATTTTGATGTCCTGATTTTTGATAAGAGCCATATATGCTATAAAACATTTAGTTTACAAACTAGGAAAAAGAATCAATAATTCGACTTCGACTTCTACTGTGAGTGTATTTGTTTCTTTGAAAGTGATTGTAGTGTAATGCTTAATTACTTATTGTTAGTAAATAGTGAAGTGACCGTTAAGTTTGCTGCTGATGTGGATTAAAACTATATAGTCAGCTACTTGCTATTATTGTTAGTCATACTTACAGGTTATAGCCCTAAAAGTCAATATTACTTTTTCCATTATGTACCCTTAAAGGTCAAGTGCTGTTATGGATAATTATCAATACACAGTACCAGTCAGTAGTCAGTAGTACTGAAATGAGGTATTGTTTTTTGTTGGTAATTAGTATTCGTTGCATTGTATGATTGGAATTGGAGTGACGGTTATTACAAGGGCGAATTAACTTATGGAATGACACTGGATACTGTGTTGCATAAGGAGTAAGCAAGTCTGAAAGCTTTGTCACTACAGAGTCTTATCTTTCATTTGACACTACCCAGAGAACTCTCGTACTGACATTCCTCAATATCATAAAACATTTTACATTTATCCCGTGGGCGTGTACTTATACCAATTGCCAACAAAAATGGTAATATATACCTCTGTGTCACTATTTATTCTAAAAAAAGTTATACTATAGATTAAAGGGACAGTATTTATGCAGACGGAGTATACCCTATAGAATACAGTTCTAATGGAACCTTATAGCAACCTGATTGACACGATTACCATAATATTACGTAATGTGTATTGGTTCCAGCACTTTTAATTCATCGTTTGTTTGAAGAGGAGCATAAAGGCCAGACTCGCCAGACTGACAATGTTGAAGTTGAAGGCATGAGATAAAAGCATGCTTAAGTGGATCACTTCACAAATTGCAGTGGTAGTAAGCGTAGACCTGAATGAAAATATATAAGGTAGAATGAGGTCGCTTGTTGGAATCTATAATTTCATATAAATATGTGCGGGTGCGGGTCAACGGAATGAGACAACCGTAGTTGTATCAATGTTAATGGCTGGTCGTGATTTATATTAAAGACGTCCCGAAATTACCTTTGTTACTACACTATTTGCTACCTACACTACACCGTGTACTATCTGTAATGTGTAAGAAATATTTGCATACAATTCGCAGCCTTGCGTGTAGGCAAGCCATATGCCTCTGAACCTTAACATAAGTTTGTAAGTTATAATATATAATTGAAACTGATATTAGAAAGTCTCTTAAACTAATTGTGAAAGTTAAAATGTTATCATGTTTATTATATGAATCCTGTTGACTATATACAGATGTTTGAAACATCTCGACATTTTGTGTACATTTATAGCAGAAATTATTATTGCTGTTAGCCAAGCTAAACAACTAATATACAGAAATTCCTTTCTAAACATATTGTAATGCCCGTGCTTAAGTTTTAATATCAACTACGTTTTGGAAGTATATTTAGAGAATGTGAGTTTATGTCTAACTATAAGTTGATGATGATGACCAAGTAGTGAATTACGAAATAAAATGGTTTATTTCTCTCTAACCGAATTTTCATTTCTATTTTTGTGTCTATGTGTTGATGGCAACTGTTTTCTCATTTCACATATGTTTCAATTACTGCCTTGATTTTTCTCAACTGAAGGTGTGTTCGGTTTGAATAAATATTGGTTATTATCTATGGCACGTGTAGCTTCGTTTTCTGTGCTGTTCTTTCCTGTCATTTGATTTTTGGCCTTATAATCGTGCCATGAATACTATGATAATAGATTTACTAGTAACTGGTAATAACTGGTAAAGTCGTAACACATCCGAATGCTTATTGCTGCAGCATAGTTCCACTTCAGTAAAACAAAATGGCATTACAGGAAGCGTTAATTTAACAACTCTACAAGTAATCATAGGTAACATACAGTAATAAGTCTATTCAATTTCTTGAGTTGAGATGTCAATCGTATTTTACATACATACATACGCATTGTGCTATTTGTGCTCATTAAGAGGTGCATTTGTCTGTTAATAGTTCTATTATGGATACGGGTATGGGTTTATGTGTTTTTTGATGTTCAATATATATGCCTCAATGACTCTTACAGCAGTTGAATGCGTGGACAACGGATGATTTGGTATAGTAAGCTGGTAAACATTGTACATGCACATAGACAAGACAGGATATGATATTATTATTTATAACACACCGCAGATAGACACAGAAAAATATATATGGACGTTGTTGCTGAGACTTCTAAACTGTGGTTGTGATAACACATACATTTCATGTACCTTTATCTAAACAATAAGGACAAGGAAAACAGAACATGTCGGTATGCCTTAGTTAGGCTTTGACAAATAGATTCCGAATGAAAATGTGTACACTATGAAGTGCTGAAATGTTAAATCATCGTAATCTAGCCAGGATACACAGTATATAGTGTCAATAATATTTTCTCAACACACATTACTTACATTTTGAGTTGTATGTAAGTAAAGACACGGCGGACGAGTTCATGGTTCCTTTAATGTTGGTGTAGTGATGTAAATGCAACATATGTCGATCTTAATTTCCATTTCTTAACAGAAGAATCTCATTGATATCTTGCAGTAAGTAGTATGTTTACGAAACTATTTCTATTGCAGCAGAATGTAGTATTGACTTATAGGTATATGCTTAGTTAGTTGGCAAAGTTGGTTATGGTATTTGAATACATCATCACTCGACAGCCTAGTAGTCAGTATCTTTAAATTACCATGAAACAGAAATTAGTACAAACGAACCATTTGTCTACGATCTACATGTTTGCTAGTTTTCTGTAATTATTTAATTATACATAGAGCGATGTTAAGAAATCTGCAGTAACTATAATATGTACCTACTACGTACGTACAAAGTTTAGATAAATGAACAGATGCAGAGATGTATTTTATAGTAACTAGCAGAACAGTTTAAGAGAAATAGTTACCATTTAGATACAAGTATCACTTGATGCATGTTCTATACTTAGGTATTTGCATTAACTACTTACTTAAACTGCAGATGGTATATAAAGTGTATAGAGTTCTCGTGTGTCGTGATAAACAATACGTATGAATGAATGGCCTTAATTCCTGAATCTATCTACTATCTTTTATTGCAAATTGCAACACCAGCATAATATGATTTTTGTCTTGTTTCCTTGCAATTCGGCAATACGAAAAGTACGGGCAAAAATATTGGATAGAGTAACTTATTGCTATTTATGTACTACACCATTCTACCTATATACTGTGCTCTAGCAAGAAACAACCATCTCGTTGATTTTACTTATGTAAGGTTTTAGTTTTGATGAGCACTCAGCCAAGGCATGATAGCAGTAGGATAAGAAAAACAGCTGAATGCATTGCTAATGACAAATGAGTCAATGAGTTTGGTTTAATTTATTTTTATTTTGGCCAGAAAAAGCAGACTTCATTTGTGAGTAAGTTTGTGTATGTGGTGGCTTATAAATAAGTGTGAGATTTATATTCATTCTCTGGCCTGGCTGTTTGTTTGCCTTCTTTTCTACTGCAACTCTGACTCTGACTGTTAATAGTCAATGTCTTTCCCTTACACACTAATATTAGTACTCCACAACAACACAAATAAATATTTCACTCGCACAGATACAATTACTGTGAGTCTGTGAGTGAGTATAGTTGAGGCACTATTCATTTATTGTTAGCAAGTTAATACAACTTTACCACTTCTCTTGTCAATGCCAACCAGTCAGTAACCACCCATTGGCACTGGACAGTCCTTCTCTAACCTTGGTTGGACAACATCACAACTTGTGTAAGTGCACTTTTGTCTGTGGGTAGGTACATGTACATAAGGCGTAGTACGTACGTACATACAAAATTAGTAGTATCTTATCTTTGTTTTCGTGTACCTTGTACTTTTTCTCTGTAACAGCAACATTACGAGAATCACAAGCACCGTAGGTTAATTCAAAAAGTTTTTATCTTTAAAAATAAATATAAGTATGGTATAAAAGTACCATTAAAAACACAAAAACGATGGATACACACCCTTATCACTTATAAAGGTAGCAAAAAGTGTGTAATATTGAAAAGTTCATTAAATCATTAAACCTGCACTTCATCTTTGATACATAAATTGATACAAGTGCCTACTTGAGTACAATAGTACTTAAAGAGTGTAATAACATATCATAAACAAGACTGCATTACCAATTCAAACTCACATTATAAACTTGGACTTCAACTTTTGAATTACCTTGTAAATTCAAGTAGGTATGTACCGATTTTTATCTATAGCCGTTTTTTATTTACAAAGGTATTGATGATGTTGACCTAATCGATTTCAAACTACGGATCCATAAGTTAGACAAGATGATTATTATTGCATATGCTTTACATCAGTTTACTGTATGCTTATTGTAGGTTGCTATGCTGGCGCTGGCTCATCCTTCAGTCCCCAATCAACCAGCAGCAAAACAAACAACACGGAATGTATTACGAAGTGCCAAAGCAAGTAAATGAAAGTGAAAGTTCAGCTGAAGAGCTGAAACCATGAGGGTGATCCAGATACTCCAGCAAAGAACTTTTTCACTTTTTTAATAACTTTAATTTTCTCTTCCAAAATTATTTCAGTGCTTATGTATCATACAATGTCTACTTAATCTTTTATTACTTACGCTTCTGGTCACCTCTAAATTATGAGTTTCAAAAGTTTCGTGTACCCTCGTGTGCACTTACAGTGCTATTGTTATTTAACACCTTTTAGGCCACAATAACAAATTCAAATTTTACAATATTTCAAATTATATAATTTAACAGTTTTTTACATCACAATATACACTTACTAAAGTCATCACGTTGTAAGAATTCTGCCATCATATGTGTCCGTGTCGGAATCGCACACAAGCAAGTAAATAAATACTCTACGTAACACAGTATACAATTTTAAGTAAATCACACCACTTACGTCCAAGGAATTGACATACGTACATAACAGCTACTACTTGTAGTTATTCTACACTTGTTGACACCTCATTAAACTCCTGCAGTTACACTAAGACCAACAAACAGCAATCATGAGACTTACCAGCAGGGCACTGAAAAATTTGGGGAAAATGTTGGACTATTATTCTCAGTTCAATCCATCACCTCTCTCCATAAAGCAATTCATAGACTTTGGTAAGTTACTTCAATTTTTTTAATTTACATTACAACTTTAGCCATGTTCTTGCGGTACTCGTATTATGGACTTCCTGCAGGAAAGTAATTCATTTGTGCTATAACAATAATTTCGTGTAGTTTAACTGCAGAATCCTCATTACTTTACTTAGCACTGTTACCACATAATAGTTCTGCTGAAGCACATATACATACAGCAAACATTTAAAGTAAATATATATACAATGTTTTAATTACTTCTTGTGGTCAATTGGATTTGGATACGTACGTTTAAATGAATACCGGTTAAATTAGCCATACCAAATATCTTTCCCACCCCTTTACATAACCACGCAATACGCATTATATAAATACTGTACCCACGTTATTAAAATTACGTATTGCATTGACCACGCAGTTTACTGACTGTATAGTAAAGATTTTTTTTTCTCTTAATAAAGGGTTCAGCACGCAAAAGGGTATTACTGTTTTATACAAGTATTCATGAAGTAGGAACATAATACACAATTCACTTAAATATATGACAATTAATAGACAATTATATGCACACTAATAATTACCGCTTGTGTTTTAATGAAAGTCAGCGCAAAAGGCGCAAATGTGTCCCCAAAAGACGTAGGACAAGTTCACTCCTCTCTCCTGGACATTGTAAAGAATCTGAAAAAACCCAAAATTTGCCAACTTAAAGACACTGATTTTTCAAAGTCGTAGCTGAACTTTTTTGGAAATTCCTTATTGCAATAAAATTGAAAAGGACATTTCAGCTCATAGATTTTTATTACTGTAAATTGGTTTTAATCTTAAAGGTCCTATATGACAAAATATAATGTAGATCCTTAAAAGTCACTGCAAATCATAAGGCAATTAAGGTGTATACTGCTACCGCAAATTGAGAAATAGCTAGAATATGTTAGGAGAGGTCTTGTATCAACAAGATTCAAGTTGGTCCTGGAAAATTCTATTAATATACTTATGTGAAAAATGAGAATGCAGATGTAAAGTGCATGTGTAGTACGTGTTGGTTCAGCGAGAGTTGCATTTAGTTTAAATACCCTTTAGGTAGGTGCATCAAATAGCAATATACTGCTTAGTTTTAACAAATGTGCTGACACACATTTTATGAATGACAAGTAAATAGAACAAACTACTACGATGCAGCAACCCGATCTTTTTGCTCATTAAATATTTTTTCCTGACACTATACTTTAATGCATCACGCATTAGCAGCAATAATAAATATATGTGTCCCTTTAGAAATGATATGAGTGTGACATCGCACTTCGCTTCGAATGTGTCATACTACATACTTGGTAGATTGTGTTGTAATACTGGTATATGTTGATTATAAAAACATGTATAATAAAATTTATATAGACATGAGTAGCTTTATACTTTATATGCTATCTCGGACATCATAAATATTTATGTTAAGATACTGTATATTACGTTCATCCTATATTTTACGGAACTGAAACGAGAAGGACAGTTACACTAGGAAAATATTGCACAATGTCGATCAAGTCGACCTTAACCCCTTTAAATTCGCTACGCACTTTTGTGTATCAAATGCAATCTACACGAGTACGCGACAACTTTTGTTTATCATTATTAACATATTATAACGTTGATTTAATAGTGTACAATGCATGTAGGTATACTGAACGTTAAACTTTATTGACCATAAAAGTCCAAATTTTTTTCGCAAATTTCTAAATACGATAAAACGACTTAGTTGGACACATGTATGCGTACAGAGTACAGATAATTAAGAATTAGACAGACCAAAAATCATAAAGTAGAATTCGTCCACTTGTTAATTAATATATTACATATTAATAATACCTTAGCTTCTTATTATAATATCCTATTTTTTGGATAAGGTAATACTAAATGAGTGAAGTTTATTTAGGTATATGCAAGATGTACAATATACACCCGTGTATAATTACAATGGGTTTTTGCATGGGATTTGCGAATGACAAAAAGACTTATCTATAGTCTACGTTGGCTTGCAAAGCGATCCATAAAATGAGATGACGATGAATTTTTAACCCATTTTGATGTTTCCTGTTTGCTTTGTTTGGACAGGCAAGAATGCGTGTGAGAAGACATCTTATAAATTTCTTAAAAAGGAGCTGCCCGTTCGACTAGCTAATATAATGAAAGAAATTAATTTGTTGCCCGAAAATCTGCAGAAAACACCGTCAGTAGGACTTGTTCAGAATTGGTATGCAATGAGTTTTCGAGACGTTTTAGAATTCGAAGATAAGCCTGGAGAAGAAGCTACTTTAAAAAAGTAAGTTTTTCGATGAAAATTATAATAAATAAATTCGTTGAGAGTCCTAAAATTGGCAAATTGGTACCCTGAAGACAATAAAGGAATAAATATTTCTACACGCAAATGCAGTAAATTTATAAAACCTGAAAGGAAATATCCACCAAAAGCTTCCGTAATATTCTCATTTAGTAGTAATGCCTAATTCTATTTTTGATGCATTGCCTTCACATTGGAAAATGGTTCATGTGGAAAATGTGACGCAGCTTTGACTAAAGTTTATTGAAATAGTTGACACTTTATTGATCGATTGACTGAGGTAATATTACGAATGCATATGAAAAGTTCTAATTTCCAATTCTATAAATGGTTGACAAGGTTTTGTGCAGCATTGGTGCAAATCCGTAACCGTCATTCGGATGTCGTCCAAACCATGGCTCAGGGAGTAATGGAGTTAAAGGATTCTTACAAAGTAGATCAGCCAATGGAACATAGTATTCAATATTTTCTAGATCGATTCTACATGTCTCGTATTTCCATCAGAATGCTCATCAATCAGCACAGTAAGTAATACTAATACATTTCTGCTTTAACTTTAATGTATGCACTATGCACAGATCAGACGGATAAAGCAAAGAAAAGAAACCTTCCAGAACATGAACGGTGTATTTAATTAAGCGGAGTGTTTAGCTCTTTACTGATATCAAGTTTAGCACATTATAAAAATGTAGATATTTAGTACTTTTTTGGCACTAATGTGAAAGTAATATTGACAAAAATAGTAAGAATAAAAGTAGTTGTATCGTCCTAACTTTATTTATACGTAAATGTTGTTATTGCTAACCTTACCAATCTATCCCCGGGTATTTTTTATTCATTTCTGATAAGCTAAACAAATAGATTACACATGTAGAAAAGGCAAAACTCGAAGGGCTACGATTACGACGCTATCAAAATTACTATCTGGGGTATGTTCGAATGCTCGAAACCATGCAAATCCATTGCTCTTACGTCTTTGGTGTTATTGGAATCACTAGTTAGGGAAAACTCGGACACATTAATTAAATTAGTAAAAAATTCATGACATGCTCCACTTTCGCAATATACTATGTTCTTGCGATTACTCAAACGCTCACTCACATTAATGTGAATTGTATTGATAAAATTTTATTGATTATTTCAGCTATTCTTTTTGGAATGGAAGGAACTAACCCTACTCGACATATTGGCAGCATTGATCCATTTTGTGATGTGGCTAGCGTTGTTCGTGACGCATATGAAAATGCTCGCTTTCTATGTGATCAATATTACCTTGCATCTCCTGAAATAATCATTAAATCACACAATGGTAAGTTAAATTATTACGTCTGACTGTCCGAGATGAATGACTTTAATTTTTAGAATTATTAAAATCTTTTGATGTTAAATGACTTTAGGAGTACATTCGGGGGATCCCATTCAGATTGTTTATGTTCCATCTCATTTGTACCATATGGTATTTGAATTATGTAAAAATGCTATGAGAGCAGTTGTGGAACATCATGGATCTGCAGCAACTAGTTACCCTCCTATAGAAACTCTGGTCGTAACGGGAAATGAAGATATTACAATTAGGGTACAATAAAATTATACTTTTATGCTAAAGTCTATCATATTGATCATCATAAACAGCCAATCAAAATGGGATTTATCAAAACTTCAGTGTGCATTTTATATAACATTCCTATTGCAGATATCAGATAAAGGGGGTGGAATTCCCAGACGAGATATAGACCAGTTATTTAATTACATGTAAGCCATATAATAAACGTTTTTAAATAAAGGTTTGAAATAAATATTAAATAAATAAAATTATAAACTTCTTTTTGAAAAATTGACTATTTCTCAATGCAGGTATTCAACCGCGCCTCAAGCCCCAGTTTCAGGGAGCCATGAGCATGTTCCTCTAGCAGGTAAATAATTATTGCCTTGTACAATCATTACAGTATCAACCGTAATCCTAATCTAAGCTGTAGGCTAAACTCTTTTCATAGTATGTACAGAATCCTGGGGCAAAATTTTGGTAAAAGTCGGCGTAATAATTTTTGCTAAACATTTTCTTTACTCGTAAGTGTGACGTGTAAATAAAATGCTTTATAAAGGTAAACATAAATAGCAGCATGAAACAGATTTTAATGGTATTTGATTTGGTGCGCTTAGTAATATAAGAGACGGATCTCTTAAAATTTCATTTGTTTTTCTGTATTGTAATTGCTGACTTTGGAATTTTTGGACATAGCATGTAAACTTTTTTGTCTAACTTTTTTATCGATTTACCGTGGCTAAAGATTTATCTATGAAAGAAACCCCTTTTGTCAGAAACCAGCTAAGCTCTACTTTGGAAGCCTACCCTCATATTATTATTAACGCTATAATAGCGCTATTGGGGACACCGGTCGGCGGTCTCGCTTATCATAAAACTTTTGCTTAGTAAATCGTCAGAGCACTTGTCTAGATCAAAATCTTGACCTATTTCAGCCATTGTTCACCTCCTTTGCTAGGTAGTGTATATCGTTTAGATGCCTGAAGAGGTACTTATGGCGAATTCTGTATGCCTTTATGTAGAGTGTATGCAAAATACAATATGTCAAACAGTATACTTATAAAATCTTATTTAGGGTATGGCTACGGTCTTCCATTGTCACGCCTTTACGCAAGATATTTTCAAGGGGATTTACTCGTAACATCTTTAGATGGATATGGGACTGATGCAATCATATATCTTAAGGTAATGAAAGATGAAACACCCTTTTTACTGCGTACCTTGCGGCAACATAATAACTTTTGTAAATGTTTGTTTTCTGTTTTGTAGGCTTTATCAAATGAAGCGAATGAATTATTGCCAATTTTCAACAAGGCTTCTTCTCGCCATTATAAAACAAGCATTCCTGCTGCTGACTGGTCCAGTCCAAGTTCGGGTCAATGGCAGAACGGATCAGGCAGAAATATGAATTCGAATTTCCATGCACCGTTAAGTCACAGATTATAATTAACTTAACTACTACTACAGTGTTTACTTTTCGTTTTTAGTAGTTTTGATATGAGTTTACCTTCTTTTCCCACGTTATTATTTTCTTTAAGTATCTTTAAGACTTCTATCTTAAAGGCAATTTACTTCTTGATAAGTCCAATAGGACTCAAGTACTATGATAACACAAAGTTATCCCATTTCAACCTGCAACAATTTTACCTATAGTGTCATAATTTTTAAATTCTTTGGGTTGCTTTGCATGTCGCGACTTTAAATAAGTTGCATAAGAATTTGAATTTAAGCTGACGGTATTTGGAACTTCTCCATTTTGTTTGTTCCCCTATGATGGCGAACTATGTATATAATAGTTTATATAGCTGGGTACCTGCTGTTTATTTAGTTAAAGTTGTTATATTGGTGAGGCAGTTCACAGCATTACGTATAATAATATAAGCAATTAGTAGTAATAATGCATGCCTGGTGAATGGTGGAATATTAGAAAACTGCAAATATATAGCATTTATTATTCTTTGTGTGTTTGATTACATAGTATTGTTTATAGAATGGAAAAGAGCATAGAAAGAGCTCGATAGTTTACCTACAACATTACCAGTCATTTCTGATTATCTGGCCACTTTATTATTTTAATATACTAAGAGTATTGAGTTAATTGAGGAAAGCTATAATAATTGTATTCTCTGAAATTGTATTTGTTAGATTGCCATCAGGAGAATTACCAGTCTCTGTAATACCAGGCGCTAAACCGACAGACAAAAGCGAATAAATGTTTCTTGTGTATATGTAATATGTAATAGTCCTAAACAGTAAGTACATCACAGATTCTAAAGGGTGTCCCTAAGTGATTTAGAACAACTTCCCTTCCCTCTCCTGGACAAAGTATACACCTTGGAAAAACCAAAATTTTAGCAAAAGTTATGTACGTAAAGTTGTGTAAAGTTATGTGTAAAGTTATGTGTGTTTATGTTCCTGATATGCTTGGGTAAATTTCCCAGAGCTTATTCGGCACTCATGAGCACGCGCTACAACGATTTTTAGAAAAAGCATTATTTGGAAAGCTCATATCTTTATCCCGGACAATCAGGGGCATACATAACTTTTGACAAAATTTTGGTTGTTCCAGAATGTATACTTTGTTCTGGAGAGAGACGGGAACTTGTTCTAAATCATAGAGGGAGTATGTTCTTAGTTAATAGTGCTATGGAAAAACCAAATCGGACTTTTAGTACAGATATAGGAAAATATCAATGTAAATCGATTGATTCGATAAAGAGCATTTATCATTATTGATATGTAAATAAAAAAAGTATGGTAATCGGTAAATCATCCTTCTGCACTTCACATTTAAAGCACATATCGTGCCTGTATCGTACTGATGGAGTATTAAACTAAAATTATTTATTAGGAATTTGACTAGCTGTTCTCAGGACTGACAGTTCAACGAATTATGCATATATATGTAATCGTATCCAGGGAGTTACGTTGGGGCGAAAATTCATATGTATAAGTTAGTTGGGTATTCAAATTGAACAGACTGCTAAGACTCCATTTTGGTGTGCATTAGCTGACTGTTACTTCAAGCCAAATAACGGTTGCAGACAATGTTTTAAGTACGTAACACTATTGCACTAAGTACTTATTGCAAAATACAATAGTCGTTCTTCGGAGGGAAAGTAATAATTTGTCGGGGTCAATCTTTTAATAGTAAAACTAACAGCAAACCGTAACAGAAGCAAGTAGAACCTCTCGGTCAGGAGTTAACTTGACGCTTACTATTATCGGAAGAACCAAAAAGTTAGCTTGGCGGTTCCTTTTATTGGAAGCATCAAAAAGTTAGCTTGGCGGTTCCTTTTATTGGAAGCACCAAAAAGTTAGCTTTATTAACGCTTCTTTTAATTGGAAGCACCAAAAAGTTAGCTTAGTGCTTCCTTTAATTGGAAGCACCGAAAAGTTAGCTTGGCGCTTCCTAAGAGTAGAAACACCCAGAAAGTTAGCTTCGCGCTTTCTATAAGTAGAATCACCTAAAAGTTAGCTTAGCCCTTCCTATAAGAGAATCCTTATAGCTTTCCTAAACATGGAAACATTCATAAAATTAGCGTCCTATATTTTACACCTAAAAGCCCCATTTGACTATCCTACCCTACATAAAGTGGAGCTAAAAAAGTTGTGTATGACATTTTAGTACCCAAAACCATATTTTCCAAATCCGAGGTTTCATCCAAATCGGTAAATACGTTCGGGGGTTATGGTGCGTACGGACAGACAGACAACATGGTTCCATAAGTGAGCCTCTGGCTCGCTAAAAATGACTGAAGAAATCCCATGTTATAATAATTAAAGATGATCTATTGGAAAGGAAACAATTCCAAATCCTATTTGATGTATTTGTTGTTTCTGAGATACACGTTCTATCTAATACACTGTTTCCGACAAAAATAATTGCCCTTTAGATAGGTAGAGCCCATAACGTAAAGAGCGACTCCTCTGTCTACTAATTTATTTTTCAGAAGGGGGTTTGTGACATGACAAGCAATGTTCAGCATGTTTAAATAGATAATAGTAGTTGCACTAACTAACAATTCGAACATTAGTGATTTACATTCTAGTTTTATAACGAGGTACCTGTCTAATATAACCGTTCACCTTGATCAAGAATGGTTTGGTTGATGCATAATAAATGTACAGAAATTATGGGAAATAAATTTGCCATTAAGGCACACATAATTTACGTTCTGTGAGACAATAAAAAAGTAATTCCTTTATGAAATTATGTTGCTTCAATCACTCATTACACATTTCACAAAAATTTCTCATAAACTTCAAAACGATAACGAATTCCATTTTCTTCTTGGATATCTTTAGGAACATTCTCGTCTCTATAAGCAAACAAATTCAAATAAATAAAATGTGATTACTACTATTACTTACCAATAATTTATTGCATATTTATTTTTTGTCTAGTTTACTAAGACGTACTCATACATGCATAACCATGTGGGTTTTCTTCTATACTCAAAATTAGGTGCATTTCGGCAAAGAAAGATCGAGCTGAGTTGCGTAGTAGATATACAATAAATCTGTATTACTGCTGTAGATTGCTTACTTTTAATGCATATACAATGTATTGCTTGTTAGCAGCTTATTTCTCTAAAATGCTATCCAAAGTTTATTATCTCATTTAGAAATATTATACCACTTTCTCAGCTACACAAAGCTTCACAAAGTAAACGGTTGTCCAGTATTAATAGACAGATTATTACAGTATTAAGATTGTTTATGCACTGCTTACTGTTGTCATTCATGAAATGGGTCAATTTAATTAAACCGAATTAACATTCTTTACAACCCTACATGTCAAGTTTAGATGATTCTGACCTATTTAACAGTAGACCAAAGCGTTATGGGTATGAGTGTCTTACTCTATAAGCTGATATTTTTCTTCGTCGACTACGGGGAAAAATACATCACACTCAAAGTTTTGCATTATTCTTGTCAAATAAATACGATGACATAAGGGAGAATCCATGGCTATCTGCAAGATTATTATAGGAGATTTAGAACAGGACAATATGAAAGTTAGGCTTCTACATATATTGTACAGAATTCAAATGTAATAGTAATATGTATGTAAATGCAAATAGTAATAGAACACCTACTTTGAAGAGTTCGGAACCACCAATTACCCAGACTTTATCTATCTCGGATTGTCTCTCAGGCGTTGATAGATTTTGGATTGCTTCATCCCACGACTTAAACGACAATACATTCGGTGTATTACTGTAATAGAATAAAGTAGTCTTAAAAAGTAATTGATTGAGTATTTAGTCAATGTTTTAAATTGCTTGTTAAGACAATGGTATAATTCTTTACTTACAAAGTTCCTCGACTGAGAACAATATTAACCCTGTCCTTCAGAGGACGAAATTTTTCAGGCACAGATTCCCATGTGCGTCTACCCATCAATACTACATTCTTTTTACCGGAACCAGAATTATCAGTCAAGCAAGTCATTTTTGCAAAATAAGCCATTTCCTTTCTATAACACATATATAATATGTGAGTTAGGTGTTTTAAAGGATGCTAAAAATTTATTAGTACCCATACCTGAGCCTCCAAGGTAATTCATTTTTGTATCCTATTCCCATATTTTCACAAGCCGCAACGATCACATTCAACTTTACAACCATTTTAGCAAATTATATGAAAGTATTCACCAAATGCAAGAGCGCGAGCGGCGATATTGTTATGTACCTGTACAAAAATGCAAATAAGCGTTCATTACATAGACTCATAGACTTCCAGTACTTCTACTTCCATTGGGCGTAATAACTATCATACTGTAGCTTAGCTGAAAGTTAAGTATTAATTCAGTCTCAGTAGAGATTTCGTATTTCATCTACCTATACATATAGTATATAAATAAATATAAATAATAATATATACAATGTAATTATGTAGTATATGTATATAATAAAATATAGCCTCTCTTGATGTTCTTAATATACGAAACTCAAATGGATGTTTCAATGTAGTTAAGTTGATAACATACAAGACCTATTGAGGCCACATGAGGATGCAACTCATATAGGTGTAATTTAATAAACGCATATTTTCATATTTATAAAACAGTGTGACTGCTTTATCATTTATAATAATTATGTGTACATAAATGTGATATATATTTAAGATACTGTATTTGTGTTACATACAGTATCTTACCTTTAGGACTACGTAAATTTTTGCAATGGAGTTGGTAATTTAACATATTGCTTTGCAAAGGAATTTCATGTAGGTACATCAGTATCAGTGAGTATCAGTTACAAAAAGTGTAGCATTCAAATCTGAGAAAACAAGTTAAATGATGATAAAATGCCCTACGACTTATAAAACTGATTCCTTCTGCTCAAGTGCTTTTACCCTAAGATAACAATAACATGAAGATCAACGAGACATATTGAACACATACATATGAAGCGAAGGCTGGTGGTGTACCTCCTGTAAGGTTGGCTCAAGCGAAAATAGTTTACCCAAGATTTCTGTTTTTTCAAATTATTTATTTTTGATTTCCATAGCTAATGATTACATACGTTGTGGGTTGTGGTGCTAAATTCCACTTTAGCTTTACAATTAAAAAATCTGAAATTTTTTCGCTTGAGACAACCTTATGGGAGAATTACTATGGGCACACCATCCTTGATCTGAAGCATCTAGTAAGATATTTATTACCATAACCAATTAGGGAGCAATAGGTCTCAGATACCACAAATACTACTCAAAAGTATTTTTCCTCGAGGTCAAGGCAAACGGGTAAACCTTTTATTACCTAGATTCTTATATTAGAGGACCGAGTAATATAAGCAACATCGCCGATAATCGGAATTCTCTTCTCAAATATTCAGAATCTACACTTACAGCTTGTAAGCATATTATATTATTAATTGACAGTAGTACCACATCTGTCTAAGATTGCCCATTATTTTGCTTTTTCGATAGTATGTGGAATATGGCTAAGCAATAATCAGGCGTTTGGTTACGATGATCTTACTTATGTTTATGTCATAATTAATAATATACGCTTGCTATATATAATGGGTTTTCGCATTACCTATCCTATAAGAAAGTAATGTAAGAATATGAATATTTTGGCTTTGGGATAGAAATAACTGAACACACTGAACAGTATACATTTACCATGTATATTTACTTAGGTTATTAGGTTAGCCATGATGGAAGGTTGACACTTATCAAACTTTGTGTACATGGTTGTTAGTCATAGTCATGCATGCTTATCATGTTCTTAGTTCTTAGTTAATGGAAAATAATAAATTACTTTTAGTAACTCTTTAAAACAACCTCAATTCTCAATATGAATAAACTATACATATTCGTGGGTAAGGTGGTATGTTAATTTTATGTGGTACTTTGCATTTCCTTTATATACATACAAGTCCCCTTATTACACAGCATTATTCGTAGATGGTTAAGTTTTAACTGGTATTATCCATTCACTCAGTACAGAATTTGGAAAAGATTCTGATTATGTTAAGGCAAACTATACATGGGAATTACTACATCACTAATAAATTCATTTTAATATAAGTGTTCCATTACGTGGTGAAAAGTGTAATCGTTAGTCTGTACCGTTACGAATTCGATCATTACCGTTATCCAGTATTTACAGATTTAAAGATTACGATTGAAAGTATAGATACCTGAATTCAATCTGCCTAAGTGCAATAAAATCGCGAATTTTAAGTAATTTACCTCTGAAGCGGGTATTCTTAGGTCAGTTCTGTAAATATATTATATCTAAACTAGACTACTGTAACGCAAGCCTGCTGCGCACCGGTTCGGTGTTTGCTGTTCGGTAAATCACACGATTACTATTTAGTATTGTACCCTACCCACTTATATAAGTGAACGTTCTCTGGATCAGCTGGCTCAACTAAAAAGACTATACATCAGGGACCTTATTAATTCCTATTAAAAATCCAAATTGTACATAGAAAAGGTGACGTAATTAATTACTCGACTGTCGACTGTAAACTTAAAATACTAGAAGAATTCTGGAAAAAAATCCTAAAAATGGAAAATAATCGTTATCCGCGTATTATATTTAACGCACTACTACAACAAGACAATCTTTACAATAATGAAGATAAATATAATTGGGTATCTCTTCTTAGGTGTACCATAGAAAGTATCGGGTTTGGGTTTGTATGGTACTCTCAGTCGGTAGATCTTATAGATGAACACTGTGAAGATATGGTAATTCGGCTAATTGATATACAGAGGCAAGCTGATCTAGAAAAAAAAGCAAATTGTACGTCCTGTGTTATTTTTAAAGATTTAATTTGTGATGGAGTTATGCCCCAACTTTATTTGCGATTCAGATTGCCTCTGGATAAAATCCGTGTAATAAGCCAATTAAGATTATTTAATAAGCATTCCCCTAGAATTATAGTACATGGTATAAAATACGATCTAAAAATAAATGAATTTTGCACAATATGTCTCAACCCCGCAAACGAATATGAAAGTATTACGCACATTTTGTTTAATTGTTTAATTTATAAGCCTATACGACATTCAGTTTGGTTGACAAGCCTTAATAATTTGGGTGCGCATGACTTTCATACTCTCTTTGAGGTGAATAACTTGGAAAAGTTGTTAAATATGTATAATTATTTTTCAAGGGTCCTGAAATTGCGATCCTGGGTTCTGAATGAATAATAAACGTTATAATTTGATTTAATAAACTGCCAATCCTCTGCTCGTCACCAATACTATAATTATAAGTTAATATGTTAAATGGTAATTAATTAGTTAAACGATCAGTTCATACCTGTAATATGTTATTCTACAAAATTAATTTAATATAATTTAGCAATACGGAAATTTGAAACTGGTAATATTATTCTTGTGTAATGAATGTTAATTCAAGAAGCACAATAAAGTTCTATTCTATTCTACTAGAAGAATTCTGCGTATAAACACATGTAGAGAGCTTAGTGGAGAATGTATATAGTGGGAAATTTTAGAGGGGAATGCCTTGACCGGTGACAACTTTAAAGTAATTCGAATAAGTGATAGTGATAATGTGATGTACAAACCTCCAATTTAGCTGCTA
Source organism: Yoshiicerus persimilis (assembly GCA_020352615.2). Taxonomy (NCBI): domain Eukaryota; kingdom Metazoa; phylum Arthropoda; class Collembola; order Entomobryomorpha; family Tomoceridae; genus Yoshiicerus; species Yoshiicerus persimilis. Next base: position 29,986,659 of record CM036940.2, on the reverse strand, counting down.
CAACTCAGACAACTTTGACATAATAAATTAGTTATAATTTTATGTAGTCTTACATAAAGGACATTCTAGAACTAAAGAAATCGAGATTAGCACAGCAAAACTCTTCACTTCAAACACGGTTTAAAGGTATTTATGGTATTCCCGCCATTAGAAGGGTATTAAGCAAATAAGGAAAGTGTGGCTGATTTTCGGATATTAAAGTACTAAATATTTCGGAAAGTACTAAATATTTCTTGTTGCACACATTTAGGATTTTCATACATACTAGCTATACATAATGAGATCTGAGATTGCTATAAATGTAAACTATGCTATTAGGTGTACAGCGTGTACAAAGACTAAAGACTCACATTAAGCCAGTTACAGAAAAGAGAAAGCATAATGAACAAAGAACACAAAAATATTTGTTTTTACAAAATGTAATACTTATTTCGTCACAATGCGATTGAAAATATGTGATGTAAATATAAGGAAGGATATTACACAACTTAATAAGTATATGACAATGCTAATAATTATATGCATAATTGACTTTCTTATTTATAATGATAGCCACAGCTTTCACCAGTTCATCAATACTTGATTGGCATCGCTAATTACTATAAAAGCTCTCACAATTCAAATGCCTGTGTCAACGACTCTTCTCAGTTCTTTCAGAACAGTTTTCTTGGTAAGTTATTAAAATTTTCTCTTTTGCAAATGTGTCAAAGTATAATACTCATCGTAACCCAATTAGTCAACCACTGTGGATTGTCTAGATAGGCAATACCCATCTGATATTTGTAGAATCTTTAGAATCATAGAGTACAGCTACCGCTAATGTTGGTTGATGTCGTTTAACAGCCACTCCTGTTCGTAATCAAGTTCTGTCTAGACTTAGACTTTACTCAAATCAAACCAAAGTAATTTGTATTGTGGGATAAAAGGCAGTCGTTAGGTATAGGATAAGCATAGCTTGGATGAAATCCAAACTACTTGTTGCTTTATACAAAAATAAAAGATATCCTTGCTTACTTAGTTGTGTGCCCAATGCAATGTGCCGTGATTGTTTCATGTGTATAGGTATGTGTTCTTTGCATTACAGGTTTTCAACTTTTTAACTTATGTACTCCGTACTTGTTTGGAAAAACTAACTAGTAACAAAAGTACTACTTCTTGTGCTCATACGATTCAGTGTAATATAATAAATATAACTTAAGTTTTACAAAGCTACCAGTTTTGCCTGCAGCGTATATTATAGGAGTAGATTAAATCCAGAAACTACCTTTAGGTCACTCTCCTTTAAACTCTTCTTATCGACATAGCGTTCTCTTAATATACTTTCATCTTGGACCTTTCTTGTGTTTTCTGATAAAAATTTCCTTTTCAGTGACTTAGTTCGAACTCGTGATTATGATTATTAGTTTTCCATGGTTTTCCTAATATCGTAATTGTAGACTGTAGGAGTGTTGATAAGCAATCCTAAAGATTATTACGAACGGAACCTGTTATTACAAGTGTTGTACACTCTTAAGGATCATTTCCCAATTCAATCAGTATCTGCCGGTTGCCAGTTCTATTAAAGCACACTCAAGGTACTAACCCTAACTGTGTGCGTCAAAGATATTATTATCGTAGTCGTTATCAGTTATCTTTCAGTTTCAGTTTCTGAAATAGGGACCCAATTCCTTACTTACTATTGTGACAGTATGATTTGTTAATTATAAATCCATTACATAGATAGATTAGGTGACAAATCGTAGCAGGGCAGGGCAACAGACAGTACAAGTACAACTTACCACAGAAGCATAAATGAAATAAAGACTTTAGATGTACCGTATAAATGAATTCTTATTAGTGTTCTTAGTGTTCTCTGACAAGAAAAATAAAATCTGTCATGTGGTAGTGTATAATGAGGGGTCAAGGCTTTTTGAGATTACTTGTCTTGCATCATTCTTTGCAATTGAAATCTAGATGGAACGATGGAAGCCGATGAGCCTTTACATATACATAGCTAATATTCATAATGTGTACATACTTCTTATACTTTTCATTATCTCCTTCCCATTTATATCATGCCGGTGTCCGCACGTACTTGGGATAGGAACTCAGGTTTAATAAACTCTTATATTGTACATTGTACACATACATTACATTCTAATAGCCTAAGTATCATACGTTAGATAGGATATAATTGAGCGAAACAGAATCTGATCGTGTGAGTGGCTAATTGAGCTAGAGTCTTTCCATGGCATGTTGGCACTCTTATGTTTAGATTGATTTGAGGGCTGACAGATGCTTATGGCAATACAGCTTAACATTATTCTGTATTAATTAGGTGACAAAGCAGTAAAGCCCACAGCACAGTAAATCCCACATTTTCCTTAAATCTTATCATTGCTGTTTTTGCTGTTTGACTTAATAAGTATATTTATATATTTGTTGTATATATCAAGATATTTATATAAATCATTTTTCAATTTGGGTAAGTAACTTAAACTTTCTTCGTCTTCAGCTATGTATTATAAACCTATATATTTATGGGCCATAGGTGAGCCTATTTTGCCCATAATTTATAAGAACTGCATATCACATTTTATATTCATTAATGGGATAGTTAGGTAAGTTAACTAAGACGAAAAGGGGAGAATGGGTATTTCAAGTGTAGTTTTATGTAGTTTTGTTCATCAGGCAATGATGGGACCTAGATGATCCAAAATGACCTACTATAATATACTATTCATACGATATTTAAGATGTAATTTATTCAGTTTTAAAATAAGATTTCATGGGCAATTAAAAACACACCTATATAAAAGTAGCATATTCTGTAATCCGTAATGTGTACTACATGATAAAAATATTATCCTTACATATAATTTTTATCAAATTGATCCATATGAATTGTGCAATTCTACGACTTAGTACATACAAGTTGAGTGAAACATGACATTTGACATGGTGGTTTAACGAAGGCGACTGTCATATCCATCTTACACAAATACTTGTACTACTTTGCCACACATTTTATACACATTTTATATAGATTATCCTGTCTTGATAAAGGCAATGTAGCAATGTAGGTAGAGTTAGATGACTGTCTTTTTGGTATTGGCACATAAGTGTGACTTCGCACGTGTTTTTACAACTGGCAGTTGGCCAATGAACATATAATTAAATATCCTAATTGATTCAAGTTTCAGCATTGCACTATTTAGTATTAAGGAAATTATATTCTCAGTCTCACTAGGTCTTTGATTCTTCTACAGACTCCTAAGCCTAAATTTCGCTTGGAAACAAATTTTCTCCGAAATCTTAACATTATGGCGCAAAGTTGGACAGGCCAAGAGCCTTTAGCTCAAGATGATCCGGAAATGTGGGAATTGGTCAAAGAAGAAAAGCGGCGACAATTAAGTGGCTTGGAACTTATAGCATCAGAGGTGAATACATTTGATTTTTTTTATTATGTAATGCGAAGTTCACCTATGAAATACTATGAATGGGAGAATTCTAAATTCACAGTTGAAGTAAGGTTCTAAAAAGACATTCATAAATTTTTAGAATTTCTGCAGCAGAGCTGCTTTAGAAATCATGGGATCGTGCTTGAACAACAAGTATTCAGAGGGATATCCCGGCTCAAGATATTACGGTGGAACTGAAGTTGTTGACAAAATTGAAATCCTATGTCAAAAACGAGCCTTGGAAGCATTCGGGCTGAGTGAGGCAGAGTGGGGAGTTAATGTACAACCGTACTCCGGTTCTCCAGCAAATTTTGCAGCTTACACTTCTGTGATGAACCCTCACGATAGAATAATGGGCTTGGATTTACCCGACGGAGGACAGTATGTTAAAACTGTTTTTAGAGCTAAATTATTAAAAATGTAAGACATATTATTGACACCATATTTTCCCTTTATAGTCTTACTCATGGATTTATGACTGACCAGAAGAGAATTTCTGCCACTTCGGTATATTTTGAATCCATGCCGTACCGATTGAACCCTGAAACTGGTAGCGATTTAAATTCATCTGACTAATTCTAATCTACAGAAGATTTTAATGAAATTCTAAATGTTGGTTTTCTATTTTAAAGGAACTATTGATTACGAAAAGCTTGCTGAAACGTCCAAATTGTATCGACCAAAAGTTATCATAGCTGGAACATCGGCATACTCTCGGTTGTTGGATTATCAAAAATTCCGAGATATCTGTAATGATGTTGGGGCAATTTTATTAGCAGATATGGCCCACATTAGTGGATTGGTTGCGGCTAAAGTCATTCCAAGTCCTTTTGAGTATGCGGATATTGTAACAACGACGACCCATAAAACGCTTCGTGGTGTCAGGGCTGGCATGATTTTTTACCGCAAAGGGTCTAAAAAATGTCCAAAAACAGGAAAAGACATTCCATACGACTTGGAAGGCAAGGTCAATTTTGCTGTTTTTCCGTCTCTTCAAGGGGGTCCCCATAATCACGCCATTGCGGGTGTAGCAGTTGCTCTTCGTCAGGTAAGAAAACAATGAAATTTTGAAATCAATTATTTCTTCTATGTTTGAACATCTTATTAAGACAAGATCCAATTGTTCAATTATAACAATTACAATCTAACGAAGCACTATATAGTTGGATTGGATGAATATGAGCTAAAATAATTATTCCATATTTTTAATATTGCAGACTACCCAACCTCATTTCCGGCTATATCAAGAGCAGGTGCTGAAAAACTGTAAAGCTATGGCTAGCAAGTTACTTGATCTTGGATATAAACTTGTTTCTGGTGGAACAGATAACCATTTGGTTTTGGTAGATCTCCGCAGCAAGGTAAATTTTAAGAATTGCAACATAAATGTATGTATAACAAACAACAACATATATATAACTTTTTGTTTTAGAAAAATTAAGCATTTCTAAGCATCAACTTTGTTCCAAAACTTAAAAAGCCAATGCGATACCTTTTTTACACTTTATATGCGCCACCTTTAAAAATATTGTAACGTTTACCATTACATGCTTAATGCAGTAATTAAAACCTCTTAAATGCTAATTACTGAATACTAACTTGTTGCTCCTCTTATTCACTTACAGAAACTCGATGGAGCCCGTGTTGAAACAGTTTGCAACTACGTAAATATAACGGCTAATAAAAATACTTGCCCAGGAGATAAAAGCGCCTTGACCCCAAGCGGACTGAGACTCGGTAAAGATATACCTACTCCATTTCTTATTTAGACCTTCCTTGTGTCTTTATTTCTTATACAACTTTCTAATGTGTTCTAATACATTTGAAACAGGCAACATAAATACCTATGTTCATAAATTGTTTTATAGGAACTCCTGCATTGACATCAAGAGGGTTTGATGAAAAAGATTTTGAAGAAGTTGTCGTTTTTATTGACAAGGCTGTAGCAATAGCTGCTGATGTCAAATCTAAGACTGACAAACTGAAAGATTTCAAGGAAAACTTGGTGAAGGACGAAGCAACCATTGAGAAGTTGAAGGCACTAAGGATCGAAGTCGAACAGTTTGCTTCCAAATTTCCCATGCCAGGATTCGATGAGCATTAATAACACCTCAAAAATATTAGATAAAAGTTATAACAATCAATCCGCATCATTGCTTGATATGTACTGTACTATATTTTTGGTCAAATGTTTCTGTCGACAATAAATAAAAATGATCTTATTGACATGAAGTATGACTTCCACTTCTCTGTTACGGAATCTTAACACCTAGTTAGTTAGTAAGTTAGCTATCTACTTAATAATAAAGTTAGGTACTTAATAATAAAGTGCTTGTTGCAGGAAGGAAGTCAAAGAGGTGTATAGCTTTCACTTAGTTTTCATTGCATAAACGGAGGAGTATCTACATGTATGTATTACATGCATTAAACGATGGTCGGATGGCATTAGGTAATCGTAATGCATTAAATTAGACGATTAGAGAGTACAAATGTTAAGGAATTTTAATTTAATATTTGATAAAATCACTTTTTATGAATCTAGGCAAGTTCGGTAAAAAAGTCCAAGTATTACGGATGTACTACTAATGCATATACAAATGTATCGACAGTATCGAGTGTATCAAACTCAAAGTAGCGCAAATAATTATTAAAATCGGTCTTAAAGGAAACTAGGGAGAATTTTCTTGTAATTTTCTTTGTAACTAGCGTATCCTTAATCCGTACTTACATACTACATCCACAAATAGTGATACTGTTACTGTTACTGACTGATTACACTAAATTATTACGAAATGCAATTTGATATTGTTCACGTTCATTCACGAGATTGCGATAGACTGTGTACAATGTATTCTAGCTTAGTGCACACAATAATATGATGTGGTACTATATTCAGTTACGTGTGTAGTGTACATCAGCCATGTGAATTTATAGCGGACAGCCACGTACTTACTGATTTAATTGAACGAGGAAAATCAAAATCATCTTTGAATTTCACTTTCACTTTTCAGAGTTGTTTTAATTCTAATATATCTTTTGGAAGTCAGTTTCAGTTTGGACTAGTACTAATCATTCATTACTACAAAGTGAAACCAGTTGTCAGTGTAAAATTCACTGTTAACAAAACCATATAAATACATAGTGTAGTACGTAGTGTACTTTATAAGGTCATAAAGCATGAAGTGGTATTCAGGAAGTATTTCAGAAGCAATTCAATATTCTCACACAACAAAAGCGTTGTTTTGCGTGTTTATTTTAGGTATGTTGGGAAAATAAATGTGGAATATGCATTGGCATTTACAATTGCACAGTGCCAGTATAAATGATTTTGTATTCATTTTATGGATGAATCTTGGATGGATATTGTCAAAGCTGCTGGACCTCTAGAGATAGGGCTTTGTATCCAGCAGCTTTGGGATATTGTAATTGTAGTATCATAAAGGTTTAATTTTACTCTTTGTTATAATCTGATATTTGGTAAAAATTGATTAGGAGAAGACGATGTTTCAAAGGAACTGGAAACTGTTATTGAGGAGAAAGAAGTATCGGGAATGCTAAAAACTGATCAATTTGTATGCATTAGAATAGCTGCTAATTCCCAAGAGCATAAGCAGTTTTCTGAAATTTGTAAGAAATTCTGTTCTAGTCCTAGTAATTTAGTGATTTTTGGGGAATTTTGTTGCTGTTGTTTGTTTAAATTGTTAACTTGTATGTGTTTTAGATACAAATGTAGTTTCGCCTTCTATATATTGCATTACGGACAAGGGGGTCCCAGTTGAAATAATTACCGAAGTAAAGACGGCAGATGACCTTAGCAAACGATTTGGTGCGGCAATGCTTCGTCATGGACGTATTGTTGGGCTGGCAGTTGAATTACCCGAGCCAAAGTTTAACGAAACGCCGGAGAGCACAAGTACAAGTACTAGTTCTAAGCCAGCAGAAAGTTCAGGCCTTATTTTAGCGAATGAGGCAGTTTCAGCTGCTGAGGCAGCTGTAAATGAACCGGAGTTAACTTTGAATGAGAAAATTGAACGAGCTAGAAAACTGGCGTTAGCAAAGCAGCATCAAAAGTTGGAACAAGAAAAAGAGGTATAATAGTTTGTGTAATGCTATTTTAATTTGCACCATGCTTTATAGATTTTACTTATTCCAGTAATCCAGTTCTCTTGACTATATTGCACATAATTTTGTTGTACAGTGTATATTACTTTACATTTAAAATAAAACATTTTGTTTTTTCTGTTGCATACTGCTATTATATATTTTGAACACATATAAGCATTTTTATTTTATTAATATTTCATTCCCTTATATTTTGTAGGATGCAAAGCGTATGGAAAAGGAAAGGAGAATTGCTGGAAAAGGAATGGCAGAACTTAAGCGGTGGCAACAGGAACAAGAAACTAAACGTGATTTAGAAGAACGGAAAAAGGATAAAATTCAAGAACAACAATTACGTCAGCGTTTACGAGAGCAGATAGCACAAGATAGAGCCGAGAGAAATGCCAGGAGTAATATGTCCTACATTAATGATGGAGTAGAACCGCCTCCTGCTCCAGGACCAAGTTCACGAGCATACTCCACCTCCCCTGCTAATTATAGCGGAAAGGCCCGTTTACAGTTTAGAATGCCGGACGGATCTTCACAAAGTCACAGTTTCGAAAAAGACTCAAATTTGGGCCAAGTTCGTAGTTTTCTTATAGAGAACAATCATGTGCCCTTTAGGTATTTATTATTCAAGCCAAGTTTAACTGCTGTGTTTCTAATGCAAAGTATGCATTTTTATAAATTAAATATTTTGTTTCAGGAACTTCAGCTTGTGGGTTGCTTATCCTAGGAAAGAGTTTACTGAATCTGAGTACAACTCATCTTTGGAGCAACTAGGTCTACTCCCCTCTGCAGCACTTCTCGTCTTGCCAGTAAGTTATTTGCTAACATTTACATTTTACAGCTTAAGCCCAAGTCATTGATTAATTATTGTTTCAAACAGGCGAGTGGAGCTAAGAGTGTCTTGCGAGGTGATTTCTCTTCAAAAGTGTGGACTTTCTTTACAGCACTACTGGGCTACGTAGTTTACCCATTAACTCTAATTTTTACTTATTTCCGCGGAGCATTACCTGCTCCTGCACCTTCTGGAAGAAAAGATACTCCTACAGCCACATCAAGCGGCAGAGGAAACACTTTAGGAGGTAGCAGAAGAGACAATCCTGGAGGTCCCCCTGGCTCCAGTTCAGCTTCTCAAAGCTCTTCAGGGACATCTAAAAATACTCAGAGTGGCGAAGCATCAGGAAATGACAATCGCAATAAAAATCTGCCGAAGACTGACAAGTGAGTTTTCTTCATTAATTCATTTCATTGGGAGTAAAAACTGTTTCGAAATTTTTAACTAATTTTAGTATTAGAAAAAACGAAGGAAATGTTCACCGGCTGAGGACTTCAGAGAGTGATTCCGATGATGAAAAAGCCACTTGGAATGGAAACTCAACGCAGCAAATGTAACGAAAAGTATCGATTCACACAAAGTCTCTGCTTTCTTACAACATACTATTTTTCAATCAAAACTGTACTGATGAGATGAGCGTTTTTCTTTGCATCGGCACAGTGCATTAGTATATACATGCTTGGATAAGGTTGTCGATCTAAATAAGGAAACATACTTTTCGTATTATCACATGAATTGAATAATATTCGTATTGAATCAAAGTAATTTATACACTCTTATTTATGTTGTCTACCAAATAGCATTTCATTCGTACTACTCCTTTATGATTATTATCTATGTAGCTTACGGCGTACTAAACAATTGAATTTAGACACCTACACTGGGCAATAACAACATTCTTGAACTTAATGACATATGGATACCAAATATCTAAGTATTGTAATACACGATCGTATTTTAAATTATATATTTTAGCCAAAGTAGACATTCCATTCTATCAGCATATGTCAACACTGTTGTTTTCCTAAAGAGATTGAAAACGGGAGCTATAACAATACCTAAGCTAACCTAGTCCGTGTTGATGTGCTTCAATTAGCGCTGTATTTCGTGTAATCGTTAAATAAATAAGTTTAAAAGCAGAGCGTTGTATTTAACCTCGTCATTATTTTAATAAATGTTCATAAATCATTATTTATTTATAACTTATAATTTTGAACACCAAATGTGGGAAATCCCAATAAAACTACGTCATCTAACTAAGTTTTATCAATCAAAATAGTTATGGAAAATGACTACGACGTGTTACAGTAAACTAGTATGTTACCCTTAGAGGAGTTGGCAGTGAGCCCGATTATGCGGCCTGAGCCCTGGACACCTTCTCTATGGAAGGTTTTTCACCTCGTATAACAGAATAGAACAGTATGTTACCCGTTCTACGGACGGACGGACGAATCTCTCCTTTTTTCGGGTATTTATATAATTTTTCTCCCTTAGGGAATAGTTTCCATAATATAATAAATTTTCTCCCGTAGTAAATAGTTTCCCTAATATTTCTCTAGTAAATAGCTTCCCTAATATAATAAATTTTCTCTGTAGGAAATAGTTTCTCTGATCGACTCTGATAAAATAAATTTTCTCCAGTAGTACATATTTTCTTTATAAATTTTCTCCCGTAGTAAATAGTTTCTTTAATATAATATTTCTGCCGTAGTAAATAGTTTCCCTTATATAATTTTTCACCCGTAGTTAAAGCAGTTTTCTTAATTATCTTATATATTGTGGTAGTTCGTAATTAAACTACAGGTCACGATGAGGCTAAGACTGGTTTTGTACACCCCGAAAGACTAGTAATTTGTAGTCATATCATTTTGGACACCTAAACATGTCTGGCAAAAGTAATAACATATTGGGCCATGCCAATTTTGGACAAATTTTAAAAGTGAAAGAGTGCCGTTTCAAGTATTATGCAAATGCATGGCTTGTAACGTAATGATCAATACCATATAGGCACTACCATTATTGCATTTTATCTTGGGATACGTTGTTCAATGTTCAAGCATTTATCTACTATTGTATTCTCCCAGCAAGTTTTGATATTATTATTATTAGATTAGAATACCTCTACTTTTCCAGCAATTCTTTCAGCAATTATCCAGAAAAATAAAATTATGAGTCACCCGCAAAACATGTCAAACTGACAAAACCGCTTTAAGATCTTTTATTCCACTATAATAGTTCATGTACAACATTGTCGAAAGTGATCGGACCAACTTGAGTTTGTCAAAATACCATACAATACAATACACGCTATATGCATTATCTGCATTATTTAAGTATATTGATGTATTAGGTAGATAATATAATGCAATACAATAAATGGTGTTTTATTTTAGGGTCATGGAATATTGGTCGTTAGTAAAGACTACTTAACGTGCGGTAGCATTCCCAAATGCTGTAATAATAAATTACAGGCTTTGGTTACAGTGTTCTTCCCAAGCTTTTTTAAATGACGGAACTTCGGTTTGACTGGTTTTTCATATTTTTGTACCTATATTCTATGTGAGTACTTTATTTATATTTATACTACACATATCTTCAAATTACCTACTTATTTTAAGCCCACAGTTACATAGTTACATTTTCGACTCATCAAACAGTTACAGTTGCAATTATATTACAGTTACAATTATTTGCATTGGAATTCAACACACGTTTACATATAATTATTACAGATAATAATTCATACGTGGGTGGGAATACATAAGTAAAGGTTTGAAAGTTTACTTTGATGATGCAAGTCATGCATTTTTAATTGTTTTAAGTTTCGATATTCAGCACTTAATTACTGCAATCACCAAAACACTTAACAAGCTTCACATATCATTCTTAGTTATATTTGATGGCTATTGCGAAGTTCATTTTCATATTGTTTAAATCAACATTTTAACAAGGTTTTGCCACCTTGTTTCATAATTGTTTAGTCAGTAACACAGTAAATGACTTGCTAGTAATAACATTAGTATATTTAACTAACTCATATTATTACTGCGAAAAAACAAATTATTATTAATATTTACTTTAGTGCATTATCGTATCGTATCAGTTGATTAATAAATGATGGAGAATGATAATAGAACTAAAACTCCTTTACAATTTCGGAAGTAAATACACAGAGTCATATTCTAGTGCAAGAAAATTATGCCCACTTTATTACAATATACCTTTCATCATTACTCAGAAAACTATTGATTTAGATTTTCTAATCTAATATTTTGGTGTGCGACTCAATTTAGTCTTTCGGATTATTTCAGATTTATACAATTTCTTAAGCCTTCTATAACGCTATGTAACCTAGTTATTACCACTGAAATTTCTACTGCAATAAATTATAATTAGTTATTACTGAAAACCTAAAAACAAAATTAGTTATTTCTAAAAACTTAATGTATTTGCTGGGCTAGCGTTTTCATTGTAAATTACTGATTGGCAAACAGTAATGTACTTGTAGGCAAGTAGTTGTTTGTTGTTTCCTCATACCAATTACAATAGTTAAAAATACATGTTACTCTATACCTATATATAATCAGTTTAAACATTTGGAGATGTTGATAATATTCCTGTAAACTAAAAATGCATTTATCTACACAGATCAGGTTTATCAATTAAATTTTAGCATACTAACGAAAGTACATAAAGCAAGAGTAATGCGCAATAAATGAGTAACGCAATATATAATGCAAGAGTTTAATATTCGTATTGATTTTGTTATCTATATAGCTATACTTGACAAACTTTATAAAAGACAAATAGTTCACTTCTTATGGTTTATATAGCGAGAATCTAAAAGAAAATGTGTTCTGCTTTCTGCTTATCTTACATTTGTTGATGAGTGCTGAAAACTACTTGGAGACATTTACTTAATTACAGGTTTATATTATGTTTATGTTAAATTGTCTGTCTAAATTTCTCTTTGGTTTTGATTGTGTTGTAATAAGTCTCTCCTTTGAACATCTTGTAAGGTAGACAAGCAGGTATTCGTAAATAGTTACCAATGTTGTGGTTTCAACAAGTTTTCTTTGGAATATGCAAAATGGAGAAATAACAAATGGTGCATTCCTCTTAAGGGTGACGCAGTCACATTAGGGACTTTTCAAGTTTGACACCTGGAAGCTCCCAACCTTGGGGCATTGTGAGATTAAGATTTTATAGTACGTAAATAAAAAAAAATAATCCACATTACCATTTTTATTACAGGGGCTGACAAAATCACTTATAAAACGTCAAAAACTGAAAAATATTCGAGAGATGACAGGGTAAGTTGTCTTAAATGGGACTATCAGGGTTTCATAATGATATTACGATATAGTTTGCATATAAATATAGCGAAATGACCATTTCAACTGCAAACCCTAAATGTGACGAGGTCACCCAATAGAGAAGAGTCAGAATTTGCAATTTACAATGGGGTCATGTCGCCCCTAGGATTATAGAAAGATAACAAAGAACTGTAAGAAATGCCAGTAGTCTCTCAAAAAAGAAGTTATCCATACGCATATATCTTTAAACCGGAAATCATGTTGTGATACCTTGAATAAGTACTTTTTAGAACCACATAGATTAATTTTTGCTAGATTTTTACAACAACAAATACTTGATCATTTAGTTTACCACCTAGTAAAATCAAAATAAAAACGATTCTGTAAAAATGACTGTTTCCCCTATGTCATATTCCCAAATTCAGAGTATTTTAATCCATAAAAGAAGTATCCAGACGAGAAACTGTGTTTATTTAACATTAAAGGGAAAGGTAAATTATGACGGTTGGTTAACCAACCAATTAGACTCATAGCAGATATTATGATAAATATACTTAATGGACATGGCTATATAAACACATTTATTGAACAAAGTGCTTGCAAATTGTGTGGAGCGGCAAAGGGGCTTTATTTCATTTAACAGTAGCTAATTCAACTATACCCTTTACGCTTATCTAAGTAGCTTCATATTTTCTAAGTAGCATTTAGTCAGGCTATAACTGTGTGCCTATTTGTGTAAATAAAATTTCTATAATTGCGCTGCTATTGATTATAAAGTTGTATTGTTAGTTCTACCAGTTCGTTTAATATAAGAATTAGATTCATGAGAGCGATTTAATTCTATTTTGTAAAAATGGGTCTAAGAATTTCGGTCTTATAGAAAATCGTATGAGATCAGAGACCAGCTCTGGTACTTTCATTCTATAATATATATTTTTATATATATTTATGTTCATGTAATGTTTGACGTAACAATTTTAACAAACGCTTTCGTTTTGTATTACATAAGTGACATCTGGGAGTAAAATTCTCCCAGTATATTATTCACTTTTACTTTCAGTTAGGTGATAGCAAATTTACATATTTACACCTAACCATTAATTAAGGGCTACGCTAACATTAATTAGCTTAAGTAATATAAATTCATGTACAATGAATACACTTAATTAATAATTATTCACCTTCTATCTCACATTTCTTGGAATGGTTTTTCTTTGGAATCGAGGTTACTTTACTCACGATGTTTTCTACTACTCACTACTCAGTAATTAATTGTGCGATTCGCTAAGGTAGTGCAAGGTACATCGAAGCGATAGCATTGGTTTTGTGGTAAGGGCAACTTTGACTTTCGGCACTACAATTTCGGCTTTATTTCTATCTAGTCAACGTATCTTTCATTTATTTGCAGGATGTGATGTCATTTAAAATGAGATTTGATAATTAATCGAATTATAATGATTAGTTTGTAAGTGTGATGTGTTTTGAACCAGCACTGCCAATGTTCAAATAATAAATATGCATACATTTATATCTATTAATCTTCAATCATTAATTCATACATTTAAATTACTTTCGCTATCTTTTTTTCTTTGTTTTTTGAACATTCATTAATTTTAAAGCATTTTTGATTCCGATAATGTCAACCTGTCAACTTGACCTTCAAATACCCAATCCTCTAAACAATTGAACAATTTGTAGTACTTCAACCGTAAAGTTATGCAACTAAGTTCGGCATCTATTTTGGGAATTTAAATTCTTGGTATGTAATTTCATTTTCCGATATGAATTATAATCCGAAAAGAAAAGTGGCAACACTAAATCTGCCAATATCTATCTCAGAATGTCAAAATTCATGAAAATTGGGAGTAATACTCTATGTTGCTATAATTCAACTGTTCAACTTTTTAGCATGCATCTCGCTGCGTCTAATTCCAGTTCAGTTCAATCGCTCAAAAGAATCAGTCACACCATCGAACATGGTAGAATTATTTCCAACTCAGGTTTCTGTCGTTTTACAATATTGTGACAGTTATATTATAACATCGAAATTCGATACACGTGTATGATATTAATCCAATAACTGCAATGGGATTGAAATGGAATTGGATGAGACATGTCTCTCTGCCAGAACTGAATTCTGAATGGAACTTCAGATATCTACCTTTCTTACTCATTCTTGACTTCTTTATCCCTATAGTTCTACTGAACTCAGTTTTTATCAGTATTAGAACGGAGAACGAAAACTTGAATAACTTCTATTTGAACGACTTCATAATGTCATTCATAGCAGTTGCCATTACATAATGCTACAGAAAATGTGCCACTCTACTGATTTTGTGTAAACATGTTGGTTACCCCTTTACAAATTTTTCCAACTTCCTGGTTAGTGCTCTGATGTTTTTTATAACTCATTCAGCATTCAGGTTTCGTGGAATCTTTAATTTTAATTCATCATTCCAAAGGTATTAGATATTTACATTCCAACGAAACTAAAAATGAATCTTAAACAGCAATCATACCATGTACACCTGCATTAGTAGTACGTATAAGCATATGTTTATTAAAGTTAATTAACCTAATTTTGAATATTTCTATAATAAAACTTATTCTTTCCTGTCCTTCATAGGAATTTTCAACAATTATTTCGGTAACATAACTACTCCTTTCATTCTTTGTTGCTCACTTTTTTGCGGGGACTCACTACTGGTAATGCTTAGGATGGCAGAAGCACAAAAAGTAACTCCAAACCTTGCAGTAATAATTAATCCATTTCCTTACATGTTCTGTGTAGAGATTTCTGATAGCATATTGGTACATACATAATCGAAGAATTACGTAGAACTACCGATGTATTAATCAGTATTACCTACAGTCTTACATTGTAATCCTATACACAAAATACTACAGGGAAAAGGATTTTCGTCCATTACTAAGTTTTTGTTCATTCTGAAATGGACTTCGTTTGCTTAATAAAAGTCCAAATGCAACTAAATACCCTTATGAGAAAGCAGTCAACTTTCATAGTTGGTTAGTGTCATCCTTTTACAGAATATTTTCGATAAATAAAATGTCCGATGATGTTTGACTGACATGACGGAACCATAAGCAAGAGTTGATTTCGCCTGGGATTTTGATCTGCAGAGAATGGATTTATTTGGATTTTTCTTTCTGCTTCAGATTTGCCTTACATGAACAGGAACTACATGATTGAACAGAACGCCATGCCATCGGTCATGATTTCATGCATGAGGAAAGCTTGACTCTCCATGTACACTGCGTCGTTGTATTCCCCATAGCCCATATCGTTGGAACGCTGTATAGCCTGTGAAAGTTATCCAAAGAAAAGTTGTAAAGAAGTCAGTAATTCCAATTATTACATATTTCTCCTTTCTATGATTTTTTGGGTATAGGAAGTACAATGAAATTTTATTTGTTCTAGGAAAATATTTGGGTGCAATATCATTTACGCTTCGTAAAACTCTTTGAGAACTCGTCGCAGTCTACAACAATAATAATACCAATAATGTTTGCAAAGTTCATTGGACAGCAGAGTTGGAAAAGCAATATCACTGGTGTAAGACCATCAATACATTCCTTTAAATTAATTACTTGTCCTCTACGTAGCAAGTCTGAAGTCCCCCATAGCCCCTATGCAGTTGTAATTGTGAGTATTACAATAGGGATCCCATATAATAATTCTAGTATACGGAACTACGAAAGGGAAAGTCGCAATAGAAAGCAGTCGCCAAAATGAACTTTCATTTGATAAAGCCTGACTACGGACTCCTTATGAAATAAGTAATCCTCTAGCCACTAACCATATTACTCGAGATGGTAAATTCTATTGGCGTGAACTCAAAGTGCGAGTGTCGGCTTCAGCACTTCATTACAAATTGTACAGACTGCTTGAGTGATTTCTGATGCGTCGTATTAGGTCCATTGAAGGCTAGTCAAGCTTATTTGTGCCAAGGATTCTGGGGAAGTTGGTATTAGGCATAGTTGAGTCCTCTTATTATATGGTTAATAAGTTTACAATTACTACACATGATATCAATATAAATATTTCTGTAATCCCAAAACATTTTACGCCAATATCAAAGTTAGCAATCGCAATGGAACTCAAGTTTGAGATTGACAGGAAATAAATTATATTTTAGTACAATTCCGGTATTACATGCAAGATAGTAATATGTATACAGAACAGATAAAAGCAGAGTGTACAAGTATTCGTTAATAAAAGGAGCGGATTCCATTAATTTTGTCCGTGTTGGACTTCATTAAATTTGTGTTAACTGAATTTGCTTTTTGCTAACTTGGCCAGGGTTATTATGAGACGACTGCAATTCCCTCGACTTACTCTTTCTCATTTCATTTCACCTAAAGCAATTTACGGTATTAAACATCAAAACACGGATGATGAGTTGAGGTTTGTATTTTACCGAAAGACTCGATATTTTGAAGCAACGTGCATCGACCTTCTACACATTCTACAGTAAATTCTCTGCTTTCACATTTTCGATTAATAATCGTTGAAATTGCTTCACTTTGACTATCATTTTCTGAGGATAATGCATCGTAAAACATCTTTGATATCTATATATAAATGTCTCTCTTCATAAAGGAAAAATGCATACGAAAACTCTTATCAATTACAATCATTCAAAAACGATTCAAGTTTCTGCTTTTTGTCAGACTACAATTTAATTTTTATCCTTTTTCCTTTGACAGAAAGTAAATGGAATGGCAAAAGCTTTTATTTCCCCGTTTAAATATAACGAAAGAGTTACACTACGCAGTTCTGGACTCAGTTCAGTTCTTCTCAGTTGGCTTCGCTAAGCAAGTTTTTGATTTACTGCCAGTGAATCTCATGGCTTTGTGGAGATAGATGGATTGCTTTTGATGTAGGTATCCCCTTACTCTTTGAAATCTTAACTTTGTTGTCATGATATTTCTCTTGACTTGATTCTGTAGGAATCTACTCGTCTATCACTCTATCGTCTGTTACATATGCACGCAGCCTGTTCCAGCAACTACACATTGCAATGTAATTAGATCTCAAAAGCATAACCATTATATTTAATGCTCGCTAACTTTAGATGAGGAACCTGGGGCTTGGGAGGTCTTATCTGTATATTTATAAGTGCACAACCCTCTCGAAAGTACTGTCCACAACCAATGCGAAATATGTATCAGTCCCGCTAATGTTGAAATAAAATTAGATATCATGTTTTCAAACAACGCAATTGCTAAATATCACAGAAAATCTATATAGTAAAAAATATATATTATAGTAATAAAAGTGATTGAACATCGTACGTTCTCTTTAGAAAATTTACTAGCGGATACAGCAAAATAATTTCTAATTCTCAATGAGACTGATATTCGGAATAGTCCAAGCTGGAAAAGTTAGTTTATCCGTTAGAAAAGGAGCGGCTAATAAATTTGTATACCACAATTTTCATAGTATTTCAAAACTTCAAAAAATAAAGGATTGCATGCAAGCTTTAGACCTTTCTAAATGTAAAAAATTGTTTAGAAAAAGTATTTGGAGAAATTTTTTGCATTGATTATATACGAAGAAAATAAAGTTACTTCTGTTACACGGTATGAGCGCACTAAAAGCCTATACTCTCAAAGAATTATTAAGTACTATAAGTACCCCAAAAATTGCAGAGTTTTGATAAATACAAAGGCAAAATTTTCTTATACAGCAGCTAGTAGAAAATGCATACTCTCAGACCTCAGATTACAAGGTTTGTCATTTAGAAAGCTTCATCGCACCACCTTGTAATGTTATGGCACCTTGTGTTACTACTACTGCTTCTCGGCTGTATGAAAATGCGTTGCAGAAATACCTGATTGCTGCCGACTAGATTCATTGATGTGCCATGCACTAAAAGAGATATTGTCTAATAGCACGATTTTAGAAGAGTGAGTAGCTTGCAGCAGTAATTACTAGTTAGGTAGCTTACATGAAGATAGAGTGACACACTTACAAAGCGGTATGGTAATGAGAATTGCATATGGAGAGATAAAAGAGTTTTGTCAAGGGAGAAATATTAGAAGCGATCCGTCTCGAGATGAAAGAGTCTAGCAGATAAGTGTACGATGCAAAAAAGTGTCACATAAGTACGATAAAGTTTGACATGGACAGGGATGGAATAGACTAGTGCCACGAAGGCTTCAGAACTCTTAGTATAAGTTTTGGTAGGTAGGAAACATAAATCTACATCACTTTATAGGTCTACCTAAAAGATTTTTTTATCAAACTTCTCTCTAAAGGCAGGCATTATTATTATCGGAAACGAGTTGTTTAAAACAGAATTTGTACTCCAGTGTACCTGGCATTTGGAACAGTTGCAAATGACATCGTTGGCACTGTCACTGACAAAAAGAGGATTGGATGACACTGTTCTCAAGTTGTTGCCAGTAACGCCAAGATTTGTGTCCAAACTTTGTGTTGCTCGATTTGGCATGTTAAAACGTGGATTCGGATGCTGGCTCATGTGTTTGTTATGACCTTGGAAACCCTTGGCTGCCGACTTTGTCTTGCTGCCACCACCTGACATTGCCACTGCTTGACGATATGATGGCGGATCTCTTATCTGAAACAATAGACATCAATTACACACATTTCAACTTTCAGAGTCAGTTGCAATACAGTAAATACCTAAAAACTCTTTATAATCATGTAAAATAATTACTGCGCACCATTGTACCATATGTGAGCGTATCAGTAATATTACAATTTACACGTTTTTTAAATGTAATCCCAAAGGGTATATTCCACACAGTATTGTATCACAAGGTATACTATTACAATGTTGGTGCCACTGCCAATAGCTTATCTAACTGAACTTACATATATTTCAGTCAATATATTATTAATGCTTCCTTTATCATAACTTCATACATATAATTACAATTTTGCTGAAGCAATTATGCCAACTATTGATATTTTTGATTAATCAACTCTGTAACATAAGGTGGTTTATGCTGTTGTTTTAAAGTCGGAGAAAGTTTGGAGAAAATATTAACGCTTCAACACGCTAAGAAAGAGAAAGCGGTAATGTTAACTTCCTAAGTAATATCTGCGTTCGTTTTCTACACGTCTAGTATACTGCTCTTGTATATCTACTTTTCAAAATTAACATTTTGTTTCGTCTAGTTAAAACGAGTAGAACAGTATACGTCGAAGTGTATGCTAAGTATTACAACTTCCCAGTATGAAATGATAACTTTTCTGATTAGAAAGTAATCCTCCAGTCAAAATTAAATCATTTTCATTTTCCAACGAAATCCTGGAAGTTTACTATTGAACAGTACACACAAAGCCCGACAGTAAGAAAGTCATCTGAAAGCTTTCCTCCAAATCTTACTTTTTCTACTCGTTTGTACACGCTAAGGTGTTTTCTTTTTTGATATGACACGAACTCTGTCTGCACTACATTTAATCGGAAAAGCAAACAAGATAAAATTTCTAAATGCCTAAAGGCATACGTGCATAAGCTCTCGATATCTGTACTTGGTGTTCAATGTGACACTGTAAGTTCAACGAACGAAAGTTCTCCATGGAAAACTGTAATAAGTATTCTGACAATTATTAAACCTGAAGCTTTTGTTGTAAGTAATGCAATTTCACTGCACACGCAATCTACCTCACATTGCTGAAGTTATGTTGTGATTTGTTCAGGTAAACAAAACTAATACAAAGTACAAACAAGGTTGGGTTCTGGGAAGGTTTTCCATTTGCACTTACAAGTACTATGGATAGTATCAGATTGCCACTATGATGAGCTTGTGAACCTAGAACTTCGTTCTCTCTCAACGTGTACTTTCTCACCATATTGCATTACAAACACCATGTACTCCTTTATTGCATTCCAGAAATGTTTTATAACAAGGACTGCACAAGTCAAATAGACTGTAGTAATATATCTCCGCAGTACCAGTACCTGACATTCAAAATTCAATTAACTGCATGAAGCATAACCTTCAATTATCTACTGCATTGTTTACCACGTATGAAATTCTTCCAAAGTGTACATAGAATGATAGAATGATAATTAGAAATGTTCTACTGCTCAGTAACGTTTTCGTCAAACTTACATCAGTAATAGCAGATGCATACGGTGGCGGTGGTGATGGCATCGGCATTGTTGTTGGAGATGTCCTTGGCCTGGGTGCCAGAGTATTTATGTCAACACCATTTCGTAGTGGTTGTGGAGAGCGGTAGTTCCTGGTCAACATGTCATCTCCTATGTGAGAAAGCCCTGATAGCTCTCCTGTAAACGGAAAAGCACACCACATACATTTATCTGGAAATCCATTAGACACTCACTCATTTGTTTACGAACAACCTTCAGTCTGTCTTCTTTTGTTTCCTACAAACCATGGAATTTAAGTAACTTGACTATGGGTGGTGTATAAAAGAAATATAAGCAGTTAACCATGCTCGCGATATTATATTCTCAGCTGGAGTATCTTGTCTTTGTACTCGGAGCACTTAGGATCAGAGTGGAGTGATATGCGTATTAATTATAAGCAAAAGTACTTCCATCGCACTAATGCATGATACATCTGGAGATAAAGTTTCCTGTACAGTGCACACGTGTCACGGTTAGATATGTTGCAATGACGTTTATCTAACAAACTAACTGACTGAAATGTCATTCACTGACCCATTCACTTATTTGTTTATCTGACAAATGCAGATGTCCAACTACGCTTTTATGTCAACATTAGGATTACTGTATTAACTCATTTACCATTTTGTAGAGAAGCTGACAGCGTTAATTAATTCAATTGTCAAAGTGCTTCTGTAACAGTTGACTGCAAAGCGTTCAAGACTCTAGGCAAATTTAAAGTTTTTCGAAATAAATTCAGCATTTTATTTGAAAAATACCTGTAGGCCTGTCCTGACCTTTATGAATGCAAACCCTGACCCTCACTTTTATGTAAAGACTGGAGAACATGGAGAATGGATGAAGAATGGAGAAAGCACATAATTAATAATCCTTCACTAATTAACTGCAGTAGGTATACACATAAGCACAAGTGCCTGCACAATGGGATACCCTTGATATTATTGACTTAGGTAATTGTCTTTACATTCCTCTTATATAATCTCAAATGAACAGCAGGTTATAAAACGATTACTTGCTTTGATGATGATGATATCTACCTAGACTACCTACCTATAAAGGTAAAGCATCGTTTTCGTCGGCTTTAGTAGGTTTGCGTAATCTGATTGCTTATTTCACCTGCGTTCATTTACACAGTATCTTTTCAAACTGTCCAAACAATGTATCTATCCCGTAATGCATTGCTGAGACAGGCACTTAGTTGCATTGATTTTCCAGGAGAGTTTGGATAGATACTGTTATTGACAAGTGATTTTCCGAGTTAGTTCGGAGAACTTAGCAAGCGGAGAACTTGTTCATTATTAATTGTAGGTACTTGATTTCTAGAGAAGTGTGTCACGGGCAGAAGATAATATATATACAGTAAGGAAATCAAGCTGCTTAACATCGTATTTTTATTAAGAACATCCACAAGGAAAACGGCATAAATTCACCATTTGCTCTTCTCTTTATCCATCCATTTCAGACATTTTCTTCAAATATTGCAGGCAAATTATGGTAACGAAATTATTGTTAAATTCAATTCAAATCACAATGGCAGCTGACTAGCGGAAAATCGGCCGAGGAAAGATGAAAGGAAAACAATTACCTCTATAAAAACGTCTACACATCTTGGAATTTGGAATACTTTTTATTTATCATTTCCGTGTTTTATTGCTAGAAAATATTATGTAGAGAAACAAGAATGCAATTACTAGTTCAGAAAAAAAGAAAATATGACTAAATGTTAAGACAAAAGCAATGGCGTTTCCATACTGTACAGTACAGAGTGTGCATATTTTAGTGTTAGATGTCTTAACTAGCCATTTTTGTTATATTACAAAAGGAAGAGTAGATTGCAGGTAAAGTTACTTTACTTTGCTCATCAAGATCTCCGAAACAGTGTGGAGACAAATTGGTTTTAATCAGTTCCGGAGAAAGTGGGTAATAGAATCTGCCAAGACCACAGCCAAAGCATTCGTGTAATCTAGCAACTAGCTTAACTGGTTCTAAACTATAGTGTCTGCTACATACAGATTCGTGATTTATCATGTTTCTTGCGAAAGTAAAATTAAATACAGAGTAGTGGCACTACATATCTAGCACAGAAGATAGAGCAACCAACCTTATGTGACTTACCTTCACTAACATCGCACTAATCTGCGGAACCCAAACCCTACCACCATCAAAAAGGCCTCTATAACCTATTCTTATTGCCATGTCCGACTGTGAGCCTCTGCTAACAAAGAGTAACAGGATAGCCACGGAAAGAGAAAGAAAAACTTTCCTGGCTGTCTCGCCTAGGAAAAGTTCCCATTCACTACTTTCTTTTTCTCATTAGAAATGTAATGTAGGTGGGTGGATCTTGCACACAAATACCTATCCGTAAATCCTATGACCTATACTAATAATCCCTGTATGGAAGCAGACAGTAACTACTTCTTTACTCTTGATTCTTCTTAAACAAACCAAATATGTATTTGTCAGTGCTCTGCTAATACCCTAAAAAGCAGTAGTCATGTAAGAAAAGTAGACTTACTGTGTCGTCCTTTAGCTCATGATGTGTTGGCTACCACAGAGCACTTTACCTGTCTAGTCAATATTTCACAGACTAACACCAACAACACATTGATTTTTCCTTTAAAGGAAATTATATACCCTTTGCAGTGCAAACTGGAAAATTTGCTAGAATGTTAGTATTATCTGTTAGTACGTGTATTAAAAATATAATCTACCTTAGTTCGTAAACTACTTTTTGTACATTAATGAAGATCCATGCTATCTACTAAAGTCTGTATAATATTAATGTCACTTCCACGTAGTATATGCTTTGTAAGTTAGGTAACAACGGCAAAGATTACACTGGAACAATGAAAAGTGAAAATTCCATTTTACACAACATAAAATCAAAATCCCTAAAATGGGCTCATGTAAAGAATAGTCACTCATAATGTTGGATTTGTAATAAACTTGTTGAAAATGTAGTAAAAGCTTGGTAAAAGCTAGTCATTTAGTAGTACAAATATTAAGGGGAAAATTTAAATATACCTCAAAAATAATTGGTTTGCCTCCTATATTACATTTAGCTAATAAATATTTATAAAGTCTCAACTATGCTTGAGGCAAATAATAAATACTAAAACGGCAAAGGTATATTATCAGTTCGGAGTAATGATACTTGAGACTCTTGAGTATAAGTCAAAATAAATCTGAAATTCTCAAACAGCAGCTCATAAAATCTGAAAGGTAAGATTAATACGAAAATAATTTTACGGTTAACGAACTGCATCAGGTGCTTGCAATTAAGGATCAGATTTTGTAACTTTTAAAGATGATGTGTCTCTGTTAGCTTATCTCAGGACTTACGGCAATACATTTGTTTGTTTCCTTACTTCGGAAACAACCTGTATATAAATATGTAAAACGTAGAATAGGTGAATAGGTGAAATGTGTCATCACAATGTTTTGCCTGAAAACTTCTTAGATGCAACGTAGGATTATGACTACAGTATTAGACAACCCATGTGACAACCCGTGTGTACTGCATATTTTCTGTAAAATAAACGCTTACGGAGCGGCAGAAAAGTTACGTAATCATGTAATAGTATGTATTCTAGTTAGTGAAAGGAAAGTATTATAGAAGGGCTTCATTTTAAGTTTAATATTCTCGTCAACTTTATTTATCGTTGTTATAATAGTAACTTAATTAGCTAACTAAACTGAAAGGGAAAAGTTGTTCTTCTAGCTGGTAGTGTAAACAATTAAGTGTTTATACATATGCGTCAACGTAGGGTAAGGTATCTGGTAAGTTAGTGAGGAGCGTATCTACTGCGCTTGCAGAGCTATCCATCACAAGTTAGTTAATATTTCCCAAAGGCTGGTACTTAACTCCCACTGCTTTTAGTCAGGAACCTGTCTCACATAGTTGTTGCCTGTTTTCCAAGGGATTTTCGTTAGTTCAGTCATTAGACTGTAATCTTCTATTCCACACTGCCAATCCAAGCAGCTTCAAAATGAGTCTGCATAAAGATATGCAGGAAAGCTTTCTTTTATAGAGCCACGCTTTGCATTTAACGTAAAGTACTATTAGAGTGCAACACAGATTGAATAACAATATTGAAATGCTAGGTAGGGCGTCCCTAATTCAAAATATGCAAATAAAGTACTTCTAGTCGTTTAAAATTTAATATTTATCTTTTACGAGGATCTGGTTTTTATCCTAACAGAGGCTGTAGTTTAAGTAACCCATTACGATATCACGAGAGTTATAAGCTGGAAATCTTTTTGGTATATGACTAAAACCCCTATATCGAGGTCCCTTGTAGCCGTAGCCTTAGCCAAATATATTTGTTTTCTGATCAATATTTTGCTAGCTATAAAACGCTGCACTGCAACCTTGTACTACGTTTTAGGTTGATACAGACAAAAGCATTTGAGGTAGGAAAAACAGTAAATGTATGTAAGCCGGAGTGTTAGCCTTAATACCACTCCAGTCTGTGTATTCAGCTATAAGACAAAGATTATCTTACAAGAACTGGTACATACGATCGTATATTGTTTTTATAGTGTAAACACTGAAGACAGGCTGACTCAAGTTGAATTGAATTGCTGTCCTAGCGTCGAGGTTGCAAAAAATGGAAAGAAAAACTCCGTGTTCACACAAGTAAATCCTTTCTTTTCCATAACCCGTTACAGATAATGTACTACGCATTCTATTTACTTATTGGCCAATCAATTTCTGTATACTATAAAAGATGTATCAGCGTTTTCCAGACCAGAAAGTCATGTCAATAGTACTGGCTCTAGATATTAAGTTATTACTTGCCTTAACCATTCGAAATGGACCTGCTTCCAAAAGATGAGAACTGATTAGGTATATATTATCCACTTTTTTAAATCTGACGATATGATGCAGTGACATACTTTCTCAGAAGTTTAGCTCAAAAGTAGCTCATCCTATGTAAGCCAAACAAAGTTTCAACCATCACAGAAAGTCTGAAATTGACTATTACAACCACAGAAAAGCGCATAAATAAGTTGTCTAGTAATATTTTTAACCATTCCTTGTCAGGTTTGAGCTACCAAATTATCTTACTCCCAGCAGTTCACAATGTTTGTCAATAAAAGCCATAAAAGATCCTTCAAACTTTGAAATCAAACTGGTCTTATCCTTTTAGGAATCATAGTAAGTAGCTCAATTTTTGATAAATGTGGAAGAGGGCAGAAATCGAAACCAATAGTACAGTTAACAATCTAGATTGTGTTGTTAGAAATCCGAGACAGCATTATAAAACTACGTGCTTCAAGCTCTTAGGCAGCCATGGATGTAGTACCATTTGGCGTTTCTGGTGGAAAAGAAGTTATCATTGATGAATTTATGCAGTTTGGAAATATCCCCTTAGCGGAACAAACTTATACACCGGACGCAAACTGATAAAGTATTGCCGTTGCCACATGTTTTAAATGAAAGGCTTTCTAACAACGACGAATATCAGAAGCCTTGACATTGACTCAAAGTCAAACTTATTACGGATGCGATACTTAACTGACAAGTAGTGTAGTGCATGTTAATACGCGTACAATGTGCATTCATTAATTTATTCCAAAAAGTTTTGCTTTGAGATTCTTGGCTGCGATAACTAGGGGTGCTTTCTTAAGCACGATTGAAATTTTTGCAGTGAATATTTCAATTTGATAAAATTTTCAATTTTCACGAAAGTCAATATGTTTTATAAACGTAAACTCGGTGCAATGGAAACTTGACGCTACAAAATTCATATATCTGTAAGTAATTGCATTGTTGTGGTAAGAAAATTTTTCAACAGCGTGTAGGAGCTTTAACAATTGTATTGCTGAACTCTACTAAAGTAGTACCCGACATCTACCAAGAAAACCCTATGTAAATCACATGCGTTCCATTCTAAAAGTATTGAAAAAGTATACATGATATCAGTGAACACAAAATCAAAGTAACTTACAACAGCCTATGTATAGGTAGAGTTTGTCGGAAAGGAAATTGTAAAGCATATTACAATAGAGAGTAGACAATTGTGAAAAGGAAGCCAAATTGCCAGACTGCTATAGTGTCAGAACTACTGAGCGTCAGACTTTCAAAGTAGTATCTTGATGGATTGAATTGTATTCTTACTGAAGAGACTACCGAATGGTTCCAACTGTTTCAGAATACACAACTAAAGACGTCTGGGCATTGAAAAAATACAGAAAAACTAAGTAAATATTCAATGTTATTGTTTGGTCGTCTTTTATAACAACCTGTATGGGATTTTTGTAAGAAGTATCTAATAGCTGTGCACCTATGTATATCTCCAGTAAAGGTATACTCCATTCGCTGTAGCAAGCACTCAGTTGACATAAGTTATCAATATCAATAATATCCACGATTACTCAATATAGATTTTTTACCTGTGCCTGAGTAAGCTACTCTCATCCCATCAAAGCGCTCAGCGCTGCGAGCTCTTCGAGGTGCTGCCATGAATCTGCGATGTCGATTCATCTTGATCTCGTTTTCATCTAAACTGCCAGAATTCCCTGAATTTGGTGTCGATCGTAAGACCATTATGGTACTCTCCATACTGGGACTAACTGGACTAGGGCTCGGGTTGTCCAAAGATCTTTGTGTTCTAGACAGTCCTGTCTTCTGAAAAAATCTTCTTTTTGTCTCTTTTGAACCGGGATCCATATCTGTCGTGTTAATAAGATATATCCTCTGAAAGTAAAGAAAAAGTTTCCTTGAGTTATCTTAAAGCAATACGAATCGAAATTTAATCTATTAGAGTACCTATACCAATAATACATTCTTGTACATTGTACATGGACACCTCGTCGCGCTTTCGTACCTCAATAGAAAGATAAACGAATTTTTTTGGCACGTGGAGGAGTTGAATTGACATTGTGTGACCTGATTTGCCTTTAAGTGGCCTACTCTTAAAATCCATTTCATCGATTGAGAACATCCAGGTACAGGTTTAAATATAGCTTTGCGTGGATCTATTTTCCATGTTCATGTATTAATAGTGCAATTCTTCTAAGAGCGATTGCACTGTTCACTAAGAGAAATTCATTTGAATATTTCATTTTTGAAGAATGTAGTTACATATCTTGGGAATAAAAGCCGCTTTATTTCAAGGAAAGGAGAGTTACTAATTTTTGCAAGAGGAAGAGAAAATGACACATTTACTAATTGTAAAAGCTTGATAAACTCAATTATTTATGGAGCGGTGCTCAAGAAATATCAAGAGTGACTTTTATTCGCTTTTCGCTTTCCGTTATCCATTAAATTTTTTACATATATATAGTATGACTAGAAGCACTTTCATCGTGTAAAGGATTCTCCCTTACTGTATTTTCTGCTTACTGCAGTAAATAACTGACACGTTTTCACTGGCATTTTTCCCTGATGCATTTTCCGTAACAATGTTCCATTTAATGAGCGAGCAGAGATTTTTATGAGACAGTTCACGGTTACACATCATCACACTTACACCAAGGGCATTGAAACAAGTATCCCCAGGTTTCTAAAGTGTGTTAATCTTAACTTACAGTAGTGTTTTGCTTTTACTACTAGATCAGAGTTTATCCTCTTATAGTTGAGTCCTAGCTTTTCAATAATAGTAACCTGGCTTTTCTCTTGATATAAAGTTGATATTACAATTATATAATGTGTAATTTAGTATCACTATGCAATGCTATTGATTTCTCATTTAACTTACTATAGATACTTAATTGCTTTCAAGGAAATGGGAAAACGACAGCTCTAAATGTGATAACTTGAAAAACAAAGCCATTTTATTACTAAAAGGCACTTATGCAATCAACATATGCCATATGAGATTTTCAAAATTATCTGGATAAAGCACAGATAATAAGCAAATTCAAAATGGAGCAGTGGCTGGTTGGTGGTAGCTGCTTATTGCTGTAGATGTATTTGTATGGCCAAAGCTATAAATTTAAATAGCATGCACTTTAGGTAACATTCTTTACGTAAGCGGGTGAAAGTGCTGTCTCAAATTATCTACCAAAATTTCAATAGGAAAAAGTTAAGCTTTAATTGAAAGAAATGTTACTGAAAGAAGAGAAAACATCACATCTCATGATCTCATGGTATTTATCTGGGATATTGGAGGGAATTATGTGGTGCCATTTAGAGCACTTTCCCGAATTTTGCAGATTTAAATAGTTTAAAATACGCAATTAGCATACTAGCAGTTTAAATAATTAGCATTACTTGGAATTCTTGCAAAGCTGTTGGATGCTTGTCGTCCTCATGAATAAATTAACGTCTCTGCTCCCAAAAAGAGATTTAAAATTTATTTTAGGTTGGTTTGCTATTTTTTGTAAATTGTAAAATGGTTCAATGTTATGTCACATCTAACAAACAATGGTTTAGAGTAGTGGAAAAGGTGCAAAATGCGAATCCGAGACCGTGAAGTAGTAGCAGTACACATTCAAGGAGAAAATTCTGGGAATAATTTGGTTTACTCTCATTCGATTTTGTGGTTTAGAGAGAGAAACAGAAGATATAGTAGCACTTTGCTTTCTATGCTCGAGAGTCTCTTAGGTTCACAGGAGGTATGTTTGTTTTAATAGTGGAAATTTCTGAGAAATTCAATGTAGAGGGAAATGTTATGTATGTGCATGGTATTGTATTAAGATAAGCATGAATTATTGTTGTAGCTCTAACATAATAATATTATACTATAGTCGCAGGCGGTAGGTACATTACATATTAAGGTATTATGTTGAATTGCTCTTACCAATACTTATAGTTATGGTGGAGAGCCAAGTTTATTAAAGTTGCTTACCAGAAATCTCAAGCCAACTTAAAATGCATTGTCTCGAGAAGGAATGAAGTAACATGCATATTTTATCAAGTAGTGCTGCTGTCCTCTTGAAAAAATTTACAAGCTACCTCCACTATTAAGTTTTCAAGTGTATAAACTTCTCAAACTGAAGAGCCAGAAGGCTGCAACAGAATGGTTACTTCAATAAAATATCAACTTGTAGGTAAGTAGACCCGGAAAAAATACATTTTGTCAAAATTCGTAGAATTGCACGAATGTATCGAAAATGAGGATGTGGGGCAATAGAATTTTACTATCTCGTTATATATGCAAAGTATTTCTGCCGAAATGACACGATTCATGTTTACTAACATGTTTATTTCTAAAAATGCTTTTATTTCTGTAGGAAGTACAAAGTGAATTTCTTAAAGGAAGAAATACATCTCATTTATTGCGTCTAACTCAAATTGGCCCAAAATTCTTTTGTATGGAAATTGAAAAGTAAAGTGTTTCGCTGTAGTTGCAGATAGAATTAAATGAAAATTGCTCTTAGAATTCCTACGCAGCAGTAGGTCGATTTGAAACAAGAAATAAAACTCATTTTCTTCTGTTCTTCAAGTTCTGTTCTTCGAGTGTATTGTGCTTACAATAAAGACTTAGAAGAGGAGAGGAAGCGAAATTGAAAGAAGTGAGTATCCGTGGTATTTGAAACGACCCTTAAGTAAACGTAGGCATACAACGTCTACGTGGTCTTAGCTTTATTTGAGTACCTCTATTATTTAAACGTATTTCTTATGCAAAAAACTTCGGTTAGGTATATCAACCTTTGCATTGTAAGCCTACAGCTGGCTGTTATCTACATAATACCTTTTCATTATTTTATGGTACTTCCTACCAACTTGCATGAAGGAAAACTAACGAGAAAGTTTGTGTTTACACAGAGACTTTCGTCGAGCCATGAGCCAGTTGAATAGGAAATTGCTTACTGTTTCAGAAACAGTGTTTCTGCAATCTGAGACGTCGACGAGATGATATACCTTTCTGAATGCTCTATCTTTATTTCACTCAAGTTTTCTAATAGTTGTAATATGCACGCCATAAAGTATGCGCAAGTTTAATGCTCTTCCTCTTCACTTCAGATTCAATCATTATCCATTAACGAAAAGTCTACATTTCATTAATAAAATAACCGAATTAGGTTTATGTAATTCTTTACGCAATGTCTATTTCACAGATTGATTGGCATTCAATTTCTTTTATACAGACTAAATATGTTACCCGGAATTCTGCAGCTGAATCAGTTAGAATTTTGCTTCTACTCGCAGTGTACGTCAAAGGCTGCCAAATGTACCAGCCCGGAAATTAACAAACGTATACTATGCATTTCATATTTAAACTAACACTAAACACAACTGTATTTCCACTATTTTTATATTTTTTTAAACTACAGTATTTATTTAATGGGAAATAACACTACAAACTCCGGCTTTAAAATGTTCATAAAAATGATATTTTTCATTTGAGATATTTTAAAATCTATTAATTGTGGACACTCGAAGAATAATAAATTAAGGTAACTGAATATGACATGAACTGCAAAAAGTATTTATAGACGAATGTACCTACCCCGATTAAACAGAAATTCAGTTTGCGACTCTCTTAATGCAGGATTTACATTTAGTTTTATATGCTATATAGTAATTGTCTTATAATGGTATGTCAGTCTTGTGGTTGCTGACATATAACAAATGTTTCCTAAATGGTGTAGTGCTATTTTGTAGAAATAGAAATTATTTTATGTGTTTGCATCTGACATCAAAGTGTTATGTCATAAAACTATTGTTCGAATATCTCACTAATTATACCGTTGTAGTTTATGGGAACTATACTAAAAGTATTACTGAACAATGAAGGAAGTCAAGTTAGATCGGTTGAACAGTACAGACTTCCATTTAGAAATATAGGCCATCCGACGAGATAAGTCATTGCAAAATAGCCTAAAGTTACGGTTTATTATCTCTTAAGAGTCTGGCTCTTGTCTACATTTCTTTGAAACTTCGAGAGAAAGAAAGAAGGGAACATTCAATCCAATTATTTGCCCCCTCTACTTTCTTGAATTGGCAGAATGTCTCTTATATCTGTTCAACACAAATGAAGCAAAGAACTACCCATAGGCACCTAAGCATTTCCTTGAACAATTTCGCCACCTTTCTGTTAGGAAAAGTCGAGTGTTCCAATGCTTTCTCTAAATTTCGCGTCCTTTCTCTGGTGAAAGCCCTCTTGTCATTTATACGTTACTCGGGTGGCACAAAGTAAGTTTCTCTGTAGTATAATTTAGTTGGAAACAATGGTTCATAAATCTTTCTCTGTTATGACTATGTATTACAAAAGAGTACCTATGATATAGTGCCTATCATACATAGTACAAATATTTCTAATTTGTATTAATTTGAGAGATCACAACTTCCCAGCACAATTCAATGCATCCAATTTATTTCGTATTAGTTCCTAGTAAAGTAAGTCTTGTAGATAAATTAATTAAGGCATTTGACAAATGTTATTGTTAATATAAATGTTTAACGACTACGTCAATAATGCCTATATTGAGACCGTATATCATTAGTTGGTGTGATGAGACATTACATATCAAAACGAATGCAGGTACGATCAATTACATTTCCAGGGCTTCATTGTGGTACCAATAACGACAACCTACGCTATGGCTATAATATATTAGTATTACCATTTCAACAATACATTGGTACACATACCGAAATACAATTGTCTTCCTTTGTTCTGTTTTCTATGATGAAATAATTGAAATACAGCGTACTGTAGCGCGAGTATCAATTCTGTTACTACAATACTACAATATATATTCACAACATACCCAATGCTATATTTTATGGCCAGGTCAAAAAGGTCAACCATCAAAGAATGTGAAATCAAAAGGATTATTGCAATATCCTATTTATTTGTTGCTTACGAAACTTACCTTTAATGCAGAGCGGTGAGCCTGGGATAGTAATGATTGCTATATCAAAGAGGTATAGCCACAAGCTTTGGGAAGCTACAGATATCGGAGTCGCAGTGTGGGATCCGAATGTTAACTGAGAACTGGATTCGCTGATAGGGACAAGATTCCAAAAGTCAACAGAAAGTAAATAAGTAAATAGAGCAGTGACGACTTTTAGTTGCCTGTTTCTGCACAGACTATCTATCTAGATAATTCTGGAACACTTATTGTTATATAGTCAAATAATTGATGGATCCAGTAGTAAACCACTGTGTCTGTGCCATGATTACGTCCGCTAAAGTAGTGAACAATTTAGTAGTGTTTCCACCTGACCCGGGTAATGGAAATTCACCAGAAGTCTTTGGAAATAAATGGAAAAGGCTTAGGAGTTGATCAAATGAATTATTCTGCTACTTAGTGCTCATAATGGAGCTAAGTACCAAATCATGTCGTCAGTAAAGTAAGTAGGTAAATGAAATTCATTCAAACAATGTCTAGGGAAAGTGTATTGGATTCATTAACTTTCACTCACTCTCATGTACGATCGTATTGCTATTGTCCAACATGTTTTAGCACACTAATTACTCACAATCACAATTCTATTACAGTTTTCCCTTAATGTTTGCATGTCATTAGAAAACTATGACCAACAATGTATAAATCAAAGTCAGATTCTACTTAAGGAATTTTTAGTTTGTATTTCCTCTAGCGTAGGTGGAATTTATTGTATACCTATGTACTTTGACCTTGTACAATATGTACAAATAGTAAGAGGTTCTGTGTATTCAGTTTATTCCTTAGTCTATCTGTGTGTGGTCAAAGGATTGAAATTGAATGAAAGGTTACTTGCTATTGGAGAAGAATCCCATAAATTGTCCTTGTCTCTTGTATGCCTGTCAAAGAGAACTGTGGAAGGTGAAAGTAGCGTGTAGGTGTAGGGAATTGTAAAAAGTGGCTACATGAAATATATGTTTGGTAGCTGTGGTATCTCGGCGGTCTGGAGTTGACTGACTGACTGTTATCGTATAACTTATCGCATTGTATTTGCGGAGTGGGTAGAAGCGGAACGAGATTGCAACTCTTGTCAGCGAAGGTCTGATTGTTTGTGAGAGGAGGGAGAAAGGCTAGGAGTGCTAGCGTGTACTTTCTGTTCGTGTCAGAAGAGCGAAGTAAAGGAAGGCAGACGGAGTGGAGAATGGGAAGTGAGAATAGAATTGGACGTAGTGATAAGCGTGAGTGAAAGTAGAATGAGTCAGAGATGGGCAGAGGAGAGTAGTTGAGTCATGAGTGTGGGACAGCAGAGATGAGATGTGTAACTGGAGGAACACTCGAGGAGAACGACGAGAACTCACATCGCCCAAGTCAAGGCAAACAGTCAAACTGAACTGCCTTTTGGAATTTGGAACAAAGTTCGACTGGAACACAATGCAGAGTGAAAGGAACCAACTGGAGAAAGTGTAGACAAGAGAAGGAATAATCTCACTGTGCTGGACTGAACTCAAGTGACTCTCCTTAAGTTCCTTTCCTTGCTTCAGT